>JAYKKT010000071.1:4872500-7272500 GCA_036023115.1 Brasenia schreberi
AATTGTTTTATGTCATAGAACCAGGGTTTTTCAATAGACTCTGGGTTGTTTTCGCAAATATCCAAGTCGTGTGTGGATGGACGGGGCGCATGCCATATTTCCAAAGATCTGGTCCCTGAAATGGGATCGACCTTCAGGGCTGAACCCAAGGAGGAGAGGGCATCGGCGATGCCATTGTCCTCTCTTCCTACGTGTGTGAGTTTACACGACTGGAAGGTTTGGACCAATCGTGTGGCCAACTCGTGATATGGAAGTAGTTTCTCATTACGTACTGGCCAAATTTTTAAAACTTGGTTTATGACAAGGAGTGAATCTCCAAAGACCTCAATGCACGATGCCCCTAGAGTTTTCGAAATCCTTAAGCCTTGTATGAGTGCTTCATACTCAGCTACGTTGTTGGAACATTCGAAATCTAAAAGGATTGCTATGGGAATCTCGCCCTTTTCAGGGGAGATTAGGATGATCCCGGCACCAACCCCTCGTTGGTTTCGTGCCCCATCGAAGTGCATTTTCCACACTTGGTTTTCGAAAGAATTTGCCAAAATGTGGTTTTGAAAATGGTTTTGCAATATGCCTTCATCAGGCATTTCGACAAGAGTGGGATATGCGTCCTCTAAAGGGAATTCAGCCACGTAATCTGCTAGGGCTTGCCCCTTAATGGAGATCTGGTGATAGTATTTCAGATCATACTCCATTAGATGGAGTTGCCATTTGCCCAATCTACCCGTGAGAATGGGTTTTTCGAATAAGTGCTTGATTGGATCAAGTTTGGACACTATCCAGATCTCATGATCTAGGAAATAGTGTCTGAACTTCTGGCAGGCCCAGACTAGGGCCAAGCATGTCTTCTCCATGGCTTGATAATTTCGTTCATAAGCCAAGAGAGTTTTCGAACTATAGTAGATGGCATACTCCTTATGGGTGTCATCCTCGTATTGAGCCAACAGGGCTCCTAAAGCATTTACATGCACGGAGATGTATAATAAAAGCGGTTTTCCTTGTTTTGGAAGTTTCAAAACGGGGGGATTAACCAAGTATGCCTTCAGTCTCTCGAAGGACTTTTGGCATTCGTAACCCCATAAGAATTTCGTACCCTTCCTCAACAATTTATTGAAGGGTTCGCATCTAGTTGCCAGATTCGATATGAATCGGCGCACGGATTGTAATCTACCCTAGAGGCTACGGATTTGGGTGAGATTGGAGGGTGGAGCCATGTCTATGATGGCTCGACACTTAGAGGGGTCGACTTCTATTCCCCTTTGGCTTACCATAAAGCCTAGAAGCTTCCCTGATTCTACCCCGAACACACATTTTTGAGGGTTTAGCTTTACTTTGTAAAGCCTAAGCCTTTCGAAAATCTTTTGTAAACATTCAACATGGGTGCATCGGGTTTTGGATTTTGCCAAGAGATCATCTACATACACTTCTACAAGCTCATGAATTTGATCATGGAAGATCGTGTTCATGGCTCGTTGGTATGTTGCGCCGGCATTTTTCAAACCAAAGGGCATGACTGTATAGCAGTACGTGCCCCATGGGGTTGTGAAGGCGGTCTTACCCTGATCTCGTGGACTTAGTTTGATTTGATTATAGCCTGAATAGCCATCCATGAATGAAAACATTTCATGATTTGCAGTACTATTGACTATCAAATCTATGTTTGGTAAAGGATAATTATCCTTTGGAGTGGCTTTATTCAGGTTTCTGAAATCGATGCATATTCGAATTTTCCCATTGGTTTTTCGAACCACAACGATATTTGACAACCAATCAGAATACGCAATGGGTTTTATAAATCCAGCTTTTAGCAGATCTTCTAAACCCTCTTTGACTTGCGTGTGTATATTCGGGTGTATTTTCCTAAGCTTCTACTTTATGGGTTTTACACCTGCATCTAAGGGAAGACGATGCTCGACTATGCTGGGATCTATGCCCGGCATGTCTTCATACGTCCATGCAAACACATCTAAATGGGTTTGTAGAAATGCAATGAATGCTAACTTTTCAGTTTCATGCAAGCATGCGCCTATTTTGATGGTTTTGGGATTGAAATCATCCCCTAGGTTCACCTCTATGAAATCTCCTCCTACTGATTGAGAAGGTCTTTCAAAATCGAGAATTCTATGAAATTCTGGGAGCTCAGAAGTGGGATCTTCCTCAAGGGGATCCACTTCTGGGCTTTGATCATTCTCGTGGGCTATAGACCCGAGGGAACTTGATGTGTGGTTTTCAAAATGACCAGGTTTTGTACTTGGATTTTCGAGTGATTTCGAAATTTTTGGTCTGGCTATGCAGACGACGTTTCTTTTGAAATCCTTTTCTTTTGCCAAAGTCCTACCAGGAGCAGCTATGTACAAAATCTTTTTGGTATTTTCCAAATTTTCGATTTTTTTTGGGTTTTTGTACAACAAGAACTTTGGGAACTATACAAAGCACTCTTTTTTCGAGTTTTTGTTTTTCCATTGTTTTTTGGTTTTTCTTGTTTTTCGATTTTTTTTTGATTTTAAGTTTTTCAAATGTTTTTGGTATTTTTTTAGAAAAAGGGATCTTCCGTCATACCTACAAAGGGAAAACACTACGGGTTAGACTCGGAATAGGAGGTCTAAATCGTAGGTCTCTTCTAAGACAGGCTCCGGGGCACCCTTGACCCAGGTGGTCACAGGAGGTGGCTCCGGCGGTATTCGGGGAGTATAGCCGATCCCATATCGGCTTGGGTTGGCCCTAGGCAGGATGGGATCTAGGAGACCCTGGTTTTGCGCCCCTAGACTCTTGTAGGGCGTGTAGCCCATGTTCAACAACATGTTCCATGACTTCTTGTTTTTTGAAAAAGTGGGATACAAGTCGTGGTCCTGGAACATGCTATCGTCCATATTAGGCTCGTATGGCCTTTTGTCCAGGGGCTTTGGAAATAGGGAACGCTTGGGTTTTCCTAAGAGGATTAAAGTCGGGAGGGGGCCTGCTTTGGGCGGCCCCTTCACACATACAACCTTCCTAGGGTTATTCAACACGAGCCGAGGTGGCTCAACCATAATTTGCCCCAGGTTAGCTTCATGGGCCTGGGAGCTTGATAAACAAGGGGAGTTTATGATCCCCTGAAGCTGTGGGTGACTCTCACCTAGGATCACTACGACCTGGTCCCTAAAAGGGATCTTAACACACCTGTGGAAGGTGGATGGCACAACGCACAAACTGTGTATCCAGGGCCTTCCCAGCAATAGGTTATAATGGGGGTGGATGTCCAAGACATGGAACACCCCCGTGTGTTCGATCCCTCCCATTTCCATTGGGAGTTCGATGGATCCTAAAGGTCTAGACGCATTCCCATCGTATCCAGTGATAACGATGGGGCTTGGGTTCACTGAAGTCAAGGTGACTCCGATTTTGTACGCCACATGAAGTGGAAGGATGTTGAGCCCTCCTCCACCATCGACTAGGCACCTGTCTAGAGAGTGGTTGTTTAGAACCACCTCGATATGCAGGGCCTGGTTATGGGTTTCGTAGGGTCTATCTACATCATCTTCCGAAAAAGTGATGGGCGATTTTGCTCCTAATAAAGCCACTTGGGCAGATAAGGATTCCGGACTTATGTTCGAATCAACCTTGGCCTTTTCTAGAATTTTCTCTAATACAAGTCTATGCCTAGGCGAGGTTTTTATAAGCTCTAGGATAGACATGTGAACAGGAATCTTTGAAAGGTGGTTTTCGAAATCATAAGGATTTAGGATGACTTTGTCCTTATCTGCTTTTGGCAGACCACTAGGGATACATGCTTTTGAGGGGCCAGGCACACTGACCACCTTTTGAGCACCTTGAAGGTGCGGGGGTTGATAGATCCTTCGGGATCTAGTGACTTCCCCCACGACCAGCCTAGGGTTCGCGCTAAACTTGGCTCTAAGGATGAGCTAAGGAGAACCTTGGATTTTCAAAACTGGTTTTACCGGGGTTTCCACTTTTGGTGGTCCCCGAATGACGACTTGGGCGGGCCTCTTGTATAGTACAAGGATGGGCGCATAAGTAGGTCGACCAGGTTCTGGTTTTTGTGCTAGTTCTTTGGAAATGGTGAGGGTACATACCTCCTTTCCTTTCCCACTACCACTGGCGTGTTTGGAAAAGGGTTCCTTGAAGATAGCTTGAGGTGGCTCAGGTTCCGCAGTGACCTGGAGCCGGCCTTCTGCTATCAAGTTCTCAATTTTATTTAAAAGAGAGAAGCAGCGTTTAGTATCATGGCCTTTGAGCCGATGATACTTACAAAATCGGTTTAAATACCCCCCCTTGGACGTGACTCCTTCGGGGATTTCAAGGAGTTCTATCATGCCCTGGGCAAGTAGGAGGTCTAGGACCTCCGACACAGGTTGCCCCAGCGGAGTGTACTCCCGTTTTTCAACCGGTTTTTGAAAATTGTGTTCTCTCTTATTTTCTAATTTTTCAAAATTTTTGGAAGTACCCGCCACGCCTGGATCCACCCGGACATTGGCGATTTTATGGGGCTTTGCCCCTTTGTCCGTCGTGGGCAGCCCATATGCGATGGGCTTCTCCAAACGGGTTTTTGGAACGGCACTTCCTTTCCATAAGTGATCGTATGTCCCTTTTCGCAAGTTGGTTTCGAAAAGGGAGGCCTTTTTGATCAACTTATGGAAAGTTGAAATCTCATGGAGCGAGAGAAGGGTTTTTAACTCGCTTTTAAAATTATCCAGGATGAGCATTACTGCGCATCCTTCGGATATGGGCTCTCGCACTTGGCCCAAAAGTGACCTCCATCTTATAATGAAGGCATGCACGTCTTCGTTCATGCCTTGCTTTGTATCCCTTAAGGTATTCAGAGTTGGCGTGACTTCTACGTTGTGTGCAAATCTTTGCATGAAGCAGTTTGCTAATTCTTCAAAAGTAGCGAACTGGCTTAAGTGGTAGGAAGCCAGCCATTTGGCAGCTGTGCCTTTAAGGGATAGAGGGAACCAATACACCCATTTCATCGAGTCCTTTTTCTTCTTATGGGCTCGACGCGAGAAAAGCTGCAAGTGAGACCTAGGGAGTTCGGTATTTCATCGTCACTGTCTGTTTCGTAGTCCATAGGAAGGAAATCAGACAGGGCGTAGCTTCTTTTCTCTTTATTCTTCCCTTTTAGCAACTGCTGTAGGGCTTTACGGTCCTTTTGTGTGAAGGACTCGTGGTATTGGTTGCCTTCCATTACGGAGGCCTCTTTTTGCTTGCGAGGTTTTTCAGATTTCTTTTTAGGCCTTTGTTCACCGTTGGATGAACATGAATCGCCTACTTCAGCCTCTTGGCTGAGAGCATCGATTTTGGCCTCAAACTCCCTTCTCAAGTCCTCGATTTCATCCAATTTTATTTTGTTTTTGAAAATCCTCCTAGAGTGAGAACTTGATGCGCATGAGCCTTGGCTCGACACTTCACTTGGATTGGATTTTGACATGCTTTTCAAGCTTTTTCAAAATGTCCTAAGTATAAGCAAAGAAAACAAGTTAAAACGACACCTTTTTACAAAATTTTCGCAAGACTTCTACTTAAAAACTCGATTTTTGAAAGGCTCATGTCCCACCGGGCGTGCCAATCTCTGTAGACGCGCGAAAATCCCCGCCTCTTTGCCTTTTTCAGGGCTTGGAGCGGATCCTCTCGTGTGTCTAAGGCCTATGTATGCAAACAGGGCGTGCCAGCTACCTTACCTAAGCTAGCGAAGATATTTTTAACACTGACTTCTAAACGTGGCGACTGTGAGCAAGTAAGCTCTTGTCGTCGCAGACCTTCTTGCACCAATGCGCAAGGGTCAGTTTGTACGCTTTGCACAAATCGAGTTTTTCAGAGAGAAAGTCTACGAAGCGGTTCGAGGTGTCTATTTCGGGTCTTTAAGATGCGATTGCATGTTTTAGATCACGTGGATTTGCACGTGCCTAAGTCTTTTCTTTTATCCCTTTTCGGGCCACCTAGTTTGTGTGTTATGAACACTCCACTACATGGGCGAATTCGAGCAGGGCTTGCTTCGATGCAATATGCGTCCTACCTCGTGGTATGGCGTAGATGCAATGCAAACTCACGCTACTCCAAAGGGAAAACCCGAAATGTAAAGACAATACTGAAGGAAAATAACTGAAGGGAAATAACCAAAGGGAAATAACCGAAGGGAAATAACCGAAGGGAGATATGTATATAGATTATGTATATGAGCCCTTACTCGGGTCTTGCAAATAAGAGCGAAGGCTCAATGTGGGTGCGTGCTGGAATTGAAAGACTTACACACACGACATGAAATTAAACCCAAATATAAATTGCAATATGGCCTTGACTAAGGTCTTGGGAGTAAGAGCGAAGGCTCAATGTGTGTGAAAGTGCTTGAATTGAAAGACTTACTCACACGACATAAATGAAACCCAAATATAACTGCAATAAGGCCTTTACTAAGGTCTTGGGAGTAAGAGCGAAGGCTCAATGTGTGTGAAAGTGCTTGAATTGAAAGACTTACTCACACGACATGAAATGAAACCCAAATAGTATAGGTCGGCCCTTACTTGGGTCTTTCAAATAAGAGCGAAAGCTCAATGTGTGTGAGAGTGCTTGAATTGAAAGACTTACTCACACGACATGAAATGAAACCCAAATAGTATAGGTCGGCCCTTACTTGGGTCTTTCAAATAAGAGCGAAAGCTCAATGTGTGTGAGAGTGCTTGAATTGAAAGACAACGCACCCAACTTAAGCAAAAATCCTTCGAAAATGAAAATATATATATATATATACTTATGTATTAGGGGCTGATTAGGCCCGTGTGTGTTCAAAATCGTGCACGACTAAGAGAGTGCACGTGTGTGGGTATGCCAAGCCACGTTATTACAAGCGGGGTGAGACTATGCTCCGTTATTACAACCCCGTATCAAATTGAATCTCAAGCAAGTATACTACTAAAGACCGAGTTTAGGCACTTACGAGTAGCTGGTCCGTAGAGGCCTTGCTTGAGCGTGGACTTGGCCTTCGCCTTGGGTTGCAAACGGGAGCTCCGCGAGGATGGGTGAACAAAGGTGCTGGCCGACTGCAAGTGGGGCACGGGATAGGCGCCTCAAAGGTGGCCGGTTGCAAGTGGGTGTCGCCTTGATATGGGCGATTAAAGGGGTGGGCCTAGTGAGTGTTTAGGGTCACTAGGAGAGTCGAGTGTTTAGGGAAGGTGGACCTAAAGGGGGGTTTATGGGAAGGCCGAATGGGACACCTAGGGGAATGGAGATGACTGGCCGAATGAAAGGAATAGTCGGTTGGAGTGGCCGACTAGGAAGATGTGGTGGTGGCGGGCTGCTAGGATGACTAAGGTTGGAGTATGGGAAGGTAGCTAGTTAGGTGATGGGGCTAGGTGATAGTGGGGATAGTGGGTGTAAGGGAGTATTATGGGCAGGTCTTAGGAAATCTAATAGGGTGGCCGGGTGTAGTTAAGGGGAGTTAGGTAGGGGCAAATGGCTGGGGCGGCTAAGGTTTGGCCAAGTGGGAGTGGTGGTGGCGAGGGGCTGTTGTGTAGGTAAGGTGATGGTATGGTGGGTGGCTGGGAGTGGAGAGGGAGTAGAGAAGGAGCTAGGTGAAGTGTGGGGTACTTACCGAATGGGGAGAGGCGGTGGAAGGAAAAGAGAAGCCGGGTGTAGATGGGATGGAGAGCAAGTGTGGCGTCCAGCTGGGAGATGGTGGTGGCGTCCGATTGTGAGATGGTGGTGGATGGAAGAGGGAAGGTGGCGGTGCAGGTGGTGCCGGTGGAGCAGCTGGGGAAGTGGAGGAGTCGGCTGGGCTTGGGGGAAAGAGATGAAGGATAGGAATCGGCTGGTTTGGAGAGGGCCTCCAGATAGGAAAACCCGCCCCTAAGGGGGGGGGATTAAATAGGGATGGGTAGGTCGGTTAGGGCTGGGTTTGGGGTAGTGGTTAGGTGGTTTAGGTAGGGTGGTATGTAGATAAGGTGGGCTGGAAAGGGTTGGGCCAGATATTTTGAAAACTAAGGGTTTGGGTAGATTGTGGGCTAGGGGTGGTTTAGGGGTTTAGGGCTAGGTTAGGTGGTTGGGTTTTAGGGTGAGGTTTAGTGAGCTAGGTTAGGTGATTAGGCTAGGTTTAGGCTAGGATTAGGGAAATTAATCTAGGTTTAGGGAAGGATTAGGGAAGTGGGTTAGGTGATTAGGTTGGGATTAGGCCGGGATTAGGGAAGTGGGTTAGGTGATTAGGCTCAGATTAGGGGTGGATTAGGGGAATAGGCTTGGATTAGGTGTTTTGGGTTAGGTTTAGGTGAAGGAGCTCCCTTTGCATGGCCCATAGACCTTAACCACCTCATGTTGGTGCAGCCCTAGGTTAGGTTTTAGCTAATTACAAGCTTAAACCCACTCAATTAGGCTAACCCACATGATTAACCCCAAACTTGACACACAAGTCAAGCTTAATTACAACACTCTTGATATTTTCCATCCCCACTCTCTCTCATGCCCAATATCCCACGTGAATTTCAAGTGGGCCCCACCTCCATTTATGAGAAGGTGATGTGGGCCATGGATATGGATATTGGATTGGATCTCTGGATCCAAATCCAAATCCAAGTCCACATATGGGTTTGGATTGGGATCTGGATATATATGGTCTAGATCCAATCCAAACTAAACTCTGACTCCTTCGAGTTGGGTTCGAAACGGACGATTTGTGCGGGGCCTGACAGCATCAGTACTCCGTCTGCGTTGGGTCTTCGCCAACATGGTCGTCCACCTCCGTTTCTGCCTTCCGGAGATGACTTCAAATGATATTTTGATAAGAACAGGGTCTTGGATGTTCGAGATCCTGGGGGTGTGAATCAGATGCAAGAGTTGCTGTGTCGGGCTCGACATGTGCTCTGGTTCCGGGCTCTTCTTAGCTCTCCTGGTCCTGTCTTGATCGGGCCAAGCTGCTTCGGGGTTTTAAAACGTGTTTTAAAAGGTTTTCAAAAGCCATATCATATGTTTTTGAAAGATAATGTTTAAAACATATATACAGGGTTGTCTGGAAGGCTCCTAGGTTTCCAGCCTCAAAAATGGCCCTTTGGGGCTGCTTGTATAAAACCAGATGGATTTTGAGAAGTTCATGGGATTTCGGGGTGTTTACAGCCCACTCACGTCCTTTTATAGGCCCCTTGTGTGGATATGGATCCTTTGTTGGTTTCTAAAATCCAGATCCAATCCAATCCAAGTTTCGTTTGGATATGGATCTTGGATCTGGATCTGGATTTTTGGATCCAGATTTGATCCAAATTTTTCTCTTCTTCAGTCCTTTCTGGTGTTTCAAGCCAGATGCTTTGTGCGGGTCCTGAGTTCATCAATATTCCGTCTTACGCTGGGTTTTTCCCATTTTCATCGTCCAAGCTTCTTTTCGTCTTTCTAGACTTTGTTTCGACTGTTTCTTCTTGCTTTTGACTTGGATTTTCCGTGATTTCAGAGATGCTTTTGGCTTGGCCTTTGATGCTTCAGGCTTGAAACGCGTTTGTGGCCTGGGCTTCTTTTTCGTCCTCGAAATTCACTTTTCATCGGGCTGGGCTTGACCTTTGAACTTTTTGAATCTTTTGCGACTGTTTTGAGCCAGGCTTCATCTGTTCGTCTGGTCTTTCGTAAAAATAGGACTTTCATCCATTTTCAAGATTTTTCATGTTTCAAACAAGGTTGGAAAACAGAATTTTGAAATGTTTTGAGTTCCTGAGTTTTTTGAAAATTCCAAACTTATCTTTTGAACTGGTTTTCGAACCAGGCATTTGGTTTTGAAAAAGTATTTGGGTTTTTGGGGTGCTTACAGTACCATAAACCAACTCAAATGGTGTGGCATTTGTAGGTGTGCGGATGAAAGTCCTATAAGCCCATAAGGCTTCATCTAGCTTCTCATACCATGTCCTACCCTTTTCTAAAGTTTTCTCAATGATGCTTATGAGGGTTTTGTTCATGGATTCATGTTGTCTATTGTCTTGAGGGTAATAGGGTGATGAGAAGTGTTGAGTAATGCCATAGGTCTTACATAACTTTTTCACTTCCTCATTTTTGAATAGGGTGTCATTATCCGACACTAGGTCTCTTGGAACTCCAAATCAAGCCAAGATATTTTTCTTAATGAATGCCACTATATGTTGTCCTTGGACATTAGTCAAGGAGGTAGCTTCAACTCATTTAGAAAAATATTTAGTGGCTTCAAAAATAGACCTATTTGCATTTGATGTAGTGGGTGAGATTGGTCTAATGATATCGAATGGCCACATGGTGAAGGACCATGGGCTCACGATGGAATGCAATGCAGATGATGGAATGTGTATAGCATTTCCATGCACTTGACATTGATGACACTTCCTAACATGGTTATGACAATCTTGCTTCAAAGTAGAGAAAAGTCTCCTCTGAGTATTTTCATGAACATCATATTTACATTGACATGACCCGCACATTCTTGTAGATGTAAATTTTTATTCCAAAGTCTAAGTAGAGACTTGAAACGAAATTTGCAAACTACGTTGTGTGCGTGAGTGTGCCAGCTAATTTGCTCAAACTAGCAAAAATTGATTTCTGACTTTGTGTAGCGATTGTAGACAAGTAAATTCTTTTCGATGTAGATCTTCTTGAACAGATCCTCAAGGGTCAGTCTAGACGCTTTAAAAATCATTTGAGATCCGGTAAGTTTTTAAAACCAAACTTCAATTCAAAAGCTTGATAAAAATCATGATTTTACTTTTTACTTGAAAACATTCCAAGTCTTGAAAAACAAAACCTATTTATGTTTTCAGAGACTTATTTCCCGATTGTTTTGAATAGTTTTTGAATTTTGAAAAATTCTCAAAATTTTATACAAAGCAGAATTTAATGTACAGATTTAGAAACTATTTTTATTTTTATTTTAAATGTTATATATTTAAACAATTAAATCCAAAAACATACCCCACTCACATATTAGAGACAAATCTGTGCTAGAAAATCAAAAGTTTATAAAAACGATTGTATCTTTATGCTCAAATCTCCAATTTCTATGAAACTGGTCCTATTAGAAAGCTACAAATTTTAGCTTTCCACTGGTACTATTTTCAATAAAAAAGGTTTACTATATAAAAGATATGAGATTTTGATCCAACCTCTGTTGCAAGAACTACAGATTTCACATAATCAGTTCCTATTTCATTAAATATTCTTAGATTTTATTGACATTAATGCACAGTTCTAAAATTCTTGAAATTTATATTTACAGTGTATGTATGTGTAGATTAGATGTGTGGAGTCTAAGCAAGGCTCGACCAACACTTGGCCAAGCTAGGTGGGTTTAAATGGGTGCGTTTTAGGTAGTTTAAGGTGAGGTTTTAGTGGGTTGTATTAGGTGGTTCAGAGGGTTAGGAAAAAGAGGGGTTAAGGGTGATTAGGGACTAACCTTAGGTTGCAGACAAGCTAGGTCCAAGCTCCCTTCATGCAGCCACTTCCTCGCCATGTGTAGCCCATCCACGCCTCAAGGTGCAGCCCGCACTAAGCCCTTAGCCACAAGGCTCAAACCCACACTCAAAAGAAAGGTCAAGCCACTATTTTTGACTTGCCTTTCTCTCTCTCTCTCTCCTCCCACAAGCATTTCACGTGAAAACCTTTTGGGGACCCCCTCACCTCTATTTATAGGCAAATGAGGTGGGTCTTGGATATGGGTTTTGGATTTGGGTCTTGGAATCCAGATCCGATCCAAACACTATTTGGGTCTGGATCTCGGATCTCGGATATTTTGGATCCAGATCCGACCCAAATATTTAGTTGGTTTTGGATCTCGGATCTGTAAACACCCCAAAATCCAACGATTTTGCAAAACAAGCACCTAGTTTGAAAATCAATCCAAAAGGCCAAATTTGAGATTTTCAAAAACCTAGGAGCTCCCAAAAAGCTTTAAATTTTGTTTTGAAACCCCGGTCAGAAATATGAATTCAGGCCAAGTCCCATTTTTGCCAAAAAGCCAAGATGAACAAGTGAACCCTGATCGAAAGCGGCCCCAAAAAGCAGGTTCGAAGCCTAGGAGACAGCTCAGCCTCATAGGAAGCACGATCAAAAGGCGAAAGGAGAGCCCAGGCTAGGAGCAGACTTCATGCCCGGAGCATTAAATGTGAAGCCTCGATCACCCACTCAAGCAGCAAAAATTTAAGCCAAAAATGGCGAAATTGAGGAGAAACGAAGTCCAAAAAGGCGAGATGGAGTTCGGATGACAAAACTGGGGAAAACCCAACATAAGACGGAGTGCTGATGAAGCCAGGGCCCGCACAAACCGTCCGTCTCAAAACACTAAGAAGGACTGTTTAGAGAAAATTTGGATAGGATTTGGACCATAAATATCCAGATCCATATCCAAATAATGTTTGGATTTGGATCGATCCAAATAGTGTTTGGATTTGGATTGGATCCAAATAGTGTTTGGATTGGATTGGATCAGATCTGGACCAAAATATCCAAATCCATATCCATATAAATGTTTGGATTTGGATCGTATTTGGTCATAAATATCGAGATCTAGATCCAAATAGTACTTAGATTTGGATTTGGATCTAGATCTCGAACCCATATCCAAACCCAAGATCCACCTCATTTGCCTATAAATAGAGGTGAGGGGGTCTCCAAGAAGGGGTTCACGTGAATTGCTTGGAGGAGCTTGGAGGAGAGAGAATGGGTTAAGGTGAGTGCTTAGTGTTTAATTACTTTTTAGTGGGTTAAGCTTGTGGGCTAAAAGTGGATTAGCATGGGCTGCACCAACATGACTCGAGGTGAACCTAGTTGCACCAACATGACCCGAGGTGGCTAGACCGACGCTTGGGCCTAGACCTAGCCGGAGCCCCCAACCCTAAAGGTAAGCCTAATCCCCTCACTAAACCTTCTTTTCCTAACCCTCTAGACTTGACCCTAAACCAGCATTGCCTAATCCACCTAAACCCCTAATTCCATCGCCATACCTTTCCCTTAACCCCAGCCAAACCACCTTCATCACCCCGTCACCACCTGAACCGCCTCACTGCCCTACCTGCGCCGCTCCCGCGCGCCACCTGCGCTAACCGGCTCCCTGACGCCACGCCCGTGCCCTTGCGCATCCCTCACCCTAGCGCCACGCACTTTGCGCGCCCTAGCTCTCTGCGCGCGTGCCCCTGCACGCTACCCTATTGTCCTGCACCTGCCTAGCGCCTGTCACCCCAGCCGAACCCCACCTGTCGCCAATACCTAGCGCCAACCCCAGCCGAATACCCACACCACACCTTACCAACTCCACCCTACCACCCTAGCCAACATCCTAGCCTAGCACACCATACCCCACCGCCATTAGTCCCACCTAAGCCCGCAGCCCACCTTGTGCCGTAAGCCCTCTCTCAAGCCCACGTGACTCATACTCCCTTTCAAGCACAACTCGGCCAGCCACTTCACGTCTCAAGCTTCAAAGGGGACACCTTCGTGGCTGCCAAAGTGAACCAAAGCACGTGTAGATTGGAGAAGAAAAGCCCGAATCACTTGTAAGTGTTTAAAATTCGATATTTATATTACTCCTTTTATATTCAATTCAATTCGGATACGGGGTTGTAATAATGGAGCGTGGTCTCCCCCCGAGATGTAATATTGGTGCTTGACACACGAGACACATACGTGCACTTGAGCCTTAGCTCTTATCTCGTATACGAGACACATACGTGCACTTGAGCCTTGGCTCTTATCTCATACACAAGACACCCACGTACACAATTGAGTTTTCGCTCTTACTCCAAAGACTCTAGTAAGAGCCATATAAGCTGCAATTTCATTCGGGTTGTTACTTTAAGTCGTGTGAGTTTGTCATTTCAATTCCACACTTGCACACAAAGGACACCCGAGCTCTTGCTCTAACACTCTCACGCACATTTTGTCCTTGGGAGCCCTTAAGATATAGACATATCTATATACTTTCAGCTGCGTGAGTTTTACGGTTCAGCTGTGTACGTCTTTACATTCTAAGTTGTTAAAATTCAGTCGTGTGAGTTGTCTTTATATTTATACACAACACACACACACATTGAGCCTTTCCGCTCTTATATCTATATTCCCCGTTTCGCAAGTTAAATTTCAGTCGTGTGTGTGAGTTGTCTTTCAATTTATGCACAACACACACGAACACGTTGAGCCTTACCGCTCATATATATATCTCTATATTTCCCTTTCGGCAAAGTTCAATTCAGTCGTGTGTGTGAGTTGTCTTTCCATTTACACACAACACACGAACACGTTGAGCTTTACCGCTCATATATATACTTATATTTCAATTTCGGCAAGTTCAATTCAAGTCGTGTGAGTTTGTCATTTCAATTCTACACTCACACACGCGTGCATTGAGCCTTTCCGCTCTTAATATAAGTATATCTCCCTTCGGCAATTTACATTCAAGTCGTGTGAGTTGCCTTTAAATTTCGGGTATTTCCCTTTAAGCTACGTCTTTACATTTTGGGTTTTACATTCAAGTTGTGTGAGTTGCTTTCAATTCGAGTTTATCTCACATCATACCCTCAAAACTCGAGATATTTCGCATACTTGCATGCATACGCTTTCGAAAAAGCTTTGAGTACCCGTTCAAACATGCCAAGCTTAGGTCACTTGTGCACACACTTAGTTGGCCTAAATAGCGTAAAAACAAAGACTTGGATACGTGCAACCTACGTAAATAAAATCTGCAAATAGGCATACAAACGACAAGATACTTTCGTGTTCTTTTCAAAAGTCCATGCTTGTTAAAAAACAAGATTTTCTAAGCGTTTAAACCGACCCTTGAGCATCGGTTCAAGAAGGTTTACAACAAAAAGATCCCACTTGCCCACAATCGCCAAAAAATGTCAGATATTTCCAAAATCCTTCGCTAGTTTGAGTAAGCTACCTGGCACAACCTAAAGTGACGTAGACACGAAAAGGTTCACTTCAGGCCTAAGAACCAGGAGTGAGAATTTTTCACATTTACAGGATCTCGGATATTTTGGATCCAGATCCAATCCAAACACTATTTGGATTTGGATCTGGATATTTGGGTCCAGATCCAATCCAATTTTCTTTTCTTCAGTCCTTTCTGGCATTTTTCGAGACGGACAGTTTGTGCGGGCCCTAGCTTCATCTGTGCTCCGTCTTATGCTGGGTTTTCCCCAACTTGGTCGTCCAAACTCCTTCTCACCATTCTGGACTTCGTTTCTACTCATTTTTGTCGTTTCTGGTGTGGATTTCTGTTGCTTGGGTGGATGCTCTTGGCTTGCAGTCTGCTTTGGGCCTGGGCCTTCCTTTTTGCCTTTTGATCTTGGCTTTTATTAGGCCAAGGTGCTTTCTTTGGGCTTCAGAACCTGCTTCTGAGGCTGCTTTTGATTTCAAGCTTCACTTGTAGAATTTTGGGTTTTACAAAATTGGGACTTGGCCCATATGTGTGAAATTCAACTTGAATGGGGTTTAAACCAAAATTTCAAGCTTTTACAGCCCCTGGGTTTTTGAAAACTCCAGAATCTGGTTTTGAAATGATTTTTTAAACTAGGTGTTTGCTTTTGAAATTCATTTTATTTTGGGGTGTTTACACCGATGCTCAAGGGTAAGTTTAAATGCTTAGAAACTTCGATTTTTCAAATCAAATACTAACTTTGAAAGGAACAGTGTTTTATGAATTCAATGTATGCCTTGTTTGCAAATTTTATTACGACTTTTGGACGACCCTAAGTCTTTTGAGTTTTAGCTATTAGGCCTGATATGTGTGTGAATATGTGGCCCATTTTCAATGTGGTTTGAGAGAGGATTCGGGGGCTTTTGAAAGCAAGCGAATGTAAGGATGCAGAAATCTTTTTCAGGTTTTGAAAGTGATGATCTGAGCTAGGCTTGAATTGAAAGTGCAACTTGTAAACACCCCAAGTCTCCATAATTTTCGAAAACATGCCTGGTTTTAGAATCCTCATTTCGAGACCAGATTTTTCATTTTCGAAAGCCCGGGAGTTGTAAAAACTCCAAATTTTGTACAAAACCCCATATTTATATAAAATATGTTATATTTGGGCCAAGTCCCAATTTTGTAACAGCTGAGTCCAACAGATACAACCTGGTGAAAAGCAGTCACCAAAACGATAAAAAAAGACCAGACAGCCTCTCGGCCTGATCAAAGCAGGACCAGAAGAGCTAAAGAGAGCCCGGAACCGGAGCACATGTCGAGCCCGGCACAACAACTCTCGTGTTGAATCCACCTCCAGGATCTCAAATAAGAAATCATATAAAGTCATCTCCGGAAGGTGAAAACAGAAGCGAACGATCATGTTGGCGAAGACCCAACGTAGACGGAGTACTGATGCTGTCAGACCCCGCACGAACAATTCGTTTCAAACACAGCCTGAAGGAGTCAAAATTCAGTTTGGATTGGATCTGGACCATATATATCCAGATCCCAATCCAAACCCATGTGTGGATTTGGATTTGGATCCAGAGATCCAATCCAATATCCACATCCATGGCCCACATCACCTTCTCATAAATGGAGGTGGGGCCCACTTGAAATTCACGTGGGATTATGGGCATCAGAGAGAGTGGGGGAGGATAAGATTTGAGGGTAATTGTAATTAAGCTTGACTTGTGTGTCAAGTTTGGGGTTAATCATGTGGGTTAGCCTAATTAGTATGGGTTTAAGCTTGTATTAGCCAAAACCTAACCTAGGGCTACACCAACATGATGCAATGAGGTCCATGAGTCATGCCAAGGGATGTTCCTAACCCAATCCTAAGCCAAAACCCCTAATCCTAGCCCTTTACCCTAATCCTAACCTAATCCTAGCCTAATCACCTAACCCACTTCCCTAATCCTTCCCTAATCCCAACCTAATCACCTAACCCACCTCCCTAATCCTTCCCTAAACCTAGCCTAATTCCCTTAATCCTAACCTAATCCTAGCCTAAACACCTAACCCGCCTCACTAAACCTCACCCTAAAACCAACCCACCTAAGCTAAGCCCTAAACCACTAAACCACCCCACCTAAATATCTACCCACCTTAAAACCAGCCCACCTAAAACTAAATATCCAGCCCACAACCCACCTAACTAGACCCAGCCACCCTTTAACTAAACTAAATAGCTCCCTTTTTATTCCCAGCCACCCATCACCTAACCGTGACCTAACAAGAACCCCAACTGCCCCAGCTGACCCCACACTCCCAGCCGACCTTCCCCATTTCCTCATCATTACCTATCCCAGCCGACTCTACCCAATCCCATGGATTGATTACTCCCAGCTGTCCCCACTCTCTCAGGATTCATTCACAATCCCACACAGCCACAAGAGGGCAGGAGCTCCCTTCTCTCTCCCATCCCCGAATCCCCAACAAAAGGCCAGCCACTTGCGCCTCCTCCCATCCACCTTGGACAGCCGGCCACCTGCTCCACCCTTCCACCTCCACCTCCACTTCACACCCGGCCAACCACCTGCACCTCCTTCGCTTGCACTCCACAACCGACTACATGTAAGTACCCTTCTCCACTTCATACCCGGCTACACCACCTACCCCACTCTTCCACCCTTCTCCACTTCATACCTGGCTGCACCACCTGCCCCACTCTTCCACCCTTCTCCACTTCATACCCGGCTGCACCACCTGCCCCATTCTTCCACCCTTCTCCAATGCATACCCGGCTGTACCATCTGCCACTCCCACCTATCACCACTTCCCTTAGCTCCCTTACACCAACCGTCCAGCCCCTACCTGTCCCTAAACCACTCACACCCTCTTCTTCTCCCAAATCACCCAAGGAACCCTCTCTTGGCTGCTCAAGTCGACACATGAAGCAAATTTCTAGCAAGTTGATCATGGACCGGCTACATGTAAGTGTCTTAACTTGGTCCCTTATTTAAACTTGCTAAGTTTAATTAAATTTTGATATGGGGTTGTAATAATGAAGCGTTGTCTCCCCTCATTTGTAATAAGTTTGGTTTGGTACACACCCACAGACACGTGCACTTGAGCCTATCTCGCTCTTAGTCGTACACCTCTTGCACATACACGGGCCTAATCAGCCCCTAAGATATAAGTTTATTTATATATTTTAAGTTGCGTAGGGTTTTGCTTGAGTTGTGTGTGTTGTCTTTCAATTCTCGCACTCACACACATTGAGCCTTCGCTCTTATTTGCAAGACCCAAGTAAGGGCCGTGTTATACTATCCTTGGGTTTAATTTCATGTTGTGTGCCTAGTACTTCAATTCAAGCACTCATACACATTGAGCTTTCGCTCTTATTCCCAAGACCTTAGTTAAGGCCATATTGCAATTTATATTTGGGTTTAATTTCATGTTGTGTGCGTAGTACTTCAATTCAAGCACTCACACACATTGAGCTTTCGCTCTTACTCCCAAGACCTTAGTTAAGGCCATATTGCAATTTATATTTGGGTTTCATTTCATGTCGTGTGTGTAGTACTTCAATTCTTGCACGCACCCACATTGAGCCTTCGCTCTTATTTGCAAGACCCAAGTAAGGGCCCATATATACATTATATACTTATTTCCCTTCGGTGATTTCCCTTCGGCAATTTCCCTTCGGCATTGCCTTTTAAATTCGGGTTTTCCCTTTGGAGTTGCGTGAGTTTGCATTGCATATACGCCATACCACGAGTTAGGATGCATATTGCATCAAAGCAAACCCCATACTCCCGCTCAAACTCGCCACATTTTAGTGGAGTGTTCATAACACACACCTAGGTGGCCCAAAAAGGGATAAAAAGGAAGACTTAGGCACATGCAAATCCACGTGATCTAAAATCTGAAAATCATACAAAAACAACCCGAATCAATCATGCAAACACGCCAAGACTTAGGCTATTTCGATACATGCACATCGTGCCTAAGTAGATTAAAATTTGAAAGACTTAGGGTCGTCCAAACCTTATCAAAATCGCCCAAATGCATGGTTTTCAAAAGGATCATGAGTTAGGCTATTTCGATAGTTAGGCTATTTCGATCACATAGCAGCTCTTCAGGGGCACATAAGGATCATGAGTTAAAAACCGATCTCAAAATCAACGAAGAATTGGAGATTATAGACAAATCCCAGCAAAGGGATAAGTCATCCACTCCTACAGCTTCAAGCTTTTCAAAATCCATAGAAAAACCAAAAAAAGATTTTTTTATTTCAAAAAACCGAAAAAATCTTGAAAATTTGGAAAAAGACCAAAAAGTTGAAAAACAAAATTTTGAAATTTCGAAAGATTCAAGTGAAAGTCCTAAGTCTAGGCACACGCACATTGTGGGACATGAAACCCACACCCTACAAAGGAACGAGAGTGAAAAACAAGAAGGTTTCGAAAGGAAACGCCTCGTAACACCCCGGGGGCTCAAAACAGAGTTACCCGGGAAATCAGCCTGCTCTCACCCTGAAAAGGTAGACAAGCCACAAAGAGGTATGCTTGAAACCTGTCCTTCTCAATACTCTCTTCTTCATATAGGGTCATCAGATGCATTGGATAACCCCTTTGCACACACAAACCCACAAACTATGCCAAAACTTAAGGATTTTCAAGGTGCGCCAACTGTCGCGCACCATTCAAAGGAATTTCAAAAACAAAAAGAAATTCCGAAAATGGTAGACATGGAGAACCCTAATGCATGCATCGACATCTTAGGAGCTTATAACCCTACCATAGAAAAACCCACTTTTTCGAGCCTAGTCTTGTGCCCTGGAACCAAGACTATGGCTTTGAAAAAACAAAATCAATCCCTAGGGCACCACGAGTTGAACCTAGGGACCAAGTCAAAAACTTCAAGGGACCTTGCATGGCTCCCCTTGAAGTAAATTTCTCCCAAAATGGGGTATGGAACCATAAGTTTTCCATAACCCTGCTATGTCCAAAACTCCTCAAGGAACCAAGCTTGGATTTCCTTGAGGACAAAGTCTCCCAAACCAGGTGTGTATGGAAGCCCAAGTCTTCCATCACCCCGGAATCCAAACTCCCGATATCCAAAAGGGTATATATCCCCAACATGGATGATTCCATGTTCCAAGACCATGATTTATACCAAAACTTTTCGAAAAGCAAAAAGTCTTGGAACATGATTCTGAATATGGGATATAAACCCTACGTGGGCCTGGGAACCCGAAACCAAGGTAGGCTAGAACCTGTCCTACCTAAAACCAATAGGAAACAATATGGACTGGGCTACAGCCCACCCATACCCCTAGAGCCGCCACCTAAGACCATCTGGGTCAAGGGTGCCCTGTAGAGCCTCTAAAAACCGAAACCCATGTCTTAGACCTATCTGATTAGAGTCTGATTCATGAATGTTTTCTTTGAAGGTTCAATGGAAGATCCCTACTTTTGAAAAAGACCAAAAAAATTGAAAACTCTCAAAATCTCAAAAACATTTGGAAAAACGAAAATTCCAAAAAGAAATTTTGTTTTAAAAGCCTTTTGGTCATGTACAAAGCCCATTTTCGAAAAATTGTAAAAATGCTTTTGAAAATTGTATATACTCCCTAAAACCAAGTATCCAAAAAGCTAGTCCTATCCACCCTTTTGCCTAGAGCTTTTTCAAAAATGAAAAGCTCGAGAATCACCAAAGCAAGGAGGAATAAACACATCCAAGCTTCCTGAACTTCGCAAAATCCTTAACTTATGGAAAATTGGGGATTTTTAGAAATAAGTTAACCCATAGTGTGTGCATAAGCATCATGCATTACACTTTGAAATCATTCATATGCATCGAGTCTAGACATCAGTCTAGAAATCAAATTCAGGGTTTTGCAAAACCAAAGGGGCAATAAGAGTCGACCCCCTAAGTATCGAGCCTTCATAGGCACGTCTCCATACAAATCAAAACCAACACCTTCGAGGCAAATTTTAAAAGGAAATGAGAATCTCGAAAAAGGGTTAGCATTTCACAAAAACCTTTCATGGCTTTGAAAAGAAAGATTTTCTTCAACTTTTGGTTTATATGAAAACCTTGATTGTGTTAGGATAAAGAACATGAATCTCACGATGAAATATGGAGACCATGTCAAAACTAAAACCTGATGGCCATGACGATCACTTAGGGCTGGTTATGTTTCCCATCCTTGAGCAAAAAGTATCATGATCATGTTAGAAAAACCATGGAAGTGCATGGACATGAACATACCATTGTCCATCCAAAATCCCTTTGAAAAGCCATGTCCCTTCACCATATGGCCATGCAAAATTCCCATCAAGCTAGGGGCATTTTTAAATACAGTCCCTAGACACTTTCCATGGATAAGCGAATGCATCTCCTTCATGATTTGTGATATACATTTCATGTGTTCATCGTTGCATAAAAACATGTATTTCCATTTTAAATCACATGGAGTGCATAGCATGCATCATATCACCCTGAAGAAAGCCCAAAAGGGTGGCAAACTCGAGTAAGAATGTCCCCATGTCTTCAAAAGGGCAACAAAAATTAGAAATTTGTTGATATTGTGGGTAGAAATTAGCAAAACCCCGAAAATGCCCGAATATTCAAAAGGGTTTATGTTGAATTCTTTTTCAAAAAGATTTTGAAAAATCGAACTCCTTTGAAACTTCTTGAAAGAGGGATTGAAGTAGATTGTATAAACCCGAATGAAGGAATCTATACTTTTTGAAAAGTAGAGTCTTCCAAAAATGAATTGGCGATATTTCAAAGAACCCTGGCTTACAAGATTAAGCCTTGTTAAAAATATCAAAATATTTTTGAATAGTAGATGCTATTAAGAAATAGGACGATCGCGTTTGAATTGAGTAACTAAAGGGATAAGCCTTCCCCCATCCTACTTTCTCTCCGAAAAGGAAAATTGGCTGTGTTCAAAAGAAAAACAAAAAAACGAGAATGCAAAAACTCCTCCGAAAGTGGTCTTCCCTTCATAAACAGGGAATATAAAAACTCCTCCGAAAGAGGTCTTCTCGTTTCAAAAGAAAAAGGAGATATAAAAACACTCCTCCCAAAGAGGTCTTCCCTTCATAAACAGGGAATACAAAAACTCCTCCAAAGAGCTGCTCTCCTTTAAAGAAAAGAGGGATTAATGAAAAAATACTCCCAAAGGGAGACCCTCTATGAAAAAAAGAAACAAAAAGCCAAAGCTCCAAAGAGCGATTTTCCGATTCTTTGCCTAAAACCACGAGACGCTTCAGAAGGAATCGTGGTATCTCTTTCCCATATCCCTACGGCTTATCCCCGAGGAAAAAGATTCAAATTTGCGAAAATCCTAAAGTACGAATAAAATTGGCTTCTTTGGATTTCATTTTGTTTGAGAACTCGACTCTGTTTTGTAGGAAATGGAACTTTGAAATGTTTTCCAAGTTTTCCTACCCAAAAACCTCTACTGAGTAGCAGGTATTGAAACCCGAATGAAGGGAAGTATGAAAAATGGAAGTCCTTTTCGATACAAGTTAAAAGGAGTTCCTTTGCAAAAAGAAATTTTCGAAAAACCCACGAATGTCAAAAAGACATGGGTAAAAACCTGCTCGGAGCAGCCAGCCTCAAAAGGCTCTCTTTGGGCTCAAAACCCAAAAATAAATTTTTCTCATGCATGCATTCAAAGAGTCGTTTGTGCATGATCATACATATAGGGAAATAGCTGGGAAAAGCCCACTTTTTGCTAAAAATCCCCACCTGTGGAAAAAGAAAACAGGGTTTTTGCGAAATAAAGATGGTGTATTCTCGAGGAAAAAATTGAGAAAAACCATAAAAAGGGGTGTTACTTCTTTGCCATTACCCAAATAAATTTGGATAATGCCAAAGAGGGCATCTGTAAACACCCCAAGTCTCCATAATTTTCGAAAACATGCCTGGTTTTAGAATCCCCATTTTGAGACCAGATTTTTCATTTTCGAAAGCTCAGGAGTTGTAAAAACTCCAAATTTTGTACAAAACCCCATATTTATATAAAATATGTTATATTTGGACCAAGTCCCAATTTTGTAACAGCTGAGTCCAACAAATACAACCTGGTGAAAAGTAGTCACCAAAATGATAAAAAAAGTCCAGACAACCTCTCGGCCTCATCAAAGCAGGACCAGAAGAGCTAAAGAGAGTCCGCAACTAGAGCACATGTCGAGCTCGGCACAACAACTCTCGTGTTGAATCCACCCCTAGGATCTCAAACGTCCAAGACCCTGTTATAATTAGAAATCATATGAAGTCATCTCCGGAAGGTGAAAACAGAAGCGAACGCTCATGTTGGCGAAGACCCAACGTAGACGGAGTACTGATGCTGTCAGACCCCGCACGAACAGTTCGTTTCGAACACAGCCTGAAGGAGTCAAAATTCAGTTTGAATTGGATCTGGACCATATATATCCAGATCCCAATCCAAACCCATGTGTGGATTTGGATTTGGATCCAGAGATCCAATCCAATATCCACATCCATGGCCCACATCACCTTCTCATAAATGGAGGTGGGGCCCACTTGAAATTCACGTGGGATTATGGGCATGAGAAAGAGTGGGGGAGGATAAGATTTGAGGGTAATTGTAATTAAGCTTGACTTGTGTGTCAAGTTTGGGGTTAATCATGTGGGTTAGCCTAATTAGTATGGGTTTAAGCTTGTATTAGCCAAAACCTAACCTAGGGCTGCACCAACATGATGCAATGAGGTCCATGAGTCATGCCAAGGGATGTTCCTAACCCAATCCTAAGCCAAAACCCCTAATCCTAACCTAATCCTAGCCTAATCACCTAACCCACTTCCCTAATCCTTCCCTAATCCCAACCTAATCACCTAACCCACCTCCCTAGACCTAGCCTAATTCCCTTAATCCTAACCTAAACCTCACCCTAAAACCAACCCACCTAAGCTAAGCCCTAAACCACTAAACCACCCCACCTAAATATCTAGCCCACCTTAAAACTAGCCCACCTGAAACTAAACATCGAGCCCACAACCCACCTAACTAGACTCCCATCCTAACTAGACCCAGCCACCCTTTGACTAAACTAAATAGCTCCCTTTTTATTCCCAGCCACCCATCACCTAACCGGGACCTAACTAGAACCCCAACTACCCCAGCTGACCCCACACTCCCAGCCGACCTTCCCCATTTCCTCATCATTATCTATCTCAGCCGACTCTACCCAATCCCATGGATTGATTACTCCCAGCTGTCCCCACTCTCTCAGGATTCATTCACAATCCCACGTAGCCATAAGAGGGCAGGAGCTCCCTTCTCTCTCCCATCCTCGAATCCTCAACAAAAGGCCAGCCACCTGCGGCTCCTCCCATCCACCTTGGGCAGCCGGCCACCTGCTCCACCCTTCCACCTCCACCTCCACTTCACACCCGGCCAGCCACCTGCACCTCCTTCACTTGCACTTCACAACCGACTACATGTAAGTACCCTTCTCCACTTCATACCCGGCTGCACCACCTGCCCCACTCTTCCACCCTTCTCCACTTCATACCCTGCTACACCACCTGCCCCACTCTTCCACCCTTCTCCACTTCAAACCCGGCTACACCACCTGCCCCACTCTTCCACCCTTCTCCACTTCATACCCGGCTGCACCACCTGCCCCATTCTTCCACCCTTCTCCACTGCATACCCGGCTGCACCATCTGCCACTCCCACCTTTCACCACTTCCCTTAGCTCCCTTACACCAACCGTCCAGCCCCTACCTATCCCTAAACTACTCACACCCTCTCCTTCTCCCAAATCACCCAAGGAACTTGGCTGCTCAAGTCGACACATGAAGCAAATTTCCAGCAAGTTGATCATGGACCGGCTACATGTAAGTGTCTTAACTTGGTCCCTTATTTAAACTTGCTAAGTTTAATTAAATTTTGATATGGGGTTGTAATAATGGAGCGTTGGCTCCCCCCATTTGTAATAAGTTTGGTTTGGTACACACCCACACACACGTGCACTTGAGCCTATCTCGCTCTCAGTCATACACCTCTTGCACATACAGGGGCCTAATTAGCCCCTAAGATATAAGTTTATTTATATATTTTAAGTTGCATAGGGTTTTGCTTGAGTTGTGTGTGTTGTCTTTCAATTCTCGCACTCACACACATTGAGCCTTCGCTCTTATTTGCAAGACCCAAGTAAGGGCCGTGTTATACTATCCTTGGGTTTAATTTCATGTTGTGTGCCTAGTACTTCAATTCAAGCACTCACACACATTGAGCTTTCGCTCTTATTCCCAAGACCTTAGTTAAGGCCATATTGCAATTTATATTTGGGTTTAATTTCATGTTGTGTGCGTAGTACTTCAATTCAAGCACTCACACACATTGAGCTTTCGCTCTTACTCCCAAGACCTTAGTTAAGGCCATATTGCAATTTATATTTGGGTTTCATTTCATGTCGTGTGTGTAGTACTTCAATTCTCGCACGCACCCACATTGAGCCTTCACTCTTATTTGCAAGACCAAAGTAAGGGCCCATATATACATTATATACGTATTTCCCTTTGGTCATTTCCCTTCGGCAATTTCCCTTCGGCATTGTCTTTTAAATTCGGGTTTTCCCTTTGGAGTTGTGTGAGTTTGCATTACATATATGCCATACCACGAGTTAGGACGCATATTGCATCAAAGCAAACCCCATACTCCTGCTCAAACTCGCCACATTTTAGTGGAGTGTTCATAACACACACCTAGGTGGCCCAAAAAGGGATAAAAAGGAAGACTTAGGCACGTGCAAATCCACGTGATCTAAAATCTGAAAATCATACAAAAACAACTCGAATCAATTGTGCAAACACGCCAAGACTTAGGCTATTTCGATACATGCACATCGTGCCTAAGTAGATTAAAATTTGAAAGGCTTAGGGTCGTCCAAACCTTATCAAAATCGCCCAAATACATGGTTTTCAAAAGGTTTTAAAACACTTCTTCTTTCAAAATATATTCTGAGTTAAACTTGTTTCAAAACGAAGTCTCTAAGCGTACAGATTGACCCTTGCGCATCGGTGCAAGAAGGTCTGCGACGTAAAAATCCCGCTTGCCTACAATCGCCTTTCAAAAGTCAGATCATTTTCAAAACATACTTTGCTAGTTAAAGTAAACTAGCTGGCACGCCCATAAAGCGAAGTAGATACGAAAAGGTTCACTTTAGGCATCAAAACCCAAAAGTGAGAATTTTCGCACGTCTACACAACTCACACAACTTTCACTAATGTAAATACCCGAAATTGAAGTGCAACTCATACAGCTTTCACCAATGTAAATAATCGAAATGTAAGGCAACTCATGTGACTTAAATGTAAATCCACACAAAGGGAAATGCAACTTGACTTGAAGTAAACTCACATGACTTGAAAATATATAATATGTTGTATCCTAAGAGCGAAAAGGCTCAATGTGTGTGAGTGTAAAGAGCGAAAAGGCTTGAGTGCTTGTGGGTGTTTCTCGTGTGAAATTTAAATGACAACTCACACAACTTAAGGTAAATCCACCCGAAATGAAATTGCAACTCACACAACTTTCACTAAAGTAAATACCCAAATTGAAGTATATACGTTTAGCTTAAGAGCGGAAAGGCTCAATGTGTGTGAGTGTGAAGAGCGGAAAGGCTCGAGTGGGCGTGGTTGTTCTTATGTGAAATTGAAATTGCAACTCACACGACTTGAATGTAAATCCACCTGAAATTAAATTGCAACTCACACAACTTTCACTAAAGTAAATACCCAAATTGAAGTATATACGTTTAGCTTAAGAGCCGAAAGGCTCAATGTGTGTGCAATCGTGTGCAATATAAGAGCGGAAAGGCTCAAGTGCACGTGGGTGTCCTTTGTATACAGTTAAGAGCAAGAAGGCTCAAGTGCACATGTGTGGTTGTGTATCATACACAAATATTACATCTCGGGGGGAGACTTCACTCCATTATTACAACCCCGTTCTGAATTGAATTTAATTTAAACGAGTAATGTAAAACCGAATGTAAATGGCACTTACAAATGTTTGGTTTTGCCTCTCGAGTCACTCGGGTCCGTCCTTCATTACAACCGCAAGGTAAGTCCCTTTAAGTGGGTTCCAACGTGAGGCTTGGGTGTGGATTCACTTGGGTGTAGCCAAGTGGGTTTGGGCTTAGTCTTGGCTGGGTTCGGCCAAGGTGTCTTGGTTAGGTTTAGGATATGGTGGGTCAAGTCCTAGCTAGGTCTAGGCTTTGGTTTAGGAAGATGGGAATGAGCTAGGTGCGGCCAACACCTAGCTTGGTTAGGATTTATAGGGGGTAGGTCGAGCCAAAGGTGGCTCGAACTAAGGTAGGTCCTAAGGTGCAGGTTAGGGCACAGTAGGGGCGTGGCAGGGGTGCGGCTGGGGCGCAGCAGGGGCGTGGCAAGGGTGCAGTAGGGGCACGGGTTTGGTGAGGCGCGGCAGGGGCGCTGTTGGGGTACGGCAGGAGCGCTGCTGGGGTGCAGGCCGGGGTTAGACAGGGGCGTTGCTGGGGCGCCGCTGGGGCAGACCGAGTGCCAAGTGCACTCTGTTTTTGGTTGGGGCTAAGAGTCAAACCGAGTGCCAAGTGCACTTGGTTCTTGGTGGCTGGTAGGGGTTAGTCATGTGGGGTGTTTGGGTCAAGTGGGCTAAGTCTAGGCGGTATGGGCTAGGTTTAGTGGTATGTAGGTTTGGTTGAGTTTCAAGGGAATAAGCTAGGTGCAGCCAACACCTAGCTGGGTTCGGTTTGGGATAGTTTTAGGCGAGGGTTAGGTCGGTTAGGAAGGGTTTTAGCTAGGTGCGGGCAACACCTAGCCAAGTGGGTTTCGGAGTGAGTTCATGGATAGGTTTAGGTGGTATATGGGTTAGGTAGTGGTTAGGTTTTAGGTGGAGTCGGTTTAGTTAAGGTGGAGTCGGTTTAGGCTAGTTAGGTGGAGTCGGTGGTGGGTGTAGTCGGTTGGTAGGGCTAGTTAGGGTGGAGTCGGTGGAGTCGGTTTGGAGTCAGTTTGGGGCTGGGTCAAGTGGAGTCGGTTATGGCTAGTTAGGGTTAAGTGTAGTGGCTAGGTTAGGGTTGGGTTTAGGGACTTACCTTGCAGCCGGTCCACCTTCACGCTAGGTCCACCTCGAGCCTCCATGGTTGCAGCCCACGTCTTGATCAACTCCCACTTGTTGCAGCCCCAATTTAGGTCTAGGTCCACAAGGCTTAAACCCACCTCACCCTTGGTTGAGCCCACATGGCTAAAGCCCACCAATGTTGACTTTTGCACCCACTCTTTCTCTCTCTTCCCAAGGCTCCCAAGCAAGTTCACGTGAACTTTTTCACCCCCTTGGTCTTATTTATAGGCCAAGGGGTGGGTCTTGGGTTTGGATCTTGGAATCCAATCCAAACACTATTTGGGTCTGGATCTGGATATTTATGTCCAGATCCAATCCAAAATCTTCTTTCTTCAGTCCTTCTTGGTGTTTTGAGACGGGCAGTTTTGAACGGGCCCTAGTTTTCTTAGTGCTCTATTTTGGACTGGGTTTTTTCCAGTCTTCTTGTTCGACCTTTTTCTTACCTTCCGAACTTTGTTTTGTCTGATTTCTAATTTTTCAGGCTTGGGGTTTATTTCTAACAGCTTTGTCAGTGCTTTGGCTTCGTATTTCACATTTTGGGGCTGAAGTCTGCTTCTGGCCTAGATGCTCCTTCTACTTTTTGGCCCTATTTTCATCCGGTTGGGCTGAACTTTTGCTTTTTGACTTATTCTGGAGCTGCTTTTTTGATCAGGCTTCACCTGCTTGATTTAGCTGCTTTACAAAATTTGGGTTTTGGCTCGGGTTTAAGAACCTTTTATTTTGAAGGTTTTTTAGACAAAAGTTTAAAACTTCACAACTCCGGGGTTTTGAAAGTTCAAAATTGGTTTTAAAATGGTTTTTGAAAACCAGGTGTTTGTTTGAAAATAATCTTATTTTGGGTTGTTTACAGATGCCCCTCTTTGGCATTATCCAAATTTATTTGGATAATGGCAAAAAAGACAACACCCCTTTTTGCTTTCTCCCTGGATTCATCCTCGAGAATATGGATCGTTCTAATTTTCTGAGAAAAAACTTTTTCCTTATGCCCGGTAAGAGGGGATTTTCGCCAAAGTGGACTTCTCCTAATGCGGTTCTAGTCCTAATTGGGATCATGCATTTGACTACCATGTGTGCACGTATGAGTTAATGATATGGATGATATGCTAGAAAATGATTTTCTAGAGACCTGAATTATGCAATGATCGAGCTTGGGAGGCTTATGAAGACTGGCTGCACCAAGTGAGTTGGTCTTTTGTTGCTCGATGTTTGGGGTTTTTCTCAATTCGACTTTGAGAGGGAAAACCCTTTTAGCTTCAATCACAAGGATTTTCAGCTTCTTGCATTTCCTTTTACTTGAGTCTTAACACTCGCTACTCTAGCGGAGGTTTTATAAGGAAATCAGGAAGCATTTCAAAATTTCTATGCCTTACCCAACAACGTTTAATTCTCAAACAAAATGAGATTCAAGTAAGCAAATCCTATTTTTACTTTAGGATTTCTTGAAATGAATCTTTTTTTTCACTTGGGATAAATCGTAGGGATAGGATAAAGAGTTACCACGGTCTCTTCTGAAGCGTCCCGCGGTTTGAGGCAAAGAGGCAAAAAATTTTCCTCTTTTGAGCTTTTTGGCAATTTTTTTCTTCTCTCATAGAGGGCCTTTGTAAACACCCCAAAATCCCACAACTTTCTAAAACCAATACTTGGTTTGCAAATCAACCCCAAAGGGCCATTTTGAGTTCTAAAAACCCAGGAGCCTTCTCAAAACCCTGTACATATCATTTTGTACCCTGTACATATTGCTTTAAAACCTGTAAATATTGCTTTAAGCCTGTAAATAGCATTTTGAAAGCCCCGTATCCAAATACGAGTTTTTAAACCCAGGCTAAGCCCCAGTTTGCCAAAAGCCAAAGACGAACAAGTGAAGCATGCAAAGAGGACACCTGATCGAAGAGCAGCCCAACAAGTGGCTCACGAAGGCTAATTCCAGAAGCAGCTTCAGAAACCTGTTTTGAAGCCCAAAAGAGTATCCTGGCCTGATAAAAGACAGGTTCAAAAGGCGAATGGAAGGCCCAAGCACGAAGCAGGTTGCAAGACAGGAGCACCAGAAAGCCAGATCAACCATTCTCATCCAAGCCTCAAGATTATGAACCAGAAAAGCCATAAATGAACAAAAACGGAGTCCGAAAAGGAGTCTAAACGACAAAGATTGGGGAAACCCAACACCAGACGAAGCGCTGATGAAGCTAGGGCCCGCACAGATCGTCCACCTCGAGAAGCCAAGAAGGACCATCTAGAGAAAATTTGGATTGGATCTAGACAATAAATATCCAGATCCAAATCCAAATAGTGAATAGTGTTTGGATTTGGGTCGATCCAAATAGTGTTTGGATTTGGATTTGGATACAAATCTCAAACCCAAACCCAAACCCAAATCCCACCTCAAATGACTATAAATAGAGGTGAGGGGGTCCCAAATAGAGGGTTCACGTGAATTCAAGGGAGGGCTTGGAGGAGAGAGAAGGTCATTAAGGGCTTGTAAACACCCCAAAATCCCATGATTTTCTCAAATATGCCTGGTTTTGCAAAAGCAGCCCCAAAGGGCTATTTTGAGTCTGGAAACCCAGGAGCCTTCCAAATAACCCTGTACATATCCAAACCTGTATATAGGTTTCAAAAATACATACATATAGTTTTAAAACCTTAAAAAGGTGTTTTGAAACCCCAAAAACCAGCTTGGCCTGATGAAACCAGGACCGAAGAGGCAAAAGAGAGCCCGGAGCCGGAGCATATTTCAAGCTCGGCACATCAACTCTCGTATAGAATCATCCCCAGATTCTCGGACATCCAAGCCCCTAATATCAACAATTTATTCAAAATGAACTCCGGAAGGTGAGAAGAAGAGTGGACGACAATGTTGGCGAAGACCCAACGCAAGACGGAGTACTGATGCAGTCAAGCCCCAAACAAACCGTCCGTTTCGAAACGCCATGAAGGAATTAGAAAATCAGATTTGGACCGGATCTAGACCATATATAACCAGATCCAAACCCAACATGCATTTGGATTTTGATTTTGATTTGGATCCAAAGATCCACATCCATGGCCCACATCACCTTCTCATAAATGGAGGTGGGGCCCACAAATATTTCACGTGAAAAGCTTGGATAGAGAGAGAAAAGGGGTGATAAAGTATGAGTGAGAAAGTTGGTAAGCTTCACTTTTGGTCAAGGGTGGGTTAACCTTGTGGGTTTAGCCTAGAGTGTGGGTTTGAGCTTGTATGCACCTACACCTAACCTGGGGCTGCACCAACAGGGATATGGCTGCAACTGGGTCCATGGACTGGCGCCAAGGAGAGGTTCCTAAACCCTAGCCCTAAGCTAGCCCACCTCACCTAGCCACTCCCCCCTAAACCTGACCCAATCCTAGCCGTCCTCACCCAAAACTGCCCCAACCACACCTAGCTGACCTCACCTAGCTCACCTCACCTAACTAGATCACCTAGACCCTAACTAACTAAACCTAAACCCACCTTAATATACCTAATTAAACCCCTAACCACTAAGTCCCAGCCCCCTAACCGACCTACCCTAAACCACCAAAAACCCACCCTAACCGACCTACCCCAAACCACTCCACAAGCCCACCTTATTACAAATATCTACCCAAAACCACCCCAACCGACCCAACCCTGTTGGGCCTATAAAAACCCCTCTCTTGCGGGTTTTCCTCTCCTCTCCTCTCCTCTCTCTCTTCCACTCACCTCTCACCCTCACTACCTCCAAGCAGCACCACTTCCACCGCCACTTCACCACCCGGCTGCCACCTTCCCCACTTCCACCGCTACATCATCACTCGGCTGCCACCCCTTCGCTTCAACCAACTTCCAGCACCTTCCACCTTCGACTGCCACCTCCTTCCACCACCTTCATCCACCAGCACCCCTGCCACCCACGGTTAGTACCCCACCTCAACTCCATCTAACCTTCCACCCCTTTCTTGCCCGGCTGCGCACTCCACCACCCGCCACAACCGCCCAACCTTCTCCCTTACACCTGGCCCAACTGCACCCTACCTCACTACCTTCCCTCAATACTAACCACCCTAGCCCCTAGCTAAACCTTCTCCCTTAGTCATCCACCACCTAGCCAACATCCTTAACCTGCCACCACCCAACCAGCATCCCTACTTGCCGCGCCCATCACCCGACCATCATCAAAACTCCACCCGTTTAGCATCCCTACCTACGGCCAACCCACATCCAAGGAGCTCCCTTTCGGCTGTCCAAGGCGACTCACAAGGCCAAAAGCCAAGCAAGTTGAACACGGACCAGCTACGCGTAAGTGCCTAACTCTGTCCTTTATATGAACTTGCTTACATTTAATTAAATTTGATACGGGGTTGTAATAATGGAGCGTTGTCTCCCCCCAGTTGTAATAATGTGGTTTGGTACACCAACACATACGTGCACTTGAGCAATTCCGCTCTTAGCTGCACACCATTTTGGCACACACATGGGCCTAACCAGCCCTTAAGATATAGTTATACTTATATATATTAAGCTGCGTGTGTTTTAATGTAAGTCGTGGGTGTTGTCTTTCAATTCCACACTCACACACATTGAGCTTTCGCTCTTACTCCCAAGACCCTAGTAAGCGCCATATTGCAATTTCATTTGGGTGTTTTTGTAGACGCAGAAAGTTTACGCTTCTGGTTCTTAGGCCTGAAGTGAATCTTTTCGTGTGTCTAAGTCCTATTTAAGCAAAAAGGGCATGCACCTTAGCTTACTTAAGCTAGCAAAGAAATACTTTGAAATCTGACTCCTAACGTGGCGACTGTGAGCAAACAAGCTCTTTTCATCGCAGACCTTCTTGCACTGATGCGCAAGGGTCAGTCTGTATGCTTTAAAAATCGAGTTTTAAAATATGAGAAACTACGAAAACATTTGAGGTGTTCGATTCAGGTTGTTTTTGTATGATTTTCAAGTTTTATTTCACGTGGATTTGCATGTGCCTATGTCTTTCTTTTTATCCCTTTTCGGGCCAACTAGGTATGTGTTATGAACACGTGACCTAAGTGGGGCGACTTTGAGCGGGAGTATGGGGTTTGCTTTGATGCAATATGCGTCCTAACTCGTGGTATGGTGTATATGCAATGCAAACTCACGCAACTCCAAAGGGAAAACTCGAAATTAAAAGACAATGCGGAAGGAAAATGACTTGAAATGTAAATTGCAAAAGGGAAATTGCAAAAGGGAAATATGGCTATATCTTAAGAGAGGAAAGGCTCAATAGTGCAAGTGTGTGCCGTGTATATATGTAAAGACTACGCACACTGCTGAACCTTAAAACCCAAATTTTAAAGACATAGCCGAAAGGGAAATACTTATAATATATATGGGCCTGAAGGTCGCCAACGTGTTGCATGGGTGTTGTGTGTATATTGAAAGACAACTCACACGACTTAAATGAAACCCAAATATAAATTGCAATATGGCCTTAACTAAGGTCTTGGGAGTAAGAGCGAAAGCTCAATGTGTGTGAGTGTAGAATTGAAGTACTATGCACACGACATGAAATTAAACCCAAATATAAATTGCAATAGGCCTTGACTAAGGTCTTGGGAGTAAGAGTGAAAGCTCAATGCGTGTGAGTGTAGAATTGAAGTACTATGCACACAACATGAAATTAAACCCAAGGAAAATAATAGCACGGCCCTTACTAGGGTCTTACAAATAAGAGTGAAAGCTCAATGTGTGTGAGTGCGAGAATTGAAAGACAACACACATAACTTAAGCAAAACCCCACGCAACTTAAATTATATAAATAAGTCTATATCTTAAGGGCTGATTAGGCCCGTGTGTGTTCAAAATCGTGCACAACTAAAAGTGAGATAGGCTCAAGTGCACGTGTGTGTGGGTGCCAAGCCACGTTATTACAAGCGGGGGGAGACAATGCTCCGTTATTACAACCCCGTATCAAATTTAATTAAGCTTAAGCAAGTCTATAAACAAGGACTGAGTTAGGCACTTACGTATAGCTGGTCCGGAGGTGACTTGCTTGAGCGTCGCCTTGGGCTGCAAGAGGGAGCTCCTCGGAAGGGCACGACAAAGGTGTGCTGGCCGAGTGACAAGGGAGCGGATGTGGCTTCTAGGCGCTAGCCGGATGATGGGAGGGGGTGCTGCTGTGGCGTCTTGGGCTTGGGTAGTTAGGGGGCACTTAGGAAAGGAAGGGGAGCTAGCTAGGGTGTTGGCTAAGGGCTGGTTTAAGGGAAGAGGTAAGGTTAAGGGTGACTAACTAGGGGCCGTCTAGGGGAGAGGTAACGTGAAGGTGGCGGGTGTGATGCAGTCGGGCAGAGGTTGGCCGAATGGTGAAGGGTGGCAGATGGTGGCCGGGAGGTGATGGTGGTGTGGTGGCTGAGAGTGGAGCTGGCCGGGAGGTGGTGGTGGTGTGGTGGCTGAGAGTGGAGGGGGAGTGAAGAGAGGGTGGTGTTAGGATAGGGTACTAACCAGAGAGGAAGGTGAAGGTGGCAGGTGTCCAAGGAAGGCAGCCACGTGGAAGGTGGGTGCAATCGGGTGGCGTGGAGTGGAGTTGGCCGGGAGGTGGTGGTGACATGGAGTGGAGTTGGCCGGAGGTCCAAGGTGGAGCAGGTGAGAGAGGAGAGGAAGGAATGAGAGAGGAGAGGACGGGCTCGGCTGGCCCAAGGTGGAGCTGGGAAAACCTGAAAAACCCGCCCACTAGGGGGGGGGTTTATAGGATTTTAAGAGGGTCGGTTGGGCTGGTTTTGGGGGAGTGGTTTAGTGGTTAGGTGGTTTTAGGGATATGGTGTGCTAGGGTTTTAGGTGGGGTGGTTTAGGGCTTAGCTAGGTGGGTTGGTTTTAGGGGAATTAGGCTAGGTTTAGGGAAGGATTAGGGAAGTGGGTTAGGTGATTAGGTTGGGATTGGGGAAGTGGGTTAGGTGATTAGGCTAGGATTAGGGCAAATGGCTAAGATTAGGGGTTTTGGCTCAGGATTGGGTTAGGAGCATCCCTTTGCATAGTCCATGGACTTCATTGCATCATGTTGGTGCAGCCCTAGGTTAGGTGTAGGTTCATACAAGCTTAAACCCACACTAATTAGGCTAACCCACATGATTAACCCAAAACTTGACACACAAGTCAAGCTTAATGCATTTCTCTCAAATCTTATCCTCCCCATTCTCTCTCATGCCCAAAATCCCACGTGAATTTCAAGTGGGCCCCACCTCCATTTATGAGAAGGTGATGTGGGCCATGGATGTGGATATTGGATTGGATCTTTGGATCCAAATCCAAATCCACATATACGTTTGGATTGGGATCCGGATATATATGGTCCAGATCCAATCCAAAATTGAATTTTGACTCCTTCAGGGTATGTTTGAACGAATGGTTTGTGCGGGGTCTGACAGCATCAGTACTCCGTCTTGCGTTGGGTCTTCGCCAACATGATCGTCCGCTTTTGTTTTCACCTTCCGGAGATAATTTTAAATGATTTTTGTTAATAATAGGGACTTGGACGTTCGAGATCCTGGGGATGAATCTAACACGAGAGTTGCTGTGCCGGGCTCGACATGTGCTCCGGTTCCGGGCTCTCTTTTGCTCTTTTGGTCCATGCTTTCATCAGGCCAAGCCGTTTTGTGGGGTTTCAAAACATTTTTAAAAGGTTTTAAAAGTATATTATACATATTTTAAAACATATACAGTTTAAACATATGTACACGGTTTGTCTGAAAGGCTCCTGGGTTTCCAAACTCAAAATAGCCCTTTGGGGCTGCTTTTATAAAACCAGGTTATTTGAGAAGTTTGTGGGATTTGAGAGGCTGAAGCAGGCGATTCATGTTCGTGAAATGCCAAGAAAAAATTTGAAAAACCTCGCAAAAACAAAGAGACTTCCACAATAGAAGGTAACTGTAGACACGGAAAATTTTCACTTGCGGGTTCTTAGGCCTGAAGTGAACCTTTTCGTGCTTACGTTCGCTTTTAGGGAGTGCCAGCTAGCTTACTCAAACTAGCGAAGTAGTTTTTGAAATATCTGACTTTTGAAAGGCAATTGTGGACAAGCGGGATCTTTTCGTCACAAACCTTCTTGAACCGACGCTCAAGGGTCAGTTTGTACGCTTAGAGACTTCGTTTGAAACAAGTTAAACTCAAATTCGATTTTTGAATGAACAGGTGTTTGAAAACTTCAGAAAGCATGCATTTGGCGAGTTTTTGCTTTTACTGGGTTTGGGCAGCCCTAAGTCTTTGAAATTTATCTGCCTTAGGCATGGAGTGTGTGCATCAAGTGCCTAAGATGGGCATTTTGCACGATTTATTCGGGTTTTTTCGATGCAGGTATGCAACCTAGCTCGAGTATGGCGAGTATGCAATGCAACTCACACAATTTGAATGTAAAACCCAAAATTTAAAGACTTAACAGAAGGGAAAACCCAAATTGAATGCAACTCACACGACTTGAATGTAAATTGCAGAAATTCAAATATCTCTATATCTTAAGAGCGGAAAGGCTCAATGTGTGCGTGGGTGTTGTGTATAAATTGAAATGCAACACACGTAACTGAACCGTAAAACGCAGCAGAAGGGAGATATAGATATATGTAAGAGCGGAAAGGCTCAATTGTGGTGTGTGTGTATGTGTATAAATTGAAAGACAACACACACGACTGAATTTAAAACCCAGAATTGAAATGCGTACACAACTGAACCGGGAAAACTCACGCAGCAGAAAGTATATAGATATGGCTATATCTTAGCGGCTTCTGAGGCCAAAATGTGCGTGAAGTGTTTGAGCAAACGCTCGGGTGTTTCTTGGGTGCGAGTGTGTAATTGAAAAACAAACTCACATGACTTAATGTAACAACCCAGCTTAATTGAAATACGTACGTATAATAAGAGCGAAAAGGCTCAATTGTGTACGTGGTGCTTGTGTACGAGATAAGAGCGAAAAGGCTCGAGTGTACGTGTGTGTCTCGTGTGTCCAGCACTGTTATTACATCCGGGGGGAGACGATGCTCCGTTATTACAACCCCGTATCAAATTGAATTGAATACGAAAAACAACTTGATATATATCAAAATAAACTCATATTTTCCAGATTCTTGAGTTATGCTCGTACAAGAGGCGAGTCCATCATCATTACATGGAGTTCGGGGCACGTGGGAGCGAAGCCGGAGAGCTTGAGAGCTTGGGGAGACTTGGAGTTCCGAGAGCTGCAAATTATACCGGGTTTAGGGCCGCTTGGGGCTGGTTTGGGTAAGGGATGACTCGAGCCACCTTGGCTCGAGTGATAGGCTTTTTGGTTTAGGATTTGGCCAGCATTTGGCCTTAGGTTTAGTGAGGTTTAGACTTAGGATTAGGCCATCACTTGGCCTTGGTTTAGGTCGTGTTTAAGTTTAGGATTAGGCCAGCACTTGGCCTTGGTTTAGGTCATGTTTTGGACCTGGTATTATGCATGACTCGAGCCAAGGTGGCTCGAGTGATAGGATATGGTTTAGGTCTTGTGAAACTCGAGCCAAAGTGGCTCGAGTGGTAGTTGTTTGCTCTAGGGTTCGGCCAACATTTGGCCTTGGTTTAGATTTTGTGAAACTCGAGCCAAGGTGGCTCGAGTAAGAGTGGTATTAGGGTGTAGTTGGTCCTAGTCTAGGTGCTGAAGATGGGACACGGTTAAGCTAGGGATGATACATGGCCAGGTTTAGGTAGGGTTCACTAGGTTGCCAAGGTGAGCTTAGGGGCTGGTTCACGGCCAGCCCTTAGCCTAAGGTTTTTGGGCTGGGATGGCCTGCCTTTAGGGCAGGCCTTAGTTGATTGTAGGTGGGACACGGTTAAGCTAGGGATGATACATGGCCAGGTTTAGGTAGGGTTCACTAGGTTGCCAAGGTGAGCTTAGGGGCTGGTTCACGGCCAGCCCTTAGCCTAAGGTTTTTGGGCTGGGATGGCCTGCCTTTAGGGCAGGCCTTAGTTGATTGTAGGTGGGACACGGTTAAGCTAGGGATGATACATGGCCAGGTTTAGGTAGGGTTCACTAGGTTGCCAAGGTGAGCTTAGGGGCTGGTTCACGGCCAGCCCTTAGCCTAAGGTTTTTGGGCTAGGATGGCCTGCCTTTAGGGCAGGCCTTAGTTGATTGTAGGTGGGACACGGCCTGCTCTAGCAGGCCGTGGGTCTTAGGTAGGTGGGCTGGCTAAGGCCAGCCAGGTTTTTGGCAAGAAAAACAAGGAAGCCCGACCACCTTTGGCCGGGCTGTTTTAGGTAGTTGGAGGGGGAAAACCAGCCACGGGCTGGGCTGGTTTTTAGGTAGTTGGCCTGCCTTTAGGGCAGGCCACCTTGGGTAGGAAAAGGGGACACGGCCTGTTGGTGCAGGCCGTGGGTTTTTGGGGAAAAAGGACTCGAGCCAAGGCGGCTCGAGTTAGGTTGAAGTTCGGCCAAAGCTGGCCGAACTTGGTTGGGTTGAAGGGGGGGAGTTCGGCCAGGTGGTGGCCGAACTAGGTTTAGGTCTTGGAGCAGCCTAGCTAGGTGGTTGTCTAGGGTAGATGTTTTGGAAAAATCGGCCAGGACTTGGCTGTTTAGGTAGTGTTTTTAGGGGCGGTTCTTGGTGGTTGATGGGTGGTCTAGAGAGGTTAGGGAAGAGGTGGGTTAGATTAGGTTTTTAAGGCTTACCTAGGGTGCAGCTCCGCTCCAGCCACCACTCACGCCGCCAAGCTCCACCATGCAACGCTCCCAGCCATCTTGTAGGGGACGTTCCCAGGTTGGTGCAGCCCTTGGCCTCACGAACCAACCCCAACTCTCAAACTAAGCTCACCTTGGCCAATAGGGCCTCTTCTCTCTCCTCCCCCTTTTATTTTCATGTGAAGGCCTCTCCCCTTTGAGCCTCACGTCCTGGCTTTTTTCAAGCCCAGCACCTCTATTTATAGAGGTTTTAAGTGGGTCTTGGATCTTGGGTCTTGGGTTTGGGTCTGGCTATCCGGATCCAATCCAAACTCAATGTGGATTTGGATCGCGGATCTCGGATATTTTGAGATCCAGATCTAGTCTAAATATTTATTTGGGTTTGGATCTCGGATCTTGGATTTTGAGATCCATATCCAATCCAAACACAATTTGGATATGGATCTGGATATTTTTGGGTCCAGACCCAATCCAGATTTTTCTTCTGCTCCTTGGTTTTCTGGTCCTTTCTGGTGCTTTTCACCGTCGGTTTCGAGCGGGCTTCGATTCATCGGACGCCCAACTCTGGCCTGGGTCTTCCCCAAGTCTTTCTTCCAATCGGTGTTCTGCTTTTCAGGACTTTTTCGGCGTTCGTTTCGGTCCGCCATTTTGGTTTTTGGCCGGTTCCTGTTGATATCGAACTCAGATTGCCGCACGGATTCCGTTCTTCATTCTGACGGGACGTGTCTCGGACTTCTGTCGACTTCCTCAGGTACTGGGCTTCTTTATGCATTTTGGAGCTGCTTTGTGCTTTTTCTTTGACCCAAATTACATTTTTACCCTTTTGTCAGGCTTTTCTCCAAACGGGCTCTTTTTTCTTCCGTTTTTGAATAGGGGGTGTCTTTTGAGACTCCAGGCTTGATTTCTCTTCTTGTCGGGGCTCTTCTCTTGCCTTTTGTACCTGTTTTCACATTTTAAAACAGGTTGTCATTTTTGGCTCAAACGAGCTTTTTTTGCATTTTTGAGAGTTTTTGATTTTTGGAAAATTCAGGGTGCTTACAGTAACCAATACCACGAGTCCTTCACACACAAGGACCATAAAGCCCTACAGCAGCTGCTGAGAGGGCAAAATAAAGAGAAAAGAGGTTACACCCTGTCTGATTTCTTGCCTATAGACTACGAAATGGACAGTGACGATGAAATACCAAACTTCCATCGGTATGATGGCATGGGAGACCCTAGGTCTCACTTGCAGCTTTTCACTCGTTGAGCCCACAAGAAAAAGAAGGACTCGATGGAATGGGTGTATTGGTTCCCTTTGTCCCTTAAGGGCACAACTGCCAAATGGCTGGCTTCCTACGATCTTAGACAGTTCACAACTTTTGAATAGTTAGCGAACTGCTTTATGCAGAGATTCTCGCATAATGTAGAAGTCACGCTGACTTTAAACACCTTGAGAGATACAAAATAAGGTGTGAATGAGGACGTGCATACGTTCATATTTCGTTGGAGGTCTCTCCTAGGTCAAGTGCGAGAGCCAAGATCCGAAGGATGTGCAGTCATGCTCATCCTGGATAATTTTATCGAGGGGGTGCATAAGTTACGCCCTTCTCTCACTTCACGAAATCTCGACTTTCCATAAGTTAATAAAGAAAGCATCCCTTTTTGAAACAAATTTGAAAAAGGGGTTGTATGATCACTTATGGAAAGGAAATCTGATTTCGAAAACTCGCTTGGAGAAGCCCAACACTTATGAGCTACCCATCGCGGACAAAGGGGCAAAACCCCACAAAATCACCAATGTCCAGGTGGATCCAAGCCCGACAAGTGCTTCAAGGAATTTTGAAAAGTTAGAAAATAAAAAGGAGAGGAGTTTTCAAAAACCCTTAGAAAGACGGGAGTACACTCCACTAGGGCAACCTGTATCAGAGGTCCTAGACCTCCTACTTGCCTAGGGCATGATTGAACTCCCTGAGATTCCCGAGGGAGTCACTTCGAAGGGAGGGTTGTTAAACAAATTCTGCAAGTATCATCGGCTCAAAGGCCATGATACAAGGCGGTATTTCTCCCTCCTAAATAAAATTGAGAACTTGATAGCAGAAGGTCGGCTCCAGGTCGTTGAAGAACCTGAGCCTGCCCAAGCTATCTTCAAAGAATCTAGCGCATGCATGTGAGTCTGGTTTGTCTACTTGTGCATCTACTCTCATACTTTACAAAAGACCCGCCCAAGTAGTCATCCGGGGACTACCAAGAGTTCCGTCCCTAGTTAAACCAGTTTTAACCATTCAAGGTGCTCCAAATCTCTTGATTAGAGCCATGTTAAGCGTGAAACCTAGGTTGATCATGGGGGAGGTGACAAGATCCGGGAGGATCTACCAACCCCCACATCTGCAAAGTGCTAAAAAGGTGGTGAGTATGGCTGGCCCCTCAAAAGCATGTATTCCTAGAGTTTCGCCAAAAATGGACAAAGGAAATGTTGCTTTAAAGGTATATGACTTCATAAACCATCTTTCAAAGATTCCTATCAACATGTCCATCCTAGAGCTAATACAAATTTTGCCTAGGCATAGACTAGTGTTAGAGAAAATTCTAGAAAGAGCAAAGGTTAGTTCGAACATTAACCCAGAATCCTTGTCCAAACAAGTGGCCTCCATAGGAGCAAAAACGCCCATCGTATTCTCAGAAGACAATGTAGAAAGACCCTACGAGTCCCATAACCAGGCCCTACATATCGAGGTGGTTCTGAATAACCACTCATTGGATAGGTGCCTTGTCGATGGGGGAGGAGGGCTCAACATCCTTCCACTTCATGTGGCGAACCAAATCGGAGTCACCTTGACATCCATTCATCCAAGTCCCATCGTCATCACTAGATACGATGGGAATGCGTCTAGACCGCTAGGATCTATTGAACTCCCCATGGAAACGGGAGGAATAGCACACACGGGGTTGTTCCATGTCCTAGACATCGACCCTGATTATAACCTATTGTTGGGAAGGCCCTGGATACACAGCTTGTGCGCTGTACCATCCACCTTCCACAGGTGTGTCAAGATCCCTTTCAAGGACAAAGTCATAGTAATCTTACGAGAGAGTCACCCTCAACTTTAAGGGGTCATAAATTCCCCTTGCTTGTCAAGCTCCCAGACCCACGAGGTAAAACTGGGGCAGACCATGCTCGAGCCACCAAGGCTCACTTTGTATAACCCTAGAAAGGTCGTATGTGTGAAGGGGCCACCCAAGGCTGGTCCCCTCAAATATCTGACCATTGTAGGAAAACCCAAGAATCCCCTATTTCTAAAACCCCTGGACAAAAAGCCCTATGTGCACAACATAGACGACAACAAGTTCCAGGACCACGATTTGTATCAAAATTTCTCCAAAAACAAAAAATCATGGAACATGATGTTAAACATGGGCTATTTGCCTTATAAGAGTATAGGGGCACAAAATCAGGGTCTCCTAGAACCCATACAGCCTAGGTTCAATCTAAGCCAATATGGGATTGGCTATACTCTCAAAATACCACCATAGCCACCCCCTGTGACCACCTGGGTCAAGGGTGCCCTGGAGCCTACCCTAGAAGAAACCTACGATTTAGATCTCTTATTGAGAGTCTAACCTGTAGTGTTTTCCTTTTGTAGGTATGATGGAAGATCCCTTTACCAAAAATACAAAAACATTTGAAGAATTCGAAATCCAAAAAATGGAAAAATTATAAAAGCCAAAAACAATGGAAAATCAAAAACTCGAAAAAAGAGTAGTTTGTATAGTTCCCAAAATACTCGTTTTACAAAAGAACAAAGAAATCAAAAATTTACAAAATTCCAAAAAGATTTTGTACATAGCTGCTCCTGGTAAGAATTTGGAAAAAAGAAAAGATTTCGAAAGAAACGTTGTCTGTATAACCAGACCAAAAATTTTGAAATCAATAGAAATTCCAAGTGTAAAACCAGGTCTTTTGAAAATCCATGCATCAAATTCCCTAGGATCTATAAACCACGAGAATGATTGAAGCCCAGAAGTGGATCCCCATGAGGAAGATCCCACTTCTGAGCTCCCAGAATTTCATAAAATTCTCGATTTTGAAAAACCTTTAAATTCAGTAGGAGGAGATTTCATAGAGGTAAACCTAGAGAGCGATTCAAATCCCAAACTCATTAAAGTAGGCGCATGTTTGCATGAGCATGAAAGATCAGCATTCATTGCATTTCTACAAACCTACTTAGATGTGTTTGCATGGACGTATGAAGACATGTCGGGCATAGACCCCAGTATTGTCGAACATCGTCTTCCCTTAGATGTGGATGTGAAACCCATAAAGCAAAAGCTTAGGAAAATACATCCGAATGTACATGCACAAGTCAAAGAGGGTTTAGAAGATCTGTTAAAAGCCGGATTTATAAAACCCATTGCGTATTCTGATTGGTTATCCAATATCGTTGTTGTTCGAAAAACCAATGGGAAAATTCGAATATGCATCGATTTTAGAAACCTGAACAAAGCCACTCCAAAGGATAATTATCCTTTGCCAAACATAGATTTGATAGTCGATAGTACTGCAAATCACGAAATGTTTTCGTTTATGGATGGCTATTTAGGGTATAATCAAATCAAATTAAGCCCACGAGATCAGGGTAAGACCGCTTTCACAACCCCATGGAGCACATACTGCTATACAGTCATGCCCTTTGGTTTGAAAAATGTCGATGCCACATACTAGAGAGCCATGACCACGATCTTCCATGATCAGATTCATGAGCTCGTAGAGGTATATGTGGATGATCTCTTGGCAAAATCCAAAACTCGATGCACTCATATCGAATGCTTACAAAAGATTTTTGAAAGGCTTAGACTTTACAAAGTAAAGCTAAACCCTCAGAAATGTGTGTTCAGAGTAGAGTACGGAAAGCTCTTAGGCTTTATGGTGAGCCAAAGGGGTAAAGAAGTTGACCCATCTAAGTGTCGAGCCATCATAGACATGTCTCCACCCTCCAATCTCACGCAGATTCGTAGCCTCCAAGGTCGATTACAATTCGTTCGCAGGTTCATCTCAAACCTGGCGACTAGATGCGAACCCTTCAACAAATTGTTGAGGAAGAGCACAAAATTTTCATGGGATGACGATTGCCAAAAGTCATTTGAAAGACTAAAGGCATACCTAGTTAATCCCCTTGTTTTAAATCCCCCAAAGCAAGGAAAACCTCTTTTGCTTTACATCTCCATGCATGCGAATGCCTTGGGAGCTTTGTTAGCTCAATACGAGGATGACACCCACAAGGAGTATGCCATCTATTATATTTCGAAAACTCTTTTGGCTTACGAAAGGAATTACCAAGCCATGGAGAAGACGTGCTTGGCCCTAGTTTGGGCCTGCCAGAAATTTCGACACTATTTCTTAGATCATGAGATCTGGATAGTGTCCAAGCTTGATCCAATCAAGGATTTATTCGAAAAAACCATTCTCACTGGTAGATTGGGCAAATGGCAACTCCTTCTAATGGAGTATGACCTGAAATATCATCATCAGATCTCCATTAAGGGGCAAGCCCTAGCAGACTACGTGGCTGAGTTCCCCCTAGAGGATGCATATCCCACACTTAGTGAAATGCCTAACGAAGGCATATTGCAAAATCAATTTCAAAACCACATTTTGGCAAACTCTTTTGAAAACCAAGTGTGGAAGATGCACTTCGATGGGGCACGAAACCAATGAGGGGCTGGTGCTGGGGTCATCCTCATATCCCCTGAAAAGGGTGAGATCCCCATAACAATTCGCCTACATTTCGAATGTTCCAACAACATAGCTGAGTATGAAGCACTCATACAAGGCTTAAGGATTTCGAAAACTCTAGGGGCATCATGCATCGAGGTCTTTGGAGATTCACTCCTTGTTATAAACCAAGTTTTGAAAATTTGGCAAGTGCGAAATGTAAAACTTCTTCCATATCACGAGTTGGCCACTCGATTGGTTGAGTCATTCCAATCGTGTAGACTCACACATGTAGGAAGAGAGGATAATGGTATTGCCGATGCCCTCTCCTCCTTGGGTTCAACCCTAAAGGTCGATCCCACTTTGAGAACCCGATCCTTAGAGATATGGCATGCGCCCACTCCATCCACACACGATTTGGATATTTGCCAAAATAATCCATATTCTATTGAAAAACCTTGGTTCTATGACATCAAATGTTTTCTAGAAAATGGGGGAGTCGCTGAGGATGCCACATCCAAAGATAAGGCATTCATCCGGAAAATTTCTACCCGATACACGATTTTGGGTGGGGTTTTGTATAAAAAAAGTTTTACCGGCATCCTACTAAGATGTGTCGACTTAGAGGACGCTAGGACTGTTATGCATGAATTCCACGATGGAGAATGTGGAGGTCATGTTAATGCCAACATGATGGCAATGAAAATACTTAGAGTGGGCTATTGTTGGTCCACCCTAAAAAAGGATTGCCACGATCATGTTAGAAAGTGTCATCCATGTCAAGTGCATGGGCACGCCATTCACATCCCATCATCTTCATTACATTCCGTGGTTAGCCCCTGGCCATTTACCATGTGGGCGTTTGATATTGTAGGCCCGATATTTTCAAAGGCATCGAATGGGCATAGGTTCATTTTAGCAGCCACTGAGTATTTCTCCAAGTGGGTCGAAGCCATCTCCCTGACCAACGTACAGGGGCAACATGTGGTGGCTTTCATTAGGAGGAATATTTTGGCTCAATTTAGAGTTCCAAGAGACCTTGTGTCCGATAATGGCTCCCCATTCAAAAACGAGCGGATGGTCAAGTTGTGCAACACTTATGGCATAACTCACCACTTCTCCTCGCCCTACTACCCTCAAGGCAACGGCCAAGCCGAAGCCATGAATAAAACTCTCATTAGTATAATTGAGAAGACTTTAGAGAAGGGTAGGACGTGGCACGAGAAGCTGGATGAAGCCTTATGGGCTTATAGGACTTCCATCCGGACTCCCATGAATGCCACACCATTCGAATTAGTCTATGGCACAAACGCCATTCTTCCCATTCATACTCAACTGCATTCATTCCATACATCCATTGCACTCGACCTCCCCCTAGAGACGCTTCAGCATGCTAGGATGGCCGAACTAGATTTGCTAGATGAGAGGTGACTCCTTGCCATGGACCATGCTCGTGCATACTGGCAAAGGATAGCCCAACACTATGGCAAACACATGAGACCTCGCCACTTTGAAGTGGGGGATCTGGTTTTGAAAATCATCAATTATCGTGGCCCACATCCCCTTGGAAAGTGGCGCCCCAAGTGGGATGGACCCTATGTTGTGCATGCAACCACCACAAACAACTCATATTGGTTGATCGATGTCGAAGGTAGGAATTTAGCAGATCCTATCAATATTCAATACTTAAAGAAGTATTATGTGTAGGGTTTGGGTTAAAATTCCCGTTTTCAAAAATCCTTAGGGATAGCTGCTTTGAAACTTCGAAAGTAAGGTTCAAAGGCAAATTGTGTGACCCTGAGTGAGAGAATTCACACTTGTGAAAGAGTGGAGTTTTCCAAATACGAGGTTATATTTCAAAATCCTTCTTCTTACAAAGAAAGGCCTAGTTCAATATAGCAAGATACTTGCAAGTAGTATGTGCTATTTCTAAATAGGCTGATCTGGAATGAATCGAGTGTGACCTTGGGATAAGTCTTCCCCTCTTCTCTTCTCCTTCCAAAAGGAAAATAGGACCAAAACAAAGGGAAATCCCCGCCAAAGATCTCTTTCCCAAAGAAAGAAACATGAATCAAAAAGAAAATTCGATTCTTTTATGGGAAAGAGGGATTAAAGAAAAAATACTCCCAAAGAGAGACCCTCTATGAAAAAAAGAAAAAAAGGCCAAAAAACTCAAAAAGAGCAGTTTTCCGCCTTCTATGCCTTAAACCACAGGAAGCTTCAGAAGGGACAGTGGTATCTCTTTCCCATCCATGGCTTATCCCAAGTAAAACATGGTTCATTTCGAGGAGTCCTAAAGTAAAAATAGGATTTACTTACTTGAATTTCATTTTGCTTGAGAATTCAACGTTTCGAGTAAGGCATAGGAATTTTGAAATATAGCTTGTTTTCTTATAAAACCTCCACTAGATTAGCGAGTGTCAAGACTCAAGCTAAGGAAACACGAAGAGCTCGAGATCCTTAGGATTGAGGCTAAAAGTTGTTTTCCCTTTGTAAATAGATTTTGAAAAATCGAACATCGAACAACATAGGGCCCGCTCACTTGGAGCAGCAGGCCTTCGTAAGTCTCAAGAGTTCGACCATGCCATCTGGTCTCTGGGAGGTCGCCATTCCTGGCGTCTCATCCATGTCATACATGTGCATATACACGCATGAACACTTGCATAACATGATCCCGTTTAGGACCAGAAACTATAGAACTTCCCTTTGGCGTGATATCTCCTCCTACTAGGTTTCAAAAAGAGATTTTGCTTAAAAATTGGGACGATCCCATGTTTTCGTGGATAGATCTAGGGAGACATCAAAGGGAGTGTTGTCGTCTTTGCCATTATCCAAATAAATTTGGATAATGCCAAAGAGGGGCATCTGTAAACACCCCAAAATCCCACGATTTTCTCAAATATGCCTAGTTTTGCAAAAGCAGCCTCAAAGGGCTATTTTGAGTCTGGAAACCCAGGAGCCTTCCAAATAACCCTGTACATATCCAAACCTGTATATAGGTTTCAAAAATATATACATATAGTTTTAAAACCTTAAAAAGGTGTTTTGAAACCCCAAAAAGTAGCTTGGCCAGATGAAACCAGGACCAAAGAGGCAAAAGAGAGCCCGAACCCGGAGCATATTTCAAGCCCGACACATCAACTCTCATATAGAATCATCCCCAGATTCTCGGACATCCAAGCCCCTGATATCAACAATTTATTCAAAATGAACTCCGGAAGGTGAGAAGAAGAGTGGACGACAATGTTGGCGAAGGCCTAACGCAAGACGGAGTACTGATGCAGTCAGGCCCCAAACAAACCGTCTGTTTCGAAATGCCATGAAGGAATCAGAAAATCAGATTTGGGCCGGATCTGGACCATAGATATCCAGATCCAAACCCAACATGCATTTGGATTTGGATTTGGATCCAAAGATCCAAATCCAATATCCACATCCATGGCCCACATCACCTTCTCATAAATGGAGGTGGGGCCCACAAATATTTCACGTGAAAAGCTTGGGTAGAGAGAGAAAAGGGGTGATAAAGTATGAGTGAGAAAGTTGGTAGGCTTCACTTTTGGTCAAGGGTGGGTTAACCTTGTGGGTTTAGCCTAGCGTACAAACTGACCCTTGCGCATCGGTGCAAGAAGGTTTGCGACGAAAAGAGCTCACTTGCTCACAGTCGCCCCGATAGAATCAGATTTCAAAACTTACTTCGCTAGCTTGAGTAAGCTAGTTGGCATGCCCTTTTGTTATAAAAATGACTTAGAGACACGAAAAGGTTCACTTCGGGCCTAAGAACTAGAAGTGGAAATTTTCCGTGTCTACAAGGCTGAAGTTGCTTGAACAAGGAGGCTTAAGTTTGCTGATTAGAGCTCAAGCACACCGTAAACCACCATTTAGAGGTAAGCCCCTAATCCACCCTAAACCCTTCTTCTTAACCCCTCTAAACCACCTAAGCCAACCTCACCTAACCCTAATAAAACCCCACCTAATTACCCCATAGCCACCTAATCTTAATTAACCTAGCCTAAGACCCCAACCGACTCCACCTTCAACCACCCGAACAACCCCTAATCCTACCCGCTCCCACGCCGCACACCCTACTGGCGTCCCGCATGCCTTGCACGTGCCCCACGCGCCTTGCGCACGCTACGCTCCCTCTCTGCCTTAGCACCTGCAACACGTGCCCAGCGCCTGTCGCCCTACCACGTGCCTGGCGCCTAGCGCTTGACATCCACCCTGCTACACCCACATCCAGCCGACCCCGACTCCCATCCCATCCATCGCCTCACCTTCCGCCGACCTGCCAACCGACCTACACCCTACCTGCCACCACTACCACGCCCCAGCCACCACCTGCCACCATCACCTAGCCCTCCATCCCGCCACCTTACATTCCCTAGCCGACCTTCGCCTCACCACACACCTTGACCCCATACCGCACCCCACTACCAAACCCCAGCCGAACCCTGCCGTGACCTCTCGCCTACCATCCCAACTCCACATCATATCCCAACCGAACCCATCCTAAACCAAACACCCCACTCAAGCCCTAAAACCCGCAGCATCCCATACCTTCCTATCCCATACAAACACCAAATCCAAACCCCTTAGTGTCGTGAACCTTATAAACCCTCAAGCTCAAAGGCTCCATTCAGCCATCTTTCGCTTCAAGCTTTAAGGAAGACTCATCCGTGGGTGTGAAGCCAAGCAAGTCAGTGTAGATTGGAGTGGACAAACATCCGAATCACGTAAGTGTTTCAAATTCAGTATTTCATATCTCCTTCTACACTTAATTCAATTTGATATGGGGTTGTAATAATGGAGCGTAGTCTCCCCCCAAGATGTAATATTGGTGTATGACACACAAGCACATATGTGCACTTGAGCCTTTCTGCTCTTAGTTGCACACTTTTGAACACAAATGGGCCTTGGCCACCCCTAAGATATAGTCTTATTTATATAAATTCAGCTATGTGGGTTTTACATTCAAGTTGTGTGCGTTGTCTTGCAATTCCACACTAACACACATTGAGCTTTCTCTCTTACTCCCAAGACTCTAATAAGAGCCATATTGCAATTCAATTTGGGGTTTTATTTTCAAGTTGTATGCGTTGTCTTTCAATTCCACACTCACACATATTGAGCTTTCGCTCTTAATCCGAAGACTCTAATAAGAGCCATATTGCAATTCAATTTGGGTTTTACATTCCAAGTCGTGTGAGTTGTCTTTACATATACACACAACACCCACGCACACATTGGCGACCTTCGGTTTTAAGGTTCAGCTGTGTGAGTTGCATTTCAATTTATACACGGCATACACTTACACAATTGAGCCTTTCCGTTCTTAAGATATAGTATATTTTCCTTTTGCAATTTCCCTTTGGCTATGTCTTTCAGTTCCGGGTTTTCCCGTTCAGTTGTGTGAGTTTGCATTGCATATCTGCCATACCACGAGATAGGGTGCATATTGCATCAAAGTAACCTCGAACTACCCGTGCCAAACTCGCCAAATTGAGCATTGGATGCACATAACTACACGCTTGAATTGGCTAAAACCCAAGACATAGGAAACATACAAATCCCATGTTGATAAAATCTGCAACAAGACAAACTGTAGACATGAAAATTCTCATTTCGAAGTTTATGGAAACTTGAAATGAAACTTTTCTATTTACGCTTGTGCGAGCATGCCAGCTAGTTCAAAACTAGTAAATATTTGAAAAATTTAGACTTATAGGCGATTGTGTGCAAGCGGGATCTTTTCACTCACACCTTCTTGAGCCGATGCTCAAGGGTCGGTGTTGAGTGCTTAGGAATTTTGTTTTTATAGCAAACATGACTCCCTTTCATGTAAACAAGTGTTTTTGAAAGAATTGATGAACTTGTGCACTTTGATTCAATACTTGAAATACACAAGCTGCTGAAAACAGAGAATTCTATTTTTAGAGCTATTTTCTAAGAGGGGTTTGAAGGCATCACAGACCTCGAACAATTTTACAAATTTTACCAGATGAAGCTGGTAGTATGGAGAGATTGTAGCCTTTTTCAAATCTACATTCGGAGTAGTATTGATTCAGAAACAAATAGTTTACTTAGACCAACTCACTGACTCGGAACAGTTCTGTTTCAGAAATATAGAAACTCAATGATGAGTCTATATCTCTCTATTCAGAACTCTGATTCTGATGATTTTATGTTTTTGGAAATCTATGGATGTTATCTTTCCAATGCATTAAAAATCAATTAAATTGGACTCGTGTGGACAGAGATATAGGACTTTTACCCAACCTCTATTTCAGGAAATCTGACTGTGCAGACAGTGGTGCAGAAATTTAGTCATTCTTAATCTGCTTTTATTACATGGCTGAGCGACCCTAAAATCTTGTTAATTTTATATAGAGTGTCCAAAGGTGTGTGGAACAATTGTGCTAAATTTTGAGCTAATCGGAGCAAGCATCATAGAATTAAAATTATAGAAACAGACATATGCAGAGATGCAGAAATCTAGTTTTCTGTTTTATGAATATAGTGATGCAAAACCCACACGACTTTGAAGTGCAACAATCCTCAAAGTAAATTTGCTGGAATGTAAATGAATGGAAAGTACTTTATAGCTTAGGCATACAGGAGATTAGAAGTATAGAGGGTATATAACATATAGGAAGTGTAGACACAAGAAAATTTCTGACCCCGGGCTTCTTAGGGCCTAGAGTGAACCTTTTTGCATCTACATTCGTTTTTATGAAAAAGGGCATGCCAGCTAGCTTACTTAAACTAGCGAAGTATGTTTTCGCAATATCTTACTTGTTTGGGGCGACTGTGGACAAGTGGGTTCTTTTCGTCGCAGACCTTCTTGCACCGATGCGCAAGGGTCAGTCTGTACGCTTTAAAAAAGTTGATTTTGAGCAAACATAACCTTTTTGAAAAGTATACAAAGTGTTTGATCGGTTTTACTTATCTTGTTGCAGATTTTATCAACGTGGGATTTGCACGTTTCCTATGTCTTGGGTTTTATCCAATTTAGGCGTGAGATGTGTGCATCAAGTGCCTAAGTATGGGTGATTTTTGCACGGGTGTATGGGGTTTGCTTTGGATGCAAGTATGCGCCCTAACTCGTGGTATGGTGGATATGCAATGCAAACTCACCCAACTGAACGGGAAAACCCAGAATTGAAAGACATAGCCGAAGGGAAATTGCAAAAGGGAAATATAGCTATATCTTAAGAGTGAAAAGGCTCAATTGTGTAAGTGTATGTTGTGTATAAATGGGAAAGAGTGTTTAGGGACAGGTAGGGTTGCTAGCCGGTGTAAACACCCCGAAATCCCACGAATTTCTCAAAATCCATCTGGTTTTATACAAGCAGCCCCAAAGGGCCATTTTTGAGTCTGGAAACCCAGGAGCCTTCCAGACAACCCTGTATATATGTTTTAAACTATATCTTTCAAAAACATATGATATGGCTTTTGAAAACCCTTTTAAAACATGTTTTGAAACCCCGAAGCGGCTTGGCCCGATCAAGACAGGACCAGGAGAGCTAAAAAGAGCCCGGAACCGGAGCACACGTCAAGCCCGGCACAGCAACTCTTGTATCTGATTCACACCCCCAGGATCTCGAACGTCCAAGACCCTGTTCTTATCAAAATAGCATTTGAAGTCATCTCCGGAAGGCAGAAACGGAGGCGGACGACTATGTTGGCGAAGACCCAACGCAGACGGAGTACTGATGCTATCAGGCCCCGCACGAATCGTCCGTTTCGAACCCAGCTCGAAGGAGTCAGAGTTCAGTTTGGATTGGATCTGGACCATATATATCCAGATCCCAATCCAAACCCATATGTGGACTTGGATTTGGATTTGGATCCAGAGATCCAATCCAATATCCATATCCATGGCCCACATCACCTTCTCATAAATGGAGGTGGGGCCCACTTGAGTTTCACGTGGGATATTGGGCATGAGAGAGAGTGGGGATGAAAAATATCAAGAGTGTTGTATTAAGCTTGACTTGTGTGTCAAGTTTGGGCTTAATCATGTGGGTTAGCCTAATTGAGTGGGTTTAAGCTTGTAATTAGCTAAAACCTAACCTAGGGCTACACCAACATAAGGTGATCAAGGTCTATGGGCCATGCTAAGGGAGCTCCCTCACCTAAACCTAACCCAAAATGACTAATCCTAGCCTAAACCCCTAATCCACCCCTAATTTGAACCTAATCACCTAACCCACTTCCCTAATCCCGGCCTAATCCCAACCTAATCACCTAACCCACTTCCCTAATCCTTCCCTAAACCTAGACTAATTTCCCTAATCCTAGCCTAAACCTAGCCTAATCACCTAACCTAGCTCACTAAACCTCACCCTAAAACCCAACCACCTAACCTAGCCCTAAACCCCTAAACCACCCTTAGCCCACAATCTACCCAAACCCCTAGTTTTAAAATATCTGGCCCAACCCTTTCTAGCCCACCTTATCTACATACCACCCTACCTAAACCACCTAACCACTACCCTCAGCCCAGCCCTAACCGACCTACCCATCCCCTATTTAAACCCCTCCCCTTTGGGGGCGGGTTTTCAAGCTAGAAGGCCCTCACCTCAGCCCAGCCGACTCCACTCTTCACCTGTCCGCCTGCTCCACTCTCCACCTGCTCCACCGGCACCACCTACACCGCCACCTTCCCTCTTCCACTCTCCATCACCTCAACCCAGCCGGACGCCACCACCTTCATCCAACCGAACCAGCCAAGAGTCCCATCCACTCCTGGCTTCCCACTTCATCTGCCACCTCTCCCCATTCGGTAAGTACCCTAACTCTATCATAACCCTTCTCTTCCACCTCTCCACTCCTAGCCACCCACCCTATCATCATCTTAGCCCTTTTGCCACCACCCTTTTCACTTAGCCGAACCAAGCAAAACCCAAACGGCCGGCCACTACCTAGCCATCATATCCCATTCGGCCTTCCCCTAGGTGTCCCATTCGGCCTTCCCACAAACTCTCCTTTAGGTCCAATTTTCCCTAAACACTCAACTCCCCTAGTGACCCTAAGAACTCACTTGTTCAGCCCCTTTAACCCCCCACCTCGAGGCGACATCCACTTGCCACCGGCCACCTTTGAGGCGCCCATCCCGCGCCCCACTTGCAGCCGGCCAGCACCTTTGGTCACCTATCCTCGCGGAGCTCCCGTTTGCAGCCCAAGGCGAAGGCCAAGCCCACGCTCAAGCAAGACCTCTACGGACCAGCTACTCGTAAGTGCCTAAACTCGGTCCTTAGTTGTATACTTGCTTGAGATTCAATTTGATACGGGGTTGTAATAACGGAGCATAGTCTCCCCCCGCTTGTAATAACGTGGCTTGGCACAACCACACACGTGCACTCTCTTAGTCGTGCACGATTTTGAACACACACGGGCCTAATCAGCCCCTAATACATAAGTGTACATATATACTTTCATTTTCGAAGGGTTTTGTTTAAGTTGGGTGCGTTGTCTTTCAATTCAAGCACTCTCACACACATTGAGCTTTCGCTCTTATTTGAAAGACCCAAGTAAGGGCCGACCTATACTATTTGGGTTTCATTTCATGTCGTGTGAGTAAGTCTTTCAATTCAAGCACTTTCACACACATTGAGCTTTCGCTCTTATTTGAAAGACCCAAGTAAGGGCCAACCTATACTATTTGGGTTTCATTTCATGTCGTGTGAGTAAGTCTTTCAATTCAAGCACTCTCACACACATTGAGCCTTCGCTCTTATTCCCAAGACCTTAGTAAAGGCCTGATTGCAGTTATATTTGGGTTTCATTTATGTCGTGTGTGTAGTATTTCAATTCAAGCACTTTCACACACATTGAGCCTTCGCTCTTACTCCCCAAGACCTTAGTCAAGGCCATACTGCAATTTATATTTGGGTTTAATTTCATGTCGTGTGTGTAAGTCTTTCAATTCAAGCACGCACCCACATTGAGCCTTCGCTCTTATTTGCAAGACCCAAGTAAGGGCTCATATACATAATCTATATACATATCTCCCTTCAGTTATTTCCCTTCGGTTATTTCCCTTCAGTTATTTCCCTTCTGTTATTTCCCTTCAGTATTGTCTTTACATTTCGGGTTTTCCCTTTGGAGTAGCGTGAGTTTGCATTGCATCTACGCCATACCACGAGGTAGGACGCATATTGCATCAAAGCAAGCCCCACTCGAAATCGCCCATATAGTGGAGTGTTCATAACACACAAACTAGGTGGCCCAAAAAGGGATAAAAGAAAAGACTTAGGCACGTGCAAATCCACGTGATCTAAAAACATGCAACCACATCTTAAAGACCCGAAATAGACACCTCAAACCGCTTCGTAGACTTTCCTCCAAAAACTCGATTTTTGCAAAGCGTACAGACTGACCCTTGCGCATCGGTGCAAGAAGGTCTGCGATGACAAGAGCTTACTTGCTCACAGTCGCCACGTTTAGAAGTCAGTCTTAAAAAATATCTTCGCTAGCTTAAGTAAGCTAGCTGGCACGCCCTATTTGCATATATAGGCCTTAGACACACGAGAAGATCCGCCCCAAGCCCCGAAAGAGGCGAAGAGTCGGGGATTTTCGCGCGTCTACAGAGATTGGCACGCCCGGTGGGACGTGAGCCTTTTCAAAAAATCGAGTTTGCTTGTAGAAGTCTTGCGAAAATTTTGTAAAAAGGTGTCGTTTTAACTTGTTTTCTTTGCTTGTACTTAGGACATTTTGAAAAAGCTTGAAAAGCATGTCAAAATCCAATCCAAGTGAAGTGTCGAGCCAAGGCTCATGCGCATCAAGTTCTCACTCTAGGAGGATTTTCAAAAACAAAATAAAACTAGATGAAATCGAGGACCTGAGAAGGGAGTTTGAGGCCAAAATCGATGCTCTCAGCCAAGAGGCTGAAGTAGGCGATTCATGTTCATCAAACGGTGAACAAAGGCCTAAAAAGAAATCTGAAAAACCTCGCAAGCAAAAAGAGGCCTCCGTAATGGAAGGCAACCAATACCACGAGTCCTTCACACAAAAGGACCGTAAAGCCCTACAGCAGCTGCTGAAAGGGCAGAATAAAGAGAAAAGAAGCTACGCCCTGTCTGATTTCCTTCCTATGGACTACGAAACAGACAGTGACGATGAAATACCGAACTTCCATCGGTATGATGGCATGGGAGACCCTAGGTCTCACTTGCAGCTTTTCTCACGTCGAGCCCATAAAAAGAAAAAGGACTCAATGAAATGGGTGTATTGGTTCTCTCTATCCCTTAAAGGCACAACTGCCAAATGGCTGGCTTCCTACGACTTAAGCCAGTTCGCTACTTTTGAAGAGTTAGCGAACTGCTTCATGCAAAGATTTGCACACAACGTGGAAGTCACGCCAACCCTGAATACCTTAAGGGATACAAAGCAAGGCATGAACGAAGACGTGCATGCCTTTATTATAAGATGGAGGTCACTTTTGGGCCAAGTGCGAGAGCCCATATCCGAAGGATGCGCAGTAATGCTCATCCTGGATAATTTCAAAAGCGAGTTAAAAACCCTTCTCTCGCTCCATGAGATTTCAACTTTCCATAAGTTGATCAAAAAGGCCTCCCTTTTCGAAACCAACTTGCGAAAAGGGACATACGACCACTTATGGAAAGGAAGTGCTGTTCCAAAAACCCGTTTGGAAAAGCCGATCGCATATGGGCTGCCCACGACGGACAAAGGGGCAAAGCCCCATAAAATCGCCAATGTCCGGGTGGATCCAGGCATGGCGGGCACTTCTAAAAATTTTGAAAAATTAGAAAATAAGAGAGAACGTAATTTTCAAAAACCGGTTGAAAAACGGGAGTATACTCTGTTGGGGCAACCTGTGTCGGAGGTCCTAGACCTCTTACTTGCCCAGGGCATGATCGAACTCCCTGAAATCCCCAAAGGAGTCACGTCCAAAGGGGGGTATTTAAACCGATTTTGTAAGTATCATCAGCTCAAAGGCCATGATACCAAACGCTGCTTCTCTCTTTTAAATAAAATCGAGAACTTGATAGCAGAAGGCCGGCTCCAGGTCACTGCGGAACCTGAGCCACCTCAAGCTATCTTCAAGGAACCCTTTCCCAAACACGCCAGTGGCAATGGGAAAGGAAAGGAGGTATGTACCCTCACCATTTCCAAGGAACTAGCGCAAAAACCAGAACCTGGTCGACCTACTTGTGCGCCCATCCTTGTACTATACAAGAAGCCCGCCCAAGTCATCATTCGGGGACCACCAAAAGTGGAAACCCCAGTAAAACCAGTTTTGAAAATCCAAGGTTCTCCTCAGCTCATCCTTAGAGCCAAGTTTAGCGCGAACCCTAGGCTGGTCATGGGGGAAGTCACTAGATCCGGGAGGATCTATCAACCCCCGCACCTTCAAGGTGCTCAAAAGGTGGTCAGTGTGCCTGGCCCCTCAAAAGCATGTATCCCTAGTGGTCTGCCAAAAGCAGATAAGGACAAAGTCATCCTAAATCCTTATGATTTCGAAAACCACCTTTCAAAGATTCCTATTCACATGTCTATCCTAGAGCTTATCAAAACCTCGCCTAGGCATAGACTTGTCTTAGAGAAAATTCTAGAAAGGGCCAAGGTTGATTCGAACATAAGTCCGGAATCCTTGTCTGCCCAAGTGGGTTTATTAGGAGCAAAATCGCCCATCACCTTTTCGGAAGATGATGTAGATAGACCCTACGAAACCCATAACCAGGCCCTGCATATCAAGGTGGTTCTAAACAACCACTCTCTGGACAGGTGCCTAGTCGATGGTGGAGGAGGGCTCAACATCCTTCCACTTCATGTGGCGTACAAAATCGGAGTCACCTTAACTTCAGTGAACCCAAGCCCCATCGTTTTCACTGGATACGATGGGAATGCGTCTAGACCTTTAGGATCCATCGAACTCCCAATGGAAACGGGAGGGATCGAACACACGGGGGTGTTCCATGTCTTGGACATCCACCCCCATTATAACCTGTTGCTGGGAAGGCCATGGATACACAGTTTGTGCGCTGTGCCATCCACCTTCCACAGGTGTGTGAAGATCCCTTTTAGGGACCAGGTCGTAGTGATCCTAGGTGAGAGTCACCCACAGCTTCAGGGGATCATAAACTCCCCTTGTTTATCAAGCTCCCAGGCCCATGAGGCTAACCTGGGGCAAATTATGGTTGAGCCACCTCGGCTCGTGTTGAACAACCCTAGGAAGGTTGTATGTGTGAAGGGGTCGCCCAAAGCAAGCCCCCTCTCGACTCTAATCCTCTTAGGAAAACCCAAGCGTTCCCTATTTCCAAAGCTCCTGGACAAGAGGCCATACGAGCATAATATGGACGATAGCATGTTCCAGGACCACGACTTGTATCCAACTTTCTCAAAAAACAAAAAGTCGTGGAACATGTTATTGAACATGGGCTACACGCCCTACAAGAGTCTAGGGGCACAAAACCAGGGTCTCCTAGAGCCCATCCTTCCTAGGGCCAACCCAAGCCGATATGGGATCGGCTATACTCCCCGAATACCGCCGGAGCCACCCCCTGTGACCACCTGGGTCAAGGGTGCCCCGGAGCCTGTCTTAGAAGAAACCTATGGTTTAGACCTCCTATTTCGAGTCTAACCCGTAGTGTTTTCCCTTTGTAGGTATGACGGAAGATCCCTTTTTCTAAAAAAACCAAAAACATCTGAAAAACTTAAAATCAAAAAAATCGAAAAACAAGAAAAATCAAAAACAATGGAAAAACAAAAACTCGAAAAAAGAGTGCTTTGTATAGTTCCCAAAGTTCTTGTTTTACAAAAACCCAAAAAAATCGAAAATTTGGAAAATACCAAAAAGATTTTGTACATAGCTGCTCCTGGTAAGACTTTGGCAAAAGAAAAGGATTTCGAAAGAATCGTCATCTGCATAGCCAGACCAAAAACTTCGAAATCACTTGAAAATCCAAGTACAAAACCAGGTCATTTTGAAAACCACGCATCAAGTTCCCTCGGGTCTATAGCCCACGAGAGTGATCAAAGCCCAGAAGTGGATCCCCTTGAGGAAGATCCCACTTCTGAGCTCCCAGAATTTCATAGAATTCTCGATTTTGAAAGACCTTCCCAATCAGTAGGAGGAGATTTCATAGAGGTGAACCTAGGGGATGATTCCAATCCCAAAACCATCAAAATAGGCGCATGCTTGCATGAAACTGAAAAGTTAGCATTCATTGCATTCCTACAAACCTATTTAGATGTGTTTGCATGGACGTATGAAGACATGTCGGGCATAGATCCCAGCATAGTCGAGCATCGTCTTCCCTTAGATGCAGGTGTAAAACCAATAAAGCAGAAGCTTAGGAAAATACACCCGAATGTACACACGCAAGTCAAAGAGGGTTTAGAAGATCTGCTAAAAGCCGGATTTATAAAACCCATTGCGTATTCTGATTGGTTGTCAAATATCGTTGTGGTTCGAAAAACCAATGGGAAAATTCGAATATGCATCGATTTCAGAAACCTGAATAAAGCCACTCCAAAGGATAATTATCCTTTACCAAACATAGATTTGATAGTCGATACTACTGCAAATCATGAAATGTTTTCATTCATGGATGGCTATTCAGGCTATAATCAAATCAAACTAAGTCCACGGGATCAGGGTAAGACCGCCTTCACAACCCCATGGGGCACGTACTGCTATACAGTCATGCCCTTTGGTTTGAAAAATGCCGGCGCAACATACCAACGAGCCATGAACATGATCTTCCATGATCAAATTCATGAGCTTGTAGAAGTGTATGTAGATGATCTCTTGGCGAAATCCAAAACCCGATGCACCCATATCGAATGTTTACAAAAGATTTTCGAAAGGCTTAGGCTTTACAAAGTAAAGCTAAACCCTCAAAAATGTGTGTTCGGAGTAGAATCAGGGAAGCTTCTAGGCTTTATGGTGAGCCAAAGGGGAATAGAAGTCGACCCCTCTAAGTGTCGAGCCATCATAGACATGGCTCCACCCTCCAATCTCACCCAAATCCGTAGCCTCCAGGGTCGATTACAATCTGTGCGCCGATTCATATCGAATCTGGCAACTAGATGCGAACCCTTCAACAAACTATTGAGGAAGGGTACGAAATTCTTATGGGATGACGAATGCCAAAAGTCCTTTGAGAGACTGAAGGCATACTTGGTTAATCCCCCCGTTTTGAATCCTCCAAAACAAGGAAAACCGCTTTTATTATACATCTCCTTGCATGTAAATGCTTTAGGAGCCCTGTTGGCTCAGTACGAGGATGACACCCATAAGGAGTATGCCATCTACTATATTTCGAAAACTCTCTTGGCTTATGAACGAAATTATCAACCCATGGAGAAGACGTGCTTGGCCCTAGTCTGGGCCTGCCAGAAGTTCAGACACTATTTCCTAGATCATGAGATCTGGATAGTGTCCAAGCTTGATCCAATCAAGCACTTGTTCGAAAAACCCATTCTCACGGGTAGATTGGGCAAATGGCAACTCCTTCTAATGGAGTATGATCTGAAATACCATCACCAAATTTCCATTAAGGGGCAAGCCCTAGCAGATTACGTGGCTGAATTCCCCTTAGAGGACGCATATCCCACTCTTGTCGAAATGCCTAATGAAGGCATATTGCAAAACTATTTTCAAAACCACATTTTGGCAAACTCTTTCGAAAACCAAGTGTGGAAGATGCACTTCGACGGGGCACGAAACCAACGAGGGGCTGGTGCTGGGGTCATCCTAATCTCCCCTGAAAAGGGCGAGATTCCCATAGCAGTCCGCTAAGATTTCGAATGTTCCAACAACGTAGCTGAGTATGAAGCACTCATACAAGGCTTAAGGATTTCGAAAACTCTAGGGGCATCATGCATCGAGGTCTTTGGAGATTCGCTCCTTGTCATAAACCAGGTTTTAAAAATTTGGCAAGTGCGTAATGAGAAACTACTTCCATATCACGAGTTGGCCACTCGATTGGTCCAATCCTTCCAGTCGTGTAAGCTCATACACGTAGGAAGAGAGGACAATGGCGTCGCCAATGCCCTCTCCTCCTTGGGTTCAGCCCTGAAGGTCGATCCCATTTTAGGGACCAGATCTTTGGAAATATGGCATGCACCACATCCATCCACACACGACTTGGATATTTGCCAAAACAACCCAGAGTCTATTGAAAAACCCTGGTGCTATGACATAAAACAATTTTTAGAAAATGGGGGATTCACCGAGGATGCCACGTCCAAAGATAAGGCATTCATCCGTAAGATTTCGACCCGATACACCATTCTGGGTGGGGTCTTATACAAAAAGAGTTTTACCGGCATTCTGCTTAGGTGTATCGACCTAGAGGAGGCTAGGATAGTAATGCATGAGTTCCACGATGGAGAATGTGGAGGTCATGTTAATGCCAACATGATGGCGATGAAAATACTTAGAGGGGGCTATTTTTGGTCCACCCTGAAAAAGGATTGTCACGATCATGTTAGGAAGTGTCATCCGTGTCAAGTGCATGGGCACGCCATTCATATCCCTTCATCTGCATTGCATTCCGTGGTCAGCCCCTGGCCATTTACCATGTGGGCGTTTGACATTGTAGGCCCAATATTTCCAAAGGCCTCGAATGGGCATCATTTTATTTTAGCAGCCACAGAGTATTTCTCCAAGTGGGTGGAAGCCATTTCCCTAACGAATGTAATGGGGCAACATGTGGTGGCTTTCATCCGGAGGAATATCTTGGCTCGATTTGGGGTTCCACGAGACCTCGTCTCTGATAATGGTACCCCATTCAAGAATGAGCGGATGGTTAAGTTGTGCAACACGTATGGCATAACTCACCACTTCTCCTCGCCGTACTACCCTCAAGGCAACGGCCAAGCCGAAGCCACAAACAAGACTCTCATTAGTATTATTGAGAAAACCTTAGAGAAGGGTAGGACGTGGCACGAGAAGCTGGATGAAGCCTTATGGGCTTATAGGACTTCCATCCGGACTCCCACGAATGCCACACCATTCGAGTTGGTCTATGGCACAAACGCCATTCTTCCCATTCATACTCAACTGCATTCATTTCATACATCCATAGCACTCGACCTCCCCCTAGAGACGCTTCAGCATGCTAGGATGGCTGAACTAGATTTGCTAGATGAGAGGCGACTCCTTGCCATGGATCATGCTCGTGCATACCGGCAAAGGATAGCCCGACATTATGGCAAACACATAAGACCTCGCCACTTTGAAGTGGGAGATCTGGTCTTGAAAACCATCCACCATCGTGGCCCACACCCCCTAGGCAAGTGGCGCCCCAACTGGGATGGACCCTATGTTGTACGAGCAACCACTACGAACAACTCGTATTGGTTGATCGATGTAGAAGGTAGGAATTTAGCAGATCCTATCAATATTCAATACTTAAAGAAGTATCATGTGTAGGATCTGGATTAAATTCTAGTTTTCGAAAATATTATAGGGATAGCTGCCCTGAGACATGTGAATAAGGTGCAAAAGGCAAACTCGTGTGACCCTAAGTGAGAGAATTCGCACTTGTGAAAGAGTGGAGTTTTCAAAATCGTGGTTACATTTCAAAATCCTTCTTCTTACAAAGAAAGGCCTAGTTCAACATAGCAAGATACTTGCAAGTAGTACGTGCTATTTCTAAATAGGCTGATCTGGAATGGATCGAGTGTAGGCTTGGGATAAGTCCTCCCCTCTTCTCTTCTCCTTCCAAAAGGAAAACAAAGGCCTAAATAAAAAGGGAATTTCCCATTTAAAGTCTCTTTCCAAAAGAAAGAAACCAGACTTCAAAAAGAAAAATCGATTCTCTTATGAAAAAGAGGGATTAAAGAAAAAATACTCCCAAAGGGAGACCCTCTATGAAAAAAGGAAAAAAAGAGGCTAAAAAGCTCAAAAAGAGCAGTTTTCTGCCTGCTATGCCTTAAACCACGGGACGCTTCAGAAGGGACCGTGGTATCTCTTTCCCATCCCTGGCTTATCCCAAGCTGAAGCATGGTTCGTTTCGAGGAATCCTAAAGTAAAAATAGGATTTACTTACTTGAATTTCGTCTTGTTTGAGAATTCGACGTTTCGAGTAAGGCGTAGGAATTTGAAATGAAGCTTGTTTTCTTATAAAACCTCCGCTAGATAAGCGAGTGTTAAGACTCAAACAAGGGCAAGCACGAAGAGCTCGAGATCCTTAGGATCGAGACTCAAGACAGTTGTCCCTTTTGTAAATAGTTTTGTAAATAAGTTTTGAAAACCGAACATCGAACATCATAGGATTTGCTCATTGGAGCAATAGACCTTGTAAGTCTCTAGAGTTCGACCACATCTGGTCTCTGGGAGGTCGCCACCCTTGGCACCACACCCATGTCATCTGCATTCCACGCATGGTACTTGCATGAACATGATCCCATTTAGGACCAGATTCCATAGTATAACCCTTTGGCGTGATATCTCCTCCTACCAGAGTTTGTAAATTGAGATTTTGCTAAAAATGGGACGATCCCATATTCTTCGTGGCTAGATCTAGGGAGACATTGAAAGGGGTGTTTGTCATCTTTGCCCTTATCCAAATCTATTTGGACAAGGCCAAAGAGGGGCATCTGTAAACACCCCGAAATCCCACAAATTTCTCAAAATCCATCTGGTTTTATACAAGCAGCCCCAAAGGGCCATTTTTGAGTCTGGAAACCCAGGAGCCTTCCAGACAACCCTGTATATATGTTTTAAACTATATCTTTCAAAAACGTATGATATGGCTTTTGAAAACCCTTTTAAAACATGTTTTGAAACCCCGAAGCGGCTTGGCCCGATCAAGACAGGACCAGGAGAGCTAAAAAGAGCCCGGAACCGGAGCACACGTCAAGCCCGGCACAGCAACTCTTGTATCTGATTCACACCCCCAGGATCTCGAACGTCCAAGACCCTGTTCTTATCAAAATAGCATTTGAAGTCATCTCCGGAAGGCAGAAACGGAGGCGGACGACTATGTTGGCGAAGACCCAACGCAGACGGAGTACTGATGCTATCAGGCCCCGCACGAATCGTCCGTTTCGAACCCAGCTCGAAGGAGTCAGAGTTCAGTTTGGATTGGATCTGGACCATATATATCCAGATCCCAATCCAAACCCATATGTGGACTTGGATTTGGATTTGGATCCAGAGATCCAATCCAATATCCATATCCATGGCCCACATCACCTTCTCATAAATGGAGGTGGGGCCCACTTGAGTTTCACGTGGGATATTGGGCATGAGAGAGAGTGGGGATGAAAAATATCAAGAGTGTTGTATTAAGCTTGACTTGTGTGTCAAGTTTGGGCTTAATCATGTGGGTTAGCCTAATTGAGTGGGTTTAAGCTTGTAATTAGCTAAAACCTAACCTAGGGCTGCACCAACATAAGGTGATCAAGGTCTATGGGCCATGCTAAGGGAGCTCCCTCACCTAAACCTAACCCAAAATGACTAATCCTAGCCTAAACCCCTAATCCACCCCTAATTTGAACCTAATCACCTAACCCACTTCCCTAATCCCGGCCTAATCCCAACCTAATCACCTAACCCACTTCCCTAATCCTTCCCTAAACCTAGACTAATTTCCCTAATCCTAGCCTAAACCTAGCCTAATCACCTAACCTAGCTCACTAAACCTCACCCTAAAACCCAACCACCTAACCTAGCCCTAAACCCCTAAACCACCCTTAGCCCACAATCTACCCAAACCCCTAGTTTTAAAATATCTGGCCCAACCCTTTCCAGCCCACCTTATCTACATACCACCCTACCTAAACCACCTAACCACTACCCTCAGCCCAGCCCTAACCGACCTACCCATCCCCTATTTAAACCCCTCCCCTTTGGGGGCGGGTTTTCAAGCTAGAAGGCCCTCACCTCAGCCCAGCCGACTCCACTCTTCACCTGTCCGCCTGCTGCACTCTCCACCTGCTCCACCGGCACCACCTGCACCGCCACCTTCCCTCTTCCACTCTCCATCACCTCAACCCAGCCGGACGCCACCACCTTCATCCAACCGAACCAGCCAAGAGTCCCATCCACTCCCGGCTTCCCACTTCATCCGCCACCTCTCCCCATTCGGTAAGTACCCTAACTCTATCATAACCCTTCTCTTCCACCTCTCCACTCCTAGCCACCCACCCTATCATCATCTTAGCCCTTTTGCCACCACCCTTTTCACTTAGCCGAACCTAGCAAAACCCAAACGGCCGGCCACTACCTAGCCATCATATCCCATTCGGCCTTCCCCTAGGTGTCCCATTCGGCCTTCCCACAAACTCTCCTTTAGGTCCAATTTTCCCTAAACACTCAACTCCCCTAGTGACCCTAAGAACTCACTTGTTCAGCCCCTTTAACCCCCCACCTCGAGGCGACATCCACTTGCCACCGGCCACCTTTGAGGCGCCCATCCCGCGCCCCACTTGCAGCCGGCCAGCACCTTTGGTCACCTATCCTCGCGGAGCTCCCGTTTGCAGCCCAAGGCGAAGGCCAAGCCCACGCTCAAGCAAGACCTCTACGGACCAGCTACTCGTAAGTGCCTAAACTCGGTCCTTAGTTGTATACTTGCTTGAGATTCAATTTGATACGGGGTTGTAATAACGGAGCATAGTCTCCCCCCGCTTGTAATAACGTGGCTTGGCACAACCACACACGTGCACTCTCTTAGTCGTGCACGATTTTGAACACACACGGGCCTAATCAGCCCCTAATACATAAGTGTACATATATACTTTCATTTTCGAAGGGTTTTGTTTAAGTTGGGTGCGTTGTCTTTCAATTCAAGCACTCTCACACACATTGAGCTTTCGCTCTTATTTGAAAGACCCAAGTAAGGGCCGACCTATACTATTTGGGTTTCATTTCATGTCGTGTGAGTAAGTCTTTCAATTCAAGCACTTTCACACACATTGAGCTTTCGCTCTTATTTGAAAGACACAAGTAAGGGCCAACCTATACTATTTGGGTTTCATTTCATGTCGTGTGAGTAAGTCTTTCAATTCAAGCACTCTCACACACATTGAGCCTTCGCTCTTATTCCCAAGACCTTAGTAAAGGCCTTATTGCAGTTATATTTGGGTTTCATTTATGTCGTGTGTGTAGTATTTCAATTCAAGCACTTTCACACACATTGAGCCTTCGCTCTTACTCCCCAAGACCTTAGTCAAGGCCATACTGCAATTTATATTTGGGTTTAATTTCATGTCGTGTGTGTAAGTCTTTCAATTCAAGCACGCACCCACATTGAGCCTTCGCTCTTATTTGCAAGACCCAAGTAAGGGCTCATATACATAATCTATATACATATCTCCCTTCACTTATTTCCCTTCGGTTATTTCCCTTCTGTTATTTCCCTTCAGTATTGTCTTTACATTTCGGGTTTTCCCTTTGGAGTAGCGTGAGTTTGCATTGCATCTACGCCATACCACGAGGTAGGACGCATATTGCATCAAAGCAAGCCCCGCTCGAAATCGCCCATGTAGTGGAGTGTTCATAACACACAAACTAGGTGGCCCAAAAAGGGATAAAAGAAAAGACTTAGGCACGTGCAAATCCACGTGATCTAAAAACATGCAACCGCATCTTAAAGACCCGAAATAGACACCTCGAACCGCTTCGTAGACTTTCCTCCAAAAACTCGATTTTTGCAAAGCGTACAGACTGACCCTTGCGCATCAGTGCAAGAAGGTCTGCGACGACAAGAGCTTACTTGCTCACAGTTGCCACGTTTAGAAGTCAGTATTAAAAAATATCTTCGCTAGCTTAAGTAAGCTAGCTGGCACGCCCTATTTGCATATATAGGCCTTAAGCACAAGAGAAGATCCGCCCCAAGCCCCGAAAGAGGCGAAGAGTCGGGGATTTTCGTGCGTCTACAGCCGGGTTGTACTAAGGTGCTAGGTTAGGGGTTAAGGCAAAAGATAGCTAAGGTATGGCTGAGGGGGTTGGGTGTTAGGGGTTGGTCGGCTGGTAAGGGAGGTAAGGTAAGGGATTAAAGGGGAAAGAAGGCAGGTGCTGGTCGGCTGGGCAGGTGCTGTTGGAGCTAGACGACTAGGGAAGCTGGGTGGAAGGGAGGTGGCAGGTGCTGCTGTCCTAGGGGAGTCAGATGGAAGAGAGGTGACATCTGGTGATGGTTGGGAAGGAGGCGGCAGGTGATGCTGGCTAGGAAGGAGGTGGCAGGTGCTACTGTCCTAGGGGAGCCGGGTGGAAGGAAGGATGGCAGGTGATGGTGGTCTCAGTGGAAGGGAGAGAGGGTCTGTTGGCTGGGAGTGAAAAAGAGTGATATGCTGGCCGGTGCCCTGGGATAAGTTAATGGCTGGGGGGGATAAGGGAGCTAGGGACTAAGGTCGGTTGGTAAGGGAGGTAAGGTAGGGTGTGGCTAGATCTAGATAGGAACCAAGGGTTGGTTAGGTGGGTTGGGGCTAGATATTTATATTAGGTGGGTTGGGATATATTGTGGGCTAGGATTTAATGGTTTAGGATGGGGGTGGCTGCAACTAGTTTAGGTCGATTTAGGGGATATTATGGGCTGGGCTAGTGGTTTGGGGTAGGTCGGTTAGGTGGGTTGGGTTCTAGTTGGTTAGGGATTTAGTTAGGGTGAACTATGGTTAGCTTAGGGCTAGTTGGTTAGGGTCTAGGTGGTCCAGCTAGGTGGGGTCGGCTAGGTGAAGTGGGTTAGGTTTAGGAGAGATGGCTAGGTGAGATAGGCTATCTTGGGGTTAGGTTTAAAAACCTACCTCTTGGAGTCGGTCCTTCTTGGCTTGAGCCTACTTCACCACGGTTGCAGCCTTCTATGGTCTAGACCCAGCTAGGATGCAGCCCACTTAGCCCACTTGGCTTGACCCACACTCACCCTTGAGCCAACAAGGCTTGAGCCACTCACTCACTCTCTCTCCTCTAAGCACAAATCCGTGAACCCTTGTAATGGACCCCCTCACCTCTATTTATAGGCATTTGAGGTGGGTCTTGGATTTGGGTTTGGGTTTGAGATCTGGATCCAGACCCAAATCCAAACACTATTTGGATCTGGATCATGGATCTCGGATATTTTGAGATCCGTATCCGATTCAAATCCAACATCTTTATGGACATGGATATGGATATTTTGGTCCATATTCGATCCTATCCAAATACTATTTGGATCTAATCCAAATCCAAACAATATTTGGATCGTGTAAACACCCCGAAATCCCACGAATTCCTCAAAACAAACCTGGTTTTGCAAAAGCAGCCCCAAAGGGCTATTTTGAGTCTGGAAACCTAGGAGCCTTCCAGACAACCCTGTACATATGTTTTGAACTCTTTATTTCAAAAATGTATAATATGGCTTTTTAAAACCTTTTAAAACACGTTTTTGAAACCCCGAAGCAACTTGGCCTAAGCAAGACAGGACCGAAAAGCTAAGGAGAGCCCGGAATCAGAGCACATGTCAAGCCCGACGCAACAACTCTTACATTGAACCCACCCCCAGGATCTCGAACGTCCAAGACCCTGTTATCATCAAAACATCATTTGAAGTCATCTCCGGAAGGCGAAAACAGAGGTGGACGATCATGTTGGCGAAGACCCAACGCAGACGGAGTACTGATACTGTCAGACCCCGCACAAACCGTTCATTTCGAACACAGCTCGAAGGAGTTAGAGTTCAGTTTGGATCGGATTTGGACCATATATATCCATATCCCAATCCAAACCCATGTATGGATTAGATTTGGATTTGGATCCAGAGATCCAATCCAATATCCATATCCATGGCCCACATCACCTTCTCATAAATGGAGGTGGGGCCCACTTGAATTTCATGTGGGATTATGGGCATGAGAGAGAGTGGGGGAGGATAAGATCAAGGTGCGTTGTAATTAAGCTTGACTTGTGTGTCAAGTTTGGGGTTAATCATGTGGGTTAGCCTAGTTAACATGGGTTTAAGCTTGTAATTAGCCAAAACCTAACCTAGGGCTGCACCAACATGATATGATTAGGGTCTATGGGTCATGCAAAGGGAGCTCCTTAATCTAATCCTAACCAAAAACACCTAATCCTAGCCTTCTACCCTAATCCGGTCCTAATCGTAGCCTAATCACCTAACCCACTTCCCTAATCCCGGCCTAATCCCAACCTAATCACCTAACCCACTTCCCTAATCCTTCCCTAAACCTAGGTTAAATTCCCTAAACCTAACCTAATCCTAGCCTAATCACCTAACCCACCTCACTAAACCTCACCCCAAAACCAACCCACCTAGCTAAACCCTGAACCTCTAAACCACCCTACCTAAACCTAGCACACAATCTACCCAAAACCCCTTGTATTTAAAATATCTGGCCCTACCCTAATACCAGCCCACCTTACTACCTTACCACCACCCCTAGACCACCTAACCACTACCCCACCGCCCTTCACAAAAGCTATAAACCCCCCCCCCCCCCCCCCCCTAGTGGGCGGGTTTTTCAGCTTTTGGGTACTCCATTTCCAGCCCATCTTCCATCATCTTCCACCTGCCCCACTCTCAGCCGGCTCTTCCACCTGCACCACCACCAACCAGCACCGTGCTCCACCTGCTCCACCACTCCCCAGCCACCCGTCGCCATCCTCTTCATCCGGGATGAACCAGCCACTCCACCACACCCGGCTGCTCCTCAACCACCCGCCGCCTCCCATCACTCGGTTAGTACCCCATACTCCACCTCACCTCTTCTCCACTCCCCCTCCACTCTCAGCCACCTACACTACCACCACCTTACCCTAACACCAGCCACCTGCCGCCACCACTCCCATTCGGCCAAGCCTCAACCAACCTAACTACCCGCCAATACCTAGACACCCTAGCTATACCCGGCCATTCCATTGAACCCCCTAAGACCTACCCATACGATTTCCCCTCAGCCCATAACACTACCTTACCCCATACCCTAGCTAGCTCCCTTCCTATCCACCATTGCCTAACCACCCTAGCAGCCCGCCACCACCAAGTCTCCCTAGCAGTCGGCCACTCCAACCGACTGTCAGCTATCCCTTCGGCCAGCCACCCGCCAGCCATATCCTTCCCCTAGGTACTCCCTTAGGCTCCCTTAGTGCCATACTCCTTAACCATATACCCTCCCTTAGTGACCCCACGTAGTCACCTTAGCCCCATACACAAAACCAGCCCTTTGCTAGGCAGCCGACCATCTTCAAGGCGCCTCTCCCGTGCACCCAAGACATCCGGCCAGCACCTCCCCTTGCCGTTCAACTTCGCGGAGCTCCCTCTTGCAGCCCAAGGCGAAGGCCAAGCCCACGCTCAAGCAAGGCATCTTCGGACTAGCTATTAGTAAGTGCCTAACTCGGTCCTTAGTTGTATACTTGCTTAAAATTCAATTCGATACGGGGTTGTAATAACGGAGCATAGTCTCCCCCCGCTTGTAATAACGTGGCTTGGCACACCCACACACACGTGCACTCTCTTAGTTGTGCACGATTTTGAACACACACGGGCCTAATCAACCCCTAGTATATAAATATATATATATTTTAACTTACGTAGGGTTTTGCTTAAGTTGGGTGTGTTGTCTTTCAATTCAAGCACTCACACACATTGAGCCTTCGCTCTTATTTGAAAGACCCAAGTAAGGGCCGAGCTATACTATTTGGGTTTCATTTCATGTCGTGTGTGTAAGTCTTTCAATTCAAGCACTCACACACATTGAACCTTCTCTCTTATTTGAAAGACACAAGTAAGGGCCGTGTTATACTATTTGGGTTTAATTTCATGTTGTGTGCGTAGTACTTCAATTCAAGCACTCACACACATTGAGCTTTCGCTCTTATTCCCAAGACCTTAATCAAAGCCATACTACAAGTTATATTTGGGTTTTATTTCATGTCGTGTGTGTAAGTCTTTCAATTCAAGCACGCACCCACATTGAGCCTTCGCTCTTATTTGAAAGACCCAAGTAAGGGCCGTGTTATACTATTTGGGTTTAATTTCATGTTGTGTGCGTAGTACTTCAATTCAAGCACTCACACACATTGAGCTTTCTCTCTTATTCCCAAGACCTTAATCAAGGCCATACTACAAGTTATATTTGGGTTTTATTTCATGTCGTGTGTGTAAGTCTTTCAATTCAAGCACGCACCCACATTGAGCCTTCGCTCTTATTTGCAAGACCCAAGTAAGGGCACGTATATACCCTATATACATATCTCCCTTCGGCATTTACATTACAAGTCATTTCCCTTCGGTTATTTCCCTTCGGCATTGTCTTTACATTCGGGTTTTCCCTTTAGAGTAGCGTGAGTTTGCATTGCATCTACGCCATACCACGAGGTAGGACGCATATTGCATCAAAGCAAGCCCCGCTCAAATTCGCCCATGTAGTGGAGTGTTCATAACACACAAACTAGGTGGCCCATAAAGGGATAAAAAGAAAGACTTAGGCACGTGCAAATCCACGTGATCTAAAATCTGCAATCGCATTCTAAAGACCCGAACTAAACACCTCAAACCGCTTTCGTAAGCTTTTTCTATCCCAAAACTCGGTTTTTAAAGCATACAGACTGACCCTTGCGCATCGGTGCAAGAAGGTCTACGACAATAAGAGCTCACTTGCTCACAGTCGCCACATTAGAATTCGGATTCAAATACATCTTCGCTAGTTTAGGTAAGCTAGCTGGCACGCCCTGTTTATATAAATAGGCCTTAGACGTAAGAGAGGATCCGCTCTAGGCCCTGAGAAGCCAGACGAGCGGGGATTTTCCTGCATCTACAGATCGACCCAAACACTATTTGGATTGGCCCAAATCCAAACGCTATTCACTATATGGATTTGGATCTGGATATTTTGGTCCAGATCCAAATCAAAATTTCTCTAGATAGTCCTTCTTGGCTTCTCGAGGTGAATGATCTATGCGGGCCCTGGTTTCATTAGTGACTCGTCTGGTGTTGGGTTTCCCTAATTTGATCATTCAGACTCCTTTCTGCCTTTTGAACTTCATTTTTGCTCATTTCTGGTCTTCCTAGTTCAGATTCGGGATGCATGAGTGAGAATGGTTGATCCAGCTTTCTGGTGCTCCGGGCTTGCCATCTGCTTCGTGCCTAGGCCTTCCTTTCACCTTTTGAACCTGGCTTTTATCAGGCCAGGTTGCTCTTCTAGGCTCTAGAATAGACTTCTGAAGCTGCTTTTGGTATTTTCCGTCGTGACTGGCTTGCTGGGCTGTTTCTAGATCAGGTTGCTTTTGGTATTTTCCATCGTGACTGGCTTGCTGGGCTGTTTCTAGATCAGGTGTCGTCTTCGTACGCTCCACGTGTTCGCCTTTGGCTTTTTGACAAAATGGGGCTTAGCTCGGGTTTAAAAACTCGTATTTGGGTACGGGGCTTCAAAATACTATTTACAGGATTAAAAGCAATATGTACAGAGTTTAAAATAGTATGTACATGTTTTTGAATATGTACAAGGTTTCTGGAAGGCTCCTAGGTTTCCAAACTCAAAATGGCCCTTTGGGGCTGCTTTTATAAACCAGGTATGTTTTTAGAAAGTTGTGGGATTTTGGGGTGTTTACAGGAAGGAAGAAGCATTAAAGCAAACACTTAGCGTGCATGTGGGTGTATGGTGTTTCATCCACGGAATTAAACTTGCAGCAAAGCTAGATTATTACAACTTGGGGGGAGATGAAACTCCATTAATATAACCCCATTTAATGAATTGAATGGAAGAGAAACGAAATTTAGATTGAGTAAGAAAGGTCTTACACGAGTTTTGGAGTATGAAGGACTGGGTTTCAACGATGAAGCTGGCCTTCCTCTTGATTGCCTTCTTTCTCAACTCCCCCAAGTTCTCACCTAGCTCCCTCTCCTTCCCACACTAGAGGACGTCCCTCTTTGCTAGAAATTCCTGCTCCTAGTCTAGCACACACCACCCAAGGTCTAGAGCTTCTCTCTCCACTCTTTTCAATGTCCCAAAGATCTGGAACCCGCCCCCCTCTTGGCCCTTTTTATAGGCCAAGGGGGGCGGGTTCTAGGGTTTTCTTGTGGGGCGGGTTGGAGCAAGTGTTTTGTGGTTTCGCCCTGCTCCAAACCAGCTCCTTATGGTCTTCCTTGAGTCGACATAGGCCAGCCTTTGTGGGCTGGTTATGGTGCAGCTGGGCCAGCCTTGTTTGAAGGTCTAGGTGCACACGGCCCACCTTTACCAATCGGCTATGTCACGATATAGTCCGCCGTGCTCTTTTAACTTCACTTTGTCTTGTATTTGCTCTATGTTTCATCCAGCTTCATCTTGCATTTGATTTTGTATGGGGCAGGTAGACTCCCTTCTTGGTTTGGTTCTAATCAACTCGCCTTGTTCTTGGGCTCGTGCTTCATGTTCTTGGTCGGCCCATGCTCTTGGCTTGTCTTGATGTGATGAGCTCTGGGTGACGCTTTGCTCCACATATTTCGAACATAATTCGCTTGATAAATTTGGCTTTATCCTGGTCATGTATTTGCCTTGCCTTGACCCGAACCGTCTGGAAGAGTTGTGTTCGACCCATACTTCTGGGCTTGGATTGGATCTTATCCACTTTGAACTCCAGAGGCTTTTTTAACTTGAATTTAAAACCTTACAGTATTTCCCTAAATGTTTAAACTTTAAAATCTGGGGTGTTTTTTTGAATTTAAAGGTTCATAAAGGTTTTAAACTAGTTTTTGGAAATTCAAGACTTTTTGAAAACTTTTGAAAATTTCGGGTGTTTACAGATGCCCCTCTTTGGTATTAATCCAACTATGTTTGGATAATGTCAAAAAAGAAAAACACCCTTTCACCTTGGTCCTTAAGGATAAGTACAGATGCCCCTCTTTCAAGAGCATGGATCATCTGAGTGCCTAATTCCTTAAAGATAAGTAAGAGGGGATTTAGAGCCAAAGGGGACTCAATCTGCTTTGACCTTGGTCCTAAATGGCGATCATGTACTCAATGGTTTGACATGCATGCATGGGCATGTGTGAGGGACATGAGTGATATGCACACGATGATTCTTTTAGAGATCCTAACATACAATGATCGAACTTGGGAGGCTTGTGAAGGTTGACTGCCCCAAGTGAGTGTGGCCCTCATGTGGCTTGATGTTTTTGGGTTTCCACAAATTTCCAAAAGAAAGGAGAAATCCTTTTAGCTTCAATCATAAGGATTTTTAGCTTCTTGTATTTCCCTTTACTTGAGTCATAATACCAACTACTTGGTATAGGTTTTTATAGTGAAAATAGGAAACATTGCAAAACTTTCCTACTTACACAACAAAGTCTAATTCTCAAACAAAATAAGATTCAAATGAATAAATCCTATTCCTACTTTAGGATTTTCCTTGATAAAACCTTTCTCCACTGGGATAAGTCATAGGGATAGGGAAAGAATTACCACGGTCCCTTCTGAAGCATCCTGTGGTTTAAGGCCAAGGAGTGGAAAATTTGTTCTTTTTGAGCTTTTGACAACTTTTCTCTTTTTTTATAGAGGGCCTCCCCTTTTCTTTTTTTTTGGAGGATTTTTTCTTTTGCTTTCCCTCCTTTTTTTCAATCAAAGAACTCTGCTTTGCTTTTTCTTTTCTTTTGAAGACGAGTTTTTTAGAAGGATATCCTCTTTTTCTATTTCGCCAAATTTTCCTTTATGGGAAGGAGAAGTGAAATGGGGAGAGACTTATCCCAATGGTTTACTCGATTTTGAAATAGCATATAGCACTTGGAAATATTTTGCTATCTTGAACAAGACTTGATTTTGTAAGAGGGAAATTTTTGAAATGTAGCCCATAAATTTTGAAAACTCTACCTTTCATAAGGCCTTAATTCCCTTGTCTAGGGTCACACAATCCACCTTGATCCTTCTTCAAGAAGTTCAAAGGAGATCCTATTTAAAACATTTTCAAAAAGAGTAGACCCTATACATGATATCTTTTCAAATGTTGAGCATTTATAGGGTCTACCAAGTTCCTACCATCAACATCGATCAACCAATAAGCATTGTTAGTGGTGGTTCCACGCACAACATAAGGACCATCCCACTTGGGCCGCCACTTTCCAAGGGGGGGTGTGGGCCTCGGTGGTGAATGGTTTTTAGCACTAGGTCTCCCACTTTGAAGTGGCGAGCCTTCATGTGCTTCTCATAGTGTCGGGCTACCCTTTGCCTATATGCATGTGCATGATCCATAGCAAGTAGCCTCTTTTCATCCAACAAGTCAAGCTCGATCATTCTAGTATATTGTAAGGTTTCTAATGGAATATCTAATGCAAGTGATGTATCGAATGAATGAAGCTTGGGATGAATGGGGAGTATGGCATTTGTGCCATAGACCACCTCGAATGGGGTGGCATTTGTAGGGGGTTCGAATGGAAGTTCTATAAGCCCACAAGGCTTCGTCGAGCTTCTCATGCCATGTCCTATCCTTTTCTATGGTTTTCTCAATGATGCTTATGAGGGTTTTGTTTGTGGCTTTGGCTTGGCCGTTGTCTTGAGGGTACTAAGGCGACGAAAAATGTTGAGTTATGCCATATGTGACACAATTTTTTCATCTTCTCATTCTTGAATGGGGTGCCATTATCGGACACTAGGTCGTTTGGAACTCCAAACTGGGCCAAGATATTTCTCTTAATGAATGCCACTACATGTTGTCCTTGGACATTAGCCAAGGACGTAGCTTCAACCCATTTAGAGAAATATTCGGTGGCCGCTAGGATGAACCTATCTGTAAACACCCTGAAATCCCACGAATTTCTCGAATCCACCTGGTTTTGTAAAAGCAGCCCCAAAGGGCTATTTTGAGTCTGGAAACCTAGGAGCCTTCCAGACAACCCTGTACATATGTTTTAAACTCTATATGTTTTAAATATGTATAATATGGTTTTAAAAACCTTTTAAAACACATTTTGAAACCCCGAAGCAGCTTGGCCTAATCAAGACAGGACCAGAAAAGCTAAAGAGAGCCAGGAACCGGAGCACAAGTCGAGCCTGGCACAACAACCCTCGTATTGAATCCACCCCCAGGATCTCGAACGTCCAAGACCCTGTTATCAGCAAAACATTACTTGAAATAAGCTTCGGAAGGCGAAAATAGAAGCGAACGATCATGTTGGCGAAGACCCAACGCAGACAGAGTACTGATGATGTCAGACCCCGCACAAACCGTTCGTTTCGAACATAGCCTGAAGGAGCCAGAATTCAGTTTGGATTGGATCTGAACCATATATATCCAGATCCCAATCCAAACCCATGTGTGGACTTGGATTTGGATTTGGATCCAGAGATCCAATCCAATATCTACATCCATGGCCCACATCACCTTCTCATAAATGGAGGTGGGGCCCACTTGAAATTCACATGGGATTATGGGCATGAGAGAGAGGGGGGGAGGATAAGATTAGGGAGTGATTGTAATTAAGCTTGACTTGTGTGTCAAGTTTGGGGTTAATCATGTGGGTTAGCCTAATTAGCATGGGTTTAAGATTGTATTAGCCAAAACCTAACCTAGGGCTGCACCAACATGATACAATTGAGTCTATGGGTTATGCAAAGGGAGCTCCTTAACCCTATCCTAATAAAAAAACCCTAATCCTAGCCTTGGACCCTAATCCCGGCCTAATCCCAACCTAATCACCTAACCCACTTCCCTAATCCCGGCCTAATCCCAACCTAATCACCTAACCCACTTCCCTAAACCTAGCCTAATTTCCTTAAACCTAGCCTAATCTTAGCCTAATCACCTAACCCACCTCACTAAACCTCACCCCAAAACCAACCCACCTAGCTAAGCCCTAAACCCCTAAACCACCCCACCTAAACCTAGCACACCATATACACAAAACCCCTTGTATTAAAATATCTGGCCCCTCCTCAAAACCAGCCCACCTTATCACCACACCACCACCACCTAAACCACCTTACCACCTCCTCAAAACCAGCCCCAACCGCCATCTCCAAAGGCTATAACCCCCCCCCCCCCTAGTGGGCGGGTTTTCAAGTTTTTGGAACTCCACTCCAACCGACCTTGGCCAGCCACCTTCCAGCCCAGCCTTCTGCCTTGCTCCACCTACACCACCACACCTCGGCCAGCTCCGCCTCGTACCACCATTGCCCCCGGGTCTGCTTCACTCCACATCGTCACCATTTCCATCCGGCCGAACCCCATCCACTTCAACCGCCTGACTGCCCCCCTTCCATCCACCGCCTCTCTTCATCACCTAGTTAGTATCTCAACCTAACTCTACCTCTTCTTCACTCCCCCTCCACTCTCAACCACCTACACCACCACCACATCACCCCAACACCACCTACCCATCATCCCTACCCATTCGGCCAGACCTTAGCCATTTCAACTACCCGCCTTGAACCACTTCCCTTAGCAACACCCAGCCACCCCACTTAGCTTCCTAGGACCTGCCCCTTCCACTCTCCACCAGCCCTTAGTCCTACCTTACACCACACCCTAGCTAGCTCCCTTCCCATCTATGACATCCCTAGCCACCCTAGCAGCCGGCCACCACCAAGCTTCCCTTAGTCGGCCACTCCAACCGACTGTACCAAACCCACTCGGCCAGCCATACACTCCCTTAGGCTCCCCTTTAGCACTATCTTCCTTAATACCAGCCCATCCTTAGTGACCTTCCTTAGTCACCTTAACCCAAAACACCAAGGCAGCCCATTCCTAGCAGCCGGCCATCTTCAAGGCGCCCTTCCCGCGCGCACCCAAGGCACCCGGCCAGCAGCTCCCCTTGCCGTTCAACTCCGAGGAGCTCCCTCTTGCAGCCCAAAGCGAAGCCAAGCCTACGCTCAAGCAAGTCACCTCCGGACCAGCTATATGTAAGTGCCTAACTCGGTCCTTAGTTGTAGACTTGCTTAAACTAAATTTGATACGGGGTTGTAATAACGGAGCATAGTCTCCCCCCGCTTGTAATAACGTGGCTTGGCACACCCACACACACGTGCACTCTCTTAGTTGTGCACGATTTTGAACACACACAGGCCTAATCAGCCCCTAAGATATAAATTTATGTATATATTTTAAATTACGTAGGGTTTTGCTTAAGTTGGGTGTGTTGTCTTTCAATTCAAGCACGCACACACATTGAGCCTTCGCTCTTATTTGTAAGACCCAAGTAAGGGTCGTGTTATACTATCCTTGGGTTTTATTTCATGTCGTGTGCGTATTACTTCAATTCAAGCACTCACACACATTGAGCTTTCGCTCTTATTCCCAAGACCTTAGTCAAGGCCATACTGCAATTTATATTTGGGTTTAATTTCATGTCGTGTGCGTAGTAATTCAATTCAAGCACTCACACACATTGAGCTTTCGCTCTTATTCCCAAGACCTTAATTAAGGCCATATTGCAAGTTATATTTGGGTTTCATTTCATGTCGTGTGTGTAGTCTTTCAATTCAAGCACGCACCCACATTGAGCCTTCGCTCTTATTTGCAAGACCCAAGTAAGGGCCCATATATACATTATATATGTATTTCCCTTCAGCATTTACATTACAAGTCATTTCCCTTCGGCAATTTCCATTACAAGTCATTTCCCTTAAGTCATTTCCCTTCGGCATTGTCTTTTCATTCGGGTTTTCCCTTTGGAGTAGCGTGAGCTTGCATTGCATATACGCCATACCACGAGTTAGGACGCATATTGCATCAAAGCAAAACCCCATACTCCCGCTCAAATTCGCCACATTTAGTGGAGTGTTCATAACACACACCTAGGTGGCCCATAAAGGGATAAAAAGAAAGACTTAGGCACGTGCAAATCCACGTGATCTAAAATCTGAAAATCGTACAAACAAGACCCGAATCAAATACCTCGAACCGCTTTCGTAGGCTTTTTCCACTCAAAACTCGATTTTTAAAGCGTACAGACTGACCCTTGCGCATCGGTGCAAGAAGGTCTGCGACGACAAGAGCTTGCTTGCTCACAGTCGCCCCGTTAGAAGTCAGGTTTTAGAATATATCTTCGCTAGCTTAGGTAAGCTAGCTGGCACGCCCTATTTATTTAAATAGGAATTAGACACACGAAAGGATTCGCTCCAGGCCTAAGAAACTAGGGAGGCGGAGATTTTCTGCGTCTATAGTAGTTTGGCACGCCCGGTGGGACGTGAGTCTTTCAAAAGTCGAGTTAGTCTAGAAACTTGCGAAATTTTTTCAAAGAGGTTGTTTTTAACTTTGTTTTCTTTACTTGTACTTAGGAAATTTTGAAAAAGCTTGAAAAGCATATCAAAATCCAACCCAAGTGAAATGTCGAGCCAAGGCTCATGCGCATCAAGTTCTCACTCTAGGAGGATTTTCAAAAACAAGATCAAACTAGACGAGATAGAGGAGCTGAGAAGGGAATTTGAGGCCAAAATCGATGCTCTCAGCCAAGAGGTTGAAGTAGGCGATTCATGTTCATCAAACGGTGAACAAAAGGCCAAAAGAAAAACTGAAAAACCTCGCAAGCACAAAGAGGCCTCCGTAATGGAAGGAAACCAATACCACGAGTCCTTCACACAAAAGGACCGTAAAGCCCTACAGTAGTTGCTGAAAGGGCAGAATAAAGAGAAAAGAAGTTACGCCCTATCTGATTTCCTTCCTATGGATTACGAAACAGACAGTGACAATGAAATACCGAACTTCCATCGGTATGACGGCATGGGAGACCCTAGGTCTCACTTGCAACTTTTCTCACGTCGAGCCCATAAGAAGAAAAAGGACTCGATGAAATGGGTGTATTGGTTCCCTTTATCCCTTAAAGGCACAGCTGCCAAATGGTTGGCTTCCTACGACTTAAGCCAGTTCGCTACTTTTGAAGAGTTAGTGAACTGCTTCATGCAAAGATTTGCACACAACGTAGAAGTCACACCAACTTTAAACACCTTAAGGGATACAAAGAAAGGCATGAACGAAGACGTGCATGCCTTCATTATACGATGGAGGTCACTTTTGGGCCAAGTGCGAGAGCCCATATCCGAAGGATGCGCAGTCATGCTCATCCTGGATAACTTTAAAAGCGAGTTAAAAACCCTTCTCTCGCTCCATGAGATCTCAACTTTCCATAAGTTGATCAAAAAGGCATCCCTTTTCGAAACAAACTTAAGAAAAGGGACATACGATCACTTATGGAAAGGAAGTGCCATATCTAAAACCCGCTTGGAAAAGCCCATCACTTATGGGCTACCCACGATGGACAAAGGGGCAAAGCCCCATAAAATCGCCAATATCCGGGTGGATCCAGGCGTGGCAGGCACTTACAAAAATTTTGAAAAACTAGAGAACAAAAGGGAGCGGACCTTTCAAAAACCGGTTGAAAAACGGGAGTACACTCCGTTGGGGCAACCTGTGTCGGAGGTCCTAGACCTCCTACTTGCCCAAGGCATGATAGAACTTCCCGAAATCCCCGAAGGAGTCACTTCTAAAGGGGGGTATTTAAATCGATTTTGTAAGTATCATCGGCTCAAAGGCCATGATACCAAACACTGCTTCTCCCTTTTAAATAAAATCGAGAACTTGATAGCGGAGGGCCGGCTCTAGGTTACTGTGGAACCTGAGCCACCTCAAGCTATCTTCAAAGAACCCTTTCCCAAGCATGCCAGTGGCAGTGGGAAAGGAAAGGAGGTATGTACCCTCACCTTTTCAAAGGAATTAGCGCAAAATTCTGAGTCTTGTCGACCCACTTGTGTGCCCATTCTTGTACTGTACAAGAAGCCCGCCCAAGTCGTCATCTAGGGACCGCCAAAAGCTGAATCCCTGGCTAAACCAATTTTAAAACTTCAAGGTGCTCCTCAACTCATACTTAGAGCCAAATTTAGCGCAACGGCCCCTCAAAAGCATGTATTCCTAGAATTCTGCCAAAAGCAGACAAGGATAAAGTCATCCTAAATCCTTATGACTTCGAAAACCACCTTTCAAAGATTCCTATTGTAAACACCGCGAAATCCCACGAATTCCTTAAACAAACCTGGTTTTGTAAAAGCAGCCCCAAAGGGCCATTTTTGAGTCTGGAAACCCAGGAGCCTTCCAGACAACCCTGTATATATGTTTTAAACTTCATATTTCAAAAATATATAATATGGCTTTTGAAAACCTTTTAAAACACGTTTTTGAAACCCCGAAGCGGCTTGGCCCGATCAAGACAGGACTAGGAGAGCTAAGAAGAGCCCGGAACCGGAGCACATGTCGAGCCCGGCACAGCAACTCTTGTATTTGATTCACACCCCCAGGATCTCGAACGTCCAAGACCCTGTTCTTATCAAAATATCATTTGAAGTCATCTCTGGAAGGCAGAAACGGAGGCAGACGACCATGTTGGCGAAGACCCAACGAAGACGGAGTACTGATGCTGTCAGACCCCGCACAAATCGTCCGTTTCAAACCCAGCTCGAAGGAGTCAGAGTTTAGTTTGGATTGGATCTGGACCATATATATCCAGATCCCAATCCAAACCCATATGTGGACTTGGATTTGGATTTGGATCCAGAGATCCAATCCAATATCCATATCCATGGCCCACATCACCTTCTCATAAATGGAGGTGGGGCCCACTTGAAATTCACGTGGGATTATGGGCATGAGAGAGAGTGGGGATGGAAAATATCAAGAGGGTTGTAATTAAGCTTGACTTGTGTGTCAAGTTTGGGCTTAATCATGTGGGTTAGCCTAATTGAGTGGGTTTAAGCTTGTAATTAGCCAAAACCTAACCTAGGGCTGCACCAACATGAGGTGGTTAAGGTCTATGGGCCATGCAAAGGGAGCTCCTTCACCTAAACCTAACCCAAAACACCTAATCCAAGCCTACCCCCCTAATCCACCCCTAATCTGAGCCTAATCACCTAACCCACTTCCCTAATCCCGGCCTAATCCCAACCTAATCACCTAACCCACTTCCCTAATCCTTCCCTAAACCTAGGTTAATTTCCCTAATCCTAGCCTAAACCTAGCCTAATCACCTAACCTAGCTCACTAAACCTCACCCTAAAACCCAACCACCTAACCTAGCCCTAAACCCCTAAACCACCCCTAGCCCACAATCTACCCAAACCCCTAGTTTTCAAAATATCTGGCCCAACCCTTTCCAGCCCACCTTATCTACATACCACCCTACCTAAACCACCTAACCACTACCCCAAGCCCAGCCCTAACCGACCTACCCATCCCTATTTAAACCCCCCCCCCCCTTGGGGCCGGGTTTTCCTAGCTAGCAACCCTCACCAATCCCAGCCGGGTCCCATTCTTCCCCAAGTCCAGCTGAGTCCCATCATCTCCCTCCTGCTCCACCTACTCCACCTGCACCGCCACCTTCTCTCTTCCATCCACCACCATCTCCCAGCCGGACGCCACCACCATCTCCCAGCCGGACGCCACCACTTGCTCTCCATCCCAACCACTCGATTTCTCTCTTCCATCCACCGCATCTCCCCATTCGGTAAGTACCCCCCCCCCCTAACGCTACCTAACTCCTTCTCTACTCCCTCTCCATTCCTAGCCACCCACCATACTATCATCTCACCTACACATCAGCCCTTTGCTGCCACCATTCTCCCTTAGCCGAACCTAGCACAACCTAAACCATCGGCCACTACCTAACTACCCTAACTATACCCGGCCAGCCATCTCTTTTCCCCTTAGACTCCCATTCGGCCTTCCCTTAAACTCCCCTTAGGTTCATATTCCCTAACACTCTATACTCTCCATTCGTGACCCTACACACTTACTTGGCCCAGCCCTTTGATCGCCCATATCAAGGCGACACCCATTTGCAGCCGGCCACCTTCGAGGCGCCTATCCCGCGCCCCACTTGCAGCCGGCCAGCACCCTTTGTCACCCACCCTCGCGGAGCTCCCGTTTGCAGCCCAAGGCGAAGGCCAAGCCCACTGTTAGACGCGCGAAAATCCCCGCCTCTTCGCCTCTTTCGTGGCTTGGAGTGGATTTTATCGTGCGTCTAAGGCCTATGTATACAAATAGGGCGTGTCAGCTAGCTTACTTAAGCTAGCGAAGATATATTTAACACTGACTTCTAAACGTGGCGACTGTGAGCAAGTGAGCTCTTGTCGTCGCAGACCTTCTTGCACCGATGCGCAAGGGTCAGTCTGTACGCTTTTGCAAAAATCGAGTTTTGGGGAGAAAGTCTACGAAACGGTTCGAGGTGTCTATTTCGGGTCTTTAAGATGCGATTGCATGTTTTAGATCACGTGGATTTGCACGTGCCTAAGTCTTTTCTTTTATCCCTTTTTGGGTCGCCTAGTTTGTGTGTTATGAACACTCCACTACATGGGCGAATTCGAGCGGGGGTTGCTTCGATGCAATATGCGTCCTACCTCGTGGTATGGCGTAGATGCAATGCAAACTCACGCTACTCCAAAGGGAAAACCCGAAATGTAAAGACAATACTGAAGGGAAATAACAGAAGGGAAATAACCGAAGGGAAATAACCGAAGGGAAATAACCGAAGGGAAATAACCGAAGGGAGATATGTATATATCTTATGTATATGAGCCCTTACTCGGGTCTTGCAAATAAGAGCGAAGGCTCAATGTGGGTGCGTGCTTGAATTGAAAGACTTACACACACGACATGAAATTAAACCCAAATATAAATTGCAGTATGGCCTTGACTAAGGTCTTGGGAGTAAGAGCGAAGGCTCAATGTGTGTGAGAGTGCTTGAATTGAAGTACTACACACACGACATAAATGAAACCCAAATATAACTGCAATAAGGCCTTTACTAAGGTCTTGGGAGTAAGAGCGAAGGCTCAATGTGTGTGAGAGTGCTTGAATTGAAAGACTTACTCACACGACAAGAAATGAAACCCAAATAGTATAGGTCGGCCCTTACTTGGGTCTTTCAAATAAGAGCGAAAGCTCAATGTGTGTGAGAGTGCTTGAATTGAAAGACTTACTCACACGACAAGAAATGAAACCCAAATAGTATAGGTCGGCCCTTACTTGGGTCTTTCAAATAAGAGCGAAAGCTCAATGTGTGTGAGAGTGCTTGAATTGAAAGACAACGCACCCAACTTAAACAAAACCCTTCAAAAATGAAAGTATATATACACTTATATATTAGGGGCTGATTAGGCCCGTGTGTGTTCAAAATGGTGCACGACTAAGAGAGTGCACGTGTGTGGTTGTGCCAAGCCACGTTATTACAAGCGGGGGGAGACTATGCTCCGTTATTACAACCCCGTATCAAATTGAATTTCAAGCAAGTGTACGACTAAAGACCGAGTTTAGACACTTACGCGTAGCTGGTCCGTAGAGGTCTTGCTTGAGCGTGGGCTTGGCCTTGGGCTGCAAGTGGGAGCTCCGCGAAGGTAGGTGATCAAGGGGGCTGGCCGGCTGCAAGTGGGGCGCGGGATAGGCGCCTCGGAGGTGGCCGGCGGCAAGTAGGTGGCGCCTCCAAGTAGGGAGTTTAGAGTGGCTGAATAAGTGGGTATTAGGGTCACTAGGGAAGTTGGGAGTTTAGGGAAACTGGACCTAAAAGGTGAGCTGGTGGGAAGGCCAAATAGGACACCTAGGGGGGTTGGCCGAATGGGAGATGGTGGCTAAGTAGTGGCCAGCGACTTGGGTTATACTAGGTTCGGCTAGGTTTAGGTGGTGGCGGCAAAGGGGCTGAGCTGAAGGGAGGATGGGTGGCCAAGAGTGGAGAGGTGGTAGAGAAGGGGGCTAGGTAAGGTGGAGGGTACTTACCGAATGGGGAGAAGTGGCGGATGGAGTGGGAAAGTGGCGGGTAGGTGGCTGTCGGCTGGTTCGGTTGGGGGAAGATGATGGCGTCCGGCTGAGGGGTGATGGTGGTGGATGGAAGAGGGAAGGTGGTGGAGCAGGTGGCGGCTGGTGGAGCAGCTGGAGCAGGCCAAGGTGGGGAGTTGTCTCGGCTGGGTGAGAGAAGGGAGATGGAGAGGGCCCGGCTGGGTGAGGTAGAGTGGTTCCCACTTGGAAAACCCGCCCACAAGGAGGGGGGTTTAAATAGGGGATGGGTAGGTCGGTTAGGGCTGGGCTGTGGGTAGTGGTTAGGTGGTTTAGGTAGGGTGGTAGGTAGATAAGGTGGGCTGGAAGGGGTTGGGCCAGATATTTTAAAACTAGGGGTTTGGGTAAATCGTGGGCTAAGGGTGGTTTAGGGGTTTAGGGCTAGGTTAGGTGGTTAGGTTTTAGGGTGAGGTTTAGTGAGCTAGGTTAGGTGATTAGGCTAGGTTTAGGCTAGGATTAGGGGAATTAATCTAGGTTTAGGGAAGGATTAGGGAAGTGGGTTAGGTGATTAGGTTGGGATTAGGACGGGATTAGGGAAGTGGGTTAGGTGATTAGGTTCAGATTAGGGGTGGATTAGGGGTTTAGGCTAGGTTTAGGCATTTTGGGCTAGGTTTAGGTGAGGGAGCTCCCTTAGCATGGCCCATAGACCTTTATCACCCCATGTTGGTGCAGCCCTAGGTTAGGTTTTTAGCTAATTACAAGCTTAAACCCACTCAATTAGGCTAACCCACATGATTAACCCAAACTTGACACACAAGTCAAGCTTAATACAACACTCTTGATATTTTTCACCCCCACTCTCTCTCATGCCCAATACCCCACGTGAATTTCAAGTGGGCCCCACCTCCATTTATGAGAAGGTGATGTGGGCCATGGATATGGATATTGGATTGGATCTCTGGATCCAAATCCAAATCCAAGTCCACATATGGGTTTGGATTGGAATCTGGATATATATGGTCCAGATCCAATCCAAACTGAACTCTGACTCCTTCGAGCTGGGTTCGAAACGGACGATTCGTGCGGGGCCTGACAGCATCAGTACTCCGTCTGCGTTGGGTCTTCGCCAACATGGTCGTCCGCCTCCGTTTCTGCCTTCCGGAGATGACTTCAAATGCTATTTTGATAAGAACAGGGTCTTGAACGTTCGAGATCCTGGGATGTGAATCAGATACAAGAGTTGCTGCGCCGGGCTCGACGTGTGCTCCGGTTCCGAGCTCTTCTAAGCTCTCCTGGTCCTGTCTTGATGAGGCCAAGCCACTTTGGGGTTTCAAAACATGTTTTAAAAGGTTTTTCAAAAGCTATATCATATGTTTTTGAAAGATAAAGTTTGAAACATATATACAGGGTTGTTTGGAAGACTCCTGGGTTTCCAAACTCAAAATGGCCCTTTGGGGCTGCTTGTATAAAACCAGATGGATTTTGAGAAATTCATGGGATTTCGGGGTGTTTACAGATGCCCCTCTTTGGCCTTATCCAAATAGATTTGGATAAGGGCAAAGATGACAAACACCCCTTTTAATGTCTCCCTAGATCTAGCCACGAAGGATATGGGATCGTCCCATTTTAGCAAAATCTCAATTTTACAAACTTTGGTAGGAGGAGATATCACGCCAAAGGGTTTTTTATGGAAACGGGTCCTAAATGGGATCATGTTCATGCAAGTACCATGCGTGGAATGCAAATGACATGGGTGTGGTGCCAAAAGTGGCGACCTCCCAGAGACCAGATGTGGTCGAACTCTAGAGACTTACAAGGCCTACTGCTCCAAGTGAGCAAAAACCCTATGCTGTTCGATGTTCGGTTTTTAAAACTTATTTACAAAAGCTATTTACAAAAGGGACAACTGTCTTGAGTCTCGATCCTAAGGATCTCGAGCTCTTCGTGCTTGCCCTTGTTTGAGTCTTAACACTCGCTTATTTAGCGGAGGTTTTTATAAGAAAACCAGCTTCATTTCAAATTCCTACGCCTTACTCGAAACGTCGAATTCTCAAACAAGATGAAATTCAAGTAAGTAAATCCTATTTTTACTTTAGGATTCCTCGAAATGAACCATGCTTTAGCTTGGGATAAACCAGGGATGGGAAAGAGATACCACGGTCCCTTCTGAAGCGTCCCGTGGTTTAAGGCATAGAAGGCGGAAAACTGCTCTTTTTGAGCTTTTTGGCCTCTTTTTCCTTTTTTTCCTAGAGGGTCTCCCTTTGGGAGTATTTTTTTTTCTTTAATCCCTCTTTTTTTATAAGAGAATCGATTTTTCTTTTTGAAGTCTGGTTTCTTTCTTTTGGAAAGAGACTTTAAATGGGAAATTCCCTTTTGATTTGGGCCTTTGTTTTCCTTTTGGAAGGAGAAGAGAAGAGGGGAGGACTTATCCCAAGCCTACACTCGATCCATTCCAGATCAGCCTATTTAGAAATAGCACGTACTACTTGCAAGTATCTTGCTATGTTGAACTAGGCCCTTCTTTGTAAGATGAAGGATTTTGAAATGCAACCACGATTTTGAAAACTCCACTCTTTCACAAGTGCGAATTCTCTTACTTAGGGTCACACGAGTTCGCCCCTGCACCTTATTTACACGTCTCAGGGCAGCTATCCTTCTAAAATTTTCGAAAACTGGAATTTAATCCAGATCCTACACATGATACTTCTTTAAGTATTGAATATTGACAGGATCTGCTAAATTCCTACCTTCTACATCGATCAACCAATACGAATTGTTCGTAGTGGTTGCTCGTATAACATAGGGTCCATCCCAGTTGGGGCGCCACTTGCCTAGGGGGTGTGGGCCACGATGGTGGATGGTTTTCAAGACCAGATCTCCCACTTCAAAGTGGCGAGGTCTTATGTGTTTGCTATAATGTTGGGCTATCCTTTGCCGGTATGCACGAGCATGATCCATGGCAAGGAGTCGCCTCTCATCTAGCAAATCTAGCTCGGCCATCCTAGCATGCTGAAGCGTCTCTAGGGGGAGGTCGAGTGCAATGGATGTATGGAATGAATGCAATTGGGTATGAATGGGAAGAATGGCGTTTGTGCCATAGACCAATTCGAATGGTGTGGCATTTGTGGGAGTCCGGATGGAAGTCCTATAAGCCCATAAGGCTTCATCCAGCTTCTCATGCCACCTCCTACCCTTCTCTAAGGTCTTCTCAATGATACCAATGAGAGTCTTGTTTGTGGCTTCGGCTTGGCCGTTGCCTTGAGGGTAGTAGGGCGAGGAGAAGTGGTGAGTTATGCCATACGTGTTGCACAACTTAACCATCCGCTCGTTCTTGAATGGGGTACCATTATCAGACACAAGGTCTCGTGGAACCCCAAATCGAGCCAAGATATTCCTCCGGATGAAAGCCACCACATGTTGCCCCATTACATTCGTTAGGGAAATGGCTTCCACCCACTTGGAGAAATACTCCGTGGCTGCTAAAATAAAACGATGCCCATTCGAGGCCTTTGGAAATATGGGGCCTACAATGTCAAACGCCCACATGGTAAATGGCCAGGGGCTGACCACGGAATGCAATGCAGATGAAGGGATATGAATGGCGTGCCCATGCACTTGACATGGATGACACTTCCTAACATGATCGTGACAATCCTTTTTCAGGGTGGTCCAAAAATAACCCCCTCTTAGTATTTTCATCGCCATCATGTTGGCATTAACATGACCTCCACATTCTCCATCATGGAACTCGTGCATCACTATCCTAGCCTCCTCTAGGTCGATACATCTAAGCAGAATGCCGGTAAAACTCTTTTTGTATAAGACCCCACCCAGAATGGTGTATCGGGTCGAAATCTTACGAATGAATGCCCTATCTTTGGATGTGGCATCCTCGGTGAATCCCCCATTTTCTAAAAATTGTTTTATGTCATAGAACCAGGGTTTTTCAACAGACTCTGGGTTGTTTTGGCAAATATCCAAGTCGTGTGTGGATGGATGGGGCGCATGACATATTTCCAAAGATCTGGTCCCTGAAATGGGATCGACCTTCAGGGCTGAACCCAAGGAAGAGAGGGCATCGGCGATGCCATTGTCCTCTCTTCCCACGTGTGTGAGCTTACATGACTGGAAGGATTGGACCAATCGAGTGGCCAACTCGTGATATGGAAGTAGTTTCTCATTACGTACTTGCCAAATTTTTAAAACCTGGTTTATGACAAGGAGCGAATCTCCAAAGACCTCGATGCATGATGCCCCTAGAGTTTTCGAAATCCTTAAGCCTTGTATGAGTGCTTCATACTTAGCTACGTTGTTGGAACATTCGAAATCTAAGCGGACTGCTATGGGAATCTCGCCCTTTTCAGGGGAGATTAGGATGATCCCGGCACCAGCCCCTCGTTGGTTTCGTGCCCCGTCGAAGTGCATCTTCCACACTTGGTTTTCGAAAGAATTTGCCAAAATGTGGTTTTGAAAATGGTTTTGCAATATGCCTTCATCAGGCATCTCGACAAGAGTGGGATATGCGTCCTCCAAGGGGAAGTCAGCCACGTAATCTGCTAGGGCCTGCCCCTTAACGGAGATCTGGTGATGGTATTTCAGATCATACTCCATTAGAAGGAGTTGTCATTTGCCCAATCTACCCGTGAGAATGGGTTTCTCGAACAAGTGCTTGATTGGATCAAGCTTGGACACTATCCAGATCTCATGATCTAGGAAGTAGTGTCTGAATTTCTGGCAGGCCCAGACTAGGGCCAAGCACGTCTTCTCCATGGCTTGATAATTTCGTTCATAAGCCAAGAGAGTTTTCGAAATATAGTAGATGGCATACTCCTTATGGGTGTCATCCTCGTATTGAGCCAACAGGGCTCCTAAAGCGTTTACATGCACGGAGATGTATAATAAAAGCGGTTTTCCTTGTTCTGGAGGATTCAAAATAGGGGGATTAACCAAGTATGCCTTTAGTCTCTCGAAGGACTTTTGGCAATCGTCATCCCATAAGAATTTCGTACCCTTCCTCAACAGTTTGTTGAAGGGTTCGCATCTAGTTGCTAGATTCGATATGAATCGGCGCACAGATTGTAATCGACCCTGGAGGCTACGGACTTGGGTGAGATTGGAGGGTGGAGCCATGTCTATGATGGCTCGACACTTAGAGGGGTCGACTTCTATTCCCCTTTGGCTCACCATAAAGCCTAGAAGCTTCCCTGATTCTACCCCGAACACACATTTTTGAGGGTTTAGCTTTACCTTGTAAAGCCTAAGCCTTTCGAAAATCTTTTGTAAACATTCGATATGGGTGCATCGGGTTTTGGATTTTGCCAAGAGATCATCTACATACACTTCTACAAGCTCGTGAATTTGATCATGGAAGATCGTGTTCATGGCTCGTTGGTATGTTGCGCCGGCATTTTTCAAACCAAAGGGCATGACTGTATAGCAGTACGTGCCCCATGGGGTTGTGAAGGCGGTCTTACCCTGATCTCGTGGACTTAGTTTGATTTGATTATAGCCTGAATAGCCATCCATAAATGAAAACATTTCATGATTTGCAGTACTATCGACTATCAAATCTATGCTTGGTAAAGGATAATTATCCTTTGGAGTGGCTTTATTCAGGTTTCTGAAATCGATGCATATTCGAATTTTCCCATTGGTTTTTCGAACTACAACGATATTTGACAACCAATCAGAATACGCAATGGGTTTTATAAATCCGGCTTTTAGCAGATCTTCTAAACCCTCTTTGACTTGCGTGTGTACATTCGGGCGTATTTTCCTAAGCTTCTGCTTTATTGGTTTTACACCTACATCTAAGGGAAGACGATGCTCGACTATGCTGGGATCTATGCCCGGCATGTCTTCATACGTCCATGCAAACACATCTAAATAGGTTCGTAGAAATGCAATGAATGCTAACTTTTCAGTTTAATGCAAGCATGCGCCTATTTTGATGGTTTTGGGATTGGAATCATCCCCTAGGTTCACCTCTACGAAATCTCCTCCTACTGATTGGGAAGGTCTTTCAAAATCGAGAATTCTATGAAATTCTGGGAGCTCAGAAGTGGGATCTTCCTCAAGGGGATCCACTTCTGGGCTTTGATCATTCTCGTGGGCCCGAGGGAACTTGATGCGTGATTTTCAAAATGACCTGGTTTTGTACTTGGATTTTTAAGTGATTTCGAAATTTTTGGTCTGGCTATGCAGACGACGTTTCTTTCGAAATCCTTTTCTTTCGCCAAAGTCATACCAGGAGCAGCTATGTACAAAATCTTTTTGGTATTTTCCAAATTTTCGATTTTTTTGGGTTTTTGTAAAACAAGAACTTTGGGAACTATACAAAGCATACTTTTTTCGAGTTTTTGTTTTTCCATTGTTTTTGGTTTTTCTTGTTTTTCGATTTTTTTTTTTTTTTTTTTTTTTTGATTTTAAGTTTTCAAATGTTTTTGGTATTTTTAGAAAAAGGGATCTTCCGTCATACCTACAAAGGGAAAACACTATGGGTTAGACTCGGAATAGGAGGTCTAAACCATAGGTTTCTTCTAAGACAGGCTCCGGGGCACCCTTGACCCAGGTGGTCACAGGGGGTGGCTCCGGCGGTATTCGGGGAGTATAGCCGATCCCATATCGGCTTGGGTTGGCCCTAGGCAGGATGGGCTCTAGGAGACCCTGGTTTTGTGCCCCTAGACTCTTGTAGGGCGTGTAGCCCATGTTCAATAACATGTTCCACGACCTTTTGTTTTTTGAAAAGATGGGGTACAAGTCGTGGTCCTGGAACATGCTATCGTCCATATTAGGCTCGTATGGCCTTTTGTCCAGGGTTTTTGGAAATAGGGAACGCTTGGGTTTTCCTAGGAGGATTAGAGTCGGGAGGGGGCCTGCTTTTGGCGGCCCCTTCACACATACAACCTTCCTAGGGTTGTTCAACACGAGCCGAGGTGGCTCAACCATAATTTGCCCCAGGTTAGCCTCATGGGCCTGGGAGCTCGATAAACAAGGGGAGTTTATGATCCCCTGAAGCTGTGGGTGACTCTCACCTAGGATCACTACGACTTGGTCCCTAAAAGGGATCTTGACACACTTGTGGAAGGTGGATGGCACAGCGCACAAACTGTGTATCCAGGGTCTTCCCAGTAATAGGTTATAATGGGGGTGGATGTCCAGGACATGGAACACCCCCGTGTGTTCGATCCCTCCCGTTTCCATTGGGAGTTCGATGGATCCTAAAGGCCTAGACGCATTCCCATCGTATCCAGTGATAACGATGGGGCTTGGGTTCACTGAAGTCAAGGTGACCCCGATTTTGTACGCCACGTGAAGTGGAAGGATGTTGAGCCCTCCTCCACCATCGACTAGGCACCTGTCCAGAGAGTGGTTGTTTAGAACCACCTCGATATGCAGGGCCTGGTTATGGGTTTCGTAGGGTCTATCTACATCATCTTCCGAAAAGGTGATGGGCGATTTTGCTCCTAATAAAGCCACTTGGGCAGACAAGGATTCCGGACTTATGTTCGAATCAACCTTGGCCCTTTCTAGAATTTTCTCTAAGACAAGTCTATGCCTAGGCGAGGTTTTGATAAGCTCTAGAATAGACATGTGAATAGGAATCTTTGAAAGGTGGTTTTCGAAATCATAAGGATTTAGGACGATTTTGTCCTTATCTGCTTTCGGCAGACCACTAGGGATACATGCTTTTGAGGGGCCAGGCACACTGACCACCTTTTGAGCACCTTGAAGGTGCGGGGGTTGGTAGATCCTCCCGGATCTAGTGACTTCCCCCACGACCAGCCTAGGGTTTGCGCTAGACTTGGCTCTAAGGATGAGCTGAGGAGAACCTTGGATTTTCAAAACTGGTTTTGTCGGGGTTTCCACTTTTGATGGTCCCCGGATGACGACTTGGGCGGGCCTCTTGTATAGTACAAGGATGGGCGCACAAGCAGGTCGACCAGGTTCGGGCTTTTGCACTAGTTCCTTGGAAATGGTGAGGGTACATACCTCCTTTCCTTTCCCACTGCCACTGGCGTGTTTGGGAAAGGGTTCCTTGAAGATAGCTTGAGGTGGCTCAGGTTCCGCAGTGACCTGGAGCCGGCCCTCCGCTATCAAGTTCTCAATTTTATTTAGAAGAGAGAAGCACCGTTTGGTATCATGGCCTTTGAGCTGATGATACTTGCAAAATCGGTTTAAATACCCCCCTTTGGACGTGACTCCTTCGGGGATTTCAGGGAGTTCGATCATGCCCTGGGCAAGTAAGAGGTCTAGGACCTCCGACACAGGTTGCCCCAGCGGAGTGTACTCCCGTTTTTCAATTGGTTTTGAAAAATTGCGTTCTCTCTTATTTTCTATTTTTTCAAAATTTTTAGAAGTGCCCGCCATGCCTGGATCCACCCGGACATTGGCGATTTTATGGGGCTTTGCCCCTTTGTCCGTTGTGGGCAGCCCATATGCGATGGGTTTTTCCACACGTGTTTTGGGAACGGCACTTCCTTTCCATAAGTGGTCGTATGTCCCTTTTCGCAAGTTGGTTTCGAAAAGGGAGGCCTTTTTGATCAACTTATGGAAAGTTGAAATCTCATGGAGCGAGAGAAGGGTTTTTAACTCGCTTTTGAAATTATCCAGGATGAGCATTACTGCGCATCCTTCGGATATAGGCTCTCGCACTTGGCCCAAAAGAGACCTCCACCTTATAATGAAGGCATGCACGTCTTCGTTCATGCCTTGCTTTGTATCCCTTAAGGTATTCAGGGTTGGCGTGACCTCCACGTTGTGTGCAAACCTTTGCATGAAGTAGTTCGCTAACTCTTCAAAAGTAGCGAACTGGCTTAAGTCGTAGGAAGCCAGCCATTTGGCAGCTGTGCCTTTAAGGGATAGGGGGAACCAATACACCCATTTCATCGAGTCCTTTTTCTTCTTATGGGCTCGACGTGAGAAAAGCTGCAAGTGAGACCTAGGGTCTCCCATGCCATCATACCGATGGAAGTTCGGTATTTCATCATCACTGTCTGTTTCGTAATCCATAGGAAGGAAATCACACAGGGCGTAGCTTCTTTTCTCTTTATTTTGCCCTTTCAGCAGTTGCTGTAGGGCTTTACGGTCCTTTTGTGTGAAGGACTCGTGGTATTGGTTGCCTTCCATTACGGAGGCCTCTTTTTGCTTGCGAGGTTTTTCAATTTTCTTTTTAGGCCTTTGTTCACCGTTTGATGAACATGAATCGCCTACTTCAGCCTCTTGGCTGAGAGCATTGATTTTGGCCTCAAATTCCCTTCTCAAGTCCTCGATTTCATCTAGTTTTATTTTGTTTTTGAAAATCCTCCTAGAGTGAGAACTTGATGCGCATGAGCCTTGGCTCGACACTTCACTTGGATTGGATTTTGACATGCTTTTCAAGCTTTTTCAAAATTTCCTAAGTAAAAGCAAAGAAAACAAGTTAAAACGACACCTTTATAAAATTTTCGCAAGACTTCTACAAGTAAACTCGATTTTTGAAAAGGCTCACGTCCCACCGGGCGTGCCAATCTCTGTTAGACGCGCGAAAATCCCCGCCTCTTCGCCTCTTTCGTGGCTTGGAGTGGATTTTATCGTGCGTCTAAGGCCTATGTATACAAATAGGGCGTGCCAGCTAGCTTACTTAAGCTAGCGAAGATATATTTAACACTGACTTCTAAACGTGGCGACTGTGAGCAAGTGAGCTCTTGTCGTCGCAGACCTTCTTGCACCGATGCGCAAGGGTCAGTCTGTACGCTTTTGCAAAAATCGAGTTTTGGGGAGAAAGTCTACGAAACGGTTCGAGGTGTCTATTTCGGGTCTTTAAGATGCGATTGCATGTTTTAGATCACGTGGATTTGCACGTGCCTAAGTCTTTTCTTTTATCCCTTTTTGGGTCGCCTAGTTTGTGTGTTATGAACACTCCACTACATGGGCGAATTCGAGCGGGGGTTGCTTCGATGCAATATGCGTCCTACCTCATGGTATGGCGTAGATGCAATGCAAACTCACGCTACTCCAAAGGGAAAACCCGAAATGTAAAGACAATACTGAAGGGAAATAACAGAAGGGAAATAACCGAAGGGAAATAACCGAAGGGAAATAACCGAAGGGAGATATGTATATATCTTATGTATATGAGCCCTTACTCGGGTCTTGCAAATAAGAGCGAAGGCTCAATGTGGGTGCGTGCTTGAATTGAAAGACTTACACACACGACATGAAATTAAACCCAAATATAAATTGCAGTATGGCCTTGACTAAGGTCTTGGGAGTAAGAGCGAAGGCTCAATGTGTGTGAGAGTGCTTGAATTGAAGTACTACACACACGACATAAATGAAACCCAAATATAACTGCAATAAGGCCTTTACTAAGGTCTTGGGAGTAAGAGCGAAGGCTCAATGTGTGTGAGAGTGCTTGAATTGAAAGACTTACTCACACGACAAGAAATGAAACCCAAATAGTATAGGTCGGCCCTTACTTGGGTCTTTAAGAGCGAAAGCTCAATGTGTGTGAGAGTGCTTGAATTGAAAGACTTACTCACACGACAAGAAATGAAACCCAAATAGTATAGGTCGGCCCTTACTTGGGTCTTTCAAATAAGAGCGAAAGCTCAATGTGTGTGAGAGTGCTTGAATTGAAAGACAACGCACCCAACTTAAACAAAACCCTTCAAAAATGAAAGTATATATACACTTATATATTAGGGGCTGATTAGGCCCGTGTGTGTTCAAAATGGTGCACGACTAAGAGAGTGCACGTGTGTGGTTGTGCCAAGCCACGTTATTACAAGCGGGGGGAGACTATGCTCCGTTATTACAACCCCGTATCAAATTGAATTTCAAGCAAGTGTACGACTAAAGACCGAGTTTAGACACTTACGCGTAGCTGGTCCGTAGAGGTCTTGCTTGAGCGTGGGCTTGGCCTTGGGCTGCAAGTGGGAGCTCCGCGAAGGTAGGTGATCAAGGGGGCTGGCCGGCTGCAAGTGGGGCGCGGGATAGGCGCCTCGGAGGTGGCCGGCGGCAAGTAGGTGGCGCCTCCAAGTAGGGAGTTTAGAGTGGCTGAATAAGTGGGTATTAGGGTCACTAGGGAAGTTGGGAGTTTAGGGAAACTGGACCTAAAAGGTGAGCTGGTGGGAAGGCCAAATAGGACACCTAGGGGGGTTGGCCGAATGGGAGATGGTGGCTAAGTAGTGGCCAGCGACTTGGGTTATACTAGGTTCGGCTAGGTTTAGGTGGTGGCGGCAAAGGGGCTGAGCTGAAGGGAGGATGGGTGGCCAAGAGTGGAGAGGTGGTAGAGAAGGGGGCTAGGTAAGGTGGAGGGTACTTACCGAATGGGGAGAAGTGGCGGATGGAGTGGGAAAGTGGCGGGTAGGTGGCTGTCGGCTGGTTCGGTTGGGGGAAGATGATGGCGTCCGGCTGAGGGGTGATGGTGGTGGATGGAAGAGGGAAGGTGGTGGAGCAGGTGGCGGCTGGTGGAGCAGCTGGAGCAGGCCAAGGTGGGGAGTTGTCTCGGCTGGGTGAGAGAAGGGAGATGGAGAGGGCCCGGCTGGGTGAGGTAGAGTGGTTCCCACTTGGAAAACCCGCCCACAAGGAGGGGGGTTTAAATAGGGGATGGGTAGGTCGGTTAGGGCTGGGCTGTGGGTAGTGGTTAGGTGGTTTAGGTAGGGTGGTAGGTAGATAAGGTGGGCTGGAAGGGGTTGGGCCAGATATTTTAAAACTAGGGGTTTGGGTAAATCGTGGGCTAAGGGTGGTTTAGGGGTTTAGGGCTAGGTTAGGTGGTTAGGTTTTAGGGTGAGGTTTAGTGAGCTAGGTTAGGTGATTAGGCTAGGTTTAGGCTAGGATTAGGGGAATTAATCTAGGTTTAGGGAAGGATTAGGGAAGTGGGTTAGGTGATTAGGTTGGGATTAGGACGGGATTAGGGAAGTGGGTTAGGTGATTAGGTTCAGATTAGGGGTGGATTAGGGGTTTAGGCTAGGTTTAGGCATTTTGGGCTAGGTTTAGGTGAGGGAGCTCCCTTAGCATGGCCCATAGACCTTTATCACCCCATGTTGGTGCAGCCCTAGGTTAGGTTTTTAGCTAATTACAAGCTTAAACCCACTCAATTAGGCTAACCCACATGATTAACCCAAACTTGACACACAAGTCAAGCTTAATACAACACTCTTGATATTTTTCACCCCCACTCTCTCTCATGCCCAATACCCCACGTGAATTTCAAGTGGGCCCCACCTCCATTTATGAGAAGGTGATGTGGGCCATGGATATGGATATTGGATTGGATCTCTGGATCCAAATCCAAATCCAAGTCCACATATGGGTTTGGATTGGAATCTGGATATATATGGTCCAGATCCAATCCAAACTGAACTCTGACTCCTTCGAGCTGGGTTCGAAACGGACGATTCGTGCGGGGCCTGACAGCATCAGTACTCCGTCTGCGTTGGGTCTTCGCCAACATGGTCGTCCGCCTCCGTTTCTGCCTTCCGGAGATGACTTCAAATGCTATTTTGATAAGAACAGGGTCTTGAACGTTCGAGATCCTGGGATGTGAATCAGATACAAGAGTTGCTGCGCCGGGCTCGACGTGTGCTCCGGTTCCGAGCTCTTCTAAGCTCTCCTGGTCCTGTCTTGATGAGGCCAAGCCACTTTGGGGTTTCAAAACATGTTTTAAAAGGTTTTTCAAAAGCTATATCATATGTTTTTGAAAGATAAAGTTTGAAACATATATACAGGGTTGTTTGGAAGACTCCTGGGTTTCCAAACTCAAAATGGCCCTTTGGGGCTGCTTGTATAAAACCAGATGGATTTTGAGAAATTCGTGGGATTTCGGGGTGTTTACACCCACGCTCAAGCGAGGCCTCTACGGACCAGCTACTCGTAAGTGCCTAAACTCGGTCTTTAGTTGTATACTTGCTTGAGATTCAATTTGATACGGGGTTGTAATAACGGAGCATAGTCTCCCCCCGCTTGTAATAACGTGGCTTGGCACACCCACACACGTGCACTCTCTTAGTCGTGCACGATTTTGAACACACACGGGCCTAATCAGCCCCTAATACATAAGTATATATATTTTCATTTTCGAAGGGTTTTGCTTAAGTTGGGTGCGTTGTCTTTCAATTCAAGCACTCTCACACACATTGAGCTTTCGCTCTTATTTGAAAGACCCAAGTAAGGGCAGACCTATACTATTTGGGTTTCATTTCATGTCGTGTGAGTAAGTCTTTCAATTCAAGCACTCTCACACACATTGAGCTTTCGCTCTTATTCCCAAGACCTTAGTAAAGGCCTTATTGCAGTTATATTTGGGTTTCATTTATGTCGTGTGTGTAGTACTTCAATTCAAGCACTCTCACACACATTGAGCCTTCGCTCTTACTCCCAAGACCTTAGTCAAGGCCATACTGCAATTTATATTTGGGTTTAATTTCATGTCGTGTGTGTAAGTCTCTCAATTCCAGCACGCACCCACATTGAGCCTTCGCTCTTATTTGCAAGACCCGAGTAAGGGCTCATATACATAATCTATATACATATCTCCCTTCGGTTATTTCCCTTCGGTTATTTCCCTTCAGTATTGTCTTTACATTTCGGGTTTTCCCTTTGGAGTAGCGTGAGTTTGCGTTGCATCTACGCCATACCACGAGGTAGGACGCATATTGCATCAAAGCAAGCCCCGCTCGAATTCGCCCACGTAGTGGAGTGTTCATAACACACAAACTAGGTGGCCCGAAAAGGGATAAAAGAAAAAGACTTAGGCACGTGCAAATCCACGTGATCTAAAACATGCAATCGCATTTTAAAAACCCGAAATAGACACCTCGAACCGCTTCGTAGACTTTCTCTCCAAAAACTCTATTTTTTGCAAAGCAGACAGACTGATCCTTGCGCATCGGTGCAAGAAGGTCTGCGAGGACAAGAGCTTACTTGCTCACAGTCGCCACGTTTAGAAGTCAGTGTTAAAAAATATCTTCGCTAGCTTAGGTAAGCTAGCTGGCATGCCCTGTTTGCATACATAGGCCTTAGACACACGAGAGGATCCGCTCTGAGCCCTGAAAAAGGCAAAGAGGCGGGGATTTTTGCGCGTCTACAGAGATTGGCACGCCTGGTGGGACGTGAGCCTTTCAAAAATCGAGTTTGTAAGTAGAAGTCGTGCGAAAATTTTGTAAAAAGGTGTCGTTTTAACTTGTTTTCTTTTGCTTGTACTTAGGATATTTTGAAAAAGCTTGAAAAGCATGTCAAAATCCAATCCAAGTGAAGTGTCGAGCCAAGGCTCATGCGCATCAAGTTCTCACTCTAGGAGGATTTTCAAAAACAAAATAAAACTAGATGAAATCGAGGATTTGAGAAGGGAGTTTGAGGCCAAAATCGATGCTCTCAGCCAAGAGGCTGAAGTAGGCGATTCATGTTCATCGAACGGTGAACAAAGGCCTAAAAAGAAATCTGAAAAACCTCGCAAGCAAAAAGAGGCCTCCGTAATGGAAGGCAACCAATACCACGAGTCATTCACACAAAAGGACCGTAAAGCCCTACAGCAGTTGCTAAAAGGGCAGAATAAAGAGAAAAGAAGCTACGCCCTGTCTGATTTCCTTCCTATGGACTACGAAACAGACAGTGACGATGAAATACCGAACTTCCATCGGTATGATGGCATGGGAGACCCTAGGTCTCACTTGCAGCTTTTCTCACGTCGAGCCCATAAGAAGAAAAAGGACTCGATGAAATGGGTGTATTGGTTCCCTCTATCCCTTAAGGGCACAGCTGCCAAATGGCTGGCTTCCTACGACTTAAGCCAGTTCGCTACTTTTGAAGAGTTAGCGAACTACTTCATGCAAAGATTTGCACACAACGTAGAAGTCACACCGACTCTGAATACCTTAAGGGATACAAAGCAAGGCATGAACGAAGATGTACATGCCTTCATTATAAGATGGAGGTCACTTTTGGGCCAAGTGCGAGAGCCCATATTCGAAGGATGCGCAGTAATGCTCATCTTGGATAATTCCAAAAGCGAGTTAAAAACCCTTCTCTCGCTCCAAGAGATTTCAACTTTCCATAAGTTGATCAAAAAGGCCTCCCTTTTCGAAACCAACTTGCAAAAAGGGACATACAATCACTTATGGAAAGGAAGTGCCGCTCCAAAAACCCGTTTGGAAAAGCCCATCGCATATGGGCTGCCCACGACGGACAAAGGGGCAAAGCCCTATAAAATCGCCAATGTCCGGGTGGATCCAGGCATGGCGGGCACTTCCAAAAATTTTGAAAAATTAGAAAATAAGAGGGAACGCAATTTTCAAAAACCGGTTGAAAAACGGGAGTATACTCCGCTGGGGCAACTTGTGTCGGAGGTCCTAAACCTCTTACTTGCCCAGGGCATGATAGAACTCCCTGAAATCACCGAAGGAGTCATGTCCAAAGGGGGGTATTTAAACCGATTTTGTAAGTATCATCGGCTCAAAGGCCATGATACCAAATGCTGCTTCTCTCTCTTAAATAAAATTGAGAACTTGATAGCAGAAGGCCAGCTCCAGGTCACTACGGAACCTGAGCCACCTCAAGCTATCTTCAAGGAACCCTTTCCCAAACACGCCAGTGGTAGTGGGAAAGGAAAGGAGGTATGTACCCTCACCATTTCCAAGGAACTAGCGTAAAAGCCAGAACCTGGTCGACCTACTTGTGCGCCCATCCTTGTACTATACAAGAAGCCCGCCCCAGTCGTCATTCGGGGACCACCAAAAGTGGAAACCCCGGTAAAACCAGTTTTGAAAATCCAAGGTTCTCCTCAGCTCATCCTTAGAGCCAAGTTTAGCGCAAACCCTAGGCTGGTCGTGGGGGAAGTCACTAGATCCGGGAGGATCTATCAACCCCCGCACCTTCAAGGTGCTCAAAAGGTGTTCAGTGTGCCTGGCCCCTCAAAAGCATGTAATCCTAGTGGTCTGCCAAAAGCAGATAAGGACAAAGTCATCCTAAATCCTTATGATTTTGAAAACCACCTTTCAAAGATTCCTATTCACATGTCTATCCTAGAGCTTATAAAAACCTCGCCTAGGCATAGACTTTTATTAGAGAAAATTCTAGAAAGGGCCAAGGTTGATTCGAACATAAGTCCGGAATCCTTGTCTGCCCAAGTGGCTTTATTAGGAGCAAAATCGCCCATCACTTTTTTGGAAGATGATGTAGATAGACCCTACGAAACCCATAACCAGGCCCTGCATATCGAGGTGGTTCTAAACAACCACTCTCTGGACAGTTGCCTAGTCGATGGTGGAGGAGGGCTCAACATCCTTCCACTTCATGTGGCGTACAAAATCGGAGTCACCTTGACATCAGTGAACCCAAGCCCCATCGTTATCACTGGATACGATGGGAATGCGTCTAGACCTTTAGGATCCATCGAACTCCCAATGGAAACGGGAGGGATCGAACACACGGGGGTGTTCCATGTCTTGGACATCCACCCCCATTATAACCTGTTGTTGGGAAGGCCCTGGATACACAGTTTGTGCGCTGTGCCATCCACCTTCCACAGGTGTGTCAAGATCTCTTTTAGGGACCAGGTCGTAGTGATCCTAGGTGAGAGTCACCCACAACTTCAGGGGATCATAAACTCCCCTTGTTTATCAAGCTCCCAGGCCCATGAGGCTAACCTGGGGCAAATTATGGTTGAGCCACCTCGGCTCGTGTTGAACAACCCTAGGAAGGTTGTATGTGTGAAGGGGCCGCCCAAGGCAGGCCCCCTCCCGACTTTAATCCTCTTAGGAAAACGCAAGCGTTCCCTATTTCCAAAGCCCCTGGACAAGAGGCCATACGAGCCTAATATGGGTTAGCACCCCGAAATCCCACGAATTCCTTAAACAAACCTGGTTTTGTAAAAGCAGCCCCAAAGGGCCATTTTTGAGTCTGGAAACCCAGGAGCCTTCCAGACAACCCTGTATGTATGTTTTAAACTTCATATTTCAAAAATATAAAATATGGCTTTTGAAAACCTTTTAAAACACGTTTTTGAAACCCCGAAGCGGCTTGGCCCGATCAAGACAGGACCAGGAGAGCTAAGAAGAGCCCAGAACCGGAGCACATGTCGAGCCCAGCACAACAACTCTTGTATTTGATTCACACCCCCAGGATCTCAAACGTCCAAGACCCTGTTCTTATCAAAATATCATTTGAAGTCATCTCCGGAAGGCAGAAACGGAGGCGGACGACCATGTTGGCGAAGACCCAACGAAGACGGAGTACTGATGCTGTCAGACCCCGCACAAATCGTCCGTTTCGAACCCAGCTCGAAGGAGTTAGAGTTCAGTTTGGATTGGATCTGGACCATATATATCCAGATCCCAATCCAAACCCATATGTGGACTTGGATTTGGATTTGGATCCAGAGATCCAATCCAATATCCATATCCATGGCCCACATCACCTTCTCATAAATGGAGGTGGGGCCCACTTGAAATTCACGTGGGATTATGGGCATGAGAGAGAGTGGGGATGGAAAATATCAAGAGGGTTGTAATTAAGCTTGACTTGTGTGTCAAGTTTGGGGTTAATCATGTGGGTTAGCCTAATTGAGTGGGTTTAAGCTTGTAATTAGCCAAAACCTAACCTAGGGCTGCACCAACATGAGGTGGTTAAGTTCTATGGGCCATGCAAAGGGAGCTCCTTCACCTAAACCTAACCCAAAACACCTAATCCAAGCCTACCCCCCTAATCCACCCCTAATCTGAGCCTAATCACCTAACCCACTTCCCTAATCCCGGCCTAATCCCAACCTAATCACCTAACCCACTTCCCTAATCCTTCCCTAAACCTAGGTTAATTTCCCTAATCCTAGCCTAAACCTAGCCTAATCACCTAACCTAGCTCACTAAACCTCACCCTAAAACCCAACCACCTAACCTAGCCCTAAACCCCTAAACCACCCCTAGCCCACAATCTACCCAAACCCCTAGTTTTCAAAATATCTAGCCCAACCCTTTCCAGCCCACCTTATCTACATACTACCCTACCTAAACCACCTAACCACTACCCCAAGCCCAGCCCTAACCGACCTACCCATCCCTATTTAACCCCCCCCCCCCCCCCCCTTGGGGGCGGGTTTTCCTAGCTAGCAGCCCTCACCAATCCCAGCCGGGTCCCCTTCTTCCCCAAGTCCAGCCGAGTCCCATCATCTCCCTCCTTCTCCACCTACTCCACCTGCACCGCCACCTTCTCTCTTCCATCCACCACCATCTCCCAGCCGGACGCCACCACCATCTCCCAACCGGACGCCACCACTTGCTCTCCATCCCAACCACCCGATTTCTCTCTTCCATCCACCGCATCTCTCCATTCGGTAAGTACCCCCCCCTTATGCTACCTAACTCCTTCTCTACTCCCTCTCCATTCCTAGCCACCCACCATACTATCATCTCACCTACACATCAGCCCTTTGCTGCCACCATTCTCCCTTAGCGGAACCTAGCACAACCTAAACCATCGGCCACTACCTAACTACCCTAACTATACCCGGCCAGCCATCTCTTTTCCCCTTAGACTCCCATTCGGCCTTCCCTTAAACTCCCCTTAGGTTCATATTCCCTAACACTCTATACTCTCCATTCGTGACCCTACACACTTACTTGGCCCAGCCCTTTGATCGCCCACATCAAGGCGACACCCATTTGCAGCCGGCCACCTTTGAGGCGCCTATCCCACGCCCCACTTGCAGCCGGCCAGCACCCTTTGTCACCCACCCTCGCGGAGCTCCCGTTTGCAGCCCAAGGCGAAGGCCAAGCCCACGCTCAAGCGAGGCCTCTACGGACCAGCTACTCGTAAGTGCCTAAACTCGGTCTTTAGTTGTATACTTGCTTGAGATTCAATTTGATACGGGGTTGTAATAACGGAGCATAGTCTCCCCCCACTTGTAATAACGTGGCTTGGCACACCCACACACGTGCACTCTCTTAGTCGTGCACGATTTTGAACACACACGGGCCTAATCAGCCCCTAATACATAAGTATATATATTTTCATTTTCGAAGGGTTTTGCTTAAGTTGGGTGCGTTGTCTTTCAATTCAAGCACTCTCACACACATTAAGCTTTCGCTCTTATTTGAAAGACCCAAGTAAGGGCAGACCTATACTATTTGGGTTTCATTTCATGTCGTGTGAGTAAGTCTTTCAATTCAAGCACTCTCACACACATTGAGCTTTCGCTCTTATTCCCAAGACCTTAGTAAAGGCCTTATTGCAGTTATATTTGGGTTTCATTTATGTCGTGTGTGTAGTACTTCAATTCAAGCACTCTCACACACATTGAGCCTTCGCTCTTACTCCCAAGACCTTAGTCAAGGCCATACTGCAATTTATATTTGGGTTTAATTTCATGTCGTGTGTGTAAGTCTTTCAATTCCAGCACGCACCCACATTGAGCCTTTGCTCTTATTTGCAAGACCCGAGTAAGGGCTCATATACATAATCTATATACATATCTCCCTTCGGTTATTTCCCTTCGGTTATTTCCCTTCAGTATTGTCTTTACATTTCGGGTTTTCCCTTTGGAGTAGCGTGAGTTTGCATTGCATCTACGCCATACCACGAGGTAGGATGCATATTGCATCAAAGTAAGCTCCGCTCGAATTCGCCCACGTAGTGGAGTGTTCATAACACACAAACTAGGTGGCCCGAAAAGGGATAAAAGAAAAAGACTTAGGCACGTGCAAATCCACGTGATCTAAAACATGCAATCGCAATTTAAAAACCCGAAATAGACACCTCGAACCGCTTCGTAGACTTTCTCTCCAAAAACTTGATTTTTTGCAAAGCGTACAGACAGACCCTTGCTCATCGGTGCAAGAAGGTCTGCGACGACAAGAGCTTACTTGCTCACAGTCGCCACATTTAGAAGTCAGTGTTAAAAAATATCTTCGCTAGCTTAGGTAAGCTAGCTGGCATGCCCTGTTTGCATACATAGGCCTTAGACACACGAGAGGATCCGCTCCGAGCCCTGAAAAAGGCAAAGAGGCGGGGATTTTTGCGCGTCTACACCTATCCACATGTCTATCCTAGATCTTATACAAACCTCGCCTAGGCATAGACTCGTGCTAGAGAAAATTCTAGAAAGAGCCAAGGTTGATTCAAACATAAGTCCGGAATCCTTGTCTGCCCAAGTGGCTTTAATAGGAGCAAAATCGCCCATCACCTTCTCGGAAGATGATGTAGATAGACCCTACGAGTCCCATAACCAGGCCCTGCATATCGAGGTGGTTCTAAATAACCACTCTTTGGACAGGTGCCTAGTCGATGGGGGAGGAGGGCTCAACATCCTTCCACTTCTTGTGGCGTACCAAATCGGAGTCACCTTGACTTCTGTAAACCCAAGCCCCATCGTTATCACTGGATACGATGGGAATGCGTCTAGGCCTTTTGGATCAATCGAACTCCCAATGGAAACGGGAGGGATCACACACACGGGGGTGTTCCATGTCTTGGACATCCACCCCCATTATAACCTGTTGCTGGGAAGACCCTGGATACACAGCTTGTGCGATGTGCCATCCACCTTCCACAGGTGTGTCAAGATCCCTTTTAGGGACCAGGTCATGGTGATCCTAGGTGAGAGTCACCCACAGCTTCAGGGGATCATAAACTCCCCTTGTTTATCAAGCTCCCAGGCCCATGAGGCTAACTTGGGGCAGATTGTGATTGAGCCACCAAGGCTCGTGTTAAACAACCCTAGGAAGATTGTATGTGTGAAGGGGCCGCCCAAAGCACGCCCCCTCCCGATTCTAACCCTTCTAGGAAAACCCAAGCATTCCCTATTTCCAAAGCCCTTGGACAAAAAGTCATATGAGCACAATATGGACGACAGCAAGTTTCAGGACCACGATCTTTATCAAAACTTTTCAAATAATAAAAAATCATGGAACATGTTGTTGAATATGGGCTACACGCCCTACAAAAGTCTAGGGGCACAAAACCAGGGTCTCCTAGAGCCCATCCTTCCTAGGGCCAATCCAAGCCGATACGGGATCGGCTATACTACCAGAATACCGCCAGAGCCACCCTTGTGACCACCTGGGTCAAGGGTGCCCTAGAACCTGCCTTAGAAGAGACCTACGATTTAGATCTCCTATTCCAAGTCTAATCCATAGTGTTTTCCCTTTATAGGTATGACGGAAGATCTCTTTTATAAAAATACAAAAACATTTGGAAAACTTAAAATAAAAAAAATCGAAAAAGAAGAAAAACCAAAAAGAATGGAAAAACAAAAACTCGAAAATAGAGTGCTTTGTATAGTTCCTAAGGTTCTTGTTTTACAAAAAACCAAAAAAATCAAAAATTTAGAAAATACCAAAAAGATTTTGTATATAGCTGCTCCTGGTAGGACTTTGGCAAAAGAAAAGGATTTCGAAAGTGTAGACGCGCGAAAAATCCCCGCCTCTCACCTTTTCAGGGTTTGGAGCGGATCCTCTCATGTGTCTGCGGCCTATTTATGTAAACAGGGCGTGCCAGCTAGCTTACCTAAGCTAGCGAAGATATATTCTAAATTGACTTCTAACGTGGCGACTGTGAGCAAGTGAGCTCTTGTCGTCGCAGACCTTCTTGCACCAATGCGCAAGGGTCAGTCTGTACGCTTTGCAAAAAATCGAGTTTTTGGGATAGAAAGCTTACGAAGTGGTTCGAGGTGTCTAATTCGGGTCTTTTAGATGCGATTGCATATTTTAGATCACGTGGATTTGCACGTGCCTAAGTCTTTCCTTTTATCCCTTTTCGGGCCACCTAGTTTTGTGTGTTATGAACACTCCACTACATGGGCGAATTCGAGCGGGGCTTGCTTTGATGCAATATGCATCCTACCTCGTGGTATGGCGTAGATGCAATGCAAACTCACGCTACTCCAAAGGGAAAACCCGAAATGTAAAGACAATACCAAAGGGAAATAACCGAAGGGAAATGACTTGTAAAGTAAATGCCGAAGGGAGATATGTATATAGAGTAGGTATACGGGCCCTTACTCGGGTCTTGCAAATAAGAGCGAAGGCTCAATGTGGGTGCGTGCTTGAATTGAAAGACTTACACACACGACATGAAATTAAACCCAAATATAAATTGCAGTATGGCCTTGACTAAGGTCTTGGGAGTAAGAGCGAAAGCTCAATGTGTGTGAGAGTGCTTGAATTGAAGTACTACGCACACAACATGAAATTAAACCCAAATATAACTGCAATAGGCCTTGACTAATGTCTTGGGAGTAAGAGCGAAAGCTCAATGTGTGTGAGAGTGCTTGAATTGAAAGACTTACACACACGACATGAAATGAAACCCAAATAGTATAGGTCGGCCCTTACTTGGGTCTTTCAAATAAGAGCGAAAGCTCAATGTGTGTGAGAGTGCTTGAATTGAAAGACTTACACACACGACATGAAATGAAACCCAAATAGTATAGGTCGGCCCTTACTTGGGTCTTTCAAATAAGAGCGAAAGCTCAATGTGTGTGAGAGTGCTTGAATTGAAAGACTTACACACACGACATGAAATGAAACCCAAATAGTATAGGTCGGCCCTTACTTGGGTCTTTCAAATAAGAGCGAAAGCTCAATGTGTGTGAGAGTGCTTGAATTGAAAGACTTACACACACGACATGAAATGAAACCCAAATAGTATAGGTCGGCCCTTACTTGGGCCTTTCAAATAAGAGCGAAGGCTCAATGTGTGTGAGTGCTTGAATTGAAAGACAACGCACCCAACTTAAGCAAAACCCTACAAAATCAAAGTATATATATATATATATATATATATATATATATATATTTATGTATTAGGGGCTGATTAGGCCCGTGTGTGTTCAAAATCGTGCACAACTAATAGAGTGCACGTGTGTGGGTGTGCCAAGCCACGTTATTACAAGCGGGGGGAGACTATGCTCCGTTATTACAACCCCGTATCGAATTGAATCTCAAGCAAGTATACAACTAAAGACCGAGTTAGGCACTTACTAGTAGCTGGTCCGTAGATGCCTTGCTTGAGCGTGGGCTTGGCCTTCGCCTTAGGCTGCAAAAGGGAGCTCCGCGAGGTTGAACGGCAAGAGGAGGTGGCCGAGTGTCCTTGGTGCACGGAAGAGGCGCCTTGAAGGTGGCCGGCCACTAGAGATGGGCTGTTTTTGGTGTGTTGGGTTAAAGGACCTAAGTAAGGTCACTAAGGGAATATGGCACTAAGGGAAGGAGCTAGCAAAGAGAGGGTGATGGCTGGCGGATGGCTGGCCGAATGAAGGGGATGACAGTCGGTTGAAGTGGCCGACTAGGGGAGTTCGGTGGTGGGTAGTTAGGGAGCTATGGGTTCGGCTGAGTGAGAAGGGTGGCGGCGAGTGGAAGGACTGATGTTAGGGTGGTAGGGGAGTGGATTAGGTGGTTTAGAGTGGAGAGGGAGTGAAGAGGTGGCAAGATAGGATGTAGGGGGCTTACCAGGTGAAGAAGAGGGTGGCGCTGGCTGGAAGGAAGTTGGGCAGGCGGTGGCGTTCGGCTGGAAGGTGGTGGTGTAGGTGGTGGTGCAGGTGGTGGTGGGATGGGGAGCAGGTGGAGCAGGTGGAGCTTGGGGAAGGCGGCTTAGTCATGATGAAACCCGCCGCCAAGGGGGGGGGGTTTATATAGGGTTGGGTAGGTCGGTTAGGGCTGGGTTTGGAGTAGTGGTTAGGTGGTTTAGGTAGGGTGGTATGATGATACGGTGGGCTAAAAAGGGTAGTGCCAGATATTTTAGATACTAGTGGTTTGGGTAGGTTGTGGGCTAGGGGTGGTTTAGGGGTTTAGGGTTTGGTTAGGTGGCTTGGTTCTAGGGTGAGGTTTAGTGAGCTAGATTAGGTGATTAGGCTAGGATTAGGCAAGGTTTAGGAAAATTAACCTAGGTTTAGGGAAGGATTAGGGAAGTGGGTTAGGTGATTAGGTTAGGATTAGGCCGGGATTAGGGAAGTAGGTTAGGTGATTAGGCTCAGATTAGGGGCGGATTAGGGTGGAAGGCTAGGATTAGGTCTTTTGGGTTAGGTTTAGGTGAAGGAGCTCCCTTTGCATGGCCCATAGACCTTAACCACATCATGTTGGTGCAGCCCTAGGTTAGGTTTTGGCTAATTACAAGCTTAAACCCACTTAATTAGGCTAACCCACATTACTAACCCCAAACTTGACACACAAGTCAAGCTTAATTACAACACACTTGATCTTATCCACCCCCACTCTCTCTCATGCCCATAATCCCACGTGAAATTCAAGTGGGCCCCACCTCCATTTATGAGAAGGTTATGTGGGCCATGGATATGGATATTGGATTGGATTTTTGAATCCAAATCCAAATCCAAGTCCATACATGGGTTTGGATTGGGATCTGGATATATATGGTCCAGATCCGATCCAAACTGAACTCTGACTCCTTCGAGCTGTATTCGAAATGAACGGTTTGTGCGGGGCCTGACAGCATCAGTGCTCCGTCTGCGTTGCGTCTTCGCCAACATGATCGTCTGCCTCTGTTTTCGCCTTCCGGAGATGACTTCAAACGATGTTTCGATGATAACAGGGTCTTGGACGTTCGAGATCCTGGGGGTGTGAATTTGATACAAGAGTTGCTGTGCCGGGCTTGACATGTGCTACGGTTCTGGGCTCTTCTTAGCTCTCCTGGTCCTGTCTAGATTAGGCCAAGCTGCTTCGGGGTTCCAAAACATGTTTTATAAAGGTTTTAAAAGCCATATTGTATGTTTTTGAAATACAGAGTTTAAAACATATGTACAGGGTTGTCTGGAGGGCTCCTGGGTTTCCAGACTCAAAATAGCCCTTTGGGGCTTCTTTTGCAAAACTAGATGGGTTTGAGAAATTCATGGGATTTCGGGGTGTTTACAGATGCCCCTCTTTGGCCTTGTCCAAATCGATTTGGATAAGGGCAAAGATGACAAACACCCCTTTCAATGTCTCCCTAGATCTATCCATGAAGAATATGGGATCGCCCCAATCTTTTAACAAAATCTCAATTTAAAACTCTGGTAGGAGGAGATATCACGCCAAAGGGTTATGCTATGGAATCTGGTCCTATATGGGATCATGTTTATGCAAGTGCCATGCTGCTCCAAGTGACTAGATGTGGTCGAACTCTAGAGACTTACAAGGCCTACTGCTCCAAGTGAGCAAATCCTATGCTGTTCGATGTTCGGTTTTCAAAACTTATTTACAAAAGCTATTTACAAAAGGGACAACTGTCTTGAGCCTCGATCCTAAGGATCTCGAGCTCTTCGTGCTTGCCCTTGTTTGAGTCTTAACACTCGCTTATCTAGCGGAGGTTTTATAAGAAAACAAGGCATATTTCAAATTCCTACGCCTTACTCGAAACGTCGAATTCTCAAACAAGATGAAATTCAAGTAAGTAAATCCTATTTTTACTTTAGGATTCCTCGAAATGAACCATGCTTCAGCTTGGGATAAGCCAGGGATAGGAAAGAGATACCACGGTCCCTTCTGAAGCGTCCCGTGGTTTGAGGCACAGAAGGCGGAAAACTGCTCTTTTTTGAGCTTTTTGGCCTCTTTTTCCTTTTTTTCATCGAGGGTCTCCCTTTGGGAGTATTTTTTCTTTAATCCCTCTTTTTCATAGGAGAATCGATTTTTCCTTTAAATTCTGGTTTCTTTCTTTTGGAAAGAGACTTTGAATGGGAAATTCCCTTTTGTTTTGGGCCTTTGTTTTCCTTTTGGAAATAGAAGAGAAGAGGGGAGGACTTATCCCAAGCCTACACTAGATCCATTCCAGATCAGCTTATTTAGAAATAGCACGCACTACTTGCAAGTATCTTGCTATATTGAACTAGGCCTTTCTTTGTAAGAAGAAGGATTTTGAAATGTAACCACGATTTTGAACACTCCACTCTTTCACAAGTGCGAATTCTCTCACTTAGGGTCACACGAGTTTGCCTTTGCACCTTATTCACATGTCTCAGGGCAGCTATCCCTAAAATTTTTCGAAAAATGGAATTTAATCCAGATCCTACACTTGATACTTCTTTAAGTATTGAACATTGATAGGATCTGCTAAATTCCTACCTTCTACATCGATCAACCAATACGAGTTGTTCATAGTGGTTGCTCGTACAACATAGGGTCCATCCCAGTTGGGGCGCCACTTGCCTAGGGGGTGTGGGCCACGATGATGGATGGTTTTTAAGACCAGATCTCCCACTTCAAAGTGGCGAGGTCTCATGTGTTTGCTATAATGTCGGGCTATCCTTTGCCGGTATGCACGAGCATGATCCATGGCAAGGAGTCGCCTCTCATCTAGCAAATCTAGTTCGGCCATCCTAGTGTGTTGAAGCGTCTCTAGGGGGAGGTCGAGTGCTATGGATGTATGGAATGAATGCAGTTGAGTATGAATGGGAAGAATGGCGTTTGTGCCATAGACCAATTCGAATGGTGTGGCATTCGTGGGAGTCCGGATGGAAGTCCTATAAGCCCATAAGGCTTCATCCAGCTTCTCGTGCCACGTCCTACCCTTCTCTAAGGTTTTCTCAATTATGCTAATGAGAGTCTTGTTTGTGGCTTCGGCTTGGCCGTTGCCTTGAGGGTAGTAGGGCGAGGAGAAGTGGTGAGTTATGCCATACATGTTGCACAACTTAACCATCCGCTCGTTCTTCAATGGGGTGCCATTATCAGACACAAGGTCTCGTGGAACCCCAAATCGATCCAAGATATTCCTCCGGATGAAAGCCACTACATGTTGCCCCATCACATTGGTTAGGGAAATGCCTTCCACCCACTTGGAGAAATACTCCGTGGCTGCTAAAATAAATCGATGCCCATTCGAGGCCTTTGGAAATATTGGGTCTACGATGTCAAACGCCCACATGGTAAATGGCCAGGGGCTGACCACGGAATGCAATGCAGATGATGGGATATGAATGGCGTGCCCATGCACTTGACATCGTGACAATCCTTTTTCAAGGTGGACCAGAAATAACCCCCTCTAAGTATTTTCATTGCCATCATATTGGCATTAACATGACCTCCACATTCTCCATCGTGGAACTCGTGCATCACTATCCTAGCCTCCTCTAGGTTGATACACCTAAGCAGAATGCCGGTAAAACTTTTTTTGTATAAGACCCCACCTAGAATGGTGTATCGGGTCGAAATCTTACGAATGAATGCCTTATCTTTGGATGTGGCATCCTCGGTGAATCCCCCATTTTCTAAAAATTGTTTTATGTCATAAAACCAGGGTTTTTCAATATACTCTGGGTTGTTTTGGCAAATATCCAAGTCGTGTGTGGATGGGTGGGGCGCATGCCATATTTCCAAAGATCTGGTCCCTGAAATGGGATCGACCTTCAGGGCTGAACCCAAGGAGGAGAGGGCATCAGCGATGCTGTTGTCCTCTCTTCCTATGTGTGTGAGTTTACACGACTGGAAGGATTGGACCAATCGAGTGGCCAACTCGTGATATGGAAGTAGTTTCTCATTACGTACTTGCCAAATTTTCAAAATCTGGTTTATGACAAGGAGCGAATCTCCAAAGACCTCGATGCATGATGCCCCTAGAGTTTTCGAAATTCTTAAGCCTTGTATGAGTGCTTCATACTCAGCTACGTTGTTGGAACATTCGAAATCTAAGCGGACTGCTATGGGAATCTCGCCCTTTTCAGGGGAGATTAGGTTGACCCCAGCTCCAGCCCCTCGTTGGTTTCGTGCCCCATCGAAGTGCATGTTCCACACTTGGTTTTCGAAAGAATTTGCCAAAATGTGGTTTTGAAAATGGTTTTGCAATATGCCTTCATCAGGCATTTGAACAAGAGTGGGATATGCGTCCTCTAAGGGAAACTCAGCCACGTAATCTGCTAGGGCTTGCCCTTTAATGGAGATCTGGTGATGGTATTTCAGATCATACTCCATTAGAAGGAGTTGCCATTACCCAATCTACTTGTGAGAATGGGTTTTCGAATAAGTGCTTGATTGGATCAAGCTTGGACACTATCCAGATCTCATGATCTAGGAAATAGTGCCTGAATTTTTGGCAGGCCCAGACTAGGGCCAAGCACGTCTTCTCCATGGCTTGATAATTTCGTTCATAAGCCAAGAGAGTTTTCGAAATATAGTAGATGGCATACTCCTTATGGGTGTCATCCTCGTATTGAGCCAACAGGGCTCCTAAAGCATTTACATGCACGGAGATGTATAATAAAAGCGGTTTTCCTTGCTTTGGAGGGTTCAAAACAGGGGGATTAACCAAGTATGCCTTTAGTCTCTCGAAGGACTTCTGGCATGCGTCATCCCATAAGAATTTCATGCCCTTCCTCAACAGTTTGTTGAAGGGTTCGCATCTAGTTGCCAAATTCGATATGAATCGGCGAACGGATTGTAAGCGACCTTGGAGGCTACGGATTTGGGTGAGATTGGAGGGTGGAGCCATGTCTATGATGGCTCGACACTTAGAGGGGTCGACTTCTATTCCCCTTTGGCTCACCATAAAGCCTAGAAGCTTCCCTGATTCTACCCCAAACACACATTTTTGAGGGTTTAGCTTTACTTTGTAAAGCCTAAGCCTTTCGAAAATCTTTTGTAAACATTCGATATGGGTGCATCGGGTTTTGGATTTTGCCAAGAGATCATCTACATACACTTCTAAGAGCTCATGAATCTGATCATGGAAGATCGTGGTGATGGCTCGTTGGTATGTTGCGCCGGCATTTTTCAAACCAAAGGGCATGACTGTATAGCAGTACGTGCCCCATGGGGTTGTGAAGGCGGTCTTACCCTGATCTCGTGGACTTAGTTTGATTTGATTATAGCCTGAATAGCCATCCATGAATGAAAACATTTCATGATTTGCAGTACTATCGACTATCAAATCTATGTTTGGTAAAGGATAATTATCCTTTGGAGTGGCTTTATTCAGGTTTCTGAAATCGATGCATATTCGAATTTTCCCATTGGTTTTTCGAACCACAACGATATTTGACAACCAATCAGAATACGCAATGGGTTTTATAAATCCGGCTTTTAGCAGATCTTCTAAACCCTCTTTGACTTGCGTGTGTACATTCGGGTATATTTTCCTAAGCTTCTGCTTTATGGGTTTTACACCTACATCTAAGGGAAGACGATGTTCGACAATGCTGGGATCTATGCATGGCATGTCTTCATACGTCCATGCAAACACATGTAAATAGGTTCGTAGAAATGCAATGAATGCTAACCTTTCAGTATCATGCAAGCATGCGCCTATTTTGATGGTTTTGGGATTGGAATCATCCCCTAGGTTCACTTCTATGAAATCTCCTCCTACTGATTGGGAAGGTCTTTCAAAATCGAGAATCTTATGAAATTCTGGGAGCTCAGAAGTGGGATCTTCCTCAAGGGGATCCACTTCTGCGCTTTGATCATTCTCGTGGGCTATAGACCCGAGGGAATTTGATGCGTGGTTTTCAAAATGACCTGGTTTTGTACTTGGATTTTCAAGTGATTTCGAAATTTTTGGTCTGGCTATGCAGACGACGTTTCTTTCGAAATCCTTTTCTTTTGCCAAAGTCCTACCAGGAGCAGCTATGTACAAAATCTTTTTGGTATTTTCCAAATTTTCGATTTTTTTGGTTTTTTGTAAAACAAGAACCTTGGGAACTATACAAAGTACTCTATTTTCAAGTTTTTGTTTTTGGTTTTTCTTGTTTTTCGATTTTTTTTATTTTAAGCTTTCAAATGTTTTTGTATTTTTAGAAAAGGGATCTTCCGTCATACCTACAAAGGGAAAACACTACGGGTTAGACTCGGAATAGGAGATCTAAATCATAGGTCTCTTCTAAGGCAGGTTCCGGGGCACCCTTGACCCAGGTGGTCACAGGGGGTGGCTCCGGCGGTATTCGGGGAGTATAGCCGATCCCATATCGGCTTGGATTGGCCCTAGGAAGGATGGGCTCTAGGAGACCCTGATTCTGTGCCCCTAGACTCTTGTAGGGCGTGTAGCCCATGTTTAACAACATGTTCCATGACTTTTTATTTTTTGAAAAGGTTTGATACAAGTCGTGGTCCTGGAACATGCTATCATCCATATTGTGCTCATATGGCCTCTTGTCCAGGGGCTTTGGAAATAGGGAACGCTTGGATCGTCCTAGAAGGGTTAGAATCGGGAGGGGGCCTGCTTTGGGCGGCCCCTTCACATATACAACCTTCTTAGGGTTGTTTAACACGAGCCGAGGTGGCTCAATCACAATTTGCCCCAGGTTAGCCTCATGGGCTTGGGAGCTTGATAAACAAGGGGAGTTTATGATCCCCTGAAGCTGTGGGTGACTCTCACCTAGGATCACTACGACCTGGTCCCTGAAAGGGATCTTGACACACCTATGGAAGGTGGATGGCACAGCGCACAAGCTGTGTATCCAGGGTCTTCCCAGCAACATGTTATAATGGGGGTGGATGTCCAAGACATGGAACACCCCTGTGTGTGTGATCCCTCCCGTTTCCATCGGGAGTTCGATTGATCCTAAAGGCCTAGACGCATTCCCATCGTATCAAGTGATAACGATGGGGCTTGGGTTTACAGAAGTCAAGGTGACTCCGATTTGGTACGCCACATAAAGTGGAAGGATGTTGAGCCCTCCTCCCCCATCGACTAGGCACCTATCCAGAGAGTGGTTGTTTAGAACAACCTCGATATGCAGGGCCTGGTTATGGGTTTCGTAGGGTCTATCTACATCATCTTTTGAGAAAGTGATAGGCGATTTTGCTCCTAACAATGCCACTTGGGCAGACAAGGATTCCGGACTTATGTTCGAATCAACCTTGGCCCTTTCTAGAATTTTCTCTAATACAAGTCTATGCCTAGGCGAGGTTTGTATAAGCTCTAAGATAGACATGTGAATAGGAATCTTTGAAAGGTGGTTTTCGAAGTCATAAGGATTTAGGATGACTTTGTCCTTATCTGCTTTTGGGAGAACACTAGGGATACATGCTTTTGAGGGGCCAGGCACACTGACCACCTTTTGAGCACCTTGAAGGTGCGGGGGTTGATAGATCCTCCCGGATCTAGTGGCTTCCCCCACGACCAGCCTAGGGTTCGCGCTAAATTTGGCTCTAAGGATGAGCTGAGGAGAACCTTGGGTTTTCAAAACTGGTTTTATCGGGGATTCCACTTTTGGTGGTCCCCGAATGACGACTTGGGCGGGCTTCTTGTATAGTACAAGAATGGGCGCACAAGTGGGTCGACCAGGTTCTGGTTTTTGCGCTAGTTCCTTGGAAATGGTGAGGGTACATACCTCCTTTCCTTTCCCACTACCACTGGCGTGTTTGGGAAAGGGTTCCTAGAAGATAGCTTGAGGTGGCTCAGGTTCCGCAGTGACCTGGAGCCGGCCTTCTGCTATCAAGTTCTCAATTTTATTTAAGAGGGAGAAGCAGCGTTTAGTATCATGGCCTTTGAGCCGATGATACTTACAAAATTGGTTTAAATACCCCCCTTTGGAAGTGACTCCTTCGGGGATTTCAGGGAGTTCTATCATGCCCTGGGCAAGTAGGAGGTCTAGGACCTCCGACACAGGTTGCCCCAGCGGAGTGTACTCCCGTTTTTCAACCGGTTTTTAAAAATTTCGCTCCCTCTTATTTTCTAACTTTTCGAAATTTTTGGAAGTGCCCGCCACGCCTAGATCCACCCGGACATTGGCGATTTTATGGGGCTTTGCCCCTTTGTCCGTCGTGGGTAGCCCGTATGTGATGGGCTTTTCCAAGCGGGTTTTGGAAACGACACTTCCTTTCCATAAGTGATCGTATGTCCCTTTTCACAAGTTGGTTTCGAAAAGGGAGGCCTTTTTGATCAACTTATGGAAAGTTGAGATCTCATGGAGCGAGAGAAGGGTTTTTAACTCACTTTTAAAGTTATCCAGGATGAGCATTACTGTGCATCCTTCGGATATGGGCTCTCGCACTTGGCCCAAAAGCGACCTCCATCTTATAATGAAGGCATGTACGTCTTCGTTCATGCCTTGCTTTGTATCCCTTAAGGTATTCAGAGTCGGCGTGACTTCTACGTTGTGTGCAAATCTTTGCATGAAGCAGTTCGCTAACTCTTCAAAAGTAGCGAACTGGCTTAAGTCGTAGGAAGCCAGCCATTTGGCAGCTGTGCCCTTAAGGGATAGAGGGAACCAATACACCCATTTCATCGAGTCCTTTTTCTTCTTATGGGCTCGACGTGAGAAAAGCTGCAAGTGAGACCTAGGGTCTCCCATGCCATCATACCGATGGAAGTTCGGTATTTCATCGTCACTGTCTGTTTCGTAGTCCATAGGAAGGAAATCAGACAGGGCGTAGCTTCTTTTCTCTTTATTCTGCCCTTTTAGCAACTGTTGTAGGGCTTTACGGTCCTTTTGTGTGAATGACTCGTGGTATTGGTTGCCTTCCATTACGGAGGCCTCTTTTTTGCTTGCGAGGTTTTTCAGATTTCTTTTTAGGCCTTTGTTCACCGTTCGATGAACATGAATCGCCTACTTCAGCCTCTTGGCTGAGAGCATCGATTTTGGCCTCAAACTCCCTTCTCAAATCCTCGATTTCATCTAGTTTTATTTTGTTTTTGAAAATCCTCCTAGAGTGAGAACTTGATGCGCATGAGCCTTGGCTCGACACTTCACTTGGATTGGATTTTGACATGCTTTTCAAGCTTTTTCAAAATATCCTAAGTACAAGCAAAAGAAAACAAGTTAAAACGACACCTTTTTACAAAATTTTCGCACGACTTCTACTTACAAACTCGATTTTTGAAAGGCTCACGTCCCACCAGGCGTGCCAATCTCTGTAGACGCGCAAAAATCCCTGCCTCTTTGCCTTTTTCAGGGCTCAGAGCGGATCCTCTCGTGTGTCTAAGGCCTATGTATGCAAACAGGGCATGCCAGCTAGCTTACCTAAGCTAGCGAAGATATATTCTAAACTGACTTCTAACGTGGCCACTGTGAGCAAGTGAGCTCTTGTCGTCGCAGACCTTCCTGCACTGATGCGCAAGGGTCAGTCTGTACGCTTTGCAAAAAATCGAGTTTTTGGGATAGAAAGCTTACGAAGCGGTTCGAGGTGTCTAATTCGGGTCTTTTAGATGCGATTGCATATTTTAGATCACGTGGATTTGCACGTGCCTAAGTCTTTCCTTTTATCCCTTTTCGGGCCACCTAGTTTTGTGTGTTATGAACACTCCACTACATGGGCGAATTCGAGCGGGGCTTGTTTGATGCAATATGCGTCCTACCTCGTGGTATGGCGTAGATGCAATGCAAACTCACGCTACTCCAAAGGGAAAACCCGAAATGTAAAGACAATACCGAAGGGAAATAACCGAAGGGAAATGACTTGTAAAGTAAATGCCGAAGGGAGATATGTATATAGAGTAGGTATATGGGCCCTTACTCGGGTCTTGCAAATAAGAGCGAAGGCTCAATGTGGGTGCGTGCTTGAATTGAAAGACTTACACACACGACATGAAATTAAACACAAATATAAATTGCAGTATGGCCTTGACTAAGGTCTTGGGAGTAAGAGCGAAAGCTCAATGTGTGTGAGAGTGCTTGAATTGAAGTACTACGCACACAACATGAAATTAAAACCAAATATAATTGCAATAGGCCTTGACTAATGTCTTGGGAGTAAGAGCGAAAGCTCAATGTGTGTGAGAGTGCTTGAATTGAAAGACTTACACACACAACATGAAATGAAACCCAAATAGTATAGGTCGGCCCTTACTTAGGTCTTTCAAATAAGAGCGAAAGCTCAATGTGTGTGAGAGTGCTTGAATTGAAAGACTTACACACACGACATGAAATGAAACCCAAATAGTATAGGTCGCACCTTACTTGGGTCTTTCAAATAAGAGCGAAAGCTCAATGTGTGTGAGAGTACTTGAATTGAAAGACTTACACACACGACAATAAATGAAACCCAAATAGTATAGGTCGTTCCTTACTTGGGTCTTTCAAATAAGAGCGAAAGCTCAATGTGTGTGAGAGTGCTTGAATTGAAAGACTTACACCCACGACATGAAATGAAACCCAAATAGTATATGTCGGCCCTTACTTGGGTCTTTCAAATAAGAGAGAAAGCTCAATGTGTGTGAGAGTGCTTGAATTGAAAGACTTACACACACGACATGAAATGAAACCCAAATAGTATAGGTCGGCCCTTACTTGGGTCTTTCAAATAAGAGCGAAGGCTCAATGTGTGTGAGTGCTTGAATTGAAAGACAACGCACCCAACTTAAGCAAAACCCTACAAAATCAAAGTATATATATAGATATTTATGTATTAGGGGCTGATTAGGCCCGTGTGTGTTCAAAATCGTGCACAACTAAGAGAGTGCACGTGTGTGGGTGTGCCAAGCCAATTATTACAAGCGGGGGGAGACTATGCTCCGTTATTACAACCCCGTATCGAATTGAATCTCAAGCAAGTATACAACTAAAGACCGAGTTAGGCACTTACTAGTAGCTGGTCCGTAGATGCCTTGCTTGAGCGTGGGCTTGGCCTTCGCCTTGGGCTGCAAAAGGGAGCTCCGCGAGGTTGAACGGCAAGAGGAGGTGGTCGTGTGTCCTTGGTGCACGGAAGAGGCGCCTTGAAGGTGGCCGGCCACTAGAGATGGGCTGTTTTTGGTGTGTTGGGTTAAAGGACCTAAGTAAGGTCACTAAGGGAATATGGCACTAAGGGAAGGAGCTAGCAAAGAGAGGGTGATGGCTGGCGGATGGTTGGCCGAATGAAGGGGATGACAGTCGGTTGAAGTGGCCGACTAGGGGAGTTCGGTGGTGGGTAGTGTAAACACCCCGAAATCCCACGAACTTCTCAAAATTCATCTGGTTTTATACAAGCAGCCCCAAAGGGCCATTTTTGAGTCTGGAAACCCAGGAGCCTTCCAGACAACCCTGTATATATGTTTTAAACTTTATTTTTCAAAAACATATGATATGGCTTTTGAAAACTTTTTAAAAACATGTTTTGAAACCCCAAAGCGGCTTGGCCCGATCAAGACAGGACCAGGAGAGCTAAGAAGAGCCCAGAACCGGAGCACCCGTCGAGCCCGGCACAACAACTCTTGTATCTGATTCACACCCCCAGGATCTCGAACGTCCAAGATCCTGTTCTTATCAAAATAGCATTTGAAGTCATCTCCGGAAGGCAGAAACGGAGGCGGACGACTATGTTGGCGAAGACCCAATGCAGACGGAGTGCTGATGCTGTCAGGCCCCACACGAATCGTCCGTTTCGAACCCAGCTCGAAGGAGTCAGAGTTCAGTTTGGATTGGATCTGGACCATATATATCCAGATTCCAATCCAAACCCATGTGTGGACTTGGATTTGGATTTGGATCCAGAGATCCAATCCAATATCCATATCCATGGCCCACATCACCTTCTCATAAAGAGGTGGGGCCCACTTGAAATTCACGTGGGATATTGGGCATGAGAGAGAGTGGGGATGAGAAATATCAAGAGTGTTGTATTAAGCTTGACTTGTGTGTCAAGTTTGGGTTTAATCATGTGGGTTAGCCTAATTGAGTGGGTTTAAGCTTGTAATTAGCTAAAACCTAACCTAAGGCTGCACCAACATGGGGTGATCAAGGTCTATGGGCCATGCTAAGGGAGCTCCCTCACCTAAACCTAACCCAAAATGACTAAATCCTAGCCTAAACCCCTAATCCACCCCTAATCCCAACCTAATTACCTAGCCCACTTCCCTAATCCCAGCCTAATCCCAACCTAATCACCTAACCCACTTCCCTAATCCTTCCCTAAACCTAGATTAATTTCCCTAATCCTAGCCTAAACCTAGCCTAATCACCTAACCTAGCTCACTAAACCTCACCCTAAAACCCAACCACCGAACCTAGCCCTCAACCCCTAAACCACCCTTAGCCCACAATCTACCCAAACCCCTAGTTTTAAAATATCTGGCCCAACCCTTTCCAGCCCACCTTATCTACATACCACCCTACCTAAACCACCTAACCACTACCCTCAGCGCAGCCCTAACCGACCTACCCATCCCCTATTTAAACCCCTCCCCTTTGGGGGCGGGTTTTCAAGGAAGAAGGCCCTCACCTCAGCCCAGCCGGCTCCACTCTCCACTCTCCACCTGCCCGCCTGCTCCACTCTCCACCTGCTCCACCAGCACCACCTGCACCGCCACCTTCCCTCTTCCACTCTCCATCACCTCACCCAGCCGGACGCCACCACCATCATCCAACCGAACCAGCCGAGCTCCCATCCACTCCCGGCTTCCCACTTCATCCGCCACCTTTCCCCATTCGGTAAGCACCCTAACTCTATCAAAGCCCTTCTCTACCACCTCTCCACTCCTAGCCACCCACCCTATCCTCATCTCAGCCCTTTTCCCACCACCCTTTTGACTTAGCCGAACCTAGCATAGCCCAAACTGCTGGCCACTACCTAGCCATCATATCCCATTCGGCCTTCCCCTAGGTGTCCCATTCGGCCCTCCCACAAACTCTCCTTTAGGTCCAGTTTTCCCTAAACACTCAACTCCCTAGTGACCCTAAGAACTCATTTGTTCAGCCCCTTTAACCCCCCACCTCGAGGCGACATCCACTTGCCACCGGCCACCTTTGAGGCGCCCATCCCGCGCCCCACTTGCAGCCGGCCAGCACCTTTGATCACCTATCTTCGCGGAGCTCCCGTTTGCAGCCCAAGGCCAAGCCCACGCTCAAGCAAGACCTCTACGGACCAGCTACTCGTAAGTGTCTAAACTCGGTTTTTAGTTGTACACTTGCTTGAGATTCAATTTGATACGGGGTTGTAATAACGGAGCATAGTCTCCCCCCGCTTGTAATAACGTGGCTTGGCACAACCACACACGTGCACTCTCTTAGTCGTGCACGATTTTGAACACACACGGGCCTAATCAGCCCCTAATACATAAGTGTATATATATACTTTCATTTTCGAAGGGTTTTGTTTAAGTTGGGTGCGTTGTCTTTCAATTCAACCACTCACACACATTGAGCTTTCGCTCTTAGTTGAAAGACCCAAGTAAGGGCCGACCTATACTATTTGGGTTTCATTTCATGTCGTGTGAGTAAGTCTTTCAATTCAAGCACTCTCACACACATTGAGCTTTCGCTCTTAGTTGAAAGACCCAAGTAAGGGCCGACCTATACTATTTGGGTTTCATTTCATGTCGTGTGAGTAAGTCTTTCAATTCAAGCACTCTCACACACATTGAGATTTCGCTCTTAGTTGAAAGACCCAAGTAAGGGCCGACCTATACTATTTGGGTTTCATTTCATGTCGTGTGTGTAAGTCTTTCAATTCAAGCACGCACCCACATTGAGCCTTCGCTCTTATTTGCAAGACCCAAGTAAGGGCTCATATACATAATCTATATACATATCTCCCTTCGGTTATTTCCCTTCGGTTATTTCCCTTCTGTTATTTCCCTTCAGTATTGTCTTTACATTTCGGGTTTTCCCTTTGGAGTAGCGTGAGTTTGCATTGCATCTATGCCATACCACGAGGTAGGACGCATATTGCATCAAAGCAAGCCCCGCTCGAATTCGCCCATGTAGTGGAGTGTTCATAACACACAAACTAGGTGGCCCGAAGAGGGATAAAAGAAAAGACTTAGGCATGTGCAAATCCACGTGATCTAAAATATGCAATCGCATTTTAAAGATCCGAAATAGACACCTCGAACCGCTTCGTAGACTTTCTCTCCAAAAAAAAACTCTATTTTTGTAAAGCGTACAGACTGACCCTTGCGCATCGGTGCAAGAAGGTCTGCGACGACAAGAGCTTACTTGCTCACAGTCACCACGTTTAGAAGTCAGTGTTAAAAATATCTTCGCTAGCTTAAGTAAGCTAGCTGGCACGCCCTGTTTGCATACATAGGCCTTAGACACACGAGAAGATCCACTCCAAGCCCCGAAAGAGGCAAAGAGGTGGGGATTTTCGCACGTCTACAGAGATTGGCACGCCCGGTGGGACGTGAGCCTTTTCAAAAATCGAGTTTGCTTGTAGAAGTCTTGCGAAAATTTTGTAAAAAGGTGTCGTTTTAACTTGTTTTCTTTGCTTGTACTTAGGACATTTTGAAAAAGCTTGAAAAGCATGTCAAAATCCAATCCAAGTGAAGTGTCGAGCCAAGGCTCATGCGCATCAAGTTCTCACTCTAGGAGGATTTTCAAAAACAAAATAAAACTAGATGAAATCGAGGACTTGAGAACGGAGTTTGAGGCCAAAATCGATGCTCTCAGCCAAGAAGCTGAAGTAGGCGATTCATGTTCATCAAACGGTGAACAAAGGCCTAAAAAGAAAACTGAAAAACCTCGCAAGCAAAAAGAGGCCTCCGTAATGGAAGGCAACCAATACCACGAGTCCTTCACACAAAAGGACCGTAAAGCCCTACAGCAGCTGCTAAAAGGGCAGAATAAAGAGAAAAGAAGCTACGCCCTGTCTGATTTCCTTCCTATGGATTACGAAACAGACAGTGACGATGAAATACCGAACTTCCATCGGTATGATGGCATGGGAGACCCTAGGTCTCACTTGCAGCTTTTCTCACGTCGAGCCCATAAGAAGAAAAAGGACTCGATGAAATGGGTGTATTGGTTCCCTCTATCCCTTAAAGGCACAGCTGCCAAATGGCTGGCTTCCTACGACTTAAGCCAGTTCGCTACTTTTGAAGAGTTAGCGAACTGCTTCATGCAAAGATTTGCACACAACGTGGAAGTCACGCCAACCCTGAATACCTTAAGGGATACAAAGCAGGGCATGAATGAAGACGTGCATGCCTTCATTATAAGATGGAGGTCGCTTTTGGGCCAAGTGCGAGAGCCCATATCCGAAGGATGCGCAGTAATGCTCATCCTGGATAATTTCAAAAGCGAGTTAAAAACCCTTCTCTCGCTCCATGAGATTTCAACTTTCCATAAGTTGATCAAAAAGGCCTCCCTTTTCGAAACCAACTTACGAAAAGGGACATACGACCACTTATGGAAAGGAAGTGCCGTTCCAAAAACCCGTTTGGAAAAGCCCATCGCATATGGGTTGCCCACGACGGACAAAGGGGCAAAGCCCCATAAAATCGCCAATGTCCGGGTGGATCCAGGCATGGCGGGCACTTCTAAAAATTTTGAAAAATTAGAAAATAAGAGAGAACGTAATTTTCAAAAATCGTTTGAAAAACGGGAGTATACTCCGCTGGGGCAACCTGTGTCGGAGGTCCTAGACCTCTTACTTGCCCAGGGCATGATCGAACTCCATGAAATCCCCGAAGGAGTCACTTCCAAAGGGGGGTATTTAAACTGATTTTGCAAGTATCATCGGCTCAAAGGCCATGATACCAAACGCTGCTTCTCTCTTTTAAATAAAATTGAGAACTTGATAGCAGAAGGCCGGCTCCAGGTCACTACGGAACCTGAGCCACCTCAAGCTATCTTCAAGGAACCCTTTCCCAAACACGCCAGTGGCAGTGGGAAAGGAAAGGAGGTATGTACCCTCACCATTTCCAAGGAACTAGCGCAAAAGCCAGAACTTGGTCGACCTACTTGTGCGCCCATCCTTGTATTATACAAGAGACCCGCCCAAGTCGTCATTCGGGGACCACCAAAAGCGGAAACCCCGGTAAAACCAGTTTTAAAAATCCAAGGTTCTCCTCAGCTCATCCTTAGAGCCAAGTTTAGCGCGAACCCTAGGCTGGTCGTGGGGGAAGTCACTAGATTCGGGAGGATCTATCAACCCCCGCACCTTCAAGGTGCTCAAAAGGTGGTCAGTGTGCCTGGCCCCTCAAAAGCATGTATCCCTAGTGGTCTGCCAAAAGCAGATAAGGACAAAGTCATCCTAAATCCTTATGATTTCGAAAACCACCTTTCAAAGATTCCTATTCACATGTCTATCCTAGAGCTTATCAAAACCTCGCCTAGGCATAGACTTGTCTTAGAGAAAATTCTAGAAAGGGCCAAGGTTGATTCGAACATAAGTCCGGAATCCTTGTCTGCCCAAGTGGCTTTATTAGGAGCAAAAACGCCCATCACCTTTTCGGAAGATGATGTAGATAGACCCTACGAAACCCATAACCAGGCCCTGCATATCGAGGTGGTTCTAAACAACCACTCTCTGGACAGGTGCCTAGTCGATGGTGGAGGAGGGCTCAACATCCTTCCACTTCATGTGGCATACAAAATCGGAGTCACCTTGACTTCAGTGAACCCAAGCCCCATCGTTATCACTGGATACGATGGGAATGCGTCTAGACCTTTAGGATCCATCGAACTCCCAATGGAAACGGGAGGGATCGAACACACGGGGGTGTTCCATGTCTTGGACATCCACCCCCATTATAACCTATTGCTGGGAAGACCCTGGATACACAGTTTGTGCGCTGTGCCATCCACCTTCCACAGGTGTGTCAAGATCCCTTTTTGGGACCAGGTCGTAGTGATCCTAGGTGAGAGTCACCCACAGCTTCAGGGGATCATAAACTCCCCTTGTTTATCAAGCTCCCAGGCCCATGAGGCTAACCTGGGGCAAATTATGGTTGAGCCACCTCGGCTCGTGTTGAACAACCCTAGGAAGGTTGTATGTGTGAAGGGGCCGCCTAGAGCAGGCCCCCTCCCGACTCTAATCCTCCTAGGAAAACCCAAACGTTCCCTATTTCCAAAACCCCTGGACAAGAGGCCATACGAGCCTAATATGGACGATAGCATGTTCCAGGACCACGACTTATATCCCATCTTTTCAAAAAACAAAAGGTCATGGAACATGTTATTGAACATGGGCTACACGCCCTACAAGAGTCTAGGGGCACAAAACCAGGGTCTCCTAGAGCCCATCCTGCCTAGGGCCAACCCAAGCCGATATGGGATCGGCTATACTCCCCGAATACCGCCGGATCCACCCCCTGTGACCACCTGGGTCAAGGGTGCCCCGGAGCCTGTCTTAGAAGAGACCTACGATTTAGACCTCCTATTCCGAGTCTAACCCATAGTGTTTTCCCTTTGTAGGTATGACGGAAGATCCCTTTTTCTAAAAATACCAAAAACATTTGAAAACCTAAAATCAAAAAAAAAAAAAATCGAAAAACAAGAAAAACCAAAAACAATGGAAAAACAAAAACTCAAAAAAAGAGTGCTTTGTATAGTTCCCAAAATTCTTGTTTTACAAAAGCCAAAAAAAATCAAAAATTTGGAAAATACCAAAAAGATTTTATACATAGCTGCTCCTGGTAGGACTTTGGCAAAAGAAAAGGATTTCGAAAGAAACGTCGTCTGCATAGCCAGACCAAAAATTTCGAAATCACTTGAAAATCCAAGTACAAAACCAGGTCATTTTGAAAACCACGCATCAAGTTCCCTCGGGTCTATAGCCCACGAGAATGATCAAAGCCCAGAAGTGGATCCCCTTGAGGAAGATCCCACTTCTGAGCTCCCAGAATTTCATAGAATTCTCGATTTTGAAAGACCTTCCCAATTAGTAGGAGGAGATTTCATAGAGGTAAACCTAGGGGATGATTCCAATCCCAAAACCATCAAAATAGGCGCATGCTTGCATGAAACTGAAAAATTAGCATTCATTGCATTTCTACAAACCTATTTAGATGTGTTTGCATGGACGTATGAAGACATGCCGGGCATAGATCCCAGCATAGTCGAGCATCATCTTCCCTTAGATGTAGGTGTAAAACCAATAAAGCAGAAGCTTAGAAAAATACACCCGAATGTACACACGCAAGTCAAAGAGGATTTAGAAGATCTGCTAAAAGCCGGATTTATAAAACCCATTGCGTATTCTGATTGGTTGTCAAATATCGTTGTGGTTCGAAAAACCAATGGGAAAATTCGAATATGCATCGATTTCAAAAACCTGAATAAAGCCACTCCAAAGGATAATTATCCTTTACCAAACATAGATTTGATAGTCGATACTACTGCAAATCATGAAATGTTTTCATTCATGGATGGCTATTCAGGCTATAATTAAATCAAACTAAGTCCACGAGATCAGGGTAAGACCGCCTTCACAACCCCATGGGGCACGTACTGCTATACAGTCATGCCCTTTGGTTTGAAAAATGCCGGCGCAACATACCAACGAGCCATGAACACGATCTTCCATGATCAAATTCATGAGCTTGTAGAAGTGTATGTAGATGATCTCTTGGCGAAATCCAAAACCCGATGCACCCATATCGAATGTTTACAAAAGATTTTCGAAAGGCTTAGGCTTTACAAAGTAAAGCTAAACCCTCAAAAATGTGTGTTCGGGGTAGAATCAGGGAAGCTTCTAGGCTTTATGGTAAGCCAAAGGGGAATAAAAGTCGACCCCTCTAAGTGTCGAGCCATCATAGACATGGCTCCACCCTCCAATCTCACCCAAATCCGTAGCCTCCAGGGTCGATTACAATCTGTGCGCCGATTCATATCGAATCTGGCAACTAGATGCGAACCCTTCAACAAACTGTTGAGGAAGGGTACGAAATTCTTATGGGATGACGAATGCCAAAAGTCCTTCGAGAGACTGAAGGCATACTTGGTTAATCCCCCCGTTTTGAATCCTCCAAAACAAGGAAAACCGCTTTTATTATACATCTCCGTGCATGTAAATGCTTTAGGAGCCCTGTTGGCTCAGTACGAGGATGACACCCATAAGGAGTATGCCATCTACTATATTTCGAAAACTCTTGGCTTATGAACGAAATTATCAACCATGGAGAAGACGTGCTTGGCCCTAGTCTGGGCCTGCCAGAAGTTCAGACACTATTTCCTAGATCATGAGATCTGGATAGTGTCCAAGCTTGATCCAATCAAGCACTTGTTCGAAAAACCCATTCTCACGGGTAGATTGGGCAAATGGCAACTCCTTCTAATGGAGTATGACCTGAAATACCATCACCAGATCTCCATTAAGGGGCAAGCCCTAGCAGATTACGTGGCTGAATTCCCCTTAGAGGACTCATATCCCACTCTTGTCGAAATGCCTGATGAAGGCATATTGCAAAACCATTTTCAAAACCACATTTTGGCAAATTCTTTCGAAAACCAAGTGTGGAAGATGCACTTCGATGGGGCACGAAACCAACGAGGGGCTGGTGCCGGGATCATCCTAATCTCCCCTGAAAAGGGCGAGATTCCCATGCAATCCGCTTAGACTTCAAATGTTCCAACAACATAGCTGAGTATGAAGCACTCATACAAGGCTTAAGGATTTTGAAAACTCTAGGGGCATCATGCATCGAGGTCTTTGGAGATTCGCTCCTTGTCATAAACCAGGTTTTAAAAATTTGGCAAGTACGTAATGAGAAACTACTTCCATATCACGAGTTGGCCACTCAATTGGTCCAATCCTTCCAGTCGTGTAAGCTCACACACGTAGGAAGAGAGGACAATGGCATCACCGATGCCCTCTCCTCCTTGGGTTCAGCCCTGAAGGTCGATCCCATTTCAGGGACCAGATCTTTGGAAATATGGCATGCGCCCCATCCATCCACACACGACTTGGATATTTGCCAAAACAACCCAGAGTCTATTGAAAAACCCTGGTTCTATGACATCAAACAATTTTTAGAAAATGGGGGATTTGCCGAGAATGCCACATCCAAAGATAAGGCATTCATTCGTAAGATTTCGACCCGATACACCATTCTGGGTGGGGTCTTATACAAAAAGAGTTTTACCGGCATTCTGCTTAGGTGTATCGACCTAGAGGAGGCTAGGATAGTAATGCATGAGTTCCACGATGGAGAATGTGGGGGTCATGTTAATGCCAACATGATGGCAATGAAAATACTTAGCGGGGTAAATTTTTGGTCCACCCTGAAAAAGGATTGTCACGATCATGTTAGGAAGTGTCATCCGTGTCAAGTGCATGGGCACGCCATTCATATCCCTTCATCTGCATTGCATTCCGTGGTCAGCCCCTGGCCATTTACCATGTGGGCGTTTGACATTGTAGGCCCAATATTTCCAAAGGACTCGAATGGGCATCATTTTATTTTAGCAGCCACGGAGTATTTCTCCAAGTGGGTGGAAGCCATTTCCCTAACGAATGTAATGGGGCAACATGTGGTGGCTTTCATCCCGAGGAATATCTTGGCTCGATTTGGGGTTCCACGAGACCTTGTGTCTGATAATGGTACCCCATTCAAGAATGAGCGGATGGTTAAGTTGTGCAACACGTATGGCATAACTCACCACTTCTCCTCGCCCTACTACCCTCAAGGCAACGGCCAAGCCGAAGCCACAAACAAGACTCTCATTAGTATTATTGAGAAAACCTTAGAGAAGGGTAGGACGTGGCACGAGAAGCTGGATGAAGCCTTATGGGCTTATAGGACTTCCATCCGGACTCCCACGAATGCCACACCATTCGAGTTGGTCTATGGCACAAATGCCATTCTTCCCATTCATACTCAACTGCATTCATTTCATACATCTATAGCACTCGACCTCCCCCTAGAGACGCTTCAGCATGCTAGGATGGCCGAACTAGATTTGCTAGATGAAAGGCGACTCCTTGCCATGGATCATGCTCGTGCATACCGGCAAAGGATAGCCCGACATTATAGCAAACACATGAGACCTCGCCACTTTGAAGTAGGAGATCTGGTCTTGAAAACCATCCACCATCGTGGCCCACACCCCCTAGGCAAGTGGCGCCCCAACTGGGATGGACCCTATGTTGTACGAGCAACCACTACGAACAATTCGTATTGGTTGATCGATGTAGAAGGTAGGAATTTAGCAGATCCTATCAATATTCAATACTTAAAGAAATATCATGTATAGGATCTGGATTAAATTCCAGTTTTCGAAAATTCGCCAGGGATAGCTGCCCTGAGACATGTGAATAAGGTGCAAAGGCAAACTCGTGTGAACCCAAGTGAGAGAATTCGCACTTGTGAAAGAGTGGAGTTTTCAAAATCGTGGTTGCATTTCAAAATCCTTCTTCTTACAAAGAAAGGCCTAGTTCAACATAGCAAGATACTTGCAAGTAGTACGCGCTATTTCTAAATAGGCTGATCTGGAATGGATCGAGTGTAGGCTTGGGATAAGTCCTCCCCCCTTCTCTTCTCCATCCAAAAGGAAAACAAAGGCCCAAATCAAAAGGGAATTTCCCATTTAAAGTCTCTTTCCAAAAGAAAGAAACCAGACTTCAAAAAGAAAAATCGATTCTCTTATAAAAAAGAGGGATTAAAGAAAAAATACTCCCAAAGGGAGACCCTCTATGGAAAAAAGGAAAAAGAGGCCAAAAAGCTCAGAAAGAGCAGTTTTCCGCCTTCTATGCCTTAAACCACGGGACGCTTCAGAAGGGACCGTGGTATCTCTTTCCCATCCCTGGCTTATCCCAAGCTAAAGCATGGTTCATTTCGAGGAATCCTAAAGTAAAAATAGGATTTACTTACTTGAATTTCATCTTGTTTGAGAATTCGACGTTTCGAGTAAGGTGTAGGAATTTGAAATGAAACTTGTTTTCTTATAAAATCTCCGCTAGATAAGCGAGTGTTAAGACTCAAACAAGGGCAAGCACGAAGAGCTCGAGATCCTTAGGATCGAGGCTCAAGACAGTTGTCCCTTTTGTAAATAGCTTTTGTAAATAAGTTTTGAAAACCGAACATCGAACAGCATAGGATTTGCTCACTTGGAGCAGTAGACCTTGTAAGTCTCTAGAGTTCGACCACATCTGGTCTCTGGGAGGCCGCCACTCTTGGCACCACACCCATGTCATCTGTATTCCACGCATGGTACTTGCATGAACATGATCCCATTTAGGACCAGATTCCATAGTATAACCCTTTGGCGTGATATCTCCTCCTACCAGAATTTGTAAATTGAGATTTTGCTAAAAATGGGACGATCCCATATTCTTCGTGGGTAGATCTAGGGAGACATTAAAAGGGGTGTTTGTCATCTTTGCCCTAATCCTTCCCTAAACCTAGATTAATTTCCCTAATCCTAGCCTAAACCTAGCCTAATCACCTAACCTAGCTCACTAAACCTCACCCTAAAACCCAACCACCTAACCTAGCCCTAAACCCCTAAACCACCCTTAGCCCACAATCTACCCAAACCCCTAGTTTTAAAATATCTGGCCCAACCCTTTCCAGCCCACCTTATCTACATACCACCCTACCTAAACCACCTAACCACTACCCTCAGCCCAGCCCTAACCGACCTACCCATCCCCTATTTAAACCCCTCCCCTTTGGGGGCGGGTTTTCAAGGAAGAAGGCCCTCACCTCAGCCCAGCCGGCTCCACTCTCCACTCTCCACCTGCCAGCCTACTCCACTCTCCACCTGCTCCACCAGCACCACCTGCACCGCCACCTTCCCTCTTCCACTCTCCATCACCTCACCCAGCCGGATGCCACCACCTTCATCCAACCGAACCAGCTGAGCTCCCATCCACTCCCGGCTTCCCACTTCATCCGCCACCTTTCCCCATTCGGTAAGCACCCTAACTCTATCAAAGCCCTTCTCTACCACCTCTCCACTCCTAGCCACCCACCCTATCCTCATCTCAGCCCTTTTGCCACCACCCTTTTCACTTAGCCGAACCTAGCATAGCCCAAACTGCCGGCCACTACCTAGCCATCATATCCCATTCGGCCTTCCCCTAGGTGTCCCATTCGGCCCTCCCACAAACTCTCCTTTAGGTCCAGTTTTCCCTAAACACTCAACTCCCTAGTGACCCTAAGAACTCATTTGTTCAGCCCCTTTAACCCCCCACCTCGAGGCGACATCCACTTGCCACCGGCCACCTTTGAGGCGCCCATCCCGCGCCCCACTTGCAGCCGGCCAGCACCTTTGATTACCTATCTTCGCGGAGCTCCCGTTTGCAGCCCAAGGCCAAGCCCACGCTCAAGCAAGACCTCTACGGACCAGCTACTCGTAAGTGTCTAAACTCGGTTTTTAGTTGTACACTTGCTTGAGATTCAATTTGATACGGGGTTGTAATAACGGAGCATAGTCTCCCCCGCTTGTAATAACGTGGCTTGGCACAACCACACACGTGCACTCTCTTAGTCGTGCACGATTTTGAACACACACGGGCCTAATCAACCCCTAATACATAAGTGTATATATATACTTTCATTTTCGAAGGGTTTTGTTTAAGTTGGGTGCGTTGTCTTTCAATTCAACCACTCACACACATTGAGCTTTCGCTCTTAGTTGAAAGACCCAAGTAAGGGCCGACCTATACTATTTGGGTTTCATTTCATGTCGTGTGAGTAAGTCTTTCAATTCAAGCACTCTCACACACATTGAGCTTTCGCTCTTAGTTGAAAGACCCAAGTAAGGGCCGACCTATACTATTTGGGTTTCATTTCATGTCGTGTGAGTAAGTCTTTCAATTCAAGCACTCTCACACACATTGAGCTTTCGCTCTTAGTTGAAAGACCCAAGTAAGGGCCGACCTATACTATTTGGGTTTCATTTCATGTCGTGTGTGTAAGTCTTTCAATTCAAGCACGCACCCACATTGAGCCTTCGCTCTTATTTGCAAGACCCAAGTAAGGGCTCATATACATAATCTATATACATATCTCCCTTCGGTTATTTCCCTTCGGTTATTTCCCTTCTGTTATTTCCCTTCAGTATTGTCTTTACATTTCGGGTTTTCCCTTTGGAGTAGCGTGAGTTTGCATTGCATCTACGCCATACCACGAGGTAGGACGCATATTGCATCAAAGCAACCCCGCTCGAATTCGCCCATGTAGTGGAGTGTTCATAACACACAAACTAGGTGGCCCGAAGAGGGATAAAAGAAAAGACTTAGGCATGTGCAAATCCACATGATCTAAAATATGCAATCGCATTTTAAAGACCCGAAATAGACACCTCGAACCGCTTCGTAGACTTTCTCTCCAAAAAAAAACTCGATTTTTGCAAAGCGTACAGAGTGACCCTTGCGCATCGGTGCAAGAAGGTCTGCGACGACAAGAGCTTACTTGCTCACAGTCGCCACGTTTAGAAGTCAGTGTTAAAAATATCTTCGCTAGCTTAAGTAAGCTAGCTGGCACGCCCTGTTTGCATACATAGGCCTTAGACACACGAGAAGATCCACTCCAAGCCCCGAAAGAGGCAAAGAGGCGGGGATTTTCGCGCGTCTACAGGTAGTTAGGGAGCTATGGGTTCGGCTGAGTGAGAAGGGTGGCAGCGAGTGGAAGGGCTGATGTTAGGGTGGTAGGGGAGTGGATTAGGTGGTTTAGAGTGGAGAGGGAGTGAAGAGGTGGCAAGATAGGATGTAGGGGGCTTACTGGGTGAAGAAGAGGGTGGCGCTCGGCTGGAAGGAAGTTGGGCAGGCGGTGGCGTTCAACTGGAAGGTGGTGGTGTAGGTGGTGGTGCAGGTGGTGGTGGGATGGGGAGCAGGTGGAGTAGGTGGAGCTTGGGGAAGTGGAGGACCCGGCTGGGCTTGGGGAAGGCGACTTGGTCATGATGAAACCCGCCCCCAAGGGGGGGGGGGTTTATATAGGGTTGGGTAGGTCGGTTAGGGCTGGGTTTGGGGTAGTGGTTAGGTGGTTTAGGTAGGGTGGTATGATGATAAGGTGGGCTGGAAAGGGTAGGGCCAGATATTTTAGATACTAGTGGTTTGGGTAGGTTGTGGGCTAGGGGTGGTTTAGGGGTTTAGGGTTTGGTTAGGTGGGTTGGTTCTAGGGTCAGGTTTAGTGAGCTAGGTTAGGTGATTAGGCTAGGATTAGGCTAGGTTTAGGGAAATTAACCTAGGTTTAGGGAAGGATTAAGGAAGTGGGTTAGGTGATTAGGTTAGGATTAGGCCGGGATTAGGGAAGTAGGTTAGGTGATTAGGCTCAGATTAAGGGCGGATTAGTGTGGAAGGCTAGGATTAGGTCTTTTGGGTTAGGTTTAGGTGAAGGAGCTCCCTTTGCATGGCCCATAGACCTTAACCACATCATGTTGGTGCAGCCCTAGGTTAGGTTTTGGCTAATTACAAGCTTAAACCCACTTAATTAGGCTAACCCACATGACTAACCCCAAACTTGACACACAAGTCAAGCTTAATTACAACACACTTGATCTTATCCACCCCCACTCTTTCTCATGCCCATAATCCCACGTGAAATTCAAGTGGGCCCCACCTCCATTTATGAGAAGGTAATGTGGGCCATGGATATGGATATTGGATTGGATTTTTGAATCCAAATCCAAATCCAAGTCCATACATGGGTTTGGATTGGGATCTGGATATATATGGTCCAGATCCGATCCAAACTGAACTCTGACTCCTTCGAGCTGTATTCAAAACGAACGGTTTGTGTGGGGCCTGACAGCATCAATGCTCCGTCTGCGTTGGGTCTTCGCCAACATGATCGTCCGCCTCTGTTTTCGCCTTCCGGGGATGAATTGAAACGATGTTTCGATGATAACAGGGTCTTGGACGTTCGAGATCCTGGGGGTGTGAATTTGATACAAGAGTTGCTGTGCTGGGCTTGACATGTGCTCCGGTTCCGGTCTCTTCTTAGCTCTCCTGGTCCTATCTAGATTAGGCCAAGCTGCTTCGGGGTTCCAAAACATGTTTTATAAAGGTTTTAAAAGCCATATTGTATGTTTTTGAAATACAGAGTTTAAAACATATGTACAGGGTTGTCTGGAAGGCTCCTGGGTTTCCAGACTCAAAATAGCCCTTTGGGGCTGCTTTTGCAAAACCAGATGGGTTTGAGAAATTCGTGGGATTTCAGGGTGTTTACAGAAAGAAACGTTGTCTGCATAGCCAGACCAAAAATTTCGAAATCAATTGAAAATCCGAGTACAAAACCAGGACTTTTTGAAAATCACGCATCAAATTCCCTCGGGTCTAAAGCCCATGAGAATGATCGAAGCCCGGAAGTGGATCCCCTTTAGGAAGATCCCACTTCTGAGCTCCCAGAATTTCATAAAATTCTCGATTTTGAAAGACCTTCCAATTCAGTAGGAGGAGATTTCATAGAGGTGAACCTAGGGGATGATTCCAATCCCAAAACCATCAAAATAGGCGCATGCTTGCATGAACATGAAAGATCAGCATTCATTGCATTTCTACGAACCTATTTAGATGTGTTTGTATGGACGTATGAAGACATGTCGGGCATAGACCCCAGCATTGTCGAACATCGTCTTCCCTTAGATGCGGATGTAAAACCTATAAAGCAGAAGCTTAGGAAAATACACCCGAATGTACACACGCAAGTCAAAGAAGGTTTAGAAGATCTATTAAAAGCCGGATTTATAAAACCCATTGCGTATTCTGATTGGTTGTCAAACATCGTTGTAGTTCGAAAAACCAATGGGAAAATTCGAATATGCATCGATTTCAGAAACCTGAATAAAGCCACTCCAAAGGATAATTATCCTTTACCAAACATAGATTTGATAGTCGATACTACTGCAAATCATGAAATGTTTTCGTTTATGGATGGCTATTCAGGCTATAATCAAATCAAACTAAGTCCACGAGATCACGGTAAGACCGCCTTCACAACCCCATGGGGCACATACTGCTATACATTCATGCCCTTTGGTTTGAAAAATGCCGGCGCGACATACCAGAGAGCCATGACCACGATCTTCCATGATCAAATTCATGAGCTCATAGAAGTGTATGTAGATGATCTCTTGGCAAAATCCAAAACCCGATGCACTCATATCAAATGTTTGCAAAAGATTTTCGAAAGGCTTAGGCTTTACAAAGTAAAGCTAAACCCTCAAAAATGTGTATTCGGGGTAGAATCTAGGAAGCTTCTGGGCTTTATGGTGAGCCAAAGGGGTATAGAAGTCGACCCCTCTAAGTGTCGACCCATCATAGACATGGCCCCACCCTCCAATCTTACCCAAATCCGTAGCCTCCAGGGTCGTTTACAATCCGTTCGCCGATTCATATCGAATCTGGCAACTAGATGCGAACCCTTCAACAAACTGTTGAGGAAGGGCACGAAATTCTTATGGGATGACGAATGCCAGAAGTCCTTCGAAAGACTAAAGATATACTTGGTTAATCCCCCCGTTTTGAATCCTCCAAAGCAAGGAAAACCACTTTTACTGTACATCTCTGTGCATGCGAATGCTTTAGGAGCCCTGTTGGCTCAATATGAGGATGACACCCATAAGGAGTATGCCATCTACTATATTTTGAAAACTCTCTTGGCTTATGAACGAATTTATCAAGCCATGGAGAAGACGTGCTTGGCTCTAGTCTGGGCCTGCCAAAAATTCAGACACTATTTCCTAGATCATGAGATCTGGATAGTGTCCAAGCTTGACCCAATCAAGCACTTGTTCGAAAAACCCATTCTCTAGGGTAGATTGGGCAAATGGCAACTCCTTTTAATGGAGTATGACCTGAAATACCATCATCAGATCTCCATTAAGGGGCAAGCCCTGGTAGATTACGTGGCTGAGTTCCCCTTGGAGGACGCATATCCCACACTTGTTGAAATGCCTGATGAAGGCATATTACAAAATCATTTCCAAAACCACATTTTGGCAAACAATTTCGAAAACCAAGTGTGGAAGATGCACTTCATGGGGCATGAAACCAACGAGGGGCTAGTGCTGGGGTCATCCTTATCTCCCCTGAAAAGGGCAAGATTCCCACAGCAGTCCGCCTAGATTTCGAATGTTCCAACAACGTAGCTGAGTATGAAGCACTCATACAAGGCTTAAGAATTTCGAAAACTCTAGGGGCATCATGCATCGAGGTCTTTGGAGATTCGCTCCTCGTTATAAACCAGGTTTTGAAAATTTGGCAAGTATGTAATGAAAAATTACTTCCATATCACGAGTTGGCCACTCGATTGGTCCAGTCCTTCCAATCGTGTAAACTCACACACGTAGGAAGAGAGGACAATGGCATCGCTGATGCCCTCTCCTCCTTGGGTTCAGCCCTAAAGGTCGATCCCATTGCAGGGACCCGGTCTTTAGAAATATGGCATGCGCCCAACCCATCCGCACACAATATGGATATTTGCCAAAATAATCTAGATTCTATTGAAAAACCCTGGTTTTACGACATAAAACAATTTCTAGAAAATGGGGGATTCGCCGAGGATGCCACATCCAAAGATAAGGCATTCATTCGTAAGATTTCGACCCGATACACCATTCTAGGTGGGGTTTTATACAAAAAGAGTTTTACAGGCATCCTGCTTAGGTGTATCGATCTAGAGGAGGCTAGGATAGTGATGCATGAATTCAACGATGGAGAATGTGGAGGTCATGTTAATGCCAACATGATGGCAATGAAAATACTTAGAGGGGGCTATTTTTGGTCCATCCTGAAAAAGGATTGTCATGATCATGTTAGGAAGTGTCATCCATGTCAAGTGCATGGGCACGCCATTCATATCCCATCATCTGCATTGCATTCCGTGGTCAGCCCCTTGCCATTCACCATGTGGGCGTTTGATATTGTAGGCCCAATATTTCCAAAAGCCTCGAATAGGCATCGATTTATTTTAGCAGCCACGGAGTATTTCTCCAAATGGGTGGAAGCCATTTCCCTAACCAACGTGCTGGGGCAACATGTGGTGGCTTTCATTAGGAGGAATATTTTGGCTCGATTTGGGGTTCCACGAGACCTCATGTCTGGCAATGGTACCCCATTCAAAAATGAGTGGATGGTTAAGTTGTGCAACACGTATGGCATAATTCACCACTTCTCTTAGCCCTACTACCCTCAAGGCAACGGCCAAGCCGAAGCCACCAACAAGACTCTCATTAGTATAATTGAGAAAATCTTAGAGAAGGGTAGGACGTGGCACGAGAAGCTGGATGAAGCCTTATGGGCTTATAAGACTTCCATCTGGACTCCCACGAATGCCACACCATTCGAATTGGTCTATGGCACAAACGCCATTCTTCCCATTCATACTCAACTGCATTCATTCCATACATCCATTGCACTCGACCTCCCCCTAGAGATGCTTCAGCATGCTAGGATGGCTGAACTAGATTTGCTAGATGAGAGGCGACTCCTTGCCATGAACCATGCTCGTGCATAGCGGCAAAGGATAGCCCGACACTATGGCAAACACATGAGACCTCGCCACTTTGAAGTGGGGGATCTGGTTTTGGAAATCATCCATTATCGTGGCCCAAATCCCCTTGGAAAGTGGCGCCCCAAGTGGGATGGACCCTATGTTGTACGAGCAACCACCACGAACAATTCGTATTGGTTGGTCGATGTAGAAGGTAGGAATTTAACAGATCCTATCAATATTCAATACTTAAAGAAGTATTATGTGTAGGATTTGGATTAAATTCCAGTTTTCAAAAATTTTAGGGATAGCTGCCCTGAGACCTGAAAATAAGGTGCAAAGGCGAAATTGTGTGACCCTGAGTGAGAGAATTTGCACTTGTGAAAGAGTGGAGTCTTCAAAATCATGTTTACATTTCAAAATCCTTCTTCTTACAAAGAAAGGCCTAGTTCAACGTAGCAAGATACTTGCAAGTAGTACGTGCTATTTCTAAATAGGCTGATCTGGAATGGATCGAGTGTAAGCTTAGGATAAGTCCTCCCCTCTTCTCTTCTCCTTCCAAAAGGAAAGACACGGCCCAAACAAAGGGAATTTCCCATTCAAAAGGCTCTTTCCCAAAAGAAAGAAACCAGAATTCAAAAGAAAAATCGACTCTCTTGTGAAAAAGAGGGATTAAAGAAAAAATACTCCCAAAGGGAGATCCTCTATGAAAAAAAAGGAAAAAGAGGCCAAAAAGCTCTAAAAGAGCAGTTTTCCGCCTTCTAAGCCTTAAACCACGGGACGCTTCAGAAGGGACCGTGGTATCTCTTTCCCATCCTTGGCTTATCCCAAGCTAAAGCATGATTCATTTCGAGGAATCCTAAAGTAAAAATAGGATTTACTTACTTGAATTTCATTTTGTTTGAGAATTCGACGTTTTGAGTAAGGCGTAGGAATTTGAAATATAGCTTGCTTTCGTACAAAACCTCCGTTAGATAAGCGAGTGTTAAGACTCAAACGAGGGCAAACACGAAGAGCTCGAGATCCTTAGGATTGAGACTCAAGACAGTTGTTCCTTTTGTAAATAGATTTTGAAAATCGAACATCGAACAGCATAGGATCTGCTCACTTGGAGCAACAGGCCTTGTAAGTCTCTAGAGTTCAACCACATCAGGTCTCTGGGAGGTCGCCACTCTTAGCACCACACCCATGTCATGCATCTGCATTCCACACATGGTACATGCATAAACATGATCCCATTTATGACCAGATTCCATACATACCCCTTTGGCATGATATCTCCTCCTACCCAGGTTTTAAAACTGAAATTTTGCTAAAGATTGGGACGATCCCATATTCTTCGTGGTTAGATCTAGGGAGACATTGAAAGGGGTGTTTGTCATCTTTACCCTTATCCAAATCGATTTGGACAAGGCCAAAGAGGGGCATCTGTAAACACCCCGAAATTCCACGAATTTCTCGAATCCACCTGGTTTTGTAAAAGCAGCCTCAAAGAGCTACTTTGAGTCTGAAAACCTAGGAGCCTTCCAGACAACCCTATACATATGTTTTAAATATGTATAATATGGTTTTAAAAACCTTTTAAAATACATTTTGAAATCCCGAAGCAGCTTGGCCTAATCAAGACAGGACCAGAAAAGCTAAAGAGAGCCTGGAACCGGAGCATAAGTCGAGCCCGGCACAACAACCCTCATATTGAATCCACCCCCAGGATCTCGAACGTCCAAGACCCTGTTATCAGCAAAACATTACTTGAAATCAGCTTCGGAAGGCGAAAACAGAAGCGAACGATCATGTTGGCGAAGACCCAACGTAGACGGAGTACTAATGCTGTCAGACCCCGCACAAACCGTTCGTTTTGAACACAGCCTGAAAGAGTCAGAATTCAATTTGGATTGGATCTGGACCATATATATCCAGATCCCAATCCAAACCCATGTGTGGACTTGGATTTGGATTTGGATCCAGAGATCCAATCCAATATCCACATCCATGGCCCACATCACCTTCTCATAAATGGAGGTGGGGCCCACTTGAAATTCACGTGGGATTATAGGCATGAGAGAGAGGGGGGGAGGATAAGATTAGGGAGTGATTGTAATTAAGCTTGACTTGTGTGTCAAGTTTGGGGTTAATCATGTGGGTTAGCCTAATTAGCATGGGTTTAAGCTTGTATTAGCCAAAACCTAACCTAGGGCTGCACCAACATGATACAATTGAGTCTATGGGTTATGCAAAGGGAGCTCCTTAACCCAATCCTAATAAAAAAACCCTAATACTAGCCTTTTACCCTAATCCTGTCTTAATCCTAGCCTAATCACCTAACCCACTTTCCTAATCCCGGCCTAATCCCAATGGTTTACTCGATTTTGAAATAGCATATAGCACTTGGAAATATTTTGCTATCTTGAACAAGGCTCGATTTTGTAAGAGGGAAATTTTTGAAATGTAGCCCATAAATTTTGAAAACTCTACCTTTCATAAGGCCTTAATTCCCTTGTCTAGGGTCACACAATCCACCTTGATCCTTCTTCAAGAAGTTCAAAGGAGATCCTATTTAAAATATTTTCAAAAAGAGTAGACCCTATACATGATATCTTTTCAAATGTTGAGCATTTATAGGGTCTACCAAGTTCCTACCATCAACATTGATCAACCAATAAGCATTGTTAGTGGCGGTTCCACGCACAACATAAGGACCATCCCACTTGGGCCGCCACTTTCCAAGGGGGTGTGGGCCTCGGTGGTGAATGGTTTTTAGCACTAGGACTCCCACTTTGAAGTGGCGAGCCTTCATGTGCTTCTCATAGTGTCGGGCTACCCTTTGCCTATATGCATGTGCATGATCCATAGCAAGTAGCCTCTTTTCATCCAACAAGTCAAGCTCGATCATTCTAGTATGTTGTAAGGTTTCTAATGGAATATCTAATGCAAGTGATGTATCGAATGAATGAAGCTTGGTATGAATGGGGAGTATGGCATTTGTGCCATAGACCAACTCGAATGGGGTGGCATTTGTAGGGGGTTCGAATGGAAGTTCTATAAGCCCACAAGGCTTCGTCGAGCTTCTCATGCCATGTCCTACCCTTTTCTATGGTTTTCTCAATGATGCTTATGAGGGTTTTGTTTGTGGCTTTGGCTTGGCCGTTGTCTTGAGGGTACTAAGGCGACGACAAATGTTGAGTCATGCCATATGTGACACAATTTTTTCATCTTCTCATTCTTGAATGGGGTGCCATTATCGGACATTAGGTCATTTGGAACTCTAAACCGGGCCAAGATATTTCTCTTAATGAATGCCACTACATGTTGTCCTTGGACATTAGCCAAGGACGTAGCTTCAACCCATTTAGAGAAATATTCGGTGGCCGCTAGGATGAACCTATGTGTAAACACCCCGAAATCCCACGAATTTCTCGAATCCACCTGGTTTTGTAAAAGCAGCCCCAAAGGGCTATTTTGAGTCTAGAAATCCAGGAGCCTTCCAGACAACCCTGTACATATGTTTTAAACTCTATATGTTTTAAATATGTATAATATGGTTTTAAAAACCTTTTAAAACATATTTTTAAAACCCCGAAGCAGCTTGGCCTAATCAAGATAGGACCAGAAAAACTAAAGAGAGCCCGGAACCGGAGCACAAGTCGAGCCTGGCACAACAACCCCCGTATTGAATCCACCCCCAGGATCTCGAACGTCCAAGACCCTGTTATCAGCAAAACATTACTTGAAATCAGCTTCGGAAGGGGAAAACAGAAGCGAACGATCATGTTGGCGAAGACCCAACGCAGACGGAGTACTAATGCTGTCAGACCCCGCACAAACCGTTCGTTTTGAACACAGCCTGAAAGAGTCAGAATTCAATTTGGATTGGATCTGGACCATATATATCCAGATCCCAATCCAAACCCATGTGTGGACTTGGATTTGGATTTGGATCCAGAGATCCAATCCAATATCCACATCCATGGCCCACATCACCTTCTCATAAATGGAGGTGGGGCCCACTTGAAATTCACGTGGGATTATGGGCATGAGAGAGAGGGGGGGAGGATAAGATTAGGGAGTGATTGTAATTAAGCTTGACTTGTGTGTCAAGTTTGGGGTTAATCATGTGGGTTAGCCTAATTAGCATGGGTTTAAGCTTGTATTAGCCAAAACCTAACCTAGGGCTGCACCAACATGATACAATTGAGTCTATGGGTTATGCAAAGGGAGCTCCTTAACCCAATTCTAATAAAAAAACCCTAATCCTAGCCTTTTACCCTAATCCTGTCTTAATCCTAGCCTAATCACCTAACCCACTTCCCTAATCCTTCCCTAAACCTAGCCTAATCCTAGTCTAATCACCTAACCCACCTCACTAAACCTCACCCCAAAACCAACCCACCTAGCTAAGCCCTAAACCCCTAAACCACCCCACCTAAACCTAGCACACCATATACCCAAAACCCCTTGTATTAAAATATCTGGCCCCTCCTCAAAACCAGCCCACCTTATCACCACACCACCACCACCTAAACCACCTTACCACCTCCTCAAAACCAGCCCCAACCGCCATCTCCAAAGGCTATAAACCCCCCCCCCCTAGTGGGCGGGTTTTCAAGTTTTTGGAACTCCACTCCAACCGACCTTGGCCAGCCACCTTCCAGCCCAGCCTTCCGCCTTGCTCCACCTACACCACCACACCCCGGCCAGCTCCGCCTCGTACCACCATTGCCCCTGGGTCTGCTTCACTCCACATCGTCACCATTTCCATCCGGCCGAACCCCATCCACTTCAACCGCCCGGCTGCCCCCCTTCCATCCACCGCCTCTCTTCATCACCTGGTTAGTATCTCAACCTAACTCTACCTCTTCTTCACTCCCCCTCCACTCTCAACCACCTACACCACCACCACATCACCCCAACACCACCTACCCATCATCCCTACCCATTCGGCCAGACCTTAGCCATTTCAACTACCAGCCTTGAACCACTTCCCTTAGCAACACCCGGCCACCCCACTTAGCTTCCTAGGACCTGCCCCTTCCACTCTCCACCAGCCCTTAGTCCTACCTTACACCACACCCTAGCTAGCTCCCTTCCCATCTACGACATCCCTAGCCACCCTAGCAGCCGGCCACCACCAAGCTTCCCTTAGTCGGCCACTCCAACCGACTGTACCAAACCCACTTGGCCAGCCATACACTCCCTTAGGCTCCCCTTTAGCACTACCTTCCTTAATACCAGCCCATCCTTAGTGACCTTCCTTAGTCACCTTAACCCAAAACACCAAGGTAGCCCATTCCTAGCAGCCGACCATCTTCAAGGCGCCCTTCCCGCGCACCCAAGGCACCCGACCAGCAGCTCCCCTTGCCGTTCAACTCCGAGGAGTTCGCTCTTGCAGCCTAAAGCGAAGCCAAGCCTACGCTCAAGCAAGTCACCTTCGGACCAGCTATAAGTAAGTGCCTAACTCGGTCCTTAGTTGTAGACTTGCTTAAATTAAATTTGATACGGGGTTGTAATAACGGAGCGTAGTCTCCCCCCGCTTGTAATAACGTGGCTTGGCACACCCACACACACGTGCAATCTCTTAGTTGTGCACGATTTTGAACACACATGGGCCTAATCAGCCCCTAAGATATAAATTTATGTATATACTTTAAATTACGTAGGGTTTTGCTTAAGTTGGGTGTGTTGTCTTTCAATTCAAGCACGCACACACATTGAGCCTTCGCTCTTATTTGTAAGACCCAAGTAAGGGCTGTGTTATACTATCCTTGGGTTTTATTTCATGTCGTGTGCGTAGTACTTCAATTCAAGCACTCACACACATTGAGCTTTCGCTCTTATTCTGAAGACCTTAGTCAAGGCCATTGTAAACACCCTGAAATCCCACGAATTTCTCAAAATCCATCTGGTTTTATGCAAGCAGCCCCAAAGGGCCATTTTGAGTCTGGAAACCCAGGAGCCTTCCAGACAACCCTGTATATATGTTTTAAACTCTATATTTCAAAAATATATAATATAGCTTTTGAAAACCTTTTAAAACACGTTTTGAAACCCCGAAGTAGCTTGGCCCGATCAAGTCAAGACCAGGAGAGGTAAGAAGAGCCCGGAACCGGAGCACATGTTGAGCCCGGCACAGCAACTCTTGTATCACATCTATACCCCCAGGATCTTGAACGTCCAAGACCCTGTTCTTATCAAAATGTCATTTGAAGTCATCTCCGGAAGGCAGAAACGGAGGCGGACGACCATGTTGGCGAAGACCCAACACAGACAGAGTACTGATGCTGTCAGACCCCACACAAATCATCCGTTTCGAACCCAGCTCGAAGGAGTCAGAGTTTAGTTTGGATTGGATCTGGACCATATATATCCAGATCCCAATCCAAACCCATGTGTGGACTTGGATTTGGATTTGGATTCAAAAATCCAATCCAATATCCATATCCAAGGCCCACATCACCTTCTCATAAATGGAGGTGGGGCCCACTTGAAATTCACGTGGGATTATGGGCATGAGAGAGTGTGGGGATGGATAATATCAAGAGTGTTGTAATTAAGCTTGACTTGTGTGTCAAGTTTGGGGTTAGTCATTTGGGTTAGCCTAATTGAGTGGGTTTAAGCTTGTAATTAGCCAAAACCTAACCTAGGGCTGCACCAACATGAGGTGGTTAAGGTCTATGGGCCATGCAAAGGGAGCTCCTTCACCTAAACCTAACCCAAAACACCTAATCCTAGCCTTCCACCCTAATCCACCCCTAATCTGAGCCTAATCATCTAACCCACTTCTCTAATCCCGGCCTAATCCCAACCTAATCACCTAACCCACTTCCCTAATCCTTCCCTAAACCTAGGTTAATTTCCCTAAACCTAGCCTAATCACCTAACCTAGCTCACTAAACCTCACCCTAGAACCCAACCACCTAACCAAACCCTAAACCCCTAAACCACCCCTAGCCCACAATCTACCCAAACCACTAGTATTTAAAATATCTGGCCCTACCCTTTCCAGCCCACCTTATCTTCATACCACCCTACCTAAACCACCTAACCACTACCCCAAACCCAGCCCTAACCGACCTACCCATCCCTATATAAACCCCCCTCCTTGGGGGCGGGTTCTCCTATCTAGCCGCCTTCCCCAAGCCTAGCCGGGACCCCACTTCCCAGCCAGCCGAATCCAGCCACCTGCTCCACCTGCTCCACCTGCTCTGTCTGCACCACCCCCTACTCTCCATCCCACCACCACTTGCACCGCCATCTCCACCACCTCCCGACCGAGCCTCACTACCTGCCCAGCTTCCTTCCAGCCGAGCGCCACCTTCTCTCCATTCGGTAAGTACCCCACACTCTACCTAGCTCCTTCTCTACTTCCTCTCCACTCTCAGCCACCTAAACCCTACCACAACACCCTACCACTAGCCATTCCCCCTTGCTGCCACCATTCTCACTCAGCCGAACCTATCACAACCTAAACTACCGGCCACTACCTAACTATCCTATCTACACCCGGCCACCCTATTAGACTCCCATTCGACCTTTCCTTAAGCTCCCCTTAGGTCCATACTCCCTAACGCTCTACACTCTCTTAGTGACCCTACATATTCACTTGGCCCAGCCCCTTTAATTCCCCACATCAAGGCGACACCCACTTGCAGCCGGCCATCTTCAAGGCGCCTATCCTGCGCCCCATTTGCAGCCGGCCAACACCCCTTTGTCGCTCACCCTCGCGGAGCTCCCGTTTGCAGCCCAAGGCGAAGGCCAAGCCCACGCTCAAGCAAGGCCTCTACGGACCAGCTACTAGTAAGTGCCTAACTCGGTCTTTAGTTGTATACTTGCTTGAGATTCAATTTGATACGAGGTTGTAATAACGGAGCATAGTCTCCCCCCGCTTGTAATAACGTGGCTTGGCACACCCACACACGCGCACTCTCTTAGTTGTGCACGATTTTGAACACACACGGGCCTAATCAGCCCCTAATACATAAGTATATATATATACTTTCATTTTCGAAGGGTTTTTGCTTAAGTTGGGTGCGTTGTCTTTCAATTCAAGCACTCACACACATTGAGCTTTCGCTCTTATTTGAAAGACCCAAGTAAGGGCCGACCTATACTATTTGGGTTTCATTTCATGTCGTGTGAGTAAGTCTTTCAATTCAAGCACTCACACACATTGAGCTTTCGCTCTTATTTGAAAGACCCAAGTAAGGGCCGACCTATACTATTTGGGTTTCATTTCATGTCGTGTGAGTAAGTCTTTCAATTCAAGCACTCTCACACACATTGAGCCTTCGCTCTTATTCCCAAGACCTTAGTAAAGGCCTTATTGCAGTTATATTTGGGTTTCATTTATGTCGTGTGTGTAGTACTTCAATTCAAGCACTCACACACATTGAGCCTTCGCTCTTACTCCCAAGACCTTAGTCAAGGCCATACTGCAATTTATATTTGGGTTTAATTTCATGTCGTGTGTGTAAGTCTTTTCAATTCAAGCACGCACCCACATTGAGCCTTCGCTCTTATTTGCAAGACCCGAGTAAGGGCTCATATACATATTCTATATACATATCTCCCTTCGGCACTTACTTTACAAGTCATTTCCCCTCGGTTATTTCCCTTCAGTTATTTCCCTTCAGTATTGTCTTTACATTTCGGGTTTTCCCTTTGGAGTAGCGTGAGTTTGCATTGCATCTATGCCATACCACGAGGTAGGACGCATATTGCATCAAAGCAAGCCCCGCTCGAATTCACCCATATAGTGGAGTGTTCATAACACACAAACTAGGTGGCCCGAAGAGGGATAAAAGAAAAGACTTAGGCATGTGCAAATCCACGTGATCTAAAATATGCAATCGCATTTTAAAGACCCGAAATAGACACCTCGAACCGCTTCGTAGACTTTCTCTCCAAAAAAAAACTCTATTTTTGTAAAGCGTACAGACTGACCCTTGCGCATCGGTGCAAGAAGGTCTGCGACGACAAGAGCTTACTTGCTCACAGTCGCCACATTTAGAAGTCAGTGTTAAAAATATCTTCGCTAGCTTAAGTAAGCTAGCTGGCACGCCCTGTTTGCATACATAGGCCTTAGACACACAAGAGGATCCGCTCCAAGCCCTGAAAAGGCGAGAGGCTGGGATTTTCGCGCGTCTACAGCCATACTGCAATTTATATTTGGGTTTAATTTCATGTCGTGTGCGTAGTACTTCAATTCAAGCACTCACACACATTGAGCTTTCGCTCTTATTCCCAAGACCTTAATTAAGGCCATATTGCAAGTTATATTTGGGTTTCATTTCATGTCGTGTGTGTAGTCTTTCAATTCAAGCACGCACCCACATTGAGCCTTCGCTCTTATTTGCAAGACCCAAGTAAGGGCCCATATATACATTATATAAGTATTTTCCTTCGGCATTTACATTACAAGTCATTTCCCTTCGGCAATTTCCATTACAAGTCATTTCCCTTTGTCATTGTCTTTTCATTCGGGTTTTCCCTTTAGAGTAGCGTGAGTTTGCATTGCATATACGCCATACCACGAGTTAGGATGCATATTGCATCAAAGCAAAACCCCATACTCCCGCTCAAATTCGCCACATTTAGTGGAGTGTTCATAACACACACATAGGTGGCCCATAAAGGGATAAAAAGAAAGACTTAGGCACTTGCAAATCCACGTGATCTAAAATATGAAAATCGTATAAACAAGACCCGAATCAAACACCTCGAACCGCTTTCGTAGGCTTTTTCCACTCAAAACTCGATTTTTAAAGCGTACAGACTGACCCTTGCGCATCGGTGCAAGAAGTTCTGCGACGACAAGAGCTTGCTTGCTCACAGTCACCACGTTAGAAGTCAGGTTCTAGAATATATCTTCGCTAGCTTAGGTAAGCTAGCTGGCACGCCCTGTTTATTTAAATAGGACTTAGACACACGAAAGGATTCGCTCCAGGCCTAAGAAACCAGGGAGGCGGAGATTTTCTGCGTCTACACTATGTCCATTGGATGCATTGGGGGATATGGGTCCTACGATGTCAAACACCCACATGGCAAAAGGACATGGGCTTACGATGGAATGTAAAGTGGATGATGGGGTGTGAATGATATGCCCATGTATTTGACATTGATGACATTTCCTAACATGATCATGACAATCTTGTCTAAGGGTGGACCAAAAATACCCGCCCCTAAGTATCTTCATGGCCATCATATTGGCATTAACATGGCCTCCACACTCTCCATCGTGGAACTCATGCGTTATGGTCCTAGCCTCTTCAAGGTCTACACATCGCAACAAGATGCCCGTAAAACTTTTCTTGTAAAGCACCCCTCCCAAAATTACAATACCAGGTTGAGATTTTTCTGATAAAAGCTTGATCTTTTGAAGAAGCATATTCGGGAAATCCTCCGTTTTCTAAAAAGTTTTTAATGTCATAAAACCAAGGTTTATCATTCGGATTTTGGTCATTTTGGCAAATCTCTAAATTATGCGTGGATGGAATGGGCGTATGCCATATCTCTAGAGATCGAGTTCCCAAGGTGGGATCGACCCTTAAAGCGGATCCTAAGGAGGAGAGGGCATCCGCTATGGTGTTGTCCTCTCTCCCTATGTGAGTGAGTGTGCATGACTTGAAAGAGTCGACCAACTTGGTGGCCAACTCGTGATACGGAATGAGTTTTTTGTGTTTGACTTGCCAAATTTTCAAAACTTGGTTCACAACCAGTAAAGAGTCTCCAAAGACTTCAATGCATGTTGCCCCTAGGTTTTTCAAGACTTTTAGGCCTTGTATGAGAGCCTCATATTCAGCTACATTGTTTGAACACTCAAAATCTAGACGAATTGCAATGGGGATCTCTCCCTTTTTGGGGGATATGAGAATGATTCCAACACCTGCCCCTTGTTGGTTACGTGCCCCATCAAAGTACATTTTTCATACTTGGTTTTTATTAAAACAGTTTGCTAAAACGTGGTTTTGAAAACCGTTTGCAAATATTCCTTCATCGGGCATTTCATCAAGTATGGGATATGTTTCTTCCAAGGGGAACTCGGCCACATGATCGGCTAGGGCCTGCCCCTTAATGAAGGTTTGGTGGTGATATTTCAAGCCATACTCCATTAAGAGGAGTTGCCATTTACCAAGCCTACCCGTTAGGATAGGTTTTTCAAACAAGTGCTTGATCGGATCAAGCTTTGATACTATCCATATCTCATGATCTAGGAAGTAATGTCTAAACTTTTGGCAAGCCCATACTAATGCCAAGCACGTTTTCTCCATGGCTTGATAATTTCTTTCATATGCCAAGAGAGTTTTCGAAATATAGTAAATGGCGTACTCTTTTGGTGCTAACTTAATTTGATTGTAACCCGAATAGCCACCCATGAAAGAAAACATTTCATGATTTGCAGTGCTATCCACTATCAAATCAATGTTTGGTAAAGGAAAATTGTCTTTTGGAGTGGCTTTGTTCAAATTTCTAAAATCAATGCAAATCCTAATTTTCCCATTGGATTTTCGAACAACAACAATATTTGAAAGCCATTTCGAGTACGCAATGGGTTTTATAAATCCAGCTTTTAAAAGATCTTCTAAACCCTCTTTCACTTGTGCGTGCACATCGGGATGAATCTTTCTAAGCTTTTGCTTTATGGGTTTAGCATTTGATTCTAGGGAAAGACGATCCTCTACTACCATTGGGTCTAAACCTGGCATGTCTTCATAGGTCCATGCAAACACATCTACATATGATTTGAGAAATGATGAATGATGTCCTTTCATGCTCATGTAAACATGCACCTATTTTAACATGCTTGGGATTAGACTCACTCCCTAGATTTACTTCCACAAAATCCCCTCCTACGGAATTTGAAGGCTTTTCTAAATCAAGGATTCTATGGAACTCGGGAAGTTCAGAGGTTTGGTCCTCCTCATGGATGAGGGGATCTTCCTCTTTGCTTTGATCGCTCTTGAGAAAATTGGGTTCTATGAAAGTGCTAGGCAAGGCACACGGTTTTGGAACATCTACCACTTTCAAAAGACTAGGGCTTTTTACAAAGATAATGTTTTTGGTTTTTTCAAGATTTTTGATTTTTTTGGCTTTTTCGAAATTGCTTTTCGGAGATGGAATGTACAAAACCTTGTTTTTGGTATTTTTGAACTTTTCAATTTTTTTGGCTTTTTGTAAATACAAGGAAGGAACAAAAACCACGTTCTTTTTGGAATTTTCAAAATTTTCGATTTTTTTGGCTTTTTGTAAACAAATGGAAGGAGGAGAAATGTAAATCACATTCTTTTTGAGATTTTTGAAATTTTCTATTGTTTTTGGGTTTTGGGAATTTTCTAAATGTTTTTGGATTTTGCAAATTTCTAATTTTTTTGGGTTTTTGGATGTGGCGGGGTCTTCCATCAAACCTACAAAGAAAACACCATGCATTAGGCTCTAAATAAGAGGTCTAAGTCATAGGTTTCGGTGTTAGGAGGTTCTAAGGCACCCTCGACCCAAGTGGTTGTGGGTGGAGGTTCGGGTGGTATGGATGGGTCGTAGCCTATCCCATACCGGTTTGGGTTTGGGTTTGACACGTTCAAGACGACCTTGGTTTTGGCTCCCTAGGCCTTGATAAGGCATATAACCCATGTTCAACATCATGTTCCAAGGCTTCTTCAATTTTGAAAATGTTTTATAAAGGGGATGGCCTTGGAACTTGGTGTCGTCCATGTCATGCTCAAACACTTTTATGGACTTGGGGAGGACTTTGGGTAGTTTTGAGATGGTCTTGAGCGGGCTAGCCTTGGGCGGCCCTTTTATGTGCACGACACCTTTTCGTTTTAGGATGGGTTTGGGATGGTCGACCGAGGGTTCACCTAGTTTTGGCTCATGGGTTTGGTGACCAGACAAGCATGGAAAATTTTGAATTCCCTATAGATGGGGGTGATTCTCTCCTAGAATTACCACAACTTTGTTTTGGAGGGGTATTTTTACACACCTATAAAAGGTGGATGGCACAACTCGCAAGCTGTGTATCCATGGCCTTCTTAGGAGTAGGTTATAATGGGGGTGTATGTCTAAAACATGAAACACCCCGAAATGACTTATGCCCCCTACTTCTATGGGTAACTCTATGACTCGTAAAGGTTTGGATGCGTTTCCATCGTATCCTGTGATCACGATGGAACTCAGGTTTAGAGAGGTCAAGGAGACTCCTATTTTGTAGGCTATGTATAGTGGAAGTATATTTAGACCTCCTCCGCCATCAATCAAACACTTGTCTAGAGGATGGTGATTCAATACTACTTCTATATGTAAGGTTTGATTATGGTTTTGGTAGGGTTGTTCTAGCTCGTCTTCCGAAAACACAATAAGAGTTTTAGCACAAATGGGTGAGACTAGGAAGGAGAGGGACTCAGGGGTTATGGTTGAGTTAACCATGGCCTTCTCTAAGATCTTTTCTAAAACTTGTCTATGTCTAGGGGATGTTTGGATAGGTTCTAGGATAGACATTTTTATGGGAATCTTAGCAAGGTGATTTTTGAAATCATATGGGGTTAACACATTGTTTTTACCCATGAGATGCGATGCTTTGGGAATGCATGATTTTGAAGGGCCGGGGATAACGACCACTTCCTTGCTAGCATCTTTGGATAAGTGTGGGGGTTGGTAGATCCTTCCAGACCTAGTGACCTCATCCACACCTTCCCTATGGCTCATTCCTAGGTGGGCTCTAGTTTGATGCTTGGGAGCACCTCGAATCTCTAATAAGGCTCTAGCCGGAGGCAGGACTCTAAGCGCTCCCCGAATCACTACTTATTTAGCTTTTTTTATTATGAGCAGTGGTGTGTGACAAGTAGTGCTATCCGGATGCCATGCATATTCCAAACCATTCAAATGAGAGGAGAGAGTATATACCTGCTTGTCCTTCCCGCTAGTGCTTGCATGGTTGGAGAAGGGTTCCTTGAGTACGGCTTGGGCGGGCTCTGGTTCTTCGATGACCTGGAGCCGGCCTTGCTCGATCAAGTCCTCTATTTTGTTTAAAAGGGTGTAGCAGTGGTTTGTATCATGGCCTTTTAGCCTATGATACTTGCAAAACTTGTTTAAAAATTTCCGGGAGTGTCACCATTCCCTGGGCGAGCAGGAGGTCGAGGACCTCTGTGATGGGCTACCCCAGCGGGGTATACTCCCTCTTTTCAAAAGACCTTTGAACCTTTTTGTTCTTCGGTTCAGATTTTGAAGTGTCGGTTGGGCTCGATTTTACTCGGACATTTGCAACTTTTTGAGGTTTTGCCCCATTGTCCGTAGTAGTTGGCCCGTAAGTCCCAGGCTTTTCAAAACAGGTTTTTGAAAAAACCTTGCCTTTCCACAAGTCATCATAGACCCCCTTTTTTATATTTGCTTCGAATAGGGAAGCCTTCTTGATTAATTTGTGGAAAGTAGAAATTTCATGAAGAGAAAGAAGCATTTTCAGTTCGGGTTTGAAATTCTCAAGGATGAGCATTATGGCACATCCTTCCTAGATGGGCTCTCTTACTTGCCATAATAAAGGCCTCCATCGAACGATGAATGCGTGAGCATCCTCGTTTCGGGCCTGTTTTGTGTCCCTTAGGGTGTTCAAAGTGGGGGTTACTTCCACGTTGTGTGAAAACCTTTGTATGAAACCATTTGCCAACTCTTCAAAAGTGGCAAATTGTCTCAAGTCGTAGGAAGCGAGCCACTTAGAAGCGGTTCCCTTAAGGGAGAGGGGGAACCAGTAGATCCATTTAGCCGAGTCTTTCTTCTTTTCGTATGCTCGGCGGGAAAAGAGTTAGAGGTGGGATCTAGGATCTCCCATCCCGTCATACCGGTGAAAATTCGGTATGTCTTCGTCACTATCCGTTTGGTAGTCGGAAGGTAGAAAATCGGATAGGGCGTATGATCTCTTTTCCTTGACTTGGCCCTTTAGTAATTGTTGGAGGGCCTTGCGATCTTTCAATGTGAATGACTCGAGCTCTTTGTCCCCCTCCATAGTGGAGGTCTCTTTGGGTTTTCTGGGCTTGCTCGTTTTCTTTCGAGCCCTAGTTTGTTTTCTATGGATGAGCAGGATTCGACCGCTTCGGCCTCTTGGCTAAGAGTGGTGATTTTTGCTTCAAATTCTTTCCTCAAGTCTTCTAATGACTCTTTCTTGTTTTTGAAATTTGTTTTGAAAATCTTTTGGAAAACTGACTTGACGAGCATGAAGCCTGGCTCGACACCTCATAAGAATCATCCAAACTTGACATGATTTTATGGGCCTTGAAAATCTTACATGTGCACAATTTACCAATGTTAAAACACTTTGAAAATTTTCTGGAAGTTTTACTTGTTTGGATTGAAATTCCTCAAGACCCGAGTCCCACCGGGCGTGCCATTTCTGTAGACATGAAAATTCTCATTTCGAAGTTTATGGAAACTTGAAATGAAACTTTTCTATCTACGCTTGCGCGAGCGTGCTAGCTAGTTCAAAACTAGCAAAAATTTGAAAAATTTAGACTTCTAGGCAATTGTGTGCAAGCGGGATCTTTTCACTCACACCTTCTTTAGCCGATGCTCCAGGGTCGGTGTTGAGCACTTAGGAATTTCGTTTTTACAGCAAACACGACTCCCTTTCATGTAAACAAGTGTTTTTGAAAGAATTGTTGAACTTGTGTACTTTGATTCAATACTTAGAATATACAAGCTGCTAAAAACAGAGAATTCTGTTTTCAGAGCTGTTTTCTAAGAGGGGTTTGAAGGCATCACAGACCTCCAAAAATTTTACAAATTTTAGTAGAGGAAGCCGGTAGTATGAAGAGACTATAGACTTTTTCAAATCCACATTCGGAGCAGTATTGAATCAGAAACAAATAGTTGACTCAGACCAACTCACTGACTCGGAACAGTTCTGTTTTAGAAATACAAAAACTCAAAGATGAGTCTGTATCTCTTTGCTCAGAACTCCGATTCTGATGATTTTGATGTTTCTAGAAAGCTATAGATGTTAGCTTTCCAATGCATTAAAAATCAATTAAACTGGACTCTTGTGGGTAGAGATATAGGACTTTTACCTGACCTCTGTTTCAGGAAATCCGATTGTGTAGACAGTGGTGCAGAAATATAGTCGTTCTTGATATGCTTTTATTACATGGCTGAGCAACCCTAAAATCTTGTCAATTTTATACAGCGTGCCCAACGGTGTGGAACAAGTGTGCCAAATTTCAAGCTAATCGGAGAAAGCATCACAGAATTAAAATTATAGAAACAGACATATATAGAGATGGAGAAATCTGGTTTTCTATTTTATGAATATAGTGATGCAAAACCCACACGACTTTGAAGTGCAACAACCCTCAAAGCAAATTTGCTGGAATGTAAATGAATGGAAAGTACTTTATAGCTTAGGCATAGAGGGGATTAGAAGTATAGAGGGTATATAACATATAGGAAGGAAGAAGCATTAAAGCAAACACTTAGCATGCATGTGGGTGTATGGTGTTTCATCCACGGAATTAAACTTGCAGCAAAGCTAGATTATTACAACTTGGGGGGAGATGAAACTCCATTAATACAACCCCATATAATGAATTGAATGGAAGAGAAACGAAATTTAGATTGAGTAGGAAAGGTCTTACACGAGTTTTGGAGTATGAAGGACTGGGTTTCAACAATGAAGTCGGTCTTCCTCTTGATTGCCTTCTTTCTCAACTCCCCCAAGTTCTCACCTAGCTCCCTCTCCTTCCCACACTAGAGGACGTCCCTCTTTGCTAGAAATTCCTGCTCCTAGTCTAGCACACACCACCCAAGGTCTAGAGCTTCTCTCTCCACTCTTTTCAATGTCCCAAAGATCTGGAACCCGCCCCCCTCTTGGCCCTTTTTATAGGCCAAGGGGGGCTGGTTCTAGGGTTTTCTTGTGGGGCGGGTTGGAGCAAGTGTTTTGTGGTTTCGCCCTACTCCAAACCAGCTCCTTATGGTCTTCCTTGAGTCGACATAGGCCAGCCCTTGTGGGCTGGTCATGGTGCAGCTGGGCCAGCCTTGTTTGAAGGTCTAGGTGCACACGACCCACCTTTACCAATCGGCTATGTCACGATATAGTCCGCCGTGCTCTTTTAACTTCACTTGTCTTGTATTTTCTCTATGTTTCATCCAGCTTCATCTTGCATTTGATTTTGTATGGGGCAGGTAGACTCCCTTCTTGGTTTGGTTCTAATCAACTCGCCTTGTTCTTGGGCTCGTGCTTCATGTTCTTGGTCGGCCCATGCTCTTGGCTTGTCTTGATGTGATGAGCTCTGGGTGACGCTTTGCTCCATATATTTCGAACATAATTCGCTTGATAAGTTTGGCTTTATCCCGGTCATGTATTTGACTTACCTTGACCCGAACTGTCTGGAAGAGTTGTGTTTGACCCATACTTCTGGGCTTGGATTGGATCTTATCCGCTTCGAACTCCAGCGGCTTTTTTAACTTGAATTTAAAACCTTACAGTGTTTCCCTGAATGTTTAAACTTTAAAATCTGGGGTGTTTTTTTGAATTTAAAGGTTCATAAAGGTTTTAAACTGGTTTTTGGAAATTTAGGACTTTTTGAAAACTTTTGAAAATTTCGGGTGTTTACACAAACTAAACCAAATCAAACACTTTGCATATTTTTAAAAAGGTCATGTTTACTTAAAATCGAGTTTTCTAAAGTGTATAGACTGACCCTTGAGCATCAGTTCAAGAAGGTCTACAACGAAAAGAGCCCACTTGTCCACTGTCGCCCCATAAGTCAGATATTTTCAAAACTTACTTCGCTAGCTTGAGTAAGCTTGCTGGCATGCCCTTTAAGCGACTTAGACATACGAAAAGGTTCACTTCAGGCCTAAGAACCCGGAGTGGAGATTTCTGCATGTCTACAGATTTTGGCACGCTCGATGGGATGTGGGTCTTATGAGAAATCGATTCATACAAACAAACCTCATGAAAAATTTTCAAGGAAAAGTGTTTTAACTCTTTTGTTTGTTGCATTTCTGTAAACACCCCGAAATCCCACGAATTTCTCGAATGAACCTGGTTTTTGTAAAAGCAGCCCCAAAGGGCTATTTTGAGTCTGGAAACTCAGGAGCCTTCCAGGCAACCCTGTACATATGTTCTAAACTTTATATGTTTTAAATATGTGTAATATACTTTTGAAAACTTTTAAAATATGTTTTGAAACCTCACAAAGCGGCCTGGCCTGAGGAAAGTAGGACCAGAAGAGCTAAAGAGAGCCCGGAATCGGAGCACATGTCAAGCCTGGCACAGCAACTCTCATGTTGAATCCACCCCCAAGATCTCGAACGTCCAAGACCCTGTTATCAGCAAAACATCACTTGAAATCATCTCTGGAAGGTGAAAATAGAAGCAGACGACCATGTTGGCGAAGACCCAACGTAGACGGAGTACTGATGCTGTCAGACCCTACACAAACCGTTCGTTTCAAACACAGCCTCAAGGAGTCAGAATTCAGTTTGGATTGGATCTGGACCATATATATCCAGATCCCAATCCAAACCTATGTGTGGATTTGGATTTGGATCCAGAGATCCAATCCAATATCCACATCCATGGCCCACATCACCTTCTCATAAATGGAGGTGGGGCCCACTTGAAATTCACGTGGGATTATGGGCATGAGAGAGAATGGGGAGGATAAGATTTGAGGGTAATTGTAATTAAGCTTGACTTGTGTGTTAAGTTTGGGGTTAATCATGTGGGTTAGCCTAATTAGTATGGGTTTAAGCTTGTATTAGCCAAAACCCAACCTAGGGCTGCACCAACATGATGCAATAAGGTCTATGGGTTATGCAAAGGGAGCTCCCTAACCCAATCCTAAGCCAAAACCCCTAATCCTAGCCTTTTACCCTAATCCCAGCCTAAACCTAGCCTAATCACCTAACCCACTTCCCTAATCCCGACCTAATCCCAACCTAATCACCTAACTCACCTCCCTAATCCTTCTCTAAACCTAGCCTAATTCCCTTAATCCTAATCTAATCCTAGCCTAATCACCTAACCCACCTCACTAAACCTCACCCCAAAACCAACCCACCTAGCTAAGCCCTAAATCCCTAAACCACCCCACCTAAACCTAGCACACCATATCCCTAAAACCCCTTAAAGCAAAATATTTGGCCCCTCCTCAAAACCAACCCACCTTATCACCACACCACCACCACCTAAACCACCTTACCACCCTCCAAAAACCAGCCCCAACCGCCCTTTGAAAACCTATATAAACCCCCCCCTAGTGGGCGGGTTTTTCATCCTCTCCCATCTTCTTCCAACCCACCCTTGGGCCAGCCGAACCTTCTCTCACCTGGCTCCCTTCTTCCACCTGCACCACCACAACCTCCGGCCAGCTCCACCTCGCGCCACCACTTCCATCCGGCCTACTCCACTCCACGTCGCCACCACCTCTCGGCCGAACTCCATCCACCCAAATCACCCGGCTGCCCTTCTTCCACACATCAACTTCCTTCATCCATCCGGTTAGTATCTCAACCCAAGCTCCACCTCCTCTTCACTCCCCCCCCACTCTCAACCACCCATACCACCACAACACCTTGCCAACACCACCTACCCGCCATCCTTCCCCATTCGGCCAGACCTAACCCCTTACACCACCCGATCCTCCACCTTCCCCTTAGTGACAACCATACACCACCCTACCTTGTTCCCTAGGACCTGCCCCCTCCACTCTTAGTCACCCATTAACCCCACCTTCCACAGCACCCTAGCTAGTTCCCTCGCCATTCCCCACACATCCCCTAGCTACCCCAGTCGGCCACCCCCAACTGACTGCCCTAAGTCACCCGGCCAACACACCCCCTTGCCGTGCCATTTCGAGGAGCTCCCTCTTGCAGCCCAAGGCGAAGCCCAAGCCCACACTCAAGCAAGTCACCTCCGGACCAGCTATAAGTAAGTGCCTAACTCGGTCCTTAGTTGTAGACTTGCTTAAATTAAATTAAATTTGATACGGGGTTGTAATAACGGAGCATTGTCTCCCCCCGCTTGTAATAACGTGGCTTGGCACACCCACACACACGTGCACTTGAGCCTACCTCGCTCTTAGTTGTGCACGATTTTGAACACACACGGGCCTAATCAGCCCTTTAGATATAAATTTATTTATATACTTTAAAGTTGCGTAGGGTTTTTGCTTGAGTTGGGTGTGTTGTCTTTAAATTCTCGCACTCACACACATTGAGCTTCCGCTCTTATTTGCAAGACCCAAGTAAGGGCCGTGTTATACTATCCTTGGGTTTAATTTCACGTCGTGTGCGTAGTACTTCAATTCTAGCACTCACACACATTGAGCTTTCGCTCTTATTCCCAAGACCTTAGTTAAGGCCATATTGCAATTTATATTTGGGTTTAATTTCATGTTGTGTGCGTAGTACTTCAATTCTAGGACTCACACACATTGAGCTTTCACTCTTATTCCCAAGACCTTAGTTAAGGCCATATTGCAATTGATACTTGGGTTTCATTTGAAGTCGTGTGTGTGTTGTCTTTTCATTTTCACACGCACCCACAATAAGCCTTCTCTCTTATTTGCAAGACTCAAGTAAGGGCCCATATATAGTATATACGTATTTCCCTTTTTGGCTTTGTCTTTTCAATTTGGGTTTTAAGGTTCAGCTGTGTGTGTAGTCTTTCCATATATACACGGCACACACTTGCACTATTGAGCCTTTCCGCTCTTAAGATATAGCCATATTTCCCTTTTGCAATTTCCCTTCGGCATTTTACATTACAAGTCATTTCCCTTCGGCAATTTCCATTACAAGTCATTTCCCTTCGGCATTGTCTTTTAAATTCGGGTTTTCCCTTTGGAGTTGCGTGAGTTTGCATTGCATATACTCCATACCACGAGTTAGGACGCATATTGCATCAAAGTAAACCCCATACTCCTGCTCGAAATCGCCATATTTTAGCGGAGTGTTCATAACACACACCTAGGTGGCCCAAAAAGGGATAAAAAGAAAGACTTAGGCACGTGCAAATCCACGTGAACTAACATCTGAAAATCATACCAAAAAGACCTGAATCAAACACCTCAAACCACTTTTGTAGGTTCTTACGCTCAAAAACTCGATTTTAAAAGCGTACAGACTGACCCTTGCGCATCGGTGCAAGAAGGTCTGCGACGACAAGAGCTTGCTTGCTCACAGTCGCCACGTTAGGAGTTAGGTTTTAAAATATATCTTCGCTAGCTTAAGTAAGCTAGCTGGCACGCCCTGTTTGTTTAAATAGGACTTAGGCACACGAAAAGGTTCGCTTCAGGTCTAAGCACCAGGAGCGAGAATTTTCTGTGTCTACAGACATTTGGCACGCCCGGTGGGACGTGAGTCTTTTAAAGTCGAGTCACTCTAGGAACCTTGCGAAAATGTTTCAAAAAAGGTGTTGTTTTAACTCTTTTTTCTTTACTTGTACTTAGGAATTTTGAAAAAGGCTTGAAAGCATGTCAAAATCCAACCCAAGTGAAGTGTCGAGCCAAGGCTCATGTGCATCAAATTCTCACTCTTTGAAAAATAAGATCAAACTAGACGAGATAGAGGACTTGAGAAGGGAATTCGAGGCCAAAATCGATGCTCTCAGCCAAGAGGCTGAAGTACGCGATTCATGTTCATCGAATGGTGAACAAAGGGCCAAGAAAAAAACTGAAAAACCTCGCAAGCACAAAGAGGCCTCCATAATGGAAGGCAACAAATACCACGAGTCCTTCACACAAAAGGACCGTAAAGCCCTACAACAGCTGCTGAAATGGAAGAATAAAGAGAAAAGGAGTTACGCCCTGTCTGATTTCCTTCCCATGGATTACGAAACAGGTAGTAATGATGAAATACCGAACTTCCATCGGTATGACGGCATGGGAGACCCTAGGTCTCACTTGCAACTTTTCTCGTGTCGAGCCCATAAGAAGAAAAAGGACTCGATGAAATGGGTGTATTGGTTCCCTTTATCCCTTAAAGGCACAACTGCCAAATGGCTGGCTTTCTACGATTTAAGCCAGTTCGCTACTTTTGAAGAGTTAGCGAACTGCTTCATGCAAAGATTTGCACATAACGTAGAAGTCACGCCAACTTTAAACACTTTAAGGGATACGAAGCAAGGCATTGTAAACACCCCGAAATCCCACGAATTCCTCAAACCAACCTGGTTTTATAAAAGCAGCCCCAAAGGGCCATTTTGAGTCTGGAAACCCAGGAGCCTTCCAGGCAACCCTGTACATATGTTCTAAACTTTTATATATTTTAAATATGTATAATATGTTTGAAAAACTATTAAAATATGTTTTGAAACCCCACAAAGCAAGCTTGGCCTGATCAAAGTAGGACCAGAAGAGCCAAAGAGAGCCCGGAACCGGAGCACAAGTTGAGCCCAGCACAACAACTCTCATATTGAATCCACCCCTAGGATCTCGAATGTCCAAGACCCTGTTATAATCAGAAACCATTTGAAATCATCTCCGGAAGGTGAAAACAGAAGCGGACGATCATGTTGGCGAAGACCCAACGCAGACGGAGTACTGATGCTGTCAGACCCCGCACAAACCATTCGTTTCGAACACAGCCTAAAGGAGTCAGAATTCAATTTGGATCAGATCTGGACCATATATATCCAGATCCCAATCCAAACCTATGTGTGGATTTGGATTTGGATTTGGATTTGGATCCAGAGATCCAATCCAATATCCACATTCTTGGCCCACATCACCTTCTCATAAATGGAGGTGGGGCCCACTTGAATTTCACGTGGGATTATGGGCATGAGAGAGAGTGGGGGAGGATAAGATTTGAGTATGGTTGTAATTAAGCTTTACTTGTGTGTCAAGTTTGGGGTTAATCATGTGGGTTAGCCAAATTGGCATGGGTTTAAGCTTGTATTAGCCAAAACCTAACCTAGGGCTGCACCAACATGATGCAACAAGGTCTATCGGTGATGCAAAGGGAGCTCCCTAACCCAATCCTAATAAAAAAACCCTAATCCTAGCCTTTTACCCTAATCCTGTCCTAAACCTAGCCTAATCACCTAACCCACTTCCCAAATCTTGGCCTAATCCTAACCTAATCACCTAACCCACTTCCCTAATCCTCCCCTAAACCTAGCTTAATTTCCTTAAACCTAACCTAATCCTAGCCTAATCACCTCACCCCAAAACCAACCCACCTAGCTAAGCCCTAAACCCCTAAACCACCCCACCTAAACCTAGCACACCATATACCTAAGACCCCTTGTATTAAAATATCTGGCCCCTCCTCAAAACCAGCCCACCTTATCACCACACCACCACCACCTAAACCATCTTACGACCCTCCTCAAAACCAGCCCCAACCGCCCTTCACCAACCTATATAACCCCCCCCTAATGGGCGGGTTTTTCATTCACTCCAGCCCACCTTGGCCCAGTCGACCTTGGCCAATCCCCTTCCAGCCGAGCCTTCCACCTTGTTGCCCTCCTTCCACCTGCACCACCGCTACTCCAGCCAAGCTCCACCTCGTGCCACCTTCATCCCCCGGCCGAACTCCACTCCACGCTGCAACCTTCACCACCCGGCTGCCCTTCTTCCATCCATCGCTCCTCTTCATCAGCCGGTTAGTACCCTACACTTAGCTCCACCTCTTCTTCACTCCCCCTCCACTCTCAACCACCCACACCACCACAACCTCCTGCCAACACCACCTACCTGTCATCCCTACCCATTCAGCCAGACCTCCACCTTACATCACCTGCCTTGAACCACTTCGCCTAGTGACACCCGACCACCCTACTTGGCTCCCTAGGACCTGCCCCTTCCACTCTCCACCAACCCTTGGCTCTACCTTACACCACACCCTAGCTAGCCCCCTTCCCATCCTTGCCATCCCTTAGCTACACTAGTAGCCGGCCACCACCAAGCTCTCCTTAGTCGGCCACTCCAACCGACTGTACCAAATCCATTCGGCCAGCCATACATTTCCCTTAGGCACTCCCTTAGGCTCCCCTTTAGCACTACCTTCCTTAATACCAGCCCATCCTTTAGTGACCTTCCTTAGTCACCTTAGCCCAAAGCATCAAGGCAGCACCTTCCTAGCAGCCGACCACCTTCAAGGCGCCCTTCCTGCGCACCCAAGTCACCCGGCCAGCATCTCCCCTTGCCATTCCATTTCGAGGAGCTCCCTCTTGCAACCCAAGGCGAAGCCAAGCCTATGCTCAAGCAAGTCACCTCCAGACCAGCTATAAGTAAGTGCCTAACTCGGTCCTTAGTTGTAGATTTGCTTAAATTAAATTTGATACGGGGTTGTAATAACGGAGCATAGTCTCCCCCTGCTTGTAATAACGTAGCTTGGCACACCCACACACACGTGCACTCTCTTAGGCGTGCACAATTTTGAACACACAAGGCCTAATCAACCCCTAAGATATAAATTTATGTATATACTTTAAATTACGTAGGGTTTTGCTTAAGTTGGGTGTGTCGTCTTTAAATTCTCGCACTCACACACATTGAGCCTTCGCTCTTATTTGTAAGGCCCAAGTAAGGGCCGTGTTATACTATCCTTGGGTTTATTTCATGTTGTGTGCGTAGTACTTCAATTCAAGCACTCACACACATTGAGCTTTCGCTCTTATTCCCAAGACCTTAGTTAAGGCCATACTGCAATTTATATTTGGGTTTAATTTCATGTTGTGTGCATGGTACTTCAATTCAAGCACTCACACACATTGAGCTTTCGCTCTTATTCCCAAGACCTTAGTTAAGGCCATATTGCAAGTTATATTTGGGTTTTATTTCATGTCGTGTGTGTAGTACTTCAATTCTCGCACGCACCCACATTGAGCCTTCGCTCTTATTTGCAAGACCCAAGTAAGGGCCCATATATACATTATATACGTATTTCCCTTTTGGCAATTTCCCTTCGGCAATTTCCATTACAAGTCATTTCCCTTCGGCAATTTCCATTACAAGTCATTTCCCTTCGGCATTGTCTTTAAATTCGGGTTTTCCCTTTGGAGTAGCATGAGTTTGCATTGCATATACGCCATACCACGAGTTAGGACGCATATTGCATCAAAGCAAACTCCATACTCCCGCTCAAAGTCGCCACATTTAGTGGAGTGTTCATAACACACACCTAGGTGGCCCGTAAAGGGATAAAAAGAAAGACTTAGGCACGTGCAAATCCACATGATCTAAAATCTGAAAATCATACTAAAACGACCCGAATCAAACACCTCGAACTGCTTTCGTAGGTCCTTCTATCCAAAAACTCAATCTTTAAAAGCGTATAGACTGACCCTTGCGCATCGATGCAAGAAGGTCTGCGACGACAAGAGCTTGCTTGCTCACAGTCGCCACGTTAGAAGTCAGGTTTAAAATATATCTTCGCTAGCTTAGGTAAGCTAGCTGGCATGCACTGTTTATTTAAATAGGACTTAGGCACACGAAAAGGCTCGTTCCTGGCCTAAGAACCAGGAAGCGGAGATTTTCTGCGTCTACAGGCATGAACGAAGACGTACATGCCTTCATTATTCGATGGAGGTCCCTTTTGGGCCAAGTACGAGAGCCCATATCCGAAGGATGCACAGTCATGCTCATCTTGGATAATTTTAAAAGCGAGTTAAAGACCCTTCTCTAGCTCCAGGAAATCTCAACTTTCCATAAGTTGATAAAAAAAGCATCCCTTTTCGAAACAAACTTGAAAAAGGGGATATATGATCACTTATGGAAAGGATGTGCCATTTCTAAAACTCGCTTGGAAAAGCCCATCACTTACGGGCTACCCACGATGGACAAAGGGGCAATGCCCCATAAAATCGCCAATGTCCGGGTGGATCCAGGTGTGGCGGGCACTTTTAAAAATTTTGAAAAGCTAGAAAACAAAAGGGAGAGAAATTTCCAAAAGCCGATTGAAAAACGGGAGTACACACTGCTGGGGCAACCTGTGTCGGAGGTCCTAGACCTCGTACTTGCCCAAGGCATGATTGAACTTTCCAAAATCCCTAAGGGAGTCACTTCCAAAGGAGGATATTTAAATCGTTTTTGCAAGTATCATCGGCTCAAAGGCCATGATATAAAGCGTTGTTTCTCCCTTTTAAATAAAATCAAGAACTTGATAGCGAAGGGCTGGCTCCAAGTCACTGTGGAACTTGAGCCAACTCAAGCTATCTTCAAAGAACCCTTTCCCAAGCACGCTAGTAGCAGTGGGAAAGGAAAGGAGGTATGTACCCTCACCTTTTCAAAAGATCTAGCACAAAAATCTGAGTCTAGTCGACCCACTTGTGCGTCTACTCTTGTACTTTACAAGAAGCCCGCCCAAGTTATCATCCGGGGACCACCAAGAGCTGAATCCCTGGCTAAACAGGTTTTAAAACTTCAAGGTGCTCCTCAACTCATAATTAGAGCCAATTTTAGTGCGAACCTTAGGCTGGTCGTGGGGGAAGTGACTAGATCCGGGAGGATCTATCAACCCCCGCACCTACAAAGTGCTAAAAAGGTGGTCAGTGTGCCTGGCCCCTCAAAAGCATGTATTCCTAGAGTTCTGCCAAAAGGAGACAATGGGAAAGTCGTCCCAACCCCTTATGATTTCGAAAACCATCTTTCAAAGATTCCTATCCACATGTCTATCCTAGAGCTTATACAAACTTCGCCTAGGCATAGACTTGTGCTAGAGAAAATTCTAGAAAGAGCCAAGGTTAGTTCGAACATAAGTCCAGAATCCCTGTCTGACCAAGTGGCATTAATAGGAGCAAAATCGCCCATCACTTTCTCGGAAGATGATGTAGATAGACCCTACGAGTCCCACAACCAGGCCCTGCATATCGAGGTGGTTCTGAATAACCACTATCTGGACAAGTGCCTAGTCGATGGGGGAGGAGGGCTCAACATCCTTCCACTTCATGTGGTGTACCAAATCGGAGTCACCTTGACTTCTGTAAACCCAAGCCCCATCGTTATCACTGGATACGATGGGAATGCGTCTAGGCCTTTAGGATCGATCGAACTCCCGATGGAAACGGGAGGGATCACACACAGGGGTGTTCCATGTCTTGGACATCCACCCCCATTATAACCTGTTGCTGGGAAGGCCCTGGATACACAAATTGTGCGCTGTGCCATCCACCTTCCACAGGTGTGTCAAGATCCCTTTCAGGGACCAGGTCGTGGTGATCCTAGGTGAGAGTCACCCTCAGCTTCTGGGGATCATAAACTCTCCTTTTTTGTCGAGCTCCCAGGCCCATGAGGCTAACCTGGGGCAGACCGTGGTCGAGCCGCCAAGGCTCGTGTTAAACAACCCTAGGAAGGTTGTGTATGTGAAGGGGCCGCCCAAAGCAGGCTCCCTCCCGATCCTAACCCTTCTAGGAAGACCCAAGCAGACAAGAATCCATACGAGCACAATATGGACGACAGCAAGTTCCAGGACCACGATTTGTATCATACTTTTTCAAAAAACAAAAAATCGTGGAACATGCTGTTGAATATGGGCTACACGCCTTATAAAAGTCTAGGGACACAAAACCAGGGTCTCTTAGAGCCCATCCTTCCTATGGCCAACCCAAGCCAATACGGGATCGGCTATACTCCGAAAATACCGCCAGAGCCACCCCTTGTGACCACCTGGGTCAAGGGTGACGACGAAATACCGAACTTTCATCGGTATGATGGCATGGGAGACCCTAGGTCTCACTTGCAACTTTTCTCGCATCGAGCCCATAAGAAGAAAAAGGACTCGATGAAATGGGTGTATTGGTTCCCTTTATCCCTTAAAGGCATAGCTGCCAAATGGCTGGCTTCCTATGATTTAAGCCAGTTCGCTACTTTTGAAGAGTTAGCAAACTACTTCATGCAAAGATTTGCACACAACGTAGAAGTCACACCGACTCTAAACACTTTAAGGGATACGAAGCAAGGCATGAACGAAGACGTACATGCCTTCATTATACGATGGAGGTCACTTTTGGGCCAAGTGCGAGAGCCCATATCCGAAGGATGTGCAGTCATGCTCGTCTTGGATAATTTTAAAAGCGAGTTAAAGACCCTTCTCTCGCTCCATGTGATCTCAACTTTCCATAAGTTGATAAAAAAAGCATCCCTTTTCGAAACAAACTTGAAAAAGGGAATATACGATCACTTGTGGAAAGGAAGTGCCGTTTCTAAAACCCGCTTGGAAAAACCCATCACTTATGGGCTACCCACGATGGACAAAGGGGCAAAACCCCATAAAATCGCCAATGTTCGGGTAGATCCAGGCGTGGCAGGCACTTCCAAAAATTTTGAAAAACTAGAAAACAAAAGGGAGCGAACCTTTCAAAAATTGATTGAAAAATGGGAGTACACACCGCTGGGGCAACCTGTGTCAGAGGTCCTAGACCTCCTACTTGCCCAAGGCATGATAGAACTTCCCGAAATCTCCGAAGGAGTCACTTCCAAAGGGGGGTATTTAAATCGATTTTGCAAGTATCATCGGCTCAAGGGCCATGATACCAAACGTTGTTTTTCCCTTTTAAATAAAATTGAGAACTTGATAGCGGAGGGCCGGTTCCAGGTCACTGCGGAACCTGAGCCACCTCAAGCTATCTTCAAAGAACCCTTTCCCAAGCACGCTAGTGGCAGTGGGAAATGAAAGGAGGTATGTACCCTCACCTTTTCAAAAGAACTAGCGCAAAATTCTGAGTCTGGTCGACCCACTTGCGCGCCCACTCTTGTACTGTACAAAAAGCCCGCCCAAGTCGTCATCCGGGGACCACCAAGAGCTGAATCCCCTGCTAAACCAGTTTTAAAACTTCAAGGTACTCCTCAACTCATACTTAGAGCCAATTTTAGTGCGAACCCTAAGCTGGTCGTGGGGGAAGGAAGTGACTAGATTTGGGAGGATCTATCAACCCCCACACCTACAAAGTGCTAAAAAGGTGGTCAGTGTGCCTGGCCCCTCAACAGCATGTATTCTTGGAGTTCTGCCAAATGCAGACAAGGGAAAAGTCGTCCTAAATCCTTATGATTTCGAAAACCACATTTCAAAGATTCCTATCCACATGTCTATCCTAGAGCTTATACAAACTTCGCCTAGGCATAGACTCGTGCTAGAGAAAATTCTAGAAAGAGCCAAGGTTGATTCAAACATAAGTCTGGAATCCCTGTCTGCCCAAGTGGCTTTAATAGGAGCAAAATCGCCCATCACTTTTTCGGAAGATGATGTAGATAGACCATACGAGTCCCACAACCAGGCCCTACATATCGAGGTGGTTCTGAATAACCACTATCTGGACAGTGCCTAGTCGATGGGGGAGGAGGGCTCAACATCCTTCCACTTGATGTGGTGTACCAAATCGGAGTCACCTTGACTTCTGTGAACCCAAGCCCCATCGTTATCACTGGATATGATGGGAATGCATCTAGGCCTTTAGGATCAATCGAACTCCCAATGGAAACAGGAGGGATCACTCACACGGGGGTGTTCCATGTCTTGGACATCCACCCCCATTATAACCTGTTGCTGGGAAGGCCCTGGATACACAGCTTGTGCGCTGTGTCATCCACCTTCCACAGGTGTGTCAAGATCCCTTTCAGGGACCAAGTCGTGGTGATCCTAGGTGAGAGTCACCCACAGCTTGAGGGGATCATAAACTCCCCATGTTTATCGAGCTCCCAAGCCCATGAGGCTAACCTGGGGCAGATTGTGATCGAGCCGCCAAGGCTCGTGTTAAACAACCCTAGGAAGGTTGTATATGTGAAGGGGCCGCCCAAAGCAGGCCCCCTCCCGATCTTAACCCTTCTAGGAAGACCCAAGCGTTCCCTATTTCCAAAGGCCCTGGACAAGAAGCCATACGAGCACGATATGGACGACAGCAAGTTCTAGGACCACGATCTTTATCAGAATTTTTCAAAAAATAGAAAATCATGGAACATGTTGTTAAATATGGGCTACGGGCCCTACAAAAGTCTAGGGGCACAAAACCAGGGTCTCCTAGAGACCATCCTTCCTAGGGCCAACCCAAGCCGATACGGGATCGGCTATACTCCCAAAATACCGCCAGAGCCACCCCCTGTGACCACCTGGGTGAAGGGTGCCCTGGAGCCTACCCTAGAAGAGACCTACGATTTAGACCTCCTATTCTGAGTCTAACCCATAGTGTTTTCCCTTTGTAGGTATGATGGCAGATCCCTTTCATAAAAATACAAAAACATTTGAAAAACTTAAAATCAAAAAAATCGAAAAAGAGGAAAAACCAAAAATAATGGAAAAACAAAAACTCGAAAATAGAGTGCTTTGTATGGTTCCTAAGGTTCTTGTTTTACAAAAACCCAAAAAAATTGAAAATTTGGAAAATACCAAAAAGATTTTGTATATAGTTGCTCCTGGTAGGACTTTGGAAAAAGATTTCGAAAGGAACGTCGTCTGCATAGCCAGACCAAAAATTTTGAAATCAATAAAAAATCCGAGTACAAAACCAGGTCTTTTTGAAAATCACGCATCAAATTCCCTCGGGTCTATAACCCACGAGAATGATCGAAGCCCAGAAGTGGATCCCCTTGAGGAAGATCCCACTTCTGAACTCTTAGAATTTCATAAAATTCTCGATTTTGAAAGACCTTCCAATTCAGTAGGAGGAGATTTCATAGAGGTGAACCTAGGGGAAGATTCCAATCCCAAAACCATCAAAATAGGCGCATGCTTGCATGAACATGAAAGATTAGCATTCATTGCGTTTCTACGAACCTATTTAGATGTGTTTGCATGGACGTATGAAGACATGCCGGGCATAGACCCCAGCATTGTCGAACATCGTCTTTCCTTAGAGGCGGATGTAAAACCCATAAAGTAGAAGCTTAGGAAAATACACCTGAATGTACACACGCAAGTCAAAGAGGGTTTAGAAGATCTGTTAAAAGCCGGATTTATAAAACCCATTGCGTATTCTGATTGGTTGTCAAACATCATTGTAGTTCAAAAAACCAATGGGAAAATTCGAATATGCATCGATTTCAGAAACCTGAATAAAGCCACTCCAAAGGATAACTATCCTTTACCGAATATAGATTTGATAGTCAATAGTACTGCAAATCATGAAATGTTTTCGTTTATGGATGGCTATTCAGGCTATAATCAAATCAAACTAAGTCCACGAGATCAGGGTAAGACCGCCTTCACAACCCCATGGGGCACGTACTGCCATACAGTCATGCCCTTTGGTTTGAAAAATGCCGGCGCAACATACCAGCGAGCCATGACCACGATCTTCCATGATCAAATTCATGAGCTCGTAGAAGTGTATGTAGATGATCTCTTGGCGAAATCCAAAACCCGATGCACTCATATCGAATGTTTGCAAAAGATTTTCAAAAGGCTTAGGCTTTACAAAGTAAAGCTAAACTCTCAAAAATGTGTATTCAGGGTAGAGTCAGGGAAGCTTCTGGGCTTTATGGTGAGCCAAAGGGGTATAGAAGTCAACCCCTCTAAGTGTCGAGCCATCATAGACATGGCTCCACCCTCCATTCTCACTCAAATTCGTAGCCTCCAGGGTCGATTACAGTCCGTTCGCCGATTCATATCGAATCTGGCAACTAGATGTGAACCCTTCAATAAACAATTGAGGAAGGGCACGAAATTCTTATGGGATGACGAATGCCAGAAGTTCTTCGAGAGACTAAAGGCATACTTGGTTAATCCCCCCGTTTTGAATCCTTCGAAGCAAGGAAAACCGCTTTTACTCTACATCTCTATGCATGCAAATGCTTTAGGAGCCCTATTGGCTCAATACGAGGATGACACCCATAAGGAGTATGCCATCTACTATATTTCGAAAACTCTCTTGGCTTATGAACGAAATTATCAAGCCATGGAGAAGACGTGCTTGGCCCTAGTCTGGGCCTGCCAGAAATTCAGACACTATTTCCTAGATCATGAGATCTGGATAGTGTCCAAGCTTGATCCAATCAAGCACTTATTCGAAAAACCCATTCCCACGGGTAGATTGGGCAAATGGCAACTCCTTCTAATGGAGTACGACCTGAAATACCATCATCAGATCTCCATTAAGGGGCAAGCCCTACCAGACTACGTGGCTGAGTTCCCCTTGGAGGACGCATATCCCACATTTGATGAAATGCCTGACGAAGGCATATTGCAAAACCATTTCCAAAACCACATTTTGGCAAACAATTTCGAAAACCAAGTGTGGAAGATGCACTTCGATGGGGCACGAAACCAACGAGGGGCTGGTGCTGGGGTCATCCTCATCTCCCCTGAAAAGGGCGAGATTCCCATAGCAGTCCGTCTAGATTTCGAATGTTCCAACAACGTAGCTGAGTATGAAGCACTCATACAAGGCTTAAGGATTTCGAAAACTCTAGGGGCATCATGCATCGAGGTCTTTGGAGATTTGCTCCTTGTTATAAACCAGGTTTTGAAAATTTGGCAAGTACGTAATGAAAAACTACTTCCATATCACGAGTTGGCCATTCGATTGGTCCAGTCCTTCCAATCGTGTAAACTCACACACGTAGGAAGAGAGGACAATAGCATCGCCGCTGCCCTCTCCTCATTGGGTTCAGCTCTAAAGGTCGATCCCATTGCCGGTACCCGGTCTTTAGAGATATGACATGCGCCCAACCCATCCACACACGACTTGGATATTTGCCAAAATAACCCCAATTCTATTAAAAAACCCTGGTTTTACGACATAAAACAATTTCTAGAAAATGGGGGATTCGCCGAGGATGCCACATCCAAAGATAAGGCATTCATCAGTAAGATTTCGACCCGATACACCATTCTGGGTGGGGTTTTATACAAGAAAAGCTTTACTGGCATCCTACTTAGGTGTATCGATCTGGAGGAGGCTAGGATAGTGATGCATGAGTTCCACGATGAAGAATGTGGAGGTCATGTTAATGCCAACATGATGGCAATAAAAATACTTAGAGGGGGATATTTTTGGTCCACCCTGAAAAAGGATTGTCACGATCATGTTAGGAAGTGTCATCCATGTCAAGTGCATGGGCACGCCATTCATATCCCCTCATCCTTCTTCTTACAAAGAAATGCCTAGTTCAATATAGCAAGATACTTGCAAGTAGTACGTGCTATTTCTAAATGGGCTGATCTGGAATGGATCCAGTGTGAGCTTGGGATAAGTCCTCCCCTCTTCTCTTCTCCTTCCAAAAGGAAAAACACGGCCCAAACAAAGGGAATTTCCCATTCAAAGTCTCTTTCCAAAAGAAAGAAACCAGAATTCAAAAGAAAAATCGATTCTCTTATAAAAAAGAGGGATTAAAGAAAAAATACTCTCAAAGGGAGACCCTCTATTAAAAAAAGGAAAAAGAGGCCAAAAAGCTCAAAAAGAGCAATTTTATGCCTTCTGTGCCTTAAACCACGGGACGCTTCAGAAGGGACCATGGTATCTCTTTCTCATCCCTAGCTTATCCCAAGCTAAAGCATGGTTCATTTCGAGAAATCCTAAAGTAAAAATAGGATTTACTTACTTGAATTTCATCTTGTTTGAGAATTCGACGTTTCGAGTAAGACATAGGAATTTGAAATATAGCTTGTTTTCTTATAAAACCTCCGCTAGACAAGCTCGAGATCCTTAGGATCGAGACTCAAGACAGTTGTCCCTTTTGTAAATAGTTTTGTAAATAGATTTTGAAAAATCGAACATCGAACAGCATAGGATGTGCTCACTTGGAGCAACAGGCCTTGTAAGTCTCTAGAGTTCGACCACATCTGGTCTCCGGGAGGTCGCCACTCTTGGCACCACACCCATGTCATGCATCTACATTCCATGCATGACACTTGCATAAACATGATCCCATTTAGGACCAGATTCCATACATATCCCTTTGGCATGATATCTCCTCCTACCAAGGTTTTTAAAAGTGAGATTTTGCTAAAGATTGAGACGATCCCATATTTTCGTGGTTAGATCTAAGGAGACATTGAAAGGGGTGTTTGTCATCTTTGCCCTTATCCAAATCGATTTGGACAAGGCCAAAGAGGGGCATCTGTAAACACCCTGAAATCCCACGAATTCCTCAAACCAACCTGGTTTTATAAAAGCAGCCCCAAAGGGCCATTTTGAGTCTGGAAACCCAAGAGCCTTCCAGGCAACCCTGTACATATGTTTTAAACTTTTATATGTTTTAAAAACTGTTAAAATATGTTTTGAAACTCCACAAAGCAAGCTTGGCCTGATCAAAGCAGGACCAGAAGAGCCAAAGAGAGCCTGAAACCGGAGCACAAGTCGAGCCCGGCACAACAACTCTCGTATTGAATCCACCCCCAGGATCTCGAACATCCAAGACCCTGTTATAATAAAAAACCATTTGAAATCATCTCCGGAAGGTGAAAACAGAAGCGGACGATCATGTTAGCGAAGACCCAACGCAGACGGAGTACTGATGCTGTCAGACCCTACACAAACCATTCGTTTCGAACACAGCCTGAAGGAGTCAGAATTCAGTTTGGATCGGATCTGGACCATATATATCCAGATCCCAATCCAAACCTATGTGTGGATTTGGATTTGGATTTGGATCCAGAGATCCAATCGAATATCCACATCCATGGCCCACATCACCTTCTCATAAATGGAGGTGGGGCCCACTTGAATTTCACGAGGGATTATGGGCATGAGAGAGAGTGGGGGAGGATAAGATTTGAGTATGGTTGTAATTAAGCTTGACTTGTGTGTCAAGTTTGGGGTTAATCATATGGGTTAGCCTAATTGGCATGGGTTTAAGCTTGTATTAGCCAAAACCTAACCTAGGGCTGCACCAACATGATGCAATAAGGTCTATGGGTGATGCAAAGGGAGCTCCCTAACCCAATCCTAATAAAAAACCCTAATCCTAGCCTTTTACCCTAATCCTGTCCTAAACCTAGCCTAATCACCTAACCCACTTCCCTAATCTTGGCCTAATCCTAACCTAATCACCTAACCCACTTCCCTAATCCTCCACTAAACCTTGCTTAATTTCCTTAAACCTAACCTAATCTTAGTCTAATCACCTAACCCACCTCACTAAACCTCACCCCAAAACCAACCCACCTAGCTAAGCCCTAAACCCCTAAACCACCCCACCTAAACCTAGCACACCATATACCTAAGACCCCTTGTATTAAAATATCTGGCCCCTCCTCAAAACTAGCCCACCTTATCACCACACCACCACCACCTAAACCATCTTACGACCCTCCTCAAAACCAACCCCAACCGCCCTTCACCAACCTATATAACCCCCCCCCTAATGGGCGGGTTTTTCATTCACTCCAGCCCACCTTGGCCCAGTCGACCTTGGCCAATCAAAATTCTCGCACTCACACACATTGAGCCTTCGCTCTTATTTGTAAGACCCAAGTAAGGGTCGTGTTATACTATCCTTGGGTTTATTTCATGTTGTGTGCGTAGTACTTCAATTCAAGCACTCACACACATTGAGCTTTCGCTCTTATTCCCAAGACCTTAGTTAAGGCCATACTGCAATTTATATTTGGGTTTAATTTCATGTTGTGTGCATGGTACTTCAATTCAAGCACTCACACACATTGAGCTTTCACTCTTATTCCCAAGACCTTAGTTAAGGCCATATTGCAAGTTATATTTGGGTTTTATTTCATGTCGTGTGTGTAGTACTTCAATTCTCGCACGCACCCACATTGAGCCTTCGCTCTTATTTGCAAGACCCAAGTAAGGGCCCATATATACATTATATACGTATTTCCCTTTTTGCAATTTCCCTTCGGCAATTTCCATTACAAGTCATTTCCCTTCGGCAATTTCCATTACAAGTCATTTCCCTTTGGCATTGTCTTTAAATTCGGGTTTTTCCTTTGGAGTAGCGTGAGTTTGCATTGCATATACGCCATACCACGAGTTAGGACGCATATTGCATCAAAGCAAACTCCATACTCCCGCTCAAAGTCGCCACATTTAGTGGAGTGTTCATAACACACACCTAGGTGGCCCGTAAAGGGATAAAAAGAAAGACTTAGGCACGTGCAAATCCACATGATCTAAAATCTGAAAATCATACTAAAAAGACCCGAATCAAACACCTCGAACCGCTTTCGTAGGTCCTTCTATCCAAAAACTCAATCTTTAAAAGCGTACAGACTGACCCTTGCGCATCGGTGCAAGAAGGTCTGCGACGACAAGAGCTTGCTTGCTCACAATCGCCACGTTAGAAGTCATGTTTAAAATATATCTTCGCTAGCTTAGGTAAGCTAGCTGGCACGCACTGTTTATTTAAATAGGACTTAGGCACACGAAAAGGCTCGTTCCTGGCCTAAGAACCAGGAAGCGGAGATTTTCTGCGTCTACAGGCATGAACGAAGACGTACATGCCTTCATTATTCGATGGACGTCCCTTTTGGGCCAAGTACTAGAGCCCATATCCGAAGGATGCGCAGTCATGCTCATCTTGGATAATTTTAAAAGCGAGTTAAAGACCCTTCTCTAGCTCCAGGAAATCTCAACTTTCCATAAGTTGATAAAAAAAGCATCCCTTTTCGAAACAAACTTGAAAAAGGGGATATATGATCACTTATGGAAAGGATGTGCCATTTCTAAAACTCGCTTGGAAAAGCCCATCACTTACGGGCTACCCACGATGGACAAAGGGGCAAAGCCCCATAAAATCGCCAATGTTCGGGTGGATCCAGGTGTGGCGGGCACTTTAAAAATTTTGAAAAGCTAGAAAACAAAAGAGAGAGAAATTTCCAAAAGCCGATTGAAAAACGGGAGTACACACTGCTGGGGCAACCTGTGTCGGAGGTCCTAGACCTCGTACTTGCCCAAGGCATGATTGAACTTCCCAAAATCCCTGAGGGAGTCACTTCCAAAGGAGGATATTTAAATCGTTTTTGCAAGTATCATCGGCTCAAAGGCCATGATACAAAGCGTTGTTTCTCTCTTTTAAATAAAATCAAGAACTTGATAGCGGAGGGCTGGCTCCAAGTCACTGCGGAACTTGAGCCAACTCAAGCTATCTTCAAAGAACCCTTTCCCAAGCACGCTAGTAGCAGTGGGAAAGGAAAGGAGGTATGTACCCTCACCTTTTCAAAAGAACTAGCACAAAAATCTGAGTCTAGTCGACCCACTTGTGCGTCTACTCTTGTACTTTACAAGAAGCCCGCCCAAGTTGTAATCCGGGGACCACCAAGAGCTGAATCCCCAGCTAAACAGGTTTTAAAACTTCAAGGTGCTCCTCAACTCATAATTAGAGCCAATTTTAGTGCGAACCTTAGGCTGGTCGTGGGGGAAGTGACTAGATCCAGGAGGATCTATCAACCCCCGCACCTACAAAGTGCTAAAAAGGTGGTCAGTGTGCCTGGCCCCTCAAAAGCATGTATTCCTAGAGTTCTGCCAAAAGGAGACAATGGGAAAGTCGTCCCAACCCCTTATGATTTCAAAAACCATCTTTCAAAGATTCCTATCCACATGTCTATCCTAGAGCTTATACAAACTTCGCCTAGGCATAGACTCATGCTAGAGAAAATTCTAGAAAGAGCCAAGGTTAGTTCGAACATAAGTTCGGAATCCCTGTCTGACCAAGTGGCATTAATAGGAGCAAAATCGCCCATCACTTTCTCGGAAGATGATGTAGATAGACCCTACGAGTCCCACAACCAGGCCCTGCATATCGAGGTGGTTCTGAATAACCACTATCTGGACAAGTGCCTAGTCGATGGGGGAGGAGGGCTCAACATCCTTCCACTTCATGTGGCGTACCAAATCGGAGTCACCTTGACTTCTGTAAACCCAAGCCCCATCGTTATCACTGGATACGATGGAAATGCGTCTAGGCCTTTAGGATCGATCGAACTCCCGATGGAAACGGGAGGGATCACACACAGGGGTGTTCCGTGTCTTGGACATCCACCCCCATTATAACCTGTTGCTGGGAAGGCCCTGGATACACACATTGTGCGCTGTGCCATCCACCTTCCACAGGTGTGTCAAGATCCCTTTCAGGGACCAGGTCATGGTGATCCTATGTGAGAGTCACCCTCAGCTTCAGGGGATCATAAACTCTCCTTTTTTGTCAAGCTCCCAAGCCCATGAGGCTAACCTGGGGCAGACCGTGGTCCAGTCGCCAAGGCTCGTGTTAAACAACCCTAGGAAGGTTGTGTATGTGAAGGGGCCACCCAAAGTAGGCTACCTCCCGATCCTAACCCTTCTAGGAAGACCCAAGCATCCTCTATTTTCAAAACCCCTGGACAAGAAGCCATACGAGCACAATATGGATGACAGCAAGTTCCAGGACCACGATTTGTATCATACTTTTTCAAAAAACAAAAAATCGTGGAACATGCTGTTGAATATGGGCTACACGCCCTATAAAAGTCTAGGGACACAATACCAGGGTCTCTTAGAGCCCATCCTTCCTAGGGCCAACCCAAGCCAATACGGGATCGGCTATACTCCCAAAATACCGCCAGAGCCACCCCCTGTGACCACCTGGGTCAAGGGTGCCCTGGAGCCTACCCTAGAAGAGACCTACGATTTAGACCTCTTATTCCGAGTCTAATCGGTAGTGTTTTCCCTTTATAAGTATGATGGAAGATCCCTTTCATAAAAATACAAAAACATTTGGAAAACTTAAAATAAAAAAAAAATCAAAAAAGAGGAAAAACCAAAAACAATGGAAAAACAAAAACTCGAAAATAGAGTGGTTTGTATAGTTCCTGGTAGGACTTCGGAAAAAGATTTCGAAAGGAACGTCGTCTGCATAGCCAGACCAAAAATTTTGAAATCAATTGAAAATCCAAGTACAAAAGCAGGTCTTTTGAAAAATCATGCATCAAATTCCCTCGAGTCTATAACCCAAGAGAATGATCAAAACCCAGAAGTGGATCCCCTTGAGGAAGATCCCACTTCTGAGCTCCCAGAATTTCATAAAATTCTCGATTTTTAAAGACCTTCAAATTCAGTAGGAGGAGATTTCATAGAGGTGAACCTAGGAAGTGATTCCAATCCCAAAACCATCAAGATAGGCGCATGTTTGCATAAACATGAAAGATCAGTATTCATTGCATTTCTACGAACCTATTTAGATGTGTTTGCATGGACGTATGAAGATATGCCGGGCATAGACCCCAGCATTGTCCAACATCGTCTTCCCTTAGATGCGGATGTAAAACCCATAAAGCAGAAGCTTAGGAAAATACACCCGAATGTACACACGCAAGTGAAAGAGAGTTTAGAAGATCTGTTAAAAGCCGGATTTATAAAACCCATTGCGTATTCTGATTGGTTGTCAAACATCGTTGTAGTTCAAAAAACCAATGGGAAAATTTGAATATGCATCGATTTCAGAAACCTGAATAAAGCCACTCCAAAGGATAATTATCCTTTACCAAACATAGATTTGATAGTTGATAGTACTGCAAATCATGAAATGTTTTCGTTTATGGATGGCTATTCAGGCTATAATCAAATCAAACTAAGTCCACGAGATCAAGGTAAGACCGCCTTCACAACCCCATGGGGCACATACTGCTATACAGTCATGCCCTTTGGTTTGAAAAATGCCGGCGCGACATACCAGAGAGCCATGACCACGATCTTCCATGATCAAATTCATGAGCTCGTAGAAGTGTATGTAGATGACCTCTTGGCAAAATCCAAAACCCGATGCACTCATATCGAATGTTTGCAAAAGATTTTCGAAAGGCTTAGGCTTTACAAAGTAAAGCTAAACCCTCAAAAATGTGTATTCGGGGTAGAATCAGGGAAGCTTCTAGGCTTTATGGTGAGCCAAAGAGGTATAGAAGTCGACCCCTCTAAGTGTCGAGCCATCATAGACATGGCTCCACCCTCCAATCTCACTCAAATTCGTAGCCTCCAAGGTCGATTATAGTTCGTTCGCCGATTTATATCAAATCTGGCGACTAGATGCGAACCCTTCAACAAGCTGTTGAGAAAGGGTACGAAATTCTTATGGGATGACGACTGCCAAAAGTCCTTCGAGAGACTAAAGGCATACCTAGTTAATCCCCCCGTTTTGAATCCTCCAAGACAAGGAAAACTGCTTTTACTTTACATCTCTGTGCATGTGAATGCTTTAGGAGCCCTACTGGCTCAATACGAGGATGACACCCATAAGGAGTATGCCATCTACTATATTTCAAAAACTCTCTTGGCTTATGAACGAAATTATCAAGCCATGGAGAAGACGTGCTTGGCTCTAGTCTGGGCCTGCCAGAAATTCAGACACTATTTCCTAGATCATGAGATCTGGATAGTGTCCAAGCTTGATCCAATCAAGCACTTGTTCAAAAAACCCATTCTCACGGGTAGATTGGGCAAATGGCAACTCCTTCTAATGGAGTATGACCTAAAGTACCATCACTAAACCTCCATTAAGGGGCAAGCCCTCGCAGACTTTGTGGCTGAGTTCCCCCTAGAGGACGCATATCCCACACTTGATGAAATGCCTGATGAAGGCATATTACAAAACCATTTCCAAAACCACATTTTGGCAAACAATTTCGAAAACCAAGTGTGGAAGATGAACTTCGATGGGGCACGAAACCAACGAGGGGCTGGTGCTGGGGTCATCCTCATCTCCCCTGAAAAGGGCGAGATTCCCATAGCAATCCGCCTAGATTTCGAATGTTCCAACAACATAGCTGAGTATGAAGCACTCATACAAGGCTTAAGGATTTCGAAAACTCTAGGGGCATCATGCATTGAGGTCTTTGGAGATTCTCTCCTTGTTATAAACCAGGTTTTGAAAATTTGGGAAGTACGTAATGAAAAACTGCTTCCTTATCACGAGTTGGCCACTCGATTGGTTGAGTCATTCGAATCGTGTAAACTCACACACGTAGGAAGAGAGGACAATGGCATTGTCGATGCCCTCTCCTCCTTGGGTTCAGCCCTAAAGGTCGATCCCATTTCAGGGACCCGGTCTTTAAAAATATGGCATGCGCCCAACCCATCCACACACAATTTGAATATTTGCCAAAATAACCCAGATTCCGTTGAAAAACCCTGGTTTTACGACATTAAGCATTTTCTAGAAAATGGGGGATTCACCGAGGATGCCACATCCAAAGATAAGGCATTCATCCGTAAAATTTCGACCCGATACACCATTCTGGGTGGGGTTCTATACAAGAAAAGTTTTACCGGCATCCTACTTAGGTGTATCGATCTAGAGGAGGCTAGAATAGTGATGCATGAATTCCACGATGGAGAATGTGGAGGCCATGTTAATGCCAACATGATGGCAATGAAAATACTTAGAGCGGGCTATTTTTGGTCCACCTTGAAAAAGGATTGTCACGATCATGTTAGGAAGTGTCATCCATGTCAAGTGCATGGGCACGCCATTCATATCCCCTCATTTGCATTACATTCCGTGGTCAACCCCTGGCCATTCACCATGTGGGCGTTTGACATTATAGGCCCCATATTTCCAAAAGCCTCGAATGGGCATCGATTCATTTTAGCAGCCACTGAGTATTTCTCCAAGTGGGTGGAAGCCATTTCCCTAACCAATGTGCTGGGGCAACATGTGGTGGCTTTCATTAGGAGGAATATCTTAGCTCGATTTGGGGTTCCACGAGACCTTGTGTCTGATAATGGTACTGTAAACACCCCGAAATCCCACGAATTTCTCGAATCAACCTGGTTTTGTAAAAGCAGCCCCAAAGGGCTATTTTGAGTTTGGAAACCCAGGAGCCTTCCAGGCAACCCTGTACATATATTTTAAACTTTATATGTTTTAAATATGTGTAATACGCTTTTGAAAACTTTAAAATATGTTTTGAAACCCCACAAAGCAAGCTAGGCCTGATAAAAGTAGGACTAGAAGAGCTAAAGAGAACCCGGAACCGGAGCACAAGTCGAGCCTGGCACAGCAACTCTCGTATTGAATCCACCCCCCCAGGATCTCGAACGTCCAAGACCCTGTTATCAGCAAAACATCACTTGAAATCATCTCCAGAAGGTGAAAACAGAAGCAGACGACCATGTTGGCGAAGACCCAACGTAGATGGAGTACTGATGCTGTCAGACCCTGCACAAACCGTTCGTTTCGAACACAGCCTCAAGGAGTCAGAATTCAGTTTGGATTGGATCTAGACCATATATATCCAGATCCCAATCCAAAACTACGTGTGGATTTGGATTTGGATCCAGAGATCCAATCCAATATCCACATCCATGGCCCACATCACCTTCTCATAAATGGAGGTGGGGCCCACTTGAAATTCACGTGGGATTATGGGCATGAGAGAGAATGGGGAGGATAAGATTTGAGGGTAATTGTAATTAAGCTTGACTTGTGTGTCAAGTTTGGGGTTAATCATGTGGGTTAGCCTAATTAGCATGGGTTTAAGCCTGTATTAGCCAAAACCTAACCTAGGGTTGCACCAACATGATGCAACAAGGTCTATGGGTTACGCAAAAGGGAGCTCCCTAACCCAATCCTAAGTAAAAACCCCTAATCCTAGCCTTTTACCCTAATCCCGGCCTAAACCTAGCCTAATCACCTAACCCACTTCCCTAATCTTGGCCTAATCCCAACCTAATCACCTAACTCACTTCCCTAATCCTCCCCTAAACCAAGCTTAATTTCCCTAAACCTAACCTAATCCTAGCCTAATCACCTAACCCACCTCACTAAACCTCACCCCAAAACCAACCCACCTAGCTAAGCCCTAAACCCTTAAACCACCCCACCTAAACCTAGCACACCATATACCTAAAACCCCTTGTATCAAAATATCTGGCCCCTCCTCAAAACCAGCCCACCTTATCACAACACCACCACCACCTAAACCACCTTACCACCCTCCAAATACCAGCCCCAACCGCCATCTCCAAACCTATATAAACCCCCCCTAGTGGGCGGGTTTTCAATGCTTTTTCCACCTTGGGCCAGCCGACCTTGGCCAATCTCCTTCTAGCCGAGCCTTCCACCTTGCTCCACCTGCACCACTTCCATCTGGCCAAGCTCCACCTTGCACCACCACTGCCTCCCAGCCCGCTCCACTCCACGTCGCCACTTCCATTCGGCCGAATTCCATCCATCCAAAGCACCTGGCTGCCCTTCTTCCTTGGACACCAACTCTTCACCACCCGGTTAGTACCTCAACCTAACTCTACCTCCTCTTCACTCCCCCTCCACTCTCAACCACCCATACCACCACTACATCACCCCATCACAGCCACCCGCCACCCGCCACCCTTACCCAGTCGGCCAGACATAACCCTTTCAACACTCGGCTCTCTACCTTCTCCCCTAGTGACACCCGACCACCTTCCACCTTGCTCCCTAGGACCTGCCCCTTTCAACTCTTAGTCATCCACTAACCCCACCTTCCACAACACCCTATCTAGCTCCCTTCCCATCCATAACATCCCCACTACCCCAGCCGGCCACCACTAAAATTCCCCTAGTCGGCCACCCCAGCCGACTGCACCAAACCCATTCGGCAGCCACCCCATTTCCCTTAGGCATTCCCTTTAGGCCCCTCTTTAGCACCATCTTCCTTAGTACCAGCCCATCCCTTAGTGACCCTCCTTAGACAACTTAGCCCAAAGCACCACGGCAGCCTCCCCCTAGCAGCCGACGAGTCCCCAAGGCGCCACAATCCTCCCTTGTCACCCGGCTACACAACCTTGCCGTTCCACTCCGAGGAGCTCCCTCTTGCAACCCAAGGTGAAGCCAAGCCCACGCTCAAGCAAGTCACCTCTGAACCAGCTATAAGTAAGTGCCTAACTCGGTCCTTAGTTGTAGACTTGCTTAAATTAAATTAAATTTGATATAGGGTTGTAATAACGGAGCATAGTCTCCCCTCGCTTGTAATAACGTGGCTTGGCACACCCACACACACGTGCACTTGAGCTTACCTCGCTCTTAGTTGTGCACGATTTTGAACACACACGGGCCTAACCTTATCCTCCCTTAGTGACCCTACTTAGGCGCTTTAGCCCAACACGCCAAAACCAGCCCATCCCTAGCAGCCGACCATCTTCAAGGCGCCTCTCCCGCGCACCCAAGACATCCGGCCAGCACCTCCCCTTGCCGTTCAACTTCGCGGAGCTCCCTCTTGCAGCCCAAGGCGAAGGCCAAGCCCACGCTCAAGCAAGGCATCTTCGGACTAGCTATTAGTAAGTGCCTAACTCGGTCCTTAATTGTATACTTGCTTAAAATTCAATTCGATACGGGGTTGTAATAACAGAGCATAGTCTCCCCCTGCTTGTAATAACGTGGCTTGGCACACCCACACACACGTGCACTCTCCTAGTTGTGCACGATTTTGAACACACACGGGCCTAATCAGCCCCTAATATATATATATACTTTTGACTTGCATAGGGTTTTGCTTAAGTTGGGTGTGTTGTCTTTCAATTCAAGCACTCACACACATTGAGCCTTCGCTCTTATTTGAAAGACCCAAGTAAGGGCCGAGCTATACTATTTGGGTTTTTATTTCATGTCGTGTGTGTAAGTCTTTCAATTCAAGCACTCACACACATTGAGCCTTCGCTCTTATTTGAAAGACCCAAGTAAGGGCCGTGTTATACTATTTGGGTTTAATTTCATGTTGTGTGCGTAGTACTTCAATTCAAGCACTCACACACATTGAGCTTTCGCTCTTATTCCCAAGACCTTAATCAAGGCCATATTGCAAGTTATATTTGGGTTTTATTTCATGTCGTGTGTGTAAGTCTTTCAATTCAAGCACGCACCCACATTGAGCCTTCGCTCTTATTTGCAAGACCCAAGTAAGGGCCCGTATATACCCTATATACATATCTCCCTTCGGCATTTACATTACAAGTCATTTCCCTTCGGTTATTTCCCTTCGGCATTGTCTTTACATTCGGGATTTCCCTTTGGAGTAGCGTGAGTTTGCATTGCATCTACACCATACCACGAGGTAGGACGCATATTGCATCAAAGCAAGCCCCGCTCAAATTCGCCCATGTAGTGGAGTGTTCATAACACACAAACTAGGTGGCCCATTGTAAACACCCCGAAAATCCCACGAATTTCTTAAACAAATCTGGTTTTATACAAGCAGCCCCAAAGGGCCATTTTGAGTTTGGAAACCCAGGAGCCTTCCAAACAGCCCTGTATATATGTTTTAAACTTTATCTTTCAAAAACATATGATATAGCTTTTGAAAACCCTTTTAAAACATGTTTTGAAACCCCGAAGTGGCTTGGCCCGATCAAGACAGGACCAGGAGAGCCAAGAAGAGCCCGGAACGGGAGCACCTGTCGAGCCGGGCGCAACAACTCTTGTATCTGATTCACACCCCAGGATCTCGAACGTCCAAGACCCTGTTCTTATCAAAATAGCATTTGAAGTCATCTCCGGAAGGCAGAAACGGAGGCGGACGACTATGTTGGCGAAGACCCAACACAGACGGAGTACTGATGCTGTCAGGCCCCGCACGAATCGTCCGTTTCGAACCCAGCTCGAAGGAGTCAGAGTTCAGTTTGGATTGGATCTGGACCATATATATCCAGATCCTAATCCAAACCCATATGTGGACTTGGATTTGGATTTGGATCCAGAGATCCAATCCAATATCCATATCCATGGCCCACATCACCTTCTCATAAATGGAGGTGGGGCCCACTTGAAATTCACGTGGGATATTGGGCATGAGAGAGAGTGGGGTTGAAAAATATCAAGAGTGTTGTATTAAGCTTGACTTGTGTGTCAAGTTTGGGTTAATCATGTGGGTTAGCCTAATTGAGTGGGTTTAAGCTTGTAATTAGCTAAAACCTAACCTAGGGCTGCACCAACATGGGGTGATCAAGGTCTATGGGCCATGCTAAGGGAGCTCCTTCACCTAAACCTAGCTCAAAATGCCTAAACCTAGCCTAAACCCCTAATCCACCCCTAATCTGAACCTAATCACCTAACCAACTTCCCTAATCCCGTCCTAATCCCAACCTAATCACCTAACCCACTTCCCTAATCCTTCCCTAAACCTAGATTAATTTCCCTAATCCTAGCCTAAACCTAGCCTAATCACCTAACCTAGCTCACTAAACCTCACCCTAAAACCCAACCACCTAACCTAGCCCTAAACCCCTAAACCACCGTTAGCCCACGATTTACCCAAACCCCTAGTTTTAAAATATCTGGCCCAACCCCTTCCAGCCCACCTTATCTACATACCACCCTACCTAAACCACCTAACCACTACCCACAGCCCAGCCCTAACCGACCTACCCATCCCCTATTTAAACCCCCCCCCTTGTGGGCGGGTTTTCCAAGTGGGAACCACCATTCCACCCAGCCGGGCCCTCTCCTTCTCCCATCTCTCACCCAGCCGGGACCACTCCCCAATAGCTCCACCTGCTCCACCAGCCACCACCTGTACCGCCACCTTCCCTCTTCCATCCACCACCACCATCCCTCAGCCGGACGCCACCACCTCCACCCAACCAAACCAGCCAACAGTCACCTGCCCGCCTGCTTCCCATTTCATCCGCCACCTCTCCCCATTCGGTAAGTGCCCCAAACTCCCTCAAAGCCCCTCTCTTCCACCTCTCCACTCTTGGCCACCCATCCTACCTTCATCTCAGCCCCCTTGCCACCACCACTTTAACCTAGCCGAACCTAGTATAACCCAAGCTGCCGGCCACTACCTAGCCATCATCTCCCATTCGGCCCTCCCCTAGGTGTCCTATTCGGCCTTCCCACCAGCTCACTCTTTTAGGTCCAGCTTCCCTAAACTCTCAACTCCCCTAGTGACCCTAAGAATCCACTCATTAAGCCACTTTAAACCCCTACTTGGAGCCGCCATCTACTTGCCACCGGTCACCTTCGAGGCGCCTATCCCGCGCCCCACTTGCAGCCGGCCAGCAACCTTGATCACCTACCTTCGCGGAGCTCCCGTTTGCAGCCCAAAGCCAAGTCCACGCCCAAGCAAGGCCTCTACGGACCAGCTACTCGTAAGTGCCTGAACTCGGTCTATAGTTGTACACTTGCTTGAGATTCAATTTGATACGGGGTTGTAATAATGGAGCATAGTCTCCCCCCGCTTGTAATAACGTGGCTTGGCACAACCACACATGTGCACTCTCTTAGTCGTGCACAATCTTGAACACACACGGGCCTAATCAGCCCCTAATATATAAGTGTACATATACTTTCATTTTCGAAGGGCTTTTGTTTAAGTTGGGTGCGTTGTCTTTCAATTCAAGCACTCTCACACACATTGAGCTTTCGCTCTTATTTGAAAGACCCAAGTAAGGGCCGACCTATACTATTTGGGTTTCATTTCTTGTTGTGTGAGTATGTCTTTCAATTCAAGCACTCTCACACACATTGAGCTTTCGCTCTTACTCCCAAGACCTTAGTAAAGGCCTTATTGCAGTTATATTTGGGTTTCATTTATGTCGTGTGTGTAGTACTTCAATTCAAGCACTCTCACACACATTGAGCCTTCGCTCTTACTCCCAAGACCTTAGTAAAGGCCTTATTGCAGTTATATTTGGGTTTCATTTATGTCGTGTGTGTAGTACTTCAATTCAAGCACTCTCACACACATTGAGCCTTCGCTCTTACTCCCAAGACCTTAGTCAAGGCCATACTGCAATTTATATTTGGGTTTAATTTCATGTCGTGTGTGTAGGTCTTTCAATTCAAGCACGCACCCACATTGAGCCTTCGCTCTTATTTGCAAGACCCGAGTAAGGGCTCATATACATAAGATATATACATATCTCCCTTCGGTTATTTCCCTTCGGTTATTTCCCTTCTGTTATTTCCCTTCAGTATTGTCTTTACATTTCGGGTTTTCCCTTTGGAGTAGCGTGAGTTTGCATTGCATCTACGCCATACCACGAGGTAGGACGCATATTGCATCGAAGCAAGCCCCGCTCGAATTCGCCCATGTAGTGGAGTGTTCATAACACACAAACTAGGCGGCCCGAAAAGGGATAAAAGAAAAGACTTAGGCACGTGCAAATCCACGTGATCTAAAATATGCAATCGCATCTTAAAGACCCGAAATAGACACCTCGAACCGCTTCGTGGACTTTCTCTCCAAAACTCGATTTTTGCAAAAGCGTACAGACTGACCCTTGCGCATCGGTGCAAGAAGGTCTGCGACGACAAGATCTTACTTGCTCACAGTCGCCACGTTTAGAAGTCAGTGTTAAATATATCTTCGCTAGCTTAAGTAAGCTAGCTGGCACGCCCTATTTGTATACATAGGCCTTAGACGCACGAGAAGATCCACTCCAAGCCCCCGGAAGGGACGAAGAGGCGGGGAGTATACAATCGGGTGGATCCAAGCGTGGCAGGTACTTCCAAAAATTTTGAAAAACTAGAAAATAAAAGGGAGCGAACCTTTCAAAAACCGGTTGAAAAACGGGAGTATACACCGCTAGGGGAACCTGTGTCGGAGGTCCTAGACCTCCTACTTGCCCAAGGCATGATAGAACTTCCCGAAATCCCCGAAGGAGTAACTTCCAAAGGGGGGTATTTAAATCGATTTTGTAAGTATCATCGGCTCAAAGGCCATGATACCAAACGCTGTTTCTCCCTTTTAAATAAAATTGAGAACTTGATAGCGGAGGGCCGGCTCCAGGTCACTACGGAACCTGAGCCACCTCAAGCTATCTTCAAGAAACCCTTTCCCAAACACGCCAGTGGCAGTGGAAAAGGAAAGGAGGTATGTACCCTCACCTTTTCTAAGGAACTAGCACAAAAACAAGAGTCTGGTCGACCCACTTGTGCGCCCACTCTTGTATTATACAAGAAGCCCGCCCAAGTCGTCATTCGGGGACCACCAAAAGTGGAATCCCCGGTAAAACCAGTTTTGAAAACCCAAGGTTCTCCTCAGCTCATCCTTAGAGCCAAATTTAGCGCGAACCCTAGGCTGGTCGTGGGGGAAGTGACTAGATCCGGGAGGATCTATCAACCCCTGCACCTTCAAGGTGCTCAAAAGGTGGTCAGTGTGCCTGGCCCCTCAAAAGCATGTATCCCTGGTGTTCTGCCAAAAGCAGACAAAGTCATCCTAAATCCTTATGATTCAAAAACCACCTTTGAAAGATTCCTATTCACATGTCTATCTTAGAACTTATACAAACCTCGCCTAGGCATAGACTCGTGCTAGAGAAAATTCTAGAAAGGGCCAAGGTTGATTCGAACATAAGTCCGGAATCCTTGTCTGCCCAAGTGGCTTTATTAGGAGCAAAATCGCCCATCACTTTCTCAGAAGATGATGTAGATAGACCCTACGAATCCCACAACCAGGCCCTGCATATCGAGGTGGTTCTGAATAACCACTCTCTGGACAGGTGCCTAGTCGATGGTGGAGGAGGGCTCAACATCCTTCCACTTCATGTGGCGTATAAAATCGGAGTCACCTTGACTTCTGTGAACCCAAGCCCCATCGTTATCACTGGATACGATGGGAATGCGTCTAGACCATTAGGATCCATCGAACTCTCAATGGAAACGGGAGAGATTACACACACGGGGTGTTCCATGTCTTGGACATCCACCCCCATTATAACCTGTTGCTGGGAAGGCCCTGGATACACAGCTTGTGCGCTATGCCATCCACCTTCCACAGGTGTGTCAAGATCCCTTTTAGGGACCAGGTCGTAGTGATCCTAGGTGAGAGTCACCCATAGCTTCAGGGGATCATATGGTCGAGCCACCAAGGCTCATGTTAAGAAACCCTAGGAAGGTTGTATGTGTGAAGGGGCTGCCCAAAGTAGGCCCCCTCCCAATTCTAACCCTTCTAGGAAAACCCAAGCATTCCCTATTTCCAAAGCCCCTGGACAAGAGGCCATATGAGCACAATATGGACGACAGCATGTTCCAGGACCATGATTTGTACCACGCCTTTTCAAAAAATAGAAAATCATGGAACATGTTGTTGAACATGGGCTACACACCCTACAAGAGTCTAGGGGCGCAGAACCAGGGTCTCCTAGAGCCCATCCTTCCTAGGGCCAACCCAAGCCGATATGGGATCGGCTATACTCCCCGAATACCTCCAGAACCACCCCCTGTGACCACCTGGGTCAAGGGTGCCCTGGAACCTGTCTTAGAAGAGACCTACGATTTAGATCTATTCCAAGTCTAACCCGTAGTGTTTTCCCTTTGTAGGTATGACGGAAGATCCCTTTTCTAAAAATACAAAAACATTTGAAAACCTTAAAATCAAAAAAATCGAAAAATAAGAAAAACCAAAAACAATGGAAAAACAAAAACTCGAAAATAGAGTGCTTTGTATAGTTCTTAAAGTTCTTGTTTTACAGAAACCCAAAAAAATTGAAAATTTGGAAAATACCAAAAAGATTTTGTATATAGCTGCTCCTGGTAGGACTTTGGCAAAAGAAAAGGATTTTGAAAGAAACGTCGTCTGCATAGTCAGACCAAAGATTTCGAAATCACTTGAAAATCCGAGTACAAAACCAGGTCTTTTTGAAAACCATGCATCGAATTCCCTCGGGTCTATAGCCCACGAGAATGATCAAAGCCTAGAAGTGGATCCCCTTGAGGAAGATCCCACTTCTGAGCTCCCAAAATTTCATAAAATTCTCGATTTTGAAAAACCTTCCCAATCAGTAGGAGGAGATTTCATAGAGGTAAACCTAGGGGATGATTCCAATCCCAAATCCATCAAAATAGGCGCATGTCTACATGAACCTGAAAGATTAGCATTCATTGCATTTCTACAAACCTATTTAGATGTGTTTGCATGGACGTATGAAGACATGCCGGGCATGGATCCCAGCATTGTCGAGCATCGTGTTCCCTTAGATGCAGGTGTAAAACCCATAAAGCAGAATCTTAGGAAAATACACTCGAATGTACACACGCAAGTCAAAGAGGGTTTAGAAGATCTTTTAAAAGCCGGATTTATAAAACCCATTGCGTATTCTGATTGGTTGTCAAATATCATTGTAGTTCGAAAAACCAATAGGAAAATTCGAATATGCATCGATTTCAGAAACCTGAATAAAGCCACTCCAAAGGATAATTATCCTTTACCAAACATAGATTTGATAGTCGATAGTACTGCAAATCATGAAATGTTTTTGTTCATGGATGGCTATTGAGGCTATAATCAAATTAAACTAAGTCCACGAGATCAGGGTAAGACCGCCTTCACAACCCCATGGGGCACGTACTGCAATACAGTTGTAGACGCACGAAAATCCCCGCCTCTTCGCCTCTTTCGTGGCTTGGAGTGGATCTTATCGTGCGTCTAAGGCCTATGTATACAAACAGGGCGTGCCAGCTAGCTTACTTAAGCTAGCGAAGATTTTAACACTGACTTCTAAACGTGGCGACTGTGAGCAAGTGAGCTCTTGTCGTCGCAGACCTTCTTGCACCGATGCGCAAGGGTCAGTCTGTACGCTTTTGCAAAAATCGAGTTTTGGGGAGAAAGTCTACGAAACGGTTCGAGGTGTCTATTTCGGGTCTTTAAGATGCGATTGCATTTTTTAGATCACGTGGATTTGCACGTGCCTAAGTCTTTTCTTTTATCCCTTTTTGGGTCGCCTAGTTTGTGTGTCATGAACACTCCACTACATGGGCGAATTCGAGCGGGGGTTGCTTCGATGCAATATGCGTCCTACCTCGTGGTATGGCGTAGATGCAATGCAAACTCACGCTACTCCAAAGGGAAAACCCGAAATATAAAGACAATACTGAAGGGAAATAACCGAAGGGAAATAACCGAAGGGAAATAACCGAAGGGAAATACGTATATATCTTATGTATATGAGCCCTTACTCGGGTCTTGCAAATAAGAGCGAAGGCTCAATGTGGGTGCGTGCTTGAATCGAAAGACTTACACACTCGACATGAAATAAAACCCAAATATAAATTGCAGTATGGCCTTGACTAAGGTCTTGGGAGTAAGAGCGAAGGCTCAATGTGTGTGAGAGTGCTTGAATTGAAGTACTACACACACGACATAAATGAAACCCAAATATAACTGCAATAAGGCCTTTACTAAGGTCTTGGGAGTAAGAGCGAAGGCTCAATGTGTGTGAAAGTGCTTGAATTGAAAGACTTACTCACACGACAAGAAATAAAACCCAAATAGTATAGGTCGGCCCTTACTTGGGTCTTTCAAATAAGAGCGAAAGCTCAATGTGTGTGAGAGTGTTTAAATTGAAAGACTTACTCACACGACATGAAATGAAACCCAAATAGTATAGGTCGGCCCTTACTTGGGTCTTTCAAATAAGAGCGAAAGCTCAATGTGTGTGAGAGTGTTTGAATTGAAAGACAACACACCCAACTTAAACAAAACCCTTCGGAAATGAAATATATACGTACACTTATATATTAGGGGCTGATTAGGCCCGTGTGTGTTCAAAATTGTGTACGACTAAGAGAGTGCACGTGTGTGGTTGTGCCAAGCCACGTTATTACAAGCGGGGGGAGACTATGCTCCGTTATTACAACCCCGTATCAAATTGAATTTCAAGCAAGTGTATGACTAAAGACCGAGTTTAGACACTTACGAGTAGCTGGTCCGTAGAGGTCTTGCTTGAGCGTGGACTTGGCTTTGGGCTGCAAACGGGAGCTCCGCGAAGGTATGTGCTCAAGGGTGCTGGCCGGCTGCAAATGGGGCGCGGGATAGACGCCTCGAAGGGGGCCGGTGGCAAGTAGGTGGCGCCTCCAAGTAGGGAGTTTAGAGTGGCTGAATAAGTGGGTCTTAGGGTCACTAGGGAAGTTAGGTACTTAGGGAAATTGGACCTAAAAGGTGAGCTAGTGGGAAGGCCAAAGAGGACACCTAGGGTGGTTGGCCGAATGGGAAATGGTGGCTAAGTAGTGGCCAGCCACTTGGGTTATCCTAGGTTCGGCTAGGCTTAGGTGGTGGCGGCAAAGAGGCTGAGCTGAGGGGAAGATGGGTGGCTAAGAGTGGAGAGGTGGTAGAGAGGGGCTTTGAGGGAGTTTGGGATACTTACCGAATGGGGAGGAGTGGCGGATGGAGTGGGAGAGTGGCGGGCAGGTGGCTGTCGGCCGGTGGAGTTGGGGGAAGATGGTGACGTCCGGCTGGGGGGCAGTGGTGGTGGACGGAAGAGGGAAGGTGGCGGAGCAGGTGGCGGCTGGTGGAGCAGGTGGGGAGTGGTCACGGCTGGGTGAGAGATGGGAGAAGGAGAGGGCCCGGCTGGGTGGTAGAGTGGTTCCCACTTGAAAAACCCGCCCACAATGAGGGGGGTTTAAATAGGGGATGGGTAGGTCGGTTAGGGCTGGGTTGTGGGTAGTGGTTAGGTGGTTTAGGTAGGGTAGTATGTAGATAAGGTGGGCTGGATGGGGTTGGGCCAGATATTTTAAAACTAGGGGTTTGGGAAAATCGTGGGCTAAGGGTGGTTTAGGGGTTTAGGGCTAGGTTAGGTGGTTGGGTTTTAGGGTGAGGTTTAGTGAGCTAGGTTAGGTGGTTTAGGCTAGGTTTAGGCTAGGATTAGGGAAATTAATCTAGGTTTAGGGAAGGATTAGGGGAGTGGGTTAGGTGATTAGGTTGGGATTAGGCCGGGATTAGGGAAGTGGGTTAGGTGATTAGGTTCAGATTAGGGGTGGATTAGGGGTTTAGGCTAGGTTTAGGCATTTTTGGCTAGGTTTAGGTGAAGGAGCTCCCTTAGCATGGCCCATAGACCTTGATCACCCCATGTTGGTGCAGCCCTAGGTTTAGGTTTTAGCTAATTACAAGCTTAAACCCACTCAATTAGGCTAACCCACATGATTAACCCAAACTTGACACACAAGTCAAGCTTAATACAACACTCTTGATATTTTTCACCCCCACTCTCTCTCATGCCCAATATCCCACGTGAATTTCAAGTGGGCCCCACCTCCATTTATGAGAAGGTGATGTGGGCCATGGATATGGATATTGGATTGGATCTCTGGATCCAAATCCAAATCCAAGTCCACATATGGGTTTGGGTTGGAATCTGGATATATATGGTCCAGATCCAATCCAAACTGAACTCTGACTCCTTCGAGCTGGGTTCGAAACGGACGATTCGTGCGGGGCCTGACAGCATCAGTACTCCGTCTGCGTTGGGTCTTCGCCAACATAGTCGTCCGCCTCCGTTTCTGCCTTCCGGAGATGACTTCAAATGCTATTTTGATAAGAACAGGGTCTTGGACGTTCGAGATCCTGGGGTGTGAATTAGATACAAGAGTTGCTGCGCCGGGCTCGACAGGTGCTCCGGTTCCGGGCTCTTCTTGGCTCTCCTGGTCCTGTCTTGATCGGGCCAAGCCACTTCGGGGTTTCAAAACGTGTTTTAAAAGGGTTTTCAAAAGCTATATTATATGTTTTTGAAAGATAAAGTTTAAAATATATATACAGGGTTTGTTTGGAAGGCTCCTGGGTTTCCAAACTCAAAAATGGCCCTTTGGGGCTGCTTGTATAAAACCAGATTTGTTTAAGAAATTCGTGGGATTTCGGGGTGTTTACAACAGTCATGCCCTTTGGTTTGAAAAATGCCAGCGCAACATACCAACGAGCCATGACCACGATCTTCCATGATCAGATTCATGAGCTCGTGGAAGTGTATGTAGATGATCTCTTGGCAAAATCCAAAAGCCGATGCACTCATATCGAATGTTTGCAAAAGATTTTCGAAAGGCTTAGGCTTTACAAAGTAAAGCTAAACCCTCAAAAATGTGTATTCGGGGTAGAATCAGGGAAACTTCTGGGCTTTATGGTGAGCCAAAGGGGTATAGAAGTCGACCCCTCTAAGTGTCGAGCCATCATAGACATGGCTCCACCCTCCAATCTCACCCAAATCCGCAGCCTCCAGGGTTGATTACAATCCGTTCGCCGATTCATATCGAATATGCCAACTAGATGCGAACCCTTCAACAAATTGTTGAGAAAGGGCACGAAATTCTTATGGGATGACGAATGCCAGAAGTCCTTCAAAAGACTAAAGGCATACTTGGTTAATCCCCCCATTTTGAATCCTCCAAAGCAAGGAAAACCACTTTTACTCTACATCTCTGTGCATGCGAATGCTTTAGGAGCCCTATTGGCTCAATACGAGGATGACACCCATAAGGAGTATGCAATCTACTATATTTCGAAAACTCTCTTGGCTTATGAATGAAATTATCAAGCCATGGAGAAGACGTGCTTGGCCCTAGTCTGGGCCTGCCAGAAATTCAGACACTATTTCCTAGATCATGAGATCTGGATAGTGTCCAAGCTTGATCCAATCAAGCACTTTTTCGAAAAACCCATTCTCACGGGTAGATTGGGCAAATGGCAACTCCTTCTAATGGAGTATGACCTGAAATACCATCACCAGATCTCCATTAAAGGGCAAGCCCTAGCAGATTACGTGGCTGAGTTCCCCCTGGAGGACGCTGTAGACGCGCGAAAAATCCCCGCCTCTTCGCCTCTTTCGTGGCTTGGAGTGGATCTTATCGTGCGTCTAAGGCCTAGATATACAAACAGGGCGTGCCAGCTAGCTTACTTAAGCTAGCGAAGATATATCAACACTGACTTCTAAACGTGGCGACTGTGAGCAAGTGAGCTCTTGTCGTCGCAGACCTTCTTGCACCGATGCGCAAGGGTCAGTCTGTACGCTTTTGCAAAAATCGAGTTTTAGGGAGAAAGTCTACGAAACGGTTCGAGGTGTCTATTTCGGGTCTTTAAGATGCGATTGCATGTTTTAGATCACGTGGATTTGCACGTGCCTAAGTCTTTTCTTTTATCCCTTTTTGGGTCGCCTAGTTTTGTGTGTTATGAACACTCCACTACATGGGCGAATTCGAGCGGGGGTTGCTTCGATGCAATATGCGTCCTACCTCGTGGTATGGTGTAGATGCAATGCAAACTCACGCTACTCCAAAGGGAAAACCCGAAATGTAAAGACAATGCTGAAGGGAAATAACAGAAGGGAAATAACCGAAGGGAAATAACCGAAGGGAAATAACCGAAGGGAGATACGTATATATCTTATGTATATGAGCCCTTACTCGGGTCTTGCAAATAAGAGCGAAGGCTCAATGTGGGTGCGTGTTTGAATTGAAAGACTTACACACACGACATGAAATTAAACCCAAATATAAATTGTAGTATGGCCTTGACTAAGGTCTTGGGAGTAAGAGCGAAGGCTCAATGTGTGTGAGAGTGCTTGAATTGAAGTACTACACACACGACATAAATGAAACCCAAATATAACTGCAATAAGGCCTTTACTAAGGTCTTGGGAGTAAGAGCGAAGGCTCAATGTGTGTGAAAGTGCTTGAATTGAAAGACTTACTCACACGACAAGAAAGGAAACCCAAATAGTATAGGTCGGCCCTTACTTGGGTCTTTCAAATAAGAGCAAAAGCTCAATGTGTGTGAGAGTGTTCGAATTGAAAGACTTACTCACACGACATGAAATGAAACCCAAATAGTATAGGTCGGCCCTTACTTGGGTCTTTCAAATAAGAGCGAAAGCTCAATGTGTGTGAGAGTGTTCGAATTGAAAGACTTACTCACACGACATGAAATGAAACCCAAATAGTATAGGTCGGCCCTTACTTGGGTCTTTCAAATAAGAGCGAAAGCTCAATGTGTGTGAGGGTGTTCGAATTGAAAGACAACGCACCCAACTTAAACAAAACCCTTCGGAAATGAAATATATACGTACACTTATATATTAGGGGCTGATTAGGCCCGTGTGTGTTCAAAATTGTGCACGACTAAGAGAGTGCACGTGTGTGGTTGTGCCAAGCCACGTTATTACAAGCGGGGGGAGACTATGCTCCGTTATTACAACCCCGTATCAAATTGAATTTCAAGCAAGTGTACGACTAAAGACCGAGTTTAGACACTTACGAGTAGCTGGTCCGTAGAGGTCTTGCTTGAGCGTGGCCTTGGCTTTGGGCTGCAAACGGGAGCTCCGCGAAGGTATGTGCTCAAGGGTGCTGGCCGGCTGCAAATGGGGCGCGGGATGGACGCCTCGAAGGGGACCGGTGGCAAGTGGGCGGCGCCTCCAAGTAGGGAGTTTAGAGTGGCTGACTAAGTGGGTCTTAGGGTCACTAGGGAAGTTAGGGACTTAGGGAAACTGGACCTAAAAGGTGAGCTAGTGGGAAGGCCAAAGAGGACACCTAGGGGGGGGGGTCGGCCGAATGGGAGATGGTGGCTAAGCAGTGGCCAGCCACTTGGGTTATCCTAGGTTCGGCTAGGCTTAGATGGTGGCGGCAAAGAGGTGGAGCTAAGGGGAAGATGGGTGGCTAAGAGTGGAGAGGTGGTAGAGAGTGGTTTTGAGGGAGTTAAGGGGACTTACCGAATGGGAAGGAGTGGCGGATGGAGTGGGAGAGTGGCGGGCAGGTGGCTGTCGGCTGGTGGAGTTGGGGGGAAGGTGGTGACGTCCAGCTGGGGGGGCAGTGGTGGTGGACGGAAGAGGGAAGGTGGCGGAGCAGGTGGCGGCTGGTGGAGGAGCTGGAGCTGCTGGGAAGACGGATGAGAGATGGGAGAAGGAGAGGGCCCGGCTGGGTGGTGGAGTGGTTCCCACTTGGAAAACCCGCCCACAATGAGGGGGGTTTAAATAGGGGATGGGTAGGTCGGTTAGGGCTGGGTTGTGGGTAGTGGTTAGGTGGTTTAGGTAGGGTAGTATGTAGATAAGGTGGGCTGGATGGGGTTGGGCCAGATATTTTAAAACTAGGGGTTTGGGAAAATCGTGGGCTAAGGGTGGTTTAGGGGTTTAGGGTGAGGTTTAGTGAGCTAGGTTAGGTGGTTTAGGCTAGGTTTAGGCTAGGATTAGGGAAATTAATCTAGGTTTAGGGAAGGATTAGGGGAGTGGGTTAGGTGATTAGGTCGGGATTAGGCCGGGATTAGGGAAGTGGGTTAGGTGATTAGGTTGGGATTAGGGGTGGATTAGGGGTTTAGGCTAGGTTTAGGCATTTTGGGTTAGGTTTAGGTGAAGGAGCTCCCTTAGCATGGCCCATAGACCTTGATCACCCCATGTTGGTGCAGCCCTAGGTTAGGTTTTAGCTAATTACAAGCTTAAACCCACTCAATTAGGCTAACCCACAAGATTAAACCCAAACTTGACACACAAGTCAAGCTTAATACAACACTCTTGATATTTTTCACCCCCACTCTCTCTCATGCCCAATATCCCATGTGAATTTCAAGTGGGCCCCACCTCCATTTATGAGAAGGTGATGTGGGCCATGGATATGGATATTGGATTGGATCTCTGGATCCAAATCCAAATCCAAGTCCACATATGGGTTTGGATTGGAATATGGATATATATGGTCTAGATCCAATCCAAACTGAACTCTGACTCCTTCGAGCTGGGTTCGAGACGGACGATTTGTGCGGGGCCTGACAGCATCAGTACTCCGTCTGCGTTGGGTCTTCGCCAACATAGTCGTCCGCCTCCGTTTCTGCCTTCCGGAGATGACTTCAAATGCTATTTTGATAAGAACAGGGTCTTGGACGTTCGAGATCCTGGGGTGTGAATCAGATGCAAGAGTTGCTGCGCCGGGCTCGACAGGTGCTCCGGTTCCGGGCTCTTCTTGGCTCTCCTGGTCCTGTCTTGATCGGGCCAAGCCACTTCGGGGTTTCAAAACATGTCTTAAAAGGGTTTTCAAAAGCTATATTATATGTTTTTGAAAGATAAAGTTTAAAACATATATACAGGGTTGTTTGGAAGGCTCCTGGGTTTCCAAACTCAAAAATGGCCCTTTGGGGCTGCTTGTATAAAACCAGATTCGTTTAAGAAATTCGTGGGATTTCGGGGTGTTTACAGACGCATATCCCACGCTTGATGAAATCCCTGATGAAGGCATATTGCAAAACCATTTTCAAAACCACATTTTGGCAAACAATTTTGAAAACCAAGTGTGGAAGATGCACTTCGATGGGGCACGAAACCAACGAGGGGCTGGTGCTGGGGTCATCCTCATCTCCCCTGAAAAGGGCAAGATTCCTATAGCAGTCCGCTTAGATTTTGAATGTTCCAACAACATAGCTGAGTATGAAGCACTCATACAAGGCTTAAGGATTTCGAAAACTCTAGGGGCATCATGCATCGAGGTCTTTGGAGATTCACTCCTTGTCATAAACCAGGTTTTAAAAATTTGACAAGTACGTAATGAAAAACTACTTCCATATCTCGAGTCGGCCACTCGATTGGTCCAGTCCTTCCAATCGTGTAAACTCACACGTAGGAAGAGAGGACAATGGCATTGCCGATGCCCTCTCCTCCTTGGGTTCAGCCCTAAAGGTCGATCCCATTTCAGGGACCCGATATTTAGAAATATGGCATGCACCCAACCCATCCACACACGACTTGGATATTTGCCAAAATAACCCCGAGTCTATTGAAAAACCCTGGTTTTATGACATAAAACAATTTCTAGAAAATGGGGGATTTGCCGAGGATGCCACATCCAAAGATAAGGCATTCATCCATAAGATTTCGACCCGATACACCATTCTGGGTGGGGTTCTATACAAAAAGAGCTTTACTCGCATTCTGCTTAGGTGTATCGATCTAGAGGAGGCTAGGGTAGTAATGCATGAGTTCCACGCTGGAGGATGTGGAGGTCATGTTATTGCCAATATGATGGCAATGAAAATACTTAGAGGGGGCTATTTTTGGTCCGCCCTGAAAAAGGATTGTCACGATCATGTTAGGAAGTGTCATCCATGTCAAGTGCATGGGCACGCCATTCATATCCCTTCATGTGCATTGCATTCCGCGGTCGGCCCCTGGCCATTTACCATGTGGGCGTTTGACATCGTAGGCCCAATATTTCCAAAAGCCTCGAATGGGCATCGGTTTATTTTAGCAGCCACGGAGTATTTCTCTAAGTGGGTGGATGCCATTTCCCTAACCAACGTAATGGGGCAACATGTGGTGGCTTTCATCCGGAGGAATATCTTGGCTCGATTTGGGGTTCCACGAGACCTTGTGTCTCATAATGGCACCCCATTCAAGAACGAGCGGATGGTTAAGTTGTGCAACACGTATGGCATAACTCACCACTTCTCTTCACCCTACTACCCTCAAGGCAACGGCCAAGCCGAAGCCACAAACAAGACTCTCATTAGCATAATTGAGAAAACCTTAGAGAAGGGTAGGACGTGGCATGAGAAGCTGGATGAAGCCTTATGGGCTTATAGGACTTCCATCCGAGCTCCCACGAATGCCACACCATTCGAATTGGTCTATTGCACAAACGCCATTCTTCCCATTCATACCCAACTGCATTCATTTCATACATCCATTGCACTCGACCTCCCCCTAGAGACGCTTCAGCATGCTAGGAAGGCCGAACTGGATTTGCTAGATGAGAGGCGACTCCTTGCCATGGACCATGCTCGTGCATACCAGCAAAGGATAGCCCGACATTATGGCAAACACATGAGACCTCGCCACTTTGAAGTGGGGGATCTAGTCTTGAAAATTATCCACTATCGTGGCCCACATCCACTCGGAAAGTGGCGCCCCAAGTGGGACGGACCCTATGTTGTACGAGCAACCACCACGAACAATTTGTATTGGTTGATCGATGTAGAAGGTAGGAATTTAGCAGATCCTATAAATATCCAATACTTAAAGAAGTATCATGTGTAGGATTTGGATTAAATTCCAGTTTTTGAAAATTTTAGGGATAGCTGCCCTGAGACATGTGAATAAGGTGTAAAGGCAAAGTCGTGTGACCCTGAGTGAGAGAATTCGCACTTGTGAAAGAGTGGAGTCTTCAAAATCGTGCTTACCTTTCAAAATCCTTCTTCTTACAAAGAAAGGCCTAGTTCAATATAGCAAGATACTTGCAAGTAGTACGTGCTATTTCTAAATAGGCTGATCTGGAATGGATCGAGTGTAGGCTTGGGATAAGTCCTCCCCTCTTCTCTTCTCCTTCCAAAAGGGAAAACAAGGCCCAAATAAAGGGAATTTCCCGTTCAAAAGGCTCTTTCCCAAATGAAAGAAACCAGAATTCAAAAGAAAAATCGATTCTCTTATGAAAAAGAGAGATTAAAGAAAAAATACTCCCAAAGGGAGACCCTCGATGAAAAAAAAAAGAAGGAAAAAGAGGCCAAAGAGCTCAAAAAGAGCAGTTTTTCGCCTTCTATGCTTCAAACCACGGGACGCTTCAGAAGGGACCGTGGTATCTCTTTCCCATCCCTGGCTTATCCCAAGCTAAAGCATGGTTCATTTCGAGGAATCCTAAAGTAAAAATAGGATTTACTAAATTGAATTTCATCTTGTTTGAGAATTCGACATTTTGAGTAAGACGTAGGAATTTGAAATATAGCTTGTTTTCTTACAAAACCTCCGCTAGATAAGGGAGTGTTAAGACTCAAACAAGGGCAAATACGAAGAGCTCGAGATCCTTAGGATCGAGACTCAAGACAGTTGTCCCTTTTGTAAATAGTTTTGTAAATAAGTTTTGAAAAGTCGAACATCGAACAACATAGGATCTGCTCACTTGGAGCAACAAGCCTTGTAAGTCTCTAGAGTTCGACCACATCTGGTCTCTGGGAGGTCGCCACTCTTGGCATCACACCCATGTCATGCATCTGCATTCCACGCACGACACTTGCATAAACATGATCCCATTTAGGACCAGATTCCATAGCATATCCCTTTGGCGTGATATCTCCTCCTACCAGGGTTTGTAAATTGAGATTTTGCTAAAATTGGGACGATCCCATATTCTTCGTGGCTAGATCTAAGGAGACATTGAAAGGGGTGTTTGTCATCTTTGCCCTTATCCAAATCAATTTGGACAAGGCCAAAGAGGGGTAAACACCCTGAAATCCCATGAATTTCTCAAATCCCTCTAGTTTTAAAAAAAGCAGCCCCAAAGGGCCATTTTGAGTCTGGAAACCCAGGAGCCTTCCAAACAACCCTGTACATATGTTTTGAACTTTATATTTCAAAAATATATAATATGGCTTTGAAAACCTTTTTAAACATGTTTTTGAAACCCCGAAGCAGCTTGGCCTGATCAAGACAGGACCAGAAAACCCAAAGAGAGCCTGGAACCGGAGCACATGTCGAGCCCGGCACAACAACTCTCGTATCAAATCTACCCCCAGGATCTCAAACGTCCAAGACCTTGTTATCATCAAAACATCATTCGAGGTCACCTCCGGAAGGCAAAAACAGAGGCGGACGATCATGTTGGCAAAGACCCAACGCAGACGCAGTATTGATGCTGTCAGGCCCCGCACAAATCGTTCATTTCGAACACAGCTCGAATGAGTCAGAATTCAGTTTGGATTGGATCTGGACCATATATATCCAGATCCCAATCCAAACCCATGTGTAGACTTAGATTTGGATTTGGATTCAAAAATCCAATCCAATATCCATATCCATGGCCCACATCACCTTCTCATAAATGGAGGTGGGGCCCACTTGAATTTCACGTGGGATTATGGGCATGAGAGAGAGTGGGGGAGGATAAGATCAAGTGTGTGTTGTAATTAAGCTTGACTTGTGTGTCAAGTTTGGGGTTAATCATGTGGGTTAGCCTAATTAAGTGGGTTTAAGCTTGTAATTAGCCAAAACCTAACCTAGGGCTGCACCAACATGATGTGATTAAGATCCATGGGTCATGCAAAGGGAGCTCCTTAATCTAAACCTAATCAAAAACACCTAATCCTAGCCTTTCACCCTAATCCGGTCCTAATCTTAGCCTAATCACCAAACCCACTTCCCTAATCCCGGCCTAATCCCAACCTAATCACCTAACCCACTTCCTTAATCCTTCCCTAAACCTAGGTTAATTTCCCTAAACCTAACCTAATCCTACCTAATCACCTAACCCACCTCACTAAACCTCACCCCAAAACCAACCCACCTAGCTAAACCCTAAACCTCTAAACCACCCTACCTAAACCTAGCACACAATCTACCCAAAACCCCTTGTATTTAAAATATCTGGCCCTACCCAAATACCAGCCCACCTTACTACCTTACCACCACCCCTAGACCACCTAACCACTACCCCAAAACCAGCCCCACCGCCCTTCACAAAAGCTATAAACCCCCCCCCCCCCTAGTGGATTGGTTTTTCAGCTTTTGGGTCCCCCATTTCCAGCCCATCTTCCATCATCTTCCACCTGCCCCACTCCCAGCCGGCTCCTCCACCTGCACCACCACCAGCCACCACCGTGCTCCACCTGCTCCACCACTCCCAGCCACCCATCGCCATCCTCTTCATCCGGCCAAACCAGTCGCTCCACCATACCCGTCTGCTCCTCAACCACCCGCCGCCTCCCATCGTTCGGTTAGTACCCCACACTCCACCTTACTCCTTCTCCACTCCCTCTCCACTCTCAGCCACCCACCATACCACCACCTTACCCTAATACCAGCCACTTGCCGCCACCACTCCCACTCGGCCAGGCCATAACCACCCTAACTACCCGCCACTACCTAGACACCCTAACTACAACCGGCCACTCCACCCAACTCCCTAAGATCTGCCCCTATCACCTCACCACAACCACCACTACCTTACCCCATACCCTAGCTAGTTCCCTTCCCATCCACCATTGCCTAGCCACCCTAGTAGCCCGCCACCACCAAGTCCCCTTAGTTGGCCACTCCAACCGACTGTCACCTTTCCATTCGGCTAGCCACCCGCTAACCTTAAATGCTCCATTAGACACTCCCTTAGGCTACCCCTTAGTGCCATACTCCCTAACCTTATCCTCCCTTAGTGACCCTACTTAGGCGCTTCAGCCCAACACGCCAAAACCAGCCCATCCCAAGCAGCCGGCCATCTTCAAGGCGCCTCTCCCGCGCACCCAAGACATCCGGCCAGCACCTCCCCTTGCTGTTCAACTTCACGGAGCTCCCTCTTGCAGCCCAAGAAGAAGGCCAAGCCCACGCTCAAGCAAGGCATCTTCGGACAACTATTAGTAAGTGCCTAACTCGGTCCTTAGTTGTATACTTGCTTAAAATTCAATTCGATACAGGGTTGTAATAACGGAGCATAGTCTCCCCCCGCTTGTAATAACGTGGCTTGGCACACCCACACACACGTGCACTCTCCTAGTTGTGCACGATTTTGAACACACACGGGCCTAATCAGCCCCTAATATATATATATATATATATATACTTTTGACTTGCATAGGGTTTTGCTTAAGTTGGGTGTGTTGTCTTTCAATTCAAGCACTCACACACATTGAGCCTTCGCTCTTATTTGAAAGACCCAAGTAAGGGCCGAGCTATACTATTTGGGTTTTTATTTCATGTCGTGTGTGTAAGTCTTTCAATTCAAGCACTCACACACATTGAGCCTTCGCTCTTATTTGAAAGACCCAAGTAAGGGCCGTGTTATACTATTTGGGTTTAATTTCATGTTGTGTGCGTAGTACTTCAATTCAAGCACTCACACACATTGAGCTTTCGCTCTTATTCCCAAGACCTTAATCAAGGCCATATTGCAAGTTATATTTAGGTTTTATTTCATGTCGTGTGTGTAAGTCTTTCAATTCAAGCACACACCCACATTGAGCCTTCGCTCTTATTTGCAAGACCCAAGTAAGGGCCCGTATATACCCTATATACATATCTCCCTTCGGCATTTACATTACAAGTCATTTCCCTTCGGCATTGTCTTTACATTCGGGTTTTCCCTTTGGAGTAGTGTGAGTTTGCATTGCATCTACGCCATACCACGAGGTAGGACGCATATTGCATCAAAGCAAGCCCCGCTCAAATTCGCCCATGTAGTGGAGTGTTCATAACACACAAACTAGGTGGCCCATAAAGGGATAAAAAGAAAGACTTAGGCACGTACAAATTCACGTGATCTAAAAATCTGCCACCGTATTAAAGACCCGAATCAAAACACCTCGAACCGCTTCGTAAGCTTTTTCTATCCCAAAAACTCGATTTTTAAAAAGCGTATAGGCTGACCCTTGCGCATCGGTGCAAGAAGGTCTGCGACGACAAGAGCTCACTTGCTCACAATCGCCATGTTAGAAGTCAGTTTAAAAAATATCTTCGCTAGCTTAGGTAAGCTAGCTGGCACGCCCTGTTTATATAAATAGGCCTTAGACGCACGAGAGGATCCGCTCCAGGCCCTGAGAAAGCTAGACGAGGCGGGGATTTTCCTGTGTCTACAGGGATTGGCACGCCCGGTGGGACGTGATCCTTTCAAAAAAATCGAGTTTTAAGTTAGAAGCTTTTAAAAAATTTTGTTAAAAAGGTGTCATTTTTAACTTGTTTTCTTTGCTTGTACTTAAGAAATTTTGAAAAAGCTTGAAAAGCATGTCAAAATCCAATCCAAGTGAAGTGTCGAGCCAAGGCTCATGCGCATCAAGTTCTCACTCTAGGAGGATTTTCAAAAACAAAATTAAACTAGATGAGATCGAGGACATGAGAAGGGAGTTTGAGGCCAAAATCGATGCTCTCAGCCAAGAGGCTGAAGTAGGCGATTCGTGTTCATCAAACAGGGAACAAAGGCCTAAGAAAAAATCTGAAAAACCTCGCAAGCACAAAGAGGCCTCCGTAATGGAAGGCAACCAATACCACGAGTCCTTCACATAAAAGGACCGTAAAGCCCTACAACAGTTGCTGAAAGGGCAGAATAAAAAGAAAAGAAGCTACGCCCTGTCTAATTTCCTTCCTATGGATTATGAAACAGACAGTGACGATGAAATACCAAACTTCCATCAGTATGATGGCATGGGAGACCCTAGGTCTCATTTGCAGCTTTTCTCGCGTCGAGCCCATAAGAAGAAAAAGGACTCAATGAAATGGGTGTATTGGTTCCCTTTATCCCTTAAAGGCAAAGCTGCCAAATGGCTGGCTTCCTACGACTTAAGCCAGTTCGCTACTTTTGAAGAGTTAGCGAACTGCTTCATGCAAAGATTTGCACACAACGTAGAAGTCACGCCGACTCTGAATACCTTAAGGGATACGAAGCAAGGCATGAACGAAGACATACATGCCTTCATTATAAGATGGAGGTCACTTTTGGGCCAAGTGCGAGAGCCCATATTCGAAGGATGCGCAGTCATGCTCATCCTGGATAACTTTAAAAGCGAGTTAAAAACCCTTCTCTCGCTCCATGAGATCTCAACTTTCCATAAGTTGATCAAAAAGGCATCCCTTTTCGAAACCAACTTGCGAAAAGGGACATACGATCACTTGTGGAAAGGAAGTGCCGTTTCTAAAACACGCTTAGAAAAGCCCATCACTTATGGGCTACCCACGATGGACAAAGGGGCAAAGCCCCATAAAATCGCCAATGTTCGGGTGGATCCAAGCGTGGCAGGTACTTCCAAACATTTTGAAAAACTAGTAAATAAAAGGGAGCGAACCTTTTAAAAACCGGTTGAAAAACGGGAGTATACACTGCTGGGGCAACCTGTGTCGGAGGTCCTAGACCTCCTACTTGCCCAAGGCATGATAGAACTTCCCGAAATCCCTGAAGGAGCCACTTCCAAAGGGGGGTATTTAAATCAATTTTGTAAGTATCATCAGCTCAAAGGCCATGATACCAAACGCTATTTCTCCCTTTTAAATAAAATTGAGAACTTGATAGCGGAGGGCCGGCTCTAGGTCACTGCGGAACCTGAGCCACCTCAAGCTATCTTCAAAGAACCCTTTCCCAAACATGCCAGTGGCAGTGGGAAAGGAAAGGAGGTATGTACCCTCACCTTTTCTAAGGAACTAGCGCAAAAACCAGAGTCTAGTCGACCCACTTGTGTGCCCACTCTTGTATTATACAAGAAGCCCGCCCAAGTCGTCATTCGGGGACCACCAAAAGTGGAATCCCCGGTAAAACCTGTTTTGAAAATCCAAGGTTCTCCTCAACTCATCCTTACAGCCAAATTTAGTGCGAACCCTAGGCTGGTCATGGGGGAAGTGACTAGATCCGGGAGGATCTATCAACCCCCGCACCTTCAAGGTGCTCAAAAGGTGGTCAGTGTGCCTGGCCCCTCAAAAGCATGTATCCCTGGTGTTCTGCCAAAAGCAGACAAAGTCATCCTAAATCCTTATGACTTCGAAAACCACCTTTCAAAGATTCCTATTCACATGTCTATCTTAAAACTTATACAAACCTCGCCTAGGCATAGACTCGTGCTAGAGAAAATTCTAGAAAGGGCCAAGGTTGATTCAAACATAAGTCCAAAATCCTTGTCTGCCCAAGTGGCTTTATTAGGAGCAAAATCGCCCATCACTTTCTCGGAAGATGATGTAGATAGACCCTACGAATCCCACAACCAGGCCCTGCATATCGAGGAGGTTCTGAATAACCACTCTCTGGACAGGTGCCTAGTCGATGGTGGAGGAGGGCTCAACATCCTTCCACTTCATGTGGCGTATAAAATCGGAGTCACCATGACTTCTGTGAACCCAAGCCCCATCGTTATCACTGGATACGATGGGAATGCGTCTAGACCATTAGGATCCATCGAACTCCCAATGGAAACGGGAGGGATTGCACACACGGGGGTGTTCCATGTCTTGGACATCCACCCCCATTATAACCTGTTGCTGGGAAGGCCCTGGATACACAGCTTGTGCGCTATGCCATCCACCTTCCACAGGTGTGTCAAGATCCCTTTTAGGGACCAGGTCGTAGTGATCCTAGGTGAGAGTCACCCACAGCTTCAGGGGATCATAAACTCCCCTTGTTTATCGAGCTCCCAGGCCCATGAGGCTAACCTGGGGCAAATTATGGTCGAGCCGCCAAGGCTCGTGTTAAAAAACCATAGGAAGGTTGTATGTGTGAAGGGGCCGCCCTAAGAAGGCCCCCTCCCGATTCTAACCCTTCTAGGAAAACCCAAGCGTTCCCTATTTCCAAAGCCCCTGGACAAGAGGCCATATGAGCACAATATGGACGACAGCATGTTCCAGGACCACGATTTGTACCACGCCTTTTCAAAAAATAGAAAATCGTGGAACATGTTGTTGAACATGGGCTACACGCCCTACAAGAGTCTAGGGGCGCAGAACCAGGGTCTCCTAGAGCCCATCCTTCCTAGGGCCAACCCAAGCCGATATGGGATCGGCTATACTCCCCGAATACCTCCAGAACCACCCCCTGTGACCACCTGGGTCAAGGGTGCCCTGGAACCTGTCTTAGAAGAGACCTACGATTTAGATCTCCTATTCTGAGTCTAACCCGTAATGTTTTCTCTTTGTAGGTATGACGGAAGATCCCTTTTATAAAAATACAAAAACATTTGAAAAGCTTAAAATCAAAAAAATTGATAAATAAGAAAAACCAAAAACAATGGAAAAACAAAACTTGAAAATAGAGTGCTTTGTATAGTTCCTAAAGTTTTTGTTTTACAAAAACCCAAAAAAATCGAAAATTTGGAAAATACCAAAAAGATTTTGTATATAGCTGCTCCTGGTAGGACTTTGGCAAAAGAAAAGGATTTCGAAAGAAACATCGTCTGCATAGCCAGACCAAAGATTTCGAAATCACTTGAAAATCCGAGTACAAAACCAGGTCCTTTTGAAAACCACGCATCGAATTCCCTCAGGTCTATAGCCCACGAGAATGATCAAAGCCCAGAAGTGGATCCCCTTGAGGAAGATCCCACTTCTGAGCTCCCAGAATTTCATAAAATTCTCGATTTTGAAAGACCTTCCCAATCAGTAGGAGGAGATTTCATAGAGGTAAACCTAGGGGATGATTCCAATCCCAAATTCATCAAAATAGGCGCATGTCTGCATGAACCTGAAAGATTAGCATTCATTGCATTTCTACAAACCTATTTAGATGTGTTTGCATGGACGTATGAAGACATGCCGGGCATGGATCCCAGCATTGTCGAGCATCGTGTTCCCTTAGATGCAGGTGTAAAACCCATAAAGCAGAAGCTTAGGAAAATACAACCGAATGTACACACGCAAGTCAAAGAGGGTTTAGAAGATCTTTTAAAAGCCAGATTTATAAAACCCATTGCGTATTCTGATTGGTTGTCAAATATCGTTGTAGTTCGAAAAACCAATGGGAAAATTCGAATATGCATCGATTTCAGAAACCAGAATAAAGCCACTCCAAAGGATAATTATCCTTTACCAAACATAGATTTGATAGTCGATAGTACTGCAAATCATGAAATGTTTTTGTTCATGGATGGCTATTCAGGCTATAATCAAATTAAACTAAGTCCACGAGATCAGGGTAAGACCGCCTTCACAACCCCATGGGGCACGTACTGCTATACAGTCATGCCCTTTGGTTTGAAAAATGCCGGCGCAACATACCAACGAGCCATGACCACGATCTTCCATGATCAGATTCATGAGCTCGTGGAAGTGTATGTAGATGATCTCTCGGCAAAATCCAAAACCCGATGCACTCATATCGAATGTTTGCAAAAGATTTTCGAAAGGCTTAGGCTTTACAAAGTAAAGCTAAACCCTCAAAAATGTGTATTCGGGGTAGAATCAGGGAAACTTCTAGGCTTTATGGTGAGCCAAAGGGGTATAGAAGTCGACCCCTCTAAGTGTCGAGCCATCATAGACATGGCTCCACCCTCCAATCTCACCCAAATCTGCAGCCTCCAGGGTCGATTACAATCCGTTCACCGATTCATATCGAATCTGGCAACTAGATGCGAACCCTTCAACAAATTATTGAGAAAGGGCACGAAATTCTTATGGGATGACGAATGCCAGAAGTCCTTCGAAAGACTAAAGGCATACTTGGTTAATCCCCCTGTTTTGAATCCTCCAAAGCAAGGAAAACCACTTTTACTCTACATATCTGTGCATGCGAATGCTTTAGGAGCCCTATTGGCTCAATACGAGGATGACACCCATAAGGAGTATGCCATCTACTATATTTTGAAAACTCTCTTGGCTTATGAACGAAATTATCAAGCCATGGAGAAGACGTGCTTGGCCCTAGTTTGGGCCTGCCAGAAATTCAGACACTATTTCCTAGATCATGAGATCTGGATAGTGTCCATGCTTGATCCAATCAAGCACTTGTTCGAAAAACCCATTCTCACGGGTAGATTGGGAAATGGCAACTCCTTCTAATGGAGTATGACTTGAAATACCATCACCAGATCTCCATTAAAGGGCAAGCCTTAGCAGATTACATTGCTGAGTTCCCCCTGGAGGACGCATATCCCACGCTTGATGAAATGCCCGATGAAGGCATATTGCAAAACCATTTTCAAAACCACATTTTGGCAAACAATTTTGAAAACCAAGTGTGGAAGATGCACTTCGATGGGGCATGAAACCAACGAGGGGCTGGTGCTGGGGTCATCCTCATCTCCCCTAAGAAGGGCGAGATTCCTATAGCAGTCCGCTTAGATTTTGAATGTTCCAACAACATAGCTGAGTATGAAGCACTCATACAAGGCTTAAGGATTTCGAAAACTCTAGGGGCATCATGCATCGAGGTCTTTGGAGATTCACTCCTTGTCATAAACCAAGTTTTGAAAATTTGGCAAGTACGTAATGAAAAACTACTTCCATATCTCGAGTCGGCCACTCGATTGGTCTAGTCCTTCCAATCGTGTAAACTCACACACGTAGGAAGAGAGGACAATGGCATTGCCGATGCCCTCTCCTCCTTGGGTTCAGCCCTAAAGGTCAATCCCATTTCAGGGACCCGATCTTTAGAAATATGGCATGCACCCAACCCATCCACACACGACTTGGATATTTGCCAAAATAACCCAGAGTCTATTAAAAACCCTAGTTTTACGACGTACAATAACTTCTAGAAAATGGGGGATTTGCCGAGGATGCCACATCCAAAGATAAGGCATTCATCTGTAAGATTTCGACCCGATAGACCATTTTGGGTGGGGTTCTATACAAAAAGAGTTTTACTGGCATTCTGCTGAGGTGTATCGATCTAGAGGAGGCTAGGATAGTAATGCATGAGTTCTACAATGTAGAATGTGGAGGTCATGTTAATGCCAATATGATTTTGGCAAATATCCAGATCGTGTATGGATGGGTTGGGCGCATGCCATATTTCTAAAGGCCGGGTCCCTGAAATGGGATCGACCTTTAGGGCTGAACCCGAGGAGGAGAGGGCATCGGCAATGCCATTGTCCTCTGTTCCCAAGCGTGTGAGTCTGCATGATTGGAACGACTTAACCAATCGAGTGGCCAACTCGTGATATGAAAGTAGTTTTTCGTTACGTACTTGCCAAATTTTCAAAACCTGGTTTATAACAAGGAGTGAATCTCCAAAGACCTCAATGCATGATGCCCCTAGAGTTTTCGAAATTCTTAAGCCTTGTATGAGTGCTTCATACTCAGCTATATTGTTGGAACATTCGAAATCTAGGCGGATTGCTATGGGAATCTCGCCCTTTTCAAGGGAGATGAGGATGACCCCAGCACCAGTCCCTCGTTGGTTTCGTTTTCCATCGAAGTGCATCTTCCACACTTGGTTTTCAAAATTGTTTGCCAAAATGTGGTTTTGGAAATGGTTTTGTAATATGCCTTCATCAGGCATTTCATCAAGCATGGGGTATGCGTCCTCCAAGGGGAACTCAGCCACGTAATCTGCTAGGGCTTGCCCCTTAATGGAGATCTGGTGATGGTATTTCAGGTCATACTCCATTAGAAGGAGTTGCCATTTGCCCAATCTACCCGTGAGAATGGGTTTTTCGAACAAGTGCTTGATTGGATCAAGCTTGGACACTATCTAGATCTCATGATCTAGGAAATAGTGTCTGAATTTCTAGTAGGCCCAGACTAGGGCCAAGCACGTCTTCTCCATGGCTTGATAATTTCGTTCATAAGCCAAGAGAGTTTTCGAAATATAGTAGATGGCATACTCCTTATGGGTGTCATCCTTGTATTGAGCTAGTAGGGCTCCTAAAGCATTCACATGCACAGAGATATAGAGTAAAAGCGGTTTTCCTTGCTTTGGTGGATTCAAAACGGGGGGATTAACCAGGTATGCCTTTAGTCTCTCGAAGGACTTCTGGCATTCATCATCCCATAAGAATTTTGTGCCCTTCCTCAACAGCTTGTGGAAGGGTTTTGTAAACACCCCAAATCTTCTATTTTTCAAAAAACTCTCGAAACACCAAAAAGCTCATTTGAGCCAAAACGACGACCTGTTTTGAAATGTGAAAACAGGTACAGAAGGCAAAAGAAGACCCTAGGCCCGAAGAGGATTCAAGCCCAGAGCTTCAGAAGCCACTCCCTGATAAAAAAACAAAAGAAAGCAGAGCCCATTTGATGAAAAGCTCAACGGAGTCCAGAACGGCGAGACGGAGTCCGGACGACAAAGTTGGGGAAAACCCAGCACCAGACGGAGCGTTGATGAAGCCAGTGCCCGCACAGATCGTTCGCCTCGAGAAGCCAAGAAGGACTGTCCGAAGAAATTTTGATTTGGATCTGGACCATATATATCCAGATCCAAATCCATGTAATGAATAGTGTTTGGATTTGGGCCAATCCAAATAGTGTTTGGGTCGATCCAAATAGTGTTTGGATTGGATCGGATTTGGATCAAAATATCCAGATCCGTATCCATAAAAATATTGGGTTTGGATTGGATACAGATCTCAAAATATCTGAGATCCAATATCCAGATCCAAATAGTGTTTGGATTTGGGTATGGATCCAAACCCCAAACCCAAACCCAAATCCAAGACCCACCTCAAATGTCTATAAATAGAGGTGAGGGGGTCCATGTAAAGGGTTCATGCAAATATTTGGGAGGAGAGAGAGGGAGTGATAGACCTAGCCATGTGGGCTCATTGGGTGAGGTGGGTTCAAGCCATGTGGGCTAAGTGGGTCTAGACCAAGTGGCTGCAACCAAGGTGGGCTGGACCAAGTGGCTGCAACCGTGGAGACGTGGGCTCAAGCCAAGAAGGACCGGCTCCAAGAGGTAAACCTAACCCCAACCTAGCCTAGGTTCGAACCTACCTAACCCTAACTGAACCTAACCCTAACTGAACCAACCTAACCCTAACTGAACCCTAACTAGACCTAACCTAACCCCAACCGCCTCAAACCATCCCTAACAAACCCCAAAACTTCACCCCGGCCGGCCGTGAGCAAACAGCGCCTGTCGCGCGCCCCTTCTGCTGCCGCGCGCCCCTGTTGCTTGCCGCGCCACGCGCCACAGCGCTCCCCGCAGCACACTGCGCCCTGCTTCCTGCCGCGCGCCCCTCGGCTGCCTGCACGCCCCGCGCCGCAGCGCGTCCTGCGCCACAGCGCGCCAGGCGCCACTGCAGCCGCGTCGCGCGCCCTTCTGCTGCGCCAGGCGCCCAACGGCCGCGCCAGCCACCCGACCACCTCCCTGCTGATTTGACCACCCTCCTGCCGACCTAACCTGCACCCTGGCCGTGACCTGCACCTCTTCCAGCCACCTAGGATAGACCCTAGACAGCCTCATCTTTGCCGAACCTTAGTTCCCCTAAGACCCTAATCGTGCCCCATAGAACCTCCCTCAAATCCACCTAGGATAACCCCCTCTTGGCTGCCCAAGGTGAACCGTGAGCCCACGTGCAAGCAAGTTGAACATGGACCAGCTATTTGTAAGTGTCTAAACTTGGTCTATTACATTAACTTGCTTTATATTCAATTAAATTTTGATACGGGGTTGTAGTAAAGGAGCTTCGTCTCCCCCCGATTGTAATAACGTGGTTTGACACACCCACACACACGCGCACTTGAGCCTTTCCGCTCTTAGTCGTACACTTCTTGCACACACACGGGCCTAACAAGCCCTTAATATATAGTTATATTTATATATTTTAAGTCAAGGGGGTTTTTAATTAAGTCGTGTGTGTTGTCTTTCCATTTTCCACACGCACACACATTGAGCCTTCACTCTTACTCCCAAGACCTTAGTAAAGGCCTTATTGCAGTTATATTTGGGTTTCATTTATGTCGTGTGCGTAGTACTTCAATTCTACACTCATACACATTGAGCTTTCGCTCTTACTCCCAAGACCTTAGTCAAGGCATACTGCAATTTATATTTGGGTTTCATTTCATGTCGTGTGTGTAAGTCTTTCAATTCAAGCACGCACACACATTGAGCCTTCGCTCTTATTTACAAGACCCAAGTAAGGGCCCCTACATATACTCTATATAAAGTATTTCTTTCGGCTACGTCTTTAAGATTCGGGTTTTAAGGTTCAAGTCGTGTGCGTTGTCTTTCAATATATACACGACACACACTTACACAATTGAGCCTTTCCGCTCTTAAGATATAGCCATATTTCCCCTTCCGCTATTTACTTTACAAGTCATTTCCCTTCGGCTATTTACTTTACAAGTCATTTCCCTTCGGCAATTTCCCTTCGGCATTGTCTTTTAATTTCGGGTTTTCCCTTTGGAGTAGCGTGAGTTTGCATTGCATCTACGCCATACCACGAGGTAGGACGCATATTGCATCGAAGCAAGCCCCGTACTCCCGCTCAAATTCGCCCCATGTAGTGGAGTGTTCATAACACACACCTAGGTGGCCCATAAAGGGATAAAAAGAAAGACTTAGGCACGTGCAAATCCACGTGATCTAAAATCTGAGAATCGTACAAACCCGAATCAAATCGTGCAAGACTTAGGGTCGTCCAACCCTTACAAAGTCAAAATCGCCCAAATGCATGGTTTTCAAAAGGTTTTAAAACACTTCTTCATTCAAAATATATTTTGAGTTAAACTTGTTTCAAAACGAAGTCTCTAAGCGTACAGACTGACCCTTGCGCATCGGTGCAAGAAGGTCTGCGACGTAAAAATCCCGCTTGCCTACAATCGCCTTTCAAAAGTCAGATTGTTTTCAAAACATACTTTGCTAGTTAAAGTAAACTAGCTGGCACGCCCATAAAGCGAAGTAGATCGCGAAAAGGTTCACTTCAGGCCTAAGAACCCGCAAGTGAAAATTTTCGGTGTCTACAGGTTTGCATCTAGTGGCCAAATTTGATATGAATCGGCGAACGGACTGTAATCGACCCTAGAGGCTACGAATTTCGGTGAGATTGGAGGGTGGAGCCATGTCTATGACGGCTCGACACTTACAGGGGTCAACTTCTATAACCCTTTGGCTCACCATAAAGCCTAGAAGCTTCCCTGATTCTACCCCGAATACACATTTTTGTGGGTTTAGCTTTACTTTGTAAAGCCTAAGCCTTTCGAAAATCTTTTGCAAACATTCGATATGAGTGCATCGGGTTTTGGATTTTGCCAAGAGATCATCTACATACACCTCTACGAGCTCATGAATCTGATCATGGAAGATCTGGTCATGGCTCTATGGTATGTTGCGCCGGCAATTTTCAAACCAAAGGGCATGACTGTATAGCAGTACGTGCCCCATGGGGTTGTGAAAGCGGTCTTACCCTGATCTCGTGGACTTAGTTTGATTTGATTATAGCCTGAATAGCCATCCATAAACGAAAACATTTCATGATTTGCAGTACTATCGACTATCAAATCTATGTTTGGTAAAGGATAATTATCCTTTGGAGTGGCTTTATTCAAGTTTCTGAAATCGATGCATATTCGAATTTTCCCATTGGTTTTTCGAACTACAACGATGTTTGACAACCAATCAGAATACACAATGGGTTTTATAAATCTGGCTTTTAACAGATCTTCTAAACCCTCTTTGACTTGCGTGTGTACATTCGGGTGTATTTTCCTAAGCTTCTGCTTTATGGGTTTTACATCCGCATCTAAGGGAAGACGATGTTCGACAATGCTGGGGTCTATGCCCGGCCTGTCTTCATACGTCCATGCAAACACATCTAAATAGGTTCGTAGAAATGCAATGAATGCTGATCTTTCATGTTCATGCAAACATGCGCCTATCTTGATAGTTTTGGGATTGGAATCATTCCCTAAGTTCACCTCTATGAAATCTCCTCCTACTGAATTGGAAGGTCTTTCAAAATCGAGAATTTTATGAAATTCTGGGAGCTTAGAAGTGGGATCTTCTTGAAGGGGATCCACTTATGGGCTTCGATCATTCTCGTGGGTTATAGACCCGAGGGAATTTGATGCGTGATTTTTCAAAAGACCTGGTTTTGTACTCGGATTTTCAATTGATTTCAAAATTTTTGGACTAGCTATGCAGACGACGTTTCTTTTGAAATCTTTTTCCAAAGTCTTACCAGGAGTAGCTATATACAAAATCTTTTTGGTATTTTCTAGATTTTCGATTTTTTTTGGGTTTTTGTAAAACAAGAACTTTAGGAACTATACAAAGCACTCTATTTTCGAGTTTTTGTTTTTCTATTGTTTTTGGTTTTTCCTCTTTTTCAATTTTTTTGATTTTAAGTTTTCCAAATGTTTTTGTATTTTTATGAAAGGGATCTTCCATCATACCTACAAAGGGAAAACACTACGGATTAGACTCGGAATAGGAGGTCTAAATCGTAGGTCTCTTCTAGGATAGGTTCCAGGGCACCCTTGACCCAGGTGGTCACAAGGGGTGGCTCTGGCGGTATTCTGGGAGTATAGCCAATCCCATATCGGCTTGGGTTGGCCCTAGGAAGGATGGACTCTAGGAGACCCTGGTTTTGTGCCCCTAGACTTTTGTAGGGCGTATAGCCCATATTCAATAACATGTTCCATGATTTCTTATTTTTTGAAAAATTTTGATACAGATCGTGGTCCTGGAACTTGCTGTCGTCCATATTGTGCTCGTATGGCTTCTTGTCCAGGGGTTTTGGAAATAAGGGACGCTTCGGTCTTCCTAGAAGGGTTAAGATCGGGAGGGGGCCTACTTTGGGCGGCCCCTTCACATACACAACCTTCCTACGGTTGTTTAACACGAGCCTTGGTGGCTCGACAAACAAGGGGAGTTTGTGATCCCCTAAAGCTGAGGGTGACTCTCACCTAGGATCACCACGACTTGGTCCCTGAAAGGGATCTTGAAACACCTGTGGAAGGTGGATGGCACAGCGCACAAGCTGTGTATCCAAGGCCTTCCCAGCTACAGGTTATAATGGGGGTGGATGTCCAAGACTTGGAACAACCCCATGTGTGTGATCCCTCCCGTTTCCATTGGGAGTTCGATCGATCCTAAAGGCCTAGACGCATTCCCATCGTATCCAGTGATAACGATGGGGCTTGGGTTCACAGAAGTCAAGGTGACTCCGATTTGGTATGCCACATGAAGTGGAAGGATGTTGAGCCCTCCTCCCCCATCGACTAGGCACTTGTCCAGAGAGTGGTTATTCAGAACCACCTCGATATGCAGGGCCTGGTTGTGGGACTCGTATTACATCATCTTTCGAGAAAGTGATGGGCGATTTTGCTCCTATTAATGCCACTTGGTCAGACAAGGATTCCAGACTTATGTTCGAACTAACCTTGGCTCTTTCTAGAATTTTCTCTAGCACGAGTCTATGCCTAGGCGAAGTTTGTATAAGCTCTAGGATGGACATGTGGATAGGAATCTTTGAAAGATGGTTTTCGAAATCATAAGGATTTAGGACGACTTTTCCATTGTCTGTTTTTGGCAGAACTCTAGGAATACATGCTTTTGAGGGGTTGTAGACGCGCGAAAATCCCCACGCCTCTTCGCCCTTTCTAGGCTTGGAGTGGATCCTCCCGTGCGTCTAAGGCCTATTTATGTGAACAGGGCGTGCCAGCTAGCTTACCTAAGCTAGTGAAGATATATTTAAACTGACTTCTAATCGTGGCAACTGTGAGCAAGTGAGCTCTTGTCGTCGCAGACCTTCTTGCACCGATACACAAGGGTCAGTCTGTACGCTTTGCAAAAATCGAGTTTTTGGGATAGAAAGCCTACGAAGCGGTTCGAGGTGTCTAATTCGGGTCTTTTAGGTGCGATTGTAGTTTTTAGATCACGTGGATTTGCACGTGCCTAAGTCTTTTCTTTTATCCCTTTGTGGGCCGACTAGTTTGTGTGTTATGAATGTAGACGGGCGAAAATCCCCGCCTCTTTGCCTTTTTCAGGGCTCGGAGCGGATCCTCTCGTGTGTCTAAGGCCTATGTATGCAAACAGGGCGTGCCAGCTAGCTTACATAAGCTAGCGAAGATATTTTTAACACTGACTTCTAAACGTGGCGACTGTGAGCAAGTAAGCTCTTGTCGTCGCAGACCTTCTTGCACCGACGTGCAAGGGTCAGTTTGTACGCTTTGCAAAAATCGAGTTTTGGAGAGAAAGTCTACGAAGCGGTTCGAGGTGTCTATTTCGGGTCTTTAAAATGCGATTGCATGTTTTAGATCACGTGGACTTGCACGTGCCTAAGTCTTTTCTTTTATCCCTTTTTCGGGCCACCTAGTTTGTGTGTTATGAACACTCCACTACATGGGCGAATTCGAGCGGGGCTTGCTTTGATGCAAATATGCGTCCTACCTCGTGGTATGGCGTAGATGCAATGCAAACTCACGCTACACCAAAGGGAAAACCCGAAATGTAAAGACAATACTGAAGGGAAATGACTAAAGGGAAATAACCGAAGGGAAATAACCGAAGGGAAATATGTATATAGATTATGTATATGAGCCCTTACTCGGGTCTTGCAAATAAGAGCGAAGGCTCAATGTGGGTGCATGCTGGAATTGAAAGACTTACACACACGACATGAAATTAAACCCAAATATAAATTGCAGTATGGCCTTGACTAAGGTCTTGGGAGTAAGAGCGAAGGCTCAATGTGTGTGAGAGTGCTTGAATTGAAGTACTACACACACGACATAAATGAAACCCAAATATAACTGCAATAAGGCCTTTACTAAGGTCTTGGGAGTAAGAGCGAAGGCTCAATGTGTGTGAAAGTGCTTGAATTGAAAGACTTACTCACACGACATGAAATGAAACCCAAATAGTATAGGTCGGCCCTTACTTGGGTCTTTCAAATAAGAGCGAAAGCTCAATGTGTGTGAGTGCTTGAATTGAAAGACTTACTCACACGACATGAAATGAAACCCAAATAGTATAGGTCGGCCCTTACTTGGGTCTTTCAAATAAGAGCGAAAGCTCAATGTGTGTGAGAGTGCTTGAATTGAAAGACTTACTCACACGACATGAAATGAAACCCAAATAGTATAGGTCGGCCCTTACTTGGGTCTTTCAAATAAGAGCGAAAGCTCAATGTGTGTGAGTGCTTGAATTGAAAGACAACGCACCCAACTTAAGCAAAACCCTTCAAAAATGAAAATATATATACTTATGTATTAGGGGCTGATTAGGGCCGTGTGTGTTCAAAATCGTGCACGACTAAGAGAGTGCACATGTGTGGGTGTGCCAAGCCACGTTATTACAAGCGGGGGGAGACTATGCTCCGTTATTACAACCCCGTATCAAATTGAATCTCAAGCAAGTATACAACTAAAGACCGAGTTTAGGCACTTACGAGTAGCTGGTCCGTAGAGGCCTTCTTTGAGCGTGGGCTTGGCCTTCACCTTGGGCTGCAAACGGGAGCTCCGCGAGGGTGGATGACAAAGGGTGTTGGCCGGCTGCAAATGGGGCGCGGGATAGGCGCCTCGAAGGTGGCTGGCTGCAAATGGGTGTCACCTCGATGTGGGGGATTAAAGGGGCTGGACCAAGTGAGTGTTTAGGGTCACTAGGAGAGTCGAGTGTTTAGGGAATGTGGACCTAAGGGGAGTTTAAGGGAAGGCCGAATGGGAGTCCTATAGGGTGGTCGGATGTAGATAGGATGGTTAGGTAGTGGCCGGTAGTTTAGGTTGTGCTAGGTTCGGCTAAGTGAAAATGGTGGCAGCAAGGGGCTGATGTGTAGGTAAGATGGTGGTATGGTGGGTGGCTAGGAGTGGAGAGGGAGTAGAGAAGGAGCTAGGTAGAGTGGGGGGGGTACTTACCGAATGGGGAGAGGCGGTGGAAGGAAAAGAGAAGCCGGGTGTAGATGGGATGGAGAGCAAGTGTGGCGTCCGGCTGGGATTGGTGAGGGCTCCTAGCTGGGAGATGGAGTAGGTGGAGTAGGTGGAGCAGGAGGGAGATGAGGGGACTCAGCTGGACTTGGGGAAGAAGGGGACCCGGCTGGGATTGGTGAGGGCTCCTAGCTAGGAAAAACCCGCCCCCAAGGGGGGGGGGTTTAAATAGGGATGGGTAGGTCGGTTAGGGCTGGGCTTGGGGTAGTGGTTAGGTGGTTTAGGTAGGGTGGTATGTAGATAAGGTGGGCTGGAAAGGGTTGGGCCAGATATTTTGAAAACTAGGGGTTGGGTAGATTGTAGGCTAAGGGTGGTTCAGGGGTTTGGGCTAGGTTAGGTGGTTGGGTTTTAGGGTGAGGTTTAGTGAGCTAGGTTAGGTGATTAGGCTAGGTTTAGGGAAATTAACCTAGGTTTAGGGAAGGATTAGGGAAGTGGGTTAGGTGATTAGGTTGGGATTAGGCCAAGATTAGGGAAGTGGGTTAGGTGATTAGGCTCAGATTAGGGGTGGATTAGGGGGGTAGGTTTGGATTAGGTTTTTTGGGTTAGGTTTAGGTGAAGGAGCTCCCTTTGCATGGCCCATAGACCTTAACCACCTCATGTTGGTGCAGCCCTAGGTTAGGTTTTGGCTAATTACAAGCTTAAACCCACTCAATTAGGCTAACCCACATGATTAACCAAAACTTGACACACAAGTCAAGCTTAATTACAACACTCTTGATATTATCCATCCCCACTCTCTCTCATGCCCATGATCCCATGTGAATTTCAAGTGGGCCCCACCTCCATTTATGAGAAGGTGATGTTGGCCATGGATATGGATATTGGATTGGATCTCTGGATCCAAATCCAAATCCAAATCCACATATGGGTTTGGATTGGGATCTGGATATATATGGTCCATATCCAATCCAAACTGAACTCTGACTCCTTCGAGCTGGGTTCGAAACGGACGATTCGTGCGGGGTCTGACAGCATCAGTACTCCGTCTTCGTTGGGTCTTCGCCAACATGGTCGTCCGTCTCCGTTTTTGCCTTCCGGAGATGACTTCAAATGATATTTTGATAAGAACAGGGTCTTGGACGTTCAAGATCCTGGGGGTGTGAATCAAATACAAGAGTTGTTGCGCCGGGCTCGACATGCGCTCCGGTTCCGGGCTCTTCTTAGCTCTCCTGGTCCTGTCTTGATCGGGCCAAGCCACTTCGGGGTTTCAAAAACGTGTTTTAAAAGGTTTTCAAAAGCCATATCGTATGTTTTTGAAAGATAAAGTTTAAAACATATATACAGGGTTGTCTGGAAGGCTCCTGGGTTTCCAGACTCAAAATAGCCCTTTGGGGCTGCTTTTACAAAACCAGATGAATTTGAGAAATTCGTGGGATTTCGGGGTGTTTACAGATGCCCCTCTTTGGCCTTGTCCAAATAGATTTGGATAAGGGCAAAGATGACAAACACCCCTTTCAATGTCTCCCTAGATCTATCCACGAAGAACATGGGATCGTCCCAATTTTTAGCAAAAATCTCAATTTACAAACTCTGGTAGGAGGAGATATCACGCCAAAGGGTTTTGCTATGGAATCTGGTCCTAAATGGAATCATGTTCATGCAAGTACCATGCGTGGAATGCAAATGACATGGGTGTGGTGCCAAGAGTGGCGACCTCCCAGAGACCAAATGTGGTCGAACTCTAGAGACTTACAAGGTCTATTGCTCCAAGTGAGCAAATCCTATGCTGTTCGATGTTCGGTTTTCAAAACTTATTTACAAAAACTATTTACAAAAGGGACAACTGTCTTGAGCCTCGATCCTAAGGATCTCGAGCTCTTCGTGCTTGCCCTTGTTTGAGTCTTAACACTCGCTTATCTAGCAGAGGTTTTATAAGAAAACAAGCTTCATTTCAAATTCCTACGTCTTACTCGAAACGTCGAATTCTCAAACAAGATGAAATTCAAGTAAGTAAATCCTATTTTTACTTTAAGATTCCTCGAAATGAACCATGCTTTAGCTTGGGATAAGCCAGGGATGGGAAAGAGATACCACGGTCCCTTCTGAAGCGTCCCGTGGTTTAAGGCATAGAAGGCAGAAAACTGCTCTTTTTGAGCTTTTTGGCCTCTTTTTCCTTTTTTTCATAGAGGGTCTCCCTTTGGGAGTATTTTTTCTTTAATCCCTCTTTTCCATAAGATAATCGATTTTTCTTTTTGAAGTCTGCTTTCGTTCTTTTGGAAAAAGACTTTGAATGGGAAATTCCCTTTTGTTTTGGGCCTTTGTTTTCCTTTTGGAAAGAGGAGAGAAGAGGGGTGGACTTATCCCAAGCCTACACTCGATCCATTCCAGATCAGCCTGTTTAGAAATAGCACGTACTACTTGCAAGTATCTTGCTATGTTGAACTAGGCCTTTCTTTGTAAGAAGAAGGATTTTGAAATATAACCACGATTTTGAAAACTCCACTATTTCACAAGTGCGAATTCTCTCACAACTACTTGCAAGTATCTTGCTATGTGCGAATTTTCTCAATAATACTAATGAGAGACTTGTTTGTGGCTTCGGCTTGGCTGTTGCCTTGAGGGTAGTAGGGCGAGGAGAAGTGGTGAGTTATGCCATACGTGTTGCACAACTTAACCATCCGCTCGTTCTTGAATGGGGTACCATTATCAGACACAAGGTCTCGTGGAACCCCAAATCGAGCCAAGATATTCCTCCAGATGAAAGCCACCACGTGTTGCCCCATTACATTGGTTAGGGAAATGGCTTCCACCCACTTGGAGAAATATTCCGTGGCTGCTAAAATAAATCGATGCCCATTCGAGGCCTTTGGAAATATTGGGCCTACGATGTCAAACGCCCACATGGTAAATGGCCAGGGGCTGACCACGGAATGCAATGCAGATGATGGGATATGAATGGCGTGCCCATGCACTTGACACGGATGACACTTCCTAACATGATCGTGACAATCCTTTTTCAGGGTGGACCAAAAATAGCCCCCTCTAAGTATTTTCATTGCCATCATGTTGGCATTAACATGACCTCCACATTCTCCATCGTGGAACTCATGCATCACTATCCTAGCCTCCCCTAGGTCGATACACCTAAGCAGAATGCCGGTAAAACTCTTTTTGTATAAGACCCCACCCAGAATGGTGTATCGGGTCGAAATCTTACGAATGAATGCCTTATCTTTGGATGTGGCATCCTCGGTAAATCCCCCCTTTTCTAAAAATTGTTTTATGTCATAGAACCAGAGTTTTTCAATAGACTCTGGGTTGTTTTGGCAAATATCCAAGTCGTGTGTGGATGGGTGGGACGCATGCCATATTTCCAAAGATCTGGTCCCTGAAATGGGATCGACCTTCAGGGCTGAACCCAAGGAGGAGAGGGCATCGGCGATGCCATTGTCCTCTCTTCCTACGTGTGTGAGCTTACACGACTGGAAGGATTGGACCAATCGAGTGGCCAACTCGTGATATGGAAGTAGTTTCTCATTACGTACTTGCCAAATTTTTAAAACCTGGTTTATGACAAGGAGCGAATCTCCAAAGACCTCGATGCATGATGCCCCTAGAGTTTTCGAAATCTTTAAGCCTTGTATGAGTGCTTCATACTTGTAAACACCCCGAAATCCCACGAATTCCTTAAACATACTTGGTTTTGTAAAAGCAGCCCCAAAGGGCCATTTTTGAGTCTGGAAACCCAGGAGCCTTCCAGACAACCCTGTATATATGTTTTAAACTTCATATTTCAAAAATATATAATATGGCTTTTGAAAACCTTTTAAAACACGTTTTTGAAACCCCGAAGTGGCTTGGCCCGATCAAGACATGGACCAGGAGAGCTAAGAAGAGCCCGGAACTGGAGCACATGTCAAGCCCGGCACAACAACTCTTGTATCTGATTCACACCCACAGGATCTCGAATGTCCAAGACCCTGTTCTTATCAAAATATCATTTGAAGTCATCTCCGGAAGGCAGAAACGGAGGCGGACGACCATGTTGGTGAAGACCCAACGAAGACGGAGTACTGATGCTGTCAGACCCCGCACAAATCGTCCGTTTCGAACCCAGCTCGAAGGAGTCAGAGTTCAGTTTGGATTGGATCTGGACCATATATATCCAGATCCCAATCCAAACCCATATGTGGACTTGGATTTGGATTTGGATCCAAAGATCCAATCCAATATCCATATCCATGGCCCACATCACCTTCTCATAAATGGAGGTGGGGCCCACTTGAAATTCACGTGGGATCATGGGCATGAGAGAGAGTGGGGATGGAAAATATCAAGAGGGTTGTAACTTGTGTGTCAAGTTTGGGTTTAATCATGTGGGTTAGCCTAATTGAGTGGGTTTAAGCTTGTAATTAGCCAAAACCTAACCTAGGGTTGCACCAACATGAGGTGGTTAAGGTCTATGGGCCATGCAAAGGGAGCTCCTTCACCTAAACCTAACCCAAAACACCTAATCCAAGCCTATTCCCCTAATCCACCCCTAATCTGAGCCTAATCACCTAACCCACTTCCCTAATCCCGGCCTAATCCCAACCTAATCACCTAACCCACTTCCCTAATCCTTCCCTAAACCTAGATTAATTTCCCTAATCCTATCCTAAACCTAGCTCACTAAACCTCAATATAAAACCCAACCACCTAACCTAGCCCTAAACCCCTAAACCACCCCTAGCCCACAATCTACCCAAACCCCTAGTTTTCAAAATATCTGGCCCAACCCTTTCCAGCCCACCTTATCTACATACCACCCTACCTAAACCACCTAACCACTACCCCAAGCCCAGCCCTAACCGACCTACCCATCCCTATTTAAACCCCCCCCCTTTGGGGGCGGGTTTTCCTAGCTAGAAGGACCCTCACCAATCCCAGCCGGGCCCTCTCTTTCCCCCACTTCCTAGCTCAACCGAACCTGCCCGCCTGCTCCACCTGTGCCGCCTGCACCACCACCATCCCTCCACCCCACCACAGCTCACACCACCATCTCCCAGCCGGACGCCACCGCTTGCTCTCCATCCCAACCACCCGGCTTCTCTCTTCCATCCACCGCCTCTCCCCATTCGGTAAGCATTCCCCAACTCTACCTAAATCCTTCTCTACTCCCTCTCCACTCCTAGCCACCCACCATATCATCATCTCAGCCCTTTGTCACCACCCTTTTCACTTAGCCGAATCTAGCACAACCTAAACTACCGGCCACTACCTAACCATCCTATCTACATCCGACCACCCTACAGGACTCCGATTCGGCCTTCCCCTAAGACTCCCATTCGGCCTTCCCCTAAACTCCCCTTAGGTCCATATTCCCTAACCCTCTATACTCCCCATTCGTGACCCTACACACTTACTTGGCCCACCCCTTTAATCGCCCACATCAAGGCGACACCCACTTGCAACCGGCCACCTTTGAGGCGCCTATCCCGCGCCCCACTTGCAGCCGGCCAGCACCCTTGGTCACCCATCCTCGCGGAGCTCCCGTTTGCAGCCCAAGGCGAAGCCCAAGCCCACGCTCAAGCAAGGCCTCTACGGACCAGCTACTCGTAAGTGCCTAAACTCGGTCTTTAGTTGTATACTTGCTTGAGATTCAATTTGATACGGGGTTGTAATAACAGAGCATAGTCTCCCCCCGCTTGTAATAACGTGGCTTGGCACACCCACACACGTGCACTCTCTTAGTCGTGCACGATTTTGAACACACACGGGCCTAATCAGCCCCTAATACATAAGTATATATATTTTCTGGGGGCGGGTTTTCCTAGCTAGAAGGACCCTCACCAATCCCAACCGGGCCCTCTCTTTCCCCCACTTCCTAGCTCAGCCGAACCTGCCCGCCTGCTCCACCTACGCCGCCTGCACCACCACCATCCCTCCACCCCACCACAGCTCACACCACCATCTCCCAGCCGGACGCCACCGCTTGCTCTCCATCCCAACCACCCGGCTTCTCTCTTCCATCCACCGCCTCTCCCCATTCGGTAAGCATTCCCCAACTCTACCTAAATCCTTCTCTACTCGCTCTCCACTCCTAGCCACCCACCATATCATCATCTCAGCCCTTTGTCACCACCCTTTTCACTTAGCCGAACCTAGCACAACCTAAACTACCGGCCACTACCTAACCATCCTATCTACATCCGACCACCCTATAGGACTCCCATTCGGCCTTCCCCTAAGACTCCCATTCAGCCTTCCCCTAAACTCCCCTTAGGTCCATATTCCGTAACCCTCTATACTCCCCATTCGTGACCCTACACACTTACTTGGCCCACCCCTTTAATCGCCCACATCAAGGCGACACCCACTTGCAACCGGCCACCTTTGAGGCGCCTATCCCACGCCCCACTTGCAGCCGGCCAGCACCCTTGGTCACCCATCCTCGCGGAGCTCCCGTTTGCAGCCCAAGGCGAAGCCCAAGCCCACGCTCAAGCAAGGCCTCTACGGACCAGCTACTCGTAAGTGCCTAAACTCGGTCTTTAGTTGTATACTTGCTTGAGATTCAATTTGATACGGGGTTGTAATAACGGAGCATAGTCTCCCCCCGCTTGTAATAACGTGGCTTGGCACACCCACACACGTGCACTCTCTTAGTCGTGCACGATTTTGAACACACACGGGCCTAATCAGCCCCTAATACATAAGTATATATATTTTCATTTTTGAAGGGTTTTGCTTAAGTTGGGTGCGTTGTCTTTCAATTCAAGCACTCACACACATTGAGCTTTCGCTCTTATTTGAAAGACCCAAGTAAGGGCTGACCTATACTATTTGGGTTTCATTTCATGTCGTGTGAGTAAGTCTTTCAATTCAAGCACTCTCACACACATTGAGCTTTTGCTCTTATTTGAAAGACCCAAGTAAGGGCCGACCTATACTATTTGGGTTTCATTTCATGTCGTGTGAGTAAGTCTTTCAATTCAAGCACTCACACACATTGAGCTTTCGCTCTTATTTGAAAGACCCAAGTAAGGGCCGACCTATACTATTTGGGTTTCATTTCATGTCGTGTGAGTAAGTCTTTCAATTCAAGCACTTTCACACACATTGAGCCTTCGCTCTTACTCCCAAGACCTTAGTAAAGGCCTTATTGCAGTTATATTTGGGTTTCATTTATGTCGTGTGTGTAGTACTTCAATTCAAGCACTTTCACACACATTGAGCCTTCGCTCTTACTCCCAAGACCTTAGTCAAGGCCATACTGCAATTTATATTTGGGTTTAATTTCATGTCGTGTGTGTAAGTCTTTCAATTCCAGCACGCACCCACATTGAGCCTTCGCTCTTATTTGCAAGACCCGAGTAAGGGCTCATATACATAATCTATATACATATCTCCCTTCGGTTATTTCCCTTCGGTTATTTCCCTTCAGTTATTTCCCTTCAGTATTGTCTTTACATTTCAGGTTTTCCCTTTGGAGTAGCGTGAGTTTGCATTGCATCTACGCCATACCACGAGGTAGGACGCATATTGCATCAAAGCAAGCCCCGCTCGAATTCGCCCACGTAGTGGAGTGTTCATAACACACAAACTAGGTGGCCCGAAAAGGGATAAAAGAAAAGACTTAGGCACGTGCAAATCCACGTGATCTAAAACATGCAATCGCATTTTAAAGACCCGAAACAGACACCTCGAACCGCTTCGTAGACTTTCTCCCCAAAAAACTCGATTTTTGCAAAGCGTACAGACTGACCCTTGCGCATCGGTGCAAGAAGGTCTGCGACGACAAGAGCTTACTTGCTCACAGTCGCCACGTTTAGAAGTCAATATTAAAAATATCTTCGCTAGCTTAGGTAAGCTAGCTGGCATGCCCTGTTTGCATACATAGGCCTTAGACACACGAGAGGATCCGCTCCAAGCCCTGAAAAAGGCAAAGAGGTGGGGATTTTCGCGCGTCTACAATACTCAGCTACATTGTTGGATCATTCGAAATCTAAGCGGACTGCTATGGGAATCTCGCCCTTTTCAGGGGAGATTAGGATGACCCCTGCACCAGCCCCTCGTTGGTTTCGTGCCCCGTCGAAGTGCATCTTCCACACTTGGTTTTTGAAAGAATTTGCCAAAATGTGGTTTTGAAAGTGGTTTTGCAATATGCCTTCATTAGGCATTTCGACAAGAGTGGGATATCCGTCCTCTAAGGGGAATTCAGCCACGTAATCTGCTAGGGCTTGCCCCTTAATGGAGATCTGGTGATGGTATTTCAGATCATACTCCATTAGAAGGAGCTGCCATTTGCCCAATCTACCCGTGAGAATGGGTTTTTCGAACAGGTGCTTGATTGGATCAAGCTTGGACACTATCCAGATCTCATGATCTAGGAAATAGTGTCTGAACTTCTAGCAGGCCCAGACTAGGGCCAAGCACGTCTTCTCCATGGCTTGATAATTTCGTTCATAAGCCAAGAGAGTTTTCGAAATATAGTAGATGGCATACTCCTTATGGTTGTCATCCTCGTATTGAGCCAACAGGGCTCCTAAAGCATTTACATGCACGGAGATGTATAATAAAAGCAGTTTTCCTTGCTTTGGAGGATTCAAAATGGGGGGATTAACCAAGTATGCCTTCAGTCTCTCGAAGGACTTTTGGCATTCGTCATCCCATAAGAATTTCGTACCCTTCCTCAACAGTTTGTTGAAGGGTTCGCATCTAGTTGCCAGATTCGATATGAATCGGCGAACGGATTGTAATCGACCCTGGAGGCTACGGATTTGGGTGAGATTGGAGGGTGGAGCCATGTCTATGATGGCTCGACACTTAGAGGGGTCGACTTCTATTCCCCTTTGGCTCACCATAAAGCCTAGAAGCTTTCCTGATTCTACCCCGAACACACATTTTTGAGGGTTTAGCTTTACTTTGTAAAGCCTAAGCCTTTCGAAAATCTTTTGTAAACATTCGATATGGGTGCATCGGGTTTTGGATTTTGCCAAGAGATCATCTACATACACTTCTACAAGCTCATGAATTTGATCATGGAAGATTGTGTTCTTGGCTCGTTGGTATGTTGCGCCGGCATTTTTCAAACCAAAGGGTATGACTGTATAGCAGTACGTGCCCCATGGGGTTGTGAAGGTAGTCTTACCCTGATCTCGTGAGTTTAGTTTGATTTGATTATAGCCTGAATAGCCATCCATGAATGAAAACATTTCATGATTTGCAGTACTATCGACTATCAAATCTATGTTTGGTATAGGATAATTATCCTTTCGAGTGGGTTTATTCAGGTTTCTGAAATCGATGCATATTCGAATTTTCCCATTGGTTTTTCGAACCACAACGATATTTGACAACCAATCAGAATACGCAATGGGTTTTATAAATCCGACTTTTAGCAGATCTTCTAAACCCTCTTTGACTTGCGTGTGTACATTCGGGTGTATTTTCCTAAGCTTCTGCTTTATGGGTTTTACACCTGCATCTAAGGGAAGACGATGCTCAACAATGCTGGGATCTATGCCCGGCATGTCTTCATACGTCCATGCAAACACATCTAAATAGGTTTGTAGAAATGCAATGAATGCTAACTTTTTAGTTTCATGCAAGCATGCGCCTATTTTGATGGTTTTGGGATTGGAATCATCCCCTAGGTTCACCTCTATGAAATCTCCTCCTACTGATTGGGAAGGTCTTTCAAAATCGAGAATTCTATGAAATTCTGGGAGCTCAGAAGTGGGATCTTCCTCAAGGGGATCCACTTCTGGGCTTTGATCATTCTCGTGGGCTATAGAACCGAGGGAACTTGATGCGTGGTTTTCAAAATTACCTAGTTTTGTACTTGGATTTTCAAGTGATTTCGAAATTTTTGGTCTGGCTATGCAGACGACATTTCTTTCGAAATCCTTATCTTTTGCCAAAGTCCTACTAGGAGCAGCTATGTACAAAATCTTTTTGGTATTTTCCAAATTTTCGATTTTTTTGGGTTTTTGTAAAACAAGAACCTTGGGAACTATACAAAGCACTCTTTTTTCGAGTTTTTGTTTTTCCATTGTTTTTGGTTTTTCTTGTTTTTCGATTTTTTTGATTTTAAGTTTTTCAAATGTTTTTGGTATTTTTAGAAAAGGGATCTTCCGTCATACCTACAAAGGGAAAACACTACGGGTTAGACTCGGAATAGGAGGTCTAAATCGTAGGTCTCTTCTAAGACAGGCTCCGGGGCACCCTTGACCCAGGTGGTCACAGGGGGTGGCTCCGGCGGTATTCGGGGAGTATAGCCGATCCCATATCGGCTTGGGTTGGCCCTAGGTAGGATGGGCTCTAGGAGACCCTGGTTCTGCGCCCCTAGACTCTTGTAGGGCGTGTAGCCCATGTTCAACAACATGTTCCATGACTTTTTGTTTTTTGAAAAAGTTGGATACAAGTCGTGGTCCTGGAACATGCTATCGTCCATATTAGGCTCGTATGGCCTCTTGTCCAGGGGCTCTGGAAATAGGGAACGCTTGGGTTTTCCTAAGAGGATTAAAGTCGGGAGGGGGCCTGGTTTGTTCAACACGAGCCGAGGTGGCTCAACCATAATTTGCCCTAGGTTAGCCTCATGGGCCTGGGAGCTTGATAAACAAGGGGAGTTTATGATCCCCTGAAGCTGTGGGTGACTCTCACCTAGGATCACTACGACCTGGTCCCTAAAAGGGATCTTGACACACCTGTGGAAGGTGGATGACACAGCGCACAAACTGTGTATCCAGGGCCTTCCCAGTAACAGGTTATAATGGGGGTGGATGTCCAAGACATGGAACACCCCCGTGTGTTCGATCCCTCCCGTTTCCATTGGGAGTTAGATGGATCCTAAAGGTCTAGACACATTCCCATCGTATCCAGTGATAACGATGGGGCTTGGGTTTACTGAAGTCAAGGTGACTCCGATTTTGTATGCCACATGAAGTGGAAGGATGTTGAGCCCTCCTCCACCATCGACTAGGCACCTGTCTAGAGAGTGGTTGTTTAGAACCACCTCGATATGCAGGGCCTGGTTATGGGTTTCGTAGGGTCTATCTACATCATCTTCCGAAAAAGTGATGGGCGATTTTGCTCCTAATAAAGCCACTTGGGCAGACAAGGATTCCGGGCTTATGTTCGAATCAACCTTGGCCCTTTCTATAATTTTCTCTAATACAAGTCTATGTCTAGGTGAGGTTTTTATAAGCTCTAGGATAGACATGTTGTAGACGCGCGAAAATCCCCGCCTCTTCGCCTCTTTCGGGGGGCTTGGAGTGGATCTTCTCGTGTGTCTAAGGCCTATGTATGCAAATAGGGCGTGTCAGCTAGCTTACTTAAACTAGCGAAGATATTTTTAATACTGACTTCTAAACGTGGCGACTGTGAGCAAGTAAGCTCTTGTCGTCGCAGACCTTCTTGCATCGATGCGCAAGGGTCAGTCTGTACGCTTTTGCAAAATCGAGTTTTGGAGAGAAAGTCTACGAAGCGGTTCGAGGTGTCTATTTCGGGTCTTTAAGATGCAATTGCATGTTTTAGATCACGTGGATTTGCACGTGCCTAAGTCTTTTCTTTTATCCCTTTTCGGGCCACCTAGTTTGTGTGTTATGAACACTCCACTACATGGGCGAATTCGAGCGGGGCTTGCTTTGATGCAATATGCGTCCTACCTCGTGGTATGGCGTAGATGCAATGCAAACTCACGCTACTCCAAAGGGAAAACCCGAAATGTAAAGACAATACTGAAGGGGAAATAACAGAAGGGAAATAACCGAAGGGAAATAACCGAAGGGAGATATGTATATAGCTTATGTATATAAGCCCTTACTCGGGTCTTGCAAATTAGAGCGAAGGCTCAATGTGGGTCCGTGCTTGAATTGAAAGACTTACACACACGACATGAAATTAAACCCAAATATAAATTGCAGTATGGCCTTGACTAAGGTCTTGGGAATAAGAGCGAAGGCTCAATGTGTGTGAGAGTGCTTGAATTGAAAGACTACCCACACGACATAAAATGAAACCCAAATATAACTGCAATAAGGCCTTTACTAAGGTCTTGGGAGTAAGAGTGAAGGCTCAATGTGGGTGCGTGCTTGAATTGAAAGACTTACACACACGACATGAAATTAAACCCAAATATAAATTGTAGTATGGCCTTGACTGAGGTCTTGGGAATAAGAGCGAAGGCTCAATGTGTGTGAGAGTGCTTGAATTGAAAGACTACCCACACGACATAAAATGAAACCCAAATATAACTGCAATAAGGCCTTTACTAAGGTCTTGGGAGTAAGAGCGAAGGCTCAATGTGTGTGAGAGTGCTTGAATTGAAAGATGTAGACGCGCGAAAAATCCCCGCCTCTTCGCCTCTTTCGGGGCTTGGAGTGGATCTTCTCGTGTGTCTAAGGCCTATGTATATAAATAGGGTGTACCAGCTAGCTTACTTAAGCTAGCGAAGATATTTTTATCACTGACTTCTAAACATGGCGACTGTGAGCAAGTAAGCTCTTGTCGTCGCAGACCTTCTTGCACCGATGCGTAAGGGTCAGTCTGTACGCTTTTGCAAAAATCGAGTTTTGGAGAGAAAGTCTACGAAGCGGTTCGAGGTGTCTATTTCAAGTCTTTAGGATGCGATTGCATATTTTAGATCACGTGGATTTGCACGTGCCTAAGTCTTTTCTTTTATCCCTTTTCGGGCCACCTAGTTTGTGTGTTATGAACACTCCATTACATGGGCGAATTCGAGTGGGGCTTGCTTTGATGCAACATGCGTCCTACCTCGTGGTATGGCGTAGATGCAATGCAAACTCACGCTACTCCAAAGGGAAAATCCGAAATGTAAAGACAATACTGAAGGGAAATAACAGAAGGGAAATAACCGAAGGGAGATATGTATATAGCTTATGTATATGAGCCCTTACTCGGGTCTTGCAAATAAGAGCGAAGGCTCAATGTGGGTGCGTGCTTGAATTGAAAGACTTACACACACGACATGAAATTAAACCCAAATATAAATTGCAGTATGGCCTTGACTAAGGTCTTGGGAGTAAGAGCGAAGGCTCAATGTGTGTGAGAGTGCTTGAATTGAAGTACTACACACACGACATAAATGAAACCCAAATATAACTGCAATAAGGCCTTTACTAAGGTCTTGGGAGTAAGAGCGAAGGCTCAATGTGTGTGAAAGTGCTTGAATTAAAAGACTTACTCACACGACATGAAATGAAACCCAAATAGTATAGGTCGGCCCTTACTTGGGTCTTTCAAATAAGAGCGAAAGCTCAATGTGTGTGAGAGTGCTTGAATTGAAAGACTTACTCACACGACATGAAATGAAACCCAAATAGTATAGGTCGACCCTTACTTGGTTCTTTCAACTAAGAGCGAAAGCTCAATGTGTGTGAGTGCTAGAATTGAAAGACAACGCACCCAATTTAAAGAAAAACCCTTCGAAAATGAAAGTATATGTACACTTATATATTAGGGGCTGATTAGGCCCGTGCGTGTTCAAAATCGTGCACGACTAAGAGAGTGCACGTGTGTGGTTGTGCCAAGCCACGTTATTACAAGCGGGGGGAGACTATGCTCCGTTATTACAACCCCGTATCAAATTGAATCTCAAGCAAGTGTACAACTAAAGACCGAGTTTAGACACTTACGAGTAGCTGGTCCGTAGAGGTCTTGCTTGAGCGTGGACTTGGCCTTGGGCTGCAAACGGGAGCTCCGCGAAGATAGGTGATCAAAGGTGCTGGCCGGCTGCAAAGGGGGGCGCGGGATAGGCGCCTCGAAGGCGGCCGGTGGCAAGTAGATGTCGCCTCGAGGTAGGGGGTTTAAAGGGGCTAAATAAGTGGGTTTTTAGGGTCACTAGGGGAGTTGAGAGTTTAGGGAAGCTGGACCTAAAGGAGGGTTTGTGGGAAGGCCGAATGGGACACCTAGGGGAAGGCCGAATGGGATATGATGGCTGGGTAGTGGCCGATAGTTTAGGTTATACTAGGTTCGGCTAGGTGCAAAGGGTGGTGGCAAAGGGGCTGAGATGAGGATAGGGTAGGTGGCTAAGAGTGGAGAGGTGGAAGAGAAGGGGCTTTGATGGAGATTGGGTACTTACCGAATGGGGAGAGGCGGTGGAAGGCAAGGAGAAGTAGGCGGGCAGGTGGGCTCTTGGCTGGTTCGGTTGGATGAAGGTGGTGGCGTCCGGCTGGGCAATGGTGGTGGATGGAAGAGGGAAGGTGGCGGTGCAGGTGGTGGCTGGTGGAGCAGGTGTAGCAGGCGGAGGTGATGGAGAGTGGTCCCGGCTAGATGAGGAAGTGGGGGAAGGAGAGGGCCCGGCTGGGTGTGTTGAGGGTTCCCACTTGCAAAACCCGCCCCCAAGGGGGGGGGGGTTAAATAGGGGATGGGTAGGTCGGTTAGGGCTGGGCTGAGGGTAGTGGTTAGGTGGTTTAGGTAGGGTGGTATGTAGATTAGGTGGGCTGGAAAGGGTTGGGCCAGATATTTTAAAACTAGGGGTTTGGGTAGATTGTGGGCTAAGGGTGGTTTAGGGGTTTAGGGCTAGGTTAGGTGGTTGGGTTTTAGGGTGAGGTTTAGTGAGCTAGGTTAGGTGATTAGGCTAGGTTTAGGCTAGGATTAGGGAAATTAATCTAGGTTTAGGGAAGGATTAGGGAAGTGGGTTAGGTGATTAGGTTGGGATTAGGACGGGATTAGGGAAGTGGGTTAGGTGATTAGGTTCAGATTAGGGGTGGATTAGGGGTTTAGGCTAGGATTAGTCATTTTGGGTTAGGTTTAGGTGAGGGAGCTCCCTTAGCATGGCCCATAGACCTTGATCACCCCATGTTGGTGCAGCCCTAGGTTAGGTTTTAGCTAATTACAAGCTTAAACCCACTCAATTAGGCTAACCCACATGATTAAACCCAAACTTGACACACAAGTCAAGCTTAATACAACACTCTTGATATTTTTCACCCCCACTCTCTCTCATGCCCAATATCCCACGTGAAACTCAAGTGGGCCCCACCTCCATTTATGAGAAGGTGATGTGGGCCATGGATATGGATATTGGATTGGATCTCTGGATCCAAATCCAAATCCAAGTCCAGATATGGGTTTGGATTGGAATCTGGATATATATGGTCCAGATCCAATCCAAACTGAACTCTGACTCCTTCGAGCTGGGTTCGAAACGGACGATTCGTGTGGGGCCTAACAGCATCAGTACTCCGTCTGCGTTGGGTCTTCGCCAACATAGTCGTCCGCCTCCGTTTCTGCCTTCCGGAGATGACTTGAAATGCTATTTTGATAAGAACAGGGTCTTGGACGTTCGAGATCCTGGGGTGTGAATCAGATACCAGAGTTGCTGCGCCGGGCTCGACATGTGCTCCGGTTCCGGGCTCTTCTTAGCTCTCCTGGTCCTGTCTTGATCGGGCCAAGCCGCTTCGGGGTTTCAAAACATGTTTTAAAAAGGTTTTAAAAGCTATATTGTATGTTTTTGAAAGATATAGTTTAAAACATATATACAGGGTTGTCTGGAAGGCTCTTGGGTTTCCAGACTCAAAATGGCCCTTTGGGGCTGCTTGTACAAAACCAGATTTGTTTAAGAAATTCGTGGGATTTCGGGGTGTTTACAGATGCCCCTCTTTGGCCTTGTCCAAATAGATTTGGATAAGGGCAAAGATGACAAACACCCCTTTCAATGTCTCCCTAGATCTAGCCACGAAGAATATGGGATCGTCCCATTTTTAGCAAAATCTCAATCTACAAACTCTGGTAGGAGGAGATATCACGCCAAAGGGTTCTACTATGGAATCTGGTCCTAAAATGGGATCATGTTCATGCAAGTATCATGCGTGGAATGCAGATGACATGGGTGTGGTGCCAAGAGTGGCGACCTCCCAGAGACCAGATGTGGTCGAACTCTAGAGACTTACAAGGTCTATTGCTCCAAGTGAGCAAATCCTATGCTGTTCGATGTTCGGTTTTCAAAACTTATTTACAAAACTATTTACAAAAGGGACAACTGTCTTGAGCCTCGATCCTAAGGATCTCGAGCTCTTCGTGCTTGCCCTTGTTTGAGTCTTAACACTCGCTTATCTAGCGGAGGTTTTATAAGAAAACAAGCTTCATTTCAAATTCCTACGTCTTACTCGAAACGTCGAATTCTCAAACAAGATGAAATTCAAGTAAGTAAATCCTATTTTTACTTTAGGATTCCTCGAAATGAACCATGCTTTAGCTTGGGATAAGCCAGGGATGGGAAAGAGATACCACGGTCCCTTCTGAAGCGTCCCGTGGTTTGAGGCATAGAAGGCGGAAAACTGCTCTTTTTGAGCTTTTTGGCCTCTTTTTCCTTTTTCTCATAGAGGGTCTCCCTTTGGGAGTATTTTTTCTTTAATCCCTCTTTTTCACAAGAGATTCGATTTTTCTTTTAAATTCTGGTTTCTTTCTTTTGGAAAGAGACTTTGAATGGGAAATTCCTTTTTGTTTTGGGCCTTTGTTTTCCTTTTAGAAGGAGAAGAGAAGAGGGGAGGACTTATCCCAAGCCTACACTCGATCCATTCCAGATCAGCCTATTTAGAAATAGCACGTACTACTTGCAAGTATCTTGCTATGTTGAACTAGGCCTTTCTTTGTAAGATGAAGGATTTTGAAATGCAACCACGATTTTGAAAACTCCACTCTTTCACAAGTGCGAATTCTCTCGCTCAGGGTCACACGAGTTGCCTTTGCACCTTATTCACATGTCTCAGGGCAGCTATCCCTTAAAAATTTCGAAAACTGGAATTTAATCCAGATCCTACACATGATACTTCTTTAAGTATTGAATATTGATAGGATCTGCTAAATTCCTACCTTCTACATCGATCAACCAATACGAATTGTTCGTAGTGGTTGCTCGTACAACATAGGGTCCATCCCAGTTGGGGCGCCACTTGCCTAGGGGGTGTGGGCCACGATGGTGGATGGTTTTTAAGACCAGATCTCCCACTTCAAAGTGGCGAGGTCTCATGTGTTTGCTATAATGTCGGGCTATCCTTTGTCGGTATGCGCGAGCATGATCCATGGCAAGGAGTCGCCTCTCATCTAGCAAATCTAGTTCGGCCATCCTAGCATGCTGAAGCGTCTCTAGGGGGAGGTCGAGTGCTATGGATGTATGAAATGAATGCAATTGAGTATGAATGGGAAGAATGGCATTTGTGCCATAGACCAACTCGAATGGTGTGGCATTCGTGGTAGTCCGGATGGAAGTCCTATAAGCCCATAAGGCTTCATCCAGCTTCTCGTGCCACGTCCTACCCTTCTCTAAGGTTTTCTCAATAATACTAATGAGAGTCTTGTTTGTGGCTTCGGCTTGGCCGTTGCCTTGAGGGTAGTAGGGCGAAGAGAAGTGGTGAGTTATGCCATACGTGTTGCACAACTTGACCATCCGCTCATTGTTGAATGGGGTACCATTATCAGACACAAGGTCTCGTGGAACCCCAAATCGAGCAAGGATATTCCTCCGGATGAAAGCCACCACATGTTGCCCCATTACATTTGTTAGGGAAATGGCTTCCACCCACTTGGAGAAATATTCTGTGGCTGCTAAAATAAAACGATGCCCATTCGAGGCCTTTGGAAATATTGGGCCTACAATGTCAAATGCCCACATGGTAAATGGCCAGGGGCTGACCACGGAATGCAATGTAGATGAAGGGATATGAATGGCGTGCCCATGCACTTGACATGGATGACACTTCCTAACATGATCGTGACAATCCTTTTTCAGGGTGGACCAAAAATAGCCCCCTCTAAGTATTTTCATTGCCATCATGTTGGCATTAACATGACCTCCACATTCTCCATCGTGGAATTCATGCATTACTATCCTAGCCTCCTCTAGGTCGATACACCTAAGCAGAATGCCGGTAAAACTCTTTTTGTATAAGACCCCTCCCAGAATGGTGTATCGGGTCGAAATCTTACGAATGAATGCCTTATCTTTGGATGTGGCATCCTCGGTTAATCCCCATTTTCTAAAAATTGTTTTATGTCATAGAACCAGGGTTTTTCAATAGACTCTAGGTTGTTTTGGCAAATATCCAAGTCGTGTGTGGATGGATGGGGCGCATGCCATATTTCCAAAGATCTGGTCCCTGAAATGGGATCGACCTTCAGGGCTGAGCCCAAGGAGGAGAGGGCATCGGCGATGCCATTGTCCTCTCTTCCCACGTGTGTGAGCTTACACGACTGGAAGGATTGGACCAATCGAGTGGCCAACTCGTGATATGGAAGTAGTTTCTCATTACGTACTTGCCAAATTTTTAAAACCTGGTTTATGACAAGGAGCGAATCTCCAAAGACCTCGATGCATGATGCCCCTAGAGTTTTCGAAATCCTTAAGCCTTGTATGAGTGCTTCATACTCAGCTACGTTGTTGGAACATTCGAAATCTAAGCGGACTGCTATGGGAATCTCGCCCTTTTCAGGGGAGATTAAGATGATCCCGGCACCAGCCCCTCGTTGGTTTCGTGCCCCGTCGAAGTGCATCTTCCACACTTGGTTTTCGAAAGAATTTGCCAAAATGTGGTTTTGAAAATGGTTTTGCAATATGCCTTCATCAGGCATTTCGACAAGAGTGGGATATGCGTCCTCTAAGGGGAATTCAGCCACGTAATCTGCTAGGGCTTGCCCCTTAATGGAGATCTGGTGATGGTATTTCAGATCATACTCCATTAGAAGGAGTTGCCATTTGCCCAATCTACCCGTGAGAATGGGTTTTTCGAACAAGTGCTTGATTGGATCAAGCTTGGACACTATTCAGATCTCATGATCTAGGAAATAGTGTCTGAACTTTTGGCAGGCCCAGACTAGGGCCAAGCACGTCTTCTCCATGGCTTGATAATTTCGTTCATAAGCCAAGAGAGTTTTCGAAATATAGTAGATGACATACTCCTTATGGGTGTCATCCTCGTATTGAGCCAACAGGGCTCCTAAAGCGTTTACATGCACGGAGATGTATAATAAAAGTGGTTTTCCTTGTTTTGGAGGATTCAAAATGGGGGGATTAACCAAGTATGCCTTCAGTCTCTCGAAGGACTTTTGGCATTCGTCATCCCATAAGAATTTCGTACCCTTCCTCAACAGTTTGTTGAAGGGTTCGCATCTAGTTGCCAGATTCGATATGAATCGGCGCACAGATTGTAATCGACCCTGGAGGCTACGGACTTGGGTGAGATTGGAGGGTGGAGCCATGTCTATGATGGCTCGACACTTAGAGGGGTCGACTTCTATTCCCCTTTGGCTCACCATAAAGCCTAGAAGCTTCCTTGATTCTACCCTGAACACACATTTTTGAGGGTTTAGCTTTACTTTGTAAAGCCTAAGCCTTTCGAAAATCTTTTGTAAACATTCGATATGAGTGCATCGGGTTTTGGATTTTGCCAAGAGATCATCTACATACACTTCTACAAGCTCGTGAATTTGATCATGGAAGATCATGTTCATGGCTCGTTGGTATGTTGCGCCGGCATTTTTCAAACCAAAGGGCATGACTGTATAGCAGTATGTGCCCCATGGGGTTGTGAAGGCGGTCTTACCCTGATCTCGTGGACTTAGTTTGATTTGATTATAGCCTGAATAGCCATCCATGAATGAAAACATTTCATGATTTGCAGTACTATCGACTATCAAATCTATGTTTGGTAAAGGATAATTATCCTTTGGAGTGGCTTTATTCAAGTTTCTGAAATCGATGCATATTCGAATTTTCCCATTGGTTTTTCGAACTACAACGATATTTGACAACCAATCAGAATACGCAATGGGTTTTATAAATCCGGCTTTTAGCAGATCTTCTAAACCCTCTTTGACTTGCGTGTGTACATTCGGGTGTATTTTCCTAAGCTTCTGCTTTATTGGTTTTACACCTACATCTAAGGGAAGACGATGCTCGACTATGCTGGGATCTATGCCCGGCATGTTTTCATACGTCCATGCAAACACATCTAAATAGGTCCGTAGAAATGCAATGAATGCTAACTTTTCAGTTTCATGCAAGCATGCGCCTATTTTGATGGTTTTGGGATTGGAATCATCCCCTAGGTTCACCTCTACGAAATCTCCTCCTACTGATTGGGAAGGTCTTTCAAAATCGAGAATTCTATGAAATTCTGGGAGCTCAGAAGTGGGATCTTCCTCAAGGGGATCCACTTCTGGGCTTTGATCATTCTCGTGGGCTATAGACCCGAGGGAACTTGATGCGTGATTTTCAAAATAACCTGGTTTTGTACTTGGATTTTCAAGTGATTTCGAAATTTTTGGTCTGGCTATGCAGACGACGTTTCTTTCGAAATCCTTTTCTTTCGCCAAAGTCCTACCAGGAGCGGCTATGTACAAAATCTTTTTGGTATTTTCCAAATTTTTGATTTTTTTGGGTTTTTGTAAAACAAGAACTTTGGGAACTATACAAAGCACATTTTTTTCGAGTTTTTGTTTTTCCATTGTTTTTGGTTTTCCTTGTTTTTCGATTTTTTTTTATTTTAAGTTTTCAAATGTTTTTGGTATTTTTTTAGAAAAAGGGATCTTCCGTCATACCTACAAAGGGAAAACACTATGGGTTAGACTCGGAATAGGAGGTCTAAACCATAGGTCTCTTCTAAGACAGGCTCCGGGGCACCCTTGACCCAGGTGGTCACAGGGGGTGGCTCCAGCGGTATTTGGGGAGTATAGCCGATCCCATATCGGCTTGGGTTGGCCCTAGGAAGGATGGGCTCTAGGAGACCCTGGTTTTGTGCCCCTAGACTCTTGTAGGGCGTGTAGCCCATGTTCAATAACATGTTCCACGACCTTTTGTTTTTTGAAAAGATGGGATACAAGTCGTGGTCCTGGAACATGCTATCGTCCATATTAGGCTCGTATGGCCTTTTGTCCAGGGGTTTTGGAAAATAGGGAACGTTTGGGTTTTCCTAGGAGGATTAGAGTCGGGAGGGGGCCTGCTTTGGGCGGCCCCTTCACACATACAACCTTCCTAGGGTTGTTCAACACGAGCCGAGGTGGCTCAACCATAATTTGCCCCATGTTAGCCTCATGGGCCTGGGAGCTCGATAAACAAGGGGAGTTTATGATCCCCTGAAGCTGTGGGTGACTCTCACCTAGGATCACTACGACTTGGTCCCTAAAAGGGATCTTGACACACTTGTGGAAGGTGGATGGCACAGCGCACAAACTGTGTATCCAGGGTCTTCCCAGCAACACGTTATAATGGGGGTGGATGTCCAAGACATGGAACACCCCCGTGTGTTCGATCCCTCCCGTTTCTATTGGGAGTTCGATGGATCCTAAAGGCCTAGACGCATTCCCATCGTATCCAGTGATAACGATGGGGCTTGGGTTTACTGAAGTCAAGGTGACTCCGATTTTGTACGCCACGTGAAGTGGAAGGATGTTGAGCCCTCCTCCACCATCGACTAGGCACCTGTCTAGAGAGTGGTTGTTTAGAACCACCTCGATATGCAGGGCCTGGTTATGGGTTTCGTAGGGTCTATCTACATCATCTTCCGAAAAGGTGATGGGCGATTTTGCTCCTAATAAAGCCACTTGGGCAGACAAGGATTCCGGACTTATGTTCGAATCAACCTTGGCCCTTTCTAGAATTTTCTCTAAGACAAGTCTATGCCTAGGCGAGGTTTTGATAAGCTCTAGGATAGACATGTGAATAGGAATCTTTGAAAGGTGGTTTTCGAAATCATAAGGATTTAGGATGACTTTGTCCTTATCTGCTTTTGGCAAACCACTAGGGATACATGCTTTTGAGGGGCCAGGCACACTGACCACCTTTTGAGCACCTTGAAGGTGCGGGGGTTGGTAGATCCTCCCGGATCTAGTGACTTCCCCCACGACCAGCCTGGGGTTTGCGCTAAACTTGGCTCTAAGGATGAGCTGAGGAGAACCTTGGATTTTCAAAACTGGTTTTGCTGGGGTTTCCACTTTTGGTGGTCCCCGAATGATGACTTGGGCGGGACTCTTGTATAATACAAGGATGGGCGCACAAGTAGGTCGACTAGGTTCTGGCTTTTGCGCTAGTTCCTTGGAAATGGTGAGGGTACATACCTCCTTTCCTTTCCCACTGCCACTGGCGTGTTTGGGAAAGGGTTCCTTGAAGATAGCTTGAGGTGGCTCAGGTTCCGCAGTGACCTGGAGTCGGCCTTCTGCTATCAAGTTCTCAATTTTATTTAGAAGAGAGAAGCAGCGTTTGGTATCATGGCCTTTGAGCCGATGATACTTGCAAAATCGGTTTAAATACCCCCCTTTGGAAGTGACTCCTTTGGGGATTTCGGGGAGTTCAATCATGCCCTGGGCAAGTAAGAGGTCTAAGACCTCCGACACAGGTTGCCCCAGCGGAGTGTACTCCCGTTTTTCAATCGGTTTTGAAAAATTGCGTTCTCTCTTATTTTCTAATTTTTCAAAATTTTTGGAAGTGCCCGCCATGCCTGGATCCACCCGGACATTGGCGATTTTATGGGGCTTTGCCCCTTTGTCCGTCGTGGGTAGCCCATATGCGATGGGCTTTTCCAAACGGGTTTTTGGAACTGCACTTCCTTTCCATAAGTGATCGTATGTCCCTTTTCGCAAGTTGGTTTCGAAAAGGGAGGCCTTTTTGATCAACTTATGGAAAGTTGAAATCTCATGGAGAGAGAGAAGGGTTTTTAACTCGCTTTTAAAATTATCCAGGATGAGCAATACTGCGCATCCTTCGGATATAGGCTCTCGCACTTGGCCCAAAAGCGACCTCCATCTTATAATGAAGGCATGCACGTCTTCGTTCATGCCTTGCTTTGTATCCCTTATGGTATTCAGGGTTGGCGTGACTTCCACGTTGTGTGCAAATCTTTGCATGAAGCAGTTCGCTAACTCTTCAAAAGTAGCGAACTGGCTTAAGTCGTAGGAAGCCAGCCATTTGGCAGCTGTGCCTTTAAGGGATAGAGGGAACCAATACACCCATTTCATCGAGTCCTTTTTCTTCTTATGGGCTCGACGTGAGAAAAGCTGCAAGTGAGACCTAGGGTCTCCCATGCCATCATACCGATGGAAGTTCGGTATTTCATCGTCACTGTCTGTTTCGTAATCCATAGGAAGGAAATCAGACAGGGCGTAGCTTCTTTTCTCTTTATTCTGCCCTTTCAGCAGCTGCTGTAGGGCTTTACGGTCCTTTTGTGTAAAGGACTCTTGGTATTGGTTGCCTTCCATTACGGAGGCCTCTTTTTGCTTGCGAGGTTTTTCAGACACCGTTTGATGACCATGAATCGCCTACTTCAGCCTCTTGGCTGAGAGCATCGATTTTGGCCTCAAACTCCCTTCTCAAGACCTCGATTTCATCTAGTTTTATTTTGTTTTTGAAAATCCTCCTAGAGTGAGAACTTGATGCGCATGAGCCTTGGCTCGACACTTCACTTGGATTGGATTTTGACATGCTTTTCAAGCTTTTTCAAAATTTCCTAAGTACAAGCAAAGAAAACAAGTTAAAACAACACCTTTTTACAAAATTTTTGCAAGACTTCTACAAGTAAACTCGATTTTTGAAAAGGCTCACGTCCCACCGGGCGTGCCAATCCTTGTAGACGCGCGAAAAATCCCCACCTCTTCGCCTCTTTCGGGGCTTGGAGTGGATCTTCTCGTGTGTCTAAGGCCTATGTATAGAAATAGGGCGTGCCAGCTAGCTTACTTAAGCTAGCGAAGATATTTTTATCACTGACTTCTAAACGTGGCGACTGTGAGCAAGTAAGCTCTTGTCGTCGCAGACCTTCTTGCACCGATGCGCAAGGGTCAGTCTGTACGCTTTTGCAAAAATCGAGTTTTGGAGAGAAAGTCTACGAAGCGGTTCGAGGTGTCTATTTCGGGTCTTTAGGATGCGATTGCATATTTTAGATCACGTGGATTTGCACGTGCCTAAGTCTTTTCTTTTATCCCTTTTCGGGCCACCTAGTTTGTGTGTTATGAACACTCCACTACATGGGCGAATTCGAGCGGGGCTTGCTTTGATGCAACATGCGTCCTACCTCGTGGTATGGCGTAGATGCAATGCAAACTCACGCTACTCCAAAGGGAAAATCCGAAATGTAAAGACAATACTGAAGGGAAATAACAGAAGGGAAATAACCGAAGAGAAATAACCGAAGGGAAATAACCGAAGGAAAATAACCGAAGGGAGATATGTATATAGCTTATGTATATGATCCCTTACTCGGGTCTTGCAAATAAGAGCGAAGGCTCAATGTGGGTGCGTGCTTGAATTAAAAGACTTACACACACGACATGAAATTAAACCCAAATATAAATTGCAGTATGGCCTTGACTAAGGTCTTGGGAGTAAGAGCGAAGGCTCAATGTGTGTGAGAGTGCTTGAATTGAAGTGCTACACACACGACATAAATGAAACCCAAATATAACTGCAATAAGGCCTTTACTAAGGTCTTGGGAGTAAGAGCGAAGGCTCAATGTGTGTGAAAGTGCTTGAATTAAAAGACTTACTCACACGACATGAAATGAAACCCAAATAGTATAGGTCGGCCCTTACTTGGGTCTTTCAAATAAGAGCGAAAGCTCAATGTGTGTGAGAGTGCTTGAATTGAAAGACTTACTCACACGACCTGAAATGAAACCCAAATAGTATAGGTCGGCCCTTACTTGGGTCTTTCAACTAAGAGCGAAAGCTCAATGTGTGTGAGTGCTAGAATGGAAAGACAACGCACCCAATTTAAACAAAAACCCTTCGAAAATGAAAGTATATGTACACTTATATATTAGGGGCTGATTAGGACCGTGTGTGTTCAAAATCGTGCTCGACTAAGAGAGTGCACGTGTGTGGTCTTGCTTGAGCGTGGACTTGGCCTTGGGCTGCAAACGGGAGCTCCGCGAAGGTAGGTGATCAAAGGTGCTGGCCGGCTGCAAAGGGGGGCGCGGGATAGGCGCCTCGAAGGCGGCCGGTGGCAAGTAGATGTCGCCTCGAGGTAGGGGGTTTAAAGGGGCTAAATAAGTGGGTTTTTAGGGTCACTAGGGGAGTTGAGAGTTTAGGGAAGCTGGACCTAAAGGAGGGTTTGTGGGAAGGCCGAATGCGACACCTAGGGGAAGGCCGAATGGGATATGATGGCTAGGTAGTGGCCGATAGTTTAGGTTATACTAGGTTCGGCTAGGTGCAAAGGGTGGTGGCAAAGGGGCTGAGATGAGGATAGGGTAGGTGGCTAAGAGTGGAGAGGTGGAAGAGAAGGGGCTTTGATGGAGATTGGGTACTTACCGAATGGGGAGAGGCGGTGGAAGGCAAGGAGAAGTAGGCGGGCAGGTGGGCTCTTGGCTGGTTCGGTTGGATGAAGGTGGTGGCGTCCGGCTGGGCAATGGTGGTGGATGGAAGAGGGAAGGTGGCGGTGCAGGTGGTGGTGGTGGAGCAGGTGGAGCAGGCGGAGGTGATGGAGAGTGGTCTCGGCTAGATGAGGAAGTGGGGGAAGGAGAGGGCCCGGCTGGGTGAGGTGAGGGTTCCCACTTGCAAAACCCGCCCCCAAGGGGGGGGGGGGTTAAATAGGGGATGGGTAGGTCGGTTAGGGCTGGGCTGAGGGTAGTGGTTAGGTGGTTTAGGTAGGGTGGTATGTAGATTAGGTGGGCTGGAAAGGGTTGGGCCAGATATTTTAAAACTAGGGGTTGGGGTAGATTGTGGGCTAAGGGTGGTTTAGGGGTTTAGGGCTAGGTTAGGTGGTTGGGTTTTAGGGTGAGGTTTAGTGAGCTAGGTTAGGTGATTAGGCTAGGTTTAGGCTAGGATTAGGGAAATTAATCTAGGTTTAGGGAAGGATTAGGGAAGTGGGTTAGGTGATTAGGTTCAGATTAGGGGTGGATTAGGGGTTTAGGCTAGGATTAGTCATTTTGGGTTAGGTTTAGGTGAGGGAGCTCCCTTAGCATGGCCCATAGACCTTGATCACCCCATGTTGGTGCAGCCCTAGGTTAGGTTTTAGCTAATTACAAGCTTAAACCCACTCAATTAGGCTAACCCACATGATTAAACCCAAACTTGACACACAAGTCAAGCTTAATACAACACTCTTGATATTTTTCACCCCCACTCTCTCTCATGCCCAATATCCCACGTGAAACTCAAGTGGGCCCCACCTCCATTTATGAGAAGGTGATGTGGGCCATGGATATGGATATTGGATTGGATCTCTGGATCCAAATCCAAATCCAAGTCCAGATATGGGTTTGGATTGGAATCTGGATATATATGGTCCAGATCCAATCCAAACTGAACTCTGACTCATTCGAGCTGGGTTCGAAACGGACGATTCGTGCGGGGCCTGACAGCATCAGTACTCCGTCTGCGTTGGGTCTTCACCAACATAGTCGTCCGCCTCCGTTTCTGCCTTCCGGAGATGACTTCAAAGGATATTTTGATAAGAACAGGGTCTTGGACGTTTGAGATCCTGAGGGTGTGAATCAGATACAAGAGTTGCTGCGCCGGGCTTGACGTGTGCTCCGGTTCCGGGCTCTTCTTAGCTCTCCTGGTCCTGTCTTGATCGGGCCAAGCCACTTCGGGGTTTCAAAACATGTTTTAAAAAGGTTTTAAAAGCTATATTGTATGTTTTTGAAAGATATAGTTTAAAACATATATACAGGGTTGTCTGGAAGGCTCCTGGGTTTCCAGACTCAAAATGGCCCTTTGGGGCTGCTTGTACAAAACCAGATTTGTTTAAGAAATTCGTGGGATTTCGGGGTGTTTACAAAAGACTTACTCACACGACATGAAATGAAACCCAAATAGTATAGGTCGGCCCTCACTTGGGTTTTTCAAATAAGAGCGAAACCTCAATGTGTGTGAGAGTGCTTGAATTGAAAGACTTACTCACACGACATGAAATAAAACCCAAATAGTATAGGTCGGCCCTTACTTGGGTCTTTCAAATAAGAGCGAAAGCTCAATGTGTGTGAGTGCTTGAATTGAAAGACAACGCACCCAACTTAAACAAAACCCTTCGAAAATGAAAGTATATATATACACTTATGTATTGGGGCCTGATTAGGCCCGTGTGTGTTCAAAATCGTGCACGACTAAGAGAGTGCACGTGTGTGGTTGTGCCAAGCCACGTTATTACAAGCAGGGGGAGACTATGCTCCGTTATTACAACCCCGTATCAAATTGAATCTCAAGCAAGTATACAACTAAGGACCGAGTTTAGGCACTTACGAGTAGCTGGTCCGTAGAGGTCTTGCTTGAGCGTGGGCTTGGCCTTGGGCTGCAAACGGGAGCTCCGCGAAGATAGGTGACCAAAGGTGCTGGCCGGCTGCAAGTGGGGCACGGGATAGGCTTCTCGAAGGTGGCCGGTGGCAAGTAGATGTCGCCTCAAGGTAGGGGGTTTCAAGGGGCTAAATAAGTGGGTTTTTAGGGTCACTAGGGGAGTTGAGAGTTTAGGGAAGCTGGACCTAAAGGAGGGTTTGTGGGAAGGCCGAATGGGACACCTAGGGGAAGGCCGAATGGAGTATGATGGCTAGGTAGTGGACGGCAGTTTGGGTTTTGCTAGGTTCGGCTAAGTGAAAAGGGTGGTGGAAAAGGGGCTGAGATGATGATAGGGTGGGTGGCTAAGAGTGGAGAGGTGGAAGAGAAGGGCTTTGATGGTGTTTTGGGTACTTACCGAATGGGGAGAGGCGGTGGAAGGCAAGGAGAAGCAGGCGGGCAGGTGGGCTCTTGGCTGGTTCGGTTGGATGAAGGTGGTGGCGTCCGACTGGGTGAGATGATGGAGAGTGGAAGAGGGAAGGTGGCGGTGCAGGTGGTGCCGGTGGAGCAGGTGGAGAGTGGAGCAGTTGGGGAGTGGAGCAGGCGGACAGGTGGGGAGTGGAGTCGGCTGGGCTGAGGTGAGGGCTCCCTTTTTGAAAACCCGCCCCCAAAGGGGAGGGGTTTAAATAGGGGATGGGTAGGTCGGTTAGGGCTGGGCTGAGGGTAGTGGTTAGGTGGTTTAGGTAGGGTGGTATGTAGATAAGGTGGGCTGGAAAGGGTTGGGCCAGATATTTTAAAACTAGGGGTTTGGGTAGATTGTGGGCTAAGGGTGGTTTAGGGGTTTAGGCTAGGTTAGGTGGTTGGGTTTTAGGGTGAGGTTTAGTGAGCTAGGTTAGGTGATTAGGCTAGGTTTAGGCTAGGATTAGGGAAATTAATCTAGGTTTAGGGAAGGATTAGGGAAGTGGGTTAGGTGATTAGGTTGGGATTAGGACGGGATTAGGGAAGTGGGTTAGGTGATTAGGTTCAGATTAGGGGTGGATTAGGGGTTTAGGCTAGGATTAGGCATTTTGGGTTAGGTTTAGGTGAAGGAGCTCCCTTAGCATGGCCCATAGACCTTGATCACCCCATGTTGGTGAAGCCCTAGGTTAGGTTTTAGGTAATTACAAGCTTAAACCCACTCAATTAGGCTAACCCACATGATTAAACCCAAACTTGACACACAAGTCAAGCTTAATACAACACTCTTGATATTTTCTATCCCCACTCTCTCTCATGCCCAATATCCCACGTGAATTTCAAGTGGGCCCCACCTCCATTTATGAGAAGGTGATGTGGGCCATGGATATGGATATTGGATTGGATCTCTGGATCCAAATCCAAATCCAAGTCCACATATGGGTTTGGATTGGAATCTGGATATATATGGTCCAGATCCAATCCAAACTGAACTCTGACTCCTTCGAGCTGGGTTCGAAACGGACGATTCGTGCGGGGCTTGACAGCATCAGTACTCCGTCTGCGTTGGGTCTTCGCCAACATTGTCGTCCGCCTCCGTTTCTGCCTTCCGGAGATGACTTCAAATGCTATTTTGATAAGAACAGGGTCTTGGACGTTCGAGATCCTAGGGTGTGAATCAGATACAAGAGTTGCTGCGCCGGGCTCGACATGTGCTCCGGTTCCGGGCTCTTCTTAGCTCTCCTGGTCTTGTCTTGATCGGGCCAAGCCACTTCGGGGTTTCAAAACATGTTTTAAAAAGTTTTTTTTTAAAAGCTATATCGTATGTTTTTGAAAGATATAGTTTAAAACATATATACAGGGTTGTTTGGAAGGCTCCTGGGTTTCTAGACTCAAAATGGCCCTTTGGGGCTGCTTTTACAAAACCAGGTTTGTTTTAAGGAATTCGTGGGATTTCGGGGTGTTTACACATGTGAATAGGAATCTTTGAAAGGTGGTTTTCGAAATCATAAGGATTTAGGATGACTTTGTCCTTATCTGCTTTTGGCAGACCACTAGGGATACGTGCTTTTGAGGGGCCAGGCACACTGACCACCTTTTGAGCACCTTGAAGGTGCGGGGGTTGATAGATCCTCTCGGATCTAGTGACTTCCCCCACGACCAGCCTAGGGTTCGCGCTAAACTTGGCTCTAAGGATGAGCTGAGGAGAACCTTGGATTTTTAAAACTGGTTTTATCGGGGTTTCCACTTTTGGTGGTCCCCTAATGACGACTTGGGTGGGCCTCTTGTAAGCTAGCTGGCACGCCCTATTTGCATACATAGGCCTTAGACACACGAGAGGATCCACTCCGAGCCCTGAAAAGGCGAAAGGCGGGGATTTTCGCGCGTCTACAATATGCCACATGAAGTGGAAGGATGTTGAGCCCTCCTCCCCCATCGACTAGGCACTTGTCCAGAGAGTGGTTATTCAGAACCACCTCGATATCCAGGGCCTAGTTGTGGGACTCGTAGGGTCTATCTACATCATCTTCCGAGAAAGTGATGGGCGATTTTGCTCCTATTAATGCCACTTGGCCAGACAGGGATTCCAGACTTATGTTCGAACTAACCTTGGCTCTTTCTAGAATTTTCTCTAGCACGAGTCTATGCCTAGGCGAAGTTTGTATAAGCTCTAGGATGGACATGTGGATAGGAATCTTTCAAAGATGGTTTTCGAAATCATAAGGATTTAGGACGACTTTTCCATTGTCTGTTTTTCGCAGAACTCTAGGAATACATGCTTTTGAGGGATCCTCCACGCCTCTTCGCCCTTTCTGGGCTTGGAGTGGATCCTCCCGTGCGTCTAAGGCCTATTTATGTAAACAGGGCGTGCCAGCTAGCTTACCTAAGCTAGCGAAGATATATTTAAACTGACTTCTAATTATGGCGACTGTGAGCAAGTGAGCTCTTGTCGTCGCAGACCTTCTTGCACCGATGCGCAATGGTCAGTCTGTACGCTTTGCAAAAATCGAGTTTTTGGGATAGAAAGCCTACGAAGCGGTTCGAGGTGTCTAATTCGGGTCTTTTAGGTGCGATTGCAGTTTTTAGATCGCGTGGATTTGCACGTGCCTAAGTCTTTTCTTTTATCCCTTTGTGGGCCGCCTAGTTTGTGTGTTATGAACACTCCACTACATGGGCGAATTCGAGCGGGGCTTGCTTTGATGCAATATGCGTCCTACCTCGTGGTATGGCGTAGATGCAATGCAAACTCACGCTACTCCAAAGGGAAAACCCGAAATGTAAAGACAATGCCGAAGGGAAATAACCGAAGGGAAATGACTTGAAATGTAAATGCCGAAGGGAGATATGTATATAGAGTATGTATATGGGCCCTTACTCGGGTCTTGCAAATAAGAGCGAAGGCTCAATGTGGGTGTGTGCTTGAATTGAAAGAATTACACACACGACCTGAAATTAAACCCAAATACAACTTGCAGTATGGCCTTGACTAAGGTCTTGGGAATAAGAGCGAAAGCTCAATGTGTGTGAGTGCTTGAATTGAAGTACTACGCACACAACATGAAATTAAACCCAAATAGTATAGGTCGGCCCATACTTGGGTCCTTCAAATAAGAGCGAAGGCTCAATGTGTGTGAGTGCTTGAATTGAAAGACAACACACACGACATGAAATGAAAGCCCAAATAGTATAACACGGCCCTTACTTGGGTCTTTCAAATAAGAGCGAAGGCTCAATGTGTGTGAGTGCTTGAATTGAAAGACTTACACACACGACATGAAATGAAAACCCAAATAGTATAGGTCGGCCCTTACTTGGGTCTTTCAAATAAGAGCGAAGGCTCAATGTGTGTGAGTGCTTGAATTGAAAGACAACACTCCCAACTTAAGCAAAACCCTACAAAATTAAAGTATATGTATATACTTATGTATTAGGGGCTGATTAGGCCCGTGTGTGTTCAAAATCGTGCACAACTAAGAGAGTGCACGTGTGTGGGTGTGCCAAGCCATGTTATTACAAGCGGGGGGAGACTATGCTCCGTTATTACAACCCCATATCGAATTGAATCTCAAGCAAGTATACAACTAAAGACCGAGTTAGGCACTTACTAATAGCTGGTCCGAAGATGCCTTGCTTGAGCGTGGGCTTGGCCTTCGCCTTGGGCTGCAAAAGGGAGCTCCGTGAGGTTGAACGGCAAGGGGAGGTGCTGGTCGGGTGTCTTTGGTGCGCGGAAAAGGCGCCTTGAAGGTGGCCGGCTGCTAGCAAAGGGTTGTTTTTTGAGTGTTGGGTTAAAGGACCTAAGTAGGGTCACTAAGGGAGTATGGCACTAAGGGAAGCTCAAGGGAAGATCTAATGGGGCACCTAAGGTTGGCGGGTTGCTGGCCGAGTGAAGGGGCAACAGCCGATTGGAGTGGCCGACTAGGAGGACTTAGTGGTGGCGGGTAGTTGGAGTGGCTAGGAGTGATGTAACGTAGGGGAGCTGTAAACACCCCGAAATCCCACGAATTTCTTAAACGAATCTGGTTTTATACAAGCAGCCCCAAAGGGCCATTTTTGAGTTTGAAAACCCAGGAGCCTTCCAAACAAACCCTGTGTATACGTTTTAAACTTTATCTTTCAAAAACATATGATATAGCTTTTGAAAACCCTTTTAAAACATGTTTTGAAACCCCAAAGCGGCTTGGCCCGATCAAGACAGGACCAGGAGAGCTAAGAAGAGCCCGGAACCGGAGCACCTGTCAAGCCCGGCGCAGCAACTCTTGTATCTGATTCACATCCCAGGATCTCGAACGTCCAAGACCCTGTTCTTATCAAAATAGCATTTGAAGTCATCTCCGGAAGGCAGAAACGGAGGCGGACGACTATGTTGGCGAAGACCCAACGCAGACGGAGTACTGATGCTGTCAGGCCCCGCACGAATCGTCCGTTTCGAACCCAGCTCGAAGGAGTCAGAGTTCAGTTTGGATTGGATCTGGACCATATATATCCAGATTCCAATCCAAACCCATATGTGGACTTGGATTCGGATTTGGATCCAGAGATCCAATCCAATATCCATATCCATGGCCCACATCACCTTCTCATAAATGGAGGTGGGGCCCACTTGAAATTCACGTGGGATATTGGGCATGAGAGAGAGTGGGGGTGAAAAATATCAAGAGTGTTGTATTAAGCTTGACTTGTGTGTCAAGTTTGGGTTAATCATGTGGGTTAGCCTAATTGAGTGGGTTTAAGCTTGTAATTAGCTAAAACCTAACCTAGGGCTGCACCAACATGGGGTGATCAAGGTCTATGGGCCATGCTAAGGGAGCTCCTTCACCTAAACCTAACCCAAAATGCCTAAACCTAGCCTAAACCCCTAATCCACCCCTAATCTGAACCTAACCACCTAACCCACTTCCCTAATCCCGGCCTAATCCCAACCTAATCACCTAACCCACTCCCCTAATCCTTCCCTAAACCTAGATTAATTCCCCTAATCCTAGCCTAAACCTAGCCTAATCACCTAACCTAGCTCACTAAACCTCACCTTAAAACCCAACCACCTAACCTAGCCCTAAACCCCTAAACCACCCTTAGCCCACGATTTATCAAAACACCTAGTTTTAAAATATCTGGCCCAACCCCATCCAGCCCACCTTATCTACATACTACCCTACCTAAACCACCTAACCACTACCCACAACCCAGCCCTAACCGACCTACCCATCCCCTATTTAAACCCCCCTCATTGTGGGCGGGTTTTCCAAGTGGGAACCACCCCTTCCATCCAGCCGGGCCCTCTCCTTCTCCCATCTTCCATCCAGCCGTGACCACTCCCCAGCAACTCCACCTGCTCCACCAGCCGCCACCTGCTCCGCCACCTTCCCTCTTCCGTCCACCATCACTGCCCCCCAGCCGGACACCACCACCTCACTCAGCCGAACTCCCATCAACACTCGGCTTCCCTCTTCATCCACTCGCCACTTCTCCCCATCCGGTAAGCCTTCTTTAACCCTACTTAAACCCTTCTCTACCACCTCTCCACTCCCAGCCACCCACCACACCATCACCTTACTCACCCAACAGCCCCTCACCGCCACCACTCCCACTCGGCCAAACCTTAGCCGCCTCAACCGTTTGCTTCCTACCTAACTCACATTAACTATACCCGGCCACCCTATCAGATTTCCTAAGACTTGCCCGTGGCACTACCTTAAACCCACTATTCCCACTATTACCTAGTCCCATCCCCTAACTGGCCACCTTCCCATACTCCAGCCTTAGTCACCCTAGCAGCCCGCCACCACCATTTTAACTTAGCCGAACCTAGCACAATCCAAACCGCCGGCCACTACTCCCCCCCCCTAGGTGTCCTCTTTGGCCTTCCCACTAGCTCACCTTTTAGGTCCAGTTTCCCTAAGTACCTAACTTCCCTAGTGACCCTAAGACCCACTTATTCAGCCACTCTAAACTCCCTACTTGGAGGCGCCGCCTACTTGCCACCGGCCCCCTTCGAGGCGTCTATCCCGCGCCCCACTTGCAGCCGGCCAGCACCCTTGATCACCTACCTTCGCGGAGCTCCCACTTGCAGCCCAAAGCCAAGGCCACGCTCAAGCAAGACCTCTACGGACCAGCTACTCGTAAGTGTCTAAACTCGGTCTTTAGTCATACACTTGCTTGAAATTCAATTTGATACGGGGTTGTAATAACGGAGCATAGTCTCCCCCCGCTTGTAATAACGTGGCTTGGCACAACCACACACGTGCACTCTCTTAGTCGTGCACGATTTTGAACACACACGGGCCTAATCAGCCCCTAATATATAAGTGTACATATATATTTCATTTTCGAAGGGTTTTGTTTAAGTTGGGTGCGTTGTCTTTCAATTCAAGCACTCTCACACACATTGAGCTTTCGCTCTTATTTGAAAGACCCAAGTAAGGGCCGACCTATACTATTTGGGTTTCATTTCATGTCGTGTGAGTAAGTCTTTCGATTCAAGCACTCTCACACACATTGAGCCTTCGCTCTTATTTACAAGACCCAAGTAAGGGCCAACCTATACTATTTGGGTTTCATTTCTTGTCGTGTGAGTAAGTCTTTCAATTCAAGCACTCTCACACACATTGAGCTTTCGCTCTTATTTGAAAGACCCAAGTAAGGGCCGACCTATACTATTTGGGTTTCATTTCTTGTCGTGTGAGTAAGTCTTTCAATTCGAGCACTTTCACACACATTGAGCCTTCGCTCTTACTCCCAAGACCTTAGTAAAGGCCTTATTGCAGTTATATTTGGGTTTCATTTATGTCGTGTGTGTAGTATTTCAATTCAAGCACTCTCACACACATTGAGCCTTCGCTCTTACTCCCAAGACCTTAGTCAAGGCCCTACTGCAATTTATATTTGGGTTTAATTTCATGTCGTGTGTGTAAGTCTTTCAATTCAAGCACTCACACACATTGAGCTTTCGCTCTTATTTGAAAGACCCAAGTAAGGGCCGACCTATACTATTTGGGTTTCATTTCTTGTCGTGTGAGTAAGTCTTTCAATTCGAGCACTTTCACACACATTGAGCCTTCGCTGTTACTCCCAAGACCTTAGTAAAGGCCTTATTGCAGTTATATTTGGGTTTCATTTATGTCGTGTGTGTAGTATTTCAATTCAAGCACTCTCACACACATTGAGCCTTCGCTCTTACTCCCAAGACCTTAGTCAAGGCCCTACTGCAATTTATATTTGGGTTTAATTTCATGTCGTGTGTGTAAGTCTTTCAATTCAAGCACGCACCCACATTGAGCCTTCGCTCTTAGTTGCAAGACCCGAGTAAGGGCTCATATACATAAGATATATACATATTTCCCTTCGGTTATTTCCCTTCGGTTATTTCCCTTCGGTTATTTCCCTTCGGTTATTTCCCTTCAGTATTGTCTTTACATTTCGGGTTTTCCCTTTGGAGTAGCGTGAGTTTGCATTGCATCTACGCCATACCACGAGGTAGGACGCATATTGCATCGAAGCAACCCCCGCTCGAATTCGCCCATGTAGTGGAGTGTTCATAACACACAAACTAGGCGACCCAAAAAGGGATAAAAGAAAAAACTTAGGCACGTGCAAATCCACGTGATCTAAAAACATGCAATCGCATCTTAAAGACCCGAAATAGACACCTCGAACCGTTTCGTAGACTTTCTCCCCAAAAACTCGATTTTTTGCAAAAGCGTACAGACTGACCCTTGCGCATCGGTGCAAGAAGGTCTGCGACGACAAGAGCTCACTTGCTCACAGTCGCCACGTTTAGAAGTCAGTGTTAAATATATTTTCGCTAGCTTAAGTAAGCTAGCTGGCACGCCCTATTTGTATACATAGGCCTTAGACGCACGATAAGATCCACTCCAAGCCACGAAAGAGGCGCAGAGGCGGGGATTTTCGCGCGTCTACAGAGATTGGCACGCCCGGTGGGACGTGAGCCTTTTCAGAAATCGAGTTTACTTGTAGAAGTCTTGCGAAAATTTTATAAAGGTGTCGTTTTAACTTGTTTTCTTTACTTTTACTTAGGAAATTTTGAAAAAGCTTGAAAAGCATGTCAAAATCCAACCCAAGTGAAGTGTCGAGCCAAGGCTCATGCGCATCAAGTTCTCACTCTAGGAGGATTTTCAAAAACAAAATAAAACTAGATGAAATCGAGGACTTGAGAAGGGAATTTGAGGCCAAAATCGATGCTCTCAGCCAAGAGGCTGAAGTAGGCGATTCATGTTCATCAAACGGTGAACAAAGGCCTAAAAAGAAAATTGAAAAACCTCGCAAGCAAAAAGAGGCCTCCGTAATGGAAGGCAACCAATACCACGAGTCCTTCACACAAAAGGACCGTAAAGCCCTACAGCAACTGCTGAAAGGGCAAAATAAAGAGAAAAGAAGCTACGCCCTGTCTGATTTCCTTCCTATGGATTACGAAACAGACAGTGACGATGAAATACTGAACTTCCATCGGTATGATGGCATGGGAGACCCTAGGTCTCACTTGCAGCTTTTCTCACGTCGAGCCCATAAGAAGAAAAAGGACTCGATGAAATGGGTGTATTGGTTCCCTCTATCCCTTAAAGGCACAGCTGCCAAATGGCTGGCTTCCTACGACTTAAGCCAGTTCGCTACTTTTGAAGAGTTAGCGAACTGCTTCATGCAAAGATTTGCACACAACGTGGAAGTCACGCCAACCCTGAATACCTTAAGGGATAAAAAGCAAGGCATGAACGAAGACGTACATGCCTTCATTATAAGATGGAGGTCTCTTTTAGGCCAAGTGCGAGAGCCTATATCCGAAGGATGCGCAGTGATGCTCATCCTGGATAATTTCAAAAGCGAGTTAAAAACCCTTCTCTCGCTCCATGAGATTTCAACTTTCCATAAGTTGATCAAAAAGGCCTCCCTTTTCGAAACCAACTTGCGAAAAGGGACATACGACCACTTATGGAAAGGAAGTGCCGTTCCCAAAACACGTGTGGAAAAGCCCATCGCATATGGGCTGCCCACGACGGACAAAGGGGCAAAACCCCATAAAATCGCCAATGTCCGGGTGGATCCAGGCATGGCGGGCACTTCTAAAAATTTTGAAAAAATAGAAAATAAGAGAGAACGCAACTTTTCAAAACCAATTGAAAAACGGGAGTACACTCCGCTGGGGCAACCTGTGTCGGAGGTCCTAGACCTCCTACTTGCCCAGGGCATGATCGAACTCCCTGAAATCCCCGAAGGAGTCACGTCCAAAGGGGGGTATTTAAACCGATTTTGCAAGTATCATCGGCTCAAAGGCCATGATACCAAACGGTGCTTCTCTCTTCTAAATAAAATTAAGAACTTGATAGCGGAGGGCCGGCTCCAGGTCACTACGGAATCTGAGCCACCTCAAGCTATCTTCAAGGAACCCTTTCCCAAACACGCCAGTGGCAGTGGGAAAGGAAAGGAGGTATGTACCCTCACCATTTCCAAGGAACTAGCGCGAAAGCCCGAACCTGGTCGACCTGCTTGTGCGCCCATCCTTGTATTATACAAGAGGCCCGCCCAAGTCGTCATCCGGGGACCATCAAAAGTGGAAACCCCGACAAAACCAGTTTTGAAAATCCAAGGTTCTCCTCAGCTCATCCTTAGAGCCAAGTTTAGCGCGAACCCTAGGCTGGTCGTGGGGGAAGTCACTAGATCCGGGAGGATCTACCAACCCCCGCACCTTCAAGGTGCTCAAAAGGTGGTCAGTGTGCCTGGCCCCTCAAAAGCATGTATCCCTAGTGGTCTGCCAAAAGCAGATAAGGACAAAATCATCCTAAATCCTTATGATTTCGAAAACCACCTTTCAAAGATTCCTATTCACATGTCTATCCTAGAGCTTATCAAAACCTCGCCTAGGCATAGACTTGTCTTAGAGAAAATTCTAGAAAGGGCCAAGGTTGATTCGAACATAAGTTCGGAATCCTTGTCTGCCCAAGTGGCTTTATTAGGAGCAAAATCGCCCATCACCTTTTCGGAAGATGATGTAGATAGACCCTACGAAACCCATAACCAAGCCCTGCATATCGAGGTGGTTCTAAACAACCACTCTCTGGACAGGTGCCTAGTCGATGGTGGAGGAGGGCTCAACATCCTTCCACTTCACGTGGCGTACAAAATCGGAGTCACCTTGACTTCAGTAAACCCAAGCCCCATCGTTATCACTGGATACGATGGGAATGCGTCTAGGCCTTTAGGATCCATCGAACTCCCAATAGAAACGGGAGGGATCGAACACACGGGGGTGTTCCATGTCTTGGACATCCACCCCCATTATAACGTGTTGCTGGGAAGACCCTGGATACACAGTTTGTGCGCTGTGCCATCCACCTTCCACAAGTGTGTCAAGATCCCTTTTAGGGACCAAGTCGTAGTGATCCTAGGTGAGAGTCACCCACAGCTTCAGGGGATCATAAACTCCCCTTGTTTATCGAGCTCCCAGGCCCATGAGGCTAACATGGGGCAAATTATGGTTGAGCCACCTCGGCTCGTGTTGAACAACCCTAGGAAGGTTGTATGTGTGAAGGGGCCGCCCAAAGCAGGCCCCCTCCCGACTCTAATCCTCCTAGGAAAACCCAAACGTTCCCTATTTCCAAAACCCCTGGACAAAAGGCCATACGAGCCTAATATGGACGATAGCATGTTCCAGGACCACGACTTGTATCCCATCTTTTCAAAAAACAAAAGGTCGTGGAACATGTTATTGAACATGGGCTACACGCCCTACAAGAGTCTAGGGGCACAAAACCAGGGTCTCCTAGAGCCCATCCTTCCTAGGGCCAACCCAAGCCGATATGGGATCGGCTATACTCCCCAAATACCGCTGGAGCCACCCCCTGTGACCACCTGGGTCAAGGGTGCCCCGGAGCCTGTCTTAGAAGAGACCTATGGTTTAGACCTCCTATTCCGAGTCTAACCCATAGTGTTTTCCCTTTGTAGGTATGACGGAAGATCCCTTTTTCTAAAAAAATACCAAAAACATTTGAAAACTTAAAATAAAAAAAAATCGAAAAACAAGGAAAACCAAAAACAATGGAAAAACAAAAACTCGAAAAAAATGTGCTTTGTATAGTTCCCAAAGTTCTTGTTTTACAAAAACCCAAAAAAATCAAAAATTTGGAAAATACCAAAAAGATTTTGTACATAGCCGCTCCTGGTAGGACTTTGGCGAAAGAAAAGGATTTCGAAAGAAACGTCGTCTGCATAGCCAGACCAAAAATTTCGAAATCACTTGAAAATCCAAGTACAAAACCAGGTTATTTTGAAAATCACGCATCAAGTTCCCTCGGGTCTATAGCCCACGAGAATGATCAAAGCCCAGAAGTGGATCCCCTTGAGGAAGATCCCACTTCTGAGCTCCCAGAATTTCATAGAATTCTCGATTTTGAAAGACCTTCCCAATCAGTAGGAGGAGATTTCGTAGAGGTGAACCTAGGGGATGATTCCAATCCCAAAACCATCAAAATAGGCGCATGCTTGCATGAAACTGAAAAGTTAGCATTCATTGCATTTCTACGGACCTATTTAGATGTGTTTGCATGGACGTATGAAAACATGCCGGGCATAGATCCCAGCATAGTCGAGCATCGTCTTCCCTTAGATGTAGGTGTAAAACCAATAAAGCAGAAGCTTAGGAAAATACACCCGAATGTACACACGCAAGTCAAAGAGGGTTTAGAAGATCTGCTAAAAGCCGGATTTATAAAACCCATTGCGTATTCTGATTGGTTGTCAAATATCGTTGTAGTTCGAAAAACCAATGGGAAAATTCGAATATGCATCGATTTCAGAAACTTGAATAAAGCCACTCCAAAGGATAATTATCCTTTACCAAACATAGATTTGATAGTCGATAGTACTGCAAATCATGAAATGTTTTCATTTATGGATGGCTATTCAGGCTATAATCAAATCAAACTAAGTCCACGAGATCAGGGTAAGACCGCCTTCACAACCCCATGGGGCACGTACTGCTATACAGTCATGCCCTTTGGTTTGAAAAATGCCGGCGCAACATACCAACGAGCCATGAACACGATCTTCTATGATCAAATTCACGAGCTTGTAGAAGTGTATGTAGATGATCTCTTGGCCAAATCCAAAACCCGATGCACCCATATCGAATGTTTACAAAAGATTTTCGAAAGTCTTAGGCTTTACAAAGTAAAGCTAAACCCTCAGAAATGTGTGTTCGGGGTAGAATCAGGAAAGCTTCTAGGCTTTATGGTGAGCCAAAGGGGAATAGAAGTCGACCCCTCTAAGTGTCGAGCCATCATAGACATGGCTCCACCCTCCAATCTCACCCAAGTCCGTAGCCTTCAAGGTCGATTACAATCTGTGCGCCGATTCATATCGAATCTGGCAACTAGATGCGAACCCTTCAACAAACTGTTGAGGAAGGGCACGAAATTCTTATGGGATGACGAATGCCAAAAGTCCTTCGAGAGACTAAAGGCATACTTGGTTAATCCCCCCGTTTTGAATCCTCCAAAACAAGGAAAACCGCTTTTATTATACATCTCCGTGCATGTAAACGCTTTAGGAGCCCTGTTGGCTCAATACGAGGATGACACCCATAAGGAGTATGCCATCTACTATATTTCGAAAACTCTCTTGGCTTATGAACGAAATTATCAAGCCTTGGAGAAGACGTGCTTGGCCCTAGTCTGGGCCTGCCAGAAATTCAGACACTACTTCCTAGATCATGAGATCTGGATATTGTCCAAGCTTGATCCAATCAAGCACTTATTCGAAAAACCCATTCTCACGGGTAGATTGGGCAAATGGCAACTCCTTCTAATGGAGTAGGATCTGAAATACCATCACCAGATCTCCGTTAAGGGGCAAGCCCTAGCAGATTACGTGGCTGACTTCCCCTTGGAGGACGCATATCCCACTCTTGTCGAAATGCCTGATGAAGGCATATTGCAAAACCATTTTCAAAACCACATCTTGGCAAATTCTTTCGAAAACCAAGTGTGGAAGATGCACTTCGACGGGGCACGAAACCAACGAGGGGCTGGTGCCGGGATCATCCTAATCTCCCCTGAAAAGGGCGAGATTCCCATCGCAGTCCGCTTAGATTTTGAATGTTCCAACAACGTAGCTGAGTATGAAGCACTCATACAAGGCTTAAGGATTTCGAAAACTCTAGGGGCATCATGCATCGAGGTCTTTGGAGATTCACTCCTTGTCATAAACCAGGTTTTAAAAATTTGGCAAGTACGTAATGAGAAACTACTTCCATATCACGAGTTGGCCACTCGATTGGTCCAATCCTTCCAATCGTGTAAGCTCACACACGTAGGAAGAGAGGACAATGGCATTGCCGATGCCCTCTCCTCCTTGGGTTCAGCCCTAAAGGTCGATCCCATTTCAGGGACCAGATCTTTGGAAATATGGCATGCGCCCCAGCCATCCACACACGACTTGGATATTTGCCAAAACAACCCAGAGTCTATTGAAAAACCCTGGTTCTATGTCATAAAACAATTTTTAGAAAATGGGGGATTCACCGAGGATGCCACATCCAAAGATAAGGCATTCATTCGTAAGATTTCGACCCGATACACCATTCTGGGTGGGGTCTTATACAAAAAGAGTTTTACCGGCATTCTGCTTAGGTGTATCGACCTAGAGGAGGCTAGGATAGTGATGCACGAGTTCCACGACGGAGAATGTGGAGGTCATGTTAATGCCAACATGATGGCGATGAAAATACTTAGAGGGGGTTATTTTTGGTCCACCCTGAAAAGGGATTGTCACGATCATGTTAGGAAGTGTCATCCATGTCAAGTGCATGGGCACGCCATTCATATCCCTTCATCTGCATTGCATTCCGTGGTCAGCCCCTGGCCATTTACCATGTGGGCGTTTGACATTGTAGGCCCCATATTTCCAAAGGCCTCGAATGGGCATCGTTTTATTTTAGCAGCCACGGAGTATTTCTCCAAGTGGGTGGAAGCCATTTCCCTAACGAATGTAATGGGGCAACATGTGGTGGCTTTCATCCGGAGGAATATCTTGGCTCGATTTGGGGTTCCACGAGACCTTGTGTCTGATAATGGTACCCCATTCAAGAACGAGCGGATGGTTAAGTTGTGCAACACGTATGGCATAACTCACCACTTCTCCTCGCCCTACTACCCTCAAGGCAACGGCCAAGCCGAAGCCACAAACAAGACTCTCATTGGCATCATTGAGAAGACCTTAGAGAAGGGTAGGAGGTGGCATGAGAAGCTGGATGAAGCCTTATGGGCTTATAGGACTTCCATCCGGACTCCCACGAATGCCACACCATTCGAATTGGTCTATCGCACAAACGCCATTCTTCCCATTCATACCCAACTACATTCATTCCATACATCCATTGCACTCGACCTCCCCCTAGAGACGCTTCAGCATGCTAGGATGGCCGAACTAGATTTGCTAGATGAGAGGCGACTCCTTGCCATGGATCATGCTCGTGCATACCGGCAAAGGATAGCCCGACATTATAGCAAACACATGAGACCTCGCCACTTTGAAGTGGGAGATCTGGTCTTGAAAACCATCCACCATCGTGGCCCACACCCCCTAGGCAAGTGGCGCCCCAACTGGGATGGACCCTATGTTGTGCGAGCAACCACTACGAACAATTCGTATTGGTTGATCGATGTAGAAGGTAGGAATTTAGCAGATCCTATCAATATTCAATACTTAAAGAAGTATCATGTGTAGGATCTGGATTAAATTCCAGTTTTCGAAAATTTTAGAGGGATAGCTGCCCTGAGACGTGTGAATAAGGTGCAAAGGCGAACTCGTGTGACCCTAAGTGAGAGAATTCACACTTGTGAAAGAGTGGAGTTTTCAAAATCGTGGTTGCATTTCAAAATCCTTCTTCTTACAAAGAAAGGCCTAGTTCAACATAGCAAGATACTTGCAAGTAGTACGTGCTATTTCTAAATAGGCTGATCTGGAATGGATCGAGTGTAGGCTTGGGATAAGTCCTCCCCTCTTCTCTTCTCCTTCCAAAAGGAAAACAAAGGCCCAAACCAAAAGGGAATTTCCCATTTAAAGTCTCTTTCCAAAAGAAAGAAACCAGACTTCAAAAAGAAAAATCGATTCTCTTATGAAAAAGAGGGATTAAAGAAAAAATACTCCCAAAGGGAGACCCTCTATGGAAAAAAGGAAAAAGAGGCCAAAAAGCTCAAAAAGAGCAGTTTTCCGCCTTCTATGCCTCAAACCACGGGACGCTTCAGAAGGGACCGCGGTATCTCTTTCCCATCCCTGGCTTATCCCAAGCTAAAGCATGGTTCATTTCAAGGAATCCTAAAGTAAAAATAGGAATTACTTACTTGAATTTCATCTTGTTTGAGAATTCGACGTTTCGAGTAAGGCATAGGAATTTGAAATATAACTTGTTTTCTTATAAAACCTCCGCTAGATAAGCGAGTGTTAAGACTCAAAACAAGGGCAAGCACGAAGAGCTCGAGATCCTTAGGATCGAGGCTCAAGACAGTTGTCCCTTTTGAAAATAGCTTTTGTAAATAAGTTTTGAAAACCGAACATCGAACAGCATAGGATTTGCTCACTTGGAGCAGTAGGCCTTGTAAGTCTCTAGAGTTCGACCACATCTGGTCCCTAGGAGGTCGCCACTTTTGGCACCACTCCCATGTCATTTGCATTCCACGCATGGTACTTGCATGAACATGATCCCATTTAGGACCAGATTCCATGTAGAACCCTTTGGCGTGATATCTCCTCCTACCAGAGTTTGTAAAATTGAGATTTTTGCTAAAATGGGACGATCCCATATTCTTCGTGGCTAGATCTAGGGAGACATTAAAAGGGGTGTTTGTCATCTTTGCCCTTATCCAAATCTATTTGGACAAGGCCAAAGAGGGGCATCTGTAAACACCCCGAAATCCCACGAATTTCTTAAACGAATCTGGTTTTATACAAGCAGCCCCAAAGGGCCATTTTTGAGTTTGGAAACCCAGGAGCCTTCCAAACAAACCCTGTGTATACGTTTTAAACTTTATCTTTCAAAAACATATGATATAGCTTTTGAAAACCCTTTTAAAACATGTTTTGAAACCCCAAAGCGGCTTGGCCCGATCAAGACAGGACCAGGAGAGCTAAGAAGAGCCCGGAACCGGAGCACCTGTCAAGCCCGGCGCAGCAACTCTTGTATCTGATTCACATCCCAGGATCTCGAACGTCCAAGACCCTGTTCTTATCAAAATAGCATTTGAAGTCATCTCCGGAAGGCAGAAACGGAGGCGGACGACTATGTTGGCGAAGACCCAACGCAGACGGAGTACTGATGCTGTCAGGCCCCGCACGAATCGTCCGTTTCGAACCCAGCTCGAAGGAGTCAGAGTTCAGTTTGGATTGGATCTGGACCATATATATCCAGATTCCAATCCAAACCCATATGTGGACTTGGATTCGGATTTGGATCCAGAGATCCAATCCAATATCCATATCCATGGCCCACATCACCTTCTCATAAATGGAGGTGGGGCCCACTTGAAATTCACGTGGGATATTGGGCATGAGAGAGAGTGGGGGTGAAAAATATCAAGAGTGTTGTATTAAGCTTGACTTGTGTGTCAAGTTTGGGTTAATCATGTGGGTTAGCCTAATTGAGTGGGTTTAAGCTTGTAATTAGCTAAAACCTAACCTAGGGCTGCACCAACATGGGGTGATCAAGGTCTATGGGCCATGCTAAGGGAGCTCCTTCACCTAAACCTAACCCAAAATGCCTAAACCTAGCCTAAACCCCTAATCCACCCCTAATCTGAACCTAACCACCTAACCCACTTCCCTAATCCCGGCCTAATCCCAACCTAATCACCTAACCCACTCCCCTAATCCTTCCCTAAACCTAGATTAATTCCCCTAATCCTAGCCTAAACCTAGCCTAATCACCTAACCTAGCTCACTAAACCTCACCTTAAAACCCAACCACCTAACCTAGCCCTAAACCCCTAAACCACCCTTAGCCCACGATTTATCAAAACACCTAGTTTTAAAATATCTGGCCCAACCCCATCCAGCCCACCTTATCTACATACTACCCTACCTAAACCACCTAACCACTACCCACAACCCAGCCCTAACCGACCTACCCATCCCCTATTTAAACCCCCCTCATTGTGGGCGGGTTTTCCAAGTGGGAACCACCCCTTCCATCCAGCCGGGCCCTCTCCTTCTCCCATCTTCCATCCAGCCGTGACCACTCCCCAGCAACTCCACCTGCTCCACCAGCCGCCACCTGCTCCGCCACCTTCCCTCTTCCGTCCACCATCACTGCCCCCCAGCCGGACACCACCACCTCACTCAGCCGAACTCCCATCAACACTCGGCTTCCCTCTTCATCCACTCGCCACTTCTCCCCATCCGGTAAGCCTTCTTTAACCCTACTTAAACCCTTCTCTACCACCTCTCCACTCCCAGCCACCCACCACACCATCACCTTACTCACCCAACAGCCCCTCACCGCCACCACTCCCACTCGGCCAAACCTTAGCCGCCTCAACCGTTTGCTTCCTACCTAACTCACATTAACTATACCCGGCCACCCTATCAGATTTCCTAAGACTTGCCCGTGGCACTACCTTAAACCCACTATTCCCACTATTACCTAGTCCCATCCCCTAACTGGCCACCTTCCCATACTCCAGCCTTAGTCACCCTAGCAGCCCGCCACCACCATTTTAACTTAGCCGAACCTAGCACAATCCAAACCGCCGGCCACTACTCCCCCCCCCTAGGTGTCCTCTTTGGCCTTCCCACTAGCTCACCTTTTAGGTCCAGTTTCCCTAAGTACCTAACTTCCCTAGTGACCCTAAGACCCACTTATTCAGCCACTCTAAACTCCCTACTTGGAGGCGCCGCCTACTTGCCACCGGCCCCCTTCGAGGCGTCTATCCCGCGCCCCACTTGCAGCCGGCCAGCACCCTTGATCACCTACCTTCGCGGAGCTCCCACTTGCAGCCCAAAGCCAAGGCCACGCTCAAGCAAGACCTCTACGGACCAGCTACTCGTAAGTGTCTAAACTCGGTCTTTAGTCATACACTTGCTTGAAATTCAATTTGATACGGGGTTGTAATAACGGAGCATAGTCTCCCCCCGCTTGTAATAACGTGGCTTGGCACAACCACACACGTGCACTCTCTTAGTCGTGCACGATTTTGAACACACACGGGCCTAATCAGCCCCTAATATATAAGTGTACATATATATTTCATTTTCGAAGGGTTTTGTTTAAGTTGGGTGCGTTGTCTTTCAATTCAAGCACTCTCACACACATTGAGCTTTCGCTCTTATTTGAAAGACCCAAGTAAGGGCCGACCTATACTATTTGGGTTTCATTTCATGTCGTGTGAGTAAGTCTTTCGATTCAAGCACTCTCACACACATTGAGCCTTCGCTCTTATTTACAAGACCCAAGTAAGGGCCAACCTATACTATTTGGGTTTCATTTCTTGTCGTGTGAGTAAGTCTTTCAATTCAAGCACTCTCACACACATTGAGCTTTCGCTCTTATTTGAAAGACCCAAGTAAGGGCCGACCTATACTATTTGGGTTTCATTTCTTGTCGTGTGAGTAAGTCTTTCAATTCGAGCACTTTCACACACATTGAGCCTTCGCTCTTACTCCCAAGACCTTAGTAAAGGCCTTATTGCAGTTATATTTGGGTTTCATTTATGTCGTGTGTGTAGTATTTCAATTCAAGCACTCTCTCACACACATTGAGCCTTCGCTCTTACTCCCAAGACCTTAGTCAAGGCCCTACTGCAATTTATATTTGGGTTTAATTTCATGTCGTGTGTGTAAGTCTTTCAATTCAAGCACTCACACACATTGAGCTTTCGCTCTTATTTGAAAGACCCAAGTAAGGGCCGACCTATACTATTTGGGTTTCATTTCTTGTCGTGTGAGTAAGTCTTTCAATTCGAGCACTTTCACACACATTGAGCCTTCGCTCTTACTCCCAAGACCTTAGTAAAGGCCTTATTGCAGTTATATTTGGGTTTCATTTATGTCGTGTGTGTAGTATTTCAATTCAAGCACTCTCACACACATTGAGCCTTCGCTCTTACTCCCAAGACCTTAGTCAAGGCCCTACTGCAATTTATATTTGGGTTTAATTTCATGTCGTGTGTGTAAGTCTTTCAATTCAAGCACGCACCCACATTGAGCCTTCGCTCTTAGTTGCAAGACCCGAGTAAGGGCTCATATACATAAGATATATACATATTTCCCTTCGGTTATTTCCCTTCGGTTATTTCCCTTCGGTTATTTCCCTTCGGTTATTTCCCTTCGGTTATTTCCCTTCTGTTATTTCCCTTCAGTATTGTCTTTACATTTCGGGTTTTCCCTTTGGAGTAGCGTGAGTTTGCATTGCATCTACGCCATACCACGAGGTAGGACGCATATTGCATCGAAGCAACCCCCGCTCGAATTCGCCCATGTAGTGGAGTGTTCATAACACACAAACTAGGCGACCCAAAAAGGGATAAAAGAAAAAACTTAGGCACGTGCAAATCCACGTGATCTAAAAACATGCAATCGCATCTTAAAGACCCGAAATAGACACCTCGAACCGTTTCGTAGACTTTCTCCCCAAAAACTCGATTTTTTGCAAAAGCGTACAGACTGACCCTTGCGCATCGGTGCAAGAAGGTCTGCGACGACAAGAGCTCACTTGCTCACAGTCGCCACGTTTAGAAGTCAGTGTTAAATATATCTTCGCTAGCTTAAGTAAGCTAGCTGGCACGCCCTATTTGTATACATAGGCCTTAGACGCACGATAAGATCCACTCCAAGCCACGAAAGAGGCGCAGAGGCGGGGATTTTCGCGCGTCTACAGGAGCTAGCTAGGATATGGGGCAAGGTGGTAGTGGTTGTAGTAGGTGTATTGGGATGATACAGGCAGGTTTTAGGGAGTCGGATAGGGTGGCTGAATGGAGCTAAAAGGTCTAGGTGGTGGCGGGTAGTTAGGGTGCTATGGGTTCGGCTGAGTGGGGCTGGTAGTAGCAAGTGGAAGGGTTGGTGTTAGGGTGCTATGGGAGTGGATTAGGCGGCTGAGAGTGGAGAGGGAGTGAAGAAGTAGTAAGGTATGATATAGGGGACTTACCGGGTGAAGAGATGGTGGCGGGTAGTAAGGGGTCAGCCGGATGATGGTGGTGGTGGTGGGATGTGGAGCAGGTAGTGGCGGGATGTGGAGCAGGTAGTGGCGGGATGTGGAGCAGGGGGTGGCGGGATGTGGAGCAGGTGGAGCAGGAGGTGGCGGGATATGGAGCAAGTGGGGATTCGGCTGAGCTGGGGAAGTGGAGGACCCGGCTGGGAAGGAGGGGCTGCTAGGTTATGAAACCTGCCCCCAAGGGGGGCGGTTTATATAGGGTTGAGCTACGTCGGTTAGGGCTGGGTTTGGGGTAGTGGTTAGATGGTTTAGGTAGGGTGGTATGATGATAAGGTGGGCTGGAAAGGGTAGGGCCAGATATTTTAAATACAAGTGGTTTGGGTAGGTTATGGGCTAGGGGTGGTTTAGAGGTTTAGGGTTTAGTTAGGTGGGTTGGTCCTAGGGTGAGGTTTAGTGAGCTAGGTTAGGTGATTAGGCAAGAATTAGGCTAGGTTTAGGGAAATTAACCTAGGTTTAGGGAAGGATTAGGGAAGTGGGTTAGGTGATTAGGTTGGGATTAGGCTGGGATTTAGGGTAGTAGGTTAGGTGATTAGGCTCAGATTAGGGGCGGATTAGGGTGGAAGGCTAGGATTAGGTATTTTTGGTTAGGTTTAGGTGAAGGAGCTCCCTTTGCATGGCCCATAGACCTTAACCACATCATGTTGGTGCAGCCCTAGGTTAGGTTTTGGCTAATTACAAGCTTAAACCCACCTAATTAGGCTAACCCACATGATTAACCCCAAACTTGACACACAAGTCAAGCTTAATTACAACACTCTTTGATCTTATCCACCCCCACTCTCTCTCATGCCCATAATCCCACGTGAAATTCAAGTGGGCCCCACCTCCATTTATGAGAAGGTGATGTGGGCCATGGATATGGATATTGGATTGGATTTTTGAATCCAAATCCAAATCCAAGTCCATACATGGGTTTGGATTGGGATCTGGACATATATGGTCCAAATCCGATACAAACTGAATTCTGACTCCTTCGAGCTGTGTTCGAAACGAATGGTTTGTGCGGGGCCTGACAGCATCAGTGCTCCGTCTGCATTGTGTCTTCGCCAACATGATCGTCCGCCTCTATTTTCGCCTTCCGAAGATGACTTCAAATAATGTTATGATGATAACAGGGTCTTGGACGTTCGAGATCCTTGGGGTGTGGATTTGATACGAGAGTTGCTGTGCCGGGCTCGACATGTGCTCCGGTTCCGGGCTCTCCTTAGCTTTCTTGGTCCTGTCTGGATTAGTTCAAGCTGCTTCGGGGTTTCAAAACATGTTTTAAAAAGGTTTTGAAAGACATATTGTATATTTTTGGAATACGGAGTTCAAAATATATGTACAGGGTTGCCTGGAAGGCTCCTGGGTTTCCAGACTCAAAATAGCCCTTTGGGGCTGCTTTTACAAAACCAGGTTGTTTCGAGGAATTCGCGGGATTTCGGTGTGTTTACAGGGGCCAGGCACACTGACCACCTTTTTAGCACTTTATAGGTGCGGGGGTTGATAGATCCTCTCGGATCTAGTCACTTCCCCCACGACCAGCCTAGGGTTCGCACTAAAATTGGCTCTAATTATGAGTTGAGGAGCACCTTGAAGTTTTAAAACTGGTTTAGCCGGGGATTCAACTCTTGGTGGTCCCCGGATGACGACTTGGGCGGGCTTCTTGGAAAGCACAAGAGTGGGCGCACAAGTGGGTCGACCAGACTCAGATTTTTGCGCTAGTTCTTTTGAAAAGGTGAGGAAACATACTGTAAACACCCCGAAATCCCACAAATTTCTTAAACGAATCTGGTTTTATACAAGCAGCCCCAAAGGGCCATTTTTGAGTTTGGAAACCCAGGAGCCTTCCAAACAACCCTGTATATATGTTTTAAACTTTATCTTTCAAAAACATATAATATAGCTTTTGAAAACCCTTTTAAAACATGTTTTGAAACCCCAAAGTGGCTTGGCCCGATCGAGACAGGACCAGGAGAGCCAAGAAGAGCCCGGAACCGGAGCACCTGTCAAGCCCGGCACAGCAACTCTTGCATCTGATTCACATCCCAGGATCTCGAACGTCCAAGACCCTGTTCTTATCAAAAAAGCATTTGAAGTCATCTCCGGAAGGCAGAAACGGAGGCGGACGACTATGTTGGCGAAGACCCAACGCAGACGGAGTACTGATGCTGTCAGGCCCCGCACAAATCGTCCGTCTCGAACCCAGCTCGAAGGAGTCAGAGTTCAGTTTGGATTGGATCTGGACCATATATATCCAGATTCCAATCCAAACCCATATGTGGACTTGGATTTGGATTTGGATCCAGAGATCAAATCCAATATCCATATCCATGGCCCACATCACCTTCTCATAAATGGAGGTGGGGCCCACTTGAAATTCACGTGGGATATTGGGCATGAGAGAGAGTGGGGGTGAAAAATATCAAGAGTGTTGTATTAAGCTTGACTTGTGTGTCAAGTTTGGGTTAATCATGTGGGTTAGCCTAATTGAGTGGGTTTAAGCTTGTAATTAGCTAAAACCTAACCTAGGGCTGCACCAACATGGGGTGATCAAGGTCTATGGGCCATGCTAAGGGAGCTCCTTCACCTAAACCTAGCCAAAAATGCCTAAACCTAGCCTAAACCCCTAATCCACCCCTAATCTGAACCTAATCACCTAACCCACTTCCCTAATCCCGGCCTAATCCCAACCTAATCACCTAACCCACTCCCCTAATCCTTCCCTAAACCTAGATTAATTTCCCTAAACCTAGCCTAAACCTAGCCTAAACCACCTAACCTAGCTCACTAAACCTCACCCTAAAACCCAACCACCTAACCTAGCCCTAAACCCCTAAACCACCCTTAGCCCACGATTTTCCCAAACCCCTAGTTTTAAAATATCTGGCCCAGCCCCATCCAGCCCACCTTATCTACATACTACCCTACCTAAACCACCTAACCACTACCCACAACCCAGCCCTAACCGACCTACCCATCCCCTATTTAAACCCCCCTCATTGTGGGCGGGTTTTCCAAGTGGGAACCACTCTCCACACTCAGCCGGGCCCTCTCCTTCTCCCATCTTCCACCAGCCGACAGCCAGCAGCTCCAGCTCCTCCACCAGCCGCCACCTGCTCCGCCACCTTCCCTCTTCCGTCCACCACCACTGCCCCCCAGCCGGACGCCACCATATCTTCCCAACTCCACCAGCCGACAGCCACCTGCCCGCCACTCTCCCACTCCATCCGCCACTCTTCCCCATTCGGTAAGTCCCCTTAACTCCCTCAAAGCCACTCTCTACCACCTCTCCACTCTTAGCCACCCATCTCCCCTTCAGCTCAGCACCTTTGCCGCCACCACCTAAGCCTAGCCGAACCTAGGATAACCCAAGTGGCTGGCCACTACTTAGCCACCATCTCCCATTCGGCCAACCCCCCTAGGTGTCCTCTTTGGCCTTCCCACTAGCTCACCTTTTAGGTCCAGCTTCCCTAAGTCCCTAACTTCCCTAGTGACCCTAAGACCCACTTAGTCAGCCACTCTAAACTCCCTACTTGGAGGCGCCGCCCACTTGCCACCGGTCCCCTTCGAGGCGTCCATCCCGCGCTCCATTTGCAGCCGGCCAGCACCCTTGAGCACATACCTTCGCGGAGCTCCCACTTGCAGCCCAAGGCCAAGCCTACGCTCAAGCAAGACCTCTACGGACCAGCTACTCGTAAGTGTCTAAACTCGGTCTTTAGTCGTATACTTGCTTGAAATTCAATTTGATACGGGGTTGTAATAACGGAGCATAGTCTCCCCCCGCTTGTAATAACGTGGCTTGGCACAACCACACACGTGCACTCTCTTAGTCGTGCACAATTTTGAACACACACGGGCCTAATCAGCCCCTAATATATAAGTGTACGTATATATTTCATTTCCGAAGGGTTTTGTTTAAGTTGGGTGCGTTGTCTTTCAATTTAAACACTCTCACACACATTGAGCTTTCGCTCTTATTTGAAAGACCCAAGTAAGGGCCGACCTATACTATTTGGGTTTCATTTCATGTCGTGTGAGTAAGTCTTTCAATTTAAACACTCTCACACACATTGAGCTTTCGCTCTTATTTGAAAGACCCAAGTAAGGGCCGACCTATACTATTTGGGTTTCATTTCATGTCGTGTGAGTAAGTCTTTCAATTTAAACACTCTCACACACATTGAGCTTTCGCTCTTATTTGAAAGACCCAAGTAAGGGCCGACCTATACTATTTGGGTTTCATTTCTTGTCGTGTGAGTAAGTCTTTCAATTCAAGCACTTTCACACACATTGAGCCTTCGCTCTTACTCCCCAAGACCTTAGTAAAGGCCTTATTGCAGTTATATTTGGGTTTCATTTATGTCGTGTGTGTAGTACTTCAATTCAAACACTCTCACACACATTGAGCCTTCGCTCTTACTCCCAAGACCTTAGTCAAGGCCATACTGCAATTTATATTTGGGTTTAATTTCATGTCGTGTGTGTAAGTCTTTCAATTCAAGCACGCACCCACATTGAGCCTTCGCTCTTATTTGCAAGACCCGAGTAAGGGCTCATATACATAAGATATATACATATTTCCCTTCGGTTATTTCCCTTCTGTTATTTCCCTTCGGTTATTTCCCTTCTGTTATTTCCCCTCAGCATTGTCTTTACATTTCGGGTTTTCCCTTTGGAGTAGCGTGAGTTTGCATTGCATCTACGCCATACCACGAGGTAGGACGCATATTGCATCGAAGCAAGCCCCGCTCGAATTCGCCCATGTAGTGGAGTGTTCATAACACACAAACTAGGCGACCCAAAAAGGGATAAAAGAAAAGACTTAGGCACGTGCAAATCCACGTGATCTAAAACATGCAATCGCATCTTAAAGACCCGAAATAGACACCTCGAACCGTTTCGTAGACTTTCTCCCCAAAAAACTTGATTTTTGCAAAAGCGTACAGACTGACCCTTGCGCATCGGTGCAAGAAGGTCTGCGACGACAAGAGCTCACTTGCTCACAGTCGCCACGTTTAGAAGTCAGTGTTAAATATATCTTCGCTAGCTTAAGTAAGCTAGCTGGCACGCCCTGTTTGTATACATAGGCCTTAGACGCACGATAAGATCCACTCCAAGCCACGAAAGGGGCGAAGAGGCGGGGATTTTCGCGCGTCTACACATACCTCCTTTCCTTTCCCACTACTACTGGCGTGCTTGGGAAACGGTTCTTTGAAGATAGCTTGAGTGGGCTCAGGTTCCAGAATGACCTGGAGCCGGCCTTTCACTATCAAGTTCTCAATTTTATTTAAAAGGGAGAAACAACGTTTTGTATCATGGCCTTTGAGCCGATGATATTTGCAAAAATGATTTAAATACCCCCCTTTGGAAATGACTCCCTCAGGGATTTCGGGAAGTTCGATCATGCCTTGGGCAAGTAAGAGGTCTAGGAACTCCGACACAGTTTGCCCCAACGGTGTGTACTCCCGTTTTTCAATTGGTTTTTGAAAATTTTTCTCCCTTTTGTTTTCTAGCTTTTCAAAATTTTTGGAAGTGCCCACCACGCCTGGATCCACCCGGACATTGGCGATTTTATAGGGCTTTGTCCCTTTGTCCATCGTGGGTAGCCCATAAGTGATGGGCTTTTCTAAGCGGGTTTTAGAAACGGTACTTCCTTTCCATAAGTGATCGTATATCCCCTTTTTCAAGTTTGTTTCGAAAAGGGACGCTTTTTTGATCAACTTATAGAAAGTTGAGATCTCATGGAGCGAGAGAAGGGTTTTTAACTCGCTTTTAAAATTATCCAGGATGAACATGACTACGCATCCTTCGGATATGGGCTCTCGCACTTGGCCCAAAAGGGACCTCCATCGAATAATGAAGGCGTGTACGTCTTCGTTCATGCCTTGCTTCATATCCCTTAAAGTGTTTAAAGTCGGCGTGACTTCTACGTTATGTGCAAATCTTTGCATGAAGCAGTTCGCTAACTCTTCAAAAGTAGCGAGCTGGCTTAAATCGTAGGAAGCCAGCCATTTGGCAACTGTGCCTTTAAGGGATAAAGGGAACTACTACACCCATTTCATCGAGTCCTTTTTCTTCTTATGGGCTCGACGCGAGAAAAGTTGCAAGTGAGACCTAGGGTCTCCCATGCCGTCTGTAAACACCCCGAAATCCCACGAATTTCTCAAATCAACCTGGTTTTATAAAAGCAGCCCCAAAGGGCTATTTTGAGTTTAGAAACCCAGGAGCCTTCCAGGCAACCCTGTACATATATTTTTTTAAACTTTATATATTTCAAAAATATATAATATGGTTTTAAAAACCTTTTAAAACACATTTTGAAACCCCGAAGCAGCTTGGCCTAAGCAAGATAAGACCAGAAAAGCTAACGAGAGCCCGGAACCGGAGCACAAGTCGAGCCTAGCACAGCAACCCTCGTATTGAATCCACCCCCAGGATCTCGAACGTCCAAGACCCTGTTATCAGCAAAACATTACTTGAAATTAGCTTCGGAAGGCAAAAACAGAAGCGGACGATCATGTTGGCGAAGACCCAACGCAGACGGAGTACTGATGCTGTCAGACCCCTCACAAACCGTTCGTTTTGAACACAGCCCGAAGGAGTCAGAATTCAGTTTGGATCGGATCTGGACCATATATATCCAGATCCCAATCCAAACCCATGTGTAGACTTGGATTTGGATTTGGATCCAAAGATCCAATCCAATATCCACATCCATGGCCCACATCACCTTCTCATAAATGGAGGTGGGGCCCACTTGAATTTCATGTGGGATTATGGGCATGAGAGAGAGTGGGGGAGGATAAGATTAGAGTGTGTTGTAATTAAGCTTGACTTGTGTGTCAAGTTTGGGGTTAATCATGTGGGTTAGCCTAATTAAAGTGGGTTTAAGCTTGTAATTAGCCAAAACTTAACCTAGGGTTGCACCAACATGATGCAACAAGGTCTATGGGTCATGCAAAGGGCGCTCCTTAACCCCACCCTAACCAAAACCCCCTAATCCTAGCCTTTTACCCTAATCCTATCCTAATCCTAGCCTAATCACCTAACCCACTTCCCTAATCCGGCCTAATCCTAACCTAATCACCTAACCCACTTCTCTAATCCTTCCCTGAACCTAGGTTAATTTTCCTAAACCTAACCTAATCCTAGCCTAATCACCTAACCCACCTCACTAAACCTCACCCCAAAACCAACCCACCTAACTAAACCCTAAACCCCTAAACCACCCCACCTAAACCTAGCACACCATCTACCCAAAACCCCTTGTATCAAAATATCTAGCCCCTCCCCAAAACCAGCCTACCTTATCACCACACCACCCCTACCTAAACCACCTAACCACCCTCCTAATACCAGCCCCAACTGCCCTTCAAAAAAACTATAAAAAACCCCCTAGTGGGCGGGTTTTCAAGTTTTTCCACCTTGGCCTTTCAGCCCCTCTTGGCCCAGCCGACTCCAGCCACCTTCCAGCCGAGTCCTCCACCTGCACCACCTCCACTCCCCACCTTGCTCCACCTGCACCACCACACCCCAACCGGCCAACCACCTGTCGCCACCATTCCCATCTGGCCGAACCATCCACTTCAACCACCCGGCTGCTCCTCTTCCGTCCGCCGCCTCCCATCACCACCCGGTTAGTATCTCCACCCCACTCCACCTTTTCTTCACTCCCCCTCCACTCTCAACCACCTACACCACCACCACATCACTCTAACACCAGCCACCCTCCATCCTACCCATTCGGCCAGACTTCAACCATCCCCACCATCCGCCTTGAACCACTCCACCTAGCTCCCTAGGACCTGTCCCCTATGCTTCTCACCAGCCCCTAACTCCACCTTATCCCATACCCTAGCTAGCTCCCTTCCCATCCACCACGTCCCTAACCACCCTAGCAGCCGGCCACCACCAAGTCTCCCTTAGTCGGCCACTCCAACCGACTGTACACATCCACTCGGCCAGCCACCTGCCAGCCTTAGACACTCTCTTAGACACTCCCTTAGGCTCCCACTTAGTGCCATCTTTCCTAATACTACACCCTCCCTTAGTGACCCTACTTAGTCACCTTAGCCCAACACACAAAGCTAGCCCCTTCATAACAGCCGGCCACCTTCGAGGCGCCCTTCCCGCGCACCTAAGGCACTCGGCCAGTAGCCCCTCTTGCCGTTCAACTCCAAGGAGCTCCCTCTCGCAGCCCAAGGCGAAGGCCAAGCCCACGCTCAAGCAAGGCATCTTCGGACCAGCTATAAGTAAGTGCCTAACTTGGTCCTTAGTCGTAGACTTGCTTGAATTAAATTCGATATGGGGTTGTAATAACGGAGCATAGTCTCCCCCCGCTTGTAATAACGTGGCTTGGCACACCCACACACACGTGCACTCTCTTAGTCGTGCACGATTTTGAACACACACGAGCCTAATCAGCCCCTAATATATAAATATATATATATACTTTAACTTACGTAGGGTTTTGCTTAAGTTGGGTGTGTTGTCTTTCAATTCAAGCACGCACACACATTGAGCCTTCGCTCTTATTTGTAAGACCCAAGTAAGGGCCGTGTTATACTATTTGGGTTTAATTTCATGTTGTGTGCGTAGTACTTCAATTCAAGCACTCACACACATTGAGCTTTCGCTCTTATTCCCAAGACCTTAGTTAAGGTCATACTGCAATTTATATTTGGGTTTAATTTCATGTTGTGTGCGTAGTACTTCAATTCAAGCACTCACACACATTGAGCTTTTGCTCTTATTCCCAAGACCTTAGTTAAGGCCATACTGCAAGTTATATTTGGGTTTAATTTCATGTCGTGTGCGTAGTACTTCAATTCAAGCACTCACACACATTGAGCTTTCGCTCTTATTCGCAAGACCTTAGTTAAGGCCATATTACAAGTTATATTTGGGTTTTATTTCATGTCGTGTGTGTAGTCTTTCAATTCAAGCACGCACCCACATTGAGCCTTCGCTCTTATTGGCAAGACCCGAGTAAGGGCCCATATATACCTTATATACGTATCTCCCTTCGGCAATTTCCCTTTGGTTATTTTCCTTCGGCATTTACATTTCAAGTCATTTTCCTTAAGTCATTTCCCTTCAGTATTGTCTTTAAATTCGGGTTTTCCCTTTGGAGTAGCATGAGTTTGCATTGCATCTACGCCATACCATGAGTTAGGATGCATATTGCATCGAAGCAAACCCCGTACTCCCGCTCAAATTCGCCCCACGTAGTGGAGTGTTCATAACACACACCTAGGTGGCCCATAAAGGGATAAGAAGAAAGACTTAGGCACGTGCAAATCCACGTGATCTAAAATCTGCAATCACACTAAAAAGACCCGAATCAAACACCTCGAACCACTTTCGTAGGCTTTTTCTACCCCAAACTCGATTTTTAAAACGTGCAGACAGACCCTTGCGCATCGGTGCAAGAAGGTCTGCGACGACAAGAGCTCACTTGCTCACAGTCGCCACGTTAGAAGTCAGGTTCAAATATATCTAGTTGGCATGTCCTGTTTATACAAATAGTACTTAGACACACGAAAAGGTTCGCCCCAGGCCCTGAGAAACCAAGGAGGAGGAGGTTTTCCGTGTCTACAGAGTTTGGCACGCCCGGTGGGACGTGAGTCTTTCAAAAATTGAGTTAAGTCTAGAAACTTGCAAAAAAATTCAAAAGAGGTGTCATTTTTAACTTTATTTTCTTTGCTTGTACTTAGGAAATTTTGAAAAAGCTTGAAAAGCATGTCAAAATCCAACCCAAGTGAAGTGTCGAGCCAAGGCTCATGCGCATCAAGTTCTCACTCTAGGAGGATTTTCAAAAACAAGATCAAACTAGATGAAATCGAGGACCTGAGAAGGGAATTTGAGGCCAAAATCGATGCTCTCAGCCAAGAGGCTGAAGTAGGTGATTCGTGTTCATCAAACGGTGAACAAAGGCCTAAGAAAAAATCTGAAAAACCTCGCAAGCACAAAGAGGCCTTCGTAATGGAAGGCAACCAATACCACGAGTCCTTCACACAAAAGGACCGTAAAGCCCTACAGCAGTTGCTGAAAGTGCAGAATAAAGAGAAAAGAAGCTACGCCCTGTCTGATTTCCTTCCTATGGATTACGAAACAGACAGTGACGATGAAATACCGAACTTCCATCGGTATGATGGCATGGGAGACCCTAGGTCTCACTTGCAGCTTTTCTCGCGTCAAGCCCATAAGAAGAAAAAGGACTCGATGAAATGGGTGTATTGGTTCCCTTTATCCCTTAAAGGCACAGCTGCCAAATGGCTGGCTTCCTAAGACTTAAGCCAGTTTGCTACTTTTGAAGAGTTAGCGAACTGCTTCATGCAAAGATTTGCACACAACGTAGAAGGTACGCTGACTCTGAATACCTTAAGGAATACAAAGCAAGGCATGAACGAAGACGTGCATGCCTTCATTATATGATGGAGGTCACTTTTGGGCCAAGTGCGAGAGCCCATATCCGAAAGATGCGCAGTCATGCTCATCCTAGATAACTTTAAAAGCGAGTTAAAAACCCTTCTCTCGCTCCATGAGATCTCAACTTTTCATAAGTTGATCAAAAACCCATTTCGAAACCAACTTGAGAAAAGGGACATACGATCACTTATGGAAAGGAAGTGCCATTTCTAAAACCCGCTTGGAAAAGCCCATCACTTATGGGCTACCCACGATGGACAAAGGGGCAAAGCCCCATAAAATCGCCAATGTCCGGGTGGATCCCGGCGTGGCAGGCACTTCCAAAAATTTTGAAAAACTAGAAAATAAAAGGGAGTGAACCTTTCAAAAACCGGTTGAAAAATGAGAATATACACCACTAGGGCAACCTGTGTCGGAGGTCCTAGACCTCCTACTTGCCCAAGGCATGATAGAACTTCCCGAAATCCCTGAAGGAGTCACTTCCAAAAGGGGGTATTTAAATCGATTTTATAAGTATCATCGGCTCAAAGGCCATGATACCAAATGCTGTTTCTCCCTTTTAAATAAAATTGAGAACTTGATAGTGGAGGGCCGGCTCCAGGTCACTGCGGAACCTGAGCCACCTCAAGCTATCTTCAAAGAACCCTTTCCCAAACACGCCAATGGCAGTGAGAAAGGAAAGGAGGTATGTACCCTCACCTTTTCTAAGGAACTAGCGCAAAAACCAGAGTCTGGTCGACCCACTTGTGCGCCCACTCTTGTACTGTACAAGAAGCCCGCCCAAGTCGTCATCCAGGGACTACCAAAAGCGGAATGCCTGACTAAACCAGTGTTAAAACTTCAAGGTGCTCCTCAACTCATACTTAGAGCCAAATTTAGCGCAAACCCTAGGCTGGTCGTGGGAGAAGTGACTAGATCCGGGAGGATCTATCAACCCCCACACCTACAAAGTGCTAAAAAGGTGGTCAGTGTGCCTGGCCCCTTAAAAGCATGTATTCCTGGAGTTCTGCCAAAAGCAAACAAGGATAAAGTCATCCTAAATCCTTATGACTTCGAAAACCACCTTTCAAAGATTCCTATCCACATGTCTATCCTAGAGCTTATACAAACCTTGCCTAGCCATAGACTCGTGCTAGAGAAAATTCTAGAAAGGGCCAAGGTTGATTCAAACATAAGTCCAGAATCCCTGTCTGCCCCAGTGGGTTTATTAGGAGCAAAATCGCCCATCACTTTCTCGAAAGATGATGTAGATAGACCCTACGAGTCCCACAACCATGCCCTGCATATCGAGATGGTTCTGAATAACCACTCTCTGGACAGGTGCCTAGTCGATGGGGGAGGAGGGCTCAACATCCTTCCACTTCAAGTGGCGTATAAAATTGGAGTCACCTTGACTTCTGTGAACCCAAGCCCCATCGTTATTACTAGATACGATGGGAATGCGTCTAGGCCATTAGGATCCATCGAACTCCCAATGGAAAAGGGAGGGATCACACACACGGGGGTGTTCCATGTCTTGGACATCCACCCCCATTATAACCTGTTGCTGGGAAGACCCTAGATACACAGCTTGTGCGCTGTGCCATCCACCTTCCACAGGTGTGTCAAGATCCCTTTCAGGGACCAGGTCGTAGTGATCCTAGGTGAGAGTCACCCACAGCTTCAGGGGATCATAAACTCCCCTTGTTTATCGAGCTCCCAGGCCCATGAGCCTAACCTGGGGCAGATTGTGATCGAGCTGCCAAGGCTCGTGTTAAACAACCCTAGGAAGGTTGTATGTGTGAAGGGGTCGCCCAAAGCAGGCCCCCTCCCGATCTTAACCCTTCTAGGAAAACCCAAGCGTTTCCTATTTCCAAATCCCCTGGACAAGAGGCCATATGAGCACAATATGGACGACAGCATGTTCGAGGACCACAATTTATATCACACCTTTTCAAAAAACAAAAAATCATGGAACATGTTGTTGAACATGGGCTGCACGCCCTACAAAAGTCTAGGGGCACAAAACCAGGGTCTCCTAGAGCCCATCCTTCCTAGGGCCAATCCAAGACGATATGGGATCGGCTATACTCCAAGAATACCACCAGAGCCACTCCCTGTGACCACCTGGGTCAAGGGTGCCCTGGAACCTATCTTAGAAGAGACCTACGATTTAGATCTCCTATTCCGAGTCTAATCCGTAGTGTTTTCCTTTTCTGGTATGACGGAAGATCCCTTTTATAAAAATACAAAAACATTTGGAAAACTTAAAATCAAAAAAATCGAAAAAGAAGAAAAGCCAAAAACAATAGAAAAACAAAAACTCGAAAATAGAGTGCTTTGTATAGTTCCCAAGGTTCTTGTTTTACAAAAACCCAAAAAAATCGAAAATTTGGAAAATACAAAAAAGATTTTGTGTATAGCTGCTCCTGGTAGGACTTTGGCAAAAGAAAAGGATTTCGAAAGAAACGTTGTCTGCATAGCCAGACCAAAAATTTCGAAATCACTTGAAAATCCGAGTACAAAACCAGGTCTTTTTGAAAATCACACATCAAGTTCCCTCAGGTCTATAGCCCACGAGAATGATCAAAGGCCATTAGGATCCATCGAACTCCCAATGGAAACGGGAGGGATCACACACACGGGGGTGTTCCATGTCTTGGACATCCACCCCCATTATAACCTATTGCTGGGAAGACCCTGGATACACAGCTTGTGCGCTGTGCCATCCACCTTCCACAGGTGTGTCAAGATCCCTTTCAGGGACCAAGTCGTGGTGATCCTAGGTGAGAGTCACCCTCAGCTTCAGGGGATCATAAACTCTCCTTGTTTGTCGAGCTCCTAGGCCCATGAGGCTAACCTGGGGCAGATCGTGGTCGAGCCACCAAGGCTCGTGTTAAACAACACTAGGAAGGTTGTGTATGTGAAGGGGCCACCCAAAGCAGGCCCCTCCCGATCTTAACCCTTCTAGGAATACCCAAGCGTCCCTTATTTCCAAAACCCTTGGACAAGAAACCATACGAGCATAATATGGACGACAGCAAGTTCCAAGACCACGATCTGTATCAAAATTTTTCAAAAAATAAGAAATCGTGGAACATGTTGTTGAATATGGGCTATATGCCCTACAAAAGTCTAGGGGCACAAAACCAGGGTCTCCTAGAGCCCATCCTTCTTAGGGCCAATCCAAGCCGATATGGGATCGGCTATACTCCCAGAATACCGCCAAAGCCACTCCCTGTGACCACCTGGGTCAAGGGTGCCCTGGAACCTATCTTAGAAGAGACCTACGATTTAGATCTCCTATTCCGAGTCTAATCCGTAGTGTTTTCCTTTTGTAGGTATGACAGAAGATCCCTTTTATAAAAATACAAAAACATTTGGAAAACTTAAAATCAAAAAAATTGAAAAAGAAGAAAAGCCAAAAACAATGGAAAAACAAAAACTCGAAAATAGAGTGCTTTGTATAGTTCCCAAGGTTCTTGTTTTACAAAAACCCAAAAAAATCGAAAATTTGGAAAATACCAAAAAGATTTTGTGTATAGCTGCTCCTGGTAGGACTTTGGCAAAAGAAAAGGATTTCGAAAGAAACGTTGTCTGCATAGCCGGACCAAAAAATTTGAAATCACTTGAAAATCCGAGTACAAAACCAGGTCCTTTTGAAAATCACGCATCAAATTCCCTCAGGTCTATAGCCCACAAGAATGATCAAAGCCTAGAAGTGGATCCCCTTGAGGAAGATCCCACTTCTGAGCTCCTAGAATTTCATAAAATTCTCGATTTTGAAAGACCTTCCGATTCAGTAGTTGGAGATTGCATAGAGGTGAACTTAGGGGATGATTCCAATCCCAAAACCATCAAAATAGGCGCATGCTTGCATGAACATGAAAGATCAGCATTCATTGCATTTCTACAAACCTATTTAGATGTGTTTGCATGGACGTATGAAGACATGCCGGGCATAGACCCCAGCATTGTCGAGCATCATCTTCCCTTAGATGCAGGTGTAAAACCCATAAAGCAGAAGCTTAGAAAAATACACCCGAATGTACACACGCAAGTCAAAGAGGGTTTAGAAGATCTGTTAAAAGTCGGATTTATAAAACCCATTGCGTATTCTGATTGGTTGTCAAACATCGTGCTAGTTCGAAAAACCAATGGGAAAATTCGAATATGCATCGATTTCAGAAACCTGAATAAAGCCACTCCAAGGATAATTATCCTTTACCAAACATAGATTTGATAGTCGATAGTACTGCAAATCATGAAATGTTTTCATTTATGGATGGCTATTCAGGCTATAATCAAATCAAACTAAGTCCACGAGATCAGGGTAAGGCCGCCTTCACAACCCCATGGGGCACGTACTGCTATACAGTCATGCCCTTTGGTTTGAAAAATGCCGGCGCAACATACCAGCGAGCCATGACCATGATCTTCCATGATCAAATTCATGAGCTCGTAGAAGTGTATGTAGATAATCTCTTGGCAAAATCCAAAACCCGATGCACTCATATCAAATGTTTGCAAAAGATTTTCGAAAGGCTTAGGCTTTACAAAGTAAAGCTAAACCCTCAAAAATATGTATTCGGGGTAGAATCTGGGAAGCTTCTGGGCTTTATGGTGAGCCAAAGGGGTATAGAAGTCGACCCCTCTAAGTGTCGAGCCATTATAGACATGGCTCCACCCTCCAATCTCTCCCAAATTCGTAGCCTCTAGGGTCGTTTACAATCCGTTCGCCGATTCATATCGAATCTGGCAACTAGATGCGAACCCTTCAACAAACTGTTGAGGAAGGGCACGAAATTCTTATGGGATGACGAATGCCAGAAATCCTTCGAGAGACTAAAGGTGTACTTGGTTAATCCCCCCGTTTTGAATCCTCCGAAGCAAGGAAAACCGCTTTTATTATACATCTCCGTGCATGCAAATGCTTTAGGAGCCCTGTTGGCTCAATACGAGGATGACACCCATAAGGAGTATGCCATCTACTATATTTCGAAAACTCTCTTAGCTTATGAACGAAATTATCAAGCCATGGAAAAGACGTGCTTGGCCCTAGTCTAGGCCTGCCAGAAGTTCAGACACTATTTCCTAGATCATGAGATCTGGATAGTGTCCAAGCTTGATCCAATCAAGCACTTGTTCGAAAAACCCATTCTCACGGGTAGATTGGGTAAATGGCAACTCCTTCTAATAGAGTATGATCTGAAATACCATCACCAGATCTCCATTAAGGGGCAAGCCCTAGCAGATTACGTGGCTGAATTCCCCTTAGAGGATGCATATCCCACTCTTGTTGAAATGCCAGATGAAGGCATATTGGAAAACCATTTTCAAAACCACATTTTGGCAAATTCTTTCGAAAACCAAGTGTGGAAGATGCACTTCGACGGGGCATGAAACCAACGAGGGGCTGGTGCTGGGGTCATCCTCATCTCCCCTGAAAAGGGCGAGATTCCCATAGCAGTCCGCCTAGATTTCGAATGTTCCAACAACGTAGTTGAGTATGAAGCACTCATACAAGGCTTAAGAATTTTGAAAACTCTAGGGGCATCATGCATCGAGGTCTTTGGAGATTTACTCGTCATAAACCAGGTTTTGAAAATTTGGCAAGTACAGAATGAAAAACTACTTCCCTATCACAAGTTGGCCACTCGATTGGTCCAGTCCTTCCAATCGTGTAAACTCACACACGTGGGAAGAGAGGACAATGGCATCGTCGATGCCCTCTCCTCCTTGGGTTCAGCCCTAAAGGTCGATCCCATTTCAGGGACCAGATCTTTAGAAATATGGCATGCGCCCAACCCATCCACACACGATCTGGATATTTGCCAAAATAACCCAGACTCTATTGAAAAACCTTGGTTTTATGACATCAAACAGATTTTAGAAAATGGGGGATTCACCGAGGATGCCACATCTAAAGATAAGGCATTCATCCGTAAGATTTCGACCCGATACACCATTCTGGGTAGGGTTCTATACAAAAAAAGCTTTACCGGCATTCTGCTTAGGTGTATCGACCTAGAAGAGGCTAGGATAGTAATGCATGAATTCCACGATGGAGAATGTGGAGGTCATGCTAATGCCAACATGATGGCAATGAAAATACTTAGAGGGGGCTACTTTTGGTCCACCTTGAAAAAGGATTGTCACGATCATGTTAGGAAGTGTAATCCATGTCAAGTGCGTGGGCATGCCATTCATATCCCTTCATCTACATTGCATTCCATGGTCAGCCCCTGGCCATTTATCATGTGGGCGTTTGACATTGTAGGCCCTATATTTCCAAAAGCCTCGAATGGGCATCGATTTATTTTAGCAGCCACGAAGTATTTCTCCAAGTGGGTGGAAGCCATATCCCTAACCAACGTGCTGGGGCAACATGTGGTGGCTTTCATCCGAAGGAATATCTTGGCTCGATTTGGGGTTCCACGAGACCTTGTGTCTGATAATGGTACCCCATTCAAGAACGAGCGGATGGTTAAGTTGTGCAACACGTATGGCATAACTCACCACTTCTCTTCACCCTACTACCCTCAAGGCAACGGCCAAGCCGAAGCCACAAACAAGACTTTAGAGAAGGGTAGGACGTGGCACGAGAAGCTGGATGAAGCCTTATGGGCTTATAGAACTTCCATCCGGACTCCCACGAATGCCACACCATTCGAATTGGCCTATGGCACAAACGCCATTCTTCCCATTCATACTCAACTGCATTCATTCCATACATCCATTGCACTCGACCTCCCCCTAGAGACGCTTCAGCATGCTAGGATGGCCGAACTAGATTTGCTGGATGAGAGGTGACTCCTTGCCATGGATCATGCTCGTGCATACCAACAAAGGATAGCCCGACATTATGGCAAACACATGAGACCTCGCCACTTTGAAGTGGGAGATCTGGTCTTAAAAACCATCCATTATCGTGGCCCACATCCCCTTGGAAAGTGGCGCCCCAAGTGGGATGGACCCTATGTTATACGAGCAACCACCACGAATAATTTGTATTGGTTGATCGAGGTAGAAAGTAGGAATTTAGCAGATCCTATCAATATTCAATACTTAAAGAAGTATTATGTGTAGGATTTGTAGTAAATTCCCCATTTTCGAAAATTTAAGGGATAGCTGCCCTGAGACATGAAAATAAGGTGCAAAGGCAAAGTCGTGTGACCCTGAGTGAGAGAATTCGCACTTGTGAAAGAGTGGAGTCTTCAAAATCGTGGTTACATTTCAAAATCCTTCTTCTTACAAAGAAAAGCCTAGTTCAATATAGCAAGATACTTGCAAGTAGTACGTGCTATTTCAAAATAAGTTGATCTGGAATGGATCGAGTGTAAGCTTGGGATAAGTCCTCCCCTCTTCTCTTCTCCTTCCAAAAAGGAAAAACACGGTCCAAACAAAGGGAATTTCCCATTCAAAGTATCTTTCCAAAAGAAAGAAACCATAATTCAAAAGGAAAAAATCGATTCTCTTATGAAAAAGAGGGATTAAAGAAAAAATACTCCCAAAGGGAGACCCTCTACGAAAAAAAGGAAAAAGAGGCCAAAAGCTAAAAAAGAGCAGTTTTCCGCATTCTATGCCTTAAACCACGGGACGCTTCAGAAGGGACCGTGGTATCTCTTTCCCATCCCTGGCTTATCCCAAGCTAAAGCATGATTCATTTCGAGGAATCCTAAAGTAAAAATAGGATTTACTTACTTGAATTTCATCTTGTTTGAGAATTCGACGTTTCGAGTAATCCGTAGGAATTTGAAATATAGCTTGTTTTCTTACAAAACCTCCGCTAGATAAGCGAGTGTTAAGACTCAAACAAGGGCAAACACGAAGAGCTCGAGATCCTTAGGATCGAGACTCAAGATAGTTGTCCCTTTTGTAAATAGTTTTATAAATAAATTTTGAAAAAATCGAACATCGAACAACATAGGATCTGCTCACTTGGAGCAACAGGCCTTGTAAGTCTCTAGAGTTCGACCACATCTGGTCTCTGGGAGGTCGCCACTCTTGACACCACACCCATGACATGCATCTGCATCCCACGCATGACACTTGCATAAACATGATCCCATTTTAGGACCAGAGTCTATTATGCATATCCCTTTGGCGTGATATCTCCTCTTACCAGGATTTTAAAAGTGAGATTTTGCTAAAAGATTGGGACGATCCCATATTCTTCATGGTTAGATCTAGGGAGACATTGAAAGGGGTGTTTGTCATCTTTGCCCTTATCCAAATCGATTTGGACAAGGCCAAAGAGGGGCATCTGTAAACACCCCGAAATCCCACGAATTTCTCAAATCAACCTGATTTTATAAAAGCAGCCCCAAAGGGCTATTTTGAGTCTGGAAACCCAGGAGCCTTCCAGGCAACCCTGTACATATATTTTTTTAAACTTTATATATTTCAAAAATATATAATATGGTTTTAAAAACCTTTTAAAACATGTTTTGAAACCCCGAAGCAACTTGGCCTAAGCAAGACAGGACCAGAAAAGCTAAGGAGAGCCCAGAACCAGAGCACAAGTTGAGCCCGGCACAGCAACTCTCGTGTTGAATCCACCCCCAAGATCTCGAACGTCCAAGATCCTGTTATCAGCAAAACATTACTTGAAATCAGCTTCGGAAGGTGAAAATAGAAGCACACGATCATGTTGGCGAAGACCCAACGCAGACGGAGTACTGATGCTGTCAGACCCCGCACAAACCGTTCATTTCGAACACAGCCCGATGGAGTCAGAATTCAGTTTGAATCGGATCTGGACCATATATATCCAGATCCCAATCCAAACCCATGTGTAGACTTGGATTTGGATTTGGATCCAGAGATCCAATCCAATATCCACATCCATGGCCCACATCACCTTCTCATAAATGGAGGTGGGGCCCACTTGAATTTCACGTGGGATTATGGGCATGAGAGAGAGTGGGGGAGGATAAGATTAGAGTGTGTTGTAATTAAGCTTGACTTGTGTGTCAAGTTTGGGGTTAATCATGTGGGTTAGCCTAATTAAAGTGGGTTTAAGCTTGTAATTAGCCAAAACCTAACCTAGGGCTACACCAACATGATGCAACAAGGTCTATGGGTCATGCAAAGGGAGCTCCTTAACCCCACCCTAACCAAAAACCCCTAATCCTAGCCTTTTACCCTAATCCTATCCTAATCCTAGCCTAATCACCTAACCCACTTCCCTAATCCCAACCTAATCCTAACTATAGATGCGTGAAAATCCCCATGCCTCCCCACCTTTTCTGGGCTTGGAGTGGATCCTCTCGTGCGTCTAAGGCCTATTTATGTAAATAGGGCGTGCCAGCTAGCTTACCTAAGCTAGCGAAGATATATTTAAACTGACTTCTAATCGTGGCGACTGTGAGCAAGTGAGCTCTTGTCGTCGCAGACCTTCTTGCACCGATGCGCAAGGGTCAGTCTATACGCTTTGCAAAAATCAAATTTTTGGGATAGAAAGCCTGCGAAGCGGTTCGAGGCGTCTAATTCGGGTCTTTTAAATGCGATTGCAGATTTTGGATCACGTGGATTTGCACGCGCCTAAGTCTTTTCTTTTATCCCTTTGTGGGTCGCCTAGTTTGTGTGTTATGAACACTCCACTACATGGGCGAATTCGAGCGGGGCTTGCTTTGATGCAATATGCGTCCTACCTCGTGGTATGGCGTAGATGCAATGCAAACTCACGCTACTCCAAAGGGAAAACCCGAATGCAAAGACAATGCTGAAGGGAAATAACTGAAGGGAAATAACCGAAGGGAAATGACTTGTAAAGTAAATGCCGAAGGGAGATATGTATATAGAGTAGGTATATGGGCCCTTACTCGGGTCTTGCAAATAAGAGCGAAGGCTCAATGTGGGTGCGTGCTTGAATTAAAAGACTTACACACACGACATGAATTTAAACCCAAATATAACTTGCAGTATGGCCTTGATTAAGGTCTTGGGAATAAGAGCGAAAGCTCAATGTGTGTGAGTGCTTGAATTGAAGTACTACGCACACAACATGAAATTAAACCCAAATAGTATAACACGGCCCTTACTTGGGTCTTTCAAATAAGAGCGAAGGCTCGATGTGTGTGAGTGCTTGAATTGAAAGACTTACACACACAACATGAAATGAAAGCCCAAATAGTATAACACGGCCCTTACTTGGGTCTTTCAAATAAGAGCGAAGGCTCAATGTGTGTGAGTGCTTGAATTGAAAGACTTACACACACGACATGAAATGAAAACCCAAATAGTATAGGTCGGCCCTTACTTGGGTCTTTCAAATAAGAGCGAAGGCTCAATGTGTGTGAGTGCTTGAATTGAAAGACTTACACACACGACATGAAATGAAAACCCAAATAGTATAGGTCGGCCCTTACTTGGGTCTTTCAAATAAGAGCGAAGGCTTAATGTGTGTGAGTGCTTGAATTGAAAGACAACACACCCAACTTAAGCAAAACCCTACAAAATTAAAGTATATGTATATACTTATGTATTAGGGGCTGATTAGGCCCGTGTGTGTTCAAAATCGTGCACAACTAAGAGAGTGCACGTGTGTGGGTGTGCCAAGCCACGTTATTACAAGCGGGGAGAGACTATGCTCCGTTATTACAACCCCGTATCGAATTGAATCTCAAGCAAGTATACAACTAAAGACCGAGTTAGGCACTTACTAATAGCTGGTCTGAAGATGCCTTGCTTGAGCGTGGGCTTGGCCTTCGCCTTGGGCTGCGAAAGGGAGCTCCGCGAGGTTGAACGGCAAGAGGTGCTGGCTGAGTGTCCTTGGCGCGCGGAAGAGGTGCCTTGAAGGTGGCCGGCTGCTAGCAAAGGGTTGTTTTTGGTGTGTTGGGTTAAAGGACCTAAGTAGGGTCACTAAGGGAGTATGGCACTAAGGGAAGCTCAAGGGAAGATCTAATGGGGCACCTAAGGTTGGCGGGTTGCTGGCCGAGTGAAGGGGCAACAGTCGGTTGGAGTGGCCGACTAAGGGAGCTTGGTGGTGGCGGGCTGCTAGGGTGGCTAGGAGTGGTGTAAGGGAAGGGAGCTAGCTAGGAGATGGGACCAGGTGGTAGTGGGTATGGTAGGTGTATTGGGGTGATGTGGGCAGCCGAATGAAGCTAAGGTGTCTAGGTGGTGGCGGGTAGTTAGGGTGGCTACGGGTTTGGCTGAGTGGGGCTGGTGGCAGCAAGTGGAAGGGCTAGTGTTAGGGTGATATGGGAGTGGATTAGGTGGCTGAGAGTGGAGAGGGAGTGAAGAAGGAGTAAGGCAAGATGTAGGGTACTTACCGAGTGAAAAGGTGGTGGCGGATGGAAGGGAATCAGCCGGGTGATGGTGGTGGTGGTGGCACTCGGCTGGAAGGTAGTGGTGCACGTAGTGGTGGGACGTGGAGCAGGTGGTGGCAGGACGTGGGGCAGGTAGTGGTTCGGCTGAGCTGGGAAGTGGGGGACCCGGCTGGGAAGGTGGGGCTGCTAGATGATGAAACCCGCCCCCAAAGGGGGGGGGGGGGGTTTATATAGGGTTGGGCTAGGTCGGTTAGGGTTGGGTTTGGGGTAGTGGTTAGGTGGTTTAGGTAGGGTGGTATGATGATAAGGTGGGCTGGAAAGGGTAGGGCTAAATATTTTAAATACAAGTGGTTTGGGTAGGTTGTGGGCTAGGGGTGGTTTAGGGGTTTAGGGTTTAGTTAGGTGGGTTGGTTCTAGGGTGAGGTTTAGTGAGCTAGGTTAGGTGATTAGGCTAGGTTTAGGGAAATTAACCTAGCTTTAGGGATGGATTAGGGAAGTGGGTTAGGTGATTAGGTTGGGATTAGGCCGGGATTAGGGAAGTAGGTTAGGTGATTAGGCTCATATTAGGGGCGGATTAGGGTGGAAGGCTAGGATTAGGTATTTTTGGTTAGGTTTAGGTGAAGGAGCTCCCTTTGCATGGCCCATAGACCTTAACCACATCATGTTGGTGCAGCCCTATGTTAGGTTTTTGGCTAATTACAAGCTTAAACCCACCTAATTAGGCTAACCCACATGATTAACCCCAAACTTGACACACAAGTCAAGCTTAATTACAACACACACTTGATCTTATCCACCCCCAGTCTCTCTCATGTCCATAATCCCACGTGAAATTCAAGTGGGCCCCACCTCCATTTATGAGAAGGTGATGTGGGCCATGGATATGGATATTGGATTGGATTTTTGAACCCAAATCCAAATCCAAGTCCATACATGGGTTTGGATTGGGATCTGGATATATATGGTCCAGATCCGATCCAAACTGAACTCTGACTCCTTCAAGCTGTGTTTGAAACGAACGGTTTGTGCGGGGCCTGACAGCATCAGTGCTCCGTCTGCGTTGGGTCTTCGCCAACATGATCATCCGCCTTTGTTTTCGCCTTCTGGAGATGACTTCAAATGATGTTTTGATGATAACAGGGTCTTGGACGTTCGAGATCCTGGGGGTGTGGATTTGATACGAGAGTTGTTGTGCCGGGCTTGACATGTGCTCCGGTTCCGGGCTCTCCTTAGCTTTCCTGGTCCTGTCTGGATTAGGCCAAGCTGCTTCGGGGTTTCAAAACATGTTTTAAAAAGGTTTTAAAAGCCATATTATATATTTTTGAAATACGGAGTTCAAAATATATGTACAGGGTTGTCTGGAAGGCTCCTGGGCTTCCAGTCTCAAAATGGCCCTTTGGGGGCTGTTTTTACAAAACCAAATTGTTTCGAGGAATTCGTGGGATTTCAGGGTGTTTACAGATGCCCCTCTTTGGCCTTGTCCAAATCGATTTGGATAAGGGTAAAGATGACAAACACCCCTTTCAATGTCTCCCTAGATCTAGCCACGAAGAATATGGGATCGCCCCAATCTTTTAACAAAATCTCAATTTAAAACTCTGGTAGGAGGAGATATCACGCCAAAGGGTATACTATGGAATCTGGTCCTAAAATGGGATCATGTTTATGCAAGTGCCATACGTGGAATGCAGATGACATGGGTGTGGTGCCAAGAGTGGCGACCTCCCAGAGACCAGATGTGGTCGAACTCTAGAGACTTACAAGGCCTGTTGCTCCAAGTGAGCAGATCCTATGCTGTTCGATGTTCGATTTTCAAAACTATTTACAAAAGGGACAACTGTCTTGAGTCTCGATCCTAAGGATCTCGAGCTCTTCGTGCTTGCCCTTGTTTGAGTCTTAACACTCACTTATCTAGTGGAGGTTTTATAAAAAAACCAGCTATATTTCAAATTCCTGCACCTTACTCGAAACGTCGAATTCTCAAACAAGATGAAATTCAAGTAAGTAAATCCTATTTTTACTTTAGGATTCCTCGAAATGAACCATGCTTCAGCTTGGGATAAGCCAGGGATAGGAAAGAGATACCACGGTCCCTTCTGAAGCGTCCCGTGGTTTGAGGCACAGAAGGCGGAAAACTGCTCTTTTTGAGCTTTTTGGCCTCTTTTTTCTTTTTTTTCATCGAGGGTCTCCCTTTGGGAGTATTTTTTCTTTAATCCCTCTTTTTCACAAGAGAATCGATTTTTCTTTTGAATTCTGGTTTCTTTCTTTTGGAAAGATACTTTGAATGGGAAATTCCCTTTTGTTTGGGCCTTTATTTTCCTTTTGGAAATAGAAGATAAGAGGGGAGGACTTATCCCAAGCCTACACTCGATCCATTCCAGATCAGCCTATTTAGAAATAGCACGTACTACTTGCAAGTATCTTGCTATATTGAACTAGGCCTTTCTTTGTAAGAAGAAGGATTTTGAAATGTAACCACGATTTTGAAGACTCCACTCTTTCACAAGTGCGAATTCTCTCACTCAGTGTCACACGAGTTTGCCTTTGCACCTTATTCACATGTCTCATGGCAGTTATCCCTAAAATTTTTCGAAAAACTGGAATTTAATCCAGATCCTACACATGATACTTCTTTAAGTATTGAACATTGATAGGATCTGCTAAATTCCTACCTTCTACATCGATCAACCAATACGAGTTGTTCGTAGTGGTTGCTCGTACAACATAGGGTCCATCCCAGTTGGGGCGCCACTTGCCTAGGGGGTGTGGGCCACGATGATGGATGGTTTTTAAGACCAGATCTCCCACTTCAAAGTGGTGAGGTCTCATGTGTTTGCTATAATGTCGGGCTATCCTTTGCCGATATTGTAGACGCACGAAAATCCCCGCCCCTTTTGCCTTTTTCAGGGCTCGAAGCGGATCCTCTCATGTGTCTAGGGCCTATGTATGCAAACAGGGCGTGCCAGCTAGCTTACCTAAGCTAGCGAAGATATTTTTAACACTGACTTCTAAACGTGGTGACTGTGAGCAAGTAAGCTCTTGTCGTCGCAGACCTTCTTGCACCGATGCGCAAGGGTCAGTCTGTATGCTTTGCAAAAATCGAGTTTTGGAGAGAAAGTCTACGAAGCGGTTCGAGGTGTCTATTTCGGGTCTTTAAAATGCGATTGCATGTTTTAGATCATGTGGATTTGCACGTGCCTAAGTCTCTTCTTTTATCCCTTTTTCGGGCCACCTAGTTTGTGTGTTATGAACACTCCACTACATGGGCGAATTCGAGCGGGGCTTGCTTTGATGCAAATATGCGTCCTACCTCGTGGTATGGCGTAGATGCAATGCAAACTCACGCTACTCCAAAGGGAAAACCTGAAATGTAAAGACAATATTGAAGGGAAATGACTGAAGGGAAATAACCGAAGGGAAATAATCGAAGGGAAATATGTATATAGAATATGTATATGAGCCCTTACTCGGGTCTTGCAAATAAGAGCGAAGGCTCAATGTGGGTGCGTGCTTGAATTGAAAGACTTACACACACGACATGAAATTAAACCCAAATATAAATTGCAGTATGGCCTTGACTAAGGTCTTGGGAGTAAGAGCGAAGGCTCAATGTGTGTGAAAGTGCTTGAATTGAAAGACTTACTCACACGACATGAAATGAAACCCAAATAGTATAGGTCGGCCCTTACTTGGGTCTTTCAAATAAGAGTGAAAGCTCAATGTGTGTGAGTGCTTGAATTGAAAGACAACGCACCCAACTTAAGCAAAACCCTTCGAAAATGAAAATATATATACTTATGTATTAGGGGCTGATTAGGCCCGTGTGTGTTCAAAATCGTGCACGACTAAGAGAGTGCACGTGTGTGGGTGTGCCAAGCCACGTTATTACAAGCGGGGGGAGACTATGCTCCGTTATTACAACCCCGTATCAAATTGAATCTCAAGCAAGTGTACAACTAAAGACCGAGTTTAGGCACTTACGAGTAGCTGGTCCGTAGAGGCCTTGCTTGAGCGTGGGCTTGGCCTTCGCCTTGGGCTGCAAACGGGAGCTCCGCGAGGGTGGATGACAAAGGGTGTTGGCCGACTGCAAGTGGGGCGCGGGATAGGCGCCTCGAAGGTGGCCGGCTGCAAGGGGGTGTCGCCTTGATGTGGGGGGATTAAAGGGGCTGGGTCAAGTGAGTGTGTAGGGTCACTAGGAGAGCCTAGAGTATTGGGGAGTATGGACCTAAAGGAGTTTAAGGGAAGGCCGAATGGGAGTCTTATAGGGTGGTCGGATGTAGATAGGATGGTTAGGTAGTGGCCGGTAGTTTAGGTTGGGCTAGGTTCGGCTAAGTGAAAATGGTGGCAACAAAGGGCTGAGGTGTAGATGAGATGATGATATGGTGGGTGGCTAGGAGTGGAGAGGGAGTAGAGAAGGATTTAGGTAGAGTTGGGGAATGCTTACCGAATGGGGAGAGGCGGTGGATGGAAGAGAGAAGTCGGGTGGTTGGGATGGAGAGCAAGCGGTGGCGTCCGGTTGGGAGATGGTGGTGCAAGCTGTGGTGGGATGGAGGGATGGTGGTGGTGCAGGCGGTGCAGGTGGAGCAGCTGGGGCAGATTCGGCTGGGTGTGGAAATGGGGAAAGAGAGGGCCCGACTGGGATTGGTGAGGGCTCCTAGCTAGGAAAACCCGCCCCCAAGGGGGGGGCTTTAAATAGGGATGGGTATGTCGGTTAGGGCTGGGCTTGGGGTAGTGGTTAGGTGGTTTAGGGAGGGTGGTATGTAGATAAGGTGGGCTGGAAAGGGTTGGGCCAGATATTTTGAAAACTAGGGGTTTGGGTAGATTGTGGGCTAGGGGTGGTTTAGGGGTTTAGGGCTAGGTTAGGTGGTTGGGTTTTAGGGTGAGGTTTAGTGAGCTAGGTTAGGTGATTAGGCTAGGTTTAGGCTAGGATTAGGGGAATTAACCTAGGTTTAGGGAAGGATTAGGGAAGTGGGTTAGGTGATTAGGTTGGGATTAGGCCGGGATTAGGGAAGTGGGTTAGGTGATTAGGCTCAGATTAGGGGTGGATTAGGGGGGTAGGCTTGGATTAGGTGTTTTGGGTTAGGTTTAGGTGAAGGAGCTCCCTTTGCATGGCCCATAGACCTTAACCACCTCATGTTGGTGCAGCCCTAGGTTAGGTTTTGGTTAATTACAAGCTTAAACCCACTCAATTAGGCTAACCCACATGATTAACCCCAAACTTGACACACAAGTCAAGCTTAATTACAACCCTCTTGATATTTTCCATCCCCACTCTCTCTCATGCCAAATATCCCACGTGAATTTCAAGTGGGCCCCACCTCCATTTATGAGAAGGTGATGTGGGCCATGGATATGGATATTTAATTGGATCTTTGGATCCAAATCCAAATCCAAGTCCACATATGGGTTTGGATTGGGATCTGGATATATATGGTCCAGATCCAATCCAAACTAAACTCTGACTCCTTCGAGCTGGGTTCGAAACGGACGATTCGTGCGGGGCCTGACAACATCAGTACTCCGTTTGTGTTGGGTCTTCGCCAACATGGTTGTCCGTCTCCGTTTCTGCCTTCCGGAGATGACTTCAAATGATATTTTGATAAGAACAGGGTCTTGGACGTTCGAGATCCTGGGGGTGTGAATCAGATACAAGAGTTGCTGTGCCGGGCTTGACATGTGCTCCGGTTCCGGGCTCTTCTTAGCTCTCCTGGTCCTGTCTTGATCGGGCCAAGCCGCTTTGGGGTTTCAAAACGTGTTTAAAAAGGTTTTCAAAAGCTGTATTATATATTTTTGAAATACAAAGTTTAAAACATATATAGAGGGTTGTCTGGAAGGCTCCTAGGTTTCCAGACTCAAAAATGGCCCTTTGGGGCTGCTTTTACAAAACCAAGTTTGTTTAAGGAATTCGTGGGATTTTGGGGTGTTTACAGATATGCACGAGCATGATCCATGGCAAGGAGTCACCTCTCATCTAGCAAATCTAGTTCGGCCATCCTAGCATGCTGAAGCGTCTCTAGGGGGAGGTCGAGTGCTATGGATGTATGGAATGAATGTAGTTGAGTATGAATGGAAAGAATGGCGTTTGTGCCATAGACCAATTCGAATGGTGTGGCATTCGTGGGAGTCCGGATGGAAGTTCTATAAGCCCATAAGGCTTCATCCAGCTTCTCATGCCATGTCCTATCCTTCTCTAAGGTTTTCTCAATTATGCTAATGAGAGTCTTGTTTGTGGCTTCGGCTTGGCCGTTGCCTTGAGGGTAGTAGGGCGAGGAGAAGTGGTGAGTTATGCCATACGTGTTGCACAACTTAACCATCCGCTCGTTCTTGAATGGGGTGCCATTATCAGACACAAGGTCTCGTGGAACTCCAAATCGAGCCAAGATATTCCTTCGAATGAAAGCCACCACATGTTGCCTCATCACATTGGTTAGGGAAATGGCTTCTACCCACTTGGAGAAATACTCCGTGGCTGCTAAAATAAATCGATGACCATTCGAGGCCTTTGGAAATATTGGGCCTACGATGTCAAATGCCCACATGGTAAATGGCCAGGGGCTGACCACGGAATGCAATGCAGATGATGGGATATGAATGGCGTGCCCATGCACTTGACATGGATGACACTTCCTAACATGGTCGTGGCAATCCCTTTTCAGGGTGGACCAAAAATAGCCCCCTCTAAGTATTTTCATTGCCATCATGTTGGCATTAACATGACCTCCATATTCTCCATCGTGGAACTCGTGCATCTCTATCCTAGCCTCCTCTAGGTCGATACACCTAAGTAGAATGCCGGTAAAACTTTTTTTGTACAAAACCCCACCCAGAATGGTGTATCGGGTTGAAATCTTACGAATGAATGCCTTATCTTTGGATGTGGCATCCTCGGTGAATCCCCCATTTTCTAAAAACTGTTTGATGTCATAAAACCAGGGTTTTTCAATAGACTCTAGGTTATTTTGGTAAATATCCAAGTCGTGTGTGGATGGGTGGGGCGCATGCCATATTTCCAAAGATCTGGTCCCTGAAATGGGATGGACCTTCAGGGCTGAACCCAAGAAGGAGAGGGCATCGGCGATACCATTGTCCTCTCTTCCTATGTGTGTGAGTTTACACGATTGGAAGGACTGCACCAATCGAGTGGCCAACTCGTGATATGGAAGTAGTTTCTCATTACGTACTTGCCAAATTTTCAAAACCTGGTTTATGACAAGGAGTGAATCTCCAAAGACCTCGATACATGATACCCCTAGAGTTTTCGAAATTCTTAAGCCTTGTATGAGTGCTTCATACTCAGCTACGTTGTTGGAACATTCGAAATCTAAGCAGATTGTTATGGGAATCTCGCCCTTTTCAGGGGAGATTAGGATGACCCCAGCACCAGCCCCTCGTTGGTTTCGTGCCCCATCGAAGTGCATCTTCCACACTTGGTTTTCGAAAGAATTTGCCAAAATGTGGTTTTGAAAATGGTTTTGCAATATGCCTTCATGAGGCATTTCGACAAGAGTGGGATATGCGTCCTCTAAGGGAAACTCAACCACGTAATCTGCTAGGGCTTGCCCCTTAATGGAGATCTGGTGATGGTATTTCAGATCATACTCCATTAGAAGGAGTTGCCATTTGCCCAATCTACCTGTGAGAATGGGTTTTTCGAATAAGTGCTTGATTGGATCAAGCTTGGACACTATCCAAATCTCATTATCTAGGAAATAGTGTCTGAATTTCTGGCAGGCCCAGACTAGGGACAAGCACGTCTTCTCCATGGCTTGATAATTTCGTTCATAAGCCAAGAGAGTTTTCGAAATATAGTAGATGGCATACTCCTTATGGGTGTCATCCTCGTATTGAGCCAACAGGGCTCCTAAAGCATTCGCATGCATGGAGATGTATAATAAAAGCGGTTTTCCTTGCTTTGGAGGGTTCAAAACGGGGGGATTAACCAAGTATGCCTTCAGTCTCTCGAAGGACTTTTGGCATTCGTCATCCCATAAGAATTTCGTGCCCTTCCTCAACAGTTTGTTGAAGGGTTCGCATCTAGTTGCCAGATTCGATATGAATCGGCGAATGGATTGTAAACGACCCTAGAGGCTATGGATTTGGGTGAGATTGGAGGGTGGAGCCAAGTCTATGATGGCTCGACACTTAGAGGGGTCGACTTCTATTCCCCTTTGGCTCACCATAAAGCCTAGAAGCTTCCCTGATTCTACCCCGAATACACATTTTTGAGGGTTTAGCTGTACTTTGTAAAGCCTAAGCCTTTCGAAAATCTTTTGTAAACATTCGATGTGAGTGCATCGGGTTTTGGACTTCGCCAAGAGATCATCTACATACACTTCTACGAGCTCATGAATCTGATCATGGAAGATCGTGGTCATGGCTCGTTGGTATGTTGCGCCGGTATTTTTCAAACCAAAGGGCATGACTGTATAGCAGTACGTGCCCCATGGGGTTGTGAAGGCGGTCTTACCCTGATCTCGTGGGCTTAGTTTGATTTGATTATAGCCTGAATAGCCATCCATAAATGAAAACATTTCATGATTTGCAGTACTATCGACTATCAAATCTATGTTTGGTAAAGGATAATTATCCTTTGGAGTGGCTTTATTCAGGTTTCTGAAATCGATGCATATTCGAATTTTCCTATTGGTTTTTTGAACTACAACGATATTTGATAACCAATCAAAATACGCAATGGGTTTTATAAATCCGGCTTTTAGCAGATCTTCTAAACCCTCTTTGACTTGCATGTGTACATTCGGGTGTATTTTCCTAAGCTTTTGCTTTATGGGTTTTACACTTGTATCTAAGGGAAGACGATGTTCGACAATGCTGGGATCTATGCCCGGCATGTCTTCATACGTCCATGCAAACACATCTAAATAGGTTCGTAGAAATGCAATGAATGCTAACCTTTTAGTTTCATGCAAACATGCACCTATTTTGATGGATTTGGGATTGGAATCATCCCCTAGGTTCACTTCTATGAAATCTCCTCCTACTAATTGGGAAGGTCTTTCAAAATCGAGAATCTTATGAAATTCTGGGAGCTCAGAAGTGGGATCTTCCTCAAGGGGATCCACTTCTGGGCTTTGATCATTCTCGTGGGCTATAGACCCGAGGGAATTTGATGCGTGGTTTTCAAAATGACCTGGTTTTGTACTTGGATTTTTAAGTGATTTCGAAATTTTTGGTCTGGCTATGCAGACGACGTTTCTTTCGAAATCCTTTTCTTTTGCCAAAGTGCTACCAGGAGCAGCTATGTACAAAATCTTTTTGGTATTTTCCAAATTTTTGATTTTTTTGGTTTTTTGTAAAACAAGAACCTTGGGAGCTATACAAAGCACTCTATTTTCGAGTTTTTTCCATTGTTTTTGGTTTTTCTTGTTTTTCGATTTTTTTGATTTTAAGCTTTTCAAATGTTTTTGTATTTTTAGAAAAGGGATCTTCCGTCACACCTACAAAGGGAAAACACTACGGGTTAGACTCGGAATAGGAGATCAAAATCGTAAGTCTCTTCTAAGGCAGGTTCCGGGGTACCCTTGACCCAGGTGGTCACAGGGGGTGGCTCCAGCAGTATTCGGGGAGTATAGCTGACCCCATATTGGCTTGGATTGGCCCTAGGAAGAATGGGCTCTAGGAGACCCTGGTTCTGTGCCCCTAGACTCTTGTAGGGCGTGTAGCCCATGTTCAACAACATGTTCCACGACTTTTTGTTTTTTGAAAAAGTTTGATACAAGTCGTGGTCCTAGAACATTCTATCGTCCATATTGTGCTCATATGACCTCTTGTCCAGGGGCTTTGGAAATAGGGAACGCTTGGGTTTCCCTAAGAGGATTAAAGTCGGGAGGGGGCCTGCTTTGGGTGGCCCCTTCACACATACAACCTTCCTAGGGTTGTTCAACATGAGCCGAGGTGGCTCAACCAGAATTTGCCCCAGGTTAGCCTCATGGGCCTGGGAGCTTGATAAACAAGGGGAGTTTATGATCCCCTGAAGCTGTGGGTGACTCTCACCTAGGATTACAATGACCTGGTCCCTAAAAGGGATCTTAACACACCTGTGGAAGGTGGATGGCACAGCGCACAAACTGTGTATCTAGGGCCTTCCCAACAACAGGTTATAATGGGGGTGGAAGTCCAAGACATGAAACACCCCCGTGTGTTCGATCCCTCCCGTTTCCATTGGGAGTTCGATGGATCCTAAAGGTCTAGACGCATTCCCATCATATCCAGTGATAACGATGGGGCTTGGGTTCACTGAAGTCAAGGTGACTCCGATTTTCTACGCCACATGAAGTGGAAGGATGTTGAGCCCTCCTCCACCATCGACTAGGCACCTGTCCAAAGAGTGGTTGTTTAGAACCACCTCGATATGCAGGGCCTGGTTATGGGTTTCGTAGGGTCTATCTACATCATCTTCTGAGAAAGTGATGGGCGATTTTGCTCCTAATAAAGCCACTTGGGCAGACAAGGATTCCGGACTTATGTTCGAATCAACCTTGGCCCTTTCTAGAATTTTCTCTAATACAAGTCTATGCCTAGGCGAGGTTTGTATAAGCTCTAAGATAGACATGTGAATAGGAATCTTTGAAAGGTGGTTTTCAAAGTCATAAGGATTTAGGATGACTTTGTCCTTATCTGCTTTTGGCAGAACACTAGGGATACATGCTTTTGAGGGGCCAGGCACACTGACCACCTTTTGAGCACCTTGAAGGTGCGGGGGTTGATAGATCCTCCCGGATCTAGTCACTTCCCCCACGACCAACCTAGGGTTCACGCTAAACTTGGCTCTAAGGATGAGCTGAGGAGAACCTTGGACTTTCAAAACTGGTTTTACCAGGAATTCCACTTTTGGTGGTCCCCGAATTACGACTTGGGCAGGCTTCTTGTATAGTACAAGAATGGGCGCACAAGTGGGTCGACCAGACTCTGGTTCTTGCGCTAGTTCCTTGGAAATGGTGAGGGTACATACCTCATTTCCTTTTCCACTGCCACTGGCGTGTTTGGGAAAGGGTTCCTTGAAGATAGCTTGAGGTGGCTCAGGTTCCGCAGTGACCTGGAGCCGGCCTTCTACTATCAAGTTCTCAATTTTATTTAAGAGGGAGAAGCAACATTTGGTATCATGGCCTTTGAGCCGATGATATTTACAAAATCGGTTTAAATACCCCCCTTTGGAAGTGACTCCTTCGGGGATTTCAAGGAGTTCTATCATGCCCTGGGCAAGTAGGAGGTCTAGGACCTCTGACACAGATTGCCCCAGCGGAGTGTACTCCCGTTCTTCAACCGGTTTTTGAAAATTTCGCTCCCTCTTATTTTCTAACTTTTCAAAATTTTTGGAAGTGCCTGTCACGCCTAGATCCACCCGGACATTGGCGATTTTATGGGGCTTTGCCCCTTTGTCCATCGTGGGTAGCCCGTAAGTGATGGGCTTTTCTAAGCGGGTTTTTGGAATGGCACTTCCTTTCCACAAGTGATCGTATGTCCCTTTTCGCAAGTTGGTTTCGAAAAGGGAGGCCTTTTTGATCAACTTATGGAAAGTTGAGATCTCATGGAGTGAGAGAAAGTTGAGATCGTATGTCCCTCTTCGTTCATGCCTTGCTTTGTATCCCTTAAGGTATTCAGAGTCGGCGTGACTTCTACGTTGTGTGCAAATCTTTGCATGAAGCAGTTCGCTAACTCTTCAAAAGTAGTGAACTGGCTTAAGTCGTAGGAAGCCAGCCATTTGGCAGCTGTGCCTTTAAGGGATAAAGGAAACCAATACACCCATTTCATTGAGTCCTTTTTCTTCTTATGGGCTCGACGCGAGAAAAGCTGCAAGTGAGACCTAGGGTCTCCCATGCCATCATACCGATGGAAGTTTGGTATTTTATCGTCATTATCTGTTTCGTAATCCATAGGAAGGAAATCAGACAGGGCGTAGCTTCTTTTCTCTTTATTCTGCCATTTTAGCAACTGCTGTAGGGCTTTACGGTCCTTTTGTGTGAAGGACTCGTGGTATTGGTTGCCTTCCATTACGGAGGCCTCTTTTTGCTTGCAAGGTTTTTCAGATTTCTTTTTAGGCCTTTGTTCACCGTTTGATGAACATGAATCGCCTACTTCAGCCTCTTGGCTGAGAGCATCGATTTTGGCCTCAAACTCCCTTCTCAAGTCCTCGATTTCATCTAGTTTTATTTTGTTTTTGAAAATCCTCCTAGAGTGAGAACTTGATGCGCATGAGCCTTGGCTCGACACTTCACTTGGATTGGATTTTGACATGCTTTTCAAGCTTTTTCAAAATGTCCTAAGTACAAGCAAAGAAAACAAGTTAAAATGACACATTTTTTAACAAAATTTTCGCAAAACTTCTACCTTAAAAACTTGATTTTTGAAAGGCTCACGTCCCACCGGGCGTGCCAATCTCTGTAGACGCACGAAAATCCCCACGCCTCCCCACCTTTTCTGGGCTTGGAGAGGATCCTCTCCTGCGTCTAAGGCCTATTTATATAAACAGGGCGTGCCAGCTAGCTTACCTAAGCTAGCGAAGATATATTTAAACTGACTTCTAATCGTCGCGACTGTGAGCAAGTGAGCTCTTGTCGTCACAGACCTTCTTGCACCAATGCGCAAGGGTCAGTCTGTACGCTTTGCAAAAATCGAATTTTTGGGATAGAAAGCCTGTGAAGCGGTTTGAGGTGTCTAATTCAGTTCTTTTCAATGCGATTGCAGATTTTAGATCACATGGATTTGCACGCGCCTAAGTCTTTTCTTTTATCCCTTTGTGGGTCGCCTAGTTTGTGTGTTATGAACACTCCACTACATGGGTGAATTCGAGCGGGGCTTGCTTTGATGCAATATGCATCCTACCTCGTGGTATGGCGTAGATGCAATGCAAACTCACGCTACTCCAAAGGGAAAACCCGAATGTAAAGACAATGCTGAAGGGAAATAACCGAAGGGAAATGACTTGTAAAGTAAATGCCGAAGGGAGATATGTATATAGAGTAGGTATATGGGCCCTTACTCGGGTCTTGCAAATAAGAGCGAAGGCTCAATGTGGGTGCGTGCTTAAATTGAAAGACTTACACACACGACATGAAATTAAACCCAAATATAACTTGCAGTATGGCCTTGATTAAGGTCTTGGGAATAAGAGTGAAAGCTCAATGTGTGTGAGTGCTTGAATTGAAGTACTACGCACACAACATGATATATTTTCAGGGCTCGACTTTAAAAGACTCACTGTAGACGCGCGAAAATCCCCGCCTCTCACCTTTTCAGGGCTCGGAGCGGATCCTCTCGTGTGTCAAGGCCTTATTTATGCAAACAGGGCGTGCCAGCTAGCTTACCTAAGTTAGCGAAGATATATTTAACACTGACTTATAATCGTGGCGACTGTGAGCAAGTGAGCTCTTGTCGTCGCAGACCTTGCACCGACGCGCAAGGGTCAGTCTGTACGCTTTGCAAAAATCGAGTTTTGGGAGAGAAAGTCTACGAAGCGGTTCGAGGTGTCTAATTCGGGTCTTTTAGATGCGATTGCATCTTTTAGATCACGTGGATTTGCGCGTGCCTAAGTCTTTTCTTTTATCCCTTTTCGGGCCACCTAGTTTGTGTGTTATGAACACTCCACTACATGGGCGAATTCGAGCGGGGCTTGTTTTGATGCAATATGCGTCCTACCTCATGGTATGGCGTAGATGCAATGCAAACTCACGCTACTCCAAAGGGAAAACCCGAATGTAAAGACAATACTGAAGGGAAATAACCGAAGGGAAATGACTTATAAAGTAAGTGCCGAAGAGAGATACGTATATAGAGTAGATATATGGGCCCTTACTCGGGTCTTGCAAATAAGAGCGAAGGCTCAATGTGGGTGCGTGCTTGAATTGAAAGACTTACACACACGACATGAAATTAAACCCAAATATAAATTGCAGTATGGCCTTAACTAAGGTCTTGGGAATAAGAGCGAAAGCTCAATGTGTGTGAGTGCTTGAATTGAAGTACTACGCACACGAAATGAAATTAAACCCAAATATAACTGCAATAGGCCTTGACTAAGGTCTTGGGAATAAGAGTGAAAGCTCAATGTGTGTGAGAGTGCTTTAATTGAAAGACTTACACACACGACATGAAATGAAACCCAAATAGTATAGGTCGGCCCTTACTTGGGTCTTTCAAATAAGAGCGAAGGCTCAATGTGTGTGAGAGTGCTTGAATTGAAAGACTCACCCACACGACACGAAATGAAACCTAAATAGTATAGGTCGGCCCTTACTTGGGTCTTTCAAATAAGAGCGAAAGCTCAATGTGTGTGAGTGCTTGAATTGAAAGACAACGCACCCAACTTAAGCAAAACCCTTCAAAAATGAAAGTATATGTATATACTTATGTATTAAGGGCTGATTAGGCCCGTGTGTGTTCAAAATCGTGCACAACTAGGAGAGTGCACGTGTGTGGGTGTGCCAAGCCACGTTATTACAAGGGGGGGAGACTATGCTCCGTTATTACAACCCCGTATTGAATTGAATCTCAAGCAAGTATACAACTAAAGACCGAGTTAGGCACTTACTAGTAGCTGGTCCGTAGAGGCCTTGCTTGAGCGTGGGCTTGGCCTTCGCCTTGGGCTGCACAAGGGAGCTCCGCAAGGTTGAGCGACAAGGGGTGCTGGCCGGGTGCCTTGAAGGTGGCCGGCTACTAGCAAGGGTGTCGCCTTGATGTGGGGGATTAAAGGGGCTAGGTAAGGTCACTAGGGGGAGTATAGTGTTAGGGGAGTATGGCACTAAGGGAAGTTCAAGGGAAGATCGAATGGGACACTTAAGGTTGGCGGGTTGTTAGGGTGGCCGAGTGGAGCTAGAAGGTCTAGGTGGTGGCGGGTAGGTAGGATGCTATGGGTTCGGCTGAGTGGGGCTGGTGGCAACAAGTGGAAGGGCTGGTGTTAGGGGGGATATGGGAGTGGATTGGTTGGTTGAGAATGGAGAGGGAGTGAAGAGGGAGTAAGGTGGAAGGTAGGGCACTTACCGAGTGAAGAGAAGGTGGCGCTCGGCTGGAAGGGAGTTGGGCAGGCGGTGATGTTCGGCTGGGAGGTGGTGGTGTAGGTGGCGGTGCAGGTGGTGGTGGGATGGAGAGCAGGTGGTGGTGCAGATGGAGCAGGTGGGATTCGGCTGGACTTGGGGGAAGGAGAGGACCCGGCTGGGATGGGTGAGGGCTGCTAGATGATGGAACCCGCCCCCAAGGGGGGGGTTTATATAGGGATGGGTAGGTCGGTTAGGGCTGGGTTTGGGGTAGTGGTTAGGTGGTTTAGGTAGGGTGGTATGAGGATAAGGTGGGCTGGAAAGGGTAGGGCCAGATATTTTAGATACTAGTGGTTTGGGTAGGTTGTGGGCTAGGGGTGGTTTAGGGGTTTAGGGTTTGGTTAGGTGGGTGGGTTCTAGGGTGAGGTTTAGTGAGCTAGGTTAGGTGATTAGGCTAGGATTAGGCTAGGTTTAGGGAAATTAACCTAGGTTTAGGGAAGGATTAGGGAAGTGGGTTAGGTGATTAGGTTGGGATTAGGCCGGGATTAGGGAAGTAGGTTAGGTGATTAGGCTCAGATTAGGGGCGGATTAGGGTGGAAGGCTAGGATAAGGTATTTTGGGTTAGGTTTAGGTGAAGGAGCTCCCTTTGTATGGCCCATAGACCTTAACCACATCATGTTGGTGCAGCCCTAGGTTAGGTTTTGGCTAATTACAAGCTTAAACCCACTCAATTAGGCTAACCCACATGATTAACCCCAAACTTGACACACAAGTCAAGCTTAATTACAACCACACTTGATCTTATCCACCCCCACTCTCTCTCATGCCCATGATCCCACGTGAAATTCAAGTGGGCCCCACCTCCATTTATGAGAAGGTGATATGGGCCATGGATATGGATATTGGATTGGATCTCTGGATCCAAATCCAAATCCAAGTCCACATATGGGTTTGGATTGGGATTTGGATATATATGGTCCAGATCCGATCCAAACTGAACTCTGACTCCTTCGAGCTGTGTTCGAAACGAACGATTTGTGCGGGGTCTGACAGCATCAGCACTCCGTCTGTGTTGGGTCTTCGCCAACATGATCGTCCGCCTCCGTTTCTGCCTTCCAAAGATGAGTTCAAATGACATTTTGATAATAACAGGGTCTTGGACGTTCGAGATCCTGGGGGTATGAATTTGATACAAGAGTTGTTGTGCCGGGCTTGACATGTGCTCCGGTTCCGGGCTCTTCTTAGCTTTCCTGGTCCTGTCTGGATTAGGCCAAGCTGCTTCGGGGTTTCAAAACATGTTTTAAAAAGGTTTTAAAAGCCATATTGTATGTTTTCGAAATATAGAGTTCAAAACATATGTACAGGGTTGTTTGGAAGGCTCCTGGGTTTCCAGACTCAAAATGGCCCTTTGGGGCTGCTTGTACAAAACCAGGTTTGTTTAAGAAATTCGTGGGATTTCGGGGTGTTTACACTCACGTCCCACTGGGCGTGCCAAATAACTGTAGACGCAGAAAATTCCCGCTCCTAGTTCTTAGGCCTGAAGCGAACCTTTCCGTATGCCTAAGTCCTATTTAAACAAACAGGGCGTGCCAGCTAGCTTACTTAAGCTAGCGAAGATATATATTAAAACCTGACTTCTAACGTGGCGACTGTGAGCAAGCAAGCTCTTGTCGTCCTAGACCTTCTTGCACCGATGAGCAAGGGTCAGTCTGTACGCTTTTAAAATCGAGTTTTGGGATATAAGAACCTACGAAAGCGGTTTGAGGTGTTTGATTCGGGTTGTTTTTGGTATGATTTTCATATTTTAGATCACGTGGATTTGCACGTGCCTAAGTCTTTCTCTTTATTCCTTTCTGGGCCACCTAGGTGTGTGTTATGAACACTCCACTAAAATGTGGCGACTTTGAGCGGGAGTATGGGGTTTGCTTTAATGCAATATGCGTCCTAACTCGTGGTATGGCATATATGCAATGCAAACTCACGCAACTCCAAAGGGAAAACCTGAATTTAAAGACAATGCCGAAGGGAAATGACTTTGTAATGGAAATTGCCGAAGGGAAAGGACTTGTAATGTAAATTGCCGAAGGGAAATGACTTGTAATGTAAAATGCTGAAGGGAAATTGCAAAAGGGAAATATGGCTATATCTTAAGAGCGGAAAGGCTCAATAGTGCAAGTGTGTGCCGTGTATATATTGAAAGACTACGCACACTCCTGAACCTTAAAACTCAAATTGAAAAGACATAGCCAAAAGGAAAATACGTATATAGTATATATGAGCCCTTACTTGGGTCTTGCAAATAAGAGCGAAGGCTCAGTGTGGGTGCGTGTGAAAATGTAAAGACAACACACACGACTTCAAATGAAACCCAAGTATAAATTGCAATATGGCCTTAACTAAGGTCTTGGGAGTAAGAGCAAAAGCTCAATGTGTGTGAGTGCTAGAATTGAAGTACTACTCACACAACATGAAATTAAACCCAAGGATAGTATAACACGGCCCTTACTTGGGTCTTGCAAATAAGAGCGGAAGCTCAATGTGTGTGAGTGCGAGAATTGAAAGACAACACACACCACTCAAGCAAAACCCTAGGCAACTTAAAGTATATACATAAACTTATATATAAAGGGTTGATTAGGCCCGTGTGTGTTCAAAACGTGCACAACTAAGAGCGAGGTAGGCTCAAGTGCACGTGTGTGTGGGTGTGCCAAGCCACGTTATTACAAGCGGGGGGAGACAATGCTCCGTTATTACAACCCCGTATCAAATTTAATTTAATTTAAGCAAGTCTACAACTAAGGACCGAGTTAGGCACTTACTTATAGCTGGTCCGAAGGTGACTTGCTTGAGCGTGGGCTTGGCTTCGCCTTGGGCCGCAAGAGGGAGCTCCTCGGAGTGGCACGGCAAAGGTGTGTGGTCGGGTGACAAGGGAGCATGGGTGAGGCGCCTTGGTGCTTGCTGGCTGCTAGGGGGGTGCTGCCGTGATGCCTAGGGCTAAGGTGATTAAGGAGGGTCACTAAGGGATAGGCTGGTGCTAGGGAAGGTGGCGCTAAAGGGGAGCCTAAAGGGAAGTCTAAGGAAGAGAGTGTGGCTGGCCGAATGGGTTGGGGGCAGTCGACTGTGATTGGCCGATTAGGGATGGTTTAGTGGTGGTCGGTTGCTAGGGTAGCTAGGGGGAGTTGGGAATGGCGAGGGAACTAACTAGGGTGCTGTGGAAGGTGGGGTTAATGGATGACTAAGAGTGGAGGGGGCAGGTCTTAGGGAGCAAGATAGGGTGGCCGGGTGTCAAAGGAGGATGCTAAGTGGTGGTGGTATGGGTGGTTGAGAGTGGAGGGGGAGTGAAGAGGAGGTGGAGCGTAGGTTGAGATACTAACCAGATGGTGAAGGAGGTCGGTGGATGGAAGAAGGGCAGCTGGGTGATGAAGGTGGATGGAGCTCGTCTAGGAGGTGGTGACAGCGTAGAGTGGAGCAGGCCAAATGGAAGTGGTGGCGCGAGGTGGAGCTTGGCTGGGGGTAGTGGTGGTGCAAGTGGAGGAAGAGAGCATGGTGGAAGGGGGCTCTCCTGGCCCAAGGGCTGGAAGGGATCGGGTTGGCCAAGATCGGCTGGAAGAAGATGGGAGAAGATCCTCCAAAACCTGCCCATTAGGGGGGGGTTTATATAGGTTTTTGAAGGGCGGTTGGGGCTGGTTTTTGGAGGGTGGTAAGGTGGTTTAGGTGGTGGTGGTGTGGTGATAAGGTGGGCTGGTTTTGAGGAGGGGCCAGATATTTTGCTTTAAGGGGTTTTAGGGATATGGTGTGCTAGGTTTAGGTGGGGTGGTTTAGGGGTTTAGGGTTTAGCTAGGTGGGTTAGTTTTGGGGTGAGGTTTAGTGAGTTGGGTTAGGTGATTAGGCTAGGATTAGGTTAGGATTAAGGTAATTAGGCTAGGTTTAGGGAAGGATTAGGGAGGCGGGTTAGGTGATTAGGTTGGGATTAGGGAAGTGGGTTAGGTGATTAGGCTAGGATTAGGCCGGGATTAGGGTAAAAGGCTAGGATTAGGGGTTTTTGCTTAGGATGTGGTTAGGAAGCTCCCTTTGCATAACCCATAGACTAACTTGCATCATGTTGGTGCAGACCTAGGTTAGGTTTTGGCTAATACAAGCTTAAACCCATACTAATTAGGCTAACGCACATGATTAACCCCAAACTTGACACACAAGTCAAGCTTAATTACAATTACCCTCAAATCTTATCCTCCCCATTCTCTCTCATGCCCATAATCCCACGTGAATTTCAAGTGGGCCCCACCTCCATTTATTAGTAGGTGATGTGGGCCATAGATGTGGATATATTGGATTTCTGGATCCAAATCCAAATCCACACATAGGTTTGGATTGGGATCTGGATATATATGGTCTAGATCCAATCCAAACTGAATTCTGACTCCTTCAGACTGTGTTCGAAATGAACGGTTTGTGCGGGGTCTGACAACATCAGTACTCCGTCTCCATTGGGTCTTCGCCAACATGGTCGTTCGCTTCTGTTTTCACCTTACGAAGATGATTGCAAAGGATTTTTGATAATAAAAGGGTCTTGGACGTTCGAGATTCTGGGGTGGATTCAACACGAGAGTTGTTGTGCCGGGCTCGACATGTGCTCCGATTCTGGGCTCTCTTTGGCTCTTCTGGTCCTGCTTGTATCAGGCCAAGCCGCTTCGTGGGGTTTCAAAACATATTTTAAAGTTTTCAAAACTAAATTACACATATTTAAAACATATAAAGTTTAAAACATATGTACAGGGTAGCCTGGAAGGCTCCTGGGTTTCCAGACTCAAAATAGCCCTTTGGGGCTGCTTTTACAAAACCAGGTTTGTTTGAGGAGTTTGTGGGATTTCGGGGTGTTTACAGCTTCCTAACCCAATCTTAAGCCAAAACACCTAATCCTAGCCTTTTACCCTAATCCCGACCTAATTCTAGCCTAATCACCTAACCCACTTCCCTAATCCCAATCTAATCACCTAACCCACCTCCCTAATCCTTCCCTAAACCTAGCCTAATTACCTTAATCCTAGCCTAATCACCTAACCCACCTCACTAAACCTCACCCCAAAACTAACCCACCTAGCTAAACCCTAAACCCCTAAACCACCCCACCTAAACCTAGCACACCATATCCCTAAAACTCCTTAAAGCAAAATATCTGGCCCCTCCTCAAAACCAGCCCACCTTATCACCACACCACCACCACCTAAACCACCTAAACCACCCTCCAAAAACCAGCCCCAACCGCCCTTCAAAAACCTATATAAACCCCCCCCTAATGGGAGGGTTTTAGAGCATCTTCTCCCATCTTCTTCCAACCGATCTTGGCCAATCCGATCCCTTCCAGCCCTTGGGCCAGCCGAGCCCCCTTCCACCATGCTCTCTTCCTCCACCTGCACCACCACTACCCCCAACCGAGCTCCACCTCGCACCACCACTTCCATCTGGCCTGCTCCACTCCACACTGTCACCACCTCCCGGCCGAGCTCCATCCACCTTCATCACCCGGCTGCCCTTCTTCCATCCACCAACCTCCTTCACCATCGGTTAGTATCTCAACCTAAGCTCCACCTCCTCTTCACTCCCCCTCCACTCTCAACCACCCATACCACCACCACTTAGCATCCTCCTTTGCCACCCGCCACCCTTACCCATTAGGCCAGACCTAACCCCTTTACCACCCGACTCTCTACCTTTGCCTAGTGACACCCAGCCACCCTATCTTGCTCCCTAAGACCTGCCCCCTCCACTCTTAGTCACCCATTAACCCCACCTTCCACAGCACCCTAGTTAGTTCCCTCGCCATTCCCAACTCCCCCTAGCTACCCTAGCAGCCGGCCACCACTAAACCATCCCTAATCGGCTGGCCAATCACAGCCGACTGCCCCCAACCCATTCGGCCAGCCACACCCTCTTCCTTAGACTTCCCTTTAGGCTCCCCTTTAGCGCCACCTTCCCTAGCACTAGCCTATCCCTTAGTGACCCTCCTTAATCACCTTAGCCCTAGGCATCACGGCAGCACCCCCCTAGCAGCCGGCAAGCACCAAGGCTCCTCACCCGTGTTTCCTTGTCACCCAGCCACACACCTTTGCTGTGCACTCCGAGGAGCTCCCTCTTGCAGCCCAAGGCGAAGCCAAGCCCACGCTCAAGCAAGTCACCTCTGGACCAGCTATAAGTAAGTGCCTAACTCGGTCCTTAGTTGTAGACTTGCTTAAATTAAATTAAATTTGATACGGAGTTGTAATAATTGAGCATTGTCTCCCCCCGCTTGTAATAACGTGGCTTGGCACACCCACACACACGTGCACTTGAGCCTACCTCGCTCTTAGTTGTGGACGATTTTGAACACACACGGGCCTAATCAACCCTTTATATATAAGTTTATGTATATACTTTAAGTTGCGTAGGGTTTTGCTTGAGTGGTGTGTGTTGTCTTTCAATTCTCGCACTCACACACATTGAGCTTCCACTCTTATTTGCAAGACCCAAGTAAGGGCCGTGTTATACTATCCTTGGGTTTAATTTCATGTTGTGTGCATAGTACTTCAATTCTAACACTCACACACATTGAGCTTTTGCTCTTACTCCCAAGACCTTAGTTAAGGCCATATTGCAATTTATATTTGGGTTTAATTTCATGTTGTGTGCGTAGTACTTCAATTCTAGCACTCACACACACATTGAGCTTTCGCTCTTACTCCCAAGACCTTAGTTAAGGCCATATTGCAATTTATACTTGGGTTTCATTTGAAGTCGTGTGTGTTGTCTTTACATTTTCACACGCACCCACATTGAGCCTTCGCTCTTATTTGCAAGACCCAAGTAAGGGCTCATATATACTATATACGTATTTCCCTTTTGGCTGTCTTTTCAATTTGGGTTTTAAGGTTCAGCAGTGTGCGTAGTCTTTCAATATATACACGGCACACACTTGCACTATTGAGCCTTTCCGCTCTTAAGATATAGCCATATTTCCCTTTTGCAATTTCCCTTCGGCATTTTACATTACAAGTCATTTTCCCTTCGGCAATTTCCATTACAAAGTCATTTCCCTTTGGCATTGTCTTTAAATTCGGGTTTTCCCTTTGGAGTTGCATGAGTTTGCATTGCATATACGCCATACCACGAGTTAGGACTCATATTGCATCAAAGCAAACCCCATACTCCTGCTCAAAGTTGCCACATTTTAGTGGAGTGTTCATAACACACACCTAGGTGGCCCAAAAAGGAATAAAAAGAAAGACTTAGGCACGTGCAAATCCACGTGATCTAAAATCTGAAAATCATACCAAAAACAACCCGAATCAAACACCTCAAACCGCTTTCGTAGGTTCTTATATCCCAAAACTCGATTTTAAAAGCGTACAGACTGACCCTTGCGCATCGGTGCAAGAAGGTCTGCGACGACAAGAGCTTGCTTGCTCACAATCACCACGTTAGAAGTCAGGTTTTAAAATATATCTTCACTAGCTTAAGTAAGCTAGTTGGCACGCCCTGTTTATTTAAATAGGACTTAGGCATACGAAAAGGTTCGCTTCAAGCTTAAAAACCAGGAGCGGGAATTTTCTACGTCTACAGGGCTATCCTTTTCCAGTATGCGTGTGCATGATCCATGGCAAGGAGCCTTCTTTCATCTAATAAATCAAGCTCGGCCATTCTAGCATGTTGTAGCATCTCTAGGGGAAGGTCGAGTGCAAGTGATGTATGAAATGAATGCAGTTTGGTATGAATGGGGAGAATGGTGTTTGTGCCATAGACCAACTCAAATGGCATGGCATTTGTGGGAGTTCGGATGGAAGTCCTATAAGCCCATAAGGCTTCATTCAACTTCTCATGCCACATCCTACCCTTCTCTAAAGTTTTCTCAATGATGCTTATGAGAGTCTTATTGGTGGCTTCGGCTTGGCTGTTGCCTTGAAGGTAGTAGGGCGATGAGAAGTGGTGAGTTATGCCATACGTGTTACATAACTTTACCATCCTCTCATTCTTGAAGGGGGTGCCATTATCAAACACTAGGTCTTTTGGAACTCCAAATCGAGCCAAGATATTTTTTCTAATGAATGCCACTACATGTTGCCCCTGGACATTAGTCAGGGAGGTAGTTTCAACCCATTTGGAAAAGTACTCAGTGGCTGCTAGGATAAACCTATGCCCGTTTGTTGCATTTGGAAAAATTGGTCGTATGATGTCAAACGCCCACATGGTGAATGGCCATGGGCTGACGAAGGAATGCAGGGTGGATGACAGGATATGAATGACGTGTCCATGCACTTGACATGGGTGACACTTTCTAACATAGTCATGGCAATCCTGCTTTAGAGTGGACCAAAAGTAACCAGCTCTAAGTATTTTCATTGCCATCATGTTTGCATTTACATGCCCTCCACATTCTCCATCGTGGAATTCATGCATTATCATCCTAGCCTCCTTAAGGTCGACACACCTCAATAAGATGCAAGTAAAACTCTTTTTATAGAGAATCCCTCCCAAAATCATGTATCGGGTTGAAATCTTTCGAATAAAAGCTTTGTCTTTAGACGAAGCAAATTCTGAAAATCTTCCATTTTCTAAGAAATATTTAATGTCTTGAAACCAGGGTTTTCAGTGGAAGTTGGGTTGTTTTGGTAAATCTCCAAATCGTGAGTGGATGGAGTGGGTGAGTGCCATATTTCTAAGGATCGAGTTTCCAAGGTGGGATCGACCCTTAGGGCTGAGCCTAAGGATGAGAGGGCATCGGCTATGCCATTGTCCTCCCTTCCCACGTGTATGAGTGTACACGATTGGAACAACTCGACCATCTTGGTTGCCAATTCGTGGTATGGAAGAAGTTTTTCATTTTTGACTTGCCAAATTTTCAACACTTGGTTTATGACAAGTAAAGAGTCTCCAAAGACTTCAATGCATGATGCCCCTAGAGTTTTCGAGATTTTCAGGCCTTGTATGAGTGCTTCATACTCGGCTGTATTGTTAGAACACTCGAAATCTAGGCGAATGGCGATGGGAATTTCTTCCTTTTCAGGAGATATAAGGATGATTCCTACCCCAACCCCTCTTTGGTTTCGTGCCCCATCGAAGTGCATCTTCCACACTTGGTTTTTACTTAAGCAATTTGCTAAAATGTGGTTTTGAAATTGATTTTGAAAGATGCCTTCGTCGGGCATTTCATCAAGTGTGGGATATGAATCCTTTAAAGGGAAATCGGCCACATAATCAGCTAGGGCTTGCCCCTTGATGGAGGTTTGATGGTGGAATTTTAGGTCATACTCCATTAAGAGGAGCTGACATTTACCTAGCCTACCGGTGAGGATAGGTTTTTCAAATAAATGCTTGATTGGATCAAGCCTAGACACTATCCAGATCTCATGATCTAGGAAGTAATGTAGAAATTTCTGGCAGGCCCATACCAAGGCCAAGCACGTCTTCTCCATGGCTTGATAGTTTCTTTCATAAGCCAATAGAGTTTTCGAAATATAGTAAATGGCATACTCTTTACAGGTATCATCCTCATATTGAGCTAATAAGGCACCCAAAGCATTCGTATGCACAAAAATATAAAGTAAAAGAGGTTTTCCTTGCTTTGGAGGGTTTAAAACCGGAGGAATAACCAAATATGCTTTTAATCTTTCGAAAGCTTTTTGGCAATCATCGTCCCATACAAATTTCACATCTTTTCTCAAAAGCTTGTTGAAAGGTTCGCATCTCGTAGCGAGGTTTGAGATAAACCTTCTAATTGATTGGAGGCGACCTAGGAGGCTTCGGATTTGAGTTAAATTGGAGGGTGGAGGCATATCTATGATGGCTCGACACTTAGAGGAGTTGACTTCAATGCCCCTTTGGCTTACCATAAAACCTAAAAGCTTGCCGGATTCTACTCTGAAGACGCACTTTTGAGGGTTTAGTTTCACTTTATAAAGCCTCAATCTTTCGAAAACTTTTTGCAAAGATTTGATATGGGTATCTCGGGTTTTTGATTTTACCAAGAGATCATCCACATACACTTCTAAGAGCTCATGAATTTGATCGTGAAAGATCGTGGTCATGGCTCTTTGGTATGTGGCACCGGCATTTTTCAAACCAAAGGGCATGACTGTATAGCAGTGTGTGCCCCAGGGTGTGGTAAAAACAGTTTTAGCCTGGTCTCTTGGGGCTAACTTGATTTGATTATAACCCGAGTAGCCATCCATAAAGGAAAACATATGATTTGCAGTACTATCGACTATCAAATCAATGTTTGGCAAAGGGAAGTTATCCTTTGGTGTGGCTTTGTTCAGATTTCTGAAATCAATGCAAATTCGAATTTTCCCATTGAATTCTCGAGCTACAACAATGTTGGAAAGCCAAACAGAATACGCAATGGGTTTTATAAAACTAGCTTTAAGCAAATCTTCTAAACCCTCTTTTACTTGCGAGTGTATGTTCGGATGAATCTTTCTAAGCTTTTGTTTTATGGGTTTCGACTCTGAATCTAGAGGAAGACAATGCTCCATAATTTTTGGGTCTAGCCCCGGCATGTCTTCGTATGTCCATGCAAAAACGTTAAGGTAGGCTTTCAAGAATGCAATGAATGATGCTTTTTCATACTCATGCATACATGTGCCTATCTTAACACACTTTGGTTTTTCTTTACTCCCTAGGTCGATTTCTATGAAATCCCCTCAATTCGAAGGTTTTTCCAAATCAAGAATTTGGTAAAACTCGGGAAGCTCGGAGGTTTGATCCTCCTCATTGAGAAGGGGATCCCCCTCCATGCTTTGATCATCCTCGAGAATTTTAAATCCTAGGGAATTTGGAGTTAATGCATGGTTTTTACAAACACCTGGTTTTGGTTTTGGAATTTCTACAGGTTTTGAAGACTTTGGTCCTTTTATGAAGATGATTTTTTCTTCAAAATCCTTGTTTATTCCAAATTTCTACCAGGAGCTGGTATGTACAAGATTTTTTTGGTATTTTCACAAATTTTCAATGTTTTTGGTTTTCGCAAATTTATAATTTTTTGGCTTTTTGTTTAAAATAGAGGTCTTCCATCATACCTACAAAGAAAATGCCACGAATTAGACTCTAAACAAGAGATCTAAATCGTAGGTCTCGGTTTTAGTAGGCTCCAAGGCACCCTTGATCCAAGTGGTCATGGGTGGTGGCTCTAGGGGTATGGTGGGGATATATCCTATCCCATACCTATTTGGATTTGGATTTGAGAAGACGGGCTCTAGACGACCATTGTTTTTGGTCCCTAAACTCTGATAGGGCATGTAGCCCATGTTGAGCAGCATGTTCCAAGGTTTTCTTATTTTCGAAAACTCTTTGTACAAAGGATGACCTTGGAACTTGCTGTCATCCATGGCATGCTCAAATGGTTTTCGGTTTAAGGCTTTCTTTGGAAATATAGGGAGTTTGGATTTGCCTAGGATAGTCACCACTTTTGGGCCAGCCTTGGGCTGCCCCTTGACGTACACACCGTCCTAGGGTTTTGGGGGAGGAACTCGTATGGTTCATCCATGGATTTGACGGGTTGGCCCGTAAGCCTTTTCACTTGACAAGCAAGGGAAGTTTTGAACTCCCCTTAGCTGTGGGTGGCTCTCGCCCAAGATTACCATGATTTCATTTTCGTGGGAGATTTTCACATACCTATGGAAGGTGGATGGCACAGCACGAAGGCTGTGTATCCAGGGTCTTCCCAAAAGTAGGTTGTAGTGGGGGTGTATGTCTAAGACATGAAACACCCCTGCGTGGGTTATTCCCCCAATCTCCATGGGTAACTCTATGGCTCCCAAAGGTTTTGACGCATTCCCATCATATCCAGTGATAACGATGGGGCTTGGATTTATGGAAGTCAAGGTGACTCCAATTTGACATGCCACGTGCAACGGAAGGATGTTGAGACCTCCTCCCCCATCAACTAAGCACCTATCTAGAGTATGGTGATTCAATACCACATTGATGTGTAGGGCTTGGTTGTGGGTTTCATACGGTCTTTTGATTTCATCTTCTGAAAACACAATTGGCGTTTTTGCACATATGGGTGCAACTAGGAATGACAAGGACTCAGGAGTTATACTCGAGTTAACCTTGGCTCTCTCTAAGATTTTTTTCTAAAACAAACCTATGCCTAGGTGAGGTTTGTATCAGCTCTAGGATGGACATGTTTATTGGGATCTTAGAAAGATGATTTTCGAAATCATATGTGGTTAAAACGATTTTGCCTTTATCCGAGATATGCAAAACCTTAGGAATGCATGCTTTTGAAGGGCCAGGAACACTAACCACTTTTCTAGCAGTTTTTTCTAAGTGTTGGGATTGATAGATCCTCCCGGACCTAGTTACCTCCCCTACACTTTGCCTAAGGCTCGCTCCTAAGTTGAGCGCTCCCCGGATCACTACTTGGGCGACTTTCTTATGAATGATGAGACATGGTGGACAAGTAGTGAAGCCAGAATACGCATGCACAAAACCTTTGGAGGTTGCGAAAGTGCACACCTATTTTCCCTTCCCACTAGTACTTGCATGGTTTGGGAAGGGTTCTTTGAGCACAGCTTGGGTGAGCTCAGGTTCTTCAGTAACCTGGAGCCCACCTTGCTCAATCAAGTTTTCAATTTTGTTCAAAAGGGAAAAGCATTTGTTCATGTCATGGCCTTTGAGCTGATGGTACTTGCAAAATCGGTTAAAAACCTTCCTTTTGGCGGGGTCCCCTTGAGAATTTTTGGGAGTACTACCAAGCCTTGGGTGAGTAGGAGGTCTAGGACTTCCGAGACAGGTTGCCCCAGTGGGGTATACTCCCGTTTTTCAAAGTTTTTTGAAATTTTTCAATTTTTTTATTTTCTTGGTGTTCGAGCTTTTTCGAAGTGCCCGCAGGGCTCGACTCCACTCGGACATTTGCAATCTTTTGGGGTTTTGCCCCTTTGTCCGTCATGGATGTCCCGTAAGTTTTGGGCTTTTCAAATCTCATTTTTGGAAGGATTTTTCCCTTCCATAAGTCGTCATAGACTCCCTTCTTCAGATTTGTTTCAAATAAGGCAGCCTTCTTTATTAACTTATGAAAGGTAGAAATTTCGTGTAAAGAAAAAAGAGTCTTAATCTCCGTTTTAAAATTTTCAAGGATGAGCATGACTGCGCATCCTTCGGAGATGGGCTCTTTTATTTGCCCAAGGAGGGACCTCCATCGAACAATGAACGCATGTACGTCCTCATTCGCAACTTGTTTTGTATCCCTCAAGGTGTTTAAAGTGGGTGTTACTTCCACATTATGCGAAAATCTTTGTATAAAGCAGTTTGCTAACTCTTCAAAGGTAGCAAACTAGCTTAAATCGTAGGAAGCAAGCCATTTTGAAGCAGTCCCCTTGAGGGAAAGGGAGAACCAATAAATCCATTTCGCAGATGTAAACATCCCGAAATCCCACGAATTTCTTAAAACAAACCTGGTTTTGTACAAGCAGCCCCAAAGGGCCATTTTGAGTCTGGAAACCCAGGAGCCTTCCAGACAACCCTGTACATATGTTTTGAACTCTATATTTCGAAAATATATAATATGGCTTTTGAAAACCTTTTAAAACACGTTTTTGAAACCCCGAAGCAGCTTGGCCTAATCAAGACAGGACCAGCAAAGTCAAAGAGAGCCCAGAACCGGAGCACATGTCAAGCCCGGCACAGCAACTCTCATATCACATCCATACCCCCAGGATCTCGAACGTCCAAGACCCTGTTCTTATCAAAATGTCATTTGAAGTCATCTTCGGAAGGCAGAAACGGAGGCGAACGATCATGTTGGCGAAGACCCAACGCAGACGGAGTACTGATGCTGTCAGGCCCCACACAAATCGTCCGTTTCGAACCCAGCTCGAAGGAGTCAGAGTCCAGTTTGGATTGGATCTGGACCATATATATCCAGATCCCAATCCAAACCCATATGTGGACTTGGATTTGGATTTGGATCCAGAGATCCAATCCAATATCCATATCCATGGCCCATATCACCTTCTCATAAATGGAGGTGGGGCCCACTTGAGTTTCACATGGGATTATGGGCATGAGAGAGAGTGGGGATGGATAATATCAAGAGTGTTGTAATTAAGCTTGACTTGTGTGTCAAGTTTGGGGTTAATCATGTGGGTTAGCCTAATTGAGTGGGTTTAAGCTTGTAATTAGCCAAAACCTAACCTAGGGTTGCACCAACATGAGGTGGTTAAGGTCTATGGGCCATGCAAAGGGAGCTCCCTCACCTAAACCTAACCCAAAACACCTAATCCTAGCCTACCACCCTAATCCACCCCTAATCTGAGCCTAATCACCTAACCCACTTCCCTAATCCCGGCCTAATCCCAACCTAATCACCTAACCCACTTCCCTAATCCTTCCCTAAACCTAGGTTAATTTCCCTAAACCTAGCCTAAACCTAGCCTAATCACCTAACCTAGCTCATTAAACCTCACCCTAAAACCCAACCACCTAACCTAGCCCTAAACCCCTAAACCACCCCTAGCCCACAATCTACCCAAACCACTAGTTTTTAAAATATCTGGCCCAACCCTTTCCAGCCCACCTTATCTTCATACCACCCTACCTAAACCACCTAACCACTACCCCAAACCCAGCCCTAACCGACCTACCCATCCCTATATAAACCCCCCCCCCTTGGGGGCGGGTTCTCCTAGCTAGATCGCCTTCCCCAAGCCCAGCCGAGCCCCCACTTCCCAGCCCAGCCGAACCTGCTCCACCTGCTCCGCCTGCACCACCACCATCCCTCCATTCCACCACCACTTGCACCGCCATCTCCACCACCTCCCGGCCAAGCCTCACTACCTTCCCCAAGCCCAGCCGAGCGCCATCTTCATTCCATTCGCTTAGTACCCCTTTACTTCGTCTTACCTTCTCTACTCCCTCTCCACTCTCAGCCACCTAAACCCTACCACAACACCCTACCACCAGCCATTCCCCTTTGCTGTCACCCTTCTCACTCAGCCGAACCTAGTCATCCTAGCAGCCCGCTACCACCACATTCTCCTAAGACTCCCATTTGGCCTTCCCTTAAATTCTCCTTAGGTCCATATTCCCTAACACTCTATACTCTCCATTCGTGACCCTACACACTCACTTGGCCCAGCCCCTTTAATCCCCCACATCGAGGCGACACCCACTTGCAGCCGGCCACCTTCGAGGCGCCTATCCCGCGCCCCACTTGCAGCCGGCCAGCACCCTTTTTCGCTCACCCTCGCGGAGCTCCCGTTTGCAGCCCAAGGCGAAGGCCAAGCCCACACTCAAGCAAGGCCTCTACGGACCAGCTACTAGTAAGTGCCTAACTCGGTCTTTAGTTGTATACTTGCTTGAGATTCAATTTGATACGGGGTTGTAATAACGGAGCATAGTCTCCCCCCGCTTGTAATAACGTGGTTTGGCACACCCACACACGTGCACTCTCTTAGTTGTGCACGATTTTGGACACACACGAGCCTAATCAGCCCCTAATACATAAGTAGACATATATACTTTCATTTTCGAAGGGTTTTTGCTTAAGTTGGGTGCGTTGTCTTTCAATTCAAGCACTCACACACATTGAGCTTTCGCTCTTATTTGAAAGACCCAAGTAAGGGCCGACCTATACTATTTGGGTTTTATTTCATGTCGTGTGTGTAAGTCTTTCAATTCAAGCACTTTCACACACATTGAGCCTTCGCTCTTACTCCCAAGACCTTAGTAAAGGCCTTATTGCAGTTATATTTGGGTTTCATTTATGTCGTGTGTGTAGTACTTCAATTCAAGCACTCTCACACACATTGAGCCTTCGCTCTTACTCCCAAGACCTTAGTCAAGGCCATACTGCAATTTATATTTGGGTTTAATTTCATGTCGTTTGTGTAAGTCTTTCAATTCAAGCACGCACCCACATTGAGCCTTCGCTCTTATTTGCAAGACCCGAGTAAGGGCTCATATACATAATCTATATACATATCTCCCTTCGGTTATTTCCCTTCGGTCATTTCCCTTCGGTTATTTCCCTTCGGTCATTTCCCTTCGGTTATTTCCCTTCGGTCATTTCCCTTCGGTTATTTCCCTTCAGTATTGTCTTTACATTTCGGGTTTTCCCTTTGGAGTAGCGTGAGTTTGCATTGCATCTACGCCATACCATGAGGTAGGACGCATATTGCATGAAAGCAAGCCCTGCTCGAATTCGCCCATGTAGTGGAGTGTTCATAACACACAAACTAGGTGGCCCGAAAAGGGATAAAAGAAAAGACTTAGGCACGTGCAAATCCACGTGATCTAAAATATGCAATCACATTTTAAAGACCCGAAATAGACACCTCGAACCGCTTCGTAGACTTTCTCTCAAAAAACTCGATTTTTGCAAAGCGTACAGACTGACCCTTGTGCATCGGTGCAAGAAGGTCTGCGACGACAAGAGCTTACTTGCTCACAGTCGCCACGTTTAGAAGTCAGTGTTAAAAATATCTTCGCTAGCTTAGGTAAGCTAGCTGGCACGCCCTGTTTGCGTACATAGGCCTTAGACACACGAGAGGATCTGCTCCAAGCCCTAAAAAAGGTGAAGAGGCGGGGATTTTCGCGCGTCTACAGAGATTGGCACGCCCGGTGGGACGTGGGCCTTTCAAAAATCGAGTTTTAAGTTATAGTCTTGCAAAAATTTTAAAAAGGTGTCGTTTTAACTTGTTTTTCTTTGCTTGTACTTAGGATATTTTGAAAAAGCTTGAAAAGCATGTCAAAATCCAATCCAAGTGAAGTGTCGAGCCAAGGCTCATGCGCATCAAGTTCTCACTCTAGGAGGATTTTCAAAAACAAAATAAAACTAGATGAAATCGAGGACTTGAGAAGGGAGTTTGAGGCCAAAATCGATGCTCTCAGCCAAGAGGCTGAAGTAGGCGATTCATGTTCATCAAACAGTGAACAAAGGCCTAAAAAGAAATCTGAAAAACCTCGCAAGCAAAAAGAGGCCTCCGTAATGGAAGGCAACCAATACCACGAGTCCTTCACACAAAAGGACCGTAAAGCCCTACAGCAGTTGCTAAAATGGCAGAATAAAGAGAAAAGAAACTACGTCCTGTCTGATTTCCTTCCTATGAATTACGAAACAGACAGTGACGATGAAATACCGAACTTCCATCGGTATGATGGCATGGGAGACCCTAGGTCTCACTTGCAGCTTTTCTCGCGTCGAGCCCATAAGAAGAAAAAGGACTCGATGAAATGGGTGTATTGGTTCCCTTTGTCCCTTAAAGGCACAGCTGCCAAATGGCTGGCTTCCTACGACTTAAGCTAGTTCGCTACTTTTGAAGAGTTAGCGAACTGCTTCATGCAAAGATTTGCACACAACGTAGAAGTCACGCCGACTCTGAATACCTTAAGGGATACAAAGCAAGGCATGAACGAAGACGTACATGCCTTCATTATAAGATGGAGGTCACTTTTGGGCCAAGTGCGAGAGCCCATATCCAAAGGATGCGCAGTAATGCTCATCCTGGATAATTTTAAAAGCGAGTTAAAAACCCTTCTCTCGCTCCATGAGATTTCAACTTTCCATAAGTTGATCAAAAAGGCCTCCCTTTTCGAAACCAACTTGCGAAAAGGGATATACGATCACTTGTGGAAAGGAAGTGCCGTTCCAAAAACCCGTTTGGAAAAGCCCATCGCATATGGGCTGCCCACGACGGACAAAGGGGCAAAGCCCCATAAAATCGCCAATGTCCGGGTGGATCCAGGCATGGCGGGCACTTCCAAAAATTTTGAAAAATTAGAAAATAAGAGGGAACACAATTTTCAAAAACCGGTTGAAAAACGGGAGTATACTCCGTTGGGGCAACCTGTGTCGGAGGTCCTAGACCTCCTACTTGCCCAGGGCATGATTGAACTCCCTGAAATCCCCGAAGGAGTCACTTCCAAAGGGGGGTATTTAAACCGATTTTGTAAGTATCATCGGCTCAAAGGCCATGATACCAAACGCTGCTTCTCTCTCTTAAATAAAATTGAGAACTTGATAGTAGAAGGCCGGCTCCAGGTCACTGCGAAACCTGAGCCACCTCAAGCTATCTTCAAGGAACCCTTTCCCAAACATGCCAGTGGTAGTGGGAAAGGAAAGGAGGTATGTACCCTCACCATTTCCAAGGAACTAGCGCAAAAGCCAGAACCTGGTCGACCTACTTGTGCGCCCATCCTTGTACTATACAAGAGGCCCGCCCAAGTCGTCATTCGGGGACCACCAAAAGTGGAAACCCCGGTAAAACCAGTTTTAAAAATCCAAGGTTCTCCTCAGCTCATCCTTAGAGCCAAGTTTAGCGCGAACCCTAGGCCGGTCGTGGGGGAAGTCACTAGATCTGGGAGGATCTACCAACCCTCGCACCTTCAAGGTGCTCAAAAGGTGGTCAGTGTGCCTGGCCCCTCAAAAGCATGTATCCCTAGTGGTCTGCCAAAAGCATATAAGGACAAAGTCATCCTAAATCCTTATGACTTCGAAAACCACCTTTCAAAGATTCCTATTCACATGTCTATCCTAGAGCTTATAAAAACCTCGCCTAGGCATAGACTTGTATTAGAGAAAATTCTAGAAAAGGCCAAGGTTGATTCGAACATATGTCCGGAATCCTTGTCTACCCAAGTGGCTTTATTAGGAGCAAAATCGCCCATCACTTTTTCAGAAGATGATGTAGATAGACCCTACGAAACCCATAACCAGGCCCTGCATATCGAGGTGGTTCTAAACAACCACTCTCTGGACAGGTGCTTAGTCGATGGTGGAGAAGGGCTCAACATCCTTCCACTTCATGTGGCGTATAAAATCGGAGTCACCTTGACTTCAGTGAACCCAAGCCCCATCGTTATCACTGGATACGATGGGAATGCATCTAGACCTTTAGGATCCATCGAACTCCCAATGGAAACGGGAGGGATCGAACACACGGGGGTGTTCCATGTCTTGGACATCCACCCCCATTATAACCTGTTGCTGGGAAGGCCCTGGATACACAGTTTGTGCGCTATGCCATCCACCTTCCACAGGTGTGTCAAGATCCCTTTTAGGGACCAGGTCGTAGTGATCCTAGGTGAGAGACACCCACAGCTTCAGGGGATCATAAACTCCCCTTGTTTATCAAGCTCCCAGGCCCATGAGGCTAACCTGGGGCAAATTATGGTTGAGCCACCTCGGCTCGTGTTGAACAACCCTAGGAAGGTTGTATGTGTGAAGGGGCCGCCCAAAGCAGGCCCCCTCCCGACTTTAATCCTCTTAGGAAAACCCAAGCGTTCCCTATTTCCAAAGCCCCTGGACAAGAGGCCATACGAGCCTAATATGGACGATAGCATGTTCCAGGACCACGACTTGTATCCTACTTTTTCAAAAAACAAAAAGTCGTGGAACATGTTGTTGAACATGGGCTACACGCCCTACAAGAGTCTAGGGGCGCAGAACCAGGGTCTCCTAGAGCCCATCCTTCCTAGGGCCAACCCAAGCCGATATGGGATCAGCTATACTCCCCGAATACCGCCGGAGCCACCCCCTGTGACCACCTGGGTCAAGGGTGCCCCGGAGCCTGCCTTAGAAGAGACCTACGATTTAGACCTCCTATTCCGAGTCTAACCCGTAGTGTTTTCCCTTTGTAGGTATGACGGAAGATCCCTTTTCTAAAAATACCAAAAACATTTGAAAAACTTAAAATAAAAAAAAAATCAAAAAACAAGGAAAACCAAAAACAATGGAAAAACAAAAACTCGAAAAAAGATTGCTTTGTATAGTTCCCAAGGTTCTTGTTTTACAAAAACCCAAAAAAATCGAAAATTTGGAAAATACCAAAAAGATTTTGTACATAGCTGCTCCTGGTAGGACTTTGGCAAAAGAAAAGGATTTTGAAAGAAACGTCGTCTACATAGCCAGACCAAAAGTTTCGAAATCACTTGAAAATGCAAGTACAAAACCAGGTCATTTTGAAAACCACGCATCAAGTTCCCTCGGGTCTATAGCCCACGAGAATGATCAAAACCCAGAAGTGGATCCCCTTGAGGAAGATCCTACTTCTGAGCTCCCAGAATTTCATAGAATTCTCGATTTTGAAAGACCTTCCCAATCAGTAGGAGGAGATTTCATAGAGGTGAACCTAGGGGATGATTCCAATCCCAAAACCATCAAAATAGGCGCATGCTTGCATGAAACTGAAAAGTTAGCATTCATTGCATTTCTACAAACCTATTTAGATGTGTTTGCATGGACGTATGAAGACATGCCGGGCATAGATCCCAGCATTGTCAAGCATCGTCTTCCCTTAGATGCAGGTGTAAAACCCATAAAGCAGAAGCTTAGGAAAATACACCCGAATGTACACACGCAAGTCAAAGAGGGTTTAGAAGATCTGCTAAAAGCCGGATTTATAAAACCCATTGCGTATTCTGATTGGTTGTCAAATATCGTTGTGGTTCGAAAAACCAATGGGAAAATTCGAATATGCATCGATTTCAGAAACCTGAATAAAGCCACTCCAAAGGATAATTATCATTTACCAAACATAGATTTGATAGTCGATAGTACTGCAAATCATGAAATATTTTCATTTATGGATGGCTATTCAGGCTATAATCAAATCAAACTAAGTCCACGAGATCACGGTAAGACCGCCTTCACAACCCCATGGGGCACGTACTGCTATACAATCATGCCCTTTGGTTTGAAAAATGCCGGCGCAACATACCAACGAGCCATGAACACGATCTTCCATGATCAAATTCATGAGCTTGTAGAAGTGTATGTAGATGATCTCTTGGCAAAATCCAAAACCCGATGCACCCATATCGAATGCTTACAAAAGATTTTCGAAAGGCTTAGGCTTTACAAAGTAAAGCTAAACCCTCAAAAATGTGTGTTCGGGGTAGAATCAGGGAAGCTTCTAGGCTTTATGGTGAGCCAAAGGGGAATAGAAGTCGACCCCTCTAAGTGTCGAGCCATCATAGACATGGCTCCACCCTCCAATCTCACCCAAATCCGTAGCCTCCAGGGTCGATTACAATCCGTTCGCCGATTCATATCGAATCTGGCAACTAGATGCGAACCCTTCAACAAACTGTTGAGGAAGGACACGAAATTCTTATGGGATGACGAATGCCAAAAGTCCTTCGAGAGACTGAAGGCATACTTGGTTAATCTCCCTGTTTTAAATCCTCCAAAGCAAGGAAAACCACTTTTATTATACATCTCTGTGCATGTAAATGCTTTAGGAGCCCTGTTGGCTCAATACGAGGATGACACCCATAAGGAGTATGCCATCTACTATATTTCGAAAACTCTCTTGGCTTATGAACGAAATTATCAAGCCATGGAGAAGACGTGCTTGGCCCTAGTCTGGGCCTGCCAGAAGTTCAGACACTATTTTCTAGATCATGAGATCTGGATAGTGTCCAAGCTTGATCCAATCAAGCACTTGTTCGAAAAACCCATTCTCACGGGTAGATTGGGCAAATGGCAGCTCCTTGTAATGGAGTATGATCTGAAATACCATCACCAGATCTCCATTAAGGGGCAAGCCCTAGCAGATTACGTGGCTGAATTCCCTTTAGAGGACGCATATCTCACTCTTGTCGAAATGCCTGATGAAGGCATCTTGCAAAACCATTTTCAAAACCACATTTTGGCAAATTCTTTCAAAAACCAAGTGTGGAAGATGCACTTCAACGGGGCACGAAACCAACGAGGGGCTGGTGCTGGGGTCATCCTAATCTCCCCTGAAAAGGGCGAGATTCCCATAGGAGTCCGCTTAGATTTCGAATGTTCCAACAACGTAGCAGAGTATGAAGCACTCATACAAGGCTTAAGGATTTCGAAAACTCTAGGGGCATCATGCATCGAGGTCTTTAGAGATTCGCTCCTTGTCATAAACCAGGTTTTGAAAATTTGGCAAGTACGTAATGAGAAACTACTTCCATATCACGAGTTGGCCACTCGATTGGTCCAATCCTTCCAGTCGTGTAAACTCACACGCGTAGGAAGAGAGGACAATGGCATCGGCGATGCCCTCTCCTCCTTGGGTTCAGCCCTGAAGGTCGATCCCATTTCAGGGACCAGATCTTTGGAAATATGGCATGCGCCCCACCCATCCACACACGACTTGGATATTTGCCAAAACAACCCAGAGTCTATTGAAAAACCCTGGTTTTATGACATAAAACAATTTTTAGAAAATGGGGGATTCACCGAGGACGCCACATCCAAAGATAAGGCATTCATTCGTAAGATTTTGACCCGATACACCATTCTAGGTGGGGTCTTATACAAAAAGAGTTTTTCCGGCATTCTGCTTAGATGTATCGACCTAGAGGAGGCTAGGATAGTGATGCATGAGTTCCACGATGGAGAATGTGGAGGTCATGTAAATGCCAACATGATGGCAATGAAAATACTTAGAGGGGGCTATTTTTGGTCCACCCTGAAAAGGGATTGTCACGATCATGTTAGGAAGTGTCATCCATGTCAAGTGCATGGGCACGCCATTCATATCCCATCATCTGCATTGCATTCTGTGGTCAGCCCCTGGCCATTTACCATGTGGGCGTTTGACATTGTAGGCCCAATCTTTCCAAAGGCCTCGAATGGGCATCGATTTATTTTAGCAACCACGGAGTATTTCTCCAAGTGGGTGGAATCCATTTCCCTAACCAATGTAATGGGGCAACATGAGGTGGCTTTCATCCGGAGGAATATCTTGGCTCGATTTGGGGTTCCACGAGACCTTATGTCTGATAATGGTACCCCATTCAAGAATAAGCGGATGGTTAAGTTGTGCAACACGTATGGCATAACTCACCACTTCTCCTCGCCCTACTACCCTCAAGGCAACGGCCAAGCCGAAGCCACAAACAAGACTCTCATTAGTATTATTGAGAAAACCTTAGAGAAGGGTAGGACGTGGCACGAGACGCTGGATGAAGCCTTATGGGCTTATAGGACTTCCATCCGGACTCCCACGAATGCCACACCATTCAAATTGGTCTATGGCACAAACGCCATTCTTCCCATTCATACTCAACTTCATTCATTCCATACATCCATAGCACTCGACCTCCCTCTAGAGACGCTTCAGCATGCTAGGATGGCCGAACTAGATTTGCTAGATGAGAGGCGACTCCTTGCCATGGATCATGCTCGTGCATACCGGCAAAGGATAGCCCGACATTATAGCAAACACATGAGACCTCGCCACTTTGAAGTGGGAGATCTGGTCATAAAAACCATCCACCATCGTGGCCCACACCCCCTAGGCAAGTGGCGCCCCAACTGGGATGGACCCTATGTTGTACGAGCAACCACTACGAACAATTCGTTTTGGTTGATCGATGTAGAAGGTAGGAATTTAGCAGATCCTATCAATATTCAATACTTAAAGAAGTATCATGTGTAGGATCTGGATTAAGTTCCATTTTTGGAAAATATTAAAAGGGATAGCTGCCCTGAGACATGTGAATAAGGTGCAAAGGCAACTCGTGTGACCCTGAGTGAGAGAATTCGCACTTGTGAAAGAGTGGAGTTTTCTAAATCGTGGTTACATTTCAAAATCCTTCCTCTTACAAAGAAAGGCCTAGTTCAATATAGCAAGATACTGGCAAGTAGTACGTGCTATTTCTAAATAGGCTGATCTGGAATGGATCGAGTGTAGGCTTGGGATAAGTCCTCCCCTCTTCTCTTCTACTTCTAAAAGGAAAACAAAGGCCCAAATAAAGGGAATTTCCCATTTCGAAGTATCTTTCCAAAAGAAAGAAACCAGATTTCCAAAGAAAAATCGAATCTCTTGTGGAAAAGAGGGATTAAAGAAAAAATACTCCCAAAGGGAGACCCTCTATGAAAAAAAGGAAAAAGAGGCCAAAAAGCTCAAAAAGAGCAGTTTTCCGCCTTCTATGCCTTAAACCACGGGACGCTTCAGAAGGGACCGTGGTATCTCTTTCCCCTCCCTGGCTTATCCCAAGCTAAAGCATGGTTCATTTCGAGGAATCCTAAAGTAAAAATAGGATTTACTTACTTGAATTTCATCTTGTTTGAGAATTCGACGTTTCGAGTAAGACGTAGGAATTTGAAATGAAGCTTGTTTTTCTTATAAACCCTCCGCTAGATAAGCGAGTGTTAAGACTCAAACAAGGGCAAGCACGAAGAGTTTGAGATCCTTAGGATCGAGGCTCAAGACAGTTGTCCCTTTTGTAAATAGCTTTTGTAAATAAGTTTTGAAAACCGAACATCGAACAGCATAGGATTTGCTCACTTAGAGCAGTAGGCCTTGTAAGTCTCTAGAGTTTGACCACATCTGGTCCCTGGGAGGTCGCCACTTTTGGCACCACACCCATGTCATTTGCATTCCACGCATGATACTTGCATGAACATGATCCCATTTTAGGACCAGATTCCATAGAACCCTTTGGCATGATATCTCCTCCTACCAGAGTTTGTAAATTGAGATTTTGCTAAAATTGGGACGATCCCATATTCTTCGTGGCTAGATCTAGGGAGACATTAAAAGGGGTGTTTGTCATCTTTGCCCTTATCCAAATCTATTTGGACAAGGCCAAAGAGGGGCATCTGTAAACACCCTGAAATCCCACGAATTTCTTAAAACAAACCTGGTTTTGTACAAGCAGCTCCAAAGGGCCATTTTGAGTCTGGAAACCCAGGAGCCTTCCAAACAACCCTGTACATATCTTTTGAACTCTATATTTTGAAAATATATAATATGGCTTTTGAAAACCTTTTAAAACACGTTTTGAAACCCCGAAGCAGCTTGCCTAATCAAGACAGGACTAACAATGTCAAAGAGAGCCCGGAACCGGAGCACATGTCAAGCCCGGCACAGCAACTCTCGTATCACATCCATACCCCCAGGATCTCGAACGTCCAAGACCCTGTTCTTATCAAAATGTCATTTGAAGTCATCTCCGGAAGCCAGAAACGGAGGCGGACGATCATGTTGGCGAAGACCCAACGCAGACGGAGTACTGATGCTGTCAGGCACCGCACAAATCGTCCGTTTCGAACCCAGCTCGAAGGAGTCAGAGTTCAGTTTGGATTGGATTTGGACCATATATATCCAAATCCCAATCCAAACCCATATGTGGACTTGGATTTGGATTTGGATCCAGAGATCCAATCCAATATCCATATCCATGGCCCACATCACCTTCTCATAAATGGAGGTGGGGCCCACTTGAGTTTCACATGGGATTATGGGCATGAGAGAGAGTGGGGATGGATAATATCAAGAGTGTTGTAATTAAGCTTGACTTGTGTGTCAAGTTTGGGGTTAATCATGTGGGTTAGCCTAATTGAGTGGGTTTAAGATTGTAATTAGCCAAAACCTAACCTAGGGTTGCACCAACATGAGGTGGTTAAGGTCTATGGGCCATGCAAAGGGAGCTCCCTCACCTAAACCTAACCCAAAACACCTAATCCTAGCCTACCACCCTAATCCACCCCTAATCTGAGCCTAATCACCTAACCCACTTCCCTAATCCCGGCCTAATCCCAACCTAATCACCTAACCCACTTCCCTAATCCTTCCCTAAACCTAGGTTAATTTCCCTAAACCTAGCCTAAACCTAGCCTAATCACCTAACCTAGCTCATTAAACCTCACCCTAAAACCCAACCACCTAACCTAGCCCTAAACCCCTAAACCACCCCTAGCCCACAATCTACCCAAACCACTAGTTTTTAAAATATCTAGCCCAACCCTTTCCAGCCCACCTTATCTTCATACCACCCTACCTAAACCACCTAACCACTACCCCAAACCCAGCCCTAACCGACCTACCCATCCCTATATAAACCCCCCCCCCTTGGGGGCGAGTTCTCCTAGCTAGATCGCCTTCCCCAAGCCCAACCGAGCCCCCACTTCCCAGCCCAGCCGAACCTGCTCCACCTACTCCGCCTACACCACCACCATCCCTCCATCCCACCACCACTTGCACCGCCATCTCCACCACCTCCCGGCCAAGCCTCACTGCCTTCCCCAAGCCCAGCCGAGTGCCATCTTCATTCCATTTGGTTAGTACCCCTTTACTTCGTCTCACCTTCTCTACTCCCTCTCCACTCTCAGCCACCTAAACCCTACCACAACACCCTACCACCAGCCATTCCCCTTTGCTGCCACCCTTCTCACTCAACCGAACCTAGTCATCCTAGCAGCCCGCTACCACCACATTCCCCTAAGACTCCCATTTGGCCTTCCCTTAAATTCCCCTTAGGTCCATATTCCCTAACACTCTATACTCTCCATTCGTGACCCTACACACTCACTTAGCCCAGCCCCTTTAATCCCCCACATCGAGGCGACACCCACTTGCAGTCGGCCACCTTCGAGGCGCCTATCCCGCGCCCCACTTGCAGCCGGCCAGCACCCTTTTTTGCTCACTCTCGCAGAGCTCCCGTTTGCAGCCCAAGGCGAAGGCCAAGCCCACGCTCAAGCAAGGCCTCTACGGACCAGCTACTAGTAAGTGCCTAACTCAGTCTTTAGTTGTATACTTGCTTGAGATTCAATTTGATACGGGGTTGTAATAACGGAGCATAGTCTCCCCCCGCTTGTAATAACGTGGTTTGGCACACCCACACACGTGCACTCTCTTAGTTGTGCACGATTTTGGACACACACGGGCCTAATCAGCCCCTAATACATAAGTAGACATATATACTTTCATTTTCGAAGGGTTTTTGCTTAAGTTGGGTGCGTTGTCTTTCAATTCAAGCACTCACACACATTGAGCTTTCGCTCTTATTTGAAAGACCCAAGTAAGGGCCGACCTATACTATTTGGGTTTTATTTCATGTCGTGTGTGTAAGTCTTTCAATTCAAGCACTTTCACAGACATTGAGCCTTCACTCTTACTCCCAAGACCTTAGTAAAGGCCTTATTGCAGTTATATTTGGGTTTCATTTATGTCATGTGTGTAGTACTTCAATTCAAGCACTCTCACACACATTGAGCCTTCGCTCTTACTCCCAAGACCTTTGTCAAGGCCATACTGCAATTTATATTTGGGTTTAATTTCATGTCATGTGTGTAAGTCTTTCAATTCAAGCACACACCCACATTGAGCCTTCGCTCTTATTTGCAAGACCCGAGTAAGGGCTCATATACATAATCTATATACATATCTCCCTTCGGTTATTTCCCTTCGGTCATTTCCCTTCGGTTATTTCCCTTCAGTATTGTCTTTACATTTTGGGTTTTCCCTTTGGAGTAGCGTGAGTTTGCATTGCATCTATGCCATACCACGAGGTAGGACGCATATTGCATCCAAGCAAGCCCCGCTCGAATTCGCCCATGTAGTGGAGTGTTCATAACACACAAACTAGGTGGCCCGAAAAGGGATAAAAGAAAAGACTTAGGCATGTGCAAATCCACGTGATCTAAAACATGCAATCGCATTTTAAAGACCCGAAATAGACACCTCGAACCGCTTCGTAGACTTTCTCTCCAAAACTCGACTTTTGCAAAGCGTACAGACTGACCCTTGCGCATCGGTGCAAGAAGGTCTGCGGCGACAAGAGCTTACTTGCTCATAGTCGCCACGTTTAGAAGTCAGTGTTAAATATATCTTCGCTAGCTTAAGTAAGCTAGCTGGCACGCCCTGTTTGCATACATAGGCCTTAGACACACGAGAGGATCCGCTCCGAGCCCTGAAAAGGCGAGAGGCGGGGATTTTCGCGCGTCTACAGCAGAGTCCCTCTTCTTCTTGTGGGCTCTGTGCGAAAAGAGTTGCAAGTGGGATCTAGGATCCCCCGTGCCATCATACCGATGGAAATTCGGTATGTCGTCGTCGCTGTCTGTTTCATAATCAGTTGGAAGGAAGTCAGACAGGGCGTACGATTTCTTTTCTTTATTTTGCCCTTGTAAACACCCCAAAATCAAACGATTTTCAAAAGCAAACACCTGGTTTAAAATATCCATTTCAAAACCAGATTTTGAGTTTTCGAAAACCCAAGAGTGGCAAAAGCTTTTAACTTCTGTTTTAAACCCCGTTTGAAATATGAAAACTTGGGCCAAGTCCCAATTTTATAAAAGCCCAAATCCAACAGGTGGAGCCTGACCAAAAGCAGCCTTAAAAAGCAGGTTCAAAAGCCCATAATGCATCTTGGCCTCATAAAAGTAGGATCAAACGGTGAAAGGAAAGCCTAGGCCAGAAGCAGACTTCAAGCTCGAAGCATCAAATGCCAAGCCAAGAACATCCACCAAAATAGTTGAAATCCAAGCCTGAAACAACAAAAACCAAACAAAATGAAGTCCAGAAAGGTGAGAAGGAGTTCAGACGAAAGGGTTGGGGAAGACCCAGCCCAAGACGGAGTGTTGATGAAGCCAGGGCCCATAGAAACTATTCGTCTCGAAACGCCAAGAAGGACTGAAGAAATGAAAAATTAGATTAGATCTTGACCCAAATATCCAGATCCAGACCCAAATAGTCTTTGGATCAGATTTGGATCTCAAAATCCAAATCCAAGATCCATACCCAAGACCCACCTCATTTGCCTATAAAAAGAGGTGAGGGGGTGCCATAAGTTCACGTGAAATCCAAGGGGCTTGGGGAGAGCTTGCATAAAGTAGGTGAGAGAAAATTGGTGTGCTAGATATTTTCAAGTGGGCCATAGCCATGTGGGCTTGATCAAGGGCACGGGTTCAAGCCTTGTATGAACCTAGGCTCAAACCAAAGGGCTGCACTGACTCGAAGAAGGGCTGCACAAGGGTGTGGAAGCATGGGCAAGGCATGGTGGACCGGCTCCAAGAGGTAGGTCTCTCAACCTGATCCTAACCTAGCCTAAACCACCTAACCCACCCCACTAAACCTAACCCTAAACTAGCCTAGACCTAGCCCCTTTCACCTAAACTGACCCAAACTTCCCCCTCACCTTCCCTAGATACCCCACCACACCACCTGGTCGTAACCTGTCCCCGGCGCACCTAGCGCCACACTACCGCCTGTTACCTAGCACCTGACTCCCTCACCTTCCCAGCCGTGACCCTCACCACTCCACCTGCCACCCATCCTGAACCCCAGCACCTACTAGGACCACATACCTGCCACCTTTCAACTCCTGATGCCTACCGCGCTCCGCGCGCCCCTACTTCGTGCGCCTAGCGCCTGTCTTCTGCCACGCGCCACTGCCGCACCCGACTAGCGCCTGTCTTTTGCCACACGCCACTGCCGCACCGGACTAGCGACTGCCTAACTCCCGCACCCCACTGCCTAACTCCCACACCCCACTGCCTAGCTCCCAGCCCACACCTAATAACCTACCTTAGACAAGACCTCCTAGCCGCATCCTTCTCCCTAGCGCCAACCTAACCCCCACTTAGGCCATGACCTACCTTAGCCAATACCCGCCTTGGCCGAACCTAGTCCTTCCTAAACCCAATACATCTGGCTGCCCTAAAGTATACCCCAAGCCCAACCCCACGTCAAAACCCACCTAGGGAGACCCATCTCTTGGCTGCCAAGGTGGACAAACCCAAGCACATTGAGAGGAAAAGGCGACCACTTGTAAGTGTTTAAATTCGGTTTTTACCTTACTCATTTCAAATTCAATTCAATTCTATACGGGGTTGTAATAATGGAGTGTAGTCTCCCCCCGAAATGTAATATTCGTGCTTGATACACAAAGCACACATGTACACTTCAGCCATATTGCTCTTAAATGTACACCAAACACCCACATGCACTTGATCCTTTCCGCTCTTAATTGCACACGATTGCACACACATTGAGACTTCACTCTTAAGCTAAAGTATATATTTCCCTTTGGGTATTTACTTTAGTGAAAGCTGTGTGAGTTGCAATTCAATTCGGGTTATTACATTCATGTCGTGTGAGTTTGTCATTTAAATTTCACACTCGCACCCAAGAAGTACTTGAGCACTTGCTCCACACTCTCACGCACGTTTTGAGCCTTTGTTGCTCATAAGATATAGCATACTTCTATATTTTCTAGTTGCGTGAGTTTTACATTAAGTCGTGTACGCACTTACATTTCCGGGTGGTTCAATTCATGTTGTGTGAGTTTGTCAATTAAATTTCTCACTACACACATGCATGCATTGAGCCTTTCCGCTCTTATCATATATCTATATTTCAATTTCAGCAAAGTTCAATTCATATCGTGTGAGTTTGTCATTTAAATTTCACACTACACATGCGTGCATTGAGCCTTTCCGCTCTTACTATATACTTATATTTCAATTTCGGCAAGTTCAATTCTAGTCATGTGAGTTGTCTTTCCATTTACACACCAAGAGCACTCACTCACAATTGAGCCTTTCCGCTCTTAAGATATAAGTATATTTCAATTCTGTAATTTACATTCAAGTCATGTGAGTTGCTTTCAAGTTCGGGTATTTCCCTTAAGCTGCGTGAGTTGCACTTCCATTCGGGTATTTACATTAAGTTGTGTGTGTGAGTTGCTTTCAATTCGAGCTTAGCTCACATCATCATATCAAACCCGAAAAATATTTGTGCATCCTTGCATTCGTGCGTTTTCAAAGAGGAAACCCCGAATCTATGCTCAAACTCGCTGAAATTAGGCCACTCACACACATCTGGCCTAAATAGCTTAAAATCTCAAAGACTTGGAATCGTACAACCCCCTAATAAAAACTGCAATTTAGGCATACAATCATCGAAACACTTACTTTTCTTTCAAAAGTATACGTTTGTTTAAAAGATCAAAGGTTAAGCACTTAAACTGACCCTTGAGCATCGGTTCAAGAAGGTTTAAAGCGGAAAGATCTCGCTTTCTCACAATTGCCCAAAAGTCAGATATTTCCAAAAACTTTGTTAGTTTAAGCAAGCTAGCTGGCACGCCCTTTAAAAGCGACGTAGGCACGGGAAGGTTTATTTCAGGCCTCAAAAGCCAAAAGTGAGAATTTTCGTTGTTTACAACCCTCTCAACAGTTGTTGAAGGGCTTTACGATTCTTCAGTGTGAAGGAATCATGGTATTGGTCCCCCTCTATTGCGGAGGTTTCCTTGGGTTTTCTTGCTTTTGTAGTTCTTTTCTTGGCTTTGGCAGGTTCGCCATGTGACGAACAAGAGTCGACCACCTCAGCCTCCTAGCTAAGGGCATCGATTCTTGCGTCTATCTTAGCCTCGAATTCCCTACGCAAGTTCTCTAACTCTTCTCTTTTACATTTTATTTGATATTTTGAAATCTTTTTAGAAAGGGAACTTGACGAGCGCGAGGCCCGACTAGTTACTTCGTTAGAGCCTGAACTAGACATGACTCAACAAAAGGTTTTAAAATCCTAAGAAATGCAATTTAAGCAAAAATTTTAACACTTTCGAAAAAATTTTGCAGAGTTCTGCTTGTTTTATCAACTTTTCAAGTCCCTGGTCCCACCGGGCATGCCAAATCTGTAAGCACGAAAATTCTAACTTCTGGTTTTGAAGTCGGAAATGAACCTTTTTGCGTCTACATCGTTTCTGTGGGCGTGCCAGCTAGCTTTGCTCAAGCTAGCGAAGTTTTTGAAATATCTGACTTTTTAAAGGCAATTGTGAGCAAGCGGGATCTTTTCGCTTTAAACCTTCTTGAACCGATGCTCAAGGGTCAGTTTAAGTGCTTATAAACATTGATAAAACAATTTTGACTCTTTGAAAGGAGCTAAGTGTTTTGAAAATTCAAGTTTGCCTAAGTTTGCAAGTTTTATGTACGAGAGTTGGACGATGCCAAGTCTTTGAGTTTTAAGCTATTTAGGTTGGATATGTGTGTGCATAAGTAGCCAAATTTCAGCGAGTTTGAGCGTAGATTCAGGTTTTTTTTAAAACGCATGAATGCAAGGATGCACAAATATTTTTCGAGTTTGATATGATGATGTGAGTGTAGACACGCGAAAATTTTCACTCTGGGTTCTTAGACCTGAAGTGAACCTTTTTCATATCTAAGTCGCTTTAAAAGGGCGTGCCAGCTAGCTTACTCAAACTAGCGAAGTATATTTTGAAATATCTGACTTATGGGGTGACTGTGGACAAGTGGGCTCTTTTCGTCGCAAACCTTCTTGAACCGATGCTCAAGTACGCTTTAGAAAATATCAATTTGAACAAGCATGGACTTTTGAAAAGAGTATGAAAGTATTTGATCAATTGTATGCCTATGTGCAGATTTTTATGTGCGTGGGTTGCACGTATCTGTCTTTGAGTTTTATTTACCTAGGCGTGACATGTGTGCATCAAGTGCCTAAGTCTTGGCGTGTTTGCACGAGTTATTCGGGGTTTGTTTGATGCAAGTATGCGCACTATCTCGAGTATGAAGGATATGCAATGCAACTCACACAATTGAACATTAAAACCCGAAATTAAAATACATAGCTGAAGGGAAATTGCGGAAGGGAGATATAGATATAAGAGCAGAAAGGCTCAATGTGCGTGTGTGTTGTGTATAAATGTAAAGACAACTCACACGGCTTGGAATGTAAAACCCTGCTTGACTTAAATTTAAAGTACGGAAGGGAAATACGTATATATATATGGGCCCGAAGGTCGCCAACGTGTGCGTGTGTGTTTGTGTGTAAATGGAAAGACAACTCACACACACGACTTGAAATTTAATTTGCGGAACGGGGAAATATAGATATAAGAGCAGAAAGGCTCAATGTGTGCGTGTGTGTTGTGTATAAATGTAAAGACAACTCACACGACTGAAATTTAACAACCCCGAATGTAAATACGTACACAATTGAACCGGGAAAACTCACGCAGCTGAAAGTATATAGATATGTCTATATCTTAGGGGTTGCCAAAGCCAAAATGGTGCGTGAGTGCTCGAGCAAGTGCTCGGGTGTTCTTTGGGTGCGACTGTGGAATCGAAATGACAAACTCACACGACTTTTAAAGTAACAACTCGAATGAAATTGCAGCTTATAAGGCACTTACTAGAGTCTTTGGAGTAAGAGCGAAAGCTCAATGGTGTACGTGGGTGCTTGGTGTACGAGATAAGAGCTAAGGCTCAAGTGCACGTATGTGTCTCGTGTATCAAGCAACAATATTACATCTCGGGGGGAGACAATGCTCCGTTAATACAACCCCGTATCCGAATTGAATTGAATGTAAAGCAAGTTAACATAAGAGACCAAGTTTAGACACTTACAAATAGCTGGTCCGTCGTCACTTGCTCGTATTTGGGCTTGTGGTTCACTTCGGGCAACCAAGGACATGCTCTCCTTGAAGCTTGAGGCGTGAAGTGGCTGGCCGGAGGTTGAGCTTGGTGGGGTTTGGCTTGAGAGGTAAGGGTTCACGGCTAGAGTGGGTTGCGAGGCTTTAGTGGGAATAGGTAAGGGAGCGTACGGGTCTTAGTGGGTTGTATGGGGTTATGGCAAGGTGGGAATGATGCGGGAGGTGCTAGGCTAGAGGTCACGGCAAAGGGGCGTGATGTGGGGTGTGGGAGCGTAAGGCGGTGGACATAAGGCGGTGGATGTGATGAAGGGAGTTGGGGTCGGTGCTAGGTAGGTGGGAGTGTAAGGTGGTGCTGGGGTGTGGAGTTGGGTTGTGGCGGTGGTAGGTCGGTTAGGAGGTGGTAGGGTGGCAGGGAGTCGGTGGTTGGTCGAGACAGTAGGTCGGCTAAAGTCGGTTAGGGAGTCAGTTGATGCTAGGCGCTAGGTGCCAGGGAGACGCACGGCGCGGGAGTGGGGCGCGGGAGCGGGGCGCGTGCAGGGAGCGCGGGGCGTGCTACGGTGAGCAAGGGGTGTTCGGGTGGCGATGGGAGGTGGTTCGGGTAGTGCTAGGGGGTGTTCGGGTGATTGGGTTTGAGTCGGTTAGGGTGTTAGGCTGGTTTAATTAGGATTAAGGGTGTTGTGGGATAGTTAGGTGGTGTTGGTTAGTGTAGGTTTAAGGTGGTTTAGAGGGTTAAGAAGAGATGGGTTTAGGGTGGATTAGGGCTTACCTTTAGGGGATGGCCGGCTAGGTGGTGCTCAAGGGTGGCGCAGCCACTTCACTCCTTCCATGCGTAGGTAGGTTCCGCTCAAGTGGTGGTGCAGCCCACACTTAACCCCATTTTGCCCATAATTAACCCACTAAACAAAATTAAGAAAGCCCTAAACACTCACCTTAATACCCTCTCTCCTCCAAGCTCCTCCAAATGGATTTCACGTGAACTCTTGGGGACCCCTCACTCCTATTTATAGGCAAATGAGATGGGTCTTGGATATGGGTCTTGGGTTTGGATCGTAGAATCCATGTCCGATCCAAACACTATTTGGATCTGGATCTTGGATCTCGGATATTTTAAGATCCATATCCGATCCAAATCCAACATTTTTATGGATATGGATCTGGATATTTTGGTCCAAATCCGATCAAATCTAAATACTATTTGGATCCAATCCAAATCCAAACACTATTTGGATATGGATCTGGATATTTATGGTCTAGATCCAATCCAAATTTTCTCTAGATGGTCTTTCTTGGCTTTTTGAGGTGGACATTTTGTGCGGGCACTAGCTTCATCAGCGCTCCGTTTGGTGCTGGGTTTTCTCCAACTTTGTCGTCCAGACTCCATCTCGCCATTCTAGACTTTATTTTTGTTCATCTTGGCCTTTTTTGATTCAGATCTTCGTCGCTTGGATGGGGATGCTTGATTTGGCTTTTAGGTGCTCTATGCTTGCTTTCTGCATCAGGCCTAGGCCTTCCTTTCACCTTTTGACCCTGGCTTTTATTAGGCCAGGGTGCTGCTTTCGGGCTTCTACACTCGTTTCTAAGTCTGCCTTTGATTTGGCCTTCGTGGGCTGGTTTCTAAGCTGCTTCTTGATCAGGTGTCGTCTTCCTTGCTTCACCTATTTGTCTTTTGCTTTTTGGGAAAAATGGGGCTTCACCCGAGTTTAAGGCATTCATATTGGATACTGGGTTCAAAACAGTATTTATAAGCTTTTTGGGAAGCTCCTGGGTTTTCGAAAATGCAAAATGGCTTTTTGAGTTGATTTGCAAACCAAGGGTTTGTTTTCTAAAAATCGTGGGATTTTGGTACGTTTATAGTGAGCTAGGCTCGAATTGAAAGCAACTCACACACACAACTTAATGTAAATACCCGAATGGAAGTGCAACTCACGCAGCTTAAGGGAAATACCCAAACTTGAAAGCAACTCACACGACTTGAATGTAAATTGCAGAATTGAAATATACTTATATCTTAAGAGTGAAAAGGCTCAATGCACGTGTGTGTAGTGTGAAATTTAAATGACAAGCTCACAGGACTTGAATTGAACTTGCCGAAATTGAAATATAAGTATATAGTAAGAGCGAAAAGGCTCAATTGTGAGTGAGTGCTCTTGGTGTGTAAAGGTAAAGACAACTCACACAACTTGAATCGAACCACCCGAAAATGTAAGTGCGTACACAACTTAATGTAAAACTCACGCAGTTGGAAAATATATAAGTATGCTATATCTTATGAGCAACAAAGGCTCAAAATGTGCGTGAGAGTGTGGATCAAGTGCTCAAGTACTTATTGGGTGCGAGTGTGAAATTTAAATAACAAACTCACACGACGTGAATGTAACAACCCGAATTGAATTACAACTCATACAGCTTTCACTAAAGTAAATACCCAAAGGGAAATATATACTTTAGCTTCAGAGCGGAAAGGCTCAATGTGTGTGCAATCGTGTGCAATTAAGAGCGGAAAGGCTCAATTGCACGTGGGTGTCTTGTGTACGTTTAAGAGCAATATGGCTCAAGTGTATGTATGTGCTTCATGTATCAAGCACCAATATTACATTTCGAGGGGAGACTACGCTCCATTATTACAACCCCGTATCGAATTGAATTAAATTTGAAATGAGTAAGGTAAAAACCAAATTTAAACACTTACAAGTGGTCGGCTTTTCCTCTCAACATGCTTGGGTTCGTCCACATTGGCAGCCAAGAGATGGGTCTCCCTAGGTGGGGTTTTGACGTGATTTATGGTAAGCTTGGGGGCAGCCGGGTGTTTGGCTTAGGAGGGGCTTAAGTTCGGCCAAGATGTAGGGCTGGTGTTGGCTAGTGGGTGACGGCTAGGGTAAGGTTGGGGTGTTAGGTTGGCGCTAGGGAAGTGGTCCTAGTTAGGTGGGTATGGCGTTAGGTAATGGGATGGGAGCTAGGTAAGTTCACGGCCAAGGTAAGGTGGCAGGTAGGTGCTAGGGCAAGTGGGGTGTGGCCCGGCAGGTGCTGGGACGCGGGGGTCACGGCAGGGATGGCAGGCGCGGTGTGAGGCTGGCTATGGCGTGGGAGCGGCAGGGGGATAGTAGTTGGGCGTTAGGGAGTGAGGTGTGGGTGCTGGGGTGATGCTAGGGTGCGGCTGGGGGATGTAGGAGGTGAGGTTGGTTGTGGGTTGATAGGCGGTAGGTGCTGGGGTGATGCAGTAAGGAGGCAGGGAGTGATGGGGAGCGACAGGTGCTGGGACGTGGGCTAACGGAGTGCGGCGCTAGGGAGTGGGGTAGTATGGCACCAGGTGTGCCGGGGACAGGTTACGGTAGGATGGTGTGGTGCGGTATCTAGGGAAGGTGAGTGGGTGGTGTAGGGAGATGGCAGGTGCTGGGTCTTAGTAGGCGGGTGATGCTAGCCGGGGGGCTGGTGTAATGGGGCGCTAGGTGCACCGGGAGGTGAGGGATGCAGGGTGGCGGATGGGGTAGGAAGTAGGTTCAAACCGAGTGCAACTGCACTCGGTTGGTTTTTTATTTAGGATGGTTAGGGGGAGTTAGGGTCAGTTTAGGTGAAAAGGGCTAGGTCTAGGCTAGTTTTGGGTTAGGTTTAGTGGGGTCGGTTTGGTGGTTTAGGCTAGGTTAGGGTTAGGTTGAGAGACCTACCTCTTGGAGCAGGTCCACCATGCATAGCCCATGTCTCCACGCCTTTGTGCAGTCCTTCTTCAAGTTGGTGCAGCCGTTTGGTTTGAGCCTAGGTTCATACAAGGCTTGAACCCATGCCCTTGATCAAGCCTACATGGCTATGGCCCACCAAATCTATTTTATGCCCTCCACTCATTCTCTCACTTCCCAAGCCTCCCAATCTTGATTTTCACATGAACTTATGGCACCCCCTCACCTCTATTTATAGGCAAATGAGGTGGGTCTTGGGTATGGATTTGGATATTTAGGTCCAAATCTAATCCAATTTTTTTTATTTCTTCAGTCCTTCTTGGCATTTCGAGACGGACAGTTTCTGCGAGCCCTGGCTTCATTAGCACTCCGTCTTGGGCTGGGTCTTCCCCAACCTTTTCATCCGAACTCCTTCTCACCTTTCTAGACTCCGTTTCAGTTGATTTTTGTTGTTTCAGGCTTGGATTTCTGATATTTTGGTGGATGTTCTTGGCTTGGCATTTGATGCTTCGGGCTCGTAGTTTGCTTCTGGCCTGAGCTTTTCTTTCGCCATTTGATCCTGCTTTTATCAGGCCAGGATGCTTTTTGGTCTTTTGAACCTGCTTTTTAGGCTGCGTTTGATCAGGCTCCACCTGTTGGATTTGTTTCTTTATAAAATGGGACTTGACCTGAGTTTGAGAAATTTATATTTCGAACAGGGTTTAAAATAGAAGTTTAAAGCTTTTGCAACTCTTGGTTTCTTTGAAAACTCAAAATCTGGTTTTGAAATGGATGTTTCAAAGCAGGTGTTTGTTTTTGAAAATCGTTTGACTTTGGGGTGTTTACAAATCTATTTTGAAATCCATGGGCTTTTAACTTGTATTTAAAACCTTTATTTTGAAATATTTTCTGAAAAGGTTTAAACTCTGAAATTTTGGGGTTTTAAAGATTCAAAAAGGCTATAAGCTGGTTTTTGAAATTCAAGAGTGTAAGCCACGAAAATTCTCACTCCTGGTTTTGAAGCCGGAAATGAACCTTTTCGAGTTTACGTTGCTTTTAGGGGTGTGCCAGCTAGCTTGCTCAAGCTAGCAAAGTTTATCGAAATATCTGACGTTTTGAAAGGCGGTTGTGAGCAAGCGGGATCTTTTCTCTTGAAACCTTCTTGAACCGGTGCTCAAGGGTTGGTTTAAGCACTTAGAAAACCTTTGATTTTTCAAACAAACATATACTTTTGAAAGAAAAGTAAATTGTTTCGATGTATGCCTAAATTGCAGTTTTTATTACGGGGGTTTCACGTTTTCAAGTCTCTCGAGTTTTATCTATTTTAGGCCGGATGTGTGTGCTTAATGTGGTGTAAGTTTAGCGAGTTTGAGCATAGTTTTGGGGTTTCCTCTTTGAAAATACGTGAATGCAAGGATGCACGAATACTTTTCGGGTTTGATATGATGTGAGCTAGGCTCTTAAAATATAAGTATATAAGAGCGGAAAGGCTCAATGTGAGTGAGTGCTCTTGGTGTGTAAATGGAAAGACAACCTACACAACTGGAATTGAACCACCCGAAAATGTAATTGCATACACAACTTGGAATCTAAAACTCACGCAGCTTGAAAGTATATAGATACACTATATCTTATGAGCAACAAAGGCCCAAAATGTGCGTGAGAGTGTAGAGCAAGTGCTCGAGTGCTCTTGTGTGTGTATGTGTGGAAGCTTAAATGATAAACTCATACAACTTGAATGTAACAACCCAAATTAATTTGCAACTCACACGGCTTTTACTAAAGTCTTTGGAGTAAGAGCGAAAGCTCAATGTGTGTGCAATAGTGTGCAATTAAGAGCGGAAAGGCTCAAGTGTATGTGGGTGTCTTGTGTACGTTTTAGAGCAAAGAGGCTCAAGTGTGCGTATGTGGCTTATGTATCAAGCACCAATATTACATTTCGGGGGGAGACCACGCTCCATTATTACAACCCCGGATCGAATTGAATTGAAATTTAAAGGAGTAAGGTAAAAACCGAATTTAAACACTTACAAGTAGTCGGCTTTTCCTCTCAATGTGCTTGAATCCGTCCACCTTGGCAGCCAATCGATAGGTCTCCCTAGGTGGGGTTGGACATGAGAGTTTAGGCTTTAGAGGGGGTGCTTGGGGGCAACCGGGTGCTTGGGCCTAGGAGGGGCTTGGTTCGGCTGTAAACACCCCAAAATAAAATCATTTCATAAAACCAATACCTGGTCTTGAAAGCCCATTTCAAAAACCCATAGTGAGTTTTCGAAAACCCAGGAGCTTCCAAAAGCTTGTAAATTTTGTTTTGAAACCTCGGTTAAATGTGGATTTCTTAAACTCGGGCCGAGTTCCATTTTGCCAAAAAGCCAAAGACAAACAGGTGAAGCATGGAAGACGACGCTTGATCAAGAAGCAGCCAAGAAAACAGCTCAAAAGGGTCAAATCGAAAGCAGCCTCAGAATCAGATTCTGAAGCCCAAAGGAAGCACCTTGGCTTGATAAAAACCAAGTTCAAAAGGCGAAAGGAAGGCCCAGGTCTGAAGCAGACCGCAAGCCTAGAGCACCTAAAAGCCAAATCAAGCATCCCCATCCAAGCAGCAAAAATTCAAACCCGAAACAGTGAAAATCAAGCAAAACGAAGTCTAAAAAGGCGAGAAGGAATTCGGACAACAAAATTGGGGAAAACCCAACATAAAACGGAGCGCTGATGAAGCCAGGGCCCGCACAAACCGTCCATCTCGAAACGCCAAGAAGGACTATTCAGAGAAAATTTGGATTGGATCTGGACCATAAATATCCAGATCCATATCCAAATAGTGTTTGGATTTGGATCAATCCAAATAGTGTTTGGATTGGATTGGATCTGGATCAAAATATCCAGATCCATATCCATATAAATGTTTGGATTTGGGTTGGATATGGATCCAAAATATCCGAGATCCGAGATCCAAACCCAAATAGTGTTTGGATCGGATCTGGATTCCAAGACCCAAATCCAAAACCCATATCCAAGACCCACCTCATTTGCATATAAATAGGAGTGAGGGGGTCCCCAAAAAGTTCACGTGAATTTGCTTGGAGGAGAGAGAGTGAGAGAGAGGCTAAGCCATGTTGGCTCAAGGGTGAGTGTGGGTCCAGCCTTGTGGGCTAAGTGGGCTGCAACCGAGGAGAAGGCTGCAACCGTGGCTTGGAAGTGGGCTCAACCTAGAAGGACTGGCTCCAAGAGGTAGGTCCCCTAATCCTAGCCTAATCCCCCTAAATCTTAGCCTAATCCTAGCCTAATCGCCTAACCCACTTCACTATACCTCACCCTAACTGAACCTAACCGACTCAAACAAAATACCTAGGCTAAACCCCAAAAACCCTCATATCCCCGCGCCCCACGCGTCCTCCCTACGCGCGCCACCCGGTAACTCAGCGTGCCCCTGCGGCACCCCAGCGCGCCCCTACGGCACCCCTTTAGCGCCAGGCGCCCTGCCTGCCACGCCCGTCACCCGACATCCCGACTGCCTTGCTGCATCCCCTAGGGCCACCAACACCGTGTTGTGCCTTAACCTGGCCGCACCCTTAGGACAAACCTACCTTAGGATCAGTCCCCACTTAGGCCGTGACCTTCCCTATGACCAACCTTAGACAAACCACCCTTGTTGCCGTGACCTCCTATCCAACCTAGGTCCCTCCGGCTTCTAAACCCGTGCCTCTTCAAAGCCCACTCAAACTCTCTCAAATCCGCCTAGGGAGACCCCTCTTGGCTGCCTAATTCAATTCGGATACGAGGTTGTATTAATGGAGCGTTGTCTCCCCCCGGGATGTAATATTGGTGCTTGACACACGAGACACATACGTGCACTTGAGCCTTAGCTCTTATCTCGTACACGAGACACACACGTGCACTTGAGCCTTAGCTCTTATCTCGTACACAAGACACCCACATACACAATTGAGCTTTCGCTCTTACTCCAAAGACTCTAGTAAGAGCCATATAAGCTGCAATTTCATTCGGGTTGTTACTTTAAGTTGTGTGAGTTTGTCATTCCAATTCCACGCTTGCACACAAGGGACACCCGAGCTCTTGCTCAAACACTCTCACGCACATTTTGGCCTTGGCAACCCCTAAGATATAGGCATATCTATATACTTTCAGTTGTGTGAGTTTTACGGTTCAGTTGTGTATGTCTTTACATTCTGGGTTGTTAAAATTCAGTCGTGTGAGTTGTCTTTACATTTATACACAACACACACGCACACATTGAGCCTTTCCACTCTTATATCTATATTTCCCTGTTCCGCAAGTTAAATTTCAGTCATGTGTGTGAGTTGCCTTTCAATTTATACACGACACACACAAACACGTTGATGCCTTTGGCTCATATATATATATATATGTGTGTGTGTGTGTATTTCCCATTCCGCACTTTACATTTAAGTCGGGTGGCTTTTAAATTTCAAGTCGTGTGAGTTGTCTTTCAATTTATACACAACACACACGCACACATTGAGCCTTTCCGCTCTTAAGATATAGATATATTTCCCTTCCGCAATTTACATTCAAGTCGTGTGAGTTGCATTCAATTTGGGTATTTCCCTTCAGTTATGTCTTTACATTTCGGGTTTTACATTTAAGTTGTGTGAGTTGCATAACATATCCGCCAAACTCGAGATATTGCGCATACTTGCATTCAAAGAAGCCCCGAATACCCCATGCAAACATGCCAATCTGAGGCCACTTGATGCACACACATCCCGCCTAAGTAGATAAAACTTAAAGACTTGGATACGTACAACCCCACATAAATAAAATCTGCAAATAGGCATACAAATCGATCAAGTACTTTCATATTCTTTTCAAAAGTCCATGCTTATTCAAAATCGATATTTTCTAAGCGTTTAAACCGACCCTTGAGCACCGGTTCAAGAAGGTTTAGAACGAAAAGATCCCACTTGTCCATAGTCGCCCCATAAGTCAGATATTTCAAAAATACTTCACTAGTTTGAGTAAGCTAGATGGCATGCCCTAAAGCAACTTAGACACGAAAAAGGTTCACTTTAGGCCTAAGAACCCAGAGTGAAAATTTTTGCGTGTCTACATCGGCCAAGTGATAGGGTTGGCTAAGGTAAGTCACCGCAGGATGGGGGCTGGTCCTAAACGGTCCTAAGGGACAGGGGTGCAGGTGGGCTAAGGCACAGTAAGGAGCTAGGCGTCGGGTGTGACAGGGCGCGCGGGGTGCCAAAGGGGGACATCGGTGCGCTGGGCGCGGTGGACAGGCACTATGACGCAGCATGGCGTTAGGGATGTCGTGGGGTTCAGTAGGGCGCACAGGACAGGCTAGGTGCGCAGGGTGCAACCGGGTAGCGCTAGGGCACAGCGGGGTTTAGGAGGGCACGTAGGGCGCGCGACTGAGTTCGGGTAGTGTCTAGGGGTGTGGTTCAAACCGAGTGCAGCTGCACTCGGTTGGGCTTAGATGTGGGTAGGTTAGGTGGTTTTTGAGTTGGTTTAGGTGAAAGTGGCTAGGTTTAAGCTAGCTTAGGGTGAGGTTTAGTGGGGTAGGTTAGGTGGTTTAGGCTAAATTATGATGGGGTTAGGGAGACCTACCTCTTGGAGCCGGTCCACCACGCGTAGCCCATGCCTCCACGCCTTGTTGCAGCCACTCCTTCACGTTGGTGCAGCCCTTGGCTAGGTCTTGGTTCATACAAGCTTGAACCCACACCCTTGATCAAGCCCACATGGCTATAGCCCACCACTCACTCTCTCTCTTCCCAAGCCTTTCTTGAGTTTCACATGAACCTCTTTGGGGACCCCCTCACCTCTATTTATAGGCAAATGAGGTGAGTCTTGGGTATGGATCTTGGATTTGGGTCTTGGAATCCGGATCTGATCCAAACACTATTTGGGTCTAGATCTCGGATCTCGGATATTTGGGATCCAGATCCGACCCAAATATTTAGTTGGATTTGGATCTCGGATATTTGGGATCCAAATCCAATCCAAACACTATTTGGATATGGATCTGGATATTTAGGTCTAGATCCAATCCAAATTTTCTTTTCTTCAGTCTTTCTTGGCATTTCGTGACAGACGGTTTGTGTGGGCCCTGGCTTAATCAGCGCTCCATCTTGTGCTAAATTTTTCCCAACTTTGTTGTCCGAACTCCTTTTCACCTTTCTAGACTTCGTTTTGCATGGTTTTTGATATTTACGGCTTGGATTTCTGCTGATTTGGTGGATGTTCTTGGCTTGATGTTTGATGCTCTAGGCTTGAAGTCTGCTCCTAGCCCGAGCTCTACTTTCGCCTTTTGATCCTGCTTTCTATCAGGCTGGGCTGACTTCCGGGCTTTGAACCTGCTTTTAAGGCTGCTTTTGGTCAGGCTTCACCTGTTGGCTTTTGGCTTTTTGCAAAAATGGGACTTGGCCCGAATTCAAGAAATTCATATTTCGTACGGGGTTTGAAACAAAAGTTTAGAGCTTTTTCAACTCTTGGGTTTTCGAAGACTCCAGAATCTGGTTTTGAAAAGGATTTTCAAACCAGGTGTTTGTTTTTGAAATTCGTTTGATTTTGGGGTGTTTACAAGGAGTTTTTGAAAACATCACCATTTTGGGTGTTTATAGGGTGAATGATGTGCATGACATGTAAAGCGTATTCCATATGAGATGATGGAGATACATGCTTAATGAAATGATTTAATGTCTTCAAGTCTCCATGAAAGGTATTTAGGGGATGCAGTCTACATGCCCCTAGTTTGGTGGAGATGACATGAGCATTCATGCACTATGGCCGATCCCTATTATGGCATGTGATGAATGATTTTTAATGAAATGCATGAATGACTCTTACATGCACTATGTCATTGGACATCTTGGGTTTTTGGCATGGCTTAGGAATATGGATGATATGATCCTAGCCTTTGATGAATTTTGTGTTGGGTTTGACTCCTATGTTTCACCTTCTAGGGAACTTGAATATTTTCCCAAGTCTAAGATTTTTTTGATTTTGAGGAAGTTCATGTAAATTCACATCACTCAAATAAGGGAAATGACATTTTTTTTATGATTTTGGTTTTTCTTTTTGATTTTTGATTTTTTTTTGTATTTTATATTTTTGATTTTTTTTGGATTTTGGAGACAACCTATACACAATATACAAAACCCAGAGTTAGTCTTATGTCCAAGGAGGATCCGGGGGTTCGGGTATGTAAACACCCTAAATCAATTTTTTTCAAACACCCCCAATTTCGAAAACCCAAATGATTTAAATCCTGTTGCTTTAAAATGAAGATTTTAATTCTTTTTAAAGGTTTCAAATTAAAGGTTTTAAATTAAAGTTAAAAGAATAAGGCTCGAAGGATATGAATGAATCAGGCGAACAAGTGGGGCCGACTTCAAGCCAGGATCAAGCTCACGAAGGATAAGCTCGGAAGCAAGGGAGTGGACCAAGTCCAAGTATATCTTCGTCCAAAAGCCAAATCAAATGGGCCAACTCTCACAAGGCAACTCGAGTGCTTATCTTATCAAATCAAATTCAATCCACAATTTTTTTAAATCAAGTGCCACATGTAGATAAGGATTGACAGACTTTTGCAAGATAGAACGGATTGAATCTTGGGCTGATTTAAAAATTTTATCAAGCCACATCCAAAACATGTACCAAGTTTACATCAAGTAAGGAAGGGCAAGCCACAAAGGAGGATGATCAAGGCCTTGAATCAAGCCTAGCCAAGTGCATTCAAGTCCAAATGGCTAGGACAAAAAGCACATGACTCAAGCTCAAAGCAGCCCACATGGGGCTGGTCCACCTTTGACCATGAAGGACCACTTGACCACATAAAATGGAAGGCCTTGGGGCTGGGTTTGGACCTTGGATCACCCGTCCCAAGGAAGGGACTAGAAGACCCACCTTGGCCTATAAATTGAGGCCAAGGGTGGGGCGTGAATCCCATCTTGGGAGAAATTTTGGGGAGGCCATCAAGGGTGCTGCACTTTGAGTGTTTTGTGAGAGTTTTGAGAACTGCTAGGGAAGAGCTTAGAGAGGGAAGGGAGTGTAGGATCTAAGCCAAGATTTTTGTAAGAGTTGAGTGATCAATCAAAGGGGGAAGGGGCCAAGTGAGGGTCGGCCACTACCTTGGAGGTCGATTGTGGTGTAGGTCTGGGTAAGTGTTGCTTGAATTTCATTCTTCCACATCTCTTCTTCATATTCAATTCAAAAGGGGTTGTATTAATGGAGCCGTGTCTCCCCCCATGATGTAATAGAAGTAGATGTTGCCAAAATTTCCCTTTCTTTGATCATGCACTCTATGTGTTTGAGTTCTTTATTTTACCTCTCTATATTCTATAAACACTCTATATCTTCTAATTCCCTCTATGCTTAAGCTATTAAGTATATTTTAATTCATTTGCCTTCAATAATTTAATTCGTGATGTTGTGTTGTTACAATTTTAATTCGTGTTGTTTGAGCATACTCCAATTGTTCCGAAACTTTGCACATTTTTTCTATACACACAGTCCACTCCTTATAAAATTTTCAAGAATTTTAGGATCGTGCAACATCGTAATTAAAACTATGCAAAATCAGGAAAGTTTTTGTAAACTGTCTGTCCAACCAGTTTTCCTGTAATAGAGCTTGGATATTCATCCCATAACTCTTTCTGTGGGTATCCAAAATCAATAATTTCTACTTCAATGGAAATATGGCTTCCATAGCTTTTCAACAAAACTAAATTCATTAAATTTGAAACTCTGAGTACCGAGATATAGGCTAATCTTTGAGTCTCTATATTTCTGTGACAAAACAGTTTCGGGTGTCTCAGTAGAGGCACTTGCCAGATTCAATTCTACAATAATACAACTCTGAATCACAATCTGAAAGATATCCTAGATTCTCCACATCTCAGGCTTAGTCCTATAATGATTTTTGAGAGGTCTGTAAAACATTTAAAAATATTCGAGAAATAAGTCCTAAAAATAGAGTTTTCTGTTTTTCATAACTTGTTCATTTTGAAACTTGAAATCAAGTACACTTGTTTTTCATTCTCAACACCTTTGATTTTCATGTGAATTTGGAAGTCTCACCTATTTAGTTGGAATCTCTAAGCGCTTAGATTGACCCTTGAGGATCGGTTCAAGAAAGTTTAATGCGAAAAGAGCCCGCTTAGCCATAATCGCTAGTTAGATTCAATTTTTCTAGTTTTTTCGAAAACTAGCTGACACGCTCACGCATTAAGTAGAGTTGAGAGTTTTATTCCAAGTCTCTACATAGGCTTAGAGTAAAAATTTCATGTCTATAGAATTGGCACACCCGGTGGGACTCGAGTCTTTTAGGATTTCAAACTTAAGTGATTTTTCAAATTCCAACTCTTCAAAACTTTGGTGTTAATACCTCTTTTGTGCACAGGTCAATTTTTCAAAAACAATGTCAAGTTTAGATAATTCTTTTGAAAACAAGCCAAGAAAATCCTCATCACATTTCTCAAATCGGTTTTCCAAAAACTCAAAGAAATCCTCTAAAACTCGAGATGAAAAACTTACCTCTTGGGAGAAAGAGCAAGGCAACTTGAAAGGGAACTTAAGGCCCTAAGCCAAAAGGCCAAGGCATATTGATCCCATGAAAAATTATCTCGGGTACATAGAGAGAAAAAGCATACCCAGAAAACTAAATTGAACCCAGAATTTGATGAAGAAAATGAGGCTACAAATGCAGCAAGTGTTGAGATTGAATCATCTAACCTTGCCCATCCTCCAAGCATCCCATTTTCCATTGAAAAACCAAAAAAAGTTTTTTACGTTTGGAAAGATAAAAAAATTTGGAAAATCTTCTAAAATCAAAAACATTTGAAAATCAAAAATTTGAAATTCCAAAAGTTGAAAGTGAAGTCCATGTTTCTAGGCACATAAATAGAGTGGGGCATGAGGATCACTTCAATAAAGTCACACCAAATTTTCCACAAATATTCGCTCTGATGGGTTCTAATCCCATGAGCACCACTTCACATGCTTCACAAGAGAATGAGTGTTGCACACACGTAGGCTTGGAGGATGAAATCCAAGACCTCGCAAAGCAACAGGAGCTCGAAGCCATGCATGAGCTAGAGCAAACTCAGGATGCCTGGAAGGATGCTTGCTCTCACCATAAAAAGGTAGACAAGCTTGAAAAAGGTATATCCGAAACTTATTCCCCCAAAAACTCCCTACTTGACCCTCCCCTTCTTAGTGTAGAATCGGTAGATCATTCATATACATTGGATGCATCGAATCACACTCATGCACCCACATACCCACTCAATGATGTCAAGAATGTAGATTTTCAAGGTATGCCAAATGTCTCACACCAAGAAAAAGAATTTCAAAAAGAAAAACAAGATCAAAATAAAGTTCAAAACATGGTAGACATGGTTACTCCTAAGGCATGTATCGACATCTTAGGTACGCCTAACCCTACCATGAACAAAAATATTCTTTTGAGCCTAGGTTTATGTAAACATGAAATTTTTTTTCCCCCAGGTTATAAGACTCGGAGTGAACCTTTTCGTGCCTATGCTTGTGTGAGCGTGCTAGCTAGCTTACTCAAACTAGTGAAGGTTTTTTAAATGATTTTCTAACTTTGGCGATTGTAGGCAAGCGGATTCTTTTCGCTTTAAACCTTCTTGAACCGATGCTCAAGGGTCAGTTTAAGCACTTAGAAACTTTGATTTTTCAAACAAGTTTTACTTCGAATGATAAGTATTTTATGAGTTCGGTTCATGCACTCTTTGCAATTTTTATTATAGGGTTGGACGTCCCTAATTTTCTTGCAAGTTTTATCTGTTTAGGCCTGATGTGTGTGTGGAATGTGTGGCCTAATTTCAGCATGGTTTGAGCGATCGTTCGAGGGCTCTTTGGAAGCGAGCGAATGCAGGGATGCTGAAAATCTTTTTGGGTTTTTGAGAGCGATGATGTGAACCCACCCAAATTGAAATTGCAACTCACTCTGCTTGAAAGTAAATTCACCCGAATTTAAATGCAAACTCACACGAGTTGAAAGTAAATTCACCTGAATTTAAATGCAACTCACGCGACTTGAAAGTAAATTCACCTGAATTTAAATGCAGCTCACATGATTTTCACGAAGTAAATTCACGCGAATTGAAATATATATGTTTAGCTTAAGAGCGAAAAGGCTCGAGTGTGTGTGAGTGTAAAGAATGAAAAGACTCGAGTGTTTGTGGGTGTATTCGTGTTTAATTCAACAGTTTAAGAGCGAAAAGGCTCAAGTGCACGTGGGTGCGATTACTCGACTTTCACAAAGTAAACTCACGTGAATTTAAGTGCAACTCTACTTTCACAAAAGTAAACTCACACGAATTTAAAGTAAGTATACTTGCTTAAGAAAAGATGGGGTTCGAAGTATAGAATTTTTATAATTGTATATTGGGGCAGAGAGCGGAAAGGCTCAAGTGCTTGTGGGTGTAAAGAGCAGAAAGGCTCGAGTGCACGTGTGTGTGATTGTGTTCATCCACCAAATAAGAGTAGAAAGGCTTAAGTGCTCGTGGGTGCGATCGTGTTCATCCACTAGATAAGAGCGGAAAGGCTCAAGTGCTCGTGGGTGCGATTGTGTTCATGCACTAATATTACAACCCGGGGAGAGACTTCGCTCCATTAATACAACCCCGTTACGAATTGAATTTAAAGAAAAAAGTAGTTTGAAAGACTTACACTTTTTCCCTAAATTTAGCTCTGGATTCGGCTAGGTTAAGTCCACCTTCTTTGTTGCAGCCCAAGTCCAGTAGCTCGGTTCATGTGGGTCAAGATGCAACCGGTCTTGGTCAAGCTCGAGCCTTGTTGGTTGCAGTCAAAGTCGAGCCAACCAAGGAAGCATTCAGCCCAAGGTTCCATTGAGTTTGGCGCAGCCAAGCACGGTTCTTGGGGAAGAAGGCAGCCAAGTCAAGGGTTCGGTTGGCCAAAGGTTCAACTGGCCTTGGTCTTGTTTAAGGATTCAGTTCAGCTAGCAGTCCAATCGGTTCAGTTTTTGCAGCAAAACTGGTGCAACAAATCAAGTACAGGTCGGCCCATAGGTTCAACCGTGGTTCAATTGGGGTTCGGTTGGCATTGAACTGGTTCCTACTGGGTGCAGAAAATGGGTTCGGCCAAATGGGTTAGGTGCAACCAAGTCAAGGTCGTGAGTCAAAGATGGATCGGTTGGCAGGTTCAGTCTAGCAAGTCAAGGTCTTCAAGGTGGGTCAAGTCGGCCAGGTTCAAGTGATGCAGCTGGGCCTTGTTTTTCAAGGTGAGTCAGTTTAATCTTCAGCTGGGTTCAGCCGTGGGTCAAAGTCAATGTAGCCCACATGGTGGTTCAGCTAAAGGTGGTTGATTCCGTTGGCAGCCAAGGTTCAGCTGGTGTGGGTCGGCCCTAGGTGATGATGCCCAAGCTTGGTTCGGCCAGATGGGGTTCAACCCGAGTGTAAGTCAGCCAAGGTGCAGGTCTTCTTTATGGTTCACTTCAGCCAGGTGGCTTGGTTCGATTCAACCAACACAGCACAAGGGTTTCGACTGGCCTTGGTTCAAGTGGGTCAAGTGTAGCAAGATGCGGTCGGGTGCAGCTGGCCAAGGCGGTTCAAGTGGGGCAGCCAAGGTCGGTGCAAATGGGACAGCCAAGGTCAGTTCAAAGCAAGGTCGGCCAAAGGTGGGTTCAGTCAAGTGGGTCGGTCCGAGCTTGATCAAGGGTTCAACACAGTTCGGCTGGGTCAAGTTTAGTTAGGTGTAGGTCGGTTTAACCAAGGTAGCCAAGGTGCAACACAAGTCAAAGTCGACCAGCAAGTGGGTTCGGTTTGGGTAGGTCAAAGGCTTACCTCTTGGTGCAGCCCACGTCCAAGGTCACGAGCCTTTGTTACAACCGTGGTGCAGCCATGGTGCAGCCACCTTGGTCAACCTCGAGCCATCATGTTGCAGCCACCTTCTTTAGTCAAGAGCTCTCTTGGTTGCAGCCCATCCCCTAGGTCAAGCCAACAAGGTTGCAGCCCACTAGCCCTAGGTCAAGTCAACAAGGTCAAGTCCACCTTTGTTGACTTTCACTCAATCTCTCTCTTCCTTTCCCCAAGCTCCAAATGGCCAAGATCCTTTCACGTGAACCCCCTTGGCCCTATTTATAGGCCAAGGGTGGTTCTTGGTTTTGGGTTTGGATCCTAGGATCCAACCCAATCCAAACTACAAATGGACCTAGATCTGGATTTTTTTGTCCAGATCTAATCCAAAATTTCCTTTTTGAGTCCTTCTTTGGTGCACGAAATGGACAGTTTTTGAGCGGGCTCTGGTTCCTCGGCGACCCATTTTTAGGCTGGGTTTTCCCCAATCCTTTTGTCCGGCCAATTTCTCACTTTCAGGACTTTTTGTCGTTTGGTTTTGATTTGTCTGGTCCCGTTTGGAGTTTTCACTTGATGAGGTCGATCTTGGATTTTCCAATGAACTTCTGATTTTTGTTTTTACAAGCCTAGTGCTTTGATTTCGAACGGCTTCATCGGGGTCTTGGCTTCTTCTTTTATATTTTGGAGTTGAATTCTGATTTTGACATGGATGCCAGTTTTGATTCTCTACCTCATTTTTATTCGGATGGGGTGAGCCTCTCCTTCACTTTTTGACCCGATCTTGAGCTAGATTTTGGATCGGGCTTCACTTGTTTGTTTGAGCTGCTTTGCAAACCAAGGGTTTTTGGCTTGGGTTTAAAAACCTTTATTTTGAAAGATTTTCTGAAAAAGATTTAAACTTCAAAATTTTAGGGTTTTTTCAAAAGGTTGGGAGTTGGTTTTTGAAATTCAAGAGTTTGTTGAAAACATTCCCATTTTGGGGTGTTTACAGTTTACACCATAAACACAAGCCTATGGCCATGATTTCCCTAAACCTTTATAAACCAACTAAGGGACCGACCATGCTTTCCCTTGGAATCCTTTTTCCTCCTTCGTGCAAGGGATCAAATATGCTCTCCCTTAGCACCCATATAAACTCAAGCCATCAACCCCTAGGGACAAACTTGGTTATACCTAGGATCCATCCCCCTATCATCCACCTACTAGGAGAAACCGAGCCACACCCGGCCAAAGTCGTCCATCCCCTAGAGGAACCCAAGATCAATCCCAAGCCATCCAAACCTAGGGTTGTGTGTCCCCTAGGGAAGTACAACTCTTCCACTATCCATACCTCCCAGCTCCTACCCAAACAAAGTCGTGTATACATCCATGATATGGACGACACCATATTCCAAGGCCATCCACTTTATAAAAACTTTTCAAAACTCAAGAAGCCTTGGAACATGATGTTGAATATGGGGTACACACCATACCAAGGCCTAGGAGCCAATAACCAAGGTAAGTTATAACCCATCCTACCTATGCCAAACCTAAGTCGATATGGATTGGGCTATACCCCATCCATACCCCCTGAGCCACCACCTAAGACCACTTGGGTCAAGGGTGCCCTAGAACCCACTAACACCGAGACCTATGACTTAGACCTCTTGTTTAGAGTCTAATTCATGATATTTTTTTTATAGGTTTGATGGAAGATCCCTTCTTAGAAAAAATCCAAAAAACATTATATATTTGGAAAAAGCCAAAAAAATTGAAAAATCTGAAAATTTCAAAAAGAAAGTCTTTTATATTCATCCTTCTAGCTTTTGCTTTGAAAAAGACAAAAAATTTGAAAAATTTGAAAATTCCAAAAATATTAGCCATGTAAAAAGCCCATTTTTGAGTTCTTCCAAAATTGTATATATCCCTAAACCAAAATCGTGCAAACTTGTCATTCACAACTGTAAACACCCCGAAATCCCACGAATTTCTTAAACGAATCTGGTTTTATACAAGCAGCCCCAAAGGGCCATTTTGAGTTTGGAAACCCAAGAGCCTTCCAAACAACCCTGTACATATGTTTTAAACTTTATCTTTCTAAAACATATAATATGGCTTTTGAAAACCCTTTTAAAACACGTTTTGAAACCCCGAAGTGGCTTGGCCCGACCAAGACAGGACCAGGAGAGCCAAGAAGAGCCCGGAACCGGAGCACCTGTCGAGCCCGGCGCAGCAACTCTTGTATCTGATTCACATCCCAGGATCTCGAACGTCCAAGACCCTGCTCTTATCAAAATAGCATTTGAAGTCATCTCCGGAAGGCAGAAACGGAGGCGGACGACCATGTTGGCGAAGACCCAACGCAGACGGAGTACTGATGCTGTCAGGCCCCGCACGAATCGTCCGTTTCGAACCCAGCTCGAAGGAGTCAGAGTTCAGTTTGGAGTGGATCTGGACCATATATATCCAGATCCCAATCCAAACCCATATGTGGACTTGGATTTGGATTTGGATCCAGAGATCCAATCCAATATCCATATCCATGGCCCACATCACCTTCTCATAAATGGAGGTGGGGCCCACTTGAGTTTCACGTGGGATATTGGGCATGAGAGAGAGTGGGGGTGAAAAATATCAAGAGTGTTGTATTAAGCTTGACTTGTGTGTCAAGTTTGGGTTAATCATGTGGGTTAGCCTAATTGAGTGGGTTTAAGCTTGTAATTAGCTAAAACCTAACCTAGGGCTGCACCAACATGGGGTGATCAAGGTCTATGGGCCATGCTAAGGGAGCTCCTTCACCTAAACCTAGCCCAGAATGCCTAAACCTAGCCTAAACCCCTAATCCATCCCTAATCTGAACCTAATCACCTAACCCACTTCCCTAATCCCGTCCTAATCCCAACCTAATCACCTAACCCACTTCCCTAATCCTTCCCTAAACCTAGATTAATTTCCCTAATCCTAGCCTAAACCTAGCCTAATCACCTAACCTAGCTCACTAAACCTCACCCTAAAACCCAACCACCTAACCTAGCCCTAAACCCCTAAACCACCCTTAGCCCACGATTTACCCAAACCCCTAGTTTTAAAATATCTGGCCCAACCCCTTCCAGCCCACCTTATCTACATACCACCCTACCTAAACCACCTAACCACTACCCACAACCCAGCCCTAACCGACCTACCCATCCCCTATTTAAACCCCCCTCCTTGTGGGCGGGTTTTCCAAGTGGGAACCACTCTCTCACCCAGCCGGGCCCTCTCCTTCTCCCTTCTCTCACCCAGCCGGGACCACTCCCCACCTCCGCCTGCTCCATCTGCTCCACCAGCCACCACCTGCACCGCCACCTTCCCTCTTCCATCCACCACCACCATTTGCCCAGCCGGACGCCATCACCTCCACCCAACCGAACCAGCCGACAGCCACCTGCCCGCCACCTTCCCACTTCCTCCGCCACCTCTCCCCATTCGGTAAGTACCCCAAACTCCCTCAAAGCCCCTCTCTACCACCTCTCCACTCTTAGCCACCCATCCTACCTTCATCTCAACCCTTTTGCCGCCACCACCTAAACCTAGCCGAACCTAGTATAACCCAAGTTGCTGGCCACTACTTAGCCACCATCTCCCATTCGGCCAACTCCCCTAGGTGTCCTATTCGGCCTTCCCACTAGCTCACCTTTTAGGTCCAGTTTCCCTAAGTACCCAACTCCCCTAGTGATCCTAATACCCACTTATTCAGCCACTTTAAACCCCCTACTTGGAGGCGCCATCTACTTGCCACTGGCCCCCTTCGAGGCGTCTATCCCGCGCCCCACTTGCAGCCGGCCAGCACCCTTGATCACCTACCTTCGCGGAGCTCTCGTTTGCAGCCCAAGGCCAAGTCCACACCCAAGCAAGACCTCTACAGACCAGCTACTCGTAAGTGTCTAAACTCGGTCTTTAGTTGTATACTTGCTTGAGATTCAATTTGATACGGGGTTGTAATAACGGAGCATAGTCTCCCCCCGCTTGTAATAACGTGGCTTGGCACAACCACACACGTGCACTCTCTTAGTCGTGCACAATTTTGAACACACACGGGCCTAATCAGCCCCTAATATATAAGTGTATATATACTTTCATTTTCGAAGGGTTTTTGTTCAAGTTGGGTGCGTAGTCTTTCAATTCAAGCACTCTCACACACATTGAGCTTTCGCTCTTATTTGAAAGACCCAAGTAAGGGCCGACCTATACTATTTGGGTTTCATTTCATGTCGTGTGAGTAAGTCTTTCAATTCAAGCACTCTCACACACATTGAGCTTTCGCTCTTATTTGAAAGACCCAAGTAAGGGCCGACCTATACTATTTGGGTTTCATTTCATGTCGTGTGAGTAAGTCTTTCAATTCAAGCACTCTCACACACATTGAGCTTTCGCTCTTATTTGAAAGACCCAAGTAAGGGCCGACCTATACTATTTGGGTTTCATTTCATGTCGTGTGAGTAAGTCTTTCAATTCAAGCACTCTCACACACATTGAGCTTTCGCTCTTATTTGAAAGACCCAAGTAAGGGCCGACCTATACTATTTGGGTTTCATTTCATGTCGTGTGAGTAAGTCTTTCAATTCAAGCACTCTCACACACATTGAGCTTTCGCTCTTATTTGAAAGACCCAAGTAAGGGCCGACCTATACTATTTGGGGTTTCATTTCATGTCGTGTGAGTAAGTCTTTCAATTCAAGCACTTTCACACACATTGAGCCTTCGCTCTTACTCCCAAGACCTTAGTAAAGGCCTTATTGCAGTTATATTTGGGTTTCATTTATGTCGTGTGTGTAGTACTTCAATTCAAGCACTCTCACACACATTGAGCCTTCGCTCTTACTCCCAAGACCTTAGTCAAGGCCATACTGCAATTTATATTTGGGTTTAATTTCATGTCGTGTGTGTAAGTCTTTCAATTCAAGCACGCACCCACATTGAGCCTTCGCTCTTATTTGCAAGACCCGAGTAAGGGCTCATATACATAAGATATCTACATATTTCCCTTCGGTTATTTCCCTTCGGTTATTTCCCTTCTGTTATTTCCCTTCAGTATTGTCTTTACATTTCGGGTTTTCCCTTTGGAGTAGCGTGAGTTTGCATTGCATCTACACCATACCACGAGGTAGGACGCATATTGCATCAAAGCAAGCCCCGCTCGAATTCGCCCATGTAGTGGAGTGTTCATAACACACAAACTAGGTGGCCCGAAAAGGGATAAAAGAAAAGACTTAGGCACGTGCAAATCCACGTGATCTAAAATATGCAAATCGCATCTTAAAAACCCGAAATAGACACCTCGAACCGCTTCGTAGACTTTCTCTCCAAAACTCGATTTTTGCAAAAGCGTACAGACTGACCCTTGCGCATCGGTGCAAGAAGGTCTGCGACGACAAGAGCTTACTTGCTCATAGTCGCCACGTTTAGAAGTCAGTGTTAGAAATATCTTCGCTAGCTTAAGTAAGCTAGCTGGCATGCCCTATTTGTATACATAGGCCTTAGACGCACGAGAAGATCCACTCCAAGCCCCCGGAAGGGACGAAGAGGCCGGGATTTTCGCGCGTCTACAACAACCCCACTCTATTGCCTAACACTTCCCTAGAAATTAAAGTGCTTGAAAATGATCAAAGCAAGGAGTAAGATCCCCTCATCCATGAGGAAGATCAAGCCTTCGAGCTTCCCGAGTTTCATAGAATCCTTGACTTGAAAACACTTTCAAATTCTGTAGGAGGGGATTTTGTAGAAATCAACCTAGGGAGTGAGTCTAACCCAAAGTGTGTCAAGATAGGTGCATGTTTGCATGAGCATGAAAAAGCATCATTCATTGCATTTTTGAAATCCTATGTAGATGTATTTGCATAGACCTATGAGGACATGCCGAGTCTAGACCCAAAAATTGTGGAGCATCATATTCCCTTAGAACCCAATGTAAAACCCATGAAGCAAAAGCTTAGAAAAATCCAACCCGATGTTCACTCCAAAGTGAAAGAGGGTTTAGAAGATCTTTTAAAAGCCAGATTTATAAAACCCATTGCTTATTCTCAATGGCTTTCAAATATTGTTGTGGTTCGAAAATCCAATGGGAAAATTCAAAATTTGCATTGATTTTAGAAATATGATCAAAGCCACTCCAAAAGATAATTTTCCTCTTCCAAACATTGATTTGATAGTGGATAGCACTGCAAATCATGAAATGGTTTCTTTCATAGATGGCTATTCGGGTTACACTAAAAGATGAGGCAAAAATTGCTTTTACTACACCTTGGGGCACATACTGTTACACGGTTATGCCATTTGGTTTGAAAAATGCCGGTGTCACATACCAAAGTGCCATGACTACCATTTTCCATGATCAAATCCATGAGCTCTTGGAAGTGTATGTGGATGATCTTTTGGTAAAATCAAAAACCCGATGCACACACATAGAATCTTTGCAAAAAGTTTTCGAAAGACTTAGGCTTTATAAAGTGAAGCTAAACCCTCAAAAATGTATTTTTGGAGTGGAATCGAGAAAACTGTTAGGGTTCATGGTAAGCCAAAGGGGCATAGAAGTCGACCCCTCTAAGTGTCGAGCCATCATAGACATACCTCCACCCGCCAACTTGACCCAAATCCGAAGCCTCCAAGGTCGACTCCAAGCAATTAGGAGATTTATCTCCAATTTAGCAACAAGATGTGAACCTTTCAATAAGCTTTTGAGAAAAGGGGTTAAATTTGAATGGGATTCCGATTGCCAAAAAGCTTTTGAAAGATTGAAAACTTATTTGGTAAATCCTCCAATTTTAAAATCTCCAAACCAAGGAAAACCATTATTGCTTTACATTTCCATTCATGCGAATACATTGGGTGCTTTGCTTGCTCAATATGAGGATGATAGTCTTAAGGAGCATGCTATTTACTACATTTCGAAAACTCTATTGGCATATGAAAGAAATTATCAAGTCATGGAGAAAACGTGCTTGGCCTTGATATGGGCTTGCCAAAAGTTTAGACATTATTTCCTAGATCATGAAATTTGGATAATGTCTAAACTCGATCCAATCAAGCACTTGTTTGAAAAACCTATCCTAACGGGTAGGCTAGGTAAATGGCAGCTTTTCTTAATGGGGTATGATTTAAAGTTTCATCATCAAACCTCCATTAAAGGACAAGCCCTAGCCGATCATGTGGCCGAATTGCCTCCTGAAGATATGTATCCCATACTTGATGAAATGCCCGATGAAGGCATCTTTGTAAATGAATTTCAAAACCATGTTTTAGTAAATTGTTTTAATAAAGATCAAGTATGGAGAATGTATTTTCATGGGGCAAAGAATCAACAAGGGACAGGTGTAGACATCATCCTATTATCCCTTGAAAAGGAAGAAATCCCAATTGCCAATCGACTAGATTTTTCATGCTCAAATAATGTGACTGAATATGAAGCACTCATACAAGGCCAAAAAAAATATATTTGAACAATCTAGGGGCAGCATTTGTTGAAGTCTTTGGAGATTCTATGCTTGTTATAAACCAAGTTTCAAAAATTTGGCAAGTCAAAAATGAAAAACTCATACCATACCACGAATTGGCCACTCAATTGGTCGATTCCTTCAAATCATGCACACTCACCCACATAGGTAGAGAGGACAATACTATAGCAGATGCCCTCTCATCCCTAGGATCATCCCTAAGAGTAGATCCCACCATGGGAACTCGATCCTTAGAAATTTGGCACTCACCCACTCCATCCACCCACAATTTGGAGATTTACCAAAGTGGTTAAAATTCCATTGAAAAACCTTGGTTTCAAGACATTAAAAACTTTTTAGAAAATGGAGGATTTCCCGAATTTCCTTCTCCTAAAGATAAAGCTTTCATTCGAAAAATTTCAACCCGATATGTGATTTCGGGAGGGATTCTTTACAAAAAGAGTTTTACCGGCATCTTGTTGAGATGTGTAGACCTTGATGAGGCTAGGACTATAATGCATGAGTTCCACGATGGAGAATGTGGAGGCCATGTCAATGCAAATATGATGGCCATTGTAGACGCGGGAAAATCCCCGCCTCTTCGCCTTTTTCAGGGCTTGGAGCGGATCCTCTCGTGTGTCTAAGGCCTATGTATGCAAACAGGGCGTGCCAGCTAGCTTACCTAAGCTAGCGAAGATATTTTTAACACTGACTTCTAAACGTGGCGACTGTGAGCAAGTAAGCTCTTGTCGTCGCAGACCTTCTTGCACCGATGCGCAAGGGTCAGTCTGTACGCTTTGTAAAAATCGAGTTTTTGGAGAGAAAGTCTACGAAGCGGTTCGAGGTGTCTATTTCGGGTCTTTAAAATGCGATTGCATATTTTAGATCACGTGGATTTGCACGTGCCTAAGTCTTTTCTTTTATCCCTTTTCGGGCCACCTAGTTTGTGTGTTATGAACACTCCACTACATGGGCAAATTCGAGCGGGGCTTGCTTCGATGCAATATGCGTCCTACCTCATGGTATGGTGTAGATGCAATACAAACTCACGCTACTCCAAAGGGAAAACCCGAAATGTAAAGACAATACTGAAGGGAAATGACTGAAGGGAAATAACCGAAGGGAAATAACCGAAGGGAAATAACCGAAGGGAAATAACCGAAGGGAGATATGTATATAGATTATGTATATGAGCCCTTACTCGGGTCTTGCAAATAAGAGCGAAGGCTCAATGTGGGTGCGTGCTTGAATTGAAAGACTTACACACACGACATGAAATTAAACCCAAATATAAATTGCAGTATGGCCTTGACTAAGGTCTTGGGAGTAAGAGCGAAGGCTCAATGTGTGTGAGAGTGCTTGAATTGAAGTACTACACACACGACATAAATGAAACCCAAATATAACTGCAATAAGGCCTTTACTAAGGTCTTGGGAGTAAGAGCGAAGGCTCAATGTGTGTGAAAGTGCTTGAATTGAAAGACTTACTCACACGACATGAAATGAAACCCCAAATAGTATAGGTCGACCCTTACTTGGGTCTTTCAAATAAGAGCGAAAGCTCAATGTGTGTGAGAGTGCTTGAATTGAAAGACTTACTCACACGACATGAAATGAAACCCAAATAGTATAGGTCGGCCCTTACTTGGGTCTTTCAAATAAGAGCGAAAGCTCAATGTGTGTGAGAGTGCTTGAATTGAAAGACTTACTCACACGACATGAAATGAAACCCAAATAGTATAGGTCGGCCCTTACTTGGGTCTTTCAAATAAGAGCGAAAGCTCAATGTGTGTGAGAGTGCTTGAATTGAAAGACAACGCACCCAACTTAAACAAAAACCCTTCGGAAATGAAAGTATATATATACACTTATGTATTAGGGGCTGATTAGGCCCGTGTGTGTTCAAAATCGTACACGACTAAGAGAGTGCACGTGTGTGGTTGTGCCAAGTCACGTTATTACAAGCGGGGGGAGACTATGCTCCGTTATTACAACCCCGTATCAAATTGAATCTCAACCAAGTATACAACTAAGGACCGAGTTTCGGCACTTACGAGTAGCTGGTCCGTAGAGGCCTTGCTTGAGCGTGGGCTTGGCCTTCGCCTTGGGCTGCAAACGGGAGCTCCGCGAGGATAGGTGACCAAAGGTGCTGGCCGGCTGCAAATGGGACACGGGATTGGCGCCTCGAAGGTGTCCGGCTGCAAATGGGTATAGCCTCGATGTGGGGGGTTAAAGGGGCTGGACCAAGTGAGTGCTTAGGGTCACTAGGATAGTCGAGTGTTTAGGGAAGGTGGACCTAAAGGGGAGTTTGTGGGAAGGCCGAATGGGACACCTAGGGGAAGGCCGAAGGGGATAGGATGGTTAGGTAGTGTAGGTTGTGCTAGGTTCGGTTAAGTGAAAAGGATGGTGACAAAGGGCTGAGATGATGATAGGGTGGGTGGCTAGGAGTGGAGAGGTAGTAGAGAAGGGTTTTGGTAGAGTTAGAGAGTGCTTACCGGATGGGGAGAAGTGGCGGATGGAAGAGAGAAGCCGGGTGTGGATGGGAGCTCGGCTGGTTCGGTTGGGTGAAGGTGGTGGCGTCCGGCTGGTGGATGGTGGTGGAGAGTGGAAGAGGGAAGGTGGCGGTGCAGGTAGAGCTGGTGGAGCAGGCGGAGGTGATGGAGAGTGGTCCCGGCTAGGTGAGGGAATGGGAGAAGGAGAGGTCCCGGCTGGGTGAGGTGAGGGTTCCAGCTTGCAAAACCCGCCCCCAAGGGGGGGGGTTTAAATAGGGGATGGGTAGGTCGGTTAGGGCTGGGCTTGGGGTAGTGGTTAGGTGGTTTAGGTAGGGTGGTATGTAGATAAGGTGGGCTGGAAAGGGTTGGGCCAGATATTTTGAAAACTAGGGGTTTGGGTAGATTGTGGGCTAGGGGTGGTTTAGGGGTTTAGGGCTAGGTTAGGTGGTTGGGTTTTAGGGTGAGGTTTAGTGAACTAGGTTAGGTGATTAGGCTAGGTTTAGGCTAGGATTAGGGAAATTAATCTAGGTTTAGGGAAGGATTAGGGAAGTGGGTTAGGTGATTAGGTTGGGATTAGGTCGGGATTAGGGAAGTAGGTTAGGTGATTAGGTTCAGATTAGCATGGCCCATAGACCTTGTCCACCTCATGTTGGTGCAGCCCTAGGTTAGGTCTTAGCTAATTACAAGCTTAAACCCACTCAATTAGGCTAACCATCATGATTAACCCCAAACTTGACACACAAGTCAAGCTTAATACAACACTCTTGATATTTTTCATCCCCACTCTCTCTCATGCCCAATATCCCACGTGAATTTCAAGTGGGCCCCACCTCCATTTATGAGAAGGTGATGTGGGCCATGGATATGGATATTGGATTGGATCTCTGGATCCAAATCCAAATCCAAGTCCACATATGGGTTTGGATTGGGATCTGGATATATATGGTCCAGATCCACTCCAAACTGAACTCTGACTCCTTCGAGCTGGGTTCGAAACGGACGATTCGTGCGGGGCCTGACAGCATCAGTACTCCGTCTGCGTTGGGTCTTCGCCAACATGGTCGTCCGCCTCCGTTTCTGCCTTCCGGAGATGACTTCAAATGCTATTTTGATAAGAACAGGGTCTTGGACGTTCGAGATCCTGGGGGTGTGAATCAGATACAAGAGTTGCTGTGCCGGGCTCGACGTGTGCTCCGATTCCGGGCTCTTCTTAGCTCTCCTGGTCCCGAGCCACTTCGGGGTTTCAAAACATGTTTTAAAAGGTTTTCAAAAGCCATATCATATGTTTTTGAAAGATAAAGTTTAAAACATATATACAGGGGTGTCTGGAAGGCTCCTGGGTTTCCAGACTCAAAATGGCCCTTTGGGGCTGCTTGTATAAAACCAGGTTGTTTTTGAAGAAATTCGTGGGATCTCGGGGTGTTTACAGATGCCCCTCTTTGGCCTTGTCCAAATAGATTTGGATAAGGGCAAAGATGACAAACACCCCTTTCAATGTCTCCCTAGATCTAGCCACGAAGAATATGGGATCGTCCCATTTTTAGCAAAAATCTCAATTTACAAACTCTGGTAGGAGGAGATATCACGCCAAAGGGTTTTTACTATGGAATCTGGTCCTGAATGGAATCATGTTCATGCAAGTACCATGCATGGAATGCAGATGACATGGGTGTGGTGCCAAGAGTGGCGACCTCCCAGAGACCAGATGTGGTCAAACTCTAGAGACTTACAAGGTCTATTGCTCCAAGTGAGGGATATGATCGTGACAATCCTTTTTCAGGGTGGACCAAAAATAACCCCCTCTAAGTATTTTCATTGCCATCATGTTGGCATTAACATGACCTCCACATTCTCCATCGTGGAATTCATGCATTACTATCCTAGCCTCCTCTAGGTCGATACACCTAAGCAGAATGCTGGTAAAACTCTTTTTGTATAAGACCCCACCCAGAATGGTGTATCGGGTCGAAATCTTATGAATGAATGCCTTATCTTTGGATGTGGCATCCTTGGTGAATCCCCCATTTTCTAAAAATTGTTTTATGTCATAGAACCAGGGTTTTTCAATAGACTTTGGGTTGTTTTGGCAAATATCCAAGTCGTGTGTGGATAGATGGGGCGCATGCCATATTTCCAAAGATCTGGTCCCTGAAATGGGATTGACCTTCAGGGCTGAACCCAAGGAGGAGAGGGCATCGGCGATGCCATTGTCCTCTCTTCCTACGTGTGTGAGCTTACACGACTGGAAGGATTGGACCAATCGAGTGGCCAACTCGTGATATGGAAGTAGTTTCTCATTACGTACTTGCCAAATTTTTAAAACCTGGTTTATGACATGGAGCGAATCTCCAAAGACCTCGATGCATGATGCCCCTAGAGTTTTCGAAATCCTTAAGCCTTGTATGAGTGCTTCATACTTAGCTACGTTGTTGGAACATTCGAAATCTAAGCGGACTGCTATGGGAATCTCGCCCTTTTCAGGGGAGATTAGGATGACCCCAGCACCAGCCCCTCGTTGGTTTCGTGCCCCGTTGAAGTGCATCTTCCACACTTGGTTTTCGAAAGAATTTGCCAAAATGTGGTTTCGAAAATGGTTTTGCAATGTGCCTTCATCAGGCATTTCGATAAGAGTGGGATATGCGTCCTCTAAGGGGAATTCAGCCACGTAATCTGCTAGGGCTTGCCCCTTAATGGAGATCTGGTGATGGTATTTCAGATCATACTCCATTAGAAGGAGTTGCCATTTGCCCAATCTACCCGTGAGAATGGGTTTTTCGAACAAGTGCTTGATTGAATCAAGCTTGGACACTATCCAGATCTCATGATCTAGGAAATAGTGTCTGAACTTCTGGCAGGCCCAGACTAGGGCCAAGCACGTCTTCTCCATGGCTTGATAATTTCGTTCATAAGCCAAGAGAGTTTTCGAAATATAGTAGATGGCATACTCCTTATGGGTGTCATCCTCGTATTGAGCCAACAGGGCTCCTAAAGCATTTACATGCATGGAGATGTATAATAAAAGCGGTTTTCCTTGTTTTGGAGGATTCAAAACGGGGGGATTAACCAAATATGCCTTCAGTCTCTCGAAGGACTTTTGGCATTCGTCATCCCATAAGAATTTCGTACCCTTCCTCAACAGTTTGTTGAAGGGTTCGCATCTAGTTGCCAGATTCGAGATGAATCGGCGCACGGATTGTAATCGACCTTGGAGGCTACGGATTTGGGTGAGATTGGAGGGTGGAGCCATGTCTATGATGGCTCGACACTTAGAGGGGTCGACTTCTATTCTCCTTTGGCTCAACATAAAGCCTAGAAGCTTCCCTGATTCTACCCCGAACACACATTTTTGAGGGTTTAGCTTTACTTTGTAAAGCCTAAGCCTTTCGAAAATCTTTTGTAAACATTCGATATGGGTGCATCGGGTTTTGGATTTCGCCAAGAGATCATCTACATACACTTCTACAAGCTCATGAATTTGATCATGGAAGATCGTGTTCATGGCTCGTTGGTATGTTGTGCCGGCATTTTTCAAACCAAAGGGCATGACTGTATAGCAGTACGTGCCCCATGGGGTTGTGAAGGCGATCTTACCCTGATCTCGTGGACTTAGTTTGATTTGATTATAGCCTGAATAGCCATCCATGAATGAAAACATTTCATGATTTGCAGTACTATCGACTATCAAATCTATGTTTGGTAAAGGATAATTATCCTTTGGAGTGGCTTTATTCAGGTTTCTGAAATCGATGCATATTCGAATTTTCCCATTGGTTTTTCGAACTACAACGATATTTGATAACCAATCAGAATATGCAATGGGTTTTATAAATCCGGCTTTTAGCAGATCTTCTAAACCCTCTTTGACTTGCGTGTGTACATTCGGGTGTATTTTCCTAAGTTTTTGCTTTATGGGTTTTACACCTGCATCTAAGGGGAGACGATGCTCGACTATGCTGGGATCTATGCCCGGCATGTCTTCATACGTCCATGCAAACACATCTAAATAGGTTCGTAGAAATGCAATGAATGCTAACTTTTCAGTTTCATGCAAGCATGCGCCTATTTTGATGGTTTTGGGATTGGAATCATCCCCTAGGTTCACCTCTATGAAATCTCCTCCTACTGATTGGGAAGGTCTTTCAAAATCGAGAATTCTATGAAATTCTGGGAGCTCAGAAGTGGGATCTTCCTCAAGGGGATCCACTTCTGGGCTTTGATCATTCTCGTGGGCTATAGACCCGAGGGAACTTGATGCGTGGTTTTCAAAATGACCTGGTTTTGTACTTGGATTTTCGAGTGATTTTGAAATTTTTGGTCTGGCTATGCAGACGACGTTTCTTTCGAAATCCTTTCCTTTTGCCAAAGTCCTACCTGGAGCAGCTATGTACAAAATCTTTTTGGTATTTTCCAAATTTTCGATTTTTTTGGGTTTTTGTAAAACAAGAACTTTGGGAACTATACAAAGCACTCTTTTTTCGAGTTTTTGTTTTCCCATTGTTTTTGGTTTTTCTTGTTTTTCGATTTTTTTGTGATTTTAAGTTTTTCAGATGTTTTTGGTATTTTTAGAAAAAGGGATCTTCCGTCATACCTACAAAGGGAAAACACTACGGGTTAGACTCGGAATAGGAGGTCTAAATCGTAGGTTTCTTCTAAGACAGGCTCCGGGGCACCCTTGACCCAGGTGGTCACAGGGGGTGGCTCCGGCGGTATTTGGGGAGTATAGCCGATCCCATATCAGCTTGGGTTGGCCCTAGGCAGGATGGGCTCTAGGAGACCCTGGTTTTGTGCCCCTAGACTCTTGTAGGGCGTGTAGCCCATGTTCAATAACATGTTCCACGACCTTTTGTTTTTTGAAAAGATGGGATACAAGTCGTGGTCCTGGAACATGTTATCGTCCATATTAGGCTCGTATGGCCTTTTGTCCAGGGGTTTTGGAAATGGGGAACGCTTGGGTTTTCCTAGGAGGATTAGAGTCGGGAGGGGGCCTGCTTTGGGCGGCCCCTTCACATATACAACCTTCCTAGGGTTGTTCAACACGAGCCGAGGTGGCTCAACCATAATTTGCCCCAGGTTAGCCTCATGGGCCTGGGAGCTTGATAAACAAGGGGAGTATATGATCCCCTGAAGCTGTGGGTGACTCTCACCTAGGATCACTACGACCTGGTCCCTAAAAGGGATCTTAACACACCTGTGGAAGGTGGATGGCACAGCGCACAAACTGTGTATCCAGGGCCTTCCCAGCAACAGGTTATAATGGGGGTAGATGTCCAAGACATGGAACACGCTTGTGTGTTCGATCTCTCCCGTTTCCATTGGGAGTTCGATGGATCCTAAAGGTCTAGACGCATTCCCATCGTATCCAGTGATAACGATGGGGCTTGGGTTCACTGAAGTCAAGGTGACTCCGATTTTGTACGCCACATGAAGTGGAAGGATGTTGAGCCCTCCTCCACCATCGACTAGGCACCTGTCCAGAGAGTGGTTGTTTAGAACCACCTCGATATGCAGGGCCTGGTTATGGGTTTCGTAGGGTCTATCTACATCATCTTCCGAGAAAGTGATGGGCGATTTTGCTCCTAATAAAGCCACTTGCGCAGACAAGGATTCCGGACTTATGTTCGAATCAACCTTGGCCCTCTCTAGAATTTTCTCTAATACAAGTCTATGCCTAGGCGAGGTTTTTATAAGCTCTAGGATAGACATGTGAATAGGAATCTTTGAAAGGTGGTTTTCGAAATCATAAGGATTTAGGATGACTTTGTCCTTATCTGCTTTTGGCAGACCACTAGGGATACATGCTTTTGAGGGGCCAGACACACTGACCACCTTTTGAGCACCTTGAAGGTGCGGGGGTTGGTAGATCCTCCTGGATCTAGTGACTTCCCCCACGACCAGCCTAGGGTTCGCGCTAAACTTGGCTCTAAGGATGAGCTGAGGAGAACCTTGGATTTTCAAAACTGGTTTTACCGGGGTTTCTACTTTTGGTGGTCCCCGAATGACGACTTGGGCGGGCCTCTTGTATAGTACAAGGATGGGCGCACAAGTAGGTCGACCAGGTTCTGGCTTTTGCGCTAGTTCTTTGGAAATGGTGAGGGTACATACCTCCTTTCCTTTCCCACTGCTACTGGCGTGTTTGGGAAAGGGTTCCTTGAAGATAGCTTGAGGTGGCTCAGGTTCCGCAGTGACTTGGAGCCGCCCTTTTGCTATCAAGTTCTCAATTTTATTTAAAAGAGAGAAGCAGCGTTTGGTATCATGGCCTTTGAGCCGATGATACTTACAAAATCGGTTTAAATACCCCCCTTTTGAAGTGACTCCTTCGGGGATTTTAGGGAGTTCTATCATGCCCTGGGCAAGTAAGAGGTCTAGGACCTCCGACACAGGTTGCCCTAGCGGAGTATACTCCCGTTTTTCAACCGGTTTTTGAAAATTGCGTTCCCTCTTATTTTCTAATTTTTCAAAATTTTTAGAAGTGCCAGCCATGCATGGATCCACCCGGACATTGGCTATTTTATGGGGCTTTGCCCCTTTGTCCGTCGTGGGCAGCCCATATGCGATGGGCTTTTCCAAACGGGTTTTTAGAACAACACTTCCTTTCCATAAGTGATCATATGTCCCTTTTCGCAAGTTGGTTTCGAAAAGGGAGGCCTTTTTAATCAACTTATGGAAAGTTGAAATCTCATGGAGCGAGAGAAGGGTTTTTAACTCGCTTTTAAAATTATTCAGGATGAGCATTACTGCGCATCCTTCAGATATGGGCTCTCGCACTTGGCCCAAAAGTGACCTCCATCTTATAATGAAGGCATGTACGTCTTCGTTCATGCCTTGCTTTGTATCCCTTAAGGTATTTAGGGTTGGCGTGACTTCTACGTTGTGTGCAAATCTTTGCATGAAGCAGTTCGCTAACTCTTCAAAAGTAGCGAACTGGCTTAAGTCGTAGGAAGCCAGCCATTTGGCAGCTGTGCCTTTAAGGGATGGAGGGAACCAATACACCCATTTCATCGAGTCCTTTTTCTTCTTATGGGCTCGACGTGAGAAAAGCTGCAAGTGAGACCTAGGGTCTCCCATGCCATCATACCGATGGAAGTTCGGTATTTCATCGTCACTGTCTGTTTCGTAGTCCATAGGAAGGAAATCAGACAGGGCGTAGCTTCTTTTCTCTTTATTCTACCCTTTTAGCAGCTGCTGTAGGGCTTTACGGTCCTTTTGTGTGAAGGACTCGTGGTATTGGTTGCCTTCCATTACGGAGAACTCTTTTTGCTTGCGAGGTTTTTCAGATTTCTTTTTAGGCCTTTGTTCATCGTTCGATGAACATGAATCGCCTACTTCAGCCTCTTGGCTGAGAGCATCGATTTTGGCCTCAAACTCCCTTCTCAAGTCCTCGATTTCATCTAGTTTTATTTTGTTTTTGAAAATCCTCCTAGAGTGAGAACTTGATGCGCATGAGCCTTGGCTCGACACTTCACTTGGATTGGATTTTGACATGCTTTTCAAGCTTTTTCAAAATATCCTAAGTACAAGCAAAGAAAAACAAGTTAAAACGACACCTTTTTAAAATTTTTGCAAGACTATAACTTAAAACTCGATTTTTGAAAGGCCCACGTCCCACCGGGCGTGCCAATCTCTGTAGACGCGCGAAAATCCCCGCCTCTTCGCCTTTTTCAGGGCTTGGAGCGGATCCTCTCGTGTGTCTAAGGCCTATGTACGCAAACAGGGCGTGCCAGCTAGCTTACCTAAGCTAGCGAAGATATTTTTAACACTGACTTCTAAACGTGGCGACTGTGAGCAAGTAAGCTCTTGTCGTCGCAGACCTTCTTGTACCGATGCGTAAGGGTCAGTCTGTACGCTTTGCAAAAATCGAGTTTTTTGAGAGAAAGTCTACGAAGCGGTTCGAGGTGTCTATTTCGAGTCTTTAAAATGTGATTGCATATTTTAGATCACGTGGATTTGCACGTGCCTAAGTCTTTTTTTTATCCCTTTTCGGGCCACCTAGTTTGTGTGTTATGAACACTCCACTACATGGGCGAATTCGAGTGGGGCTTGCTTCGATGCAATATGCGTCCTACCTCGTGGTATGGCGTAGATGCAATGCAAACTCACGCTACTCCAAAGGAAAAACCCGAAATGTAAAGACAATACTGAAGGGAAATGACTGAAGGGAAACAACCGAAGGGAAATAACCGAAGGGAAATAATCGAAGGGAAATAACTGAAGGGAGATATATATAGATTATGTATATGAGCCCTTACTCGGGTCTTGCAAATAAGAGCGAAGGCTCAATGTGGGTGCGTGCTTGAATTGAAAGACTTACACACACGACATGAAATTAAACCCAAATATAAATTACAGTATGGCCTTGACTAAGGTCTTGGGAGTAAGAGCGAAGACTCAATGTGTGTGAGAGTGCTTGAATTGAAGTACTACACACACGACATAAATGAAACCCAAACATAACTGCAATAAGGCCTTTACTAAGGTCTTGGGAGTAAGAGCGAAGGCTCAATGTGTGTGAAAGTGCTTCAATTGAAAGACTTACTCACACGACATGAAATGAAACCCAAATAGTATAGGTCGGCCCTTACTTGGGTCTTTCAAATAAGAGCGAAAGCTCAATGTGTGTGAGAGTGCTTGAATTGAAAGACTTACTCACACGACGTGAAATGAAACCCACATAGTATAGGTCGGCCCTTACTTGGGTCTTTCAAATAAGAGCGAAAGCTCAATGTGTGTGAGAGTGCTTGAATTGAAAGACTTACTCACACGACATGAAATGAAACCCAAATAGTATAGGTCGACCCTTACTTGGGTCTTTCAAATAAGAGCGAAAGCTCAATGTGTGTGAGAGTGCTGGAATTGAAAGACTTACTCACACGACATGAAATGAAACCCAAATAGTATAGGTCGGCCCTTACTTGGGTCTTTCAAATAAGAGCGAAAGCTCAATGTGTGTGAGAGTGCTTGAATTGAAAGACAATGCACCCAACTTAAACAAAAACCCTTCGGAAATGAAAGTATATATATACACTTATGTATTAGGGGCTGATTAGGCCCGTGTGTGTTCAAAATCGTGCACGACTAAGAGAGTGCACGTGTGTGGTTGTGCCAAGTCACGTTATTACAAGCGGGGGGAGACTATGCTCCGTTATTACAACCCCGTATCAAATTGAATCTCAACCAAGTATACAACTAAGGACCGAGTTTCGGCACTTACGAGTAGCTGGTCCGTAGAGGCCTTGCTTGAGCGTGGGCTTGGCCTTCGCCTTGGGCTGCAAACGGGAGCTCCGCGAGGATAGGTGACCAAAGGTGCTGGCCGGCTGCAAATGGGGCACGGGATTGGCGCCTCGAAGGTGTCCGGCTGCAAATGGGTATAGCCTCGATGTGGGGGGTTAAAGGGGCTGGACCAAGTGAGTGCTTAGGGTCACTAGGATAGTCGAGTGTTTAGGGAAGGTGGACCTGAAGGGGAGTTTGTGGGAAGGCCGAATGGGACACCTAGGGGAAGGCCGAAGGGGATAGGATGGTTAGGTAGTGTAGGTTGTGCTAGGTTCGGTTAAGTGAAAAGGATGGTGACAAAGGGCTGAGATGATGATAGGGTGGGTGGCTAGGAGTGGAGAGGTAGTAGAGAAGGGTTTTGGTAGAGTTAGAGAGTGCTTACCGGATGGGGAGAAGTGGCAAATGGAAGAGAGAAGCCGGGTGTGGATGGGAGCTCGGCTGGTTCGGTTGGGTGAAGGTGGTGGCGTCCGGCTGGTGGATGGTGGTGGAGAGTGGAAGAGGGAAGGTGGCGGTGCAGGTAGAGCTGGTGGAGCAGGCGGAGGTGATGGAGAGTGGTCCCGGCTAGGTGAGGGAATGGGAGAAGGAGAGGGCCCGGCTGGGTGAGGTGAGGGTTCCAGCTTGCAAAACCCGCCCCCAAGGGGGGGGGGGTTTAAATAGGGGATGGGTAGGTCGGTTAGGGCTGGGCTTGGGGTAGTGGTTAGGTGGTTTAGGTAGGGTGGTATGTAGTTAAGGTGGGCTGGAAAGGGTTGGGCCAGATATTTTGAAAACTAGGGGTTTGGGTAGATTGTGGGCTAGGGGTGGTTTAGGGGTTTAGGGCTAGGTTAGGTGGTTGGGTTTTAGGGTGAGGTTTAGTGAACTAGGTTAGGTGATTAGGCTAGGTTTAGGCTAGGATTAGGGAAATTAATCTAGGTTTAGGGAAGGATTAGGGAAGTGGGTTAGGTGATTAGGTTGGGATTAGGTCGGGATTAGGGAAGTAGGTTAGGTGATTAGGTTCAGATTAGGGGTGGATTAGGGGTTTAGGCTAGGATTAGGCGTTTTGGGTTAGGTTTAGGTGAAGGAGCTCCCTTAGCATGGCCCATAGACCTTGTCCACCTCATGTTGGTGCAGCCCTAGGTTAGGTCTTAGCTAATTACAAGCTTAAACCCACTCAATTAGGCTAACCCACAAGATTAACCCCAAACTTGACACACAAGTCAAGCTTAATACAACACTCTTGATATTTTTCATCCCCACTCTCTCTCATGCCCAATATCCCACGTGAATTTCAAGTGGGCCCCACCTCCATTTATGAGAAGGTGATGTGGGCCATGAATATGGATATTGGATTGGATTTTTGAATCCAAATCCAAATCCAAGTCCATATATGGGTTTGGATTGAGATCTGGATATATATGGTCCAGATCCAATCCAAATTGAACTCTGACTCCTTCGAGCTGGGTTCGAAACGGACGATTTGTGCGGGGCCTGACAGCATCAGTACTCCGTCTGCGTTGGGTCTTCGCCAACATGGTCGTCCGCCTCTGTTTCTGCCTTCCGGAGATGACTTCAAATGCTATTTTGATAAGAACAGGGTCTTGGACGTTCGAGATCCTGGGGGTGTGAATCAGATACAAGAGTTGCTGTGCCGGGCTCGACGTGTGCTCCGGTTCCGGGCTCTTCTTAGCTCTCCTGGTCCCGAGCCACTTCGGGGTTTCAAAACATGTTTTAAAAGGTTTTCAAAAGCCATATCATATGTTTTTGAAAGATAAAGTTTAAAACATATATACAGGGGTGTCTGGAAGGCTCTTGGGTTTCCAAACTCAAAATGGCCCTTTGGGGCTGCTTGTATAAAACCAGGTTGTTTTTGAAGAAATTCGTGGGATTTCAGGGTGTTTACAGCCATGAAGATACTTAGGGCCGGTTATTTTTGGTCCACCCTTAAGCAGGATTGTCATGATCATGTTAGGAAATGTCACCAATGTCAAGTGCATGGACATGCCATTCATATCCCATCGTCCACCTTGCATTCCATTGTGTGCCCATGGCCCTTCACCATGTGGGCATTTGACATCATAGGACCAATATTCCCAATTGCATCGAATGGACATAGGTTCATCTTGGGAGCCACCGAATATTTTTCTAAATGGGTTGAAGCTACCTCCTTGGCTAATGTCCAAGGACAACATGTAGTGGTAGTCATTAAGAAAAATATCTTGGCTCGATTTGGAGTTCCAAGAGACTTAGTGTCAGATAATGGCATCCCTTTCAAGAATGAGAAGATGGCATAACTGAACACTTCTCCCTACTACCCTCAAGGCAATGGCCAAGCTGAAGCCACGAACAAGACTCTCATAAGCATCATTGAGAAAACCTTAGAAAAGGGTAGGACATGGCATGAGAAGCTTGATGAAGCCTCATGGGATTATAGAACTTTCATCCGAACACTCACAAATGCCACACCATTCGAGTTGGTCTATGGTACAAATGCTATCCTCCTCATTCATACCAAATTGTATTCATTTCATACATCACTTGTACTCAACCTACCCATAGAGACTTTACAACATGCTAGAATGGCTGAGCTTGACCTATTAGATGAGAATAAGCTCCTTGCCATGGATCATGCATATGTATACCGGCAAAAGATAGCCCGACATTATGAAAAGCACATGAAGGCTCGCCGCTTCAAAGTGAGAGACCTTGTCTTGAAAATCATCAACCATCATGGCCCACATCCACTTGGAAAGTGGCGGCCCAAGTGGGATGGTCCCTATGTTGTGAGAGGAACAACCACCAACAATGCATATTGGTTGATTGATGTTGAGGGTAGAAATTTAGTAGACCCTATAAATGTCCAATACTTAAAAAAATATTATGTATAGGGTCTATGTTAAATTCTTTCGAAAAGATTTTAAAATGGGTCTCCTTTTAACTTCTTGAAAGAAGGATCAAGATGGATTATATGGCCCTAAATGAGGGAATTGATCCTTTATGAAAAGTAGAGTTTTCAAAAATCATTTGGTAACATTTCAAAAATCCTTGACTTACAAAATGAAGCCGTGTTCAAAATAGCAAAATATTTTCAAATGGTAGATGCTATTAGGAAATGGGATGATCTTGGTCTAATTGAGTAGCCAAAGGAATAAGTTCTCCCCCCATTTTACTTCTCTCCCAAAAAGAAAAATTGGCAAAAATCAAAAGAAAAAGAGAATACAAAAACTCCTCCATAAAGAGGTCTTCCTCTCAAATAGAAAGAGGGAATACAAAAATTCCTCCAAAAGAGGTCTTCTCTTTGAATGAAAAAGAAAAAAAAAGAAAGAAAGAAAGAGGGAATACAAAAAAATCCTCCAAAAGAAAAATGGAAGTCTTCCCCTTTGATAGAAAAGAAAAGTCAAAGCTCAAAAAGAACAATTTTCCATCTCTTTGCCTTAAACCATGGGACGCTTCAGAAGGGACTGTGGTGACTCTTTCCTGAATTCCTACAACTTATCCCAATGTTGAAAGGTTTTATCCATGAAAGTCCTAAAGTAGGAATAGAATCTACTTATTTGGATTTCATTTTGTTTGAGAATTAGTCTTTGTTGTGTGGGAAATGAAATTTTGAAATGTTTTCCAAAATTTCCTACAAAGCCTCTGCCAAGTAGTGGGCATTGAAACCCAAATGAGGAGAAATATGAAAAATTGGAAGTCCTTTTGATAGAAAATAAAAGGAGTTCCCTTTGAAAACAAATTTTGAAAACCTGAGATGTTAAACGACATGGGATTATCTTACTTGTGGCAGCCGGCCTTCATAGGCTTCTCCTCTAGCTCATCCATTTCATAAAAGAGTCTCTAAACCTCACACTTTATTTGCATCACATACCCCATGCATGCATACATCCAAAGTCAGCCATGCATGATCATGTTTTAGGACGGACATCCAGTGTGAGTCAAATCCCCTTTAGCTGAAAATCCCCTCCTATATGATCCAAGGAAAAGGTTTTATAGAATAAAGGACGATTTATATTCTCAGGATAATTTGGGAAGTGAATAAGAAAGGGTGTTTTATTCTTTGCCATTATCCAAACGAATTTGGATTAATGCCAAAGAGGGGAAATTATAAACACCCTAAATAAAAATTTTCTGAAAACACTCCCAACTTCGAAAGCTGACTTGTTTTAAAAATCTTTTGGCTTTAAAATGAAAATTTTAAATCGTTATAAATATTTTAAAATGTTTCAAATTAAAGTTAAAAGGATAAGGCCCAGAAGATTGGAGTAAATCAGACAGAAAGCAGGGTGACAGTTGAGGTCCGCTTCAAGCTAGGATCGAGTTTGCGAAGGACAAGCCATGAAGCAAGGGAGTAGATCATGACAAAGCATGTCTTCATCCAAGATCAAATCAAGTGAAACGGCCTCACCAAACCTAACTCAGCCAAATTCGACTAAGTCCTAGACGTGATTTGCTTGAATTAAACATGAAGCCTATCCTACCTTGAATCGAATGCCTTAACTTGACCAAACTGAATTTTCCTAGCTTTGTCTGCCCTACATCATTAGGCTAAACATCAAAATAATACTTCTACCTAACCTTCATTGAAGGAGATGAGCCAATAAAGAAGGATGCATCAAGTTGAAGAGGCCAATTGCACTTGGAGGCATCAAAGACCTAGCTGATCATGGCTAGGTGCACATGATTCCAGCCCACAACCAGCCCACATGGGGCTGGTCCATGTTTGACCAAGGGGGACCACTCCACCACATGAATTTGGTGAACCTTGGGATGGATATGGGTCTTGGACCACCCGCCCCAGGTAAGGGCCAAGAAAGGCCCCCCTTGGCCTATAAATAGAGGCCAAGGGGGGGCGTGTTCTCCCATCTTGGAAGAGTGAAAGAAGTGTTGCACCTTGGGCTGCCTTGTGGGAAGTCGTGGGCTGCTAGAGAAGAGGGAAGAGAGGGAAGAGAGTGTAGGTATCAAGGCAAAGTGCTGCCATCAAGTGAGAGTTTGAGTGAGAAAATTGTGAGTGAAGAAAGGGGAAGGGGAAGGGTCGTCACCACCAATTGGAGTCGTTCCTTGGGTAATCCGTGTAAGTATTATTCTCTCTTGATTCATCTCCATCTCTTCTTCATATTCAATTCAAAAGGGGTTGTATTAGTGGAGTTTTGTCTCCCCCCATGATGTAATAAGAAGTAGATGTGCTGAAATTTCCATTTCTTGCTTATGCACTCTATATGTTTGTGTTCTTGATTCTACCTCTCTATATATTATAAATACTCTATATCTTCTAATTTCCTCTATGCTTAAGCTAATACATATATTTCCATTCATTTCCTTTCAATAATTTAATTTGAGACGTTGTGTTGTTGCATTTTAATTCGTGTGAGTTTTGCATCATGTATGTTATAAAATCCAAAAAATCTGATTTCAGCATCACTATATATGTTGATTGATTTATTTTTCATTGTCAAATCGCTACTCCGATCACTCTAAAATTTTGCACACTGTATGTTCACACATAATCCCACTTGTAATAAAATTTTGAAGAAGTTTAACATCATGCAACCACATATTAAAATCTGTACAAGATCAGAAAAAATTTTTGTCAACTCTATTTTCCTGCAACAGAGTTTGGGTATTCATCCAATAACTCTTTCTACAGTTATCCAAAATCAGTGATTCTTGGTTCTTTGAAAATTTGATATCTATAGATTTTCAACAAGAACAAGTGCACTAAATGTGGAGCTCTAAGCACCGAGATACAGACCTATCTTTGGGATTCTGTATTTTTGTAACAAAACAATTCTGGTTATCTGAGTAGAGGCATTTTGTCGATTTAATTCTCCATCATATTAGTCTCAAATTTCAAAACAAACAGCATCTTAGAATCTTCACATTCTAATCTGTGTCTTGTAAAATTTTCATGAATTTTGGGGTCTTAAGTCACTCAAAAAAATTCAGAAAACAAGCTTTGAAAATAGAACCAATTTCTGTTTTTCAGAACCTGTTGCTTTTAAAACTTGAAACCAAAGTGCACGAGTTTGTTCTTGTCAACACCTTGTTTTCACTTGGATTTGAAACTTCACCTGTACATTTGAAATCCTTAAAGCGCTTAGGCTGACCCTTGAGTATTAGTTCAAGAAGGCCTAAAGCGAAAAGATCCCGCTTAGCCACAATCGCCAAGTTAGATTCAAAACTTTGCTAGTTTTTGGAAACTAGCTGGCACGCTCGTGCAACTAAGTAGTGTTGAAAAGTTTTCTTCTAGTCTACATAGGCATGGAGTGAAATTTTCACATCTACAGTCATTTTACAAACATTTTTGGGTTCAGTTCCCAATGTCTCATTTTCGTTTGTTTCTTTGGAGAAAATTGCTTGAAACCATTATTTCTTTGAAAAAAATCATTTGAATTCGCTAAATTTCCCCAATTAGGCCTTGGGGCACATTAATCATTTTTTGGGGCTTTTGTCAAAATTGAATTCTTTTGAGAGGGGTGCAAAGTACCCTTATTTTGAGGTTCCTATAAAATTTTAATGCAGAAATTAGTTCATTTAAGGTATCTTTATTTCAAAACCCTTTAAAAACCCAGAACCTTAATTTTTGTTAAAAAAATAAATTTTCTAAAAGATCAAATTTTTTGAGAAATTTTTTGGGTGTTAAATGTTTTAATAAGAATCAAATATGGAAAATGTACTTTGATGAGACAAGAAATAGTGAAGGTGTAGGAGTAGGTATCATCCTCATATCCCTTGAAAAGGGAGAAATCCTAATGTCATTTCGATTAGATTTTTCTTACTCCAATAATGTGTTTAAATATGAGGCACTCAATAATGGCATAAAAATATTACAAAATCTAGGAGAATCATGCATTAAAGTCTTTAGAGATTCCATGATTGTTATAAATCAGGTTTCAAAATTTGGCAAGTCAAAAATGAAAAACGGATTCCATACCATGAGCTAGCCATGAAGATGATTGATTCATTCAAATCATTGACACTCACCCACATTGGTAGAGAGGATAATATAGTGGTTGATGCTCTCTCCTCTCTAGGATCATTTGTAAGGATCGATCCCACCCTAGATGCTCAATCACTAGAAATCCTACACCTACCCACTCTATCAATCCAAGATTTGGAGATTTTCCAAAATGACCAAAATCAAAAAGAAATTCCTTGGTTTCAAGACATTAAAAACTTTTTAGAAAGTAGAGGATTTCCTAAATTTGCTTCTTTTAAAGATAAATCTTTCATTCGAAAAATCTCAACACGATATGTGGTTTTGGGAGGGGTTCTTTACAAAAAGAGTTTCTTAGGCATCTTATTGCATTATGTTGACCACAAAGAGGCTAGAACTATTTTACATGAGTTCCATGATGGAGAATGTGGGGGTCATGTCAATTCAAATATGATGGCCATGAATATACTTAGAGCATGTTATTTTTGGTTCACCCATTGTCATGACTATGTTAGAAAGTATCACCAATGTCAAGTGCATGGACACGCCATTCACATTCCATCATCTTCATTGCATTCCATTGTTAGTCCATGGCCCTTCACTATATGGGCATTTGACATCATTGAAACAATCTCACCTATAGCATCCAATGGACACAAGTTCATCTTAGGATCCACTGAATATTTTTCTAAATGGGTTGAAACTACTTCTTTGACAAATATTTAGGGGCAACATGTAGTGACATTCATTAAGAAAAAATTCTGGCTTGATTTGGAGTCCCAAGGGACCTAGTGTCGAATGATGGCACCCGATTTAAAAATGAGAAGGTGGAAAGGTTGTGTAAGACCTATGGCATCACTCAACATTTCTCATCTCCTTACTACCCTCAAGGCAACGGTGAAGCTGAAGCCACGAACAAAACTTTCGTAAGTATCATTGAGAAAACATTAGAAAATGGTAGCATATGGCATGAGAAGTTAGATGAAGCATTATAGGCGTATAAAACCTCCATCCGCACTCCCACAAATGCCACACCTTTTGAATTAGTTTGTGCTACAAATGTTCTACTCCCCATTCATACCAAGTTGCATTCATTCCATACATCCATTGCACTCGATCTACCCATAGAGACATAACAAACCATATTTGTTAAGTTTGATTTGTTTGATGAAAAGACACCCCTTGCCATGGATCATGCACATGCATACTGACAAAGGATAGCTCAACACTATGAGAAGCACATGAAGGCTCACCACTTCAAGGTGGGTGATTTTGTGTTGAAAACTATACACCATCGAGGCCCACATTCCCTTGGAAAGTAGCAGCCTAAGTGGGAAGGTCACTATGTTGTAAGAGGGGCAACGACTAACAATGCATATTAGTTGATTGATGCTGAGGGAAGAAACTTGGTAGATCTTATAAATGCCCAATACTTAACAAATATCATGTTTAGGGTCTCCCACAAATTCTTTCGAAATGAATTTTGAAAATGGGTCTCCTATAGGTTTATTGAAAGAAGGACCAAAATTGATTATATGCCCTTGAATTAGGGATTGATGCTTTATGTAAAGTAGTGTGTTTTCAAAATCATTTGATAACATTTCAAAAATCTTTGTCTTACAAGATGAGGCATATTCCAAAATAGCAAAATATTTTCAAATAGTAAGTGCTATTATGAAAAAGGATACACTTGGCTAGATCAAGTATCTAGAGGAATAAACCACTTCCCCATTTCATTCTCTCAAAAGAAAAATTGGCAAAAAGTCAAAATAGAAAAAGAAAATGGAAGAAAATAAACCTCCAATATAGAGGTCTTCTTAAAAGAAAAAGAAAAAGAGAAAAACAAAACCTCCAATATAGAGTTTCCTTTTCAAAGAAAAGAAAAAGAAAAATAAAAGCTCAAAAAAACAATTTTCCATCAAAATCTCCTTTTTCTTATACCACGTGATGCTTCAAAAGGGACTGTGGGAAACTCATTCCGCATTCTCCTACAGCTTATCCCAAAGGAGAAAAGGTCCATCATTATAATCCTAAAGTAGGAATAGAACCTACCTGTTTAGATTTTATTTTGTTTGAGGATTAGACATTGTCATATGAGAAATAGAATTTTAAAATGTCATTCAAATTTTCCTAACAAAAGCCTCTTCTAAGTAATGGGTATTAAAACCCAAGTGAAGGGAAAATATAAGAAATAAAAGTCCCTTTGAATGGAAACAAAAGGGAGTTTCCTTTTGAAATGAATCTTACAAAACCCAAAGCATCAAATAAAGCCATGTAGAGACCATCCTACTTGGGGCAGCCAACCTTCATGGGTGCCTTTCCAAGCTCCTAAACTGATTCATGAAAGTCTCTAAATCCACTTCATCCATTTCACACTTCATACACGCATGTATCCACGAAAGAATCATTCATGCATGATCATTGTAGGGGTTAGGTCTTATTCATGTCAAGTCCCCTTTGGCTAAGGATTCCCTCCTTTTCAAATAAGATAACCCAAGAAAGGAGAAAAAGGAAAAGATCCATACTCCCAAGAAAATTCTTGGAAGAAAACTCTAAGGGTATTTATTCTTTGCATTAACAAAATAAATGTTGATTAATGACAAAGAAGAGCATTTGTAAACACCCAAAAAAATTTATAAATAAAATTTTCCCAAATACACAACTTTTTAAATTCAAAATTTTGTCAAAAGTCTCATCATTTTTTAAATTGTTTAAAAACCTGATGATTTTCAAAAGCACTTTTCAAAAGGAAATATTTTGAAATTTTGAAGTCCTAGCCAAAGCTGGATCAAGCAGAATAAGGAAGGCACAATTTTTCTGAGAAGGATAAAGAAGCACCCAGGGTAAGCAACATCCACAAGAGGCAAGTAGATCAAGCCAGGATCAAGTTGTGGAGCAAGTCCAATTCGATCTAGATCAAGCATAAGAATCAAGCCCAATTCAATTCATGATCAAGTTGTAAGGCAAAACCAATTCAAGACAAAATCAAGACAAAATGGACTCAATTCAAGTCAAGGGGTTGTACCAACCTAATCCAGGTCAACATTAAAAGGACCAATGGTTACATTCAACCAAGACAAAGCCGACACTAAGATCAAAGCAAGGATCATTCTCAGCTATGATGGATCACAACCAAGGGTGGTACTAGAAGAAGCCCAAGGTTGCACTTGGCCAAGAATAGTCAAGGTCAAGTAAAGACCTAGGCTAAGTCAAAGCAACACCAAACGGGACCAAGGTTGCACCAAATAGTGAGCTACTCCTAGCCACAAACCACACCTAAAGGCGGGTTGCACTTGATTAAGCCACAATGGGCTACATCTAGATCAGGCGATAACCGACTCATGCAGGGCCCGACTCATGTGGGGCGGGTTGCATCAAGGGCCCATCCTTTACCAAGAAGGGGACCACCATGTGCACCCATGTGAGGCCATATGACCAACATCCTCCACACAAATTGGATCAAACTTAGGCCAAGCAAATACATGTCCATTTCGTGGAACACTCTAGGAGGATTCCAAGAGAATATTCCTTCTCTATAGGGTTCCCTTGAAGCCTCTTAATACATCCCTTGGGGGCTGGTTTGAGAGAGAAAAATAAAGAGAAGTTCTAGCAAAGTGAGAGAGAAAGAGAGAGGAGAGGAAGAACGAGGAGATTACCCCAAGGTGGAGGTGTTGCCCCCAAGTCGCCAACCTTCCCAAACTTCCTAAGTTGCTAGGTCAAGGTCATTTCTCCCCCTTTCTTCTTTCCTTCTTCAATTCTATTCAATTCAAATTGTAATTAAAGAGCAATTATCTCCAAAGCATTGTAACATTTGAGGAGAATTGCTACAAATTTTCATCCAAGGCAATTGGTAAGATCGTCCATTACTTGTTTGATATTTGGTTGCATCTACCTCAATATACATTGTACCTTATACTCTCTCATCTCTTCTATGCTTAAGAGATATATTAATTTTTCTTGATTATTGTACTTCCTCTCTATTAAAATATGAAGTCATAAGAGGGGCATTAGCACCCAAGTTTTACATGAAATGATATAAATATGTAAATCACTCTTATTGTGGATTAAAGGTCCATAAGATTATGTAAAGGCAGGCACTGGGCTATGATCGCATATATTTTCCAAGAGAGCTTTCCTCCTTGAGAGAGATCACCTCAAGAATTTATATGTAGATGAGTTTCTCCCCAAATGAACATAAGTCCTCAACCAAAATTTCTTTTGATGATCACTAATAAATTAAAGATCAATCGGATGCATCCATTAGCCTCTTAAATAGAAAACCCGGTTTTCAACATTTTCTATCTATCTTATCAATGAATTTTTCAGCCCTTGTTTGTGAGCAAAAAATTCCTAAAATTGGTCTAAATCTCACTCACACACTGATCAACTCTCAATAAAAGTTTCAAGAATTTTAAATATGGGTAAGGTAAGTAATAAAATTGGATAAGATCGAATATAAACTGAGACAGAACCTGATTGCACTGCATATTCTATAATAAAGCCTGGGTAAAACTCTCTTAACTCTGTTTGTAGAGATCTAAAAATTCTGAAAATGGTTTTGTTGGAAAGCAAATTTCCATAGCTTTCCAACTTACCAATTTCATAAAAGTCAAAGTTTTACAAGGCATTTTTTTAAGCTTCTATACTTCTATCACAGAGCTTGTCCTAAGTTACAAGGTTGGGAACTTCTCGGATTTAATTCTTCTCATTCTCAGAATTAAAAATCAAAATAAAAATACACCAATAAACTTCATATCTAGGCCTAACTTAGGTAAATTTTTTGGGCTTTTTTTATTTGTTGAAAATACTAAAAAGTTACAAACATCTATTGCTGGAAATAGGACTGGTTCTGTTTTTCAAAACTAAGGTTGATTTTGCCAAGGGAATGATAAAACGGTTTTGAGAACTCATTTTGATTCAAAACTTGTTTTAAAAATATATCGGATCATAAATTACTTTTTTAAGTATCTAGGCTGACCCTTGAGCACCAATTCAAGAATTTCTATGATGATAAGAATCCACTTGTCCACAATCGCAAAAGAAGTCAGAAAAATCATCTTTGTAAGTTTGAGTAAATTTGCTGGTACTCTCGCACTTTGTTTTGTAAATGAGATTTTCAGTTGGCCCATAAACTAAAAACTTTATTTACATCAACAAAAACAACAATAACAACTAAGCCTTTTCCCTTATAGATGGGGTTAACTACATGGATTCTTTATTTCATGCTCATAATTTGTAGAATCTATGATAGATAAATCCGATAAAGTTTTATGATGGTTGTTGGAAGCCTAATCTGATGAAGTAAGAAAGAAAAAAAGAACTAAGAACCAGGGTGATGAGGCAGTGGAGTGCATGCAATACAAACTAGAAAGTGGACATAGCTAAAGGTCTATGATGGGATTCAATACCTAAGATAGTTAAAAGGCTATGTTAAGAGTACCTTGGGGATTCAATACCTAGGAGAGTTAAAAGGCTATGTTAAGAGTACCTTGGGTAGCATCTGATGCTTGGTGGATCTCTCCCAAGTAGTACACACATACACAAAGAGACTAAAAGAGAAGAAGAGAAGAGGAGTAATGGACACCTTGCTTTATTGCTGCCCTATTTTGATGAGAGAGACTCTTGTCCACTTGTACCGTATGGATGCCCTCAACCTCTTCCCCTTTTATGGTTGTCCCTACTAGTGAGATGATCCTGCACCGTTGATCTATTCCGGTGGTGCCATCTGTTGCATTCCCATGGAGCATTCATTTGATGGGTGTCTCACTTGACCATATCAGAAATACTTTATACATGTGTCCCAACTTAAAGACCCTTCAGACAAGGCTTGTGACATGCTGACATAACCCATGCCACCATACCCATGATAGACCCAAATCCAGTTGACTGATCTACGTACTACTCCTTGAGCCTGAACTGGAAGAATAGGGAGGAGAATGACTTTTGACTTGTTGAGGTAGACTTCTTGAATTCAATTTAGGGTTCAGTTCATTTACTACTAGAAGTCATAAACTTTCTTTCTTCTGTTTGGGACTTCAAGATAGACATCTCTATTTCCAAAGCTTGATCGCACAGTTTTTCAAATGACCACACCATAAGCACTACTATGTGGCCTGAAAAAATGTAGGCCAACCCTCTATTGAACTATATCACCCTTCTATAATCATCTTTCATAGTAGGTACAAACTTTGCCAACCGAGTAAACTCATTGATAAATTCTCAAACTAGTATACAGTTTTCCTGCAACTTAAAAAATTTCACCCCAAGATGGACAATGACAAGAAATGAGAAACAAACACTATCATATACTTGGTCAAGATCTAAGTCCTCATTTGGCATGCTTGTTGAACTAACCACAAAGATATTAGCATGTCAATGAGCAATAAGGATGTTGTCATTCCACATTCTTCATCTGTATACCTCAAAGCATCAAACACACTTTTGAGGTGTCCCATCCATATAGCTATAGCTAATGGAACGGTGCAATCTCCATTGAAACAGGTACACTCCAAGTCAATTAGTTGCTTCACACCCACCAACCTTTGCCTGCTTGAGCTTGGTCATGTAGCTCTTCATGTTGTCTTTTTTAATTTCTGTTTTCTCTATTTAAACTTGTATCGGGCTTCAGATTGCTAAGAATAAGAAGATACCAAATCTCTGCTCTCATTGTTGAAACGCTACATGTTGCAACTTAATTTACCTAACATTTAAACAACATTTAAATACAATGTTCATACAACACATGCATATCAAAACATGTTCTTTATCAATTAATGTCATAAACATGTTTTATTTGAAAAGCATATCAAATAACCTATAATTGTGAATAATATTTCATAAACATCAATAAAATATTTATCAATCATGCACATTTAAATCTATCTAAAACAAGCAAAATCACTTCTAGCATCGTTCTGTAAAAGAATGCATAACCCCCTACCTGAAGGAATGCTAAGATCCAATCCCCAAGCCGCTGGGTTACTCTTATCACCACCAAATCCTCCAATTTTAATCTCTAAATAATTGCAAATAACGCAACAAACCATATCCAAATCGGATCTCAAATAACCCTAAAATTACCCAAAACCTAATTTAGATCCGTTTAAGTTATTCGGGATCCAAACTGACACCTAGATCCATATCCGATTCAAATTGAGTGACACAGTAGGTAGCCTGTGTCATTGTGTCAATACAGAACCTGTAACTATTGACATAGATGGTTTACAGCGACGCCCGATTTGGGCGTTACAGAAATGCAACGCATGAGCATTGCAGTCCTTGGGTGGCCAAGGCGAGTAACGGCCATTAAGGCCGGTTACCATCCTGGCCAGACCGTATAAGAGGTAGAGGAGGGGCGACCTGCTGGGGAGAGGTCTCGAGAGGAGCCTTATGAGCAGAAAAATGTTGAAGTCGGATGGAATCCGGTAAGAAAACCTTGATTTTTGTTTCATAAAAAAAAATCATTTTTAGTTGCTAAAACCGAGTTAGATCATATAGGGTTTTTGTTTGGTTCATGCTAAACCTTTGAAAATATGCCTTAATACACGAAAATCGGTTCAAAACAAGCGTAGATTCATGAAAAATTTCTTAAATCCGAATTATTGTTTTTCATGAATTTTCTAGCCAAAATGACTTCGTTGGCGACCAATCATGGGTTGGATTGGAAGAGGAGTAGGCGATCGGTTGGGGACTATCGCCAGTCTTAATCGTCGTTGGAAACCGACGAAATCGATGCCAAAAAACAATGGGAACCGGCCCTTTTGGGCATGTCTCTGGTTTTCATGTTGTGTCCAAAATGTCATAAACCGACACTGATTCTTGTTGTGTCCTCGTATTGCATGTTAAGAACCAGTTCTGTGTCAAAATAGGTTCTGTGTCAAAAATGGGTCAGGTTTGGGTCGCATCTTGAAATGGGTTTTTGGGCTAGAAATAGGACCTACGTCAGTAGTTACAAGTTCTGTGTTGACACAGTGACACAGGATACCTACTGTGTCACTCAATTTGGATCGAATATGGATCTAGGTGTCAGTTTGGATCCCGAATAGCTTAAATAGATTCAAATTGGGTTTTTGGTGATTTTAGAGTCATTTGAGATCCGATTTGGATACGGTTTATTGTGTTAGATTCGTAGTTAAATAAATTTTAATATTTTAATTATTTATAATTATTTAGAGATTAAAATTAGAGGATTTAGTGGTGATAAGAGTAACCCAGCGGCTTGGGGACTGGATCTTAGCGCTCCTTTAGGTAAGGGGTTATACATTCTTTTACAGACGATGCTAAAAGTGATTTTACTTATTTTAAATAGATTTAAATGTGCATGATTGATAAATGTTTTATTGATGTTTATGAAATGCTATTCGCAATTATGGATTATTTGATATGCTTTTCAAATAAAACATGTTTATGATATTGATTGATAAAGAACATGTTTTGACATGCATCTGTTGTATGAACATTGTATTTAAATATTGTTTAAATGTTGTATGGATATAGATTTGGTTTTTGATATTCGTGGATCTAGATATGATTTGTGAATGTGATGAATTGTAATTGGTTTTAGAAATGTAATTGTGTGAATATACGAGTCATACTTGTGTGGGTTGTGTGGGGGTCTCTAGAGACTTGCAGGTCCCTCGGGAGATCCGGCTTGGGGCGAATACAAGGTGTGTTCTCGGGCACTTTGTCGTGAGAGTCGGCGTAGTTACCATCATGGATGGGGTTACCGAGGTCACGTTAGGGAGGGCCGGATGACTTTCATGGCCTTTGGGGCAAACACAGTATGGGTTGTAATTATTGTAACTAATGATGTGTGTATGCATGTGTGTCAGTGTGTGCGTATGAATTTGAGATCATGATTTAAAGGTGAAATTATTCTTTGTTATGAAATGATTATGAAATTATGCATGCTTTTAGTATGATTTCTATTTAAAGATGTTTAACCTCCCTACTGAGCTATGTGTAGGAGCTCACCCCATTATTTTATAGCTCATCCTGAAGCTAGCACTTCGAAGGCACACAGAGTAGAGTAGGAATTGGATAGAGCTATATTTTATTTTAGATGGTTTGATAAGTGTTAAACGATTTATAAAATCTTGTTATTCGAGGTTATTGTTAGGTGAGCCCCGCACCATTTTGGGAGTGTTGTTTAGAACTTTGATATGAATATTTATTTTAATTAGATATTTCATTGAGTTTGAATTAAATTAGTATTATATTCGGTTATTGTTCACCATCACGCCCGTGCGAGAAGCGGCCACGTGGCATCGGCTCGGGCCGGGTCGTGGTCGTGACCCAAGCAAGTGTGACACTAGCATCGAAAGACATACTTGCTATCTAGGTAACATCAGCATCCGAAGACATACTTGTTACCTAGGCACATACCTTAAGTCTTTGTTTAATGTCTTTGTCCTAGAAATTGAATGCATCATCAATGCAGTAGTAGCAAATGTATGGTGTATCTACAATTTGTACAGTACCAGTGTCTAAATACTAGTGAAATCACTCGAAAACCATTTAAAAATAATGGTGCTCTTGAAATTATAAAGATGTATGCTAGGAAAGATGGTTGCATTTTCTTTGTGCAAACAAACATTAATTTCTTCAAAAGTACTTTATTTCCTTTCTATTTCTCCACGAAAAAGTAGACCTCACAAATGAACTAGACATTTTTAGACCCTTTCGTCAAATAATTGACAGTTTGAAGCATCCATATTAGGTGGTAGCTACCTTCTGGACACAAGTGTAGTGGACTATTGATGGTCCAACTCCAAACATGGTTCTTCAAGAACCATGTATCAAGAAATAACCCTGCAAATATTAGTCAAAGAAGAGTTAATTCATATTGAAAACACATATTTCTGGGTCAAAAGAAAATATGTGATGTGCTCACGCTACAACCTGATTCAGAAAAGGAAGCTTAACTATAAAATATAGAAAGCAACCTCATCAATTGAAGGAGTTAATGCATCTGCATCTTGAGTCTTATGTAAAATTTCATGATTGTGGCGCCCAAATTTCCTTACAGCAGCTGAAATAGCTGGCACAACAGCTAGTGCAACCACTGATAATGAGAACAACCAACATCAAAATATTAGATAGATAGAATACACAAAGCATTTCTGAGCTATGTAAGTTACTTTGCACTTCTCATCAGTGCTTGCAAAAGGACTACAAGACTACAAATGTTTCTTATGTTTCCACAAACATAACCAGTAGCTAATGTCAAAACAATTACCAGAGAATAGCATAATTTCTTTGGAATTTCATTAAGTGATACGAAACCAATGGCAGATCTATGTTGTTAGGGTGTTGTAGATTTCTCAATTGTTCTATTGATGTCCACATTTCATACATATTTCCTTATTCGTTATGTGTGTAATTAGGTTTGATGTAGATTCTAGTGATTTTCCCTGCATTAAACCTTTTATGACTTCCAGTAGTTTGTGTGTTGTTGGCAGTGCTATTTAGTAGCGTTAATTCACTATGTTATTGAACTTCTAGTAGTCATTTGCATCAATTTGTGTTAGTTGTTCCTTGTCAATCCCTTTTATCTGTTACGTATTAGATAGTTTTTAAGTGAAGGTCGACCACATTGGCATCATCTTCTTAACACACATCGCTCAGCGATTTTGTGTGTTGTTTGTTCTTCTTTTTCCTCTTGTGCTTTATTTCCACATGCACACCCCACATCATACCTACCTCTCTATATATTCATGCTTTTTGCCAGTGACCAGGAAACTAACTCCTTTCCAGTTACTAACCTGTAACTTATTCAGGATGCCCATGAGAGTCCATGTTGGTAACAAAAGTTGCTGCTACTATATACTTTTAGGAACTTTAGATTAAATGCATTACTTTTCTTTGGTTTGTCTGTTTATTTCAGCCCTCAAGGATGTGAGAGCCAAGATGTTGGTGATCATCATATTCAAACTCCGAGGTAATAACCTAGTTTATATAATTTTCTTATTTATCATAATAAAAACTTTATTAATACATGCTAATTGTTGTCTATGATCAGACAAAGGAAGTGAACTATATCGTAGAAGTAGCAAAGTTAGCTATCGATGGCTAAAGAAGTTTTTAGGATTTAGTAGGAGCAATGACATCAATAATGGACAGCGAAAGAAATTTTTGGGGTTTTTTTAGTAGTGAATGTTCATGGGTGTAAACACCCAAAAATTTTCTCAAAACATTTGATTTTTTAGAAATTTTGCCTTTTAAGGAAAAAATTACGATTTTGCATTTTTTAAGGTTTTTCAAATAAAGACACCTTAAATGAACTAAAAAAATGAATGCTTTGCCCTCAAGTCCAAATTGGCAGGATTCTGCCTTTTCAAATGATGGCCTTCAAAGAAAGAATGGTTTCAAACAATTTTTTAAATAAACAAATGAAAATGAGACATTGGAAACCAAACTCAAAAATGTTTGCAAAATGTAAAATTTACAAAAACCTTTGAAATTCAAAAACAAATCAAATCCAAATAAAGCCTCAAAAACTCGCCTGATTGAGGATAGTCCTACTTCGGGACCCTACACTCATCCAAAGAGTTAAAACGGTCTAAAACCCTACACCCAAGGGTTATAGAGGTTCGAGACCCTACACCCATCGAAAGGGTTAAAGTGGTCTAACACTCTACACCCAACAAAGGGTTAAAGTAGTTGAAATGGTAAAGACTAACTCACAGAGCGAAAGAGGTCACCCATGCAAACAAACATTGGGAATGAGACTCAATTGTTTTCCAAAAAGAATATTTGAAGATTTCGTTAAAACTCGATGTTTTCAAATATATCTCAAATAAAATGGTTTTAAATAATTAAAAAGAAAACATTTGAAACCATAAATCTTTACTGAAAAGATAATCAAGCAAAATAGGATTCCTGAAGGTTAGGATGAAAGCAAGATCGAGTGAAGCATCCCAATCCGATCTCGAAGCAAAAACAAGAATGCAAGGACTAAGCTCATTCATAAAATATGGACCAAGACAAAGGATCAAGTCTCGAGTGGGCTAAGGAAGGCGAAACTACCATTGACTAGACCATACCCAAGTTAAGACTCAAGCCAAGATACTATGGGTGAGTTGAGCTCACCCACTCCGAGGCAGTTGTAGACACGCGGAAAATTTCCAACTCTGAGTTCTTAGGCCTGAAGTGAACCTTTTCGCATGTCTAAGTTGCTTAAAGGGCATGCCAGCTAGCTTACTCAAACTCAGCAGAAAATATAGAGATATGGCTATATCTTAGTGGCTGTCGAGGCCAAAATGGTGCGTGAGGTGCTTGAGCAAGCGCTCGGGTGTTCTTTGGGTGCGAGTGTGTAAATGAAAGACAAACTCACACGACTTAATGTAACAACCTAGCTGAATTGAAATACATATATATAATAAGAGTGAAGGCTCAATGCATGTGTGTGTGGAGTGTATAAAATTAAAGACAACTCACGCAGCTCTTACTAGAGTCTTCGGAGTAAGAGCGAAGGCTCAATCGTGCTTGTGGGTGCTTGTGTACGAGTTAAGAGCTAAGGCTCAAGTGCTCATGTAGCAAGCCACGTTATTACAACCCGAGGGGAGACAACGCTCTGTTAATACAACCCCGTATCCAAATTGAATTAAAGTGTAGAAGGAGATATGAAATATCGAATTAAAACACTTACGTGATTCGGATGTTTGTCCACTCCAATCTACATGGGTTTTGCTTGGCTTCACACCCACGGATGAGTCTTCCTTGAAACTTGAAGTAAAAGGTGGTTGAACAGAGCCTTTGAGCTTGAGGGTTTATGAGGTTCACGACACTAAGGGATTTGGATTTGAGCTTGCGTGAAATGGGTATGGTGGCTGCGGGTGTGGGGATATGAGGTGGTGATGTGGGAGCTAAGGGTCTTAGTGTTTAGGTGGGGTGAGAAGGTATGGGATACGAGATGGGTATGGGATGTCTAAGGCGGTGGATGGGAGTTGGGGGTTCTAGGCAAGGTGGTCACGGGACTAAGTAGGTGGGGTATGATGTGGTGTGTCTAGCTAGGATGGGTTCGGCTGGGGTGTGTCTAGGCATGGGATGTAATGGGCGGCGGGTAGGTGCTAGGTGGTTGAGGTATGTAAGGGAGCTAGGTCGGCTAAGGAAGGGATGCGGTGGGGTGATGGATAGGTGGTGGATTAAGGCGGGGTTGAGGCGGTGGAGGTCGGCTGTGGAAGGTCAGGCACTAGGTCAGCTAAGGCGGCTGGGGCAGGAGACCAGTGCTAGGCCCCAAGGCGGTGCCTAAGCGGGGTCGACGCCTGACGCTGGGCGTCGGTGCGCAGCGCGCGGGTGGTGCGCAGGGGGGGGGGACCCGGGTAGCGTTAGGTCGGTTGGGTTAGTGAGTTAACCTGAATAAGTTTAGGGTGCCTAGGAATGATTAAGGGTGGTGGATTAAGGTAGGTCTTAGGTGGTTTAGAAGGGTTAGGAAGAGTGGTTTAGGGTGGATTAGGGGCTTACCTCTTAATGGCAGTTTAGGGTGTGCTTGAGCTCCAATGAGCCACCTTAAGCCTCCTTGTTCAAGCAACTTCAGCCCTTCAATTAGGGTGGGGCAGCTCTTAACTAATCCTACACTAACCCACAATTAACAAACCCTAAAACAAATGAAAGCACTAAGTACTCACCTTAATGACCTTCTCTCTCCTCCAAGCCCTCCCTTGAAATTCACATGAACCCTTGGAGACCCCCTCACTCCTATTTATAGGCAAGTGAGGTGGGTCTAGGATTTGGGTTTGGGTTTGAGATCTAGATCCAAATCCAAATCCAAACACTATTTAGATCTGGATCTTAGATCTTAGATATTTTGAGATCCGTATTCGATCCAAATCCAACATTTTTATGGATATGGATCTGGATATTTTGGTTTAGATTCGATCCAATCCAAATCCAAACACTATTTGGATCGACCCAAATCCAAACACTATTCACTATTTGGATTTGGATATGGATATTTATGGTCCAGATCCAACCCAAAATTTCTCTGGATGGTCCTTCTTGGCTTCTCGAGGTGGATGATCTGTGCAGGCCCTAGCTTCATCAGCGCTCCGTCTGGTGTTGAGTTTCCCCAATCTTTATCGTCTAGACTCCTTTTCGCCTTTTCAGACTCCGTTTCTGTTCATTTCTAACTTTTTCGGTTCAATACTCTTAATGCTTGAACGAGTGTAAACACCCAAAATTTTCTTATAAAATTTTTACCTTTTTAGGGAAATAGCTATTTTTGGCAATTTCGGGTTTTCGAATGAAAAAGGCACTAAACGAGCTTATGTCGGTATCAAAATTTTATGAAAGCTTTAAAATGATGAAAGAATGCTTTCCTTTCTGAAAATTTTGAATTTTGACAAAAATGGGGAAAATGACAATTTTGCCCTTAGCACTGGAAAAGCAGGATTTCGTTTCCTTAAAAGATTTATGACGAAAAGTTTGTTGAAAGCTTGCCTCTTCAAAAGAAAAAGGCATTGAAAAGACAAGTTGACACCTAAAAAAGAAGGTGGACGCCCAAAAAGAGAAAACGGGCATTAAAAGGGAAAGTGAGCTTCCTAGAAAGAAAAGCTCCCATTTGGAAAGAAATCAATTTCCAGAGGGTAAGGTCGGTATTATCAAAAGAAAGGAAAGATTGAAACAAGAATGATTGCTTCCGAAAATAAAGGTTTGGTGTCGAAAGCATTTCTTAACATATCCATGTTATGGTTATTAAGGTAATTAAGTATTGATATGCTCCTGTTTGGCATTATCATCCATCACTCTTATGTCACTTTGATGTTGAAAATAAGGTTAATGTTCCAACACTCATGGAGGAAATCCAGCAAGCATGAAAGCTGGTTTTCGAAAACGTAACATGGGCCGGCCTTAACAATTTCATAATAAGTAGGCATGAACATAATCACTTCCACAGCAGATGCGCAGATAATGGGGGATTGTTTGAATGCTCTTATGCGTGTACATTAAGAAATTCAGTTGAGATCATCGTTTGAAATCATCAGTTCCTTAGAAGTGGCTATTTATTAATAGCTTTTGCTTATGTTTCGTGTTCAGTCCCCTCATGTTAAACTCCCGAGTTAGTCTTGTGATATAACGAAATTGTTCTCATGAGAATGAATTGCGAAGTTTTGCTGTGCTGCAGATGAATCAATGTTTGCTTATTTAAAATGCTAAGTTGTCATCAGGATCAAACTGTATAACTGAAGTGAATAGGAGTGGAACAGTTAGTATCAAAAGCTCAAGATTTTGCTATGTTGTGAGTGCAGTAAAATGATTGTTATATCTTGGACTTCTTTTATGATCTTAGTTGTTATATTTTGAGAGTTCATCGAGCTGGTATCAATCTGGTATGTATGATTGACCAAGGCGAGAAGCGTTGGGCCCCTTTGAAAAGAATTGAAATGTTGATGAGCTGGATTTGGTTTGAATTTCTACACAACTATACTTAGTGTTCTGGGGAAGGCAAGAAAACACTTGCTGATGTTAGCAAGGCGGTGGTGACTCGATAGTCCTGCAGATGCTCACAAAGAACATATTCCGTTGTTGAGGAGCACGATCAATCCCTGTTCAAGACACTAGCCTCATTATCAACATGATAGAATTAGGAGCAGCAGTAGTCCATAAAGTGACTCAGATTCAGACGAAGATGAAGATGTTATACCTGCTGTGAAAGCTCTATGGATAACATTACTACCAATAACATGACTGATTTATTGATAGACAGCATCCAACTAAGGGCTCTCTTGTGGATAATGAAAAAGCTAATGGTATTATGGATCATAGTGAGCTACACCAAAAACGGAATACGAACTTGTTGACTTGCCTCCTAATGCAAGGCCTCTCTCGATTTTCATCAACAAGAGGAGCAGCTACTCAAATACAGAAGGAAGCGGTTGAACCACAAAATATCGAGCCGCCATCTGCACAAATAGATATGTTTCTTCGGTGCCTCACCAGATAACGTCCAATACGTTATCTGAAATCAAGGCATCATGAGGCGTAGAGTCTTCAACGACTCCTAGCTGTGTTCCTATCAACTACCTCAACAACTTCAACAAACCTGCAGCAAAACATGCTATAAAAACAGATTACAGATAACATCTTCAACAGAGGGATGAAGACTGAAGATCACGATCGCCCAATGTAGATGAGATCAAATGCAGATGACAATTACAAGATAACGTTCAACAACAGATAAAGTTCAGCAATACAGATCCTGTGGAGATCACGTTCCAAATATGATGAAACCAATTCAGATAAGATTTTATCAACACAATCAAAACCGAACTCATCCAAATCCCAACCATCAGGCTTATCCAAATCACAGCCAGAGCCTATAAAAAGGCTCCCCCAGGTGCTGCAGAGGGCATGCGAGCATCAACAGAAAACGATCAACCAAGATACAACAACATTCAGTCCGAAAATACAGAGAAATAGAGAGAGAGAGAGAGAAAGGAAGAGAAGAGAAGAAGGAGAAGAAGGAAGTCCGGCCTGGTTCCGACATCCGACGATCATCCGGCGAAGTGCTCCTACGTCCCCTCTCACTCACACAGGTTCGAATCCGTGCACAAATTTGTTTTAATCCATGAGAATCTGAAGAAGCACAGATTCTGGAAATTTGTATCTGAATCAAGGCCTCGAGCTCATGTTCTTCATTTATATCGATACAAACACACATGATTACTTCATAAACGAAAGTAAAATCCATGTTTAGATGATTTCCATGCATCATTAGGACTGATACAGGTTGAAATTCATTTTAGAATCACGTTAGGAACCTTCTGAAATTTTCTGTAAAATTGGTTTCTGAAATTGTCTATGCGCACACGTCTGATCACAGAATTTTTATAGACAAACGGATAAGCCAATTGCCTCTAGATTTTGCACGAATAATCTAGACATATCAGACTTTATTAGATAAAATTTGGAGGAATTTTTATAAATTGTTGCCTAGTCAATTAGATCTGTGAAGTTTATACAAAATCCAGATTGCGTTTTACAGAAACAGAATGTTCAGTAATAGACCTCTGTTATTTTGCTCATATCTCTGCAACCACTGAATGAAATTGGATGAAATTTGATTCTTTGGAAACCTAACATCCGTATCTTTCTAACACAACAAATTTTATCAAAATTGGATGACTGAGTGCTGAGATATTGCTGTTTTTCTGAGCTTTTGATTCACAAGAACAGGGTTGTTCCGAATTTTATAATAGTTTCTGATTCTGTATTTAATTCTCAGAAAATAAAGAACGAAATTATAAAATAAAATTATATTCTGATTCTGCACACAAGTGTCTCTATTTTGTAAAATTATTTAGAATTTTTGGAGAACTAGAAGTATTTTTAAAAATTTGGAGAACAAGTCTATGGAACTGAACAGATTCTGCAATTTTCAGAATCTGAAAATTTTCAGAAATCAAGAACTTAAACACAAATCCGAAACTTTGGAAAATCTATTTTTTCCTTTCTCGAATTAATGGATTCAAACAAATTTCAAGCGTCTAGGCTGACCCTTGAGCACCAGTTCAAGAAGGCCTAAGTCGAAAAGATCTCACTTGTCCACAATCATTCTTAGAAGTTAGAAAATCAGAATTTGTTAGTTTTGATAAACTAACTGGCACGCTCGCGCAACCCGATGTAGTTCGAGGGTTTGATTTCGAATCCCACGGTTTGAAATAAAATCACGTCTACAACGAGGATGGTCAATCTGGCTGTTTGGTGCTCTTGGCTTGCAACTTGCTTCATCCCTGGGCCTTCCTTTCACCTTTTGAACCTGGCCTTTATCAGGCCAAGCTGCTCTTCCGGGCTCTGGAAATTGCTTCTGAGTCTGCTTCTGGAATTGGCCTTTGTGAGCCACTTGTTGGGCTGCTTTTCGATCAGGTGTCATCTTTACATGCTTCACCTATTCGTCTTTGGCTTCTTGGGAAAATGGGGCTTAGCCCGGGTTTCAAAAGTTCCCATTTGGACCTGGGGTTTCAAAACACTATTTACAAGTTTCAAAACAATATTTACAGGGTTTTGGGAAGGCTCCTGGGTTTTCGGAACTCAAAATACCTTTTTGAAATGGACTTTGTAAACCAGGCATGTTTTATGGAAATCGTGGGATTTTGGGGTGTTTACAGCAGCTCATGTGGGTTGCACCCAGCCCATGTACTTGAAGGGGCCAACGTTGGATCAGTTTGAAGAGGAATGGCACCAAGGATTGCACTAGGTGGCACCAAATTGAACCAAGGATTGCACTAGGTTGCACCTAAGTCGAGCAAGAACTGCACCTTGACTGACCTTGACCGAACCCACTTGGTTGAACCTACACACCTTGGCCGACCTAGTCCACCTACCTGTAAACACCCCAAAAATGCCATATTTTGAAATTCCCAAACTTAAAAAGCCATCTCAAGGCGAAAACCAGAAAAAGAAGAAAAATTGAAGCCCGTTCGGAGAAAAGCCCAACAGAGAGTCAAAGTCGTAATTCAGGACCAAAAAACAAAGCCCAGGCCAGAAGCAGATTTCAACCTTGGAGTATGAAATGCAAGGTCAAGGCATAAAAATTCCAAGACCAAGCTCAGAATCCCCAGATTCAGACAAAACGAAGTCTAGAAGGTGAGAAGGAGTTCGGACGACAAAGTTGGGGAAAACCCAGCACAAGACGGAGCACTGATGAAGCCAGGGCCCGCAGAAACCGTCCGTCTCGAAACGCCAAGAAGGATTGAAGAAACGAAAACTTGGATTGGATCTAGACCCAAATATTCATATCCAGACCCAAATAGTGTTTGGATTGGATCTGAATCCCAAATATCCGAGATCCAAGATCCATACCCAAATAGTGTTTGGATCGGATCTGGATTCCAAGATCCAAATCCAAGATCCATATCCAAGACCCACCTCATTTGCCTATAAATAGAGGTGAGGGGGTGCCCACAAGTTCACGTGAAATCCAAGAGGGCTTGGGGGAGAGCTTGCATAAAGTAGGAGAGAGAAATGGTGGGCTTGATATTTTCAAGTGGGCTAGCCATGTGGGCTTGATCAAAGAGTATGGGTTCAAGCCATGTATGGACCTAGACCTAACCAAAGGGCTGCACCAACATATGGCATGGATTTGGAGCTGCAAGTGGGTGGACCGACTCCAAGAGGTAGGTGCCTAAACCTAATCCTAACCTAGCCCATCTCCACCTAGCCGACCCACCTAACCTAGCCCATCTCCACCTAGACGACCCACCAAAAACCTAACCCATTCCCACCTACCCAACCGCCTCACCTTATGCTTGAACTAAATCGTGCCCTAGCTCGGCCACATTGCTGGCTGAGCCTTGCTTAGACCCACCTAGGCTTCCCCCCTTCTTCCCCACTTAGCTAGGTGCAGGCCGCACCTAGCAAAAAAACTACATCACCATCACCCTACCTAGTACCCGGCCTGCACCTTGTGCAGTGCCAACCTCTGGCCAACATCCTACCCCGACGCGCCTAGCGCCATACCACCGCCCTACCTAGCACACGGCCTGCCTTATTGCAGGTTGTCCCCCTTGACACGCCACCTACCTTCCCTTCATCTTCCCTTACCATCTCCCGGCCACCATCTGCCCCACACACCACAACACACCCGGTTGTCCCTCACCTTCCCCAGCTGCTACACCCGAACTACTCACACCCCATGACACTCACTTGCCAATAACCGGCTCCCATCTCACCGTAGCCTGCCATCATCACCCCAACACTTGCCCGACACGCCTAGCGCCTGCCTAACTCCCGCACCCCACTGCCTAGCTCCAGCACCCCTTACAGTCTCACTGCCTCACCACCCTAACACCATCACTCCCTAGCACCCCCAACACCTGACTGTCCCTCACCTTCCCCAGCTGCAACACCCGCCAACCTACCGACCTACCTCAGCAGTAGCACCTTTCAGCCATGACTTAGCCCCACACCTTGGCTCAACTCACACCACCCTAAAGCTCCAGCTCCAATCTCACGTCGCCCCACTCCTAACCGACTTGGCTTAGCTCTCCTTGGCTGAAAACTTTCACCCATCTTGAACTTGGCCGAACTCCAAGACTTGAGCCGACTGCACCATAGGAACCTACCTCGGCTGCAACAACTTGACCATGGCACAAGGGGTTGAACAACCTCAAGGTAGACTTGCACAAATCGAACCCAGGCTCAGCACAAAGAAGGTGGACACGACCTAGCCAAAGTCTCGACTTCAAAAGTGTAAGTCTTTCAAAATATATATCAAGTTGCTTTTCCCATTCCAAGTAAATTCAATTTGATATGGGGTTGTAATAATGGAGCGTAGTCTCCCCCCGAAATGTAATATTCGTGCTTGCTACACGAACACACACGTACACTTGAGCCATATTGCTCTTAGACATACACAAGACACCCACGTGCACTTGAGCCTTTCCGCTCTTAATTGCACACTATTGCACATACATTGAGCCTTCGCTCTTAAGCTAAAGACTTTAGTGAAAGCCGTGTGAGTTGCAATTCAATTCCGGGTGGTTCAATTCATGTAGTGTGAGTTTGTTATTTAAATTTCGCACTTGCACCCAAGAAGTCCTCGAGCACTTGCTCCACACTCTCACACACCTTTTGAGCCTTTGTTGCTCATAAGATATAGCATACTTCTATACTTTCCAGCTGCGTGAGTTTTACATTCAGTTGTGTACGCACTTACATTTCCGAGTGGTTCAATTCAAGTTGTGTGAGTTGTCTTTACATTTACACACCAAGAGTACTCACTCACAATTGAGCCTTTCGGCTCTTATCATATATCTATATTTCAAATTCGGCAAAGTTCAATTCATGTCGTGTGAGTTTGTCATTTAAATTTCACACTACACACACGCGTGCATTGAGCCTTTCCGCTCTTACTATATACTTATATTTCAATTTCGGCAAGTTCAATTCAAGTTGTGTGAGTTGCCTTTCCATATATACATGACAACACACACTCACATTGAGCCTTTCCGCTCTTAAGATATAAGTATATTTCAAATTCTGCAATTTACATTCAAGTCGTGTGAGTTGCTTTCAAGTTCGGGTATTTCCCTTAAGCTGCGTGAATTGCACTTTCATTCAGGTATTACATTAAGTTGTGTGTGTGAGTTGCTTTCAATTTGAGCCTAGCTCACATCATCATATCAAAACCCGAAAAACTTTTGTGCATTCTTGCATTCGTACGCTTTTGAAAAAGCCCCGAATCTACGCTCAAACTCGATGAAATTAGGCCACTTGTGCACACACATATCCGGCCTAAATTAGCTAAAACTCAAAGACTTGGAATCATACAGCCCCCATACATAAAATTTGCAACGTAGGCACGAATCGAATCCATATTTCAAACACTTATATTTTCAAAGTTAAAATTGTCTTTATCTAAGTCTATAAGCGCTTAAACTGACCCTTGAGCATCGGTTCAAGAAGGTTTAAAGAGAAAAAATCCCGCTTTCTCACAATTGCCCAAAAGTCAAATATTTTCAAAAACTTCGCTAGTTTAAGCAAGCTAGCTGGCACGCCCTTAAAAGTGACATAGATGCGAGAAGGTTCATTTCAGGCCTCAAAAGCCATGAGTGAGAATTTTCGTGCTTACACTACCTTGACCAAAGAAGGGCCACTATAAGGCCCACGTGAATCCATGTGGCCAGCAATGGAGTTGGATCAAGTGTTGGGCCAAGAAGCATATCCATGCCAAAACCGTGGAAGGTTCTAGGCCTCTCCCTCTTGAAGCCTATAAATAGAGGCCTTGGGGCTAGGTTTCCAGTATTGAAGGGAGTGGAGAGAGAGAGAGAGAGAGAGAGAGGAAGGAGAAGTTTGGAGGTGCTGCCCACCCCAAACCATGTTCATCCTTTGCCAAGGAGTCTTCCAAGTAAGGTCGATTTCTTTCCTCTATCTCTTCCTTATTTTCATTCAATTAAAGGGGTTGTAATTAAGGAGCATAGCTGACTCCATTCATTGATGTAATAGATAGATGTTATGCTGCCCAAATTTTGTTTGATTCATCCCTATTATGTGTTTGATTTGAAGTTCCTTCTACCTATTTATATGATATAATCTCTTATATCTCCTAATTCCCTCTATGCTTAAGCTATAAACATATTTTACTTCATTTCCTTCAGTCATTTACCTTTTAATTATTGTGAATTAACTTTTACATTCGGATGAAATGTATTCATACACGTTTTAAAACCAGAAAACTTGTTTTTTTGTATCCTGCATATGTTTGATATTTTATTTTTATTTTCTTGCTCTCTGCTCCGAATATTCTAAAACTTTGCACACCCAACCTACACATATAGACCCACCTTTGTTAAAATTATCAAGAATTTTAGGGTCATACAACCATGTAATTAAAATCGAAACAGATCCTTAAAATCGGAACAGAACCTGTGAAACCCTTGTTTCCTAAAATAGAGCTTGGGTTATTGTAAACACCCCAAAATGGGAATGCTTTCAACAAACTCCTGAATTTCAAAAACCAGCTCACAACCTTTTTGAACTTTCAAAACCCCAAAAACTTTGAAGTTTTAACCTTTTCAAAAAATATTTCAAAACAAAGGTTTTAAATTCAAAGTTAAAAACTCAAGGATTGCAAAATAGCTCAAACAGACAAGTGAAACCCGATCCAAAATCTAGTTCGAGATCATGGTCAAAAAGTGAAGAAAAGGCCCAGCCTATCCAGATAAAAGCGAGACGAAGGATCAAACCCGATGTTTATTTCAAAAGTCAAATTCAGCTTCAAAAAGTGCAAAATGAAACCAAGACCCTGATGAACCCGTTAGAAATCAAAGGCCGGACCTGTCAAAATGAAAATTAGAGTCCGTTGAAAAATCCGAGATTAACCTCATCAAAAACAGCCCGAGATGGGATCAAACAAATCAAAAACTAAACAGCAAAAGGTCCTGAAAGTAGGAAATTGGTCGGTCAAAGGACTGGGAAAAACCCAACCTAAAATCAGGTCACTCAGGAACTGGAGCCCGCTCGAAAACCGTTTGTTTCATGCACCAAAAAAGGACTCAAAAGAAAAAGTTTGGATTGGATTTAAACCAAAAAATCCAGATCCAAGTCCCACTAAAGATTGGATCGGGTTGGATCCTAGGATCCAAACCCAATCCAAAGAACCACCCTTGGCCCGGGTTCACGTGAATTCACTCTTGGAAAAGTTGGGGCTTTGGGAAAGGAGGAGAGAGAGGGAGTGAAAGTCAACAAAGGTAGGCTTGTGGGCTTGATCAAGAGGAGGACTAGCTCAAGCAAAGGTGTTTCACGTGGAGTTAAAGTCAAAGAAGGTCAATAAGAGTCAAGGCTTGGCTTGAGGTGAGTGCCTAAACCTAGTGTGGCTGCAACAAAGGGGGAAGGTTGACCAAAGTGGCTCGAGCTAGGGAGTGGGCTGCAACAAGGTGGCTCGAGTTAGGGAATGCGGTTAACCAAGACCTTGCACTGCACCCTTTGACTGCACCTGGCCGACCCACCTTGGACCAGCTGACCTTGTGCTGGCCGAACCACCTGCACCAAGTGAAGCTTGAAGGACCTAGGGCTGCAACAAAGTGGGCTGACCTAGCTTTTGACCACACAATTATACCTGGCCGAACCCCCCTTTGACTACAACCTTGGGCTGAACCCAAGCACTGAACTGCACCCTTTGACCACACGGTTGCACCTGGCCGAACCCACCTTGGACCGACTGTACCTAGCCAAACCCCCCTTTGACTACAACCTTGGGCTAAACCCAAGCACCAAACTGCACCCTTTGACCACACGGCTGCAACTTGGGCTGAACCCAAGCACCAAACCGCACCTTGGGGATGAACCTGGATGGTTAGGGTGGCTGTACCTTGGACCAAGTGGGCTGCCTTGGAGACACTACACGGCTGCAACTTGGGCTGAACCCAAGCACCAAACCACACCTTGGGGCTGAGCCTGGATGGCTAGGGTGGCTGCACCTTGTAGCTGACTTGACCTGGCCGAATCACACCAAGTGAAGGGGTTGACCTAGCTCACGGTTGACCAAAGGCCTGCACCAAACGAAGGACCCGACTGCACCAAAAAGAGGGTTGCATCGAACGGATCCATGATCTTGATCGAAGGGAAAAATTATAAGACTTTAAAACTTTGATTTTAAAGTGATTTCTCCCTTAAATTCAATTCGGAACGGGGTTGTAGTAATGGAGCAAAGCCTCCCCCCATATTGTAATATTTGTACATAAACACGATCGCACCCACGAGCACTTGAGCATTTTCGCTCTTAACTGGTGGATGAACACGATCGCACCCACGAGCACTTGAGCCTTTTCGCTCTTAACTGGTGGATGAATATGATGGCACCCACAAGCACTTGAGCCTTGTCGCTCTTAACTGGTGGATAAACACGATCACACCCACGAGCACTTGAGCCTTTTCGCTCTTTACACTCACATGCCTTTCTGTGCGTCTACCTGAGGTGTTAACTCACCGGTAGGTGTGTGTCTGCTTGTGGTGTTAACTGCCATGTTTGACTCTGGTGTTAACATGCTGGTGGGTGTGCGTCTGCCCGTGGTGTTAACTTGTCAGTAGGTGTGCGTCTGTCCGTGGTGTTAACCTGCCCGTAGGTGCACCTCTGCCTGTGGTGTTAACCTGTCGGTAGCTGCAACCTTTGCCTGTGGTGTTAACCATCCGGTAGCTGCAACCTCTACCTGTGGTGTTAACCTGTCGGAAGCTGCAATCTTTGCTTGTGGTCTCAGTCTCAATATACATTATAAACATTCTATACCTCGAACCCCTCTGTTCTTAAGCAAGTATACGTACTTAAATTCGCGTGAGTTTACTTTTATGAAAGTAGATTGAAAGCACTTCAATTCGCTTGAGTTTACTTTCATGAAAGTAGAATGAAAGCACTTAAATTCGCGTGAGTTTATTTTCATGAAAGTAGAGTGAAAGCACTTTAATTCACGTGAGTTTTACTTTCGTGAAAGTAGAGTGAAAGCACTTCAATTCGTGTGAGTTTACTTTCATGAAAGTAGAGTGAAAGCACTTCAATTCGCGTGAGTTTACTTTCGTGAAATTAGAGTGAAAGCACTTAAATTCACGTGAGTTTACTTTCGTGATCGTAAAGTGGCTGCACTTAAATTCGCGTGAGTTTACTTTCGTGAAAGTAGAGTGAAAGCACTTAAATTCACGTGAGTTTACTTTCGTGAATGTAGAGTGAGTTGAAAATTTCAATTCGGGTGAGTTCGCATCATCGTTCTCAAAAACCCAAAAGAAGATTTATAGCATCTCTACATCTGCTCATTACAGCAAATCGCTCGAACCCTCGCTCCAACCACGCTAAAACTGGGTCACACATTCCACACACACATCAGGCCTAAATAAATAAAACTTGCAAGAATATTAGGGTCGTCCAACCCCGTAATAAAATTGGCAAGAGTACACGAACTGAATTCTTTCAAAAACACTGATTGTTCAATTAATTTGAAGTAAAAACTTGTTTGAAAATCGAAGTTTCTAAGCTCTTATTAAACCGACCCTTGAGCGTCGGTTCAAGAAGGTTTAAGCAAAAAGAGTCTGCTTGCCTACAATTGCCAAAAGTCAGAAAAACGTTTAAAAACATTTGCTAGTTTGAGTAAGCTAGCTGGCACGCTTGCGCAAGCATAGGCACAAAAAGGTTCACTTTGAGTCTTATAACCTGGGAGTGGAAATTTTCATATTTACAGTTATCATCCCATAACATTGTCTGCAGTGAACCAATTTCATTGGAAAACTGATATTCATAGATTTCCAACAAGACTAAGGTCATAAAGGTCGGAGGTCTGTACCAAGATACAGATGTTTTACTAGACCTCTATATTTTTGTTACAGAATTGTCCTGAATGTCTGAGTAAGGGTTAATGTTTGATTTAATCACATTTACAGCATATAAAATCAAAATAAAAATATTTCATGAATCGTCATATTAATCTCTGCGTACTATAAAATTTTCACGATTTTTAAAGATTCAGAAGCTATAAAAAAAAATCTAGAAAAAAGTTCTGAAAACAGAATCAATTTTTGTTTTTCATAACTTTGAAATTTCTTCTTTCATAAGCCAAGTGCACGAGTTTAGCTAAGTTAGTGACAATTGAGAGTGAATTTTAAAAACACACCAGACTTAAAACAAATCCTCAAAGCGTTTAGGCTGGCCCTTGAGTGCCGGTTCAAGAAGGCCTAAGTCGAAAAGATCTCACTTGCCCACAATTGCCATTAAAGTCAGAAAATCATCTTTGTTAGTTTGAGTAAACTAACTGGCATGCTCGTGCACGACATAGTTTTGTGAAATTTTATTTCAAATCTCTACATAGACTTTGGAGTAAATTTCGACATCTACAATGGGTGTGCAATTTTTAAAGGTTTTTTTAGACTTCATGTATAACATATTGTTCTTTTAGAACTTTAATGCTCTATTAATTGCAAATTGTCAATTGATTTTTTTTGGTAATTGATCATGACCCTCGGCCATAATGGGTTGTTCCAACCTTTAAATTTTCAAACAATTAAAATTAGGTTGGCTTATTCCAACTATTTCTAACAATTGAAATTAGGATCAACAATTGAAATAATTGTTGAAATGATACTTTTTACCAACTGTCCAGGTAGCTCATTGCAATTTTTTTTTAACTGTTGAAATAAATGGTATTTTTCGACTTAGGGGTATCCACCTCTTTGAAAGTATTTCGATTGTTGCAAAGCATTATCAACTGTTACAATCAGTTGAAATAAGTTTTTTCGACTATACTACATTCAACCTTTTTATTTCAACCATTATTATAAAATTTTCAACTGTTGAAATATGCTTTTACAACTGTAAGTTAAAAGTTATGTTATTTTGGCTGTAGAAAATTGTTCAATTTCCACCAGTAAGCCTTACATGTACACACACACGCTCATGCATGCGCCAGCACTTGAACTCAGCACCTGTTCCATTGAGAGGGCCCTGCCAATTGAGCTAATGCTCTGCATGCATGGCTTTATTTAAAATGAAATAACCGATTTTCACATTTGAACTAAAAAAGATAATGTTTTGATGGGCATTATGCTCTGAGTGAAGGCGTGGCATGAGAACACTTATGCAAGCCTGAAAGTGAAGATAGCTCTCAGGGCTTGATTGTCCACATGGAAAGGATTCACGTGAGGGATGAACTCCATTTAGGATGTAAAATCAATGCACATGCCAAGTAAACGTGAACCAGATGCAAGGCTCCAGTAATTTCATAACTCTGAATCCTCTTATTTTCTTTCTTTTGAATGTACAAATAATAATAATGTTCAGATCCTCTTTGCGAACAAGTTGGTGCACACTCATTTGTCTCAGCCAAGTCAACTTGCATCAAATCCAAGTTGATCCCAATTTTCCATCAAAATAATTGTAGCAAATGCCTCCTGTAAACACCCCGAAATCCCACGAACTTCTCAAATAAACCTGGTTTTGTAAAAGCAGCCCCAAAGGGTTATTTTGAGTCTGGAAACCCAGGAGCCTTCCAGACAAACCCTGTACATATGTTTAAACCCTATATGCTTTAAAATATGTATAATATAGTTTTAAAACCTTTTAAAATATGTTTTGAAACCCCACAAAGCGGCTTGGCCTGATGAAAGCGGGACCAGAAGAGCTAAAGAGAGCCCGGAACCAGAGCACATATCAAGCCCGGCACAGCAACTCTTGTGTTAGATTCATCCCCAGGATCTCGAACATCCAAGTCCCTGTTATCAACAAAAATCATTTGAAATCATCTTCGGAAGGTGAAAACAGAAGCGGACGACCATGTTGGCGAAGACCCAATGCAAGACGGAGTACTGATGCTGTCAGACCCCGCACAAACCGTTCATTTCGAACATACCCTGAAGGAGTCAGAATTCAGTTTGGATTGGATCTGGACCATATATATCCAGATCCCAATCCAAACATATATGTGGATTTGGATTTGGATCCAAAGATCCAATCCAATATCCACATCCATGGCCCACATCACCTTCTCATAAATGGAGGTGGGGCCCACTTGAAATTCACGTGGGATTGTAAGCATGAGAGAGAATGGGGAGGATTAAGCATGAGGGGAATGTATTAAGCTTGACTTGTGTGTCAAGTTTCGGGTTAATCATGTGGGTTAGCCTAATTAGTGTGGGTTTAAGCTTGTATGAACCTACACCTAACCTAGGGCTGCACCAACATGATGCAATTGAGTCCATGGGCTATGCAAAGGGATGCTCCTAACCCAATCCTAAGCCAAAACCCTTAATCCTAGCCATTTGCCCTAATCTCGACCTAATTCTAGCCTAATCACATAACCTACTTCCCTAATCCTTTCCTAATCCCAACCTAATCACCTAACCCACCTCCCTAATCATTCCCTAAACCTAGCCTAATTCTCTTAATCCTAACCTAATCCTAGCCTAAACACCTAACCCACCTCACTAAACCTCACCCTAAAACCAACCCACCTAGCTAAGCCCTAAACCACTAAACCACCCCACCTAAACCCTAGCACACCATATTCTTAAAACCACCTAACCTAAATATCTGGTCCCCCCTAAATATCTAGCCCACCTTATCACCACACCACCACCACCTAACCACTAAACCACCCCTTCAAAACCCGCCCAACCGACCTCTTGAAAAACCTATAAACCCCCCCCCCCTAGTGGACGGGTTTTTCAACCATCGGCCCAGTCGAGCCCTCTTTCACCCCTTGCTCTCTTCTCTCACCTGCTCCACCACCACCTCCCGGCCTGCACCACTCCATGCCACAATCATCTCTCGGCCTGCACCATTCCACTCCACCATCAATTGCCCGGCCAGCTCCACTCCTTCCACCCGATTGCATCCACCTTCCACTCGGCTGCCTTCCTTGGACAACCGCCACCTTCCCTGTCCTATCCGGTTAGTACACTATCCTAACTCCACCCTCTCTTCACTCCCCCTCCACTCTCAGCCACCACACCACCCAGCTACCCGCCACCCTTCAACCATACCCGACCACACCACCCGCTGCCCTACCTTCCCATTAGTGACAAACCCCCCCTAACTACCCTAGCCCAAAGCACCACAGCAGCACCCCCTCTCCCTTTCATCACCCAGCTAGCGCCAAAGCGCCACAACCGCACCCTTGCCGTTCGGCCAGCAACACTCCTTTGTCGTGCCTTTCCGAGGAGCTCCCTCTTGCAGCCCAAGGCGACGCCCAAGCCCAAGCTTAAGCAAGTCACCTCCGGACCAGCTATACGTAAGTACCTAACTCGGTCCTTGTTTATAGACTTGCTTAAGCTAAATTCAATTTGTTACGGGGTTGTAATAACGGAGCATTGTCTCCCCCCGCTTGTAATAACGTGGCTTGGCACACCCACACACACGTACACTTGAGCCTATCTCGCTCTTAGTCGTGCACGATTTTGAACACACACGGGCCTAATCAGCCCTTAAGATATAAATTTATTTATATAATTTAAGTTGTGTGGGGTTTTGCTTAAGTTGTGTGTGTTGTCTTTCAATTCTCGCACTCACACACATTGAGCTTTCGCTCTTACTCCCAAGACCTTAGTTAAGGCCATATTGCAATCTATATTTGGGTTTAATTTAAGTCGTGTGAGTTGTCTTTCAATATATACACAACACCCACGCAACACGTTGGCGACCTTCGGGCCCATATATATTATAAGTATTTCCCTTTCGGCTATGTCTTTAAGATTTGGGTTTTAAGGTTCAGCAGTGTGCGTAGTCTTTACATATATACACGGCACACACTTGCACTATTGAGCCTTTCCGCTCTTAAGATATAGCCATATTTTCCTTTCGCAATTTCCCTTTTGCAATTTAGATTTCAAGTCATTTCCCTTCCGCACTATCTTTCAATTTCGGGTTTTCCCTTTGGAGTTGCGTGAGTTTTGCATTGCATATACGCCATACCACGAGTTAGGACGTATATTGCATCAAAGCAAACCCCATACTCCCGCTCAAAGTCGCCCCACTTAGGTTACGTGTTCATAACACACACCTAGTTGGCCCGAAAAGGGATAAAAAGAAAGACATAGGCACGTTCAAATCCACGTGAAATAAAATCTGAAAATCATACAAAAACAACCCAAATCAAATACCTCAAACACGTTTTCGTAGGTTCTCATATTCCAAAACTCGATTTTTAAAGTGTACAGACTGACCCTTGCGCATCGGTGCAAGAATGTCTGCGACGAAAAGAGCTTGCTTGCTCACAGTCGCCACGTTAGGAGTCAGATTTAAAAATATCTCTTCGCTAGCTTAAGTAAACTAGCTGGCACGCCCTTTTGCTTAAATAGGACTTAGATACACGAAAAGGTTCGCTTCAGGCCTAAAAACCAGGAGCGAGAACTTTTTGCGTCTACACCTCCAAAGACAATTAATTTTAGTAAGAAAAAAAAAGTAGAAGGTTCGATCAAAAACAGCTAATCCTGCCTCAATCTTACTTCTTCGAAGCGTTCATGTCCTCTTGCGCAGCTGATTTTAATTTTTTTGCCCAAGTATTATGCATGTTCTTGTATGCATGTGTGCGTGTGCACGAGAGAGAGAGAGAGAGAGAGAGAGAGAGAGAGAGAGAGAGAGAGAGAGAGAGAGAGAGAGAGAGAGAGAGAGCACAAGCATAAATGAATTGTTCAAGTGCTTTTACAAGCAACCAGAGGTTATCCACGGACATCTCGGATAGTGAAAACCACACAACTTGCTTCTTTTCATAGGAAAAGATATCGGTACCTATCTATCTCTTGATGACCAATATGAAAAAACAGTTTGGGCTTTACTGATACAATATCGAATCAGCAATGTCAGAAGTTGGGTTGTAGGAGGTTGAATTCGGGATTTACCAAACCCGATTCGATCAGCTTTTGGTTAGTCAGATTCAGATGAGAAAATCGAACACTCGATCCAAATGCATACCGTGTCTTTCCTTTCTGTAGGAAGATGCGAAGTCTGAATGTACTTAAACTAGAGACGGAGTAAGTGTTTGAAGTTTGGCATACACGACAGAAACACAACTGCATAACTATTTTGAGTCGGCTATGAAAAAAAAAGTTTTGAATCCAAATATATTCAGATCTTTCTTCAGTTATAAGAGCTGATTAATCCAATCTTGATTGCAGAAGATTTGGATTTAAATACGACCCATTGACATCCTTGGAGACAGTTATCGTTTCTTTTCTCGAAACAGCTAAGAAAACCAGCTAAAATGTAAAGAAAAGTAATATATGAGAGAAATTAATATGAGAGAAAGTATCACGAACAAAGAATTATGATATTTCCAAAAATTTAAAAGCTTTCCGCCCAATACAAGTAGCCTAGCTGATGAAAGATATAACAGTAAGAAGCTTAAAAGTTCTCGTCGAACCGATCGCTGTAAGAAATTGTTCCCTACTGTTAGCATCACCATGTATGCACGAGCAATAGCCATCTGGCTAGGAGGTACCCGGGGCAGGAATCTGGCTTCAACCTCATTGTGCCATAAAAAAGAAGCATTACCAGAGAGCCCCAAAGGAGAGTAGCTCACTGGCTAAGGGGTTGCACTCTTGAAAAAAGGTCAGGAACTCAATACCAGGGTGCGCATCTGGTAGCTGTCTGCCTAATCCCCCGTCTTGCCAATCAAAAGGGAAAAGAATCAGTATGTATTGCATAATGTTTGTCGTTTCTTAACTATGCTTTCATTGCTCGAGGAATACACATCTCTTCGTCAAAGCTTTCCACCAACAAGTGGGGTCTTTAGTTGCAAATAATTACCTTATTATATTGTATCCACCTGTTAGTATGATTTCTAAATTATTGTGATTAGGTCTCATAAGGCTGAGACACACAAAACAAAAAGAAAAAAAGAAAAAAGAAAAGCTAACAACTCTTTTCCCTTTGATTTTAGATTTAGTTTTTTTGTCTGTCTAGTATGGAGAAAGGCTTAGTTGTTGTTTTGTTAATGGTCTCATGAACAAAGAAAGTGGGGGAGAAAAAGGAAGCCGCTCCTACAAAGCACTGCACTGTCATTGCATCATTACAACTCTTGCAAATTTGATAATATGGGGTTCAATCATTTCTCTGATGTAGAAAATGAATCTGAATTTTCGAGAGATCCCCAGAAAAGGGAAAGACTTACAATGCGTAACATGATCCTCCCCCCGATATGCTGTACGCCTTGCATTCTTTATAGTGGAATGACCATTTGTGATTGAGTTCTAGCAAAGGAGCAAGCAGCAGAGGAATCCAGCGGGCCAGTCTATCATATGCAGATCTTTCCTGATGAGTATTTTAAGCAGAGGCATGAACTTAGTTGTATCAACACCGGAAACCAGCAAATCTACTCATCCTGCTTTCGCCAGAAACCACTTCATTCAGTCATATGGAACAATCTGAGAGATGATTAAGTCAAAACATCAGAACCAAATGATCATGAAAAATTAGGACATTACAAATAAAAACTTTTCCAGGGAATCACACAAGGAAGGAGACGCTTAGTCGCACTAGCAGCAATCAAAATCAGTTTCTCATCAGTACCAGACAATCTTGATTACTGGGACCAGCTCAGATCTTGTCTTTGAACAGGGATTGAAAATATGGCTTTGAATATTTCACAGAACCCATGCAGCATAGACTAAGGAAGAAATCTCGATTTCAGAATTTCAAGCATTAATTATAAAAAAGTAATAGAAAGATGAGGGTCAATCACCTGTTGGCCATGTTGGGTCACGACATGCTTGTGTTGGAAGAACATTCGTTCATGCTATCTGCAAAAGAAATTGTTTGCTTAGGCATATCGTGATGAAGAGCGTCCACACCTCGAGAATGAGCCGCTGCCAGGGGATTTACGGAACCTCTAAACCTTCTGTTTTCCCACCTAAATGACTGAACGCTTTCCTTAGCCCCTGAATTGTACAGACCAGCTGATGATGTGCCAGAGACGGAGAATCTAGCTGATGTATATCTTCCTTCAGCTTTCCTCCAAAACTTTGAGCTCAGGAACTCGGTGCCTGGCAAGATGCAGCATATGTTTCCACCATTGTCAATGCCATGGACCCTTCCCGTTGATACAGCTAAGTCATGTGAGATCTCATCCAGTGCCATCTCAAGACCACGAACTCTAGACTCCAGAGACCTCATACCGTTTTGTGAGCTCCCAATCAACATCTAGATGAAAGGCAACTAAAGCATCAACACCAACATATGGAAGTCCTCATACTCCAAAAGTGCAGGAACAGTTCAAAAAATGTCTAAGCAAGTTTATATCTACCGACTTTCCAAACATGAACTGTTAATTACTAATGCTTTAACACAATTTAAGTTTGAATTGATTGAAGACAAAATACACGTACCTGAAGAAGATCTAACAAGCTAGTCTGCTGATTTTCAATCTGTAAGAGTTGTCTCCGGATCAAAGTGAGATCGTTCTCACTATTGTCTGACTCCACAGCATTGCTGACTACAACAGTAGAGATAGAACTCTCATTCTCATGAAATGGGACTATGCGAGATGTCCCACGACTCCCACCTGCTCTGTGACTCCTGTCTTCGCCAATTCCACCCAGTGGCTTGGAGTGTACATTGCCCATGTCCCTCATTCCACGGACAGGTTCATCTTCCTCGACACCATCCTCTTCACAAGCAACTTTAAAACCTTGACTTCGAGGCACGGCAATCTCTATCTTCCAATCAGACATTCTCCCATCAGTTTTACCAAGCCCATGACTTGATTTATGTCCATTTATTGTACCCTTTTTCTTCGTTCCGGCAGCAGATACAGCGTTTGGAGGTGATTGACTCCTTGGGAACTCCTTTCTTCTCAGAAATGGAGAATTTGAGGCAGCTTTACTAGTACTTCTGACATCATTTGATCTTTGTTGTCCACTTTTGCTTTCTGATTAACATAGGTTCATTAGTATATCACGAAATGAAAGAGCAAAGTTTACAGAAGGGAGAAAGGAGACAAGATATGCGCTTCTCCATTAGAATGTTCATGACAGAGCACGCCCAAGCAACATTCGTGTGTGCTTGTGCATGCGTGCCTGCATGTGTGTCTGCAAAGAGATGACAATATTATACATACCAAAGTACATATTTCATTAAGGACAATGCAACTCGTATTTGATATGAATAAGTTTGGAAAATAGCAAACTTACTTTAGAAACTACAAAATTTTAAGAGAATTTGAATTTGAATTCCCAGTCCCCACGGCAATTGGCATCCATTAGACGATCCCTACATGATTGAATTTGACTGGTATACTAACAAGGCCCTTAATGATTCAAAGTCATTATCAGTCATGCAGGACCACAACAGCAAAAGAGAAAGAACAAGTATCGATCCCATCAAATCCGTTCAAACTAGAGACTCCACTGTGAATCGACAGCAGTACCTTTCGATGGAGAATTTTCCTCATACTCATTAAAGGCATTCTTATATGCATCCAATGCCTGATTTACTGAATCTCGTACGTGTTTCACCTGATGACATCAATCAAAATACATATAGTATTAGAGAGCATAAGTACAAAGGAACCGGCAATCGGATCTGAGTACAGAAAAGGCCAATACAATGGTACATCAAGAAAAGCATACCAAAGGAGACATAAATCTCTCTCAAAAAAGAAGAAGCAATAGTTACAATGATCTAACGGGAGTTGATCGAGTATCTCAAATAAACCAATTCCGAGAATATATTCAACAATGCCGCTCAAACGCTCTAACCGTCTGTCTTCACCTATGAAATTCTTCACATATCAAATTATGGTTCAGAAATAGCAAACATCAAAATCCTAATTTCCCAAGCACCAACGGAGCAAAGAAACCCACTCGCAGGATTCCAAATTAATAAAGTTCAAAGAAAAATAAATGTAGATTCAACGAAGAGTAAAGTCGAGTTCAACGGCGACCAAGGATCCGCGCAGCCTACCCAACTTAGTGTGAGAAAAAGCTCGGTTTTGGTTTTGGTCAGAATGCAAATCCAAAACATTCTTATATCAACTTCAGGTACAATCAAACACTAAGAGAATCAAATAAAAAACGAGATCTAGAATCTAGCCATCTTGCAACCATGTGGAATTATCCATTTTTTCTGGATAAGTAGATTTGAGAATTTAGCCCCGATTAGTAGTAGGACCAGATTGGCACCCCAATTTACGAAAAATATTGCCTTGATCTTATGAATTAAATGCATGGAACGTGAGAACCCGCCCAAACACAGTAACGACAACACCACCATCAAAATCTAAGAGAGTTCCACTTCACCAAAAGGCGAAAAGAAAATTTGCAAAATCCCGAAGTCTGGATCAAACTTGTCACCGAACAGATCTAGAACTAACCCAAAAGAGATTCAGGAAAGAAGAACGGGAACAATAAATTGGATAAATCCGATTCGGTCCCAACCTTATCAAAGCGACATGATTCGAGCGAGTCAACGCAACGCGATCGGAACCCCGCGGCTGCGTCACCTTCCATGGTGGCCAGCTGCGAGATCGCCTCCGCTGCAGCCTTCCTTGTTGCCCAATCGCTGCTCTTCAGGCACTCAACCATGGCCGGAGCGAGCGCAGAGAGCACCGGCTGGCTCTTCGCAGCACCGGCATTGATGATCGCTCCGGCTACCGCTAAAAGGGCGGCCCTCGCCTTGAAGCTCTGGCTTGCCAGAAGCTTCACCACTCTGGGAACCATTCTTTGAAGGTAGGAAAGATCCGGATCGGGCGATCCCTCGATGGCGGATACGAGACACATGGCGGAACCGGCCTGTACGGCGTAGCCTTGCTCCCCGAGCGAATCGGACAAAGGCTTGAGGATCACAGCTACGGGAACCTGAGTCACCTGCTCCGCCAACCCTTGGACGGCGTTGGCACACACGGCTCGAACTCCCGAGTCAGCGTCCTTGAGCTGCCGGACGACGGCGGCTATCATCTTGGGAACGAATCCAGCGAGCGCGTCGCCGTGCGACTCAGCCATGGCTGCGAGGAGGCGCACGCACTCTCGGCGAACCGGGCCCTTATGGTCCGGATCCGTTTCCGAAAGGCATGACAGGAAAGGGGAGAAGAGGTCCGGGGTGAGGGATCGAACGAGCGAATCGAGTTCGGCCGAGGCGAGTTGAAAGGTGTCTCGGTCGGAGAGCTTGTTCAGGCAGGCAGCTGTGCGCTGCCTTAGCTCCTGTATCGCTTGCTGCAGCGTTTGAGCAGGCCGCTTTCCGGCTTGTCTGGGTGCGAAGATCGCCGGGAACATGATGGGTTCAGCCGGCATTGTCACATCAGTATGGAGTTCCGCCCAAATACGACTGCCGGAATTATTCGCCGGTGAAATTTGCCAGTCGCCGGAGCAGCGTGGAGGGTGTAGGGATTTTAAAGGGCAGAGGAGGAAGCAAGCACAATCTGTCTTAAAGGGTACAATGGGATTATATTCATTTGCTAAGGGTCTTCTCACGAAAGACGTACGGATTTTCAACCGATAATGCCCAGTGATTTTTCCAGATTTACTTAGGCGTCCAGCCGTGATTGTCAAGTTTTAAGACTATTTCACCCTTCCCAAGTTTAAGAATCGCTAGCCTATCCTTTGGGGTTGAATGAGGGAGGGTGGGGTAGGATTGTGCTGGCTGACAATGGGTTGGGTATGACCTGAAGCTGACACGGACCCACTTAGTGGGTCTGGTGTGCTTGTCACGTAGAGTTTGGATTTTGGGTGGTAGGGTCTTGTGGGTGGAATGCAGCATTTGACCATGGGAATTACATGGACAAAGAAACCTTCCTCTTTCAAATGTTGTCAGTTCAACAAAGCCTTCCAATTTCGTTTTTCAGGTCGTGTTGGTGTGTTATGAGATTATGTTTACGTTTGGTTCCATTGTTGTGTTTGAAATTGTCGATTATTTCATGCTTCCTCGTCATTTCGTGACACCCGCAAATGCCAACTCAAACACAACTTGATATTTTCATGTTGCATTCATTCAGTGGACGTTGCACGCCAGCCAGGTTCTCGTGTGGTACCTGAAATTGCTACCCCACATTCGGGCCAAAACTTGATAAAGGTAGCGAAGCTGGATTCATGCTTTGTTAATTCCACTAGGTCTGTTGAAACATGACTTCGTGTGGAGCTGCTCTACCATTAAACGGAAGTCGTTAAGAAATCATTTGTGAAAAAGCCATTTCATATCTGGTCAAGCGCCAGAGGCAGCGACCCCTCGCAACCGCAGTGCTCCGTACCCGCCACCTTGGGGAACTGACGTAGGACTAGCAGCCAAAGGACCACAAGCCCCTTTCCATTAGACTCATTATATATATATATATATATATATATATATATATATATATATATCTAAAGAGAGAAAGAAACTGAGATGCTACACACTTTTGACGTAAGACTAAGTAGATAATTCATTTCGTCCCTGTGATCGCATAAACCAATGCGCATGCCACTGGAGATGATGTTTTGATCATAAGTTGTCTAAAAGCTCTTTCTCTTTATATATATACATATAAAAAGAGAAAGAAAGAAACATCAAGATTTTTGTTTTATCATCTCAATCTTTTTGATGAACGATCGAGTTGTTATATATGTACATATGTATATATGACAGTGTGTTCATGCATGAGGATCCCTTCTCCTTGACCATCTCTCGTAAGTAGAGAGAGAAAGAACTCTGATTATGAGAAATCATTGGCATGTGAGTTATGTGAATTTTCATGTCAGCTTTTCTTTTTAATGATCCAACCATCTTGGTTATGGATGAAATTTTTCCGAAAGGGTATGCGTACACAAATTTTCTATAAAAGGATACATGAAATGCAAATGTTAAGAGAGTTATGTACATCAGTCCGCTTCTAACTGCCATGGAAGCAAATAATGCTCAATATCGAGTTTTTGTTTAGAGTTGAACCCCTTAATATTTCTCGTCTAGTAGCTGAGACCTAAATCCACCAACCCCTCTGTGCCATTTCATGTCTTTTTTGTTTTTTCCAACTGGAGGCTAAAGCCGGATATGCACGCTATGGGAATCGAAACCATGGTCAGACAGGAGCCAAGAGCCTTGCCAGTGGGTTATCGCCCAGAGTACATGTAACTGTCATTCCTTTTGCTGTTTCACTGAAAGAACACCGTGCCTGCATGCATGTGCACGCACGCAGGCACAACCATCAAGCTCATTCCATACATTGCATGCCTTTTTGACAATCAGACCAAGACAGGACACAGGAGCAGCCAGCAACTACAAACCAACCCCTCCTTTTAGAGGAAGGATCAGCCTACCCGGAGTTTGGATCAGGTCATATCCTAATAAGTTGGTTTGCAAATACGCTTTTGCTGCTGTGGCATCTGGCTGTTGGGCTTACAAGACATAAAAAAAGAAAACATAAAAGATTAAGACCCAATACAAACTAGCGGTGGCAATGGGGCAGGACAGGGCGGGTTTTCCCCCACCCCCACCCCCACCCGTTCGACACCGAAAAGAGCCTATTATACCTCATCCCATTTTTGTGTGACAACGAAAGGAATGGCATGCACAGAGAAGTTAAAAGTTATAAGAAATCACGTATGAAAAGTCGGCACAATATTTATCGTTTATGTGAAAGTTTATAAATAGGCATGTGTAATTAAAGATGGTATCAAGAAATCAATGATATAGTGACAATTTTCTTTCTTCATATGTAATATAGTCCTTTTATCTTCCTTAGCACATCGAGTGCCTACACAAACCCCTATCAACAAGTGAGATAGGTACAATCGGATTTTCGGGAACCCACTCTATTTCCTGATGCCTTGTCTAAACCTATTCTCTCATTAAGAATGAGGGTCATAGTTCTCTGGTATGCCCTTTATCTTCTAGTATTTTTTTCGAGCTTACCATGTTAAGCTATTTGTGTAGGGCTATCACTTCAAACGACAACACATATTTGACATGCTTAACATATTACCAACGAGGTTGTTTAGTTTATGCATACTCAATTTGATCGTGTTTATTCCATGGCATCATCTAGCACAAACACTGATAATTTATCCCTGGTGCATAACATTCGACCTTCATTCTCATATGATCTAGTGGGACATCCCCACACCAGCAAAACGAGATTTCGTCAACTATGCCTCACGTACAATTAAATGAAGATATTGTTATTGAACGCCTTCAATTATCATTAAATGATTGGTTACAAGGATACTTTGAGGATCTTCAAACGACATTGTTCCACCAGATGGCATAAACCATGCTCACTATGATCGTTAATCAACAAGCTACCATTTGAGATAAGGATTTGCTTGCTGATAAACAAAGACAAACCGTAGAAGCTAACTCTCAAATGTCATATATAGAGAGCCAAAACATCCTGGTATCATCCGTAGCTTGAGGACCTAACTTATAGTACGTATGAGACAACATTGCTCGACAATCACCTGAGTTTTCGATTTTACTTTTATCATTTCAAATAGTTGCTACCACTCAACCTTATGTTATCACGATATCGTTCCATATGTTGGGAGGTGCTTACCAATAGGCTAGGAACTCATCACTCAATTTCTCTAGGTGCTTCGAGCTTTATGGCAACCAAAACGAGAGTCAGTATTCCACCACTAGCATAACCACCCCTACCTTATTCACTATACCAACTTTATGGAGTGTTGTTCTAGCCTCGTCATACACTTCTTTTCACAAGCAAACCGCCAGTCTACATTCGACAATTAGATGCCTAGTTAACCTCCTGAGGTATAAGGTGCTCCAATGGACCGTGATGGGTTATCGACCTCGTTCAAAATATTTCTAGAATAAAGCTATAAACTCCCGATACTAAAGTGGATCGTAAGCCATATCCCGATTGGGACGATAAACTTGCACCAATCTCAAGAGATTTCAAAGTTAAGATTATCACTTTTTTAAGATAAGATGACAAATATCTAGAGAAACATTTGGCTTTTCGTCTCTTCCCTCACTAGACAAGATGACAAATTCTTGAGTACGAGGAGGTAGGTGACAGCAAGATGCATAAACTTAAGCTTTTTGCCTCTTCCCTCACTAGCCAAACTTGTGCTTGGTACATTTCTCTAAAAATTGCATCCATCCAAACTTGAGATGAGATGCAAAAGGCATTTCTCAAGTACTAAAACAATGTCCAATAGTAGCCTTAGCACGGAATTGCCTATGCATAGAGATTAAGAAGGGCTTAGCTGGACATTTATGCTCAACTCTAATTCAATTAGCTAACTGGGTGACAAAAGTCTTACATTTTCAGCATTTTAAATGCATTAGTAATAAGCAAGAAGTCTTGAGGCATAATCAACGACAAGTTTTGCTTTGTTGCTTAGAAGATATGATTTAAGATATCAATGATGAGTTTGACTTGACTGTCGAGTCGACGTAGAGACCTCCTTATATTTGTAATGCTCTTCAACCCCTAAAGGGTAAAGAAAAGGAAGCCAATGAGAAAGAAATTAGCCTTTCGACATCTCAAAACCCAATTAGATTTTCAACATGCTTTTGAAAGATTGTCAAATTTGTTTTCCATAAAGATATTCAATACCATTTCGAGACAAGCTCAAGAAGATACCACAATACTGCAAGTGACACAACTTGAACTCGCATGGAATAAACTAATGTGTCAAGTTCTGTCCAATCATACAGCAAGCTATCAAGGACGAACGTCTTAAGTTTTCAGACAAAAAACTTTGGACTGATGTAAATCTATTCTCACTTATATCAGTTATGGTGGAAGATGGTTCTATATTGCCATTACGCACTATGATGGTAGAACATAGACAACAAACTCAATTCACTCTAGGTAAAGGGAGTCGATCATCATCACATATGTCTTCCGATCGAATGAGAGAGTGAAGGCTATAAATGAATGTGATTTCTCTAGGCCAGTTTGCTTGTTGAGTTGCCCCATGGGACGTACTCATTCGTAGAGATGTCAATATGGGTCGGCTTGGCTCTAACCTTGATGGGCCGAGAAAAATATGGGTTGGATCGAGTCGGGGTCAGATTTTTGCCAAGCCTGAAAAATACTGGCCCGACCCATATAAATAAATAAATAAATAATTATTGTTATTACATATATATAGTTTTTTATTATATAGATAAATATATATACTATATATAGCTTTTTCAATTATATATACATATATGTAGCTTTTTTCTATTACATGCATATATATATATATATGTATATATAGATATATGGATGTATATGTATGCACATATAAAGCTTTTTATTATATGCATGTATATATATAATTTTTTTTTTTTTATAGTTAAGTTTGGATTTTAAGTAGATATGGATCGGGTCTACCCGATCTAATATCTGACGGGCCTCTGGCCCTGGTCAACCCAGCCGATCCGAGTCAGCCCCTCAGGCCATTTGTTCTTGCTTATAATATGGGTTGAGATTTTTTAGCCTGGTCTACATTTTTTCAGGGCTAGGTTGGGCCGTCCCCTTGGGCTTGGCCCATTTTGACATCTCTACTCATTGGAATCATCAAATGAAACCACGACAGAATAGGGGATTTCACTCAACATTGTATCATCAATTTTAGCATCGAAGGGTTGTCCCGAATAGATGGGAATGACAACACATTATTTGTGACTCTAAAGTATCTTTAGGAGAGAGATACCTCAAGGTCAATGTTTTGAGTAACATTGATGCCCACCTTGAATTGTTGAGTTTTGATTAGATAACGGATTGAAATAGTTGGATATTTCATGGGTTAGAAATCATCTTACTTTTTGAGGTCGAATGATCAAGCCTCAAACCGCCTCCTAGAAAGTTGAGCAATGACTAGAGAATTCTCGGTTGTCCACCTGTTTCCTATCTGATCATTGGCTGATCACTCCTACTAAAAATGATATGCTCAACGAAGGAGGGCCCAATATAGAAGGCAATTGGAATTTGATGAACTCATAAATAATTTTGAAAGACATTATTTGGGTCATCATTAGCGAATTATTGTCGATTCTAATAAGGATTTGGGTCCAGATTAATTTTACAATGAACCAAATCATATATGAAGTTGCTCATTCAAGAAAATTGGAGAAAAAAAGGGTAAGTTGTAGAATCCGCTTATCTTATTTGCAATATAGAAGGGTTTATCATTGAAGAGAATTTCAAAATATCCTAAGTATTTTTGACCATTATAGAAAGTCATGCATACATATTACATATGTGCTATATATATACACATACATATATATATATATATACACATACATATATATATATATATATGTATGTATAGGAATGTAACATAAATATATGAATATATTTATATGTAATAACTGAAAAAAAACTCACCTATATTTATATATTCTATGTATAAAACTATATATTTAGGTAACATATGTCTTATATATCATATAATATTAGGTGAGTGTATATATATGTATGTGTGTGCATGTATATATAGTATCACAAAATATATGTGTTCATTTAAAAAAAAGAAAAAAAGTATGTATACATTTACATGAAGTATGGATATGTATATATGCATATACATATGTATATAATGGGATGACATATTGTTTTGTATAATATGCATGTATGTAAACACCCAAAAATTTTCTCAAAATAATTTGATCGTTTAGAAATTTTGCCTTTTTAAGAAAAAATCACGGTTTTGGGTATTTTAAGGGTTTTCAAATAAAGATACCTTAAACGAATTCTGCACCAAACTTTCGTGGTAACTTCAAAATAAAGGTAAATTGTACCTCTCTTAGAAAAATTAAATTTTGACAAAGAACCAAAAAAATGACTACTTTACCCTCAAGCCCAAATTGGCAGCATTCTGCTTATTTAAAAGATTTCATCTAAAGAAATGATAGTTTCAAACAATTTTCTTCAAATATAAATGATACATTGGGAACCAAACCCAAACATGTTTGCTAAATGTCAAATTCATCAAAAACCTTTTGAAATCAAATAAAATCTAAATCAGGCCTCAAAAACTAGTCCGATTGAGAAGAGTCGTACTCCGAGACTACACCCATCAAAGGTTAAAGTGGTCTGACACCCTACACCCATCCAGGGTTAAAGTGGTTTAATACCTTACACCCATCCAGGGTTAAAGTGGTTTGATACCCTACACCCAACAAAGGGTTAAAGTGGTTGAAATGGTAAAGACCAACTCACGGGGTGAAAAACAGGTCGCCCATACAAGCAAACACTAGGAATAGAATTCAGTTGTTTTCAAAAGAATATTTGAAGATTTTGATAAAACTCAATATTTTCAAATATATTTCAAAATGAAATGGTTTTAAATAAGGAAATATTTGAAACCATAAATAGGAATAAAGCCCAATCGTCTCTCCGAAGAATCAGCGAGGATCATAGCTACAATTAAAGCAAGTATCGAGGAGAACTTTAATGCATATGGACTAGGAGAAGACCCAAGGCACAAATCAAGTCAAAGACAGGGATCAAATAAAGTCAAGACCTCACAAAGCATGGTACAAAGCCGCATCAAGTTGAACTTAGCCAAGCCTCACCCAAGTGCATCCAACCAGACCCATATCAAGTCCAACCGAACTCCAACCATTTTGGCTAAACCGTGACCCATTGGCTAATCTAGGCCTAACCTACCTTTGTTGAACATGGCTTAATAAAACCTTCTTTGGCCTTACCTAATTAAAGGATTTTGATCAAACTACATTGGATAACCTTTACCAATTGATCTTGAACCATCCTCACCGAAAATGCCATGACTCGGACACACCTTGGCCAAGTTTGGCCATTGGATTGAAGGGCCAAGTCAAAGTGGGCCGAATTCACCTTAGTTCCACCGTGACCCAAACCACATAGGAGATGGATGGACTCACCAAAGGGGACCACAAAGGGCCACATGATGCCATGTGGATCAGCCCCAATATTGGATCAAACTTTGGGCCAAGGAGATCCAATTCATGGAAGCCTCTAGCAACCCCCCCTTGGCCTATAAATAGAGGCTTTGGGGGGCTCATTTCCAGCATCTTGCACATTGAGAGACTTGCCAAAACATGAGGGAAGAGAGAGAGAGAGAGCCTAGGAGAGAGGGGAGGTGGCTGCAAATTGTAGAGAGAGGGAGAGAAAGAGAGAAGAGAGAAAAGTGAGGAAGAAGAAAGGGTGGCTCCAAGGGAAGAAGGGGTTGAAATCCTCCATTATAATCTGGTTCTTGAAGGCTGCTAAGTGAGTATTTCTTTCCCTTTTTCAATTTTGATTCTTCTCTTAACATTCAATTCAAGAAAGGGGTTGTAATAATGGAGCTTCGTCTCCCCTCATGTTGTAATAGCAAGTAGATATGTTGCCAATTTTATTTCCTACGTATGCACTCTACTTATTTGCTTTCTTGATTCTACCTCTCCATATTCTATAAAACTCTTATAACTCCTAACCCCCTTTATGCTTAAGCTAATATATATATTTACATTCATTTCCCTTCAGTAATTTACTTTGGGTTGCTGTGATTATGCCATTTAAATGCAAGTGAGTTGCATCACGTATATTATAAAAACACAGAAAAATTGTTTTCAGAAATTTGGAACACTTCATCATACAAGTCCACATCTAATAAAATTTTCAAGAATTTTACAGCCGTGCAATCACGTAATTAAAAGTGTGTAAGATCGAGAAAAACCAGAACCATTTCTATCAAAATTATTTTTCCTACAATAGAGCATAGGTAATCATCCCATAACTCTGTGTGTATTAAATCAAATCGAGTAAAACTTGGTTCATTGAAAAGCTGACATCCACAACTTTTCAACAAAACTAAATTCACCAAAATCGAAGCTCTGTGCACCGAGGTCTAAACTCTTTTGTGAGTCTTTGTATTTCTGTGATAGAACAGTCCTGAGTGTTTGATTAAAGACATTTTCTAGATTTAATTATGAATAATCACAATATCCAAAAATAAAACAAAAATATTTTCAGAGTCTCTATATTTGTGCCTGTTCACCATGAATTTTTAATAATTTTTGGAAACTCATAAATCACTGAAAGAAAATTAGAAAACAAGGTATAAAAGCAGAATCGATTTCTGTTTTTGAGAACTTGGTAAAATTTTGTCTTCCAAAACACCTAGTGCACGAGTTTGATCAAGTTTTCTCGGATTTTTCTTGAAGTAAATTTTGAATCACACCTACACCAATGAGTCCTCATAACACCGAGGCTGACCCTTGAACATCGGTTCAAGAAGGCCTAAGGTGACAAGATCTTGCTTAGCCACAATCGCCTAAAAGTCAGATTTACAAAACTTTGCTAGTTTTGGAAACTAGCTGGCATGCTCGCACAAACGAAGTAGTTTTAAAAAGTTTATTTCAAGTCTCTACATAGGCTTGAAGTGAAATTTTCACATCTACAATGTACATTATATATAAACTTACTTAAAGGATATATGTAATGTATGCATGACTCATGTGTAAGGTTGAACATTCAAGTATGGAAAGGGATTACTCATGTGCAAAATCTAGACATCTTGTTACATATGAAACTGAATAGCATGAAAAATAGAAAGGTTGGATCAAAATAAAGCCAACAAACACTTTCCATTCTTGTGAAATTATTAAAGTTACCAAAATTTGATCATTAGGGTGTATTAATAATAGAAAATCAAACCAAATCAAGTTCATCTGGTTTCATATATGCAAGAAGCTTTTTACTTGTCATATTTTGCAAACCTAAGAAGGAACTGAAAATTTTCTTTTCTAGAACACCCTAAGAAAAGCTATAAATAGGGTATTTATTATAATTGGAAAAGGGCAAGAGAAGAGAGGAGAAGAAATAAAAAAATCCCAGCTAAGCTTTTAAGTATCTCTCTCTAATGCATAGACTATTATGCATGTGATTTTTTCATCCGAGTAAAGATTGTTGGGCTTCTTTTGTCTATGTTGATGCATTCCAAGTCAGGTATCAATTTAATTTCATAGCATTAAGGATTAACCACATGTATTTATATCTTTTCTCCAATTCATTACAAGAGTTTCTCGACATCCTTATTAAGTGCCTTGGTCGTGATAATTGAGCGGTATAGTCATATGTATCTATTATTGCACATCTATCCATTCAAGTCTCGCATGCTATTTAATAAACTAATCTCATACTTATAGTTTAAATTTGTTTTAATCGTCTAATTCTTCTTGCATTTGAATTAAGTTATACTCTATATTCACATGGTTGGCCATTTCCCTCTCACATGCATATGCTTTGACTCATACATATATATACATGCATACACATACCAAAATATATTTCTCTCATACCAGTATATTGACAACCACTAACACATGAAGGTTGACCCAACCTCGCTAGAGGTAAAAGATGAGGAATAAAGCCCGAATTGAGTCCCACATTTTACATTTAAAGTCTTAAAGAATCGTATCGTAGGTTTTGATTCTTCATTAAAACCAAAATTTGCATAAAATTCTCTTTTAAGGTGAAACATGAGTTGACATGGATTCGTGATCCAGAATCCTAACTGTTGGGACATGTGCTATCGGGATTGCAATAAGATGCATATTCATGGATCAAGGTAGCAGGTGATGCTAACTTGTTGGCTACTTCATTGATCATATGTCCTCACTTATAGTTTACGTTTAATAACTCATTGTGTGGTACATTATGCCTAGGTTGAGACATATTAAGTTGTATGATAAATCAATGGAGTAGGACGTGCTTCAAAAGAAATGATTTTGATATTGTATTTAGACATATGATTCTTGATACATAAAAATGAATATGTGATGGATGTATTAGGACCGAGAAGTGTCCATAGTGAATGATTATGAGAGCCTAAATTTGTAAACATGAATTTGTGTAAAAGTATGACCTATTTGTATGGTTTTCGAAAATCATTGCTTTATAATTGAGGGTTTGGACTTGATGTGCTATTTATCAACTAGTCAGGGTTTCAGAACTGATGAGCTTATGTGATGGTTGTGGTTGGACACGGTAGTGGCCTTGATACTGAAACTAAACTCATATAACTAGTGTGTGCTTGATTATTCATACATGATTATATTAATGATATTGATTTTAACTATGACATTGATTTTTATCTTAAATTATATATACTATGAAACATACGTGTTTAATGTGTATGTGGTTGTGGAGAGATTACATCCACTTACAAATATGATTGTTGGTGCATATTTTATAATTTTACATAATTTAGTCAATATAGGCAGTGAGGTGACTGAGGAGAAGGGAGTAGTACTAGAGATAATATATTAGTAGTATCATGATGTTTAATTAAATGGTCACATTTTTTCGGTTGTATCACCAAGTATACTTAAAACTCTTATTATAAATAAATAAATAAATATTTACTAAATCTTGACTTATTGGGTTGTGTTACTATTGAATTGTCAATAGTTCATGATATTCTATCACGTGGCATGGAGGAGCTTTATGTCTACTTCAGATGAGGCTTTTTAAGAAGTTATAAAAGTTGGTATTTGAGCTTAGATAGATTTGAGGTAAATCCTAGGTGTTGATTCTATACAAATTAAGTTGTAATATATATAATAAATCTTTCAATATTATTTTATAGGGTTATAGTAGTAAGAACAAGAGTTTAGGATTAGATTATGTTTCGTTTGAGACCTAATATGAGTTTAGACAGAGCCAATCGGAACCTGAGTAGATGACACAAAAGGATCCTATATAACCAAGTCCTAACAGGCAAAGACTGATCTCAAGGAGCTCATCAATTCTAAATGCACTCATTTTAATGGGGATTGTAAGGATCCTTTGGCTTCATATACATATATTAGACATGTCGAGAGTGTTTGATGCTTTGAGATGTAAGACAAAGAGAAATGTACTAGAGTGACATCTCCACTCCTCAGGAATACAACTGTCTTGGTGGGAAGTTGACAGGGACATCAAATGAAAACTTAGATCTAGACCAAAATCAAGAATCATTTTGGTCGTGTTTCTTCTAGTCATCCATTTTAGAGTGCTTGATAGAGGACTTTTTCTTATATAGCATATTGGTACGAGAATATATTAATGAGTTTACTCAAATGGTGAACTTTATACCCACAATAGACGCCATATAAAAGCCATACAACTCAAGATATGGCTCAACCACATCATTTCAAACCGGTTGGCAGGACTTATGGTGCAATTTTATGGAGAAATGTGAGATTGAGCCTTGGACATAGGGACCTCCACTATGGGAGTTCACACGTACTAGTACTAAGATGAACAAACCCTATAAAGAATCAAAGAAGTTCACATTGGCACATGTGCCACACTCCCCTTCTCTTCTCTCAATGCTTCCAGTTCAGGCTCAAGGAATAATGAACAAATCAGTCAACTCAATTTGGTCTGCTATACGTGTGGGGCATAGGCCACATGTAAAGAGAATGTGCGACCTAACCATATGCTAGTATGTCACAAGCCTTGTAAAATGAATGCTCCTCAGAAATATAGTAGATGGTGCTATCGGAAAGAAACATGTATGACCGTCTCACCAACAAAGACAGTTGTAGAGGAAAGGAGGCTGAGGATGTGTTTATGGTGCAAGTAGACATGTTGGGCATGTGTCCTTTAGTTACCAACGTCCTCTTTGTTTGTGATGAGTTAACTCACGTGTAGTTGGACTCTCATGCTACCAATTCTTTTATTTTCAATCTTGGTTTTCAGATCTGAAATCCTTGTAAAAATATAACCTATTCAGAGAGACAAGAGAATATGATAGATCAAAGTAAGGGGTGACCAACTGGATGAATGGATTGGGAAATCAAACATCTAAATAGGCCACACCACTAGATAAATATAAAAGATAGTTTCGGTGCATAATCTTGCATAAATGTTTTCATCGTTTGATTGACATAATCAATTGTAAAAATTTGAATTTGAATTGAAAAAATAAAAAGTATTGTTGTACTTTTCTAGGATGTGCATTAGATGCCTTTTGTCTTATGCATGTGAATTAAAAAAGTAAAAAAATATCATATGAGTTAAACATTTTTTAGTTTTATCACCTCAATCATTTATCTCAAACATCAAACAATGAAGATATTTATGCAAGATTATGCAGCCAAAACATTATCATATATATATATATATCAACATCTGCAAAACCAGACTCAACTAGCTATTCAAACTAGTTGAACCGTGAACTGGACCATGGTTCAGTTCGCTTCTTTAACAGGTTGAATAAAGAATCGGCCTAAACTGACTGGTTTCATTCATTGTTCGTGACTTTTAAAAAATCTTTGTTAATATATGTTCATTTCTATGTTTTTAATGGTTTATTTTTATGTTATGTTATAATATTTTTAATATGTTGTATATATAATAAAATTACATATATATATATATATATATATGTGCATATATCTATGTACATTTAATTGTTGCATGTTCGATCAAATCGAATCTCCTTTGGAGTGAATTACCCCCTTTCTCGATTCAGTGATTAATTTAATTTTACAGACATGCATATATATATATATATATATATATAGTCTGATGGGGTGGACCCCACTACATTGTAAGCAACCATCCTCAATGACGATTAGGTAATATGAAGGGCATAATTGAACTGACAAATGCAAAGCATGATCATACTACGGAGGTTGCCTAGTTGATATAACCTGTCAGGCAGAGTTGAAATTACATTAGTTATATTCGCTCGCCCCAAATGCATGTAGTTGTACCTATAAAGAATGACCTGAACAACATTACCAGTCAAGCGTTTACCAAAGCTAGAGACGAGGAAGGCATCTATAGGGCCATATGGAAGCTAATAGAGTTGAGCCATGACTTGTGGCAAAGTTGAGAGAAATCGTTGCCAACATTACTTCTCTCTCTCTCTCTCTCTCTCTCTCTCTCTATATATATATATATATATATATATATATATATATATATATATATATATATATGAGACGAACTGTCAGTTCTTAAGCCCCGGTTTGAGCTGCTTAAGAGCATGGAACTGTAACCAAACCGGCCTGGGCCATTTTTAGAACCATTGGTTCCAGGCCGTTTTGTGATTCCAGGTTGAGTCCAGACCAACTGGAACTGGCAAAAACATTAAAAAAATTAAATTTAAAGAAAAAAATAATAAATCCTTGAATCGGAGGTTGGAAACCGCTGGTTCTGGTTCCACAAAAAGTGGAATTGGATCCGAATCATGTGATCCATCTTTTCGGGCCTGGTTCCGATTAGAAATGCCATTGCCGATTCCAAACCAGCCAGATATATATATATACACTTCGACACATGCATACTCTTGCATGTCTTTTACTTTTGAAGGGTCTAGTGTTATTTATAAAGTTATTATGGTGTTTGCAATAATTTAAAAAAGACCCTAATGAGTGGGTATGAGTCTCGAGGCAGTCCAATCACTATAGGCACACACACATACATACATATAATAAATAAATAAATAAATAAATATATATATATATATCAAAGTACCTCGACATACTCTTAGAAGAAAACATATGGGAGAATTAGGAAATAAAACTTGGTAAGAAATACCTCCTATCGCTCTTTTTGGGTGTGGCATGGACCCATATGACTTCTTTCTATCGAAGTTCTTCTTATTCTGTCGAGTACGGGTTGATCTCCAATACTATCAGATTATTTGTTTTGGAGAAATCCAAATTCCTTGAGTTAGGTATTTAAGTGAGTTTCAAGGTATGAGACTTGTCGCAAAATTGATGCTGGGGTTTTGAGGTGAAAATATGGCTAAACGGGTTTTTGGATTAGGAGTGAGTAAAATGGGTTAGGCTTGGACTTGAAAATGAGTTTGACCTAAATTACATTGGGATTGGATTGGGTTCAACTAGATGGGTGAAGTTTGGGCTTGGTTGGGTTCAACAAGATCTCATTCTTAATCAAATTTTAGATCGTGGGATAAGACTGGATCATATATGAAATGGATTTAGGCTATGGATTTGACTTGGCTAGATGAATGGAGCTTGGGTGTCACTGAATTGGATTCAATTTAGAATGAGATTTTTGTAATGGATCGAATTGGATCCAATCAAAGGGATTTTGGGTTATGGACTTCCAAATAGGTTGGAATTTGGGTTTTAATTGAATTCAATTGGATCAAACTTAAAATAAAATTTTAAATCAAATAGGATACAATTTAGAATGGGTTTTTGGTTTGAATAAAAGAGGAATTGAGTTTTGAGTAGCCAAGTCAGATCGGAGGCGGATGGGATGGGACACCTCAAAGTTTCACAAGCATGTACCGGGGTTATATATATATATGGAGAGAGATTCTTTCTTTTACACCTCTCGTACATGCATCGTTGCTTTTGAGGGGGTATGCATGTAATTTAAAAAATGATAAGAGTATTTGAAAAAATATAAATGACAAGCTTATTATAATCATACCCCAAAAAAGAAAAGAAATGCATCAATATGCATATATTAGAAGGCTATTGGATCCTGTTTTTCTTTTTTATATATATATATATATATATATATATATATATATATATATATATATATATATATATATATATATATATATAAAGAGCAAGTAAATAATATTATTGTACTTCTTTAAAAATCTCAACCATTTATCTTAAGAGTTCGAAATATCAAAACATACATATGAATCAACTATGCTTATAAAAAGTATGTGTATACTTTTATTTTTCCACTTTAAACTCAACCATCTATTTTAAGAGATAAATGGTTTGGACTTTCAAAGATATATAGTAAGTATATAACATATCTACCATATTAGACTTTTCAAAGATATATGATATATGTATAGGGGGTTAATTTTCTTTGTTTGGTGATTTAGGCAGCCTTTATGTACATATGCATGCTCAAACTGGTATTGAATCAATGACCTTTACTCAGAGGTTCTAAGTCAAATTGAAAAAGGAAAGTTCCATCCAATTGGCCTCTTATGTTGGAGATTCGATTTCCAAAACCTTTCATCTACAATGAATTAGATTTCTGATTTCAGCCTCTTTTCATGAAACGTAAAAGGATGTATCCCACATATCCAAAACACACCGTGCCGGATCTTTTCATGAAAAAGATTAGGGAGCCGCCTCACTCAAAAAACCTATAATAGCGGTACAATTTTTGTGAAAAATCATGTGGATCGCCTCATATAAACCAACTACACTTTGCCTGACCCCAAAAAATTTCTACTTCAGCCACTCAAGAATGAACGCCTGCCTTAGGGCATTTCTTGGATATCTTTTTTTTTAATGTTCTAATGATACAAATGAAATCTACAGGTTTGATTTGAAGGAGTTGACTTTTGGTTCTCTTGATTTGACTCACATTATAACTTTAGAAGATTTTTAGCATACTTCACCAAATCAGTGTCAAAAAGCTGCTTTTTGCACCACAATGTTAGCTCACCTGGTAGCGTTTTGTGATTCCCACAATTCAGGTGCGAGTACGATTCTCCGACGGGGAGAGAAGGTGGTGTTGGGTCTTGGGTGCTTGAAGAAGAAAGCTTTTTACTTGAGAATATCATCAAGTTGATGTGGCATGGCTAAGGTGAACTTTTAAAAAAGGTTAACATGGGACGACTGTCTTCAAGGCATGGTTGAATACTAACCTTTAGGCTTTTTGTCTTCTCCATATTCAACTATTCAAATGCAGAAAACCTTGGCTATTACCTACATAATACAATACAATGAAGAGTCTCTTGACTTGACCTTACACAAAGAGTGATTAAGCTTTTGATAATATTGGCAGAACAAGATGGCTAGTACTACAACTCATTTGCATAGGAAATTATAGTAAGTTACTCAAAGAAATTGAACAAGAAAATGGCTCAGTTAAAGGAACAAGAGTATGAAAATGGAATCGGTAGAAAAATTGTAAAGGTGTCGCAGGTATTATTTAGATAATCTATACCATCGGCTTAAGATCATTATTTATAATAACCAGAATAACATCGGCTTTCTACCAAAAGACATACATGATAATTGAGAAAGAAATGCCTTTCTTCATTCTAATGAACATTTACTTCATAGCGTTAAAAGTGTTGGTAAATAAACATTTTTACAAACTTGAATGGTTCCCATCTTTCAAGTTTAGTCATTGTCCGTTGAATTCAATATGTTTTACAAGGTATTGCAGCCAATCAGCACTTGTGAAAAGGCAAGGCTTTTCAAATTATACTAGCATAACGTTAAAGGACTTCTTATGTCTGAAACGTTATGCACATCCAACGTGCAAGGGATGACTATAGACATTGGCCTATGTAACGAGCTCTTCACCAACGGATGCTAAGATGAGCGCATTTTGCTATAATTATTATCTTAAGTTAAAATAATGAGAAAGACGAACAAGGCCACCGAGTCGTTGCTCACTTAGTTTATGTTTTCTTTCTTTCTTTTCTTTTTAAAGTGTGCATGGTTTGTACAATGAGAAATAACTCACCTACCGACGGGGTTGAAGGTGACGCCTGGTTCGTGCATTAGACTTCAGCCTCTCCATTATGAATATAAAAAAAGAGGTCCATGTATTGGAAATGTCTTTGATAATTGATTGTAACGAGAAATGTTTTACAGGGGATGTGCCTAAGTTGTGCAAAGTGTGTTCATTATAAATGATAAATATGACACGTTACGTGATTTTTCTTGACATATAATATGACACGTTACGTGATTTTTCTTGACATATACTGGTGGTTTGTATGTTGCGATTGTGAGTGTGTGATATACATGATAAATGTATAAGAAATATAATTGTGTGACAATACTAGTCATATCATGACGATATATATAGCTTATTGTACGACCAAGGTGATTGAGGAGTAGCAGGATGGCCATAGTGACCTTGGTTTAGTTTTGGTTGTTAGTCATAATTATTGAAATAAATAAAAGGGGGAATTTTGTATGTGTCGGTGAGAATGAATTTGATATAGCTTTTTGTACTTGATGTAAACAGTAATTAAGTGTGAGTGACGTGAATTATGGACTTGGGTGGATTTATGTCAATATATTTACCGGTTTCTTGTCTGTGCAGCATTTTGATTTAAAATGAGTATGTTCTCGTTCTTAACATACCTACGTACTAGACAATCGGTTGTGCTTAGCCCTTTATTTAATTACAGCTCAATCAAGCAGGGCAAGATAAGAGTAGCTATCGTTGTACGAGTCAATTAAAAGATGGTACTAACTTGTAACAAATCCAAATTAATCTACCTGTTATATAATTCTGTGTCGTATAATGATCCCTAAGTTAATTAAAATAGATTTTTAAAAAGATTTTGACATTGAAGAAAAGTAAGATATCTATATTTCAGAAATTCTTAGCATTTTTACGCTCGAGGGTTTTTGGCCACATTAGACTGGTAATATGAGATTTAAGTGCGTAGGAACGGGTCATTGATCATCAAAGAGGACGCTAACACGTCCACATCTTGTCTATTTCTGAAAACAACAGTAGAATTATGCGTGATTGATTAATTAACAAGTCGAGAAGAGCCAAAACTGGAAAAGGATCATGATTTTTATACCGAGAAAGAAAAGCTGGTTTTGACGGATTTTTAGAGCGCAGTTGGCTGCGAATAAATTGATCACGATATGGAGCTGATCTCAATGCCGGTGGAACTGTATTGTGTAACTCTGCGTATCCACACAAATACACACACACACTCTCTCCATAAAAAAGGAAAATAAAGCCAACAGAGATCCAGCAATATCGTGACAGTTGTTTTATTATATGTCGGCAACAACGAACCCTGAATTAATTAATTAGGAATGGGGTCTTATTTAATTGAGAAAATATTTAATTAGGTAAACCCTCTCTAGAGAGAAAGAGAATAGTCTATTCACACACTCATTGGTGTTCTAATCTTCTTAAAGATCTCAATCATTCGATCTTTAAGTTAAAAAAATTAGTTTTAAGTGTACTTATTGTAGATGCAAAAATTATAAAGTACAATTTTGTTTATGAAGGTTAAATTTCAATCATCGACCTCACCGATATTTAGGCATAGATGCATGTGTGCATTTACTACATTCTCTCTATATTTATTTATTCACAAAAAGAGAATCACTAATAATGTTAGAAAACTAAATCCATCGAACCCCAGAATTGCATATCCCGAAATTGTTCCAAGACGATACATACCAAACGCCTTATGAGAATATGGTGATTTTTGAATCTGTCTGTACAAGTGATTGGATCGAAGGGGAGAATAAAATTATAGCATATTATTTCGGAACAGTAACCGTAGCCCCCAACCCATAAGTACTTTGAGGTTTTTTGTAGTTTCTAAAACCCGGATAGATACGTCGTTTGATTTAGATCTCCAAACATGATATCCATCCAAAAGGATTCGCAACGGAGAAGTCTATCTTTTATTGTAAAGATTTTTATGTATATCTAGAAACTAGTTCGCCTGTATATATTTATGATTTTTTAAGTTTTCCTTTTGTATTTTTGTCTTGGGTTTCCTGTTTCAACCTTTGATAAAATGGCTTTGAGATTTTCTCCTTGATTTTGTAAAGTTATTTGTTTATCTTTGTAAAACTATGAAAAAAACGTCTTACAAAATCGAAAAGAGGGCCCTTCTTTCTTGATTTTGCGAGTGTACATATTGAGGGGCTGAAAGTAGCTACTGGTCAACTTAAATCCCTCATTTGGCCACTTGAGCTAAATAATTAATTGGTTTCCTCTCACTATTCGTTGCTTACCAAATTATATCAATTTCTCCACTGCATAAGAATTGTAACTTATCATTGGTTATACCTGGTATACAATTTTTCATAATCAATATGTTTTTTTATATAACAACTTATATATGTGTTTCCATACTAAGACTTTAGGCATATCTTAGATTTATGTATATAGTATGTTTAGTAAAAAGATCTTTAGAAATGTAAGTAGTCTAAGGGGTGTGCTATCATGTCTTTAATAGATAGATAAGATACTGATATTTCATTCCTTTTAAGCATATCATGTACATATAATATTTTACAATTATATGCTTTCTCTTGAAGCTTTGGGCTCCACTTTTTATCAAACTTATAACAATTGACTTGCTCGCTATATCTAACTTCAAATCACATATGAAGTGATTTGTCCGAGCGACATTAACTACAACCATACTATAAGCAATATATTCACCTTGTAGTGTATGTAAAGCAAAAAAATCCTGTTTCTTATACGACCAAGATAAACCATCACCTCTAAATCAGAAAATTTTGTTTAGAGGTTGATTTGCTATCATCTTTGCTCTTAGTAAAGCATTTGAGTATTCTAATACTTTTAGTTCATCTCTTTAAAGACATAATTTTAAGTCTCTAGTTCTTTTTAGATATCTTAGAATCCTCTTTATGGCAACCCAGGATTACCAATTAGTATTCCCTTGATATATACTCATAATACCAACCACAAAGATAATATCAAGTCTTATACATAGCATATCAATATCAAGCTACCAACAACTTGATCGTAGGGAACATTTGACTTTTCTTATCCATCATCAAGATAATCAACATTATTTAGTTTGACCCTATTTTCAACGGTATACTTATAGGCTTTAAATCACCAATTCTAATTTTTTTAAGCATATAATTTATCTCTCTCTTCAGTTAAATATAATAGTCTTAACTTCTATCACAAGTATTCATTATACCTAAGATGTAGGATGCCTCTCTCATATTCTTCATTTTGAATTTGAAACTCAATACAAACATGTCATTATCATTCTCAATTAATAATATGTCATCCATATATAAGGATGAAGTGACAAACGGGCTCTCACTGTTCCAAACATATATACACAGTGATTAAGTTGGTTAGCCACAAACCCAAGTTCAAATATGGTATTTTGAAATATAAAATATGATTAACAAGGTGATTGTTTAAAGCTATATATAGATTTTCTCAACTTATATACTTTGTCTTCCAAACCACAACTCATACAATATAGCAGATACAACCTTATAAACCACTTTATTTAGTATGTACATTTGTTGAGGTGTTATAGGTATGATATTTTATTTTATAATACCAAAGTTTTTATAATATTATAAAAACACATTAGAGGTGTATTCACACTTCAATCGGACCTCAAGACATTGATTGTGAAACCTAATTGGTTTTCAACTTCTTGGTTATATTTTTTAAATATATATAGTGCTTCGGATTTATGAGAGAAGAGGTATATACCTATGTCTTGAATAATCATTAGTAAATATAATAAAATAAACCTTCTTTTCATGAGACCTTACTTTAAAAGGTTCATATGTATCTGTGTGAATGGTTTCTAATAGCCTTATGACTCTAATTATTTATTTAGAAAATGATTTTTTTTTTATTTTCTCTTATATACATGCTTCACACTTACTAACATGTTTTCGTCAAAACCAAGCAACAAGTTAAAGTTTATTACTTTCTTCATCTTATAGCTCTAATATTTTATGTCCCACATTCACATCAATTATAAATGCACTATCAATATAGGTAAAATTAAAAAATTTATTATAAAAATTATTTAATTTGAAAAAACCAAGTTTATAATAAAAAAACCGAAAAGAAAATACAATCATGCTTTTTTAAAATAACTTTTCAAGTACGAACCTAACCTAAAAATCTTTCTTAATTAGGATAAACACAAGACTAAATTACGTCAAATGAAACACAAAATTAATACATTTGTAAATAAAACAGGTATGCCTTCAATATTAATCCTAAAAGACCCACACCTAAGAGTTTTTGTAGACTTGATGTTCTCTAGTTGGTATTCGTTCAAGTCAATGACTCTCTCCTTGTACTTTAAAATATTTTGGGTTCCTTAAGAATCCATCCACCATCCAATAACAACACGGTCATATAGAGACACTAAAAGCTAATGCACATTACTTCCAACTTCTACTGTTGCTCGTGTTGCTTAGAGTTGTTCTCATTTTTCTTATAGTCTCTTATAGTACCATATCTTTTCATAAACTAAAGCACTTTACTAGAAAAGCGAATTCGTATAATTTATTAAAATTTCGACCTTTTTTTTTCAAATTTACCAAAATTTGTAATTGAGGCAAAGGAGTCTGAGAGAGTGCTAGAGTGAGAGAGATTGAGATAATAAGAGAGGGTGAAAAAAGAGAGATGGAGAGAGGGAGAGATGATAGTTGTTAGGCTTCTATGATATTCTCTTTGGATTCCTTGGACCGTTGGTAGTTTCTAGTGATAGAGAGAAGCAGAGAGATAGAACAGAAAGGAAGAGAGATTGAGAGTAACAAAGAGGGAGCCACAAACTGTTAGGCTTCTTTGCCCGATGTTCATTTGGTTGTCTTTCTGATTATTTCTTGCCTTCAGTCTACACTTTTTCCTGTTAACAAATCGGGCATTTCTCGTTTGATTTCTCACTGCTACGCCTTTAGTCACAATTTAAAAGTTTTCTTTTTCCCTTTTTTTGGGTTTTCTGTATAAACCTAAGGAGAAGAAGAAGGATTGCCTTTCAAGATGAGAGACGACGTGCACATATCATAGTCCAAGAATTTAATCTGACAAGTATTGTCTTTGATCTATTTCAAGAATCAAAAGAAACTATTTTCCTTTTGATTTGACAATAATCCCTCTCTAAATTAACCTTAACGTCGTTCTAGGACCAAAAAGCATACCTGAAGTTTCGTACAACACCAAAGAGGGTGATAGAGGATCATCTGTTGCTATGATACTAATGGTGATTAGAGGTCGTGCAGAAGCACAAAGCCAAAACATACGTCATTTAACTTAGATACCTAGGTACGGTTTCCATCTAGGAGGATTTGCAAAGAGGAAGTCTATCTTTTCTTGTAAAGATTTTTTTGGTATGTTTAGAAACTAGTTCGCATGTATATATTTAGGCCTTTTCATTTTCGCTTTTGTATTCCTGACTTGGGTTTCCTATTTCAACGTGTGAGAAAGTGGCTCTGAGATTTCCCCCTTGCTTTTATAAAGCTATTCATTTATCTTTGTAAAATAATTTTACTTTATGAAAAGAATATCTCACGAAATCAAGAAAGAAGGCATTGCTTTCCTGATTTTGCGAGTACATCTTATCAGAGTTAAAAATGGCTACTCCATAACTTATAAAAACTAGATTGTGAAAATATTAAAAGAGGATAAAAAAACTATGAAATATTAGAAAAAAATAAAGAATGTTCTAACTTTTGTTGAGTTAATTGTTAGCATGACATAAGATTAAGGTCCATAAAGCAAAGAATTCATATAATATAGTGAATTCCATCTAATGTTGAAAAGGCTTATATATACATATATACATGCGCACGCTAAACAATGGTGTCCTTTAGGTAGGAAGCTCCACAACAAATTACGCTTCAAATAATTTGACCTCAAAATCGTGTTTAAGGTAGCCCTTAATGTGAAGACGAATTTAAGATGTAATGATTGAGAGAGAGATGTAAGGAAAAGGTTTATCAGGCTTATAAAGAAAGGGTTGCAAAGGAAGACCGGTTAACAACAAATGCATTGGCAACAGAAACGCTTGGTTTGACTTCCCCAATGGGCAGGTGGTTATAGCAGGTAGGGCACGCAATTCATGATCCCCTTATCGGGTTTACCTCAAAGAGGATTCCTGATCACCATCAACAAAAATAAATAAATAAATGACAAGAAATTGATTTCAGGTTGGCATAAACCAATTTTTCAAGTGCTTCGTCCAAAAAAAGCTCAATACCAACATATTAAATTCAATTGTTAAGTTTAATTCAATGTATGCATTAGTTGGAATTTTCTTTAAATTATTGTCATTAATTTAAAAAAAAAATGAACGAGCCTATTCCTTACCTTTCTAGGATACATACATGATTTTCTTGTCTCATAACCAATATATTCCCTTGCAATCATACATGTATATTCATAATTGGCAGGGTCGATCATTATATATTTTCTGCAATAATTTCTTATTATCTTTTTATTAGAACTGAGAAAATTCAGGAGACAGTCGTAGAGCCATACAACATACGTTTTTCATGTTGAGGAACATGTGTGTGTGTCCATCGTTTAAGTAAAGCTTTTATTCTGAATAAACTGTCGGATTTTGAATAATCCTCAGTTTACACGGATACATTTCAGAGCTTGATAGGCTAAAATTACATCCTTTATTCATATGTACAGCTAACACAAGCGTCATTACTCATATTTTCTGCAGTATATTCGTAGTAAGGCGACAGTGTCATGGACCCAAAACATAGCCCACCATTCGACCATCAAAGTTAAGTATTTGGGTGGGGCGAAATCTCTACCTAGTCTCGATGTAGATCTGCGATGGGTCATTATCAATCATGTTATAAGGAAAAGGGTACTTGTACTGAAGCATATTCCAAATCTTTCATGAAAATCACATAACACCAAATTGTATCTGTCGTGAGGATAAAGTTCATGATATACAGCAATGAACTAGAACTGCAGCAATAATAGTGGGTGCATCGTCAAAATCACAACAAACAAATTGCTTATAGGTAAGGTAAAAGGATTGCCATTAGTAATGCGTTACTTTTGATCTAAGCCAAAACCCGAATCCGCATAATGCTTCGTTAATCAGACCCGAAACGTCAGAATATCATTGTATATATAAAAATGAAGCTGAATATGATGGATTTCATTAGTCATCAGATATCTCTTCCAGTACAAAACTCGAACTATATGGGGTACAGTAGATGTATCCAATCCATTCACATCCCAAATGATGTAATCGACCAATGAACCACCACCCGTCTGGTAAGTGATGTTATGAAGATGCACATCGGACATGCCACAGAAAAATATGGTTTTGGTTTTATCATATATAATGTTAATTGAAGATACCCATTCAATTTTACTAGCTAGATTATATTCCGTCTTATTTTGTGACAGTTTAGCATTCTATCATGTGCTTATGCCATACAGAAACGGTATTCTATGTGGAGATTCGTTCGTTTGGGGTGGGGTGAAGTGTGTATTATACCTTGGATTAAACATGGCTTCTATTGATTTCTTAAGTTTGAGGGTTGGACACCTCATCTTGGCTCATTTTAGATCCGCCAATGCACATGAATGTGTTCTGTATCTTCACGACAGGGTCCGGCTAATTTATTCATAACGTTTAACTTTCCTTTGCGAAAAACTCTTCCAAGAATTGGCTAGCTATACTAGCAGGGATGGCCACTTCGGTTTTAGGAGTCCCACCGAAAAACTGCCTTTCGCTAGGGTTTCCAAAGGGTCACAAGGGGTTTAGGACCCCTAGTAGACTTAAATGCAACACAATTTTGAACCTAGCCATGAACTAGATAGTGGAGTTTGATCAAAGAAACTCTCTCTTTTTTTATCAACAATTGCAGATTGAGCCCATGGGGAGATGTAATCAAACCTTAATTTAGGTTAGCCGCTAAGGCTCGCCAAGATAGCCTGCATTTCGTCAAAATTGGGTACATCCAACCAGGTTGATATAAAAGATACTAGTTCCATAACTACACCTATCCAAGTTGAACCACCTAACCTTGAAATTTTCAATTATTTGAATTATATTTATAATGAGGGAATCTTATCAGAATTGGAATTAGGGTAGAAGGCAGTTGTTATATATCGGACACAAATTTGAGGTTTGGGTGGGGCAGTACCTATTTCCGACCTGCCCCATTTCCATCCCTAGTTGCGGTAGTGGAGAGGCTACATCACCGAAGGGGACGTCTACCCATCCAAAATATATGGGTGAGTCCTTCCATTAATTACAGAGGAGATCCCCGTGATTTTCTTTTTGAGCAAAGCAGAGGGGACCTAAGTCTGGGATTCAGGCCTTCTATAGTAAGACCCGGTCGTTTCCGGACCCATTTACAACATCCTTTAAGTTTGTAAAAGATACCATATTAGAGAGGATACATAACCAATGCAAATGAGAGAAATAATACATGATCTGTGAAGCTTATTACCCTAGGTAATTTCAGAAATTATATTCGATTTTGTCAGTACAAGATAACAAGTTCAGAAGAATTAATTTTATTGCATGATTTGGCTGAGCAACATCCCACATGCCGCAGAAAATGCATTCACATGGGGGAAGACGATGACATTGAACCCGGGCCACCAGACAAGGCTTGGGGATCAAGCGCATCGTCATCATTATCTGTTTATTGATGAATTGGATTGGTGTAGATTTAGGTAAGTCCAGGTTAGAGTACCCCCTCTTAGGATACCAGTACGATAAACCTGGATTCGGATCATATCGGGTTTAGTATGACGTAAACTGATCCAATAAAATAATACAAACTATGTCCAAACAACATCCAGAGAAACACATTTAAACATTTTTAGATTGAATGCTTTGAGATGTTAACACCATATAAAGTCTCATTTATTTGGATCTGATCCAAATAAGTGGGCGAGGCGAATTCATTTAGTTTTTACCGGTGAGTTGGGACCCCCAACTGTTGCATGTGCATTCACGCCTATCCATTAATGTATGCATGGATGGTCACATGCAAATGGATTGATTGATGACGCAGCAACTGTCTAGTAAGGTTAATAAATCGGCGTGTCAGGTGTCGACAGTTTTAGTATCCGAATGACAACGCGTCCTTCTATGAGCCCGTCCATAACCATGTCTCAGAGAGAGAGAGAGAGCTGGTAATATGTCTCATAAAATAAGTTCCAAAGATAAAATATATATATATATGTGTGTGTGTGTGTATGCAGTAATTGGTAGAGCTACCAAACAGAGTCTTGCAACTGTTTCAGATATTGTCTTTGAAGTATATGCATGTACTGTTGGAAAATACATAAATAGATGGGATAGAAATATACGTGAAAAAGCCTCTTGGGTCGCGGAAGCGTCTAAACCCATCACCACCCGGATGCTTGCCTTTCCCAAGGGCGACACCTGGTTTTCCCTCCATGAAGGAGTCATTGATGTTACGGCCTGTATACCGATCAAGAGGAGGAACAAGCACTACAAATCCTATTTATATTATTCTATTCTCATCAAACACAATAAGGAACGTTAAAAAGAACAAATGAGAAACCTTCACCAAGGGTAATTATCAGGTTAAACTCTCAAGCAGTTAACATAATATTGATTAAACATTTAAATACGGGTTACTTAGATGAGATCATGAAGTTGTAAAGTTTCTGAATCATCAAACACACACATATATAGCACAATTTTGACCGTGCATGGGACAAAAGTTTGATACCCAAGTGCATCAGGTACACTGAGCCTAACCCGATTCTTGTATCAAAAAAACACAACACATTATTCAATGAACCCATGCTGCACATGGATCCAACATGAACGTCCTTTTGGTATCGATATATTTAGATTCATCATAGCATCATCACGTGAACATATGTCAAAATCATAAAAGGCCAAAATTGAAAGTATGTGTATTCACCAAAAAGAATACGGCTTGAAACATCGTTTTTTGTAAATAAATTGTGGTTTTGATTGCCGTTTTATCAAGTATTGGTAGTCACAGAAAATGCTGTAATTTTTAAAGTCTTTCCATATAAAACGAAAGTTCCAAGATAACCAACTTAATCTTAGGATGATTAAAGCAGTTATTGTGGCGGTCGGAAACGGCTATAATATTGGATAATTACGGTGGTTTCAGCCGCTATAACCATAATATTATCATGCAAGCCATTTCATTTTTTTTTACAAAGGGTAACCGGCTTATATAATAATCATGAATATAAATATCCACAATGTGATTGAACTTCAAATTTCATTAGATATTTGTATTAAATGTGGCAACATGTACACTGTTTGTGAAGTTACCGAAGGGATCAAAGCTAGCATCCAATTTACAACTTGAATATAAAAGAGACTGAATACAAGTCAACAAGCACAAGTTAATGCATCAATATAAAAATAAAATCACAAGTTAATGCATCGTTAGAAAAATGAAATCATGCATTAACATGTGTCACAAAGCAAATGAACTCATATACAAAATTCTCTATATGCTTGCTCTTCCCACCATTAGCAACCCTTGTGTGAATCACTTATCTTCAATTGACTGATAATGATCTTGGCATTTTGAAACCTAATGCCACGGAAGACCCTTCTTGACCCCAATCTCTTTCGTCAACTTGAGTGCCTTCCTTCTAACCCTGATTAAGCCAGCAACTATACAACTACTAGCAATGGCAGCTCTGTCAAACCATGTTGCACCCAATTCTCTAGATATATCTACAGGTTGGTCCACTATACGTTTCCTAGATAATACACTGCTTTTGCTTACCCCTTCTCTGAAACTTATGTTAGGTGCATGCAACTGTATCAGTTGGGGGCCAATGAGGCCCAGACCAATCTAGCTCACAGAGCTAGATGTAATATATACATATTGTAGACGCAGAAAATTTCCGCTCCTGGTTCTTAGGCCTGAAGCGAATCTTTTCATGTGCCTAAGTCCTATTTAAACAAACAGGGCGTGCCAGCTAGCTTACTTAAGCTAGCGAAGATATATTTTAAAACCTGACTCCTAACGTGGCGACTGTGAGCAAGCAAGCTCTTGTCGTCGCAGACCTTCTTGCACCGATGCGCAAGGGTCAGTCTGTACGCTTTTAAAATCGAGTTTTTGAGTATAAGAACCTACGAAAGCGGTTTGAGGTGTTTGATTCGGGTTTGTTTTGTATGACTTTCAGATTTTATTTCACGTGGATTTGCACGTGCCTAAGTCTTTCTTTTTATCCCTTTTCGGGCCACCTAGGTGTGTGTTATGAACACTCCACTAAAATGTGGCGACTTTGAGCGGGAGTATGGGGTTTGCTTTGATGCAATATGCATCCTAACTCGTGGTATGGCGTATATGCAATGCAAACTCACGCAACTCCAAAGGGAAAACCCGAATTTAAAATGACAATGCCGAAGGGAAATGACTTATAATGGAAATTGCCGAAGGGAAATGACTTGTAAATGTAAATTGCCGAAGGAAAATTGCTAAAGGGAAATATGGCTATATCTTAAGAGCGGAAAGGCTCAATTGTGCAAGTGTGTGCCGTGTATATATGGAAAGACTACGCACACAGCTGAACCTTAAAACCCAAATTGAAAAGACATAGCCAAAAGGGAAATACGTATATACTATATATGGGCCCTTACTTGGGTCTTGCAAATAAGAGCGAAGGCTCAATGTGGGTGCGTGTGAAAATGTAAAGACAACACACACGACTTCAAATGAAACCCAAATATAAATTGCAATATGGCCTTAACTAAGGTCATGGGAATAAGAGCGAAAGCTCAATGTGTGTGAGTGTATAATTGAAATACTACACACACGACGTGAAATTAAACCCAAGGATAGTATAATACGACCCTTACTTGGGTCTTGCAAATAAGAGCGAAAGCTCAATGTGTGTAAGTGCGAGAATTTAAAGACAACACACCCAACTCAAGCAAAAACCCTACGCAACTTAAAGTATATAAATAAATTTATATCTAAAGGGCTGATTAGGCCCGTGTGTGTTCAAAATCGTGCACAACTAAGAGCGAGGTAGGCTCAAGTGCACATGTGTGTGGGTGTGCCAAGCCACGTTATTACAAGCGGGGGGAGACAATGCTCCGTTATTACAACCCCATATCAAATTTAATTTAACTTAAGCAAGTCTACAACTAAGGACCGAGTTAGGCACTTACTTATAGCTGATTCGGAGGTGACTTGCTTGAGCGTGGGCTTGGGCTTCGCCTTGGGCTGCAAGAGGGAGCTCCTCGGAATGACACGGCAAGGGGGTGTGCTGGCCGGGTGACAATGAAGCACGGGTGTGGCGCCTTGGGGCTTTTCGGTTGCTAGGGGGGTGCTGCCGTGACGTCTAGGGCTGAAGTGATTAAGGAAGGTCGCTAAGGGGTAGGGTTGGTGCTAGGGAAGGTGACGCTAAGGGGAGCCTAAAGGGAATGTCTAAGGAGAAAGGAGTAAGGTCGCGGCTGACTTGGGTGCAGTCGGTTGTGACTGGACGACTAGGGGCAGTTTTAGTGGTGGCCGGCTGGGTTAGCTAGGGGATGTTTGGGGAATGGCGAGGGAACTAGCTAGGGTGCTGTGGAAGGTGGGGTTAGTGGGTGACTAAGAGTGGAGGGGGCAAGTCCTAGGGAGCAAGGTAGGGTGGCCGGGATGTCACTAAGGGAAAGTATAGGATCGGGTGATGCCAAAAGGTTATGTCTGGCCGAATGGGTAAGGGTGGCGGGTGGCAAAGGAGGATGCTAAGTGGTGGTGGTATGGGTGGTTGAGAGTGGAGGGGGAGTGAAGAGGAGTTGGAGTTGGATTGAGGTATTGTAGACGTGATTTTATTTCAAATCGTTTGGGATTCGAAATCAAACCCTCGAACTACATCGGGTTGCGCGAGCGTGCCAGTTAGTTTACCAAAACTAACAAATTATGTTTTTCTGACTTCTTAGAACAATTGTGGACAAGTGAGATCTTTTCAACTTAGGCCTTCTTGAACCGGCGCTCAAGGGTCAGCCTAGACGCTTGAAATTTGTTTGAATCCGTTAATTCGAAAAAGGAAAAACCAGATTTTCCAAAGTTCAGATTTGTGTTTAAGTTCTTGATTTCTGAAAAATTTCAGATTCTTAGATTTGCAGAACCTGTTCAGTTTCAGAGGCCTGTTCTCTGAATTTTTAAAAATATTTTTGATTCTCCAAAAATTCTAAAACTTTTAAAGAATAGAGACACGTATGTGTAGAATCAGAATATATTTTTATTTTATAATTTAGTTCTTTATTTTCCGAGAATTAAATACAGAATCAGAAACTGTTATAAAATTCAGAACAACCCTGTTTCTGTGGATCAGAAGCTCAGAAAAACAGCAATATCTCAGTGCTCAGTCATCCAATTTCGATGAAATTTGTTGTGTTAGAAAGATATGGATGTTAGGTTTTCAAAGAATCAAATTTCATCCAATTTCACTCAGTGGTTGCAGAGATATGGGAGAAAGAACAGAGGTCTGTTACTAAACATTCTGTTTCTGTAAAACGCAATCTGGATTTTGTATAAACTTCACGGATATAATTGGCTAGGCAAAATTTCATAACAATTCCTCAAAATTTTATCTAAGAATGTCTGATATGTCTAGATTATTCATGCAAAATTTAGAAGCAATTGGCTTATCCGTTTGTCAATAAAAATTCCGTGATCAGACGCATGTGCACAGACAGTTTCAGAAACCGGTTTTACAGAAAATTTCAGAAGGTTCCTAAGATGATTCTAAAACAAAGTTCAACCTGTATCAGTCCTAATAAAGCATGGAAATCATACAAACATGGATTTTTGTTTTGTTCATGAAGGAATTATGCATGTTTGTATCGATATAAATGAAGAACATGGGCTCAAAGCCTTGATTCATGTACAAATTTCCAGAATCTGTGCTTTTTCAGGTTCTCATGGATTAAAACCAATTTGTGCAAGAATTCCAACCTGTGTGAGTGAGAGGGGACGTAGGAGCACTTCACCGGACGATCGTCGAACGTCGGAACCAGGCCGGACTTCCTTCTTCTCCTTCTTCTCTTCTTTTCCCTCTCTCTCTCTCTATTTCTCTGAATTTTCGGACTGAATGTTCCTGTGTCTTGGTCCCTCCCTTTGCAGCCTCCTTCAGGCTCCTTTTATAGGCCAAAAGGTGCCCCTTGGGTGTAGCATTGGGCAAGGCAAGTTGCCTTGCTGATCAAATTCGTTTTTGGCATGTAATTGCTGCAAAAAGAGGTTTTGGAAAGTATCGCTGGTTCTGGCAATTGCTTGCTGTAGACGGTTGCTGAATTTATCAACATGGAACCGGATGAGGTAAGTTGGAGTTGTTTCCTGCTGCTGTAGATGGACCAGTCTTCACCAAGTCAATCGCCACCGTTTCTTGCTGAAACGGATCGCTGTATTTTGGTAAGTGGGTAGTGATTTGTGTCTTCCAAATCCGTCGGTGAGCTGCTGGCTTTGGGAGGTTTCTTTTTTTCTTGCCAAGATTTATTGGCTCGATCTTTCCTTGTTGCTGAATTAGGCCAAAATTCAGAATTTGCTTTATCAGCTCATCCTTGTCGCGATAGCTTAGGCACAAGATATTCAATCGTGGAAGGACAGGCATCAAGTTACATGGAATTGCAGGTATGGTTGGTGGTGCTAAACATTCTGAATGTGGACTGTGTAGGGGATGAGCCGGGGAAGCGTGTCCTTGTAAACGACAAGTTCCACCTTCGACCTGGACGTGCTTTGGATTTAACTTGAAATCAGGATGTCTGGTAGGCAACGCTGAGGTAGTTTTTGTCCTTGTGATGGCATGATTTCTTTGGCACAGCCATTTGTGTACCTGATGGTGTTTCTGCTTGCATGATAGATTGAGACGCAGCACTAAAGCTTTTGCCATCTCCATTCGTGCGTGATCTTCCCATGGCATATTCACTCAGTTGCATCTGGTTCCTTTGCCAGCTCATAAGCCATCTGAATATCTCTTCTGTTCTGATAAAAAAAAGGTTTGTTCTTCCCATACTCTTGTTGCTTGAGATCTTTCAGATTTAGATATACTTCCTGACACACATTATTTGCAGAAGCTACCTGAGATCGTGAAAAAAAAAAACAATTTCTCGGTACCAATCTGACAATTCCTTTTCAATGGATTTGAGGTGAGCATCAGCTTGTGAGACCTCCTCTCTGAGAGAGCTGAACTCCTGCTCTAGCATCAGATTTCCTTCAGTCTCTTCTTTGCGGCCAAGTGCTTCCTTAAGATCAGACTGGCCTCTCATATCCGAGGAACACTTGCCACGGGCACGCTTCAGCTGATTGATCTCACGTCTTTAGATTTTCTGAACAACCAAGTATACTTTTATCTGTTGAACCATGAAGGTTTCTTTCCAGACTTCCCTTACATACAAAGTTGTAAACAAAGAGATGTTTACTTTCTGTGAAACTAAAAAACCGAAGAAACTAAGTTCCAAGGTAGTCACGATTTCAATCTCAAATAAGAATTCTTTCCAATCATCACCAACGAACTTCAGTATTTTCACAGCTAACTTTTTACGATCTGAAAACGACCTTTGACTGCTACCTCCTTTTCCAATCAAATTGTTTGATGGGAATCGAGATGTAACTTGAGTTAGTTCTTTAGCAGCTAACTGTCCCAATGCAGCACCCTGTGTAATAGCATCAGTTGAGGGATTCAATATGCTTCTTCAGAGACGCCATCGCAGTTGCACTTGATGAACATCGTCATAACATTCCTCACATAAAATTCTTTAATAACCTCTAATATCATATCAGCTAAGTTGGAGGAAAGTCATTCTTATTAAACATCAATGTTGTTGTCTGCTGAACATGATCGTGCTCCCATTAACTGTGCCGTAACTTCATAAAGGGGGGAAATAATTTTATCAAGGAATGATACACCATTGGAAGAACTACAACTATCAGCTGGTTTAGCTATCTGCTGCCGTAATATCCATGTCCGTTTAAAAAGGCCATGATTCACAAACTCAGCAAGCCTGATGACTATTGTGCCTATGCAACATTGCAAAAGGTGGCTCCATCTTTTTGCAATTTGAGAACCTAACTGCACATTTGCTGTGAAAGTAGTTATGCAAATCCATGTTACATGCTTTACTACAAAGGCGTTCAAGTAAGCCCATGTTACGTTTTTGAAAACCAACCATCATGCTCACTAGATTTCCCTCATGAGTGTTAAAACTTTAATATTGTTCTTAACATAAAAGTAACAGATGACAATGCCAAACTAATGCATATCGATACACTAATTACCTTGACAATCAAACATAACATGGACATGTTACGAAATGCATTCGATACCAAACCTTTCTTTTCGGAAGCTATTGTTCTTGTTTCCATCTTTCCTTTCCTTTGATAACATCAACTTTTCCCTCGGGCAACTGATTTCTTTCCGAATATGAACTTTTCTTTTTGGGAAGCTCACTTTCCCTTTTTGATGCCCGCTCTCCTTTTTGGGCACCCACTTGCCTTTATAGGTGTCAAATTGTCTTATAAATGCCTGTATCTTTTCAAAAGGCAAGCTTTCAACATATTTTTTTGTCATAAATCTTTTAAGAAAACAAAATCCAGCTTTTCTATGCCGGGGGCAAAATCGTTATTTTTTCCAATTTTGTCAAAATTCGAAATTTTCAGCAAGAAAAGTATTCTTTCATCATTTTAAAGCTTCCATAAAATTTTGGTATCGAAATAACTCGTTTAGTGCCTTTTTCCTTTGAAAACCCAAAATTACCAAAAATAGCTACTTTCCTAAAAGGTAAAAATTTTAAAAGAAAATTTTGGGTGTCTACAGATGCCCCTCTTTGGCATTATCCCAAATTAATTTGGATAATGGCAAAGAAGAAAACACCCATTTGCTTTTCTTCCAAGATTTGCCTTGAGAGTATGGAATCGATCTTTATTCCATAACATCTATTTCCCTGGATTCTTAGCAAAGAGGGATTTGGCAAGAGCTCCTAATCCTAGGACAATCATGCATCAACAACCACTTTATGAATGTATTCATGTGTGTGAAATGAATGTTTAGAAACTCATACCTTTGATTCACGAACTCAAGAAGAAGCCTATGTTGGCCATCTGCCCCAAGCAATGGTTCCTGTTTCTTTTGATGTTTAGGATTTTCAAAATCCCTTTTTCGAAAAGAGAACTCTTTTTGGTTTCTATCAAAAAGGACTTACAATTTCTCATATTTCCCTTCACTTGGGTTTTAATACTCATAAATAAGTAGAGGTTTTATGGAAGATTTTGACTAACATTTCAAAACTCCCTTTCTTACCTAACGAATTCTAATTCTCAAACAACATAAATTCAAATGAAATAGGTCCTATTCCTACTCTAGGACTTTCAAGGTGAACTTTTCTCCATCGGGATGAGCTATGGGGATTTGGAAAAGAATTACCCACGGTCCCTTCTGAAGTGTCCCGGGGTTTAAGGCAAAGAGACAGAAAATTGCTCTTTTGAGCTTTGGCTTTTCCTTTTTCTTTCTCTTTTTTTTTTTTTTTTTTCTTTTTAAAGAGAAGACCTCTTTTGAAGAAGTTTTTGTATTCCCTCTGTCTATTCGGGGAAGACTTCTTCTTGGAGGAGTTTTTGCATTCCCTTTTCCTTTTCTTTCAAAGAGAAGACTCCTTTTTAAGAAGTTTTTGTATTCCCTCGGTCTATTCGGGGAAGACTTCTTTTCGAAGAGTTTTTGTATTCTCTTTTTCTTTTTCTTTTGAATATTGCCAATTTTCCTTTTTTTGGAGAGAAGCGAAATGGGGAATACAACTCATCCCTTTAGATAATCAATCCAACCAAGATTGTCCTATTTCCTAATAGCACCTACCATTTGAAAGCACCTTGCTATTTTGAATTAGGCCTCATTTGGTAAGTAAAAGATTTTTGACATGTTACCAAATAATTTTTGGAAACTCCACTTTTCATAAAGTATCAATTCCCTAATTTGGAGTCACATAATCCATCTTTGATCCTTCTTTCCAGAAATTCAAAAGAGTTCTATTTTTAAAATCTTTTCAAATGAAATTTAAAGTAGACCCCACACATAGTATTGGGCATTTATAGAATCTACTAATTTTCCTTCCTTAACATCAACTTACCAATATTGATGATGCCCCTTTGCAACATAGGGACCATCCTTGTGAGCCGCCATCTTCAAATGGAGTGCGGGCTTCTTGTGGATGCATTATGTTATGCAAGATGTATTCCTATAATACAATGATAATGCATGCTTTATGATATGATGAATACACTCAATTTCTATGAAATGTATTTAAGGAATAACATCTCCATGCCCCTAGTTTGGAGTGAATAGCATGAGAACTCACATATCATGGCCGATCTCTATATGACATGATTGTTTTTCAATGTGATGCATGAAAGATATGCACAACCTTAGTCTTGGTGATGCATGATATGATCCTTGGATGTATTCTAGGTAGGTTAACTCTCTAATGCATTTCTAGAAAATTCTTACACACTTTGAAGCTTTTTCAAATCAATGATTTTATGGAATATAGAAAGCTTGGAGGCTTGACCATCCTCATGGATGAGGGGACTTTTCCTCCTTGCTTTAATCACTCTCAAGTTCTTGTTTTCTAGGGAAGTATCACAGATAAGAAAAGAAAGCATTTCTAAATCCAATTTTTGAAAAATAATATTTTTGGAGTTTTTTTAAATTTTTCTATTTTTTTGGATTTTTGAAAACAAACAGAAGGGGAAACCAGCATTTTTTTGGATTTTTGATAATTTTCACCATAAATAACAAAAGGGGAAACAACTAAATCTTTGGAAATCAAACATTTTTTTGGGTTTTTGGGTTTTTCTAGATTTTTTTGGTTTTTGGAAATATATACTTTTTTGTATTTTTCTCAAAAGAGGGATCTTCCATCAAACCTGCAAAGAAAACGCTATGAATTAGACTCCAAATAAGATGTCTAAACCATAGGTCTCGGTTTTAGCGGGTTCTAAGGCACCCTTAACCCAATTGGTTTCGGGTGGTGGCTCGGGTGGTATGGATAGTCTATATCCTAAACCATGGCGTCCTATATTTGGCATAGGTATAATAGGCTCTAGTTTTCCTTGGCCTTGAACCCCCAATCCTTGGTAAGGAGTATATCCCATATTTAGCAACATCTTCCAAGGTTTTTTGAATTTTGAAAATTTTTGATGTAGAGGATGATTTTGGAAAGATGAATCATCTATGGCAGGTTTACTTATCCTAATGGTTCTTTTGGGAAGATGGAGGGATTTGGAAGGTTTTGACTTGCCTAAAATACGGGCTACTCTCATTTTGGAAGGTTTGGCTATTTCAGGGAGGTTTATTTTGCCAGTTTCCCGATTGATCTTTACTTCCTGATTTGGTTCTCCTGATATACAAGGAAAGGTTTGTATTCCATTTAATTGGGGATGGTCTTCTCCAAAAACAACCACTACTCGATTTTTCCATGGGATTTTGAGACATCTGTGGAAGGTGGATGGGACGGCTCTAAGAGAGTGTATCCATGGTCTTCCCAATAATAGGTTGTAATGGGGATTTATATCCAAGACATGGAACAATCCCTCGTGAGGTATTTGTCCGACTTTCATGGGTAATTTTATAGAGCCTAAGGGGTTGGATGGGTTCCCATCATATCCTGTAATGGTTATGGGACTCGGTTCAAGCATAGAGGTAGGGATTCCTATTTGGAAAGCCACATGGAGAGGGAGGATATTAAGGCCTCCTCCTCCATCGACTAGGCATTTACTAATAGGGTAGCCGTTTAACACAACTTCTATATGGAGTGCTTGGTTATGGATCACATCATACTTTCCCAAATCATTCTCTGTGAATACAATGGAAGTTTTTGCAAAGACGGGGGAAACCAAGGTAGATAGGGATTCAGGGGATATGGTAGTGTCGACTCTAGTCTTCTCTAAAATCTCCTCTAAGACTCGTCTATGCTTGGGAGAAATTTTTATCAATTCCAAGATAGACATGTTTATGGGTAGTTTAGAAAGATGCATTTCTAGGTCATAGGGGTTTATTACCACACCCTTTTTATCAACACCCTGGGATGAGTTTGGTATGCATGCTTGTGGGGGGCCTGGTAGAACGACCACTCCCTTGCTTGTTTGTTTTGCTAAGTGTGGGGGTTAATAGATCCTCCCGGATCTAGTCACTTCCTCTACACTATCCCTAGGGCTCGTTCCTATTTTGGCTCTAACTTGGTGTCTCGGGACACCTCGAATCACTACCAAGGCTCTAGCCGGGGGCGGGTTTCTAAGCGCTCCTCGGATCACTATTGCTTGGGCATTTTTTATTTCGGGAAAGTGTGGTGTGTGAGGTGTGGGATGCACGATATGCACTGCATGATTTGAGTGTGATAGGGAGCATACCTCTTTTTCCTTCCCACTCGTACTGGCGTGGTTAGGGAAGGGTTCTTTAAAAATGGCCTGGGGTGACTCCGGCTCTTCAGACACGTGCAGCTTACCTTGCTCGATCAAATCCTCTATCCTATTCTTCAGGGCGTAGCAGTGTTGGGTATCATGGCCCTTGAGCCTATGATATTTACAAAACTTGTTTAAAAACTTTCCTTGGAGTGGTGCCCCTTCGGGAATCTCTGGGAGTGTTGTGAGACCTTGTGCCAATAGGATGTCTAGGACCTCTGTGAGTGGTTGTCCTAGGTTAGTGTACTCCCTCCTTTCAAATCTCTTTTTATTTTTTTGGTTCTTTTCGAAATCTTTTTGCCCTAAAGGTTTTGAGGGTCCTGCTAAACCTTGCTCTACTCGAACATTAGCCACTTTTGGTACTTTTATTCCTCCCTCTGGTGCATGTGGCCCATATGCCTCAGGTTTTTCAAACTTTTTCGGAAAACTTTTTCCTTTCCATAAATCTTCATAAGTTCCCTTTTTCAAATTAGTCTCGAAGAGGGAAGCTTTCTTGATCAATTTTTGGAAAGTAGAAATCTCATGTAAGGAAAGGAGGATTTTCAAATCAGTTTTGAAATTGTCTAGGATGAGCATCACTGCACACCCTTCGGAGATAGGTTCTTTGACTTGCCCCAGGATTGATCTCCATCTAACGATGAACGCGTGGGCGTCTTCGTTAGGGCCTTGTTTGGTGTCCCTCAATGTATTTAAAGTGGGAGTAACTTCAACATTGTGAGAAAATCTTTGCATAAAATAGTTGGCTAATTCTTCAAAATCAGTAAACTGGCTTAAGTCATAAGAGGCCAACCATTTTGCAGCACTTCCTTTTAGAGAATAAGGGAACCAATAGACCCACTTAGAGGAGTCTTTTTTCTTTTTATAGGCACTTCGGGAGAAAAGTTGGAGATGAGACCTAGGGTCTCCATTTCCATCATAACGGTGGAAGCTGGGTATCTCATCATCACTATCGGTTTGGTAGTCGAAAGGCAGGAAATCTGATAAGGCATAGGACTTTTTTTCATGTTTTTAGTTTTTCAAAAGTTGATGTAGAGCCTTTCGATCTTTCATGGTAAAGGATTCGGGCTCAAGTTCTTCTCCACTTTTGGAAACGACCCTAGGCTTCCTAGAGTGGTTCGATTTCCTATTCGTTTTGGTTTTTCTATCATGGGAAGAGCAGGATTCGATTACTTCAGCTTCTTGGCTTAAAGCGTCGATTTCTTCTCTTAGTACCTTTATTCCCTCCCTTAGGGCAGCGAACCTGTCTCCTTTTGAAAAGCATTTTGAAATTTTGTTCGAGCAGCGGCTGGTAGAGCGGGAGACCCGACTGGATACCTCGCAAGATCCTTCTGAGCTCGACATGATCAACCTGTATACAAGAACTTACCACAAATCTAGAAACTTAGTTAGCATAACAGATTCCAACAAATTTCAATTAGATATCTCGCAAGATCCTTTGGCGCTTGGCATGATCAACCTGTTTAAGCCAACTTATCACAAACCTGAAAATTGAATTAGTATAATGAACTCAAACAAAATTTCAAAGTCTCAAGTCCCACCGGGCGTGCCAATTCTGTAGACGTGATTTTATTTCAAATCGTTTGGGATTCGAAATCAAACCCTCGAACTACATCGGGTTGTGCGAGCGTGCCAGTTAGTTTACCAAAACTAACAAATTATGTTTTTCTGACTTCTTAGAACAATTGTGGACAAGTGAGATCTTTTCGACTTAGGCCTTCTTGAACCGGCGCTCAAAGGTCAGCCTAGACGCTTGAAATTTGTTTGAATCCGTTAATTCGAAAAAGGAAAAACCAGATTTTCCAAAGTTCAGATTTGTGTTTAAGTTCTTGATTTCTGAAAAATTTCAGATTCTTAGATTTGCAGAACCTGTTCAGTTTCAGAGGCCTGTTCTCTGAATTTTTAAAAATATTTCTGATTCTCCAAAAATTCTAAAACTTTTACAGAATAGAGACACGTATGTGTAGAATCAGAATATATTTTTATTTTATAATTTAGTTCTTTATTTTCCGAGAATTAAATACAGAATCAGAAACTGTTATAAAATTCAGAACAACCCTGTTTCTGTGGATCAGAAGCTCAGAAAAACAGCAATATCTCAGTGCTCAGTCATCCAATTTCGATGAAATTTATTGTGTTAGAAAGATATGGATGTTAGGTTTTCAAAGAATCAAATTTCATTCAATTTCACTCAGTGGTTGCAGAGATATGGGAGAAAGAACAGAGGTCTGTTACTGAACATTCTGTTTCTGTAAAACGCAATCTGGATTTTGTATAAACTTCACGGATATAATTGGCTAGGCAAAATTTCATAAAAATTCCTCAAAATTTTATCTAAGAACGTCTGATATGTCTAAATTATTCATACAAAATTTCGAAGCAATTGGCTTATCCGTTTGTCAATAACAATTCTGTAATCAGACGCATGTGCACAGACAGTTTCAGAAACCGGTTTTACAGAAAATTTCAGAAGGTTCCTAAGATGATTCTAAAACAAAGTTCAACCTGTATCAGTCCTAATAAAGCATGGAAATCATACAAACATGGATTTTTGTTTTGTTTATGAAGGAATTATGCATGTTTGTATCTATATAAATGAAGAACATGGGCTCAAAGCCTTGATTCATGTACAAATTTCCAGAATCTGTGCTTTTTCAGGTTCTCATGGATTAAAACCAATTTGTGCAAGAATTCCAACCTGTGTGAGTGAGAGGGGACGTAGGAGCACTTTGCCGGACGATCGTCGAACGTCGGAACTAGGCCGGACTTCCTTCTTCTCCTTCTTCTCTTCCTTTCCCTCTCTCTCTCTCTATTTCTCTGAATTTTCGGACTGAATGTTCCTGTGTCTTGGTCCCTCCCTTTGCAGCCTCCTTCAGGCTCCTTTTATAGGCCAAAAGGTGCCCCTTGGGTGTAGCATTGGGCAAGGCAAGTTGCCTTGCTGATCAAATTCGTTTTTGGCATGTAATTGCTGCAAAAAGAGGTTTTGGAAAGTATCGCTGGTTCTGGCAATTGCTTGCTGTAGACGGTTGCTGAATTTATCAACATGGAACCGGATGAGGTAAGTTGGAGCTGTTTCCTGCTGCTGTAGATGGACCAGTCTTCACCAAGTCAATCGCCACCGTTTCTTGCTGAAACGGATCGCTGTATTTTGGTAAGTGGGTAGTGATTTGTGTCTTCCAAATCCGTCGGTGAGCTGCTGGCTTTGGGAGGTTTCTTTTTTTCTTGCCAAGATTTATTGGCTCGATCTTTCCTTGTTGCTGAATTAGGCCAGAATTCAGAATTTGCTTTATCAGCTCATCCTTGTCGCGATAGCTTAGGCACAAGATATTCAATCGTGGAAGGACAGGCATCAAGTTACATGGAATTGCAGGTATGGTTGGTGGTGCTAAACATTCTGAATGTGGACTGTGTAGGGGATGAGCCGGGGAAGCGTGTCCTTGTAAACGACAAGTTCCACCTTCGACCTGGACGTGCTTTGGATTTAACTTGAAATCAGGATGTTTGGTAGGCAACGCTGAGATAGTTTTTGTCCTTGTGATGGCATGATTTCTTTGGCGCAGCCATTTGTGTACCTGATGGTGTTTCTGCTTGCATGATAGATTGAGACGCAGCACTAAAGCTTTTGCCATCTCCATTCGTGAGTGATCTTCCCATGGCATATTCACTCAGTTGCATCTGGTTCCTTTGCCAGCTCATAAGCCATCTGAATATCTCTTCTGTTCTGATAAAAAAAAAGGTTTGTTCTTCCCATACTCTTGTTGCTTGAGATCTTTCAGATTTAGATATACTTCCTGACACACATTATTTGCAGAAGCTACCTGAGATCGTGAAAAAAAAAAACAATTTCTCGGTACCAATCTGACAATTCCTTTTCAATGGAATTGAGGTGAGCATCAGCTTGTGAGACCTCCTCTCTGAGAGAGCTGAACTCCTGCTCTAGCATCAGATTTCCTTCAGTCTCTTCTTTGCGGCCAAGTGCTTCCTTAAGATCAGATTGGCCTCTCATATCCGAGGAACACTTGCCACGGGCACGCTTCAGCTGATTGATCTCACGTCTTTAGATTTTCTGAACAACCAAGTATACTTTTATCTGTTGAACCATGAAGGTTTCTTTCCAGACTTCCCTTACATACAAAGTTGTAAACAAAGAGATGTTTACTTTCTGTGAAACTAAAAAACCGAAGAAACTAAGTTCCAAGGTAGTCACGATTTCAATCTCAAATAAGAATTCTTTCCAATCATCACCAACGAACTTCAGTATTTTCACAGCTAACTTTTTACGATCTGAAAACGACCTTTGACTGCTACCTCCTTTTCCAATCAAATTGTTTGATGGGAATCGAGATGTAACTTGAGTTAGTTCTTTAGCAGCTAACTGTCCCAATGCAGCACCCTGTGTAATAGCATCAGTTGAGGGATTCAATATGCTTCTTCAGAGATGCCATCGCAGTTGCACTTGATGAACATCGTCCATAACATTCCTCACATAAAATTCTTTAATAACCTCTAATATCATATCAGCTAAGTTGGAGGAAAGTCATTCTTATTAAACATCAATGTTGTTGTCTGCTGAACATGATCGTGCTCCCATTAGCTGTGCCGTAACTTCATAAAGGGGGGAAATAATTTTATCAAGGAATGATACACCATTGGAAGAACTACAACTATCAGCTGGTTTAGCTATCTGCTGCCGTAATATCCATGTCCGTTTAAAAAGGCCATGATTCACAAACTCAGCAAGCCTGATGACTATTGTGCCTATGCAACATTGCAAAAGGTGGCTCCATCTTTTTGCAATTTGAGAACCTAACTGCACATTTGCTGTGAAAGTAGTTATGCAAATCCATGTTACATGCTTTACTACAAAGGCGTTCAAGTAAGCCCATGTTACGTTTTTGAAAACCAACCATCATGCTCACTAGATTTCCCTCATGAGTGTTAAAACTTTAACATTGTTCTTAACATAAAAGTAACAGATGACAATGCCAAACTGATGCATATCGATACACTAATTACCTTGACAATCAAACATAACATGGACATGTTACGAAATGCATTCGATACCAAACCTTTCTTTTCGGAAGCTATTGTTCTTGTTTCCATCTTTCCTTTCCTTTGATAACATCAACTTTTCCCTCGGGCAACTGATTTCTTTCCGAATATGAACTTTTCTTTTTGGGAAGCTCACTTTCCCTTTTTGATGCCCGCTCTCCTTTTTGGGCACCCACTTGCCTTTATAGGTGTCAAATTGTCTTATAAATGCCTGTATCTTTTCAAAAGGCAAGCTTTCAACATATTTTTTTGTCATAAATCTTTTAAGAAAACAAAATCCAGCTTTTCCATGCCGGGGGCAAAATCGTCATTTTTTCCAATTTTGTCAAAATTCGAAATTTTCAGCAAGGAAAGTATTCTTTCATCATTTTAAAGCTTCCATAAAATTTTGGTATCGAAATAACTCGTTTAGTGCCTTTTTCCTTTGAAAACCCAAAATTACCAAAAATAGCTACTTTCCTAAAAGGTAAAAATTTTAAAAGAAAATTTTGGGTGTCTACAGGTACTAACCGGATGGGTGAAAGAGTTCGGTGTGTGGAAGAAGGGCAGCCGGGTGGTGAAGGTGGATGGAGCTCGCCCGGGAGGTGATGGCGACGTGGAGTGGAGCAGGCCGGATGGAAGTGGTGGCGCGAGGTGGAGCTGGCCGGGGGTAGTGGTGGTGCAGGTGGAAGAAGAGAGCAAGGTGGAAGGGGGCTCGACTGGGGAGAGAAATCCTTGAAAACCCGCCCACTAGGGGGGGGGGGTTTATAGGAGTGAGTAAGGTCGGCTGGGGGTGGTTTTGAGAAGGTGGTAAGGTGGTTAGGTGGTGGTGGTGTGGTGATAAGGTGGGCTGGTTTTGAGGAGGGGCCAGATATTTTGCTTAAAGGGGTTTTAGGGATATGGTGTGCTAGGTTTAGGTGGGGTGGTTTAAGGGTTTAGGGCTTAGCTAGGTGGGTTGGTTTTGGGGTGAGGTTTAGTGAGGTGGGTTAGGTGATTAGGCTAGGATTAGGTTAGGATTAAGGGAATTAGGCTAGGTTTAGGGAAGGATTAGAGAGGTGGGTTAGGTGATTAGGTTGGGATTAGGCTGGGATTAGGGAAGTGGGTTAGGTGATTAGGCTAGGATTAGGCCGGGATTAGGGTAAAAGGCTAGGATTAGGGGTTTTGGCTTAGGATTGGGTTAGGGAGCTCCCTTTGCATAACCCATAGACCTTATTGCATCATGTTGGTGCAGCCCTAGGTTAGGTTTTGGCTAATACAAGCTTAAACCCATACTAATTAGGCTAACCCACATGATTAACCCCAAACTTGACACACAAGTCAAGCTTAATTACAATTCCCCTCAAATCTTATCCTCCCCATTCTCTCTCATGCTCATAATCCCACGTGAATTTCAAGTGGGCCCCACCTCCATTTATGAGAAGGTGATGTGGGCCATGGATGTGGATATTGGATTGGATCTCTGGATCCAAACCCAAATCCAAATCTACACATAGGTTTGGATTGGGATCTGGATATATATGGTCCAGATCCAATTCAAGCTGAATTCTGACTCCTTCAGGCTGTGTTTGAAACAAACAGTTTGTGCGGGGTCTGACAGCATCAGTACTCCGTCTGCGTTGGGTCTCGCCAACATGGTCGTCCGCTTCTGTTTTCACCTTCCGGAGATGATTTCATATGATTTCTGATTATAACAGGGTCTTGAACGTTCGAGATCCTGGGGGTGGATTCAACACGAGAGTTGCTGTGCCGGGCTCGACTTGTGCTCCGGTTCTGGGCTCTCTTTAGCTCTTCTGGTCCTGCTTTCCTCAGGCTAGGCCGCTTTGCGAGGTTTCAAAATATATTTTAAAAGTTTTCAAAACTATATTACACATATTTAAAACATATAAAGTTTAAAACATATGTACAGGGTTGCCTGGAAGGCTCTTGGGTTTTCAGACTCAAAATAGCCCTTTGGGGCTGCTTTTACAAAAACCAGGTTCATTCGAGAAATTCGTGGGATTTCGATGTGTTTACACATATACATACGTATATATTTTCACATACATACACACATAATATATTAGACAGGGATCTCTATAAACGTAGTCATGAAGGCCTACTGCTTAAATGCTTTATCCATACATGTACTAAGATAGTAATGGCCGAGGTTCATAAAGGCATTTATAGAGCCCTTTGATTGGGACATAAGATTAACTGGCTTATATACCATCATGGATATTAATGACTCATGATGCACAAGGATTGTATCGACAACACAAAAAGATGGCAACAATGCCAACATCATAGTCTTTTATTGAGAGTATTAGTTTCGGAGTTCAACCGAACAATCAAGCATTGACCATTTTGAGTCTTGGTATGAATTTGATTGGAAAGATCCATCTAAAATCTTCTAGAGGATGTGCATCTATAATAGTCTCTACCTATTACTTTACCAAGTGGATCAAGGCCCTATCCATCAAGACTGTTGCACAGGATCATGTGATTAAGTTTATTAATGATTATATCATCTTTCGATTTGATGTTTGCCAAACCATAACGACTAATCAAGGGATAGTCTTTATAAGCAAAAAAGTGGTGGCCTTCATTAAGGGTTTTGATGACAAAATAATACACTCAATGCCCTATTATGCCGAAGCAAAGTGGTAGGCAAATGTTGTTGCATGCCTCCCACACTGTGTATAGTGTTTGTATGTCGAACACCCAGAACTAGAACTATAACAACTCTCTCGTAGCCAAGGGAGACCTCATTATCGAGGTCTTGGAAAGCAAAGTCTACTAGGGTGACTTCTCCCCAAATTGAGTCGAATGCCACCTCTATCTGCATGCTTCTGACCTCCAAAATGTTCACTAGGTACCCCACACAAGTACATTCATCCTAGCACCATGCACCAACATCAACTAGATAAATCAATGACATCCTCAAATGTCCACCAAGATGATTATGTTGTTGGGCCCCATCCAGTCTATGACACTACTGAAGCTGGATGGCTCCAAGTCACACCACTTGTCTTTCTTTTACAACAACTCTAAGGTCTCTCATCCATAATTGTTGTCTTGGAGGTGCATCTAATGTTGCATCGTATGTATGCCACATGTTCTACCTCTAGCACATACACACACTCTCTTGTAGCTCTTGCATTATATGCCACTTCAATAGGGGCCATCATTTCTTAGAGCTTTGAGGAAAAGTTCACCAAGTGAAACACAATGGTAAGAAAGAAGGTGGAGATAATGGTTTCTCCCCGAACATAATGGCCAAAATGTACCATGAAAATTCATCGTTGACCTTGGTGCCACACACGCAAACAATAAATCGGTAGAACCACAATAAGAAGAAAGCATGGTGGTGCTCATCAAAGACAAAGCTGGTTCCCAAGTACTTGTGAATAAAATCATCTCAAGAAAGTTGCAATGAGAATCGTGGGATGACAAAATATTGACTTGCTAGGGAGGTTGGATCAACAACATTAATTGTAAACCTATGACTGCTTACATGTCTAAGATCATTAGGGATATCAACCCAAATAAAAATTAGAATAGGTAATGTTGTGAAACCCAAAAGGTTAAAAAAGAATACAAGAACTAACCATCAAAGTGCATGACAAGGCAAGTATAGTAATGAGGTCGTGGATGGCCCATTCTAACTAAAGACGACATTTATACTCCTTGACATGATAAAGCTAGTTGACATAGAGTTTTTACTAGTTGGTCAGGAATAGAAAAAATTTTAGCGCCAAGAGATTAAGAACTTGTTATGGGTTAGAGGTAGATGAGCGATATGGAAGTCCGTAATCCATTCCACTGAGTGAGTTGTGTAAGGAAATATGACCATTCTCAGCAACCCCAGTATAAAAATGGTTGGATTGGCCATCCAGTCGTTATCTGTGGAAAGGATGCGGGAAAGAATGGTTGTAACGGCTATCAAAGGTCGAAACTGCCAAACGATTTTCTGGCTTATCCGTAACCGTTCGGATAAGGAGTTCTAGAAAAGGAAAGCCTAGTAGAAAATCCGAAAAGAAAGAGGAGCAGGCATTGCTTTATAAATAGAGAGCATCACACGAGAATAAAATACTAAGAAACATCGAAAAAACACAGAGATACTAAGCATTCCTCCCAGGCAAAACCTATTGAGAGGAAACCTATTAAATACCTGGCACACATAGCTCTTTAAAGATCTGCTACTATTGCGTACCAGAGTAGGAAGAACAAAGGACATCGAAGGATTGACTACAAGCCAGAACAAACAAGAGAGTCGACAAAATCTGATTGACTGATGTATTGATCATGCCATCTATAAGGTGCAATCTGGTTTCGATCCCTACCTTAGTGAAGAAAGGTTTTGAGGTCAGGTTTGTTTCTAGCAAGAAGACTGTAGGGTAACATGGGAGAATATTTTTCTCTAAGGAATTTGATATAAAATAAAGACTATTCAAATTAAAAGTTAATGAGAATGAAAATCCTTCTGCTTATATTGACTGTACCTTTAATGTTGATGTGAATATATGGCATAAATGTCTTGGGTATATAAGTCTAAAAAGTTGAGGAAATTATCAAACTTTGACTTACTGTCGAGTTTTGAGGAAAATACTTTCAATAAGTGTGAAGCTTTTATATAAGGAAAAATGATAAGAAAAGTTTTTTCCAAAGAGACAACAAGGGCAACAACCCTGTTGGAGTTTATTTACATTGATTTATATGGACCCTTAAGAGTAAGATCACATTGTAGAAAGGTTTATTTTATAACCTTTATCGATGATTACTCGAGATATACGTATTTATATCTCCTAACACATAAATTTGAGGTACTTGAAGCTTTTAAAGAATATAAGTAGAAAGTTGAAAATCAATTGGAGTATTCAATCAAAGTCTTAAGATTAGATAGAGGTGGTGAATATACCTTGGAGAATTTTTAGAATTCTGTAAAGACTTTGGTATTGTAAAGCAAAATACAATACCTAGAACACCTCAATAGAATGGTGTAGTTGAAAGATATAATAGGACCTTACTAAATATGACAAGGTTAATGTTAATTGATGCCTTTCTACCAAGAATATTTTGGGGATAAGCAGTAAGTATAGCAGTATTAATAGAGTATCATGTAAGGTTGTATTCACTATATCATATGAGATGTGGTTTGAAAGAAAACCCAATCTAGGTTATTGTAAACACCCCATGTGGGCTAAGTGGGTCTAGACCAAGTGGCTGCAACCAAGGTGGGCTGGACCAAGTGGCTGCAACCGTGGAGACATGGGCTCAAGCCAAGAAGGACCGGCTCCAAGAGGTAAACCTAACCCCAACCTAGCCTAGGTTCGAACCTACCTAACCCTAACTGAACCTAACCCTAACTGAACCAACCTAACCCTAACTGAACCCTAACTAGACCTAACCTAACCCCAACCGCCTCAAACCATCCCTAACAAACCCCAAAAACTTCACCCCGGCCGGCCGTGAGCAACCAGCGCCTGCCGCGCGCCCCTTCTGCTGCCGTGCGCCCTGCTTCCTGCCGCGCGCCCCCTCTGTCGCCTGCACGCCCCGTGCCGCAGCCATCCCGCGCTACTGCGCGCCCTGCGCCTCAGCGCGCCCAGCGCCAGGCGCCCGTCTGCTGCGCCAGGCGCCAGACGCCTCCCTGCCGACCCGACTGCCTCCCTGTCGCCCTGTCCACCTTCTTGCCGCCCTGACCACCCCCCTGGCCGTGACCTGCACCTCTTCCAGCCACCTAGGACAGACCCTAGACAGCCCCATCTTTGCCGAACCTTAGTTCCCCTAAGGCCCTAACCGTGCCTCATAGAACCTCCCTCAAAGCCCCTTAGGATAACCCCCTCTTGGCTGCCCAAGGTGAACCGTGAGCCCACGTGCAAGCAAGTTGAACATGGACCGGCTATTTGTAAGTGTCTAAACTTGGTCTATTACATTAACTTGCTTTATATTCAATTAAATTTTGATACGGGGTTGTAGTAAAGGAGCTTCGTCTCCCCCCGATTGTAATAACGTGGTTTGACACACCCACACACACGCGCACTTGAGCCTTTCCGCTCTTAGTCGTACACTTCTTGCACACACACGGGCCTAACAAGCCCTTAATATATAGTTATATTTATATATTTTAAGTCAAGGGGGTTTTTAATTAAGTCGTGTGTGTTGTCTTTCCATTTTCCACACGCACACACATTGAGCCTTCGCTCTTACTCCCAAGACCTTAGTAAAGGCCTTATTGCAGTTATATTTGGGTTTCATTTATGTCGTGTGCGTAGTACTTCAATTCTACACTCACACACATTGAGCTTTCGCTCTTAATCCCAAGACCTTAGTCAAGGCATACTGCAATTTATATTTGGGTTTCATTTCATGTCGTGTGTGTAAGTCTTTCAATTCAAGCACGCACACACATTGAGCCTTCGCTCTTATTTACAAGACCCAAGTAAGGGCCCCTACATATACTCTATATAAAGTATTTCTTTCGGCTACGTCTTTAAGATTCGGGTTTTAAGGTTCAAGTCGTGTGCGTTGTCTTTCAATATATACACGACACACACTTACACAATTGAGCCTTTCCGCTCTTAAGATATAGCCATATTTCCCCTTCCGCTATTTACTTTACAAGTCATTTCCCTTCGGCTATTTACTTTACAAGTCATTTCCCTTCGGTTATTTCCCTTCGGCAATTTCCCTTCGGCATTGTCTTTTAATTTCGGGTTTTCCCTTTGGAGTAGCGTGAGTTTGCATTGCATCTACGCCATACCACGAGGTAGGACCTATATTGCATCGAAGCAAGCCCCGTACTCCCGCTCAAATTCGCCCCATGTAGTGGAGTGTTCATAACACACACCTAGGTGGCCCATAAAGGGATAAAAAGAAAGACTTAGGCACGTGCAAATCCACGTGATCTAAAAATCTGAAAATCGTACAAACCCGAATCAAATCGTGCAAGACTTAGGCTATTTCGATGCACGCCCATCGTGCCTAAGTAGATTAAAATTTGAAAGACTTAGGGTCGTCCAACCCTTACAATGTCAAAATCGCCCAAATGCATGGTTTTCAAAAGGTTTTAAAACACTTCATTCAAAATATATTTTGAGTTAAACTTATTTCAAAACGAAGTCTCTAAGCGTACAGACTGACCCTTGCGCATCGGTGCAAGAAGGTCTGCGACGTAAAAATCCCGCTTGCCTACAATCGCCTTTCAAAAGTCAGATTGTTTTCAAAACATACTTTGCTAGTTAAAGTAAACTAGCTGGCACGCCCATAAAGCGAAGTAGATTGCGAAAAGGTTCACTTCAGGCCTAAGAACCCGTAAGTGAAAATTTTCGGTGTCTACAGATTTGGCACGCCCGGTGGGACTCGGGACTTAAGCAGACTTCAAACAAACAAGTTATACTCAAATTCTCGAAAAAAAAAAGAGAGTGTTTTTTTCAAAAATCGTGCATACTTAGGAAAATTGCATGAAATGGATAGAAAGCTACAAAAATCTTCGTTGAGTAAACTAAAAGAGGTTTTCAAATCAGATAAAGCCCAAAGAGAGCTCGATGAGATTGAAAAAATATTTCAAAAGATGGATGCTTTAAGCAAGGAGCTTAAAGCCCATCGAACACATAGCAGCTCTTCTAGGGCACATACAGATCATGAATTGAAAACCGATCTCAAACTCAACGAAGGATTGGAGATTAGAGACAAATCCCGGCAAAGGGATAAGTCGTCCACTCCTACAACTTCAAGCTTTTCAAAATCTATAGAAAAACCAAAAAAAGATTTTTCTATTTCAAAAAACCAAAAAAATCTTGAAAATTTGGAAAAAGACCAAAAAATTGAAAAACAAAATTTTGGAATTTCGAAAACTTCAAGTCCTAAGTCTAGGCACACACATACAGTGGGACATGAAGTCCACACCCTACAAAGGAACGAGAGTGAAAAACAGGAAGGTTTCGAAAGGAAACGCCTCGTTAAACCCCGGGGGCTCAAAACAGAGTTACCCGGGAAATCGGCCTGCTCTCACCCTTAAAAGGTAGACAAGCCACAAAGAGGTATGCCTGAAACCCATCCTTCTCAAGACTCTCTTCTTCATGTAGGGTCATCAGATGCATTGGATAACCCCTTTGCACACACAAACCCACAAACTGTGCCAAAACTTGAGGATTTTCAAGGTGCGCCAACTATCGCGCACCATTCAAAGGAATTTCAAAAACAAAAAGAAGTTTCGAAAATGGTAGACATGGAGACCCCTAATGCATGCATCGACATCTTAGGAGCTCATAACCCTACCATAGAAAAACCCACTTCTTCGAGCCTAGTCTTGTGCCCTGGAGCCGAGGCTATGGCTTTGAAACAAAAAAATCAATCCCTAGGGGCACCACGAGTTGAACCTAGGGACCAAGTCAAAAACTTCAAGGGACCTTGCATGGCTCCCCTTGAAGTAAATCTTTCCCAAAATAGGGTATGAAACCATAAGTTTTCCATAACCCTGCTATGTCCAAAACTCCTCAAGGAACCAAGCTTGGCTTTCCTTGAGGGCAAAGTCTCCCAAACCAGGTTTGTATGGAAGCCCAAGTCTTCCATCACCCCGAAATCCAAACTCCCGATATCCAAAAGGGTATATGTCCCCAACATGGACGATTCCATGTTCCAAGACCATGATTTATACCAAAACTTTTCGAAAAGCAAAAAGTCTTGGAACATGATTCTGAATATGGGATATAAACCCTACGCGGGCCTGGAAACCCGAAACCAAGGTAGGCTTGAGCCTGTCCTACCTAGAACCAATAGGGAACGATATGGACTGGGCTACAGCCCACCCATACCACCAGAGCCGCCACCTAAGACCATCTAGGTCAAGGGGGCCTTGTAGAACCTCTAAAACCGAAACCCATGTCTTAGACCTATCTGATTAGAGTCTGATTCATGAATGTTTTCTTTGAAGGTTCAATGGAAGATCCCTACTTTTGAAAAAGACAAAAAAAGTTGAAAACTCTCAAAATCTCAAAAACATTTGGAAAAACAAAAATTCCAAAAAGAAATTTTGTTTCAAAAGCCTTTGGCCATGTACAAAGCCCATTTTCGAAAAATTGTAAAAATGCTTTCAAAAAAATGTATATACTCCCTGAAACCAAGTATCCAAAAAAAACTGGTCCTATCCACCCTTTTGCCTAGAGCTTTTTCAAAAATGAAAAGCTCGAGAATCACCAAAGCAAGGAGGAATAAACACCTCCAAGCTTCCTAAACTTTGCAAAATCCTTAACTTATGGAAAATTGGGGATTTTTAGAAATAAGTTAACCCATAGTGTGTGCATAAGCATCATGCATTACACTTTGAAATCATTCATATGCATCGAGTCTAGACATCATTCTAGAAATCGAATTCAGGGTTTTGCAAAATCAAAGGGGCAATAAGAGTCGACCCCCTAAGTATCGAGCCTTCATAGGCATGTCTCCATACAAATCAAAACCAACACCTTCGAGGCAAATTTTAAAAAGGAAATGAGAATATCGAAAAAGGGTTAGCATTTCACAAAAACCTTTCATGGCTTTGAAAAGAAAGATTTTCTTCAACTTCTGGTTTATATGAAAACCTTGATTGTGTTAGGATAAAGAACATGAATCTCACGATGAAATATGGAGACCATGTCAAAACTAAAACCTGATGGCCATGACGATCACTTAGGGCTGGTTATGTTTCCCATCTTTGAGCAAAAAGTATCATAATCATGTTAGAAAAACCATGGAAGTGCATGGACATGAACATACCATTGTCCATCCAAAATCCCTTTGAAAAGCCATGGCCCTTCACCATACGGCCATGCGAAATTCCCATCAAGCTAGGGGCATTTTTAAACACAGCCCCTAGACACTTTCCATGGATAAGCGAATGCATCTCCTTCGTGATTTGTGAGATACATTTCATGTGTTCATCGTTGCATAAAGACATGTATTTCCATTTTAAAACACATGGAGTGCATAGCATGCATCATATCACCCCGAAGAAAGCCCAAAAAGGGTGGCAAACTCGAGTAGAAATATCCCCATTAGAAATTTGTTGATATTGTGGGTAGAAATTAGCAAAACCCCGAAAATGCCCGAATATTCAAAAGGGTTTATGCTGAATTCTTTTTCAAAAAGATTTTGAAAAATCGAACTCCTTTGAAACTTCTTGAAAGAAGGATCGAAGTAGATTGTATAACCCCGAATGGAGGAATCTACACTTTTCGAAAAGTAGAGTCTTCCAAAAATGAATTGGCTATATTTCAAAGAACCCTGGCTTACAAGTGTAAACACCCCGAAATCCCATGAATTTCTTAAACAAATCTGGTTTTGTAAAAGCAGCCCCAAAGGGCCATTTTTGAGTTTGGAAACCCAGGAGCCTTCCAGACAACCCTGTATATATATTTTAAACTTTATCTTTCAAAAACATATGATATGGCTTTCGAAAACCTTTTAAAACAAGTTTTGAAACCTCGAAGTGGCTTGGCCCAATCAAGACAGGACCAGGAGAGCTAAGAAGAGCCCGGAACCGGAGCACATGTCAAGCCCGGCACAGCAACTCTTGTATCTGATTCACACCCCAGGATCTCGAACATCCAAGACCCTGTTCTTACCAAAATAGCATTTGAAGTAATCTCCGGAAGGCAGAAACGGAGGCGGACGACCATGTTGGCGAAGACCCAACGCAGACGGAGTACTGATGCTGTCAGGCCCCGCACGAATCGTCCGTTTCGAACCCAGCTCGAAGGAGTCAGAGTTCAGTTTGGATTGGATCTGGACCATATATATCCAGATTCCAATCCAAACTCATGTGTGGACTTGGATTTGGATTTGGATCCAGAGATCCAATCCAATATCCATATCCATGGCCCACATCACCTTCTCATAAATGGAGGTGGGGCCCACTTGAAATTCACGTGGGATATTGGGCATGAGAGAGAGTGGGGGTGAAAAATATCAAGAGTGTTGTATTAAGCTTGACTTGTGTGTCAAGTTTGGGTTTCATCATGTGGGTTAGCCTAATTGAGTGGGTTTAAGCTTGTAATTAGCTAAAACCTAACCTAGGGCTGCACCAACATGGGGTGATCAAGGTCTATGGGCCATGCTAAGGGAGCTCCCTCACCTAAACCTAACCCAAAATGCCTAATCCTAGCCTAAACCCCTAATCCACCCCTAATCTGAGCCTAATCACCTAACCCACTTCCCTAATCCCGTCCTAATCCCAACCTAATCACCTAACCCACTTCCCTAATCCTTCCCTAAACCTAGATTAATTTCCCTAATCCTAGCCTAAACCCAACCTAATCACCTAACCTAGCTCACTAAACCTCACCCTAAAACCCAACCACCTAACCTAGCCCTAAACCCCTAAACCACCCTTAGCCCACGATTTACCCAAACCCCTAGTTTTAAAATATCTGGCCCAACCCCTTCCAGCCCACCTTATCTACATACCACCCTACCTAAACCACCTAACCACTACCCTCAGCCCAGCCCTAACAGACCTACCCATCCCCTATTTAAACCCCCCTCCTTGTGGGCGGGTTTTCCAAGTGGGAACCACCATCTCACCCAGTCGGGCCCTCTCCTTCTCCCATCTCTCACCCAGCCGGGACCACTCCCCACCTCCGCCTGCTCCATCTGCTCCACCAGCCGCCACCTGCTCCGCCACCTTCCCTCTTCCATCCACCACCACCATCCCTCAGCCGGACGCCATCACCTCCACCCAACCGAACCAGTCAACAGCCACCTGCCCGCCTGCTTCCCACTTCATCCGCCACCTCTCCCCATTCGGTAAGTACCCCAAACTCCCTCAAAGCCCCTCTCTACCACCTCTCCACTCTTAGCCACCCATCCTACCTTCATCTCAGCCCTTTTGCCACCACCACTTTAACCTAGCCGAACCCAGCATAGCCCAAACTGCCGGCCACTACCTAGCCATCCTTTCCCATTCGGCCTTCCCCTAGGTGTCCCATTCGGCCTTCCCCTAGGTGTCCTATTCGGCCTTCCCACCAGCTCACCTTTTAGGTCCAGTTTCCCTAAACTCTTAACTCCCTTAGTGACCCTAAGAACCCACTCATTCAGCCACTTTGAACACCCCCTACTTGGAGGCGCCATCTACTTGCCACCGGCCACTTTCGAGGCGCCTATCCCGCGCCCCACTTGCAGCCGGCCAGCACCCTTGATCACCTACCTTTGCGGAGCTCCCGTTTGCAGCCCAAAGCCAAATCCACGCCCAAGCAAGACCTCTACGGACCAGCTACTCGTAAGTGTCTAAACTCGGTCCTTAGTTGTATACTTGCTTGAGATTCAATTTGATACGGGGTTGTAATAACGGAGCATAGTCTCCCCCCGCTTGTAATAACGTGGCTTGGCACAACCACACACGTGCACTCTCTTAGTCGTGCACGATTTTTAGCACACACGGGCCTAATCAACCCCTAATATATAAGTGTACATATATACTTTCATTTTCGAAGGGTTTTGTTTAAGTTGGGTGCATTGTCTTTCAATTCAAGCACTCACACACATTGAGCTTTCGCTCTTAGTTGAAAGACCCAAGTAAGGGCCGACCTATACTATTTGGGTTTCATTTCTTATCGTGTGAGTAAGTCTTTCAATTCAAGCACTCTCACACACATTGAGCTTTCGCTCTTAGTTGAAAGACCCAAGTAAGGGCCGACCTATACTATTTGGGTTTCATTTCTTGTCGTGTGAGTAAGTCTTTCAATTCAAGCACTCTCACACACATTGAGCTTTCGCTCTTATTTGAAAGACCCAAGTAAGGGCCGACCTATACTATTTGGGTTTCATTTCTTGTCGTGTGAGTAAGTCTTTCAATTCAAGCACTTTCACACACATTGAGCCTTCGCTCTTACTCCCAAGACCTTAGTCAAGGCCATACTGCAATTTATATTTGGGTTTAATTTCATGTCGTGTGTGTAAGTCTTTCAATTCAAGCACGCACCCACATTGAGCCTTCGCTCTTATTTGCAAGACCCTAGTAAGGGTTCATATACATAAGATATATACATATCTCCCTTCGGTTATTTCCCTTCGGTTATTTCCCTTTGGTTATTTCCCTTCGGTTATTTCCCTTCTGTTATTTCCCCTTCAGCATTGTCTTTACATTTCGGGTTTTCCCTTTGGAGTAGCGTGAGTTTGCATTGCATCTACGCCATACCACGAGGTAGGACGCATATTGCATCAAAGCAAGCCCCGCTCGAATTCGCCCATGTAGTGGAGTGTTCATAACACACAAACTAGGTGGCCCGAAAAGGGATAAAAGAAAAGACTTAGGCACGTGCAAATCCACGTGATCTAAAATATGCAATCGCATCCTAAAGACCCGAAATAGACACCTCGAACCGCTTCGTAGACTTTCTCTCCAAAAACTCGATTTTTTGCAAAGCGTACAGACTGACCCTTGCGCATCGGTGCAAGAAGGTCTGCGACGACAAGAGCTTACTTGCTCACAGTCGCCACGTTTAGAAGTCAGTGTTAAAAATATTTTCGCTAGCTTAAGTAAGCTAGCTGGCACGCCCTATTTGTATACATAGGCCTTAGACACACGAGAAGATCCACTCCAAGCCCCGAAAGAGGCGAAGAGGCGGGGATTTTCGCGCGTCTACAACAAGATTAAGCCTTGTTCAAAATATCAAAATATTTTCGAATAGCAGATGCTATTAAGAAATAGGACGATCTCGTTTGAATCGAGTAACCAAAGGGATAAGCCCTCCCCCATCCTACTTTCTCTCCGAAAAGGAAAATTGGCTATTTTCAAAAGAAAGAAAAAAAATTGAGAATACAAAAACTCCTCCGAAAGTGGTCTTCCCTTCATAAACAGGGAATACAAAAACTCCTCCGAAAGAGGTCTTCTCGTTCAGAAGAAAAAGGAGATATAAAAACACTCCTCCCAAAGAGGTCTTCCCTTCATAAACAGGGAATACAAAAACTCCTCCAAAGAGCTGCTCTCCTTTAAAGAAAAGAGGGATTAATGAAAAAATACTCCCAAAGGGAGACCCTCTATGAAAAGAAAACAAAAAGCCAAAGCTCCAAAGAGCGATTTTCTGATTCTTTGCCTAAAACCACGGGACGCTTCAGAAGAGACCGTGGTATCTCTTTCCCATATCCCTACGGCTTATCCCCGAGGAAAAAGATTCAAATTTGCGAAAATCCTAAAGTACGAATAAAATCCGCTTATTTGGATTTCATTTTGTTTGAGAACTCGACTCTGTTTTGTAGGAAATGGAACTTTGAAATGTTTTCCAAGTTTTCCTACCCAAAAACCTCTACTGAGTAGCAGGTATTGAAACCCGAATGAAGGGAAGTATGAAAAATGGAAGTCCTTTTCGATACAAGTTAAAAGGAGTTCCTTTTCAAAAAGAAATTTTTGAAAAACCCACGAATGTCAAAAAGACATGGGTAAAAACCTGCTCGGAGCAACCAGCCTCAAAAGGCTCTCTTCGGGCTCAAAAACAAAAAATAAAATTTTTCTCATGCATGCATTCAAAGAGTCATTCGTGCATGATCATACATATAGGGAAATAGCTAGGAAAAGCCCCCTTTTGCTGAAAATCCCCACTTGTGGAAAAAGAAAACAGGGTTTTTGCGAAATAAATGGTGTATTCTCGAGAAAATTTGAGAGAACGGGGTGTTTCTTCTTTGCCATTATCCAAATACATACATTTGGATAATGCCAAAGAGGGGCATCTGTAAACACCCCAAATCTTCTATATTTCAAAAACTCTCAAAACACCAAAAAGCTCGTTTGAGCCAAAACGACGACCTGTTTTGAAATGTGAAAACAGGTACAGAAGGCAAAAGAAGACCGTAGGCCCGAAGAGGATTCAAGCCCAGAGCTTCAGAAGCCACTCCCTGATAAAAAAACAAAAGAAAGCAGAGCCCATTTGATGAAAAGCTCAACAGAGTCCAGAACGGCGAAACAGAGTCCGAACGACAAAGTTGGGGAAAACCCAGCACCAGACGGAGCGCTGATGAAGCCAGTGCCCGCACAGATCGTTCGCCTCGAGAAGCCAAGAAGGACTGTCCGAAGAAATTTTGATTTGGATCTGGACCATATATATCCAGATCCAAATCCATGTAATGAATAGTGTTTGGATTGGATCGGATCTGGATCAAAATATCCAGATCCATATCCATAAAAATGTTGGGTTTGGATCGGATACGGATCTCAAAATATCCGAGATCCAATATCCAGATCCAAATAGTGTTTGGATTTGGGTATGGATCCAAACCCAAACCCAAACCCAAATCCAAGACCCACCTCAAATCTCTATAAATAGAGGTGAGGGGGTCCATGTAAAGGGTTCATGCAAATATTTGGGAGGAGAGAGAGGGAGTGATAGACCTAGCCATGTGGGCTCATTGGGTGAGGTGGGTTCAAGCCATGTGGGCTAAGTGGGTCTAGACCAAGTGGCTGCAACCAAGGTGGGCTGGACCAAGTGGCTGCAACCGTGGAGACGTGGGCTCAAGCCAAGAAGGACCGGCTCCAAGAGGTAAACCTAACCCCAACCTAACCTAGGTTCGAACCTACCTAACCCTAACTGAACCTAACCCTAACTGAACCAACCTAACCCTAACTGAACCCTAACTAGACCTAACCTAACCCCAACCGCCTCAAACCATCCCTAACAAACCCCAAAAACTTCACCCCGGCCCGTCGTGAGCAACCAGCGCCTGCCGCGCGCCCCTTCTGCTGCCGCGCGCCCTGCTTCCTGCCGCGCGCCCCCTCTGTCGCCTGCACGCCCCGTGCCGCAGCCGTCCCGCGCTACTGCGCGCCCTGCGCCCCAGCGCGCCCAGCGCCAGGCGCCCGTCTGTTGCGCCAGGCGCCAGACGCCTCCCTGCCGACCCGACTGCCTCCCTGCCGCCCTGTCCACCTTCCTGCCGACCTAACCACCCCCCTGACCGTGACCTGCACCTCTTCCAGCCACCTAGGACAGACCCTAGACAGCCCCATCTTTGCCGAACCTTAGTTCCCCTAAGGCCCTAACCGTGCCTCATAGAACCTCCCTCAAAGCCCCCTAGGATAACCCCCTCTTGGCTGCCCAAGGTGAACCGTGAGCCCACGTGCAAGCAAGTTGAACATGGACCGGCTATTTGTAAGTGTCTAAACTTGGTCTATTACATTAACTTGCTTTATATTCAATTAAATTTTGATACGGGGTTGTAGTAAAGGAGCTTCGTCTCCCCCCGATTGTAATAACGTGGTTTGACACACCCACACACACGCGCACTTGAGCCTTTCCGCTCTTAGTCGTACACTTCTTGCACACACACGGGCCTAACAAGCCCTTAATATATAGTTATATTTATATATTTTAAGTCAAGGGGGTTTTTAATTAAGTCGTGTGTGTTGTCTTTCCATTTTCCACACGCACACACATTGAGCCTTCGCTCTTACTCCCAAGACCTTAGTAAAGGCCTTATTGCAGTTATATTTGGGTTTCATTTATGTCGTGTGCGTAGTACTTCAATTCTACACTCACACACATTGAGCTTTCGCTCTTAATCCCAAGACCTTAGTCAAGGCATACTGCAATTTATATTTGGGTTTCATTTCATGTCGTGTGTGTAAGTCTTTCAATTCAAGCACGCACACACATTGAGCCTTCGCTCTTATTTACAAGACCCAAGTAAGGGCCCCTACATATACTCTATATAAAGTATTTCTTTCGGCTACGTCTTTAAGATTCGGGTTTTAAGGTTCAAGTCGTGTGCGTTGCCTTTCAATATATACACGACACACACATACACAATTGAGCCTTTCCGCTCTTAAGATATAGCCATATTTCCCCTTCCGCTATTTACTTTACAAGTCATTTCCCTTCGGCTATTTACTTTACAAGTCATTTCCCTTCGGTTATTTCCCTTCGGCAATTTCCCTTCGGCATTGTCTTTTAATTTCGGGTTTTCCCTTTGGAGTAGCGTGAGTTTGCATTGCATCTACGCCATACCACGAGGTAGGACACATATTGCATCGAAGCAAGCCCCGTACTCCCGCTCAAATTCGCCCCATGTAGTGGAGTGTTCATAACACACACCTAGGTGGCCCATAAAGGGATAAAAAGAAAGACTTAGGCACGTGCAAATCCACGTGATCTAAAAATCTGAAAATCGTACAAACCCGAATCAAATCGTGCAAGACTTAGGCTATTTCGATGCATGCCCATCATGCCTAAGTAGATTAAAATTTGAAAGACTTAGGGTCGTCCAACCCTTACAAAGTCAAAATCGCCCAAATGCATGGTTTTCAAAAGGTTTTAAAACACTTCATTCAAAATATATTTTGAGTTAAACTTGTTTCAAAACGAAGTCTCTAAGCGTACAGACTGACCCTTGCGCATCGGTGCAAGAAGGTCTGCGACGTAAAAATCCCGCTTGCCTACAATCGCCTTTCAAAAGTCAGATTGTTTTTGTAAACACCCGAAATTTTTTTTCAAGTATTTTCAAAAACTCCTAAATTTTGAAGGCCAATTTAAAGCCTTTATGAACCTTTAAATTCAAAATCCCCAAATTTTAAAGTTTAGACCTTTTGGGAGATTATTTCAAAATAAAGGTTTTAAATCCAAATAGCCCATGAGTTTCGAAGCAGGCGGAGACCCAATCCAGGCCTCGATTCTCGGAAAGAAGATAAAGTGTATCAAGATACGGATCAAGTTAAATCAGATTGATTCCCAAAAGTGGAGAAGATTGAAGCATATCAAGTTCAAATTCAACAACTTATCCAAATGGAAGGTCAAGACCGATCAAATCCAAGTTTGTCCGATGGGGCCAACTTGGAACCAAGACTCGAGGCCATGGTCACAAGCTCATTCAATTCTAGAAGATTTCAAGTATAGCTCAAAAGCAAGAGGTGGGAGCCGAATCAAAGAAAGAAGCGAATTCAAGTGGGTCGAAGTTTAAAGAAATCAGCCCAAACAAAACATGTTGCACATTGTAAGGTTGTTTAAAACCAACCGCATGCTCTAGGGCTACACCAAGCCATGGCACCTATACCAGCCCATACGGGCTGGTCCGAATCGACTCAATGAAGAACTACAAGAAGCCGGTTTGGAGCGGATCAAATCCACCAAGCTAAAGCTCCAACCCGCCCCACAAGAAGCCACTAGAACCAGCCCCCCTTGGCCTATAAAAAGGCCCAAGAGGGGGGGTGGGTTCCATAACTTGCATAACTTGGAGAAGAGAGAGAAGAGAGAGAAGAGAGAGACCTTGGGTGGTGTGTGCTAGACTAGGTGCAGAAAATTTCAGCAAAGGGGGGACGTTTTCTAGTGAAGGGGAAGCTAGGTGAGAGCTTGTAGGAATTAAGAAGGAAGGCCATCAAGAGGAAGACCGGCTTCATCATTGAAATCCGGTCCTTCGCATCCAAAACTCGTGTAAGACCTTTCTTACTTAATCTAAGTTTCATTCCCTTCCATTCAATTCATTAAATGGGGTTGTATTAATGGAGTTTCATCTCCCCCCGAGTTGTAATAATTTAGCTTTGCTGCCATTTCAATTTCGTGGATGAAACACTATACACCCACATGCACGCCAAGTGTTTGCTTTAATGCTTCTCCCTTCCTATATGCTATATACCCTCTATACTTCTAACCCCCTCTATGTCTAAGCTATAAAGTACTTCCCATTCATTTATATTCCAGCAAATTTGCTTTAAGGGTTGTTGCATTTTAATTTCGGGTGGGTTATGCATCATTACATTTATAAAACAGAAAACTGGATTTCAGCATCTCTGCATATGTCTGTTTCTGTAATTTTAATTTTGTGATGCTTACTCCGATTGTCTTGAAATTTGGCACACTGATTCCACACACATTGGGACACTCTGTATAAAATTGGCAAGATTTTAGGGCCGCTCAGCCACGTAATAAAAGCATATTAAGAAAGACCAGATTTCTGCACCACTGTTTGCACAGTCGGATTTTCTGAAACAGAGATTGGGTAAAAGTCCCATATCTCTGTCCACAGGAGTCCAAATTGGTTGATTTTTGATGCATTGGAAAGCTAACATCCATAGCTTTCCAGCAATATCAAAATCATCAAAATCGGAGTTCTGAACAGAGAGATACAGACTCATCTTTGAGTTTCTGTATTTCTGAAACAGAGCTGTTCCGAGTCAGTGAGGTGGTCTGAGTAGATTATTTGTTTCTGATTCAATACTGCTCCAAATGCAGATTTGAAAAAGGCTACAGTCTCTCCACACTACCAGCTTTGTCTGGTAAAATTTTGATAATTTTTGGAAGTCTGTAACGCCTTGAAAACTCCCCTAGAAAATAGCTCTGAAAACAGAATTCTCTGTTTTCAGCAACTTGTGTTTTTCCAAGTATTGAATCCGAGTGCACAAGATTCAACAAATTTTTCAAAGACACTTGTTTATGTAAAAGGGAATCATGTTTGCTGTAAAATGAAATTCCTAAGCGCTCAACACTAACCCTTGAGCATCGGCTCAAGAAGGTGTGAGTGAAAAGATCCCGCTTGCACACAATCGCTTAGAAGTCTTACAAACATTTGCTAGTTTTGAACTAGCTGGCACGCTCGCGCAAGCGTAGGGGTGGAAAGTTTCATTTCAAGTTTGCTTCATAAACTTTGAAATGAGAATTTTCATGTCTACAGAAATGGCACGCCCGGTGGGACTCGGGTCTTAAGGAATTTCTAAGCAAATAAGACTCCCAAAAATCTTTTCAAAGTGTTTTTAACATCGGTAAATTGTGCACGTGTAGGATTTTCAAGGGCCCATAAGATCATGTCAAGTTCGGATGGTTCTTACGAGGTGTCGAGCCGGGCTTCATGCTCGTCAAGTCAATTTTCGAAAAGATTTTCAAAAACAAATTTCAAAAACAAGAAAGAGTCATTAGAAGAATTGAGGAAAGAATTCGAAGCAAGAATCGCCGCTCTCAGCCAAGAGGCCGAAGCGGTCGAATCCTGCTCATCCCATGGGAGGCAAACTAGGGCTCGAAAGAAAACAAACAAACCCAGAAAACCCAAAGAGACCTCCACCATGGAGGGGGATAGAGAGCTCGAGTCGTTCACATTAAAAGATCGCAAGGCCCTTCAACAACTACTAAGGGGCCAGGCCAAGGAAAAGAGGTCATATGCCCTATCCGATTTTTTACCTTCCGATTACCAAACGGATAGCGACGATGACATACCGAATTTTCATCGATATGATGGGACGGGGGATCCTAGATCTCACCTCCAACTCTTTTCCCGTCGAGCATATAAGAAGAAGAAAGACTCGGCTAAGTGGATCTACTGGTTCCCCCTCTCCCTTAAGGGAACTGCTTCCAAGTGGCTCGCTTCCTATGACTTGAGCCAGTTTGCCACTTTTGAAGAGTTGGCAAATGGGTTCATGCAAAGATTTTCACACAACGTGGAAGTGACCCCCACTTTGAACACCCTAAGGGACACAAAACAAGCCACGAACGAAGATGCTCATGCATTTATCGTTCGATGGAGGTCTTTATTGGGGCAAGTAAGAGAGCCCATCTCAGAAGGATGTGCCGTGATGCTCATCCTTGAAAATTTCAAACCCGAGCTGAAAACGCTCCTTTCCCTCCATGAAATTTCCACTTTCCACAAACTAATCAAGAAGGCTTCCCTATTCGAAGCAAATATGAAAAAGGGGGTCTACGATGACTTGTGGAAAGGCAAAATTTTTTCAAAAACTCGTTTTGAAAAGCCCGGGACTTACGGGCCAACTACTACGGACAATGGGGCAAAACCCCAAAAAGTTGCAAATGTCCGAGTAGAACCAAGCCCGGCTGGCACTTCAAAATTTGAACCGAAGAACAAAAAGGTTCAAAAGTCTTTCGAAAAAAGAGAGTACACCCCGCTGGGGCAGCCCATCACAGAGGTCCTCGACCTCCTGCTCGCCCAGGGAATGGTGACACTTCCGGAAATTCCCGAGGGGACACCCCCTAAAGGGAAATTTTTAAACAAGTTTTGCAAGTATCATAGGCTCAAAGGCCATGATACAAATCACTGCTACACCCTTTTAAACAAAATAGAGGACTTGATCGAGCAAGGCCGGCTCCAGGTCACCGAGGAACCGGAGCCCGCCCAAGCCGTACTCAAGGAACCCTTCCCCAACCATGCAAGCACTAGCGGGAAGGACAAGCAGGTATATGCTCTCTCCTCTCATTTGAATGGTTCAGAACATGCATGGCATACGGATCGCACTACTTGTCACACACCACTGCTCGTAATAAAAAAAGCCAAACAAGTAGTGATCCGGGGAGCGCTTAGAGTCCCGCTCCCGGCTAGAGCCTTATTAGAGATTCGAGGTGCTCCCAAGCATCAAACTAGAGCCCACCTAGGAACGAGTCATAGAGAAGGTGTGGACGAGGTCACTAGATCTGGAAGGATCTACCAACCCCCACACTTAGCAAAAGATGCTAGCAAGAAAGTGGTCGTTATCCCCGGCCCTTCAAAATCATGCATTCCCAAAGCATCGCATCTCATGGGTAAAAACGATGTGTTAATCCCATATGATTTTGAAAATCACCTTGCTAAGATTCCCATAAACATGTCTATCCTAGAACTTATCCAAACATCCCCTAGACATAGACAAGTTTTAGAAAAGATCTTAGAGAAGGCCAAGGTTAACCCAACCATAACCCCTGAGTCCCTCTCCTTCCTAGTCTCACCCATTTGTGCTAAAACTCCCATTGTGTTTTCGGAAGAAGAGCTAGAACAACCCTACCAAAACCATAACCAAGCCTTGCATATAGAGGTGGTATTGAATCACCATCCTCTAGACAAGTGTTTGGTTGATGGCGGAGGAGGTCTAAATATACTTCCACTACACATAGCCTACAAAATAGGAGTCTCCTTGACCTCTCTAAACCCGAGTTCCATCGTGATCACAGGATACGATGGAAACGCGTCCAAACCTTTAGGAGTCATAGAGTTACCCATAGAAGTAGGGGGCATGAGTCATTCCGGGGTGTTTCATGTTTTAGACATACACCCCCATTATAACCTACTCCTAGGAAGGCCATGGATACACAGCTTGCGGGCTGTGCCATCCACCTTTCATAGGTGTGTAAAAATACCCCTTCAAAACCAAGTTGTGGTAATTCTAGGAGAGAATCATCCCCAGCTGCAGGGAATACAAAATTTTCCATGCTTATCAGGTGATAAAACCCATGAGCCAAAACTAGATGAACCCTTGGTAGCTCATCCCAAACCAAAAGGTGTCGTGCACATAAAAGGGCCACCCAAGGCTAGCCCGCTCAAGACCATCTCAAAACTACCCAAAGTCCTCCCCAAGTCCATAAAAGTGTTTGAGCATGACATAGACGACACCAAGTTCAAAGGCCATCCTCTTTATAAAACATTTTCAAAATTAAAGAAGCCTTGGAACATGATGTTGAACATGGGTTATATGCCTTATCAAGGCCTAGGAAGCCAAAACCAAGGTCGTCTTGAACCCATAGTGTCAAACATAAACCAAAACCGGTATGGGATAGGCTACGACCCATCCATACCACCCGAACCTCCACCCATGACTACTTGGGTCAAGGGTGCCTTAGAGCCTCCTAACACCGAAACCTATGACTTAGACCTCTTATTTAGAGCCTAATGCATGGTGTTTTCTTTGTAGGTTTGATGGAAGACCCCGCCACATCCAAAAACCCAAAAAAATTAGAAATTTGCAAAATCCAAAAACATTTAGAAAGTTCCCAAAAACCAAAAACAATAGAAAATTTCAAAAATCTCGAAAAGAATGTGATTTACATTTCTCCTCCTTCTATTTGTTTACAAAAAGCCAAAAAAATTGAAAATTTTGAAAATTTCAAAAAGAATGTGGTTTTTGTTCCTTGTGTTTACAAAAAGCCAAAAAAATTGAAAAATGCGAAAACACCAAAAACAAGGTTTTATACATTCCATCTCCGAAGAGCAATTTCGAAAAAGCCAAAAAAATTGAAAATCTTGGAAAACCCAAAAACATTGTCTTTGTGAAAAGCCCTAGTCTTTTGAAAGTGGTGGATGTTCCAAAACCGTGTGCCTTGCCTAGCACTTTCATAGAACCCAAATTCCTCAAGAGCGATCAAAGCGAAGAGGAAGATCCCCTCGTCCATGAGGAGGACCAAACCTCCGAGCTTCCCGAGTTCCATAGAATCCTTGATTTAGAAAAACCTTCAAATTCCGTAGGAGGGGATTTTGTGGAAGTAAATCTAGGGAGTGAGTCTAATCCTAAGCATGTTAAAATAGGCGCATGTTTACATGAGCATGAAAGGACATCATTCATCACATTTCTCAAATCATATGTAGATGTGTTTGCATGGACCTACGAAGACATGCCGGGTTTAGACCCAATGGTAGTAGAGCATCGTCTTCCCCTAGAATCAAATGCCAAACCCATAAAGCAAAAGCTTAGAAAGATTCACCCCGATGTACATGCACAGGTGAAAGAGGGTTTAGAAGATCTTTTAAAAGCTGGATTTATAAAACCCATTGCGTACTCAGAATGGCTTTCAAATATTGTTGTAGTTCGAAAATCCAATGGGAAAATTAGGATTTGCATTGATTTTAGAAATTTGAACAAAGCCACTCCAAAAGACAATTTTCCTCTACCAAATATTGATTTGATAGTAGATAGCACTGCAAATCATGAAATGTTTTCTTTCATGGATGGCTATTCGGGTTACAATCAAATTAAGTTAGCACCAAAAGATCAGGCAAAAACTGCTTTTACTACACCTTGGGGCACATACTGTTATACAGTTATGCCGTTTGGTTTGAAAAATGCCGGTGCCACATACCAAAGAGCTATGACTACTATCTTTCATGACCAAATTCATGAGCTCTTGGAAGTATACGTGGATGACCTTTTGGTGAAATCAAAAACCCGAGTTACTCACATTGAGTCTTTGCAAAAAGTTTTCGAAAGGCTCAGGCTTTACAAAGTGAAACTAAACCCTCAAAAATGTGTATTCGGGGTAGAATCAGGTAAGCTTTTGGGCTTTATGGTGAGCCAAAGGGGTATTGAAGTAGACCCCTCTAAGTGCCGAGCCATCATAGATATGCCTCCACCATCTAATTTGACCCAAATCCGAAGCCTCCAAGGTCGCCTCCAAGCCATTAGGAGGTTCATTTCAAATTTAGCAACAAGATGCGAACCTTTCAATAAACTTTTGCGAAAAGGGGTAAAATTTTTGTGGGACGAGGATTGTCAAAAAGCTTTCGAAAGATTGAAAACTTATTTGGTGAATCCTCCAATTTTGAAACCTCCAAAGCAAGGAAAACCTTTACTTCTTTACATTTCCATACATACGAATGCATTGGGTGCTTTATTAGCCCAATATGAGGATGATGGCCACAAAGAGTGTGCCATTTACTATATTTCGAAAACTCTCTTGGCATATGAAAGAAATTATCAAGCCATGGAGAAAACGTGCTTGGCATTAGTATGGGCTTGCCAAAAGTTTAGACATTACTTCCTAGATCATGAGATATGGATAGTGTCTAAGCTTGATCCGATCAAGCACTTGTTTGAAAAACCTATCCTAACGGGTAGGCTTGGTAAATGGCAACTCCTCTTAATGGAATATGACTTGAAATATCACCACCAAACCTCCATTAAGGGGCAAGCCCTAGCCGATCATATGGCCGAGTTCCCCTTGGAAGAAACATATCCCATACTTGATGAGATGCCCGATGAAGGCATATTTGCAAACGATTTTCAAAACCATGTTTTAGCAAACTGTTTTAATGAAAACCAAGTATGGAAAATGTACTTTGATGGGGCACGTAACCAAAAAGGGGCAGGTGTTGGAGTCATTCTCATATCCCCCGAAAAGGGAGAAATACCCATTGCAATTCGTTTAGATTTTGAGTGTTCAAATAATGTGGCTGAATATGAGGCTCTCATACAAGGCCTAAAAGTCTTGAAAAATCTAGGGGCAGCTTGCATTGAAGTCTTTGGAGACTCTTTACTGGTTGTGAACCAAGTTTTAAAAGTTTGGCAAGTCAAACATGAAAAACTCATTCCGTATCATGAGTTGGCCACCAAGTTGGTCGACTCTTTCAAATCATGCACACTCACTCACATAGGGAGAGAGGATAACACCATAGCGGATGCCCTCTCCTCCTTAGGATCCGCTTTAAGGGTCGATCCCACCTTGGGAACCCGATCCCTAGAGATATGGCACTCACCCGTTCCATCCACGCACGATTTAGAGATTTGCCAAAACGACCAAAATCCAAATGATAAACCTTGGTTTTATGACATTAAAAACTTTTTAGAAAACGGAGGATTTCCCGAGTATGCTTCTTCAAAAGATCAAGCTTTTATTAGAAAAATTTCAACCCGGTATGTAATTTTGGGAGGGGTGCTTTATAAGAAAAGTTTTACGGGCATCTTGTTGCGATGTGTAGACCTTAAAGAGGCTAGGACCATAATGCACGAGTTCCACGATGGAGAGTGTGGAGGCCATGTTAATGCAAATATGATGGCCATGAAGATACTTAGAGCTGGGTATTTTTGGTCCACCCTAAGACAAGATTGCCATGATCATGTTAGGAAATGTCATCAATGTCAAATACATGGGCATATCATTCACACCCCATCATCCACTTTGCATTCCATTGTGAGCCCTTGGCCTTTTGCCATGTGGGCGTTCGACATCGTAGGACCCATATCCCCCAATGCATCCAATGGACATAGGTTCATCCTAGCGGCCACCGAATATTTCTCTAAATGGGTTGAAGCTACATCCTTGGCCAATGTCCAAGGACAACATGTAGTGGCATTCATTAAGAGAAATATCTTGGCCCGATTTGGAGTACCAAAAGACCTAGTGTCCGATAATGGCACCCCATTCAAGAATGAGAAGATGGAAAAATTGTGTGTCACATATGGCATGACTCAACACTTTTCATCGCCCTACTACCCTCAAGGCAACGGCCAAGCCGAAGCCACAAACAAAACCCTCATAAGCATCATTGAGAAAACCATAGAAAAAGGTAGGACATGGCATGAGAAGCTCGACGAAGCCTTGTGGGCTTATAGAACTTCCATTCGAACCCCAACAAATGCCACCCCATTCGAGTTGGTCTATGGCACGAGTGCCATACTCCCCATTCATACCAAGCTTCATTCATTTCATACATCACTTGCATTAGATATTCCATTAGAAACCCTACAACATACTAGAATGGTCGAACTTGACTTGTTGGATGAAAAGAGGCTACTTGCTATGGATCATGCACATGCATATAGGCAAAGGGTAGCCCGACACTACAAGAAGCACATGAAGGCCCGCCACTTCAAAGTGGGAGACCTAGTGCTAAAAACCATTCACCACCGAGGCCCACACCCCCTTGGAAAGTGGCGGCCCAAGTGGGATGGTCCTTATGTTGTGCGTGGAACCACCACTAACAATGCTTACTGGTTGGTTGATGTTGACGGTAGGAACTTGGTAGACCCTATAAATGCTCAACATTTGAAAAGATATCATGTATAGGGACTACTCTCTTTTGAAAATATTTTGAATGGGATCTCCTTTGAACTTCTTGAAGAAGGATCAAGGTGGATCGTGTGACCCTAAACAAGGGAAATAGGATCTTATGAAAGGTAGAGTTTTCAAAATTTATGGGCTATATTTCAAAAGTCCCCATCTTACAAAATCGAGCCTTGTTCAAAACAGCAAAATATTTCCAAATGGTATATGCTATTTCAAAATAGGGTGTTCTTAGATGAATCGAGTAAACCATTGGGATAAGTCTCTCCCCATTTCGCTTCTCCTTCCCAAAAAGGAAAATTTGGCAAAATAGAAAAGAGGATATCCCTCCAAAATTTTATCTTCAAAAGAAAAAGAAAAGCAAAGCAGAAAAGAGTGCTTTGATTGAAAAGAAAGAGGAAAAAGCAAAATCCTCCAAAAAGAAAAAGGGAGGCCCTCTATGAAAAAAAGAAAAAAAAAAAAAAAATTTTGCCAAAAGCTTAAAAGGAGCAAATTTTCCTCTTCTTGGCCTTAAACCACGGGACGCTTCAGAAGGGACCGTGGTAATTCTTTTCCTATCCCTATGACTTATCCTAGTGGAGAAAGGTTTTATCTAGGAAAATCCTAAAAGTAGGAATAGGATTTATTCATTTGAATCTTATTTTGTTTGAGAATTAGACTTTGTTGTGTAAGTAGGAGAGTTTTGCAATGTTTCCTAGTTTTCCTATAAAAATCTCTACCAAGTAGTAGGTATTATGACCCGAGTAAAGGGAAATACAAGAAGCTGAAAATCCTTGTGATTGAAGTTAAAAAGGATTTTCCCTTTCTTTTGGAAAGTTGTGAAAACCCGAAAACATCAAGCCACATAAGGGCCACGATCACTTGGGGCAGTCAACCTTCACAAGCCTCCCAAGTTCGATCCTTGCATGTTAAGAGTCTCTAAAAGAATTATCGTGTGCATATCACTCACACCCTTCATACATGCCCATGCATGCATTTCGAAACCATTGAGTACATGATCGATATTAGGACCAAGGTCATAGCAGATTGAGTCCCCTTTGGCTCTAAATCCCCTCTTACTTATTTTTAAAAGTTAGGCACTCAGATGATCCATGCTCTTGAGAAAGGTTCGGAAAGAAGAGTAAAAGGGTGTTTTCTTCTTTGACATTATCCAAACATAGTTGGATTAATGCCAAAGAGGGGCATCTGTAAACACCCGAAATTTTTTTTCAAGTATTTTCAAAAACTCCTAAATTTTGAAGGCCAATTTAAAGCCTTTATGAACCTTTAAATTCAAAATCCCCAAATTTTAAAGTTTAGACCTTTTGGGAGATTATTTCAAAATAAAGGTTTTAAATCCAAATAGCCCATGAGTTTCGAAGCAGGCGGAGACCCAATCCAGGCCTCGATTCTCGGAAAGAAGATAAAGTGTATCAAGATACGGATCAAGTTAAATCAGATTGATTCCCAAAAGTGGAGAAGATTGAAGCATATCAAGTTCAAATTCAACAACTTATCCAAATGGAAGGTCAAGACCGATCAAATCCAAGTTTGTCCGATGGGGCCAACTTGGAACCAAGACTCGAGGCCATGGTCACAAGCTCATTCAATTCTAGAAGATTTCAAGTATAGCTCAAAAGCAAGAGGTGGGAGCCGAATCAAAGAAAGAAGCGAATTCAAGTGGGTCGAAGTTTAAAGAAATCAGCCCAAACAAAACATGTTGCACATTGTAAGGTTGTTTAAAACCAACCGCATGCTCTAGGGCTACACCAAGCCATGGCACCTATACCAGCCCATACGGGCTGGTCCGAATCGACTCAATGAAGAACTACAAGAAGCCGGTTTGGAGCGGATCAAATCCACCAAGCTAAAGCTCCAACCCGCCCCACAAGAAGCCACTAGAACCAGCCCCCCTTGGCCTATAAAAAGGCCCAAGAGGGGGGGTGGGTTCCATAACTTGCATAACTTGGAGAAGAGAGAGAAGAGAGAGAAGAGAGAGACCTTGGGTGGTGTGTGCTAGACTAGGTGCAGAAAATTTCAGCAAAGGGGGGACGTTTTCTAGTGAAGGGGAAGCTAGGTGAGAGCTTGTAGGAATTAAGAAGGAAGGCCATCAAGAGGAAGACCGGCTTCATCATTGAAATCCGGTCCTTCGCATCCAAAACTCGTGTAAGACCTTTCTTACTTAATCTAAGTTTCATTCCCTTCCATTCAATTCATTAAATGGGGTTGTATTAATGGAGTTTCATCTCCCCCCGAGTTGTAATAATTTAGCTTTGCTGCCATTTCAATTTCGTGGATGAAACACTATACACCCACATGCACGCCAAGTGTTTGCTTTAATGCTTCTCCCTTCCTATATGCTATATACCCTCTATACTTCTAACCCCCTCTATGTCTAAGCTATAAAGTACTTCCCATTCATTTATATTCCAGCAAATTTGCTTTAAGGGTTGTTGCATTTTAATTTCGGGTGGGTTATGCATCATTACATTTATAAAACAGAAAACTGGATTTCAGCATCTCTGCATATGTCTGTTTCTGTAATTTTAATTTTGTGATGCTTACTCCGATTGTCTTGAAATTTGGCACACTGATTCCACACACATTGGGACACTCTGTATAAAATTGGCAAGATTTTAGGGCCGCTCAGCCACGTAATAAAAGCATATTAAGAAAGACCAGATTTCTGCACCACTGTTTGCACAGTCGGATTTTCTGAAACAGAGATTGGGTAAAAGTCCCATATCTCTGTCCACAGGAGTCCAAATTGGTTGATTTTTGATGCATTGGAAAGCTAACATCCATAGCTTTCCAGCAATATCAAAATCATCAAAATCGGAGTTCTGAACAGAGAGATACAGACTCATCTTTGAGTTTCTGTATTTCTGAAACAGAGCTGTTCCGAGTCAGTGAGGTGGTCTGAGTAGATTATTTGTTTCTGATTCAATACTGCTCCAAATGCAGATTTGAAAAAGGCTACAGTCTCTCCACACTACCAGCTTTGTCTGGTAAAATTTTGATAATTTTTGGAAGTCTGTAACGCCTTGAAAACTCCCCTAGAAAATAGCTCTGAAAACAGAATTCTCTGTTTTCAGCAACTTGTGTTTTTCCAAGTATTGAATCCGAGTGCACAAGATTCAACAAATTTTTCAAAGACACTTGTTTATGTAAAAGGGAATCATGTTTGCTGTAAAATGAAATTCCTAAGCGCTCAACACTAACCCTTGAGCATCGGCTCAAGAAGGTGTGAGTGAAAAGATCCCGCTTGCACACAATCGCTTAGAAGTCTTACAAACATTTGCTAGTTTTGAACTAGCTGGCACGCTCGCGCAAGCGTAGGGGTGGAAAGTTTCATTTCAAGTTTGCTTCATAAACTTTGAAATGAGAATTTTCATGTCTACAGTTTTCAAAACATACTTTGCTAGTTAAAGTAAACTAGCTGGCACGCCCATAAAGCGAAGTAGATTGCGAAAAGGTTCACTTCAGGCCTAAGAACCCGTAAGTGAAAATTTTTGGTGTTTACAGTTATCTCAAGAGGTGGGGATCTATTGCATATGTAAAGACCCTTGATCAGTCTAGAGACAAGCTAGACAATAGGTCCTTGAGATGTATATTCATCAGATATCCTAAAGGCTCAAAGGAATATCAGTTTTATCATAAGGACTACAAACTGATAGAAAGCAAAGATGTTGAATTCTTAGAAGATACTAAGAATGACATCATGGAAAATAATAATGAGTATATTGACGATCTAGTATACCTAGATCAATCATCATTTGAACCAATAAAAGACCTTTTTGAAACAACCGAAACTTTAAGTTGATATAAAAGGCCTAAGGCCACACCATCATACATAAAGGATTATCACACTTATCTTACAGAAGAAGTGTGTAATTCGGTAGATTTAGATGAGTTGATTGATAACTTGACGTATCAGCAAGCTATGAACTCATCGAAAGTAACAGACTGGGGAAAATTCATTGATGAGGAAATTGAATCCATTGAGAAAAACCATGTCTAAGAATTGACTGATTTGCCAAAAGAAAGAAAGTCATAGGCTGTAAATGGGTTCTAAAAAAGAAATATGAGGTCGATGGTTCAATCGATAAGTTTAAAGCGAGGTTGGTTGCAAAGGGTTTTTTCGTAAAAAGAAGAGATAGATTATGTTGAGACATATTCTCCTATTACAAAATTTACATCCATAAGGATAATCCTGACAATATCTGCATACTATAATTTGAACCTACATCAGTTAGATGAAAGACAACTTTTATAAATGAAGATTTAGATGAAATCATAACCCGAAGGATATATAGTTGAAGGTCAAGAAGATAAAGTATATAGGTTGAGAAAATCCCTATATGGCCTGAAAGAGTCACCTCGCAGTATCTAACTTTTCAATGCAATTACAGAACTTGGGTTTGTGGCTAATGAACTTGATCACTGTGTATATGTTTGGAACAGTGGGAGCCACTTTGTCATCTTATCGTTATATGTATATGACATATTGTTGACTGGGAATGACAATGATATGATTGTCAAAACCAAGTCATGGTTAAACTCAAGGTTCAAAATGCAGGATATGGGGGAAGCATCCTATATCCTGGGTATAAAGATCTCTCAAGATAGAGAATCTAAACTTTTATTCCTAAGTCATGAGAGATATATTGACTATATCCTCAAGAAGTTCAAAATGGGTGAATGCAAGTCTGCTATTACACCCATTGCAAAAGGGGTCAAACTAAGTAAGGTTAATTGTCTCGGTGAAGGAGACGATTAGCCTAATATTTCTTATGCACAAGCTGTGGGTAGCTTGATGTATGCTATGTTATATACAAGACCTTATATCAGCCTTGCTGTTGGTCTTGTAAGTAGATATCAAAGTAATCCTAGATGACAACATTGGATATTGTAAAATTGGTTTTAAGATACCTCAAAGGAATAAAAGACTTGAAACTGAGTTTTCGAGTAGATGAATTGAAAGTGGTAGGATACTCATATGCTGCCTTTGCTGGGAACAAAGATGACAATAAATCAATCTCGAGACAAATATTCTTATTTGGAAGTGGTGGTGTTTCTTGAGCATGTAAGAAACAGGGTGTAGCGTTGCATACACAAGAAGCTGAGTATGTAGCTTGATATATGGCTACAACGAGTGTCATCTGGATAAACTGTTTCATACAAGATTTGAAGTTGGAGATAGCAGATGAGCCAGTTGTGAATTACTCTTATCAAGAGTACAGCTAACAGCTCCAAGAGCAAACATATAATAGTTAAATACCACTATGTTCATAATATGATCATGAAAAAGGAAATATCCATCTCATACATGCCAACTCATGATATGTTGGTAGACCCCTTGACTAAAGGTATAACTGAGGATCCTTTCTCAAAACATGTTGCAAACATGGGTTTGAGATATGTTTGATTATTGTGTAGGTAAAGAACCATACAACGGGTGATGATTGCAATAGCAATCATAAAATGACATTACTAGGAAAACCCTGCAAAAGTGGGAGGAAAACCAACACATGGCTCGAATGACCAAGTGGAAGATGTAAGGATATATGGTTATTCTCGGCGACCCTAGCACAGAAACGGTTGGACTGACCATCCAATCATTATATGTGAAAGAGATGCGGGAAAGAATGGTTGTAACGGCTATTAAAGGCCGAAACCGTCAGACAATTTTTTGGCTTATCCGTAACCATTTAGATAAGGGTCTCATGGAAAGGAAAGCCATGAGAAAAGAGGAGCAGGCATTGCTCTATAAATAGAGAGCAGCGCACAAGAACAAAATACTTTGAAACATCAAAAAAACATAGAGATATTGAGCATTCCTCCTAGGCAAAACCTATTGAGAGGAAACCTGAAAAATACCTGGCACACATACCTCTTTCAAGATCCGTTGCTGCTGCATACCTGAGCAGGAAGAATATAAGACATCGGAGGGTTGACTGTAAGCCAGAACCAGCAGGAGAGTCGATGGAATACCCCACAAGTTGTTGGGGGCAAGAAAGTAGCAATGTTATCCATGGGGATCAACGAGAGTATAAAACACAAATTGTAGAGAGAAAGTAGAAGAAGATATGGAATTAGGAAATTCAACCTTTATAAGTTGCCAAATGATACTACGAAAGGTGGGCGATCTCAAAATTTGCACAAAAAGATGTCAGATGATTTTCGACACAAACAACTAAAGATATACAACTTGCCTATGTGAAGAGTCTTAGACACAAGTTCTAGGGGCAATATATTGACACTGAAAATCGAGGCAATGTGGGTTGCATCCGAGGTATCTGACAAAGGATGCAAGATGATCAATTTTGTGGAGAGGAACTGAGGTGCTCTAGGATAGTGGTAGTTGGGGCTAAGAACGAGATTGAAGCTACATGACATGCCAATGAAAGAGAAGGGGAGCCTACTTGTTGCTGCCTTAAGAACTCTATAAATGAGAATGGAAGAAACCAATGAGCATCAGTCAATCAATCAAAACCTCTCCTTTAGTTCCTTTCTTTCCTTTCCTAAAAGTAGTCTAACATAGCCTAAGCTATGTATAACAACTCCCTCACCTTAAATGAGATAGTGGTTACCTTATGTACTTCTATCTTGTTGTTCTCTTTGCTGGCCAAATCGTGATCTACCTGGACTCTTGGTACTGAAGACACTGGGACACACTTGGTTTGATTCCTAGAGACTTGCAACGTTGCTTGAGACTATCTGAATCATCTAAGAACAAAGGTCGATATTCTTTGACATGTTCCTCACTCCCTCAATGTCATCAAATGGGATCGCAGTGTACCTATCAAATTGAGTCATTTTAGATGACAATATATATATATATATATATGAAGTGCATCAAGAACAGCGAACCCAACCCGATTCTTGCATATCAAAGAAAAAAAAACAAGCAAAACACATTATTCCATGAACCCATATGGCACTTGGACCCCAACACGATCGTCCTTTGTTCTTGATATATTTAGATTCACCATTGCACCATCATGTGCACATATGTCAAAATCATAAAAGGCCAGCATTGAAAGTATGTGTATTCACTATAAATATATGGTTTCCAGCATAATTTTTTTAAACAAAATGGTGGTTTTGGTTGCTATTTTATCTTATTAATGGTGGTCACACAAAACAATAAAATTTTACCATCTTTTCATATAAACGACAGTTCCAAGATAACCAACATGATCTTAGGGTGATTAGGGAAGTTGTTGTGGCAGTCCAAAACTGCCAGAATGTTGTGATAATTATGATGATTTTTACCGCCTTAGCATCATATTATTGTGTGCGGCATTTCATTATCGTGCACAACCATTTCATTTTTTTCTTCACAATGGTCTAATAATCTTGGATATACATATCCACAATGTAATTGAACTTTAATTATCATTAGACATTTTGAAGGCATCATACAATTCAATGAGCCAACAATTACATTTTGTGAAGTTACTAAAGGAATGCAATCCAACATACAGTTTGTCACATGATCCGATTGGGTGTTAATAGCTCTTGCATGTGATTTTCTACATTTGATTTTCTAGAGGATAAGAGATGATTTTCTAGAGGATATGATATCAGTCATGAGGTGTCACAGGATGCCCACATTTGATTTTCTTCTACTTTCTATTGAAATTAAGAGATCAATCATGAATGAGTCGAGCCCAACTGATTTGCATGAGTTTGTGTTTTCGGACTGTTGTTCACCACACAATTGAGCAACACCATCATGGATCGAGTAAGCGACACTTCCACACAATTTTCGAGTTTGCCAAAGTCCGGTATGTGACAATTGGTATTAGAGGATCATTCACACGATTCAATATGCGTTTTGTCATGTTTGGATACTGGATATTGGCTCATAACTGGCAGTGAGAAAAAAATGGATCTTTTGTCAGTCTTCTGTTTTTTGTGAACCACTGTTCCCAACTACCACCAACTGACGATCATTTTGAGTTGTCGCCTTGAGGTTTTTCTTAGGCCAATCACCACCAAAAAACTAGCTGTCCAATTTCTCTCTTGCCACTATTGTCAGCCATGGGGGTTTATTGGCCCACCGGAATCGCTTGTGACAACCATTTGATGCTATCTCGAGGCCACCGGAATCTTCCCCCCTACATGGGCCAGTGTTTCTCCCTTTTTCTGTAGTGATCACTCGCCACCACCGTTCGGATCCTTCACCGTCTTCCCAAGGCTCACTTGAAAATTGTGTTTACTATAGATTGACACTTTGGATCAAATCTCATTGCTAGATCTAACCTAGATCCAATCCATGATTTGACTTTCATTAAAATAGTGCCCTAATTAACTTGGCTCGGGACCAGAATTGCTCCCCTTTGACCGACAATTTTTCTTTCGTTCGTGGTAAAAAATTGTAAACACCCAAAAAATGGTGATGTTTTCCAAAACTTCTAAATTTCAAAATCCAACTTACAGCCTTTCTGAACGTTTAAAAACCCCAAATTTTAAAGTTCAAACCTTTTGGGAAATATTTCAAAATAAAGGTTTTAAAATTTAAGTCAAAAGCCCATGGATTGCAAAACAGATCAAACGGACATGTGAAACCTAATCCAAAATCTAGCTCGAGGTCAAGTCAAAAAGTGAAGGATGGGCCAAGCCTCTTTGGATGAAAGTCAGATTAAAGATCGAACCCTATGTTCATATCAAGGCAAGTTCAGCTTCAAAAATACAAAATGGAACCAAGACCCTGATGAAGCCATAAAAAATCAAGAACCAGGCCTATCAAAACGGAAATCAGTGTCCGCTTCAAAATCTGGGATTGACCTCATCTAAAACAAGCTCGAGATGGGACCAGATGGATCAAATTAAGCATCAAATGAAAGGTCCTGAAAGCAGACATCGGCCGGTTAAAGGGTCTAGGAAAAACCCAAGCTAAAATTGGGTCACTGAGGAACCGGAGCCCGCTAAAAACTGTCCATTTTATGCACCAAAGAAGGACTCAAAAGAAAATTTTTGGATTGGATATGGACCAAAAGATCCAAATCCATACCCCACAAGAAGACAAAAAAGATTGGATTGGATTTGGACAAAAGGATCCAGATCCATGTCCCACTGAAAATTGGATTGGGTTGGATCCAAGGATCCAAATATGATCTAAGGATCCAAACCCGATCCAAGGATCCAAACCCGATCCAAAGATCCACCCTTGGCCTATAAATAGGGTCAAGGGGGTTCACTTGAAGGGGTTGGAAAAAGGTGGGGAGAAAGCTTGGGGAGAAAGCAAGGGGGTTCACGTGAAGTGTTGGAAAAAGGCTTGGGAGCTTGGGTTTTGGTCAAGGGGGAAGGCTCGACCAAGGTCAAAGGCTCGGCCAAGGTTGAGGTAAGCTTCTCAACTTGTGACTTGGACCAAACCACACCAAGAAGAAGGCATGGAGTTGGTTGGGGCCGAATTGCACCCTCGAGGACTCGGCTGCAACAAAGAAGCTCGAGCTTGGAAGGTGGGCTGCACCAAGCTAAAACGTGGGCTGAACCAAGCCCAAAAAGGTGGGCTGCACCAAGCTAAAACGTGGGCTTGAATAAGGTGGAATCGTGGGCTGCCTTGGAGTACCAAACCGGTTGCACCAAAGGGTTGACTTGGGCTGAACCAAGCCCAAATGGTGGGTTGCCTTGGAGCACCAAACCAACTGCACTAAAGGGTTGATTTGGGCTGAACCAAGTCTAAAAGGTGGGTTGCCTTGGAGCACCAAACCGACTACACCAGGACCGAGTGGGCTAGCTTTGATCGAACCAAGAGTGAAGGCGTGGACCAAAGGGGCTGCACCTTGAAGCCGAGTGGAGCAAGGGGGGCTCGAGCCAAGGCTGCACCAAAGGCTACCTTGGACCAAACCTAGAAAGAGAGGAAACTCGACCAAGTGAAGTGAAGGGGCTGCACCAAGAAGGCTAAAAAGCGAACGGGGAAAAACTTGTAAGTTCTTTAAACTTCGGTTTTAAATTGTTTTCTCCATTAAATTCAATTCGAAATGGAGTTGTATTAATGGAGCGAAGTCTCTCCCCATGTTGTAATATTGGTGTATGAACACGATTGCACCCACGTACACTTAAGCCTTTTCGCTCTTAAATTGGTGTATGGACACGATCACACCCACGTGCACTTGAGCCTTTTCGCTCTTTACACTCACATGCACTTGAGCCTTTTCGCTCTTAATTGATGGATTATCACGATTACACCCACATGCACTCAAGCCTTTTCGCTCTCTACACTCACGTGCACTCGAGCCTTTTCACTCTCTTAAGCTAAATATATATATTTCAATTCGGATGAGTTTTACTTTCGTGAAAGTAGAGTGAATGCACTTTCAATTGGCGTGAGTTTTACTTTCATGAAAGTAGAGTTAATGCACTTTCAATTCGTGTGAGTTTTACTTTCGTAAAAGTAGAGTGAATGCACTTTAAATTCGCGTGAGTTTTACTTTCGTGAAAGTAGAGTAAATGCACTTTAAATTCTGTAAACACCCCAAAATGGAATTATTTTCAAACAAACACCTGGTTTTTCAAAAACCATTTTCAAACCAATTTTGAACTTTTAAAACCCCGGAGTTGTGAAGTTTTAACTTTTGTCTAAAAATCCTTCAAAATAAAGGTTTTTGAAACCCTGATCAAAAACCCAAATTTTGTAAAGCAGTTGAAACAAGTAGGTGAAGCCTGATAGAAAAGCAGCTCCAGAACAGGTCAAAAAGCAAAAAGTTCAACCAGGTCGGTTGAAAACAAGGCCGAAAAGCGAAACAAGCATCAAGGCCAGAATTAGACTTCAACCCAAAATATGAAGGACGAAGCCAAAGCCCCGATGAAACTACCAGAGGGGAAACCCCAAGCCTGAAAAATAAAAAATCAGACGAAACAGAGTTCGAAAGGTGAGAAGATGGTCGGACAAGAAGACTGGGAAAATCCCAGCTCAAACGAGTCATTGGCGAAGCGATGGTCCGTTCAAACCGCCCATTTCAAAACACCAAGAAGGATAGAAGAAAGAAGATTTTGGATTGGATCTGAACAAAAATATCCAGCTCTAGATCCAAACCCAAGACCCACCCCTTGGCCTATAAATAGGACCAAGGGAGGGGTGAAAATGTTGACGTGAATCCTTGGGGAGGCTTGGGAAGAGAGAGAGAGTGGGTGGAAAAGTCAACTTTGGTGGGCTTTAGCCATGTGGGTTCAATCAAGGGTGAAGTGGGTTCAAGCCTTGTGGACCTAGACCTAGCTTGGGGCTGCAACAACAAGGTGAAATGGTGTGGACATGGGCTGCAACCATGGCTGCACAAGATGGACTCGGCTCCAAGAGGTAAGTCCCTAAACCTAGCCTAAACCTAGCCCATACCGCTTAGACCTAGCCGACCTAACCCACCACCCAGCCCATACCGTCTAGCCCCAACCGACTCCACCTAAGTCTAACCCAGCCACCACCGACCCCACCTAAACCTAGCCAAAAATGCCCCAACTAGACCTAACTACCCTAAACCGACTCCACCCTAAACCTAGCAAAAACCTAGCTAAACCACTCTCCCTTGGACCTAGCTAACTACACCCTACACCCAACACCCAGCCACTACTGTAAACACCCCGAAATCCCACGAACTTCTCAAATCAACCTGGTTTTGTAAAAGCAGCCCCAAAGGGCCATTTTGAGTTTGGAAACCTAGGAGCCTTCCAGACAACCCTGTACAGATGTTTTAAACTCTTATATGTTTTAAATATGTATAATATGTTTTAAAACTGTTAAAATATGTTTTAAAACCCCACAAAGCAAGCTTGGCCTGATCAAGACAGGACCAGAAGAGCTAAAGAGAGCCCAGAACTGGAGCACAAGTCGAGCCCAACACAACAACTCTCGTATTGAATCCACCCCCAAGATCTCGAACGTCCAAGACCCTGTTATCATCAAACATCACTTGAAATCATCTCCGGAAGGTGAAAACAGAAGCAGACGATCATGTTGGCGAAGACCCAACGCAGACGGAGTACTGATGCTGTCAGACCCCGCACAAACCGTTCGTTTTGAAAACAGCCTAAAGGAGTCAGAATTCAGTTTGGATTGGATCTGGACCATATATATCCAGATCCCAATCCAAACCCATGTGTGGACTTGGATTTGGATTTGAATCCAGAGATCCAATCCAATATCCACATCCATAGCCCATATCACCTTCTCATAAATGAAGGTGGGGCCCACTTGAAATTCACGTGGGATTATGGGCATGAGAGAGAGTGGGGGAGGATAAGATTTGGGAGTGATTGTAATTAAGCTTGACTTGTGTGTCAAGTTTGGGGTTAATCATGTGGGTTAGCCTAATTAGCATGGGTTTAAGCTTGTATTAGCCAAAACCTAACCTAGGGCTGCACCAACATGATGCAACAAGGTCTATGGGTTATGCAAAGGGAGCTCCCTAAACCAATCCTAAGTAAAAACCCCTAATCCTAGCCTTTTACCCTAATCCCGGCCTAAACCTAGCCTAATCACCTAACCCACTTCCCTAATCCCGGCCTAATCCCAACCTAATCACCTAACCCACTTCCCAAATCCTCCCCTAAACCTAGCTTAATTTCCTTAAACCTAACCTAATCCTAGCTTAATCACCTAACCCACCTCACTAAACCTCACCCCAAAACCAGCCCACCTAGCTAAGCCCTAAACCCCTAAACCACCCCACCTAAACCTAGCACACCATATACCTAAAATCCCTTGTATTAAAATATCTGGCCCCTCCTCAAAATCAGCCCACTTATCACCACACCACCACCCCCTAAACTACCTTACCACCCTCCAAATACCATCCCCAACCGCCATCTCCAAACCTATATAAACCCCCCACTAGTGGGCGGGTTTTTCAAGCTTCGACACCTTCTTCCAGCCGACCTTGGCCAGCCACCTCCCAGCCGAGCTTTCCACCAAGCTCCACCTGCACCACCACACCCCCGGCCAGCTCCACCTCGCGCCACCACTGCTCCAGCCAAGCTCCACCTCGCGCCACCTTCATCCCCCGGCCGAACTCCACTCCACGCTGCAACCTTCACCACCAGACTGCCCTTCTTCCATCCACCGCTCCTCTTCACCATCCGGTTAGTACCTTCCACTTAGCTCCACCTCCTCTTCACTCCGCCTCCACTCTCAACCACCCATACAGCCACCATGTCATCCCATCACAACCACCCGCCATCCTCACCCATTCGGCCAGACCTCAACCATTTCCACCACCCGACACTCTACCTTCGCCTAGTGACACCCGGCCACCCTACTTGGCTCCCTAGGACCTGCCCTTTCCACTCTCCACCAGCCCTTAGTCCCACCTTCCACAACACCCTAGCTAACTCCCTTCCCATCCATAACATCCCTAGCTACCCTAGCAGCCGGCCACCACTAAGCTCCCCTTAGTTGGCCACTCCAACCGACTGTACCAAATCCACTCGGCAGCCACCCCATTTCCCTTAGGCATTCCCTTGGCCAATCCCCTTTAGCACTATCTTCCTTAATACCAGCCCATCCTTTAGTGACCTTCCTTAGTCACCTTAGCCCAAAGCACCTTGGTCAATCCCCTTCTAGCCGGCCAGCATCAAGGCGCCCTTCCCGCGCACCCAAGTCACCCGACCAGCATCTCCCCTTGCCGTTCCATTCCGAGGAGCTCCCTCTTGCAGCCCAAGGCGAAGCCAAGCCCACGTTCAAGCAAGTCATCTTCGGACCAACTATAAGTAAGTACCTAACTCGGTCCTTAGTTGTAGACTTTCTTAAATTAAATTTGATACGGGGTTGTAATAACGGAGCATTGTCTCCCCCCGCTTGTAATAACGTGGTTTGGCACACCCACACACACGTGCACTTGAGCCTACTTCGCTCTTAGTTGTGCACGATTTTGAACACACACGGGCCTAATCAACCCCTAAGATATAAATTTATGTATATACTTTAAATTACGTAGGGTTTTGCTTAAGTTGGGTGTGTTGTCTTTAAATTCTCGCACTCACACACATTGAGCCTTCGCTCTTATTTATAAGACCCAAGTAAGGGCCGTGTTATACTATCCTTGGGTTTAATTTCATGTTGTGTGCGTAGTACTTCAATTCAAGCACTCACACACATTGAGCTTTCGCTCTTATTCCCAAGACCTTAGTTAAGGCCATACTGCAATTTATATTTGGGTTTAATTTCATGTTGTGTGCGTAGTACTTCAATTCAAGCACTCACACACATTGAGCTTTCGCTCTTATTCCCAAGACCTTAGGTAAGGCCATACTGCAATTTATATTTGGGTTTAATTTCATGTTGTGTGCGTAGTACTTTAATTCAAGCACTCACACACATTGAGCTTTCACTCTTATTCCCAAGACCTTAGTTAAGGCCATACTGTAATTTATATTTGGGTTTAATTTCATGTTGTGTGCGTAGTACTTCAATTCAAGCACTCACACACATTGAGCTTTCGCTCTTATTCCCAAGACCTTAGTTAAGGTCATATTGCAAGGTATATTTGGGTTTCATTTCATGTCGTGTGTGTAGTACTTCAATTCTCGCACGCACCCACATTGAGGCTTCGCTCTTATTTGCAAGACCCGAGTAAGGGCCCATATATACATTATACACATTATATCCTTAAACTTGAAAAGGGCGAGATTCCAATAGCAGTCCGCCTAGATTTCGAATGTTCCAACAACGTAGCTGAGTACGAAGCACTCATACAAGGCTTAAGGATTTCGAAAACTCTAGGGGCATCATGCATCGAGGTCTTTGGAGATTCGCTCCTTGTCATAAACCAGGTTTTGAAAATTTGGCAAGTACGTGATGAAAAACTACTTCCATATCACGAGTTGGCCACTCGATTGGTTAAGTCGTTCCAATCGTGCAAACTCACACACGTAGGAAGAGAGGACAATGGCATTGCCGATGCCCTCTCCTCCTTGGGTTCGCCCTAAAGGTTGATCCCATCTCAGGGACCCGATCTTTACAAATATGGCATGCGCCCAACCCATCCACACACGACTTGGATATTTGCCAAAATAACCCCGATTCTATTGAAAAACCCTGGTTTTATGACATAAAACAATTTCTAGAAAGTGGGGGATTCGCCGAGGATGCCACATCCAAAGATTAGGCATTCATCCGTAAGATTTCGACCCGATACACCATTCTGGGTGGGGTTTTATATAAGAAAAGCTTTACTGGCATCCTACTTAGGTGTATCGATCTAGAGGAGGCTAGGATAGTGATGCATGAGTTCCACGATGGAGAATGTGGAGGTCATGTTAATGCCAACATGATGGCAATGAAAATACTTAGAGGGGGCTATTTTTGGTCCACCCTGAAAAAGGATTGTCACGATCATGTTAGAAAGTGTCATCCATGTCACATCCATGGGCATGCCATTCATATCCCGTCATCTACATTGCACTCCATGGTCAGCCCCTGGCCATTCACCATGTGGGCGTTTGACATCGTAGGCCCAATATTTCCAAAAGCCTTGAATGGGCATCGATTTATTTTAGTAGCCACGAAGTATTTCTCCAAGTGGGTGGAAGCCATTTCCCTAACCAACGTGCTGGGGCAACATGTGGTGGCTTTCATTCGGAGGAATATCTTGGCTCGATTTGGGGTTCCACGAGACCTTGTGTCTGATAATGGCACCCCATTCAAGAACGAGCGGATGGTTAAGTTGTGCAATACGTATGGCATAACTCACCACTTCTCTTCGCCCTACTACCCTCAAGGCAACGGCCAAGCCGAAGCCACAAACAAGACTCTCATTAGCAAAATTGAGAAAACTTTAGAGAAGGGTAGGACGTGGCACGAGAAGCTGGATGAAGCCTTATGGGCTTATAGAACTTCCATCCGGACTCCCACGAATGCCACACCATTTGAATTGGTCTATGGCACAAACGCCATTCTTCCCATTCATACTCAACTGCATTCATTCCATACATCCATAGCACTCGACCTCCCCCTAGAGACACTTCAGCATGCTAGGATGGCCGAACTAGATTTGCTAGATGAGAGGCGACTCCTTGTTATGGATCATGCTCGTGCATACCTGCAAAGGATAGCCCAACACTATGGCAAACACATAAGACCTCGCCACTTTGAAGTGGAGGATTTGGTCTTGAAAATCATCCATTATCGTGAACAACTTCCACTCGGAAAGTGGCGCCCCAGGTGGGATAGAACCTATGTGGTACGGGCAACCACTACGAACAACTCGTATTGGTTGATCGATGTAGAAGGTAGGAATTTAGCAGATCCTATCAATATTCAACACTTAAAGAAGTATTATATGTAGGATTTGGATTAAATTCCCCATTTTCGAAAATTTGAGGGATAACTGCCTTGAGACCTGAAAATAAGGTGCAAAGGCAAAGTCGTGTGACCTTGAGTGAGAGAATTCACACTTGTGAAAGAGTGGAGTCTTCAAAATCGTGGTTACATTTCAAAATCCTTTTTCTTACAAAAAAAGGCCTAGTTCAACATAGCAAGATACTTGCAAGTAGTACGTGCTATTTCTAATAAATAGGCTGATTTGGAATGAATCGAGTGTGAGCTTGGGATAAGTCCTCCCCTCTTCTCTTCTCCTTCCAAAAGGAAAACAAAGGCCCAAATAAAGAGAATTTCCCATCCAAAGTCTCTTTCCAAAAGAAAGAAACCAGAATTCAAAAGAAAAATCGATTCTCTTATGGAAAAGAGGGATTAAAGAAAAAATACTCCCAAAGGGAGACCCTCTTCGAAAAAAAAAGGAAAAAAAGGCTAAAAAGCTCAAAAAGCGTAGTTTTCCGCCTTCTATGCCTTAAACCACGAGACGCTTCAGAAGGGACTGTGGTATCTCTTTCCCATCCCTAGCTTATCCCAAGCTAAAGCATGGTTCATTTCGAGGAATCCTAAAGTAAAAATAGGATTTACTTACTTGAATTTCATTTTGTTTGAGAATTCGACGTTTCGAGTAAGACGTAGGAATTTGAAATATGCCTTGTTTTCTTATAAAACCTCCGCTAGATAAGCGAGTGTTAAGACTCAAGCGAGGGCAAGCACGAAGAGCTCGAGATCCTTAGGATTAAGACTCAAGACAGTTGTCCCTTTTGTAAATAGTTTTGTAAATAGATTTTGAAAAATCGAACATCGAACAGCATAGGATCTGCTCACTTGGAGCAACAGGCCTTGTAAGTCTCTAGAGTTCGACCACATCTGGTCTCCGGGAGGTCGCCACTCTTGGCACCACACCCATGTCATGCATCTGCATTCCACGCATGACACTTGCATAAACATGATTCCATTTAGGACCAAATTCCATACATATCCCTTTGGCATGATATCTCCTCCTACCAGGGTTTTAAAAATGAGATTTTGCTAAAGATTGGGACGATCCCATATTTTTGTGGTTAGATCTAGGGAGACATTGAAAGGGGTGTTTGTCATCTTTGCCATTATCCAAATCGATTTGGACAATGCCAAAGAGGGGCATCTGTAAACACCCCGAAATCCCATGAACTTCTCAAAAAAACCTGGTTTTGTAAAAGCAGCCCCAAAAGGCCATTTTGAGTCTGGAAACCCAGGAGCCTTCCAAACAACCCTGTATAGATGTTTTAAACTCTTATATGTTTTAAATATATATAATATGTTTTAAAACTGTTAAAATATGTTTTGAAACCCCACAAAGCAAGCTTGGCCTGATCAAGATAGGACCAGAAGAGCTAAAGAGAGCCCGGAACCGGAGCACAAGTCGAGCCCGACACAACAACTCTCGTATTGAATCCACCCCCAGGATCTCGAATGTCCAAGACCCTGTTATCATCAAACATCACTTGAAATCATCTTCGAAAGGTGAAAACAGAAGCGGACGATCATGTTGGCGAAGACCCAACGCAGACGGAGTACTGATGCTGTCAGACCCCGAACAAACCGTTCATTTCGAACATAGCCTGAAGGAGTCAGAATTTAGTTTGGATTGGATCTGGACCATATATATCCAGATCCCAATCCAACCCCATGTGTGGACTTGGATTTGGATTTGGATCCAGAGATCCAATCCAATATCCACATCCATGGCCCACATCACCTTCTCATAAATGGAGGTGGGGCCCACTTGAAATTCACGTGGGATTATGGGCATGAGAGAGAGTGGGGGAGGATAAGATTTGGGAGTGATTGTAATTAAGCTTGACTTGTGTGTCAAGTTTGGGGTTAATCATGTGGGTTAGCCTAATTAGCATGGGTTTAAGCTTGTATTAGCCAAAACGCATGGGTTTAAGCTTGTATTAGCCAAAACCTAACCTAGGGCTACACCAACATGATGCAACAAGGTCTATGGGTTATGCAAAGGGAGCTCCCTAAACCAATCATAAGTAAAATCCCCTAATCCTAGCCTTTTACCCTAATCCCGGCCTAAACCTAGCCTAATCACCTAACCCACTTCCCTTATCCCGGCCTAATCCCAACCTAATCACCTAACCCACTTCCCTAATCCTCCCCTAAACCTAGCTTAATTTCCTTAAACCTAACCTAATCCTAGCCTAATCACCTAACCCACCTCACTAAACCTCACCCCAAAACCAACCCACCTAGCTAAGCCCTAAACCCCTAAACCACCCCACCTAAACCTAGCACACCATATACCTAAAACCCCTTGTATTAAAATATCTGGCCCCTCCTCAAAACCAGCCCACCTTATCACCACACCACCACCCCCTAAACTACCTTACCACCCTCCAAATACCAGCCCCAACCGCCATCTCCAAACCTATATAAAGCCCCCCTAGTGGGCGGGTTTTTCAAGCTTCGACACCTTCTTCCAGCCAACCTTGGCCAGCCACCTCCCAGTCGAGCTTTCCACCAAGCTCCACCTGCACCACCACACCCCCGGCCAGCTCCACCTCGTGCCACCACTGCTCCAGCCAAGCTCCACCTCGCGCCACCTTCATCCCCCGGCCGAACTCCATTCCACGCTGCAACCTTCACCACCCGACTGCCCTTCTTCCATCCACCGCTCCTCTTCACCATCCGGTTAGCACCTTCCACTTAGCTCCACCTCCTCTTCACACCCCCTCCACTCTCAACCACCCATATAGCCACCACGTCATCCCATCACAGCCACCCGCCATCCTCACTCATTCGACCAGACCTCAACCATTTCCACCACCCGACACTCTACCTTCGCCTAGTGACACCCGGCCACCCTACTTGGCTCCCTAGGACCTGCCCCTTCCACTCTCCACCAGCCCTTAGTCCCACCTTCCACAACACCCTAGCTAACTCCCTTCCCATCCATAACATCCCTAGCTACCCTAGCAGCCGGCCACCACTAAGCTCCCCTTAGTCGGCCACTCCAACCGACTGTACCAAATCCACTCGGTAGCCACCCCATTTCCCTTAGGCATTCCCTTGGCCAATCCCCTTTAGCACTATCTTCCTTAATACCAGCCCATCCTTTAGTGACCTTCCTTAGTCACCTTAGCCCAAAGCACCTTGGCCAATCCCCTTCCAACCGACCAGCTTCAAGGCGCCCTTCCCGCGCACCCAAGTCACCCGGCCAGCATCTCCCCTTGCCGTTCCATTCCGAGGAGCTCCCTCTTGCAGCCCAAGGCGAAGCCAAGCCCACGTTCAAGCAAGTCATCTTCGGACCAGCTATGAGTAAGTGCCTAACTCGGTCCTTAGTTGTAGACTTGCTTAAATTAAATTTGATACGGGGTTGTAATAACGGAGCATTGTCTCCCCCTGCTTGTAATAACGTGGTTTGGCACACCCACACACACGTGCACTTGAGCCTACCTCGCTCTTAGTTGTGCACGATTTTGAACACACATGGGCCTAATCAACCCCTAAGATATAAATTTATGTATATACTTTAAATTACGTAGGGTTTTGCTTAAGTTGGGTGTGTTGTCTTTAAATTCTCGCACTCACACACATTGAGCCTTCGCTCTTATTTATAAGACCCAAGTAAGGGCCGTGTTATACTATCCTTGGGTTTAATTTCATGTTGTGTGCGTAGTACTTCAATTCAAGCACTCACACACATTGAGCTTTCGCTCTTATTCCCAAGACCTTAGTTAAGGCCATACTGCAATTTATATTTGGGTTTAATTTCATGTTGTGTGCGTAGTACTTCAATTCAAGCACTCACACACATTGAGCTTTCGCTCTTATTCCCAAGACCTTAGTTAAGGCCATACTGCAATTTATATTTGGGTTTAATTTCATGTTGTGTGCGTAGTACTTCAATTCAAGCACTCACACACATTGAGCTTTCGCTCTTATTCCCAAGACCTTAGTTAAGGCCATATTGCAAGATATATTTGGGTTTCATTTCATGTCGTGTGTGTAGTACTTCAATTCTCGCACGCACCCACATTGAGCCTTCGCTCTTATTTGCAAGACCCGAGTAAGGGCCCATATATACATTATATATGTATTTCCCTTTGGCAAATTTCCATTACAAGTCATTTCCCTTCAGCAATTTCCCTTCGTTAATTTCCATTACAAGTCATTTCCCTTCAGCATTGTCTTTAAATTTGGGTTTTCCCTTTGGAGTAGCATGAGTTTGCATTGCATATACGCCATACCACGAGTTAGGATGTGTAGACGCGCGAAAATCCCCCGCCTCTTCGCCCCTTTCGTGGCTTGGAGTGGATCTTATCGTGCGTCTAAGGCCTATGTATACAAACAGGGCGTGCCAGCTAGCTTACTTAAGCTAGCGAAGATATTTTTAACACTGACTTCTAAACGTGGCGACTGTGAGCAAGTGAGCTCTTGTCGTCGCAGACCTTCTTGCACCGATGCGCAAGGGTCAGTCTGTACGCTTTTGCAAAAATCGAGTTTTGGGGAGAAAGTCTACGAAACGGTTTCGAGGTGTCTATTTCGGGTCTTTAAGATGCGATTGCATGTTTTAGATCACGTGGATTTGCACGTGCCTAAGTCTTTTCTTTTATCCCTTTTTGGGTCGCCTAGTTTGTGTGTTATGAACACTCCACTACATGGGCGAATTCGAGCGGGGGTTGCTTCGATGCAATATGCGTCCTACCTCGTGGTATGGCGTAGATGCAATGCAAACTCACGCTACTCCAAAGGGAAAACCCGAAATGTAAAGACAATACTGAAGGGAAATAACAAAAGGGAAATAACAGAAGGGAAATAACAGAAGGGAAATAACAGAAGGGAAATAACCGAAGGGAAATATGTATATATCTTATGTATATGAGCCCTTACTCGGGTCTTGTAAATAAGAGCGAAGGCTCAATGTGGGTGCGTGCTTGAATTGAAAGACTTACACACACGACATGAAATTAAACCCAAATATAAATTGCAGTATGGCCTTGACTAAGGTCTTGGGAGTAAGAGCGAAGGCTCAATGTGTGTGAGAGTGCTTGAATTGAAGTACTACACACGCAACATAAATGAAACCCAAATATAACTGCAATAAGGCCTTTACTAAGGTCTTGGGAGTAAGAGCGAAGGCTCAATGTGTGTGAAAGTGCTTGAATTGAAAGACTACTCACACGACAAGAAATGAAACCCAAATAGTATAGGTCGGCCCTTACTTGGGTCTTTCAAATAAGAGCGAAAGCTCAATGTGTGTGAGAGTGTTTAAATTGAAAGACTTACTCACACGACATGAAATGAAACCCAAATAGTATAGGTCGGCCCTTACTTGGGTCTTTCAAATAAGAGCGAAAGCTCAATGTGTGTGAGAGTGTTTAAATTGAAAGACTTACTCACACGACATGAAATGAAACCCAAATAGTATAGGTCGGCCCTTACTTGGGTCTTTCAAATAAGAGCGAAAGCTCAATGTGTGTGAGAGTGTTTTAATCGAAAGACAACGCACCCAACTTAAACAAAACCCTTCGGAAATGAAATATATACGTATACTTATATATTAGGGGCTGATTAGGCCCGTGTGTGTTCAAAGTTGTGCACGACTAAGAGAGTGCACGTGTGTGGTTGTGCCAAGCCACGTTATTACAAGCGGGGGGAGACTAGGCTCCGTTATTACAACCCCGTATCAAATTGAATTTCAAGCAAGCGTATGACTAAAGACCGAGTTTAGACACTTACGAGTAGCTGGTCCGTAGGGGTCTTGCTTGAGCGTGGCCTTGGCTTTGGGCTGCAAATGGGAGCTCCGCGAAAGTGTGTGACCAAGGGTGCTGGCCTGCTGCAAACGGGGCGCGGGATGGACGCCTCGAAGGGGACCGGTGGCAAGTGGGCGGCGCCTCCAAGTAGGGAGTTTAGAGTGGCTGACTAAGTGGGTCTTAGGGTCACTAGGGAAGTTAGGGACTTAGGGAAACTGGACCTAAAAGGTGAGCTAGTGGGAAAGCCAAAGAGGACGCCTAGGGGGGTTGGCCGAATGGGAAATGGTGGCTAAGTAGTGGCCAGCCACTTGGGTTATCCTAGGTTCGGCTAGGCTTAGGTGGTGGCGGCAAAGAGGCTGAGCTGAGGGGAAGATGGGTGGCTAAGAGTGGAGAGGTGGTAGAGAGTGGCTTTGAGGGAGTTAGGGGGACTTACCGAATGGGGAGAAGAGGCGGATGGAGTGGGAGAGTGGCGGGCAGGTGGTTGTCGGCTGGTGGAAGATGGGAGAAGGAGAGGGCCCGGCTGAGTGAGGTGGTGGTGTCCGGCTGGGGGGCAGTGATGGTGGACGGAAGAGGGAAGGTGGCGGCTGGTGGAGCAGGTGGCGGCTGGTGGAGCAGGTGGCGGCTGGTGGAGCAGTCACGGCTGGATGGAAGGTAGGAGAAGGAGAGGGCCCGGCTAGGAGTGGAGAGTGGTTCCCACTTTGAAAACCCGCCCACAATGAGGGGGGTTTAAATAGGGGATGGGTAGGTCGGTTAGGGCTGGGTTGTGGGTAGTGGTTAGGTGGTTTAGGTAGGGTAGTATGTAGATAAGGTGGGCTGGATGGGGTTGGGCCAGATATTTTAAAACTAGGTGTTTGGGAAAATCGTGGGCTAAGGGTGGTTTAGGGCTAGGTTAGGTGGTTGGGTTTTAGGGTGAGGTTTAGTGAGCTAGGTTAGGTGGTTTAGGCTAGGTTTAGGCTAGGATTAGGGAAATTAATCTAGGTTTAGGGAAGGATTAGGGGAGTGGGTTAGGTGATTAGGTCGGGATTAGGCCGGGATTAGGGAAGTGGGTTAGGTGATTAGGTTCAAATTAGGGGTGGATTAGGGGTTTAGGCTAGGTTTAGGCATTTTGGGTTAGGTTTAGGTGAAGGAGCTCCCTTAGCATGGCCCATAGACCTTGATCACCCCATGTTGGTGCAGCCCTAGGTTAGGTTTTAGCTAATTACAAGCTTAAACCCACTCAATTAGGCTAACCCACATGATTAACCCAAACTTGACACACAAGTCAAGCTTAATACAACACTCTTGATATTTTTCACCCCCACTCTCTCTCATGCCCAATATCCCACGTGAATTTCAAGTGGGCCCCACCTCCATTTATGAGAAGGTGATGTGGGCCATGGATATGGATATTGGATTGGATCTCTGGATCCAAATCCAAATCCAAGTCCACATATGGGTTTGGATTGGGATCTGGATATATATGGTCCAGATCCAATCCAAACTGAACTCTGACTCCTTCGAGCTGGGTTCGAAACGGACGATTCGTGCGGGGCCTGACAGCATCAGTACTCCGTCTACGTTGGGTCTTCGCCAACATGGTCGTCCGCCTCCGTTTCTGCCTTCCGGAGATGACTTCAAATGATATTTTGGTAAGAACAGGGTCTTGGACGTTCGAGATCCTGGGGTGTGAATCAGATACAAGAGTTGCTGCGCCGGGCTCGACAGGTGCTCCGGTTCCGGGCTCTTCTTGGCTCTCCTGGTCCTGTTTTGATCGGGCCAAGCCGCTTTGGGGTTTCAAAACATGTTTTAAAAGGGTTTTCAAAAGCTATATCATATGTTTTTGAAAGATAAAGTTTAAAACATATATACAGGGTTGTTTGGAAGGCTCCTGGGTTTCCAAACTCAAAAATGGCCCTTTGGGGCTGCTTGTATAAAACCAGATTCGTTTAAGAAATTCGTGGGATTTCGGGGTGTTTACAGGATGCATATTGCATCAAAGCAAACCCCATACTCCCGCTGAAAATCGCCACATTTAGTGGAGTGTTCATAACACACACCTAGGTGGCCCCAAAGAGGGATAAAAAGAAAGACTTAGGCACGTGCAAATCCACGTGATCTAAAATCTGAAACCATACCAAAAAGACCCGAATCAAATACCTCAAACTGCTTTCGTAGTTCCTTATATCCAAAACTCGATTTTTAAAAGCGTAGAGACTGTCCCTTGCGCATCGGTGCAAGAAGGTCTGCGACGAGAAGAGCTTGCTTGCTCACAGTCGCCACGTTAGAAGTCAGGTTTAAAACATATCTTCGCTAGCTTAAGTAAGCTAGCTGGCACGCCCTGTTTATTTAAATAGGACTTAGATACACGAAAAGGTTCGCTTCAGGCCTAAGAACCAGGAAGCGGAGATTTTCTGCGTCTACAACTACCTAACCCATTTCCAAACACCCAGCCAGCACCCACAAACCGAGTGCACTTGGCACTTGGTCTGCACCCATTCGGTCTGCCCAAGCTGACTCCACCTAGACCACCACTGACTCCAGCCTAAACCGACCCAGCTAGGTGCTGGCTGCACCTAGCCCATTCCCTTAAAACTCAAACCTAAATATACCAAACCTGCCCCACAAGACACCCTACCAAACCCCACTCGACTAACCCACAACACCCAAACCGAGTGCACTTGGCACTCGGTCTGCCCCCAACCACGCACCCCACGGCCTGCCCTTCGTTGCCCCTCTCATTGACCTGCTCCCCCAACTAACCTTCACTCAGCCACATCCCTTAGGCTAACCTGCACCCTAGCCTACACACACCTAGCCGAGTGCACCTTGCACTCGGCCTGCCCCAAACCCAGCCAAGTGCACCAGGTTTTGCTGGCCTGCACTTGACCCAACACTTGACCCACATACCCCCCTAGGCTTGTCCCAAACATCCTAACTCTTCACCTAACCTAGCTAAACACCCAGCCGAGTGCACCCACCTTGCACTCGACCAAACCTTGCTGGTTGGCCCTTAGGCTAACCTGCATCCACATACCCCACAGCTTGCCCTTGCTGTCCAACACCTGCCCTGAACCTCGACCTGCCCCCTCTAAACCCTAACTAAGCTAGGTGCTGGTTGCACCTAGCTCATTCCCATCTTCCTAAATCAAAACCTAGATCTAACTAGGACTCGACCAATCATATCCTAAACCTAACCAAAATACCTTGGTCGAACCCAGCCAATACCAAGCCCAAACCCACTTGGCTGCACCCAAGCGGACCCACACCCAAGCCTCACCTCGGAACCCACTTGAAGGGACTTACCTCGTGGCTGCAACGAAGGACGGCCCTTAGCGACCCAAGAGGCAAAACCGAATACTTTTAAGTACCATTTACATTCGGTTTTACATTACTCGTTTAAATTAAATTCAATTCGGAACGGGGTTGTAATAATGGAGCGAAGTCTCCCCCCGAGATGTAATATTTGTGTATGAAACACAACCACACACGTGCACTTGAGCCTTCTCGCTCTTAATTGCACACAAAGGACACCCACTTGCACTTGAGCCTTTTCGCTCTTATATTGCACACACATTGAGCCTTTCCGCTCTTAAGCTAAATGTATATACTTCAATTTCTGTATTTACTTTAGTGAAAGTTGTGTAAGTTGCAATTAATTTCGTGTGGATTTAATTTCAAGTTGTGTGAGTTGCAATTTGAATTTCACACAAGAACACCCACGACCACTCGAGCCTTTCCGCTCTTCACACTCACACACATTGAGCCTTTCCGCTCTTAAGCTAAACTTCTATACTTCAATTTGGGTATTTACTTTAGTGAAAGCTGTGTGAGTAGCAATTTCATTTCGGGTGGATTTACTTTAAGTTGTGTGAATTGTCATTTAAATTTCACATGAGAAACACCTACAAGCACTCAAGCCTTTCTGCTCTTTATACTCACACACATTGAGCCTTTTCGCTCTTAGGATAAAACATATTTATATATTTTCAAGTCGTGTGAGTTTACTTTAGTGGAAGTCAAGTTGCATTTCCCTTTGTGTGGATTTACATTTAAGTCGCGTGAGTTGCCTTACATTTCAGGTATTTACATTAGTGAAAGCTGTGTGAGTTGCACTTTCATTTCTGGTATTTACATTAGTGAAAGCAGTGTGAGTTGCACTTTCAATTCGAGCCTAGCTCACTTCATCGCTTTCAAAACCTGAAAAGGATTTCTACATCCTTCCATTCGCTCGCTTTCAAAAGCCCCCAAATCCTTGCTCAAACCACGTTGAAAATAGGCCACACATTCACCCACATATTAGGCCTAATAGATAAAACTCAAAAGATTAGGGTCGTCCAACAGTCATAATAAAAATTGCAAAGAAGGCATACATCGAAATCATACAACACTGATCTTTCGAAGTTTAGTAAGCATTTAAACTGACCCTTGGGCATCGGTTCAAGAAGGTTTAAGCGAAAAGATCCCGCTTTTCCACAATCGCCAAAAAGTCAGAATATTTCAAAAACCTTCGCTAGTTTGAATAAGCTAGCTAGCACGCTCGTAAAACGACTTAGGCATGAAAAGGTTCATTTCTGGTCTCACAAACCGAGAGTGAAAATTTTCATGCTTACAGATTTTGGCACTCCTGATGGGACTCGGGTCTTAAGCAAACTTCGATAAAACAAACAAAACTTTGAATTTTTTTTTCCAAAAGTGTTTAATTTTGCCTGTTCAAAAATTGTTGAGTCATGTCAAGTTCAGACTCCAATGAAGTGTCTAGTCGAGCCTTGCGCTCGTCAAGTTTCCCTTCGAAGAAAATTTCAAAAACTCATCTCAAATGCAAAAAAGAAGAGCTAAAAAACTTGCGTAGGGAATTCAAAGCAAAAATCGATGCCTTTAGCCAAGAGGCTGAGGCGGCCGACTCTTGCTCTTTGTAAACACCCCGAAATCCCACGAACGTCTCAAATAAACCTGGTTTTTGTAAAAGCAGCCCCAAAGGGCTATTTTGAGTCTAGAAACCTAGGAGCCTTCCAGACAAACCCTGTACAGATGTTTAAACTATATATGTTTTAAAATATGTATAATAGGCTTTTAAAACTTTTTAAAACACATTTTGAAACCCCACGAAGCGGCTTGGCCTGATGAAAGCAGGACTAGAAGAGCTAAGGAGAGCCCGGAACCAGAGCACATGTCGAGCCCGGCATAGCAACTCTCGTGTTGGATCCACCCCCAGGATCTCGAACATCCAAGTCCCTATTATCAGCAAGAATCATATGAAATCATCTCTGGAAGGTGAAAACAGAAGCGGACGACCATGTTGGCGAAGACCCAACGCAGACGGAGTACTGATGCTGTCAGACCCCGCACAAACCATTCGTTTCGAACATACCCTGAAGGAGTCAGAATTCAGTTTGGATTGGATCTGGACCATATATATCCATATCCCAATCCAAACGTATGTGTGGATTTGGATTTGGATTGGAGGATTTGGATTTGGATCCAGAGATCCAATCCAATATCCACATCCATGGCCCACATCACCTTCTCATAAATGGAGGTGGGGCCCACTTGAAATTCACGTGGGATTATGGTCATGAGAGAGAATGGGGAGGATAAGCATGAGGGGAATTGTATTAAGCTTGACTTGTGTGTCAAGTTTGGGGTTAATCATGTGGGTTAGCTTAATTAGTGTGGGTTTAAGCTTGTATGAGCCAAAACCTAACCTAGGGCTGCACCAACATGATGCAATGAAGTCTATGGGTTATGCAAAGGGAGCTTCCTAACCCAATCCTAAGCCAAAACCCCTAATCCTAGCCCTTTACCCTAATCCCGACCTAATCCTAACCTAATCACATAACCCACTTCCCTAATCCCGGCCTAATCCCAACCTAATCACCTAACCCACCTCCCTAATCCTTCCCTAAACCTAGCCTAATTCCTTTAATCCTAACCTAATCCTAGCCTAAACACCTAACCCACCTCACTAAACCTCACCCCAAAACCAACCCACCCACCTAGCTAAGCCCTAAACCACTAAGCCACCCCACCTAAACCTAGCACACCATATCCCTAAAACCACTTAAAACAAAATATATGGCCCCCCCTCAAAACCAGCCCACCTTATCACCACACCACCACCACCTAAACCACCAAACCGCCCTCTCAAAACCAGCCCCAACCGCCCCTTTGAAACCTATAACCCCCCCCCAGTGGGCGGGTTTTTCAATCTTTTTCAGCCAGCATTTGGGCCAACCGAGCCCTCTCTCACCTTGCTCTCTTCTCCCATCTACACCAACACCACTTCTTGGCCAGCTCCACCTCGCGCCACCACTACCTCCCGGCCTACTCCACTCCACGTTGCCACTGACTGCCCGTCCAGCTCCATCCACCTTCCACCCGGCTGCCCTCCTTCCACACACAGACCCCCCTCTCCTATCCGGTTAGTACCTCATCCCAACTTCACCCTATCTTCACTCCCCCTCCACTCTCAGCCACCCCATAGCACCCTACCTTAGCCTAGTTTTCACTCCACTCAGCCGGCCACCACCTAACTACACGCCACCCTTCAACCACACCCATTACGCCACCCGCTTCCCTACTTTTCCCTTTAGTAACACCCCAGCCACCTTACCTTGCTCCCTAGGACCTGCCCCCTCCACTCTTAACCACCCCTTAACTCCACCTTCCATAGCACCCTACCTTCCCATCCGTGACATCCCCCAGTCGGCCACCACTTAAACCGCCCCTAGTCGGCCAGTCACAGCCGACTGCACCCAAGTCACCCGGCCAGCCACACCCTCTTCCTTAAACCATCCTCCTTAGTCACCCATTAGCTCCACCTTCCCTAGTGTAAACACCCCAAAAACCCAAATACTTTTTCAAAACCAAATGCCTGGTTCGAAAACTAGTTCAAAAGATAAGTTTGGAATTTTCAAAAAACTCAGGAACTCAAAACATTTCAAAATTCTGTTTTCCAACCCTGTTTGAAACATGAAAAATCTTGAAAATGGACGAAAGTCTTATTATTACGAAAGACCAGACGAACAGATGAAGCCTGGCTCAAAACAGTCGCAAAAGATTCAAAAAGTTCAAAGGTCAAGCCCAGCCCGATGAAAAGTGAATTTCGAGGACGAAAAAGAAGCCCAGGCCATAAACGCATTTCAAGCCTGAAGCATCAAAGGCCAAGCCAAAAGCATCTCTGAAATCATGGAAAATCCAAGTCAAATGCAAGAAGAAACAGTCGAAACAGAGTCTAGAAAGACGAAAAGAAGCTCGGACGATGAAAATGGGAAAAACCCAGCGTAAGACGGAATCTTGATGAACTCAGGACCCGCACGAAGCATCCAGCTTGAAACGCCAGAAAGGACTGAAGAAGAGAAAAATTTGGATCAAATCTGGATCCAAAAATCCAGATCCAGATCCAAGATCCATATCCAAACGAAACTTGGATTGGATTGGATCCGGATTTTAGAAACCAACAAAGGATCCATATCCACACAAGGGGCCTATAAAAGGACGTGAGTGGGCTGGCTTTGAAAGGGGACGAATTTCCAGCATTTCACGTTAATAGTTTGGGGGGGAGAAGAGAGAGAGAGAGAGAGAGAGAGGAAGGTCAACAAAAGGAGCTGGCCTTCCCCTCTTATTTTGTAAAATCATGGGTGGATCTTGTGGGCTGCACTCAAGTGCAAGTTGAAGCATTTAACGCCTTGTATGTTGCTGGAAATGAAGAGAAACCTGGCGGCATTGGATGGGCTTTCTTCAATGGAGATTGGCTGCGTTGGAAACGAGATCAAATGGCCTGATAGGTTGTCAAGGTAAGCCCCTAAAATCCTGCCCAAAGCCCCCTCTTTTCGTACCTCTCAAAACCACCTAAGCTCTAGAACATAAAATGTCAAAAAGTCCAGCCAAGATGCTGGCCGAACTTCACTAAAGGAACGATCCTAGTTCTACCTAAGACTACTCTAATCTAGAACCATACCCAGCTCGGCCATTGGCTGGCCAAGCTCACCTTAGATCCCTCCCAGCCAAACCATCTAGCACTAAACCACCTAAACTATTTCCTAAACCAAAACTACTCCTAGAGACCTAGCCAAAACCGAGTGTCTAAAACACTCGGTTCCTTCCTTTGGACGAACTCATCTTCACCTATCTAGTTCGGCCCATGCTAGCTGAGTTCATTTTAGGTTTTTCCCTAAACTAAATCCATTACCTAAGTTAGATCCTAGCCAAAAGAACTAACCTAAACCTACCCAGCTCGGCCACCCTTTGGCCGAGCCACTTCCTTAGGATCTCACGTGAGATCAAACACCCAACACCAGCCCAAGCTCGGCCACCCTTTGGCCAAGCATTGCCCTAGAGCTTACCTTAGGGTTTCCCCTAAGATCACTCACTATCCCTAAACCAATCTCGACCCATTGTGAGACAAGTATCCCTTCGCATCTAGCCCGAACCACTTCCTTAGACATCCCCTAACTCGACCACTAGCTGGTCAGGTTTTCCCCTTAGAACCTTGAGCTAACCTTCGACCAAAACAAACCACCTAGACCTAACTCAGATCCGTTAGTTTTTCACCCTAGATCTATCATATCTAAGCCCGAAACCCATAGTGCATTAGCTTGTCAATCTAGCCTAGGTCACGATCTAGGATCAACCTTCTACGCAGCTGGTCATCTCGCAGAGGAAAGTCCATCCAACGGCTATATCCAAGGTCAGGTTTTGTTGAAAAAGGAAGCCCAAGCAAACGACGAGTAAGTGCTCGAATTTGGTTCTTTACGTTGTTTCAAATTCAATTCAATTTGATACGGGGTTGTAATAATGGAGCGTAGTCTCCCCCCGAGATGTAATATTATGGTTTGAAACACGAATCACACACGTACACTCAAGCCTTTCCGCTCTTATCTGCACACCTTTTGCACACAAAACGGGCCTCAACAGCCCATAGGATATAGCTCTATTTATATACATTCAGCTGGGTTTTAAGGTTCAAGTCGTGTGAGTTGTCTTTCATTTTATACACTCAAAGCACTCACTCACAATTGAGCTTTTCCGCTCTTACATATACATACGTATTTCCCCTTTCAGCTGGGTTTTTAAGGTTCAAGTCGTGTGAGTCGCCCTTTCAATTTATACACTCAAAGCACTCACTCACATTGAGCCTTCTCGCTCTTAAGATATAGCTATATATATTTTCCCTTTCGCATCTAAGATATAGCCATATTTCCCTTTCTGCTATTTCCCTTCTGCTATGTCTTTAAATTCCGGGTTTTCCCTTCAAGTTGTGTGAGTTTGCATTGCATATCCGCCACACCCGAGATAGGGAGCATACTTGCATCGAACCAGATTGGTCAAATCGTGTAGTACTTGCCTTAAATCGAGCACTGGATGCACACGACTACACGCCAAAATCGGCTAAAACCCGAGAGACATAGGAGCGCATAGATCCCATGTATAAAAGTTGCAAATTTGACAAAACCAATCAATAAAACACTTTCAAGTTTTTCAAAAAGAGTCGTGTTTGTGTAAAATCGAGTTTTCCTAAAGCATACAGACTGACCCTTGCGCACCGGTGCAAGAAAGTCTGCGACGAAAAGAACCCACTTGTCCACAGTCGCCCCAAAAGTGAGATATTTTCAAAAATCACTTCGCTAGTTTGAGAAAGCTAGCTGGCACGCCCTTTTTAAAGCGACGTAAGCACGAAAAGATTTGCTTTAGGCCTAAGAACCCGGAGACGAGGATTTTCCGTGTCTACAGATTTGGCACGCCCGGTGGGACATGGGTCTTTAGGAAAAATCGATACAAAACAAACCAATCTCTAAAAAAATCGTTTTTTTCAAAGTGTTTTTAACTCTTTGTCTTCTTGCATTTCATAGTTGGATTTAAAAGCGTCGGAGTTATGTCGAGTTCAGACTCCAATGAAGTGTCTAGCCGGTTCTCATGCTCTTCAAGTTCTCATTCTAGAAGATCTTTGAAAAATCGAAAACAAAAGGAGGAAGAGTTAAGAAGAGAATACGAGGCCAAGGTCGCTGCTCTCAGCCAAGAGGCTGAAGCAGCTGATTCATGTTCGTCACATGGCGAACCAATAAAGGCCAAAAAGAAGTTTGGAAAAACTCGTAAAAACAAGGAGACCTCCGAGATGGAAGGCAACCCATACCTCGATTCCTTCACTCACAAGGATTGAAAAGCCCTACAGCAGTTGCTAAAGGGGCAAAATAGAGAGAAAACAACGTACGTCCTGTCTGATTTTCTCCCTTTAGATTACGAAACAGACAGTGACGACGAAATACCGAATTTCCATCGGTATGATGGCACGGGAGACCCTAGGTCTCACCTATAGCTTTTCTCTCGTCGAGCCCACAAGAAAAAGAAGGACTCGATGAAATGGATGTATTGGTTCCCCTTATCCCTCAAAGGCACAGCTTCTAAATGGCTGGCTTCCTACGATTTGAGCCAGTTCGCAACTTTTGAAGAGTTGGCGAACTGCTTCATGCAAAGATTTTCACACAACGTAGAAGTCACGCCTACATTGAACACTTTGAGGGATACGAAGCAAGGTATGAACGAAGATGTGCATACATTTATCGTTCGATGGAGGTCTCTCCTTGGGCAAGTACGAGAACCCATATCCGAAGGATGCGCAGTAATGCTCATCCTGGACAATTTCAAAACTGAATTGAAAACTCTTCTTTCTTTACATGAAATCTCTACTTTCCACAAATTGATTAAAAAAGCGTCTCTTTTTGAGACGAATTTGAAAAAAGGGGTTTACGACCACCTATGGAAAGGGAGCGTAAATCCAAAGACTCGCTTGGAAAAGCCCGGCAATTACGGGCTACCCACCATAGACAAAGGGGAAAAGCCCCACAAGATCGCCAATGTCCGGGTAGATCCAAGGCTAGCGAGCACTTCAAAGAATTTCAAAAATTTTGAAAACAGAAGAGACAAAAAAATACAAAAACCGTTTGAAAAACGGGAGTATACTCCACTGGGGCAACCTGTGTCGGAGGTCCTAGACCTCCTACTCGCCCAAGGCATGATCGAACTCCCTGAAATCCCTGAGGGAATCACTTCCAAAGGGAGGTTTTTGAATCGATTTTGTAAGTATCATCGGCTCAAAGGCCATGATACAAAGCAGTGTTTTTCCCTCCTAAACCAAATCGAGAACTTGATAGCAGAGGGCCGGCTCCAGGTCATTGAGGAACCGGAGCCTGCCCAAGCTATTTTCAAAGAACCCTTTCCCAATCACGCAAGTACCAGTGGGAAGGGCAAAGAGGTATGTGCTCTCACGATTTCAAAGAGTCTAGCGCGTACATATAAGTCTGGTTTTTTCATTTGTGCATCTACACTCATCCTTCATAGGAAACCTGCCCAAGTAGTGATTCGGGGACCACCAAGAGTTCCGTCTCCGATTAAACCAGTTTTGAAAATTCGAGGTGCTCCAAAACAGTCGATTAGAGCCATCTTAAGCACGAACCCTAGGTTGATCGTGGGGGAAGTGACAAGATCCGGGAGCATCTATCAACCCCCACATCTACAAAATGCTAAAAAAGTGGTCAGTGTGCCTGGCCCTTCAAAAGCGTGTATTCCGGGAGTTCTGCCCAAAACGGACAAAGGAAAAGTCTTTTTGAACTTGTATGATTTCGAAAACCATCTTTCAAAGATTCCCATTAACATGTCCATCCTAGAGCTGATACAAACCTCACCTAGGCATAGACTCGTGTTAGAGAAAATTCTAGAAAGAGCAAAGGTTAGTTCAGACATAACCCCAGAATCCTTGTCCAATCAAGTGGCGTCCATAGGTGCAAAAACACCTATCATGTTTTCGGAAGAGGATCTCGAAAGACCCTATGAAACTCTCTCTAGATAGGTGCCTAGTTGACGGGGGAGGAGGGCTCAACATCCTTCCACTTCACATAGCACATCAGATTGGAGTCACCTTAACTTCCATGAACCCAAGCACCATCGTAATCACTGGATACGATGGAAGTGCGTCCAGACCTTTAGGATCCGTTGAACTTCCCATGGAAACGGGAGGGATAGCTCACGTGGGGGTATTCCATGTTTTGGACATCTGTAAACACCCCGAAATCCCACGAATTTTTCAAAATCCATCTGGTTTTATACAAGCAGCCCCCAAAGGGCCATTTTGAGTTTGGAAACCCAGGAGCCTTCCAAACAACCCTGTATATAGGTTTAAAACTTTATCTTCAAAAACATATGATATAGCTTTTGAAAACCCTTTTTAAAACATGTTTTGAAACCCCGAAGTGGCTTGGCCCGATCAAGACAGGACCAGGAGAGCCAAGAAGAGCCCGGAACCGGAGCACCTGTCGAGCCCGGCGCAACAACTCTTGTATCTGATTCACACCCCAGGATCTCGAACGTCCAAGACCCTGTTCTTATCAAAATAGCATTTGAAGTCATCTCCGGAAGGCAGAAACGGAGGCGGACGACTATGTTGGCGAAGACCCAACGCAGACGGAGTACTGATGCTGTCAGGCCCCGCACGAATCGTCCGTTTCGAACCCAGCTCGAAGGAGTCAGAGTTCAGTTTGGATTGGATCTGGACCATATATATCCAGATTCCAACCCAAACCCATATGTGGACTTGGATTTGGATTTGGATCCAGAGATCCAATCCAATATCCATATCCATGGCCCACATCACCTTCTCATAAATGGAGGTGGGGCCCACTTGAAATTCACGTGGGATATTGGGCATGAGAGAGAGTGGGGGTGAAAAATATCAAGAGTGTTGTATTAAGCTTGACTTGTGTGTCAAGTTTGGGTTAATCATGTGGGTTAGCCTAGTTAAGTGGGTTTAAGCTTGTAATTAGCTAAAACCTAACCTAGGGCTGCACCAACATGAGGTGGTTAAGGTCTATGGGCCATGCTAAGGGAGCTCCTTCACCTAAACCTAGCCAAAAATGCCTAAACCTAGCCTAAACCCCTAATCCACCCCTAATCTGAACCTAATCACCTAACCCACTTCCCTAATCCCGGCCTAATCCCAACCTAATCACCTAACCCACTCCCCTAATCCTTCCCTAAACCTAGATTAATTTCCCTAATCCTAGCCTAAACCTAGCCTAAACCACCTAACCTAGCTCACTAAACCTCACCCTAAAACCCAACCACCTAACCTAGCCCTAAACCCCTAAACCACCCTTAGCCCACGATTTTCCCAAACCCCTAGTTTTAAAATATCTGGCCCAACCCCATCCAGCCCACCTTATCTACATACTACCCTACCCAAACCACCTAACCACTACCCACAACCCAGCCCTAACCGACCTACCCATCCCCTATTTAAACCCCCCTCATTGTGGGCGGGTTTTCCAAGTGGGAACCACTCTCCACTCCCAGCCGGGCCCTCTACTTCTCCCATCTTCCATCCAGCCATGACCACTCCCCAGCAGCTCCAGCTCCTCCACCAGCCGCCACCTGCTCCGCCACCTTCCCTCTTCCGTCCACCACCACTGCCCCCCCAGCCGGACACCACCACCTCACTCAGCCGAACTCCCATCAACACTCGGCTTCCCTCTTCATCCACTCGCCACTCCACCCCATCCGGTAAGCCTTCTTTAACCCTACTTAAACCCTTCTCTACCACCTCTCCACTCCCAGCCACCCACCACACCATCACCTTACTCACCCAACAGCCCTTCACCGCCACCACTCCCACTCGGCCAAACCTTAGCCGCCTCAACCGTTTGCTCCCTACCTAACTCACATTAACTATACCCGGCCACCCTATCAGATTTCCTAAGACTTGTCCGTGGCACTACCTTAAACCCACTCTTCCCACTATTACCTAGTCCCATCCCCTAACTGGCCACCTTCCCATACTCCAGCCTTAGTCACCTTTGCAGCCAGCCACCACCATTTTAACTTAACCGAACCTAGCACAAACCAAACCGCCGGCCACTAATTCCCCCCCCTAGGTGTCCTCTTTGGCCTTCCCACTAGCTCACCTTTTAGGTCCAGTTTCCCTAAGTACCTAACTTCCCTAGTGACCCTAAGACCCACTTAGTCAGCCACTCTAAACTCCCTACTTGGAGGCGCCGCCTACTTGCCACCGGCCCCCTTTGAGGCGTCTATCCCGCGCCCCACTTGCAGCCGGCCAGCACCCTTGACCACCTACCTTCGCGGAGCTCCCACTTGCAGCCCAAGGCCAAGCCTACGCTCAAGCAAGACCACTACGGACCAGCTACTCGTAAGTGTCTAAACTCGGTCTCTAGTCGTACACTTGCTTGAAATTCAATTTGATACGGGGTTGTAATAACGGAGCATAGTCTCCCCCCGCTTGTAATAACGTGGCTTGGTACAACCACACACGTGCACTCTCTTAGTCGTGCACAATTTTGAACACACACGGGCCTAATCAGCCCCTAATATATAAGTATACGTATATATTTCATTTCCAAAGGGTTTTGTTTAAGTTGGGTGCGTTGTCTTTAAATTCGAACACTCTCACACACATTGAGCTTTCGCTCTTATTTGAAAGACCCAAGTAAGGGCCGACCTATACTATTTGGGTTTCATTTCATGTCGTGTGAGTAAGTCTTTCAATTTAAACACTCTCACACACATTGAGCTTTCGCTCTTATTTGAAAGACCCAAGTAAGGGCCGACCTATACTATTTGGGTTTCATTTCATGTCGTGTGAGTAAGTCTTTCAATTTAAACACTCTCACACACATTGAGCTTTCGCTCTTATTTGAAAGACCCAAGTAAGGGCCGACCTATACTATTTGGGTTTCATTTCTTGTCGTGTGAGTAAGTCTTTCCATTCAAGCACTTTCACACACATTGAGCTTTCGCTCTTATTTGAAAGACCCAAGTAAGGGCCGACCTATACTATTTGGGTTTCATTTCATGTCGTGTGAATAAGTCTTTCAATTTAAACACTCTCACACACATTGAGCCTTCGCTCTTATTTGAAAGACCCAAGTAAGGGCCGACCTATACTATTTGGGTTTCATTTCATGTCGTGTGAGTAAGTCTTTCAATTTAAACACTCTCACACACATTGAGCCTTCGCTCTTACTCCCAAGACCTTAGTAAAGGCCTTATTGCAGTTATATTTGGGTTTAATTTCATGTCGTGTGTGTAAGTCTTTCAATTCAAACACGCACCCACATTGAGCCTTCGCTCTTATTTGCAAGACCCGAGTAAGGGCTCATATACATAAGATATATACATATCTCCCTTCGGTTATTTCCCTTCGGTTATTTCCCTTCGGTTATTTCCCTTCTGTTATTTCCCTTCAGTATTGTCTTTACATTTCGGGTTTTCCCTTTGGAGTAGCGTGAGTTTGCATTGCATCTACGCCATACCACGAGGTAGGACGCATATTGCATCGAAGCAACCCCCGCTCGAATTCGCCCATGTAGTGGAGTGTTCATAACACACAAACTAGGCGACCCAAAAAGGGATAAAAGAAAAGACTTAGGCACGTGCAAATCCACGTGATCTAAAACATGCAATCGCATCTTAAAGACCCGAAATAGACACCTCGAACCGTTTCGTAGACTTTCTCCCCAAAACTCGATTTTTGCAAAAGCGTACAGACTGACCCTTGCGCATCGGTGCAAGAAGGTCTGCGACGACAAGAGCTCACTTGCTCACAGTCGCCACGTTAGAAGTCAGTGTTAATATATCTTCGCTAGCTTAAGTAAGCTAGCTGGCACGCCCTGTTTGTATACATAGGCCTTAGACGCACGATAAGATCCACTCCAAGCCACGAAAGAGGAGAAGAGGCGGGGATTTTCGCGCGTCTACAGAGATTGGCACGCCCGGTGGGACGTGAGCCTTTTCAAAAATCGAGTTTACTTGTAGAAATCTTGCGAAAATTTTATAAAGGTGTCGTTTTTAACTTGTTTCTTTGCTTTTACTTAGGAAATTTTGAAAAAGCTTGAAAAGCATGTCAAAATCCAATCCAAGTGAAGTGTCGAGCCAAGGCTCATGCGCATCAAGTTCTCACTCTAGGAGGATTTTCAAAAACAAAATAAAACTAGAAGAAATCGAGGACTTGAGAAGGGAATTTGAGGCCAAAATCGATGCTCTCAGCCAAGAGGCTGAAGTAGGCGATTCGTGTTCATCAAACGGTGAACAGAGGCCTAAAAAGAAAATTGAAAAACCTCGCAAGCAAAAAGAGGTTTCCGTAATGGAAGGCAACCAATACCACGAGTCCTTCACACAAAAGGACCGTTAAGCCCTACAGCAGCTGCTGAAAGGGCAAAATAAAGAGAAAAGAAGCTACGCCCTGTCTGATTTCCTTCCTATGGATTACGAAACAGACAGTGACGATGAAATACCGAACTTCCATCGGTATGATGGCATGGGAGACCCTAGGTCTCACTTGCAGCTTTTCTCACGTCGAGCCCATAAGAAGAAAAAGGACTCGATGAAATGGGTGTATTGGTTCCCTCTATCCCTTAAGGGCACAGCTGCCAAATGGCTGGCTTCCTACGACTTAAGCCAGTTCGCTACCTTTGAAGAATTAGCGAACTGCTTCATGCAAAGATTTGCACACAACGTGGAAGTCACGCCAACCCTGAATACCTTAAGGGATACAAAGCAAGGCATGAACGAAGACGTGCATGCCTTCATTATAAGATGGAGGTCTCTTTTAGGCCAAGTGCGAGAGCCTATATCCGAAGGATGCGCAGTAATGCTCATCCTGGATAATTTCAGAAGCGAGTTAAAAACCCTTCTCTCGCTCCACGAGATTTCAACTTTCCATAAGTTGATCAAAAAGGCCTCCCTTTTCGAAACCAACTTGCGAAAAGGGACATACGACCACTTATGGAAAGGAAGTGCCGTTCCCAAAACACGTGTGGAAAAACCCATCGCATATGGGCTACCCACAACGGACAAAGGGGCAAAACCCCATAAAATCGCCAATGTCCGGGTGGATCCAGGCATGGCGGGCACTTCTAAAAATTTTGAAAAAATAGAAAATAAGAGAGAACGCAATTTTTCAAAACCAATTGAAAAACGGGAGTACACTCCGCTGGGGCAACCTGTGTCGGAGGTCCTAGACCTCCTACTTGCCCAGGGCATGATCGAACTCCCTGAAATCCCCGAAGGAGTCACGTCCAAAGGGGGGTATTTAAACCGATTTTGCAAGTACCATCGGCTCAAAGGCCATGATACCAAACGGTGCTTCTCTCTTCTAAATAAAATTGAGAACTTGATAGCGGAGGGCCGGCTCCAGGTCACTGCGGAACCTGAGCCACCTCAAGCTATCTTCAAGGAACCCTTTCCCAAACACGCCAGTGGCAGTGGGAAAGGAAAGGAGGTATGTACCCTCACCATTTCCAAGGAACTAGCGCAAAAGCCCGAACCTGGTCGACCTGCTTGTGCGCCCATCCTTGTATTATACAAGAGGCCTGCCCAAGTCATCATTCGGGGACCATCAAAAGTGGAAACCCCGGCAAAGCCAGTTTTTAAAATCCAAGGTTCTCCTCAGCTCATCCTTAGAGCCAAGTTTAGCGCGAACCCTAGGCTGGTCGTGGGGGAAGTCACTAGATCCGGGAGGATCTACCAACCCCCGCACCTTCAAGGTGCTCAAAAGGTGGTCAGTGTGCCTGGCCCCTCAAAAGCATGTATCCCTAGTGGTCTGCCGAAAGCAGATAAGGACAAAATCATCCTAAATCCTTATAATTTCGAAAACCACCTTTCAAAGATTCCTATTCACATGTCTATCCTAGAGCTTATCAAAACCTCGCCTAGGCATAGACTTGTCTTAGAGAAAATTCTAGAAAGGGCCAAGGTTGATTCGAACATAAGTCCGGAGTCCTTGTCTGCCCAAGTGGCTTTATTAGGAGCAAAATCGCCCATCACCTTTTCGGAAGATGATGTAGATAGACCCTACGAAACCCATAACCAGGCCCTGCATATCGAGGTGGTTCTAAACAACCACTCTCTCGACAGGTGCCTAGTCGATGGTGGAGGAGGGCTCAGCATCCTTCCACTTCACGTGGCGTACAAAATCGGAGTCACCTTGACTTCAGTGAACCCAAGCCCCATCGTTATCACTGGATACGATGGGAATGCGTCTAGGCCTTTAGGATCCATCGAACTCCCAATGGAAACGGGAGGGATCGAACACACGGGGGTGTTCCATGTCTTGGACATCCACCCCCATTATAACCTGTTGCTGGGAAGACCCTGGATACACAGTTTGTGCGCTGTGCCATCCACCTTCCACAAGTGTGTCAAGATCCCTTTTAGGGACCAAGTCGTAGTGATCCTAGGTGAGAGTCACCCACAGCTTCAGGGGATCATAAACTCCCCTTGTTTATCGAGCTCCCAGGCCCATGAGGCTAACCTGGGACAAATTATGGTTGAGCCACCTCGGCTCGTGTTGAACAACCCTAGGAAGGTTGTATGTGTGAAGGGGCCGCCCAAAGCAGGCCCCCTCCCGACTCTAATCCTCCTAGGAAAACCCAAGCGTTCCCTATTTCCAAAACCCCTGGACAAAAGGCCATACGAGCCTAATATGGACGATAGCATGTTCCAGGACCACGACTTATATCCCATCTTTTCAAAAAACAAAAGGTCGTGGAACATGTTATTGAACATGGGCTACACGCCCTACAAAAGTCTAGGGGCACAAAACCAGGGTCTCCTAGAGCCCATCCTGCCTAGGGCCAACCCAAGCCGATATGGGATCGGCTATACTCCCCAAATACCGCCGGAACCACCCCCTGTGACCACCTGGGTCAAGGGTGCCCCGGAGCCTGTCTTAGAAGAAACCTATGGTTTAGATCTCCTATTCCGAGTCTAACCCATAGTGTTTTCCCTTTGTAGGTATGACGGAAGATCCCTTTTTCTAAAAATACCAAAAACATTTGAAAACTTAAAATCAAAAAAAATCGAAAAACAAGAAAAACCAAAAACAATGGAAAAACAAAAACTCGAAAAAAGTGTGCTTTGTATAGTTCCCAAAGTTCTTGTTTTACAAAAACCCAAAAAAATCGAAAATTTGGAAAATACCAAAAAGATTTTGTACATAGCTGCTCCTGGTATGACTTTGGCGAAAGAAAAGGATTTCGAAAGAAACGTTGTCTGCATAGCCAGACCAAAAATTTCGAAATCACTGGAAAATCCAAGTACAAAACCAGGTTATTTTGAAAACCACGCATCAAGTTCCCTCGGGTCTAAAGCCCACGAGAATGATCAAAGCCCAGAAGTGGATCCCCTTGAGGAAGATCCCACTTCTGAGCTCCCAGAATTTCATAGAATTCTCGATTTTGAAAGACCTTCCCAATCAGTAGGAGGAGATTTCGTAGAGGTGAACCTAGGGGATGATTCCAATCCCAAAACCATCAAGATAGGCGCATGCTTGCATGAAACTGAAAAGTTAGCATTCATTGCATTTCTACGGACCTATTTAGATGTGTTTGCATGGACGTATGAAGACATGCCGGGCATAGATCCCAGCATAGTCGAGCATCGTCTTCCCTTAGATGTAGGTGTAAAACCAATAAAGCAGAAGCTTAGGAAAATACACCCGAATGTACACACGCAAGTCAAAGAGGGTTTAGAAGATCTGCTAAAAGCCGGATTTATAAAACCCATTGCGTATTCTGATTGGTTGTCAAATATCGTTGTAGTTCGAAAAACCAATGGGAAAATTCGAATATGCATCGATTTCAGAAACCTGAATAAAGCCACGCCAAAGGATAATTATCCTTTACCAAACATAGATTTGATAGTCGATAGTACTGCAAATCATGAAATGTTTTCATTTATGGATGGCTATTCAGGCTATAATCAAATCAAACTAAGTCCACGAGATCAGGGTAAGACCGCCTTCACAACCCCATGGGGCACGTACTGCTATACAGTCATGCCCTTTGGTTTGAAAAATGCCGGCGCAACATACCAACGAGCCATGAACACGATCTTCCATGATCAAATTCACGAGCTTGTAGAAGTGTATGTAGATGATCTCTTGGCAAAATCCAAAACCCGATGCACCCATATCGAATGTTTACAAAAGATTTTCGAAAGGCTTAGGCTTTACAAAGTAAAGCTAAACCCTCAGAAATGTGTGTTCGGGGTAGAATCAGGAAAGCTTCTAGGCTTTATGGTGAGCCAAAGGGGAATAGAAGTCGACCCCTCTAAATGTCGAGCCATCATAGACATGGCTCCACCCTCCAATCTCACCCAAGTCCGTAGCCTTCAAGGTCGATTACAATCTGTGCGCCGATTCATATCGAATCTGGCAACTAGATGCGAACCCTTCAACAAACTGTTGAGGAAGGGCACGAAATTCTTATGGGATGACGAATGCCAAAAGTCCTTCGAGAGACTAAAGGCATACTTGGTTAATCCCCCCGTTTTGAATCCTCCAAAACAAGGAAAACCGCTTTTATTATACATCTCCGTGCATGTAAACGCTTTAGGAGCCCTGTTGGCTCAATACGAGGATGACACCCATAAGGAGTATGCCATCTACTATATTTCGAAAACTCTCTTGGCTTATGAACGAAATTATCAAGCCATGGAGAAGACGTGTTTGGCCCTAGTTTGGGCCTGCCAGAAATTCAGACACTACTTCCTAGATCATGAGATCTGGATAGTGTCCAAGCTTGATCCAATCAAGCACTTGTTCGAAAAACCCATTCTCACGGGTAGATTGGGCAAATGGCAACTCCTTCTAATGGAGTATGATCTGAAATACCATCACCAGATCTCCGTTAAGGGGCAAGCCCTAGCAGATTACGTGGCTGACTTCCCCTTGGAGGACGCATATCCCACTCTTGTCGAAATGCCTGATGAAGGCATATTGCAAAACCATTTTCAAAACCACATTTTGGCAAAATCTTTCGAAAACCAAGTGTGGAAGATGCACTTCGACGGGGCACGAAACCAACGAGGGGCTGGTGCCGGGATCATCCTAATCTCCCCTGAAAAGGGTGAGATTCCCATAGCGGTCCGCTTAGATTTCGAATGTTCCAACAACGTAGCTGATTATGAAGCACTCATACAAGGCTTAAGGATTTCGAAAACTCTAGGGGCATCATGCATCGAGGTCTTTGGAGATTCACTCCTTGTCATAAACCAGGTTTTAAAAATTTGGCAAGTACGTAATGAGAAACTACTTCCATATCACGAGTTGGCCACTCAATTGGTCCAATCCTTCCAGTCGTGTAAGCTCACACACGTGGGAAGAGAGGACAATGGCATCGCCGATGCCCTCTCTTCCTTGGGTTCAGCCCTGAAGGTCGATCCCATTTCAGGGACCAGATCTTTGGAAATATGGCATGCGCCCCATCCATCCACACACGACTTGGATATTTGCCAAAACAACCCAGAGTCTATTGAAAAACCCTGGTTCTATGACATAAAACAATTTTTAGAAAATGGGGGATTCACCGAGGATGCCACATCCAAAGATAGGGCATTCATTCGTAAGATTTCGACCCGATACACCATTCTGGGTGGGGTCTTATACAAAAAGAGTTTTACCGGCATTCTGCTTAGGTGTATCGACCTAGAGGAGGCTAGGATAGTGATGCACGAGTTCCACGACGGAGAATGTGGAGGTCATGTTAATGCCAACATGATGGCGATGAAAATACTTAGAGGGGGTTATTTTTGGTCCACCCTGAAAAAGGATTGTCACGATCATGTTAGAAAGTGTCATCCATGTCAAGTGCATGGGCACGCCATTCATATCCCTTCATCTGCATTGCATTCCGTGGTCAGCCCCTGGCCATTTACCATGTGGGCGTTTGACATTGTAGGCCCCATATTTCCAAAGGCCTCGAATGGGCATCGTTTTATTTTAGCAGCCACGGAGTATTTCTCCAAGTGGGTGGAAGCCATTTCCCTAACGAATGTAATGGGGCAACATGTGGTGGCTTTCATCCGGAGGAATATCTTGGCTCGATTTGGGGTTCCACGAGACCTTGTGTCTGACAATGGTACCCCATTCAAGAACGAGCGGATGGTTAAGTTATGCAACACGTATGGCATAACTCACCACTTCTCCTCGCCCTACTACCCTCAAGGCAACGGCCAAGCCGAAGCCACAAACAAGACTCTCATTGGTATCATTGAGAAAACCTTAGAGAAGGGTAGGAGGTGGCATGTGAAGCTGGATGAAGCCTTATGGGCTTATAGGACTTCCATCCGGGCTCCCACGAATGCCACACCATTCGAATTGGTCTATGGCACAAATGCCATTCTTCCCATTCATACCCAACTGCATTCATTCCATACATCCATTGCACTCGACCTTCCCCTAGAGACGCTTCAGCATGCTAGGATGGCCGAACTAGATTTGCTAGATGAGAGGCTACTCCTTGCCATGGATCATGCTCGTGCATACCGGCAAAGGATAGCCTGACATTATAGCAAACACATGAGACCTCGCCACTTTGAAGTAGGAGATCTGGTCTTGAAAACCATCCACCATCGTGGCCCACACCCCCTAGGCAAGTGGCGCCCCAACTGGGATGGACCCTATGTTGTGCGAGCAACCACTACGAACAATTCGTATTGGTTGATCGATGTAGAAGGTAGGAATTTAGCAGATCCTATCAATATTCAATACTTAAAGAAGTATCATGTGTAGGATCTGGATTAAATTCCAGTTTTCGAAAATTTTAGAGGGATAGCTGCCCTGAGACGTGTGAATAAGGTGCAAAGGCGAACTCGTGTGACCCTAAGTGAGAGAATTCGCACTTGTGAAAGAGTGGAGTTTTCAAAATCGTGGTTGCATTTCAAAATCCTTCATCTTACAAAGAAAGGCCTAGTTCAACATAGCAAGATACTTGCAAGTAGTGCGTGCTATTTCTAAATAGGCTGATCTGGAATGGATCGAGTGTAGGCTTGGGATAAGTCCTCCCCTCTTCTCTTCTATTTCCAAAAGGAAAACAAAGGCCCAAATCAAAAGGGAATTTCCCATTTAAAGTCTCTTTCCAAAAGAAAGAAACCAGACTTTAAAAAGAAAAATCGATTCTCTTATGAAAAAGAGGGATTAAAGAAAAAATACTCCCAAAGGGAGACCCTCTATGGAAAAAAGGAAAAAGAGGCCAAAAAGCTCAAAAAGAGCAGTTTTCCGCCTTCTATGCCTCAAACCACGGGACGCTTCAGAAGGGACCGTGGTATCTCTTTCCCATCCCAGGCTTATCCCAAGCTAAAAGCATGGTTCATTTCGAGGAATCCTAAAGTAAAAATAGGATTTACTTACTTGAATTTCATCTTGTTTGAGAATTCGACGTTTCGAGTAGGGCGTAGGGATTTGAAATGAAGCTTGTTTTCTTATAAAACCACCGCTAGATAAGCGAGTGTTAAGGCTCAAACAAGGGCAAGCACGAAGAGCTTGAGATCCTTAGGATCGAGACTCAAGACAGTTGTCCCTTTTGTAAATAGCTTTTGTAAATAAGTTTTAAAAACCGAACATCGAACAGCATAGGGTTTTTTGCTCACTTGGAGCAGTAGGCCTTGTAAGTCTCTAGAGTTCGACCACACCTGGTCTTTGGGAGGTCGCCACTCTTGGCACCACACCCATGTCATCTGCATTCCACGCATAGTACTTGCATAAACATGATCCCATTTAGGACCAGATTCCATAAAACACCCTTTGGCGTGATTTCTCCTCCTACCAGAGTTTGTAAAATTGAGATTTTTGCTAAAATGGGACGATCCCATATTCTTCGTGGCTAGATCTAGGGAGACATTAAAAGGGGTGTTTGTTATCTTTGCCCTTATCCAAATCAATTTGGACAAGGCCAAAGAGGGGCATCTGTAAACACCCCGAAATCCCACGAATTTCTCAAAATCCATCTGGTTTTATACAAGCAGCCCCCAAAGGGCCATTTTGAGTTTGGAAACCCAGGAGCCTTCCAAACAACCCTGTATATAGGTTTAAAACTTTATCTTTCAAAAACATATGATATAGCTTTTGAAAACCCTTTTTAAAACATGTTTTGAAACCCCGAAGTGGCTTGGCCCGATCAAGACAGGACCAGGAGAGCCAAGAAGAGCCCGGAACCGGAGCACCTGTCGAGCCCGACGCAGCAACTCTTGTATCTGATTCACACCCCAGGATCTCGAACGTCCAAGACCCTGTTCTTATCAAAATAGCATTTGAAGTCATCTCCGGAAGGCAGAAACGGAGGCGGACGACTATGTTGGCGAAGACCCAACGCAGACGGAGTACTGATGCTGTCAGGCCCCGCACGAATCGTCCGTTTCGAACCCAGCTCGAAGGAGTCAGAGTTCAGTTTGGATTGGATCTGGACCATATATATCCAGATTCCAACCCAAACCCATATGTGGACTTGGATTTGGATTTGGATCCAGAGATCCAATCCAATATCCATATCCATGGCCCACATCACCTTCTCATAAATGGAGGTGGGGCCCACTTGAAATTCACGTGGGATATTGGGCATGAGAGAGAGTGGGGGTGAAAAATATCAAGAGTGTTGTATTAAGCTTGACTTGTGTGTCAAGTTTGGGTTAATCATGTGGGTTAGCCTAGTTAAGTGGGTTTAAGCTTGTAATTAGCTAAAACCTAACCTAGGGCTGCACCAACATGAGGTGGTTAAGGTCTATGGGCCATGCTAAGGGAGCTCCTTCACCTAAACCTAGCCAAAAATGCCTAAACCTAGCCTAAACCCCTAATCCACCCCTAATCTGAACCTAATCACCTAACCCACTTCCCTAATCCCGGCCTAATCCCAACCTAATCACCTAACCCACTCCCCTAATCCTTCCCTAAACCTAGATTAATTTCCCTAATCCTAGCCTAAACCTAGCCTAAACCACCTAACCTAGCTCACTAAACCTCACCCTAAAACCCAACCACCTAACCTAGCCCTAAACCCCTAAACCACCCTTAGCCCACGATTTTCCCAAACCCCTAGTTTTAAAATATCTGGCCCAACCCCATCCAGCCCACCTTATCTACATACTACCCTACCCAAACCACCTAACCACTACCCACAACCCAGCCCTAACCGACCTACCCATCCCCTATTTAAACCCCCCTCATTGTGGGCGGGTTTTCCAAGTGGGAACCACTCTCCACTCCCAGCCGGGCCCTCTACTTCTCCCATCTTCCATCCAGCCATGACCACTCCCCAGCAGCTCCAGCTCCTCCACCAGCCGCCACCTGCTCCGCCACCTTCCCTCTTCCGTCCACCACCACTGCCCCCCCAGCCGGACACCACCACCTCACTCAGCCGAACTCCCATCAACACTCGGCTTCCCTCTTCATCCACTCGCCACTCCACCCCATCCGGTAAGCCTTCTTTAACCCTACTTAAACCCTTCTCTACCACCTCTCCACTCCCAGCCACCCACCACACCATCACCTTACTCACCCAACAGCCCTTCACCGCCACCACTCCCACTCGGCCAAACCTTAGCCGCCTCAACCGTTTGCTCCCTACCTAACTCACATTAACTATACCCGGCCACCCTATCAGATTTCCTAAGACTTGTCCGTGGCACTACCTTAAACCCACTCTTCCCACTATTACCTAGTCCCATCCCCTAACTGGCCACCTTCCCATACTCCAGCCTTAGTCACCTTTGCAGCCAGCCACCACCATTTTAACTTAACCGAACCTAGCACAAACCAAACCGCCGGCCACTAATTCCCCCCCCTAGGTGTCCTCTTTGGCCTTCCCACTAGCTCACCTTTTAGGTCCAGTTTCCCTAAGTACCTAACTTCCCTAGTGACCCTAAGACCCACTTAGTCAGCCACTCTAAACTCCCTACTTGGAGGCGCCGCCTACTTGCCACCGGCCCCCTTTGAGGCGTCTATCCCGCGCCCCACTTGCAGCCGGCCAGCACCCTTGACCACCTACCTTCGCGGAGCTCCCACTTGCAGCCCAAGGCCAAGCCTACGCTCAAGCAAGACCACTACGGACCAGCTACTCGTAAGTGTCTAAACTCGGTCTCTAGTCGTACACTTGCTTGAAATTCAATTTGATACGGGGTTGTAATAACGGAGCATAGTCTCCCCCCGCTTGTAATAACGTGGCTTGGTACAACCATACACGTGCACTCTCTTAGTCGTGCACAATTTTGAACACACACGGGCCTAATAAGCCCCTAATATATAAGTATACGTATATATTTCATTTCCGAAGGGTTTTGTTTAAGTTGGGTGCGTTGTCTTTAAATTCGAACACTCTCACACACATTGAGCTTTCGCTCTTATTTGAAAGACCCAAGTAAGGGCCGACCTATACTATTTGGGTTTCATTTCATGTCGTGTGAGTAAGTCTTTCAATTTAAACACTCTCACACACATTGAGCTTTCGCTCTTATTTGAAAGACCCAAGTAAGGGCCGACCTATACTATTTGGGTTTCATTTCATGTCGTGTGAGTAAGTCTTTCAATTTAAACACTCTCACACACATTGAGCTTTCGCTCTTATTTGAAAGACCCAAGTAAGGGCCGACCTATACTATTTGGGTTTCATTTCTTGTCGTGTGAGTAAGTCTTTCCATTCAAGCACTTTCACACACATTGAGCTTTCGCTCTTATTTGAAAGACCCAAGTAAGGGCCGACCTATACTATTTGGGTTTCATTTCATGTCGTGTGAATAAGTCTTTCAATTTAAACACTCTCACACACATTGAGCTTTCGCTCTTATTTGAAAGACCCAAGTAAGGGCCGACCTATACTATTTGGGTTTCATTTCATGTCGTGTGAGTAAGTCTTTCAATTTAAACACTCTCACACACATTGAGCCTTCGCTCTTACTCCCAAGACCTTAGTAAAGGCCTTATTGCAGTTATATTTGGGTTTAATTTCATGTCGTGTGTGTAAGTCTTTCAATTCAAACACGCACCCACATTGAGCCTTCGCTCTTATTTGCAAGACCCGAGTAAGGGCTCATATACATAAGATATATACATATCTCGCTTCGGTTATTTCCCTTCGGTTATTTCCCTTCGGTTATTTCCCTTCGGTTATTTCCCTTCTGTTATTTCCCTTCAGTATTGTCTTTACATTTCGGGTTTTCCCTTTGGAGTAGCGTGAGTTTGCATTGCATCTACGCCATACCACGAGGTAGGACGCATATTGCATCGAAGCAACCCCCGCTCGAATTCGCCCATGTAGTGGAGTGTTCATAACACACAAACTAGGCGACCCAAAAAGGGATAAAAGAAAAGACTTAGGCACGTGCAAATCCACGTGATCTAAAACATGCAATCGCATCTTAAAGACCCGAAATAGACACCTCGAACCGTTTCGTAGACTTTCTCCCCAAAACTCGATTTTTGCAAAAGCGTACAGACTGACCCTTGCGCATCGGTGCAAGAAGGTCTGCGACGACAAGAGCTCACTTGCTTACAGTCGCCACGTTAGAAGTCAGTGTTAATATATCTTCGCTAGCTTAAGTAAGGTAGCTGGCACGCCCTGTTTGTATACATAGGCCTTAGACGCACGATAAGATCCACTCCAAGCCACGAAAGAGGCGAAGAGGCGGGGATTTTCGCGCGTCTACAACATCCACCCCCACTACAACCTATTGCTGGGAAGGCCTTGGATACACAGCCTGCATGCTGTGCCGTCCACCTTCCATAGGTGTGTTAAAATCCCTTTTGAAAACCAAGTCATTGTGATCCTAAGTGAGAGTCATCCACAGCTTCTGGGGATTCAAAATTCCCCATGCTTTTCAAGTTCCCAGTCCTACGAGGCCAACTCAGGGCAAACCGTGGTCGAGCCACCCAAGCTCACCCTTCAGGTACCAAGGAAGGTCGTACACATCCAGGGGCCGCCCAAGGCTGGCCCACTCAAAACACTAACCATCCCAGGAAAATCCAAGCATCCACTATTTCCAAAACCCCTGGACAGAAAACCTTATGTGCATAACATGGACGATAGCAAGTTCCAGGATCACGAATTATATGAAAACTTTTCCAAAAACAAAAAATCATGGAACATGTTATTGAACATGGGGTATATGCCGTACAAAAGTCTAGGGGCACAAAATCAGGGTCTCGTAGAACCTATCTTGCCAAAAGCCAACCAAAGCCGACACGGGATCGGCTATACTCCCACAATACTGCCAGAACCACCCCCTGTGACCACTTGGGTCAAGGGTGCCCTGGAGCCTACCCAAGCAGAAACCTACAATTTAGATCTCTTGTTCGGAGTCTAACTAGTGGCGTTTTTCCTTTGTAGGTATGATGGAAGATCCCTCAATCAAAAATCCAAAAACATTTGAAAAACTCGAAATTCAAAAAATTGAAAAATCCCAAAAACCAAAAACATTTGAAAAAGATCAAAAACTCGAAAAAAGAGTTGTTTGTATAGTTCCTAAAGTTCTTTCCTTACAAAAATCCAAAAAAATCGAAAATTCGCAAAATACCAAAAACAAAATCCTGTATTTAGTAGCTCCTGATAAAGGTTTTGAAAGAGAAAAGAATTTCGAAAAGAAAGTCCTCTTCATAAGAGGACCAAAATCTTCAAAACCCGCAGAAAATCCAAAACAAAAACCAAGCGTTTGCGAAAACTGTGCGTCAAGTCCAAATTCCCTAGGATTTAGAAGTCTTGAGAATGATCAAGGCCCAGAATTGGATTCCCTCGAGGAAGATCCTACTTCTGAGCTCCCTGAATTTCATAAAATTCTCGATTTTGAAAAACCTTCGAAATCAATAGGAGGGGATTTTATAGAGATAAACTTAGGGAATGATTTAAAGCCGAAAATCATTAAGGTAGGCACATGTCTGCATGAGCACGAAAAAGCATCATTCATTACATTTTTGAAAACCTACGTTGATGTGTTTGCATGGACATATGAAGACATGCCGGGTATAGACCTGAATGTTGTAGAGCATCGTCTTCCCTTAGATTCAGATGCAAAACCCGTAAAATAAAAGCTTAGAAAGATACATCCGAATGTGCATTCACAAGTCAAAGAGGGTTTAGAAGATCTGTTAAAAGCCGGATTTATAAAACCCATTGCGTATTCTGATTGGTTATCCAATATAGTTGTTGTTCGAAAAACCAGTGGGAAAATTCGAATATGCATCGATTTCAGAAACCTGAATAAAGCCACCCCAAAAGATAATTTCCCTTTACCAAACATTGATTTGATAGTCGATAGTACTGCAAATCATGAAATGTTTTCATTCATGGATGGCTATTCAGGATATAACCAAATCAAACTAAGCCCACGAAATCAGGCTAAAACCGCCTTTACAACCCCATGGGGCACGTACTGTTATACAGTCATGCCCTTTGGTTTGAAAAATGCTGGCGCCACGTACCAAAGAGCTATGACCTCGATCTTTCACGATCAAATTCATGAGCTCGTAGAGGTATATGTAGATGATCTCCTGTTTAAGTCAAAAACTCGATGCACTCATCTCGAATGCTTACAAAAGATTTTCGAAAGGCTTAGACTTTACAACATAAAGTTAAACCCTCAAAAGTGCGTATTCGGTGTAGAATCCGGTAAGCTTTTAGGATTTATGGTAAGCCAAAGGGGCATAGAAGTCGACCCCTCTAAGTGTAGAGCCATCATAGACATGACTCCACCCTCCAATCTCACGCAGATTCGTAGCCTCCAGGGTCGCCTACAGTCCATTCGCAGGTTTATCTCAAACCTGGCAACTAGATGCGAACCCTTCAACAAGTTGCTGAGGAAGGGTACGGAATTTTTATGGGATGAAGAGTGCCAAAAATCATTTGAAAGGTTAAAAGCGTACTTAGTTAATCCCCCTGTTTTAAACCCTCCAAAACCAGGAAAACCTCTTCTACTTTACATTTCTGTGCATGCGAATGCCTTGGGAGCTCTGTTAGCTCAATACGAGGATGACACTCACAAGGAATGTGCCATATACTATCTTTCAAAAACTCTCCTGACTTACGAAAGGAATTATCAGGCCATGGAGAAGACGTGCTTGGCCCTAGTTTGGGCCTGCCAGAAATTTCGACACTATTTCCTAGATCATGAGATCTGGATAGTGTCCAAGCTTGACCCAATCAAGCACTTATTCGAAAAACCCATTCTCACGGGTAGATTGGGCAAATGGCAACTCCTTCTAATGGAGTATGGTTTAAAATACCATCACCAGGTCTCCATTAAGGGGCAAGCCCTAGCAGACTACGTGGCTGACTTCCCCCTAGAAGATGCGTATCCCACACTCAATGAAATGCCTGATGAAGGCATATTGCAAAACCATTTTCAAAACCACATTCTGGCAAACTCTTTCGAAAAACAAGTGTGGAAGATGCACTTCGACGGGGCACGAAACCAACGAGGGGCCGGTGCCGGGATCATCCTCGTATCCCCTGAAAAGGGAGAGATCCCCATAGCAATTCGCCTAAATTTCGAATGTTCCAACAATATAGCCGAGTATGAAGCACTCATACAAGGTTTAAAAGTTTCGAAAACTCTAGGGGCATCATGCATCGAGGTCTTTGGAGATTCCCTCCTTGTTATAAACCAAGTTTTAAAAATTTGGCAAGTTCGAAATGAAAAACTGCTTCCATACCACGAATTGGCCACTCGACTGGTTGAGTCGTTCCAATCATGCACTCTCACACATGTAGGAAGAGAGGATAATGGCGTCACTGATGACCTCTCATCCTTGGGTTCAGCCCTAAGGGTCGATCCCACTTTGGGAACCAGACCCCTTGAAATATGGCACTCACCCACTCCTTCCATACACGATTTGCAAATTTGCCAAAATAACCCTAATTCTGATGAAAAACCTTGGTTTTATGACATAAAGAATTTTCTAGAAAATGGGGGATTCACTGAGGATGCCATATCTAAAGATAAGGCATTCATCCGAAAAATTTCCACCCGATACACGATTTTGGGAGGGGTTCTGTACAAAAAGAGTTTTACTGGCATCTTACTAAGATGCGTCGACCTAGAGGAGGCTAGGATTGTTATGCACGAATTCCACGATGGAGAATGTGGAGGTCATGTCAATGCCAACATGATGGCGATGAAAATACTTAGAGCAGGTTATTTTTGGTCTACCCTGAGAAAGGATTGCCACGATCATGTTAGGAAGTGTCACCCGTGTCAAGTGCATGGTCACGCCATTCATATCCCCTCATCATCACTGCATTCCGTGGTCAGCCCCTGGCCATTCACCATGTGGGCGTTTGATATCGTAGGACCAATTTTTCCAAAGGCCTCAAACGGACACAGGTTCATTTTAGTAGCCACTGAGTATTTTTCCAAGTGGGTCGAAGCCGCCTCCCTGACAAATGTCCAGGGACAACATGTGGTGGCCTTCATTAGGAAAAACATCTTCGCTCGATTTGGAGTTTCAAGAGATCTTGTGTCCGATAATGGCACCCCATTTAAAAATGAGCGGATGGTCAAGCTGTGCAACAAGTATGGCATAAATCATCACTTCTCATCGCCTTACTACCCTCAAGGCAACGGCCAAGCCGAAGCCACCAACAAGACTCTCATTAGCATTGTTGAGAAAACCTTAGAGAAGGGTAGAACATGGCACGAGAAGTTGGATGAAGCCTTATGGGCTTATAGGACTTCCATCCACACTCCCACAAATGCCACGCCTTTTGAGTTGGTTTACGGCACAAACGCCATTCTCCCCATCCATACACGTCTGCATTCATTTCATACATCCGTTGCACTCGACCTCCCCCTAGAGACGCTTCAGCATGCTAGGATGGCCGAACTAGATCTATTAGATGAGAGGCGACTCCTTGCTATGGACCATGCCCATGCATACCGGCAAAGGATCGCCCGACATTATGAGAAACATATGAAACCTCGACACTTTGAAGTGGGAGAGCTCGTTTTGAAAATCATCCACCATCGTGGCCCACATCCACTTGGAAAGTGGCAGCCCAAGTGGGATGGCCTTTACATCGTGCGTGGAACCACCACAAACAATTCTTATTGGTTAACCGATGTCGAGGGTAGGAATTTAGCAGATCCCATAAATATTCAGTATTTGAAAAAGTATCACGTATAGGGTCTGAGTTAAATTCCCATTCTGCAAAAAAATTTTTGGGAAAATCTATTTTGAAACTTCGAAATCAAGGACTCAAGGTGAGTTGTGTAAACCTGGATGAGAGAATCGACATTTTGTGAAAAAGGTAGAGCTTTTCAAATATGTGGTTACATTTCAAAATCCTTCCTTTTACAAAGAAAGGCCTAGTTCAATATAGCAAGATATTTACAAGTAGTACGTGCTATTTCTAAATAGGCTGATCTGGAATGGATCGAGTATGACCTTGGGATAAGTCTTCCCCTCTTCTCTTCTCCTTCCAAAAGGAAAACTTGGCCAAAATAAAGGGAAATTCCTGCCAAAATCTCTTTCCAAAGAAAGAAACCTGAATCAAAAGAAAAAAATTGATTCTTCCATGGAAAAGAGGGATTAAAGAAAAAATACTCCCAAAGGGAGACCCTCTATGAAAAAAGAAAGAAAAAGGCCAAAAAGCTCAAAAGAGCAGTTTTTCGCCTTCTCTGCCTCAAACCACGGGACACTTCAGAAGGGACCGTGGTACTTCTTTCCCATCCCTACGACTTATCCCAAGCGAAACATGGTTCATTTCAGGGAATCCTAAAGTAAAAATAGGTTTACTTAACTTGAATTTCATCTTGTTTGAGAATTCGACGTTTTAAGTAAGGAGTAGGAATTTTAAAAATGTAGCTTGTTTTCTCGTAAAACCTCTGCTAGTTTAGCAAGTGTTGAGGCTCAAGTAAAGGCAAACACGAGGAGCTGAAGGTCCTTAGGATCAACGGTTCAAAAAGGTTTTTTCCTTCTAAAAACGAATTTTCCAAAAACTCGAACATCGAGCATACGTAAGGCCCGCTCACTTGGAGCAGCAGGTCTTCATAAAAGTCTCAAAAGTTCGACCATATGATTTGGTCTCTAGGAGATCGCCCTTTCTAACACCTCATCCATATCATGCACCTTTGCATATCCACGCATGAACATTTCATATATGATCTCCACTTAGGGCTAGATCCATAGAAAGTCCCCTTTTGGCAAAAAAATCCCCTCCTATCGGGTTTTTTAAAGAAAGGTTCTTTTTCTCGAAATTTGGGACGATCCCATATTCTCAAGATCAAATCCTGGAGAAAACAAACAGGGGTGTTATCTTCTTCGCCATTATCCAAATCAATTTGGATAATGCCAAAGAGGGGCATCTGTAAACACCCCAAAAACCCAAATACTTTTTCAAAACCAAATGCCTGGTTCGAAAACCAGTTCAAAAGATAAGTTTGGAATTTTCGAAAAACTCAGGAACTCAAAACATTTCAAAATTCTGTTTTCCAACCCTGTTTGAAACATGAAAAATCTTGAAAATGGACGAAAGTCTTATTTTTACGAAAGACCAGACGAACAGATGAAGCCTGGCTCAAAACAGTCGCAAAAGATTCAAAAAGTTCAAAGGTCAAGCCCAGCCCGATGAAAAGTGAATTTCGAGGACGAAAAAGAAGCCCAGGCCACAAACGCATTTCAAGCCTGAAACATCAAAGGCCAAGCCAAAAGCATCTCTGAAATCACGGAAAATCCAAGTCAAATGCAAGAAGAAACAGTCGAAACAGAGTCTAGAAAGACGAAAAGAAGCTCGGACGATGAAAATGGGAAAAACCCAGCGTAAGACGGAATCTTGATGAACTCAGGACCCGCACGAAGCATCCAGCTTGAAACGCCAGAAAGGACTGAAGAAGAGAAAAATTTGGATCAAATCTGGATCCAAAAATCCAGATCCAGATCCAAGATCCATATCCAAACGAAACTTGGATTGGATTGGATTGGATCCGGATTTTAAAAACCAACAAAGGATCCATATCCACACAAGGGGCCTATAAAAGGACGTGAGTGGGCTGGCTTTGAAAGGGGACGAATTTCCAGCATTTCACGTTGATAGTTTGGGGGGGAGAAGAGAGAGAGAGAGAGAGAGAGAGAGGAAGGTCAACAAAAGGGGCTGGCCTTCCCCTCTTATTTTGTAAAATCGTGGGTGGATCTTGTGGGTTGCACTCAAGTGCAAGTTGAAGCATTTCACGCCTTGTATGTTGCTGGAAATGAAGAGAAACCTGGCGGCATTGGATGGGCTTTCTTTAATGGAGATTGGCTGCGTTGGAAACGAGATCAAATGGGCTGATAGGTTGTCAAGGTAAGCCCCTAAAATCCTGCCCAAAGCCCCCTCTTTTCGTACCTCTCAAAACCACCTAAGCTCTAGAACATAAAATGTCAAAAAGTCCAGCCAAGATGCTGGCCGAACTTCACTAAAGGAACGATCCTAGTTCTACCTAAGACTACTCTAATCTAGAACCATACCCAGCTCGGCCATTGGCTGGCCAAGCTCACCTTAGATCCCTCCCAGCCAAACCATCTAGCACTAAACCACCTAAACTATTTCCTAAACCAAAACTACTCCTAGAGACCTAGCCAAAACCGAGTGTCTAAAACACTCGGTTCCTTCCTTTGGACGAACCCATCTTCACCTATCTAGTTCGGCCCATGCTAGCTGAGTTCATTTTAGGTTTTTCCCTAAACTAAATCCATTACCTAAGTTAGATCCTAGCCAAAAGAACTAACCTAAACCTACCCAGCTCGGCCACCCTTTGGCCGAGCCACTTCCTTAGGATCTCACGTGAGATCAAACACCCAACACCAGCCCAAGCTCGGCCACCCTTTGGCCAAGCATTGCCCTAGAGCTTACCTTAGGGTTTCCCCTAAGATCACTCACTATCCCTAAACCAATCTCGACCCATTGTGAGACGAGTATCCCTTCACATCTCGCCCGAACCACTTCCTTAGACATCCCCTAACTCGACCACTAGCTGGTCAGGTTTTCCCCTTAGAACCTTGAGCTAACCTTCGACCAAAACAAACCACCTAGACCTAACTCAGATCCGTTAGTTTTTCACCCTAGATCTATCATATCTAAGCCCGAAACCCATAGTGCATTAGCTTGTCAATCTAGTCTAGGTCACGATCTAGGATCAACCTTCTACGCAGCTGGTCATCTCGCAGAGGAAAGTCCATCCAACGGCTATATCCAAGGTCAGGTTTCGTTGAAAAAGGAAGCCCAAGCAAACGACGAGTAAGTGCTCGAATCTGGTTCTTTACGTTGTTTCAAATTCAATTCAATTTGATACGGGGTTGTAATAATGGAGTGTAGTCTCCCCCCGAGATGTAATATTATGGTTTGAAACACGAATCACACGTACACTCGAGCCTTTCCGCTCTTATCTGCACACCTTTTGCACACAAAACGGGCCTCAACAGCCCATAGGATATAGCTCTATTTATATACATTCAGCTGGGTTTTAAGGTTCAAGTCGTGTGAGTTGTCTTTCATTTTATACACTCAAAGCACTCACTCACAATTGAGCCTTTCTGCTCTTACATATACATACGTATTTCCCCTTTCAGCTGGGTTTTTAAGGTTCAAGTCGTGTGAGTCGCCCTTTCAATTTATACACTCAAAGCACTCACTCACATTGAGCCTTCTCGCTCTTAAGATATAGCTATATATATTGATATAGCTATATATATTTTCCCTTCCGCATCTAAGATATAGCCATATTTCCCTTTCTGCTATTTCCCTTCTGCTATGTCTTTAAATTCCGGGTTTTCCCTTCAAGTTGTGTGAGTTTGCATTGCATATCCGCCACACCCGAGATAGGGAGCATACTTGCATCGAAACAGATTGGTCAAATCGTGTAGTACTTGCCTTAAATCGAGCATTGGATGCACACGACTACACGCCAAAATCAGCTAAAACCCGAGAGACATAGGAGCGCATAGATCCCATGTATAAAAGTTGCAAATTTGACAAAACCAATAGATAAAACACTTTCAAGTTTTTCAAAAAGAGTCGTGTTTGTGTAAAATCGAGTTTTCCTAAAGCATACAGACTGACCCTTGCGTGCCGGTGCAAGAAAGTCTGCGACGAAAAGAACCCACTTGTCCACAGTCGCCCCAAAAGTCAGATATTTTCAAAAATCACTTCGCTAGTTTGAGAAAGCTAGCTGGCACACCCTTTTTAAAGCGACGTAAGCACGAAAAGATTCGCTTCAGGCCTAAGAACCCGGAGACGAGGATTTTCCGTGTCTACACCTAGCATCAACCCTCTACCTTAGTGACTCTCCCTAACCACCTCAGCCCGAGGCACCACAGCTGCACCATCCCATTCAGCTGACAAGTCCCCAAGGCGCCACACCCGTGCTCCTTTGTCATCCGGCCACACACCCTTGCCGTGCCATTCCAAGGAGCTCCCTCTTGCAGCCCAAGGCGACGCCCAAGCCCAAGCTCAAGCAAGTCACCTCCGAACCAGCTATACGTAAGTGCCTAACTCGGTCCTTATTTGTAGACTTGCTTAAGTTAAATTAAATTTGATACGGGGTTGTAATAACGGAGCATTGTCTCCCCCCGCTTGTAATAACGTGGCTTGGCACACCCACACACACGTGCACTTGAGCGTACCTCGCTCTTAGTTGTGCACGATTTTGAACACACACGGCCCTAATCAGCCCTTAAGATATAAATTTATTTATATACTTTAAGTTGCGTGGGGTTTTACTTAAGTTGTGTGTGTTGTCTTTAAATTCTCGCACTCACACACATTGAGCTTTCGCTCTTATTTGCAAGACCCAAGTAAGGGCCGTGTTATACTCTCCTTGGGTTTAATTTCATGTCGTGTGTGTAGTATTTCAATTATACACTCACACACATTGAGCTTTCGCTCTTATTCCCAAGGCCTTAGTTAAGGCCATATTGCAATTTATATTTGGGTTTAATTTCATGTCGTGTGTCATTTCAATTTTCGCACTCACACACATTGAGCTTTCGCTCTTATTCCCCAGGCCTTAGTTAAGGCCATATTGCAATTTATATTTGGGTTTAATTTCATGTCGTGTGTAGCATTTCAATTCTCGCACTCACACACATTGAGCTTTCGCTCTTACTTCCAAGACCCAAGTAAGGGCCCATATATATTATATACGTATTTCCCTTTCGGCTATGTCTTTAAGATTTGGGTTTTAAGGTTCAGCAGTGTGCGTAGTCTTTACATATATACACGGCACACACTTGCACTATTGAGCCTTTCCGCTCTTAAGATATAGCCATATTTCCCTTTTGCAATTTCCCTTCCGCAATTCCCCTTCGGCAATTTACATTACAAGTCATTTCCCTTCGGCATTGTCTTTTAAATTCGGGTTTTCCCTTTGGAGTTGCGTGAGTTTGCATTGCATATACGCCATACCACGAGTTAGGACGCATATTGCATCAAAGCAAACCAGACACTCCCGTTCAAAATCGCCCCACTTAGGCTGAGTGTTCATAACACACACCTAGTTGGCCCAAAAAGGGATAAAAAGAAAGACTTAGGCACGTGCAAATCCATGTGAAATAAAAACTGAAAATCATGCAAAAACAACCCGAATCAAACACCTCAAATCATTTTCATAGGTTCTTATACTCAAAAACTCGATTTTTAAAAGCGTACTGATTGACCCTTGCGCATCGGTGTAAGAAGGTCTGCGACGAAAAGAGCTTGCTTGCTCACAGTCGCCACGTTAGGAGTAAGATTTAAAATTCTCTTCGCTAGCTTAAGTAAGCTAGCTGGCACGTCCTTTTGCTTAATTAGGACTTAGGCACACGAAAAGGCTCGCTTCAGGCCTAAGAACCAGGAGCGGGAATTTTCCGCGTCTACAGTTATTTGGCACGCCCGGTGGGACGTGAGTCTTTTAAAATCAAGTTACTCTAGCAATCTTGCGAAAATATTTTCAAAAGATGTTTGTTTTAACTCTTTTCTTTACTTACATAAGAATTTTGAAAAGCTTGAAAGCATGTCAAAATCCAACCCAAGTGAAGTGTCGAGCCAAGGCTCATGCGCATCAAGTTCTCACTCTAGGAGGATTTTGAAAAATAAGATCAAACTAGACGAGATAGAGGACTTGAGAAGGGAATTTGAGGCCAAAATCGATGCTCTCAGCCAAGAGGCTGAAGTAGGCGATTCATGTTCATCGAATGGTGAACAAAGGGCCAAGAAAAAAACTGAAAAACCTCGCAAGCACAAAGAGGCCTCCGTAATGGAAGGCAACCAATACCACGAGTCCTTCACACAAAAGGACCGTAAAGCCCTACAACAGCTACTGAAAGGGCAAAATAAAGAGAAAAGGAGTTACGCCCTGTCTGATTTCCTTCTCATGGATTACGAAACAGACAATGACGATGAAATACCGAACTTCCATCGGTATGATGGCATGGGAAACCCTAGGTCTCACTTGCAACTTTTCTCACGTCGAGCCCATAAGAAGAAAAAGGACTTATGAAATGGGTGTATTGGTTCCCTTTATCCCTTAAAGGCACAGCTGCTAAATGGCTAGCTTCCTACGATTTAAGCTAGTTCGCTACTTTTGAAGAGTTAGCGAACTGCTTCATGCAAAGATTTGCACATAACGTAGAAGTCACGCCGACTTTAAACACTTTAAGGGATACGAAGCAAGGCATGAACGAAGACGTACATGCCTTCATTATTCGATGGAGGTCCATTTTGGGCCAAGTGCGAGAGCCAATATCTGAAGGATGCGCAGTCATGCTCATCCTGGATAATTTTAAAAGCGAGTTAAAGACCCTTCTCTCGCTCTATGAGATCTCAACTTTCCATAAGTTGATCAAAAAAGCATCCCTTTTCGAAACAAACTTGAAAAAGGGGATATACGATCATTTATGGAAAGGAAGTGCCGTTTCCAAAACTCGCTTGGAGAAGCCCATCACTTATGGGCTACCCACGATGGACAAAGGGGCAAAGCCCCATAAAATTGCCAATGTCCGGGTGGATCCAGGTGTGGCGGGCACTTCCAAAAATTTTGAAAAATTAGAAAACAAAAGGGAGAGAAATTTTCAAAAGCCGATTGAAAAACAGGAGTACACACTGCTGAGGCAACCTGTGTCGGAGGTCCTAGACCTCCTACTTGCCCAAGGCATGATTGAACTTCCTGAAATCCCCGAGGGAGTCACTTCCAAAGGGGGATAATTAAATCGTTTTTGTAAGTTTCATCGGCTCAAAGGCCATGATACAAAACGTTGTTTCTCCCTTTTAAACAAAATAGAGAACTTGATAGCGGAGGGCCGGCTCCAAGTCACTGCGGAACCTGAGCCAACTCAAGCTATCTTCAAAGAACCCTTTCCCAAGCATGCCAGTAGCAGTGGGAAAGGAAAGGAGGTATGTACCCTCACCTTTTCAAAAGAACTGGCGCATTCATCTAAGTCTGGTCGACCCACTTGTGCGTCTACTCTTGTGCTTTACAAGAAGCCCGCCCAAGTCGTTATCCGGGGACCACTAGGAGCTGAATCCCCGGCTAAACCAGTTTTAAAACTTCAAGGTGCTCCTCAACTCATAAATTAGAGCTAGTTTTAGTGCAAACCCTAGGTCGGTCGTAGGGGAAGTGACTAGATCCGGGAGGATCTATCAACCCCCGCACCTATAAAGTGCTAAAAAGGTGGTTAGTGTGCCTGACCCCTCAAAAGCATGTATTCCTAGAGTTCTGCCAAATGCAAACAAGGAAAAAATCATCCTAAATCCTTATGATTTCGAAAACCACCTTTCAAAGATTCCTTCCTATCCACATGTCTATCCTAGAGCTTATACAAACTTCACCTAGGCATAGACACGTGCTAGAGAAAATTCTAGAAAGAGCCAAGGTTGATTCAAACATAAGTCCGAAATCTTTGTCTAACCAAGTGGCCTTAATAGGAGCGAAATCGCCCATCACTTTCTCGGAAGATGATGTAGATAGACCCTACGAGTCCCACAACCAGGCCCTGCATATCGAGGTGGTTCTGAATAACCACTCTCTGGACAGGTGCCTAGTCGATGGGAGAGGAGGGCTCAACATCCTTCCACTTCATGTGGCGTATCAAATTGGAGTCACCTTGACTTCTGTGAACCCAAGCCCCATCGTTATCACTGGATACGATGGGAATGCGTCTAGACCTTTAGGATCGATCGAACTCTAGATGGAAACGGGAGGGATCACACACACGGGGGTGTTCCATGTCTTGGACATCCACCCCCATTATAACCTGTTGTTGGGAAGGCCCAGGATACACAGCTTGTGTGCTGTGCCATCCACCTTCCACAGGTGTGTCAAGATCCCTTTCAAGGACCAAGTCGTGGTGATCCTAGGTGAGTGTCACCCTCAGCTTCAGGGGATCATAAACTCTCTTTGTTTGTCGAGTTCACAGGCCCATGAGGCTAACCTGGGGTAGACCATGGTCGAGCCACCAAGGCTCGTGTTAAACAACCCTAAGAAGGTTGTGTATGTGAAGGGGCCGCCCAAAGCAGGCGCCCTCCCGATCCTAACCCTTCTAGGAAGACCCAAGCATCCCTTATTTCCAAAACCCTTGGACAAAAAGCCATACGAGCACGATATGGATGACATCAAGTTCCAGGACCACGATTTATATCCTAACTTTTCAAAAAATAAAAATTCATGGAACATGCTGTTGAATATGGGCTACACGCCCTATAAAAGTCTAGGGGCACAAAACCAGGGTCTCCTAGAGCCCATTCTTCCTAGGGCCAACCCAAGCTGATATGTGATTGGCTATACTCCCAAAATACCGCCAGAGCCACCCCTTGTGACCACCTGGGTCAAGGGTGCCCTGGAGCCTACCCTAGAAGAGACCTACGATTTAGACCTCTTATTTCGAGTCTAACCCGTAGTGTTTTCCCTTTGTAGGTATGATGGAAGATCCCTTTCATAAAAATACAAAAACATTTGGAAAACGTAATATCAAAAAAATAAAAAAAGAGGAAAAACAAAAAACAATGGAAAATCAAAAACTCGAAAATAGAGTGGTTTGTATAGTTCCTAAAGTTCTTGTTTTGCAAAAACCAAAAAAAATCAAAAATCTACAAAATACCAAAAAGATTTTGTACATTGCTGCTCTTGGTAAGACTTTGGAAAAAGGAAAGGATTTCGAAAGAAACGTCGTCTGCATAGCCAGACCAAAAATTTTGAAATCAATTGAAAATCCAAGTATAAAACCAGGTCTTTTGAAAACTCACGCATCAAATTCCCTCGGGTCTATAACCCACGAGAATGATCGAAGCCCAGAAGTGTATCCCCTTGAGGAAGATCCCACTTCTGAGCTCCTAGAATTTCATAAAATTCTCTATTTTGAAAGACCTTCCGATTCAGTAGGAGGAGATTTCATTGAGGTGAACCTAGGGAGCGATTCCAGTCCCAAAACCATCAAGATAGGCGCATGTTTGCATAAACATGAAAGATCAGCATTCATTGCATTTCTACGAACCTATTTAGATGTGTTTGCATGGACGTATGAAGACATGCCGGGCATAGACCCCAGCATTGTCGAACATCATCTTCCCTTAGATGCTGATGTAAAACCCATAAAGCAGAAGCTTAGGAAAATACACCCGAATGTACACATGCAAGTCAAAGAGGGTTTAGAAGATCTGTTAAAAGCCGGATTTATAAAACCCATTGCGTATTCTGATTGGTTGTCAAACATCATTGTAGTTCGAAAAACCAATGGGAAAATTCGAATATGCATCGATTTCAGAAACCTGAATAAAGCCACTCCAAAGGATAATTATCCTTTACCAAACATAGATTTGATAGTCGATAGTACTGCAAATCATGAAATGTTTTCATTTATGGATGGCTATTCAGGCTATAATCAAATTAAGTTAAGTCCACGAGATCAGGGTAAGACCGCATTCACAACCCCGTGGGGCACGTACTGCTATACAGTCATGCCCTTTGGTTTGAAAAATGCCGACGCAACATACCAGAGAGCCATGACCACGATCTTCCATGATCAGATTCATGAGCTCGTAGAAGTGTATGTAGATGATCTCTTGGCAAAATCCAAAACCCGATGCACTCATATCGAATGTTTGCAAAAGATTTTTGAAAGGCTTAGGCTTTACAAAGTAAAGCTAAACCCTCAAAAATGTGTATTCGAGGTAGAGTCTGGAAAGCTTCTAGGCTTTATGGTAAGCCAAAGGGGTATAGAAGTTGACCCCTCTAAGTGTCGAGCCATTATAGACATGGCTCGACCCTCCAATCTCACCCAAATTCGTAGCCTCCAGGGTCGATTACAGTCCATTCGTCGATTTATATCAAATCTGGCGACTAGATGCGAACCCTTCAACAAGCTGTTGAGTAAGGGTACGAAATTCTTATGGGATGACGACTGCCAGAAGTCCTTCAAGAGACTAAAGGCATACCTGGTTAATCCCCCCGTTTTGAATCCTCCAAAGCAAGGAAAACCGCTTTTACTTTACATTTCTGTGCATGCGAATGCTTTGGGAGCCCTATTGGCTCAATACGAGGATGACACCCATAAGGAGTATGCCATCTACTATATTTCGAAAACTCTCTTGGCTTATGAACGAAATTATTAAGCCATGGAGAAGATGTGCTTGTCCCTAGTCTGGGCCTGCCAGAAATTCAGACGCTATTTTCTAGATCATGAGATCTGGATAGTGTCCAAGCTTGATCCAATCAAGCACTTGTTCAAAAAACCCATTCTCACAGGTAGATTGGGCAAATGGCAACTCCTTCTAATGGAGTATGACCTAAAATACCACCACCAAATCTCCATTAAGGGGCAAGCCCTAGCAGACTATGTGGCTGAGTTCCCCCTGGAGGACACATATCCCACATTTGATGAAATGCCCAATGAAGGCATATTGCAAAACCATTTCCAAAACCACATTTTGGCAAACAATTTCGAAAACCAAGTGTGGAAGATGCACTTCGATGGGGCATGAAACCAATGAGGGGCTGGTGCTGGGGTCATCCTCATCTCCCCTGAAAAGGGCGAGATTCCCATAGCAATCCGCTTAGATTTCGAATGTTCCAACAACATAGCTGAGTATGAAGCACTCATACAAGGCTTAAGGATTTCGAAAACTCTAGGGGCATCATGCATCGAGGTCTTTGGAGATTTGCTCCTTGTTATAAACCAGGTTTTGAAATTTTGGCAAGTACGTAATGAAAAACTACTTCCATATCACGAGTTGGCCACTCGATTGGTTGAGTCGTTCCAATTGTGCAAACTCACACACGTAGGAAGAGAGGACAATGGCATTGCCGATGCCCTCTCCTCCTTGGGTTCATCCCTAAAGGTCGATCCCATCTCAGGGACCCGATCTTTAGAAATATGGCATGCGCCCAACCCATCCACACATGATTTGGATATTTGCCAATATAACCCAGACTCTATTGAAAAACTATGGTTTTACGACATCAAACATTTTCTAGAAAATGGGGGATTCACCGAGGATGCCACGTCTAAAGATAAGGCATTCCTCCGTAAAATTTCGACCCGATACACCATTCTGGGTGGGGTTCTATATAAGAAAAGTTTTACCGGCATCCTACTTAGGTGTATCAATCTAGAGGAGGCTAGGATAGTGATGTATGAGTTCCACGATGGAGAATGTGGAGGTCATGTCAATGCCAACATGATGGCAATGAAAATACTTAGAGCGGGCTACTTTTGGTCCACCCTGAAAAAGGATTGTCACGATCATGTTAGGAAGTGTCATCCATGTCAAGTGCATGGGCACGCCATTCATATCCCCTCATCTGCATTGCATTCCGTGGTCAACCCCTGGCCATTCACCATGTGGGCGTTTGACATCGTAGGCCCTATATTTCCAAAAGCCTCAAATGGGCATCGATTCATTTTAGCAGCCACCGAGTATTTCTCCAAGTGGGTGGAAGCCATTTCCCTGACCAACGTACTAGGGCAACATGTGGTGGCTTTCATTAGGAGGAATATCTTGGCTCGATTTGGGGTTCCACGAGACCTTGTGTCTGATAATGGCACCCCATTCAAGAACGAGTGGATGGTTAAGTTGTGCAACACGTATGGCATAACTCACCACTTCTCTTCGCCCTACTACCCTCAAGGCAACGGTCAAGCCGAAGCCACAAACAAGACTCTCATTAGCATAATTGAGAAGACTTTAGAAAAGGGTAGGACGTGGCACGAGAAGCTGGATGAAGCCTTATGGGCTTATAGGACTTCCATCCGAACTCCCACGAATGCCACACCATTCGAATTGGTCTATGGCACAAACGCCATTCTTCCCATTCATACTCAACTGCATTCATTCCATACATCCATAGCACTTGACCTCCCCCTAGAGAAGCTTCAGCATGCTAGGATGGCCGAACTAGATTTGCTAGATGAGAGGCGACTCCTTGCTATGGATCATGCTCGTGCATACCGGCAAAGGATAGCCCGACACTACGGCAAACACATGAGACCTCGCCACTTTGAAGTGGGAGATCTGGTTTTGAAAATCATCCACTATCGTGGCCTACATCCCCTTGGAAAGTGGCGCCCCAAGTGGGATGGACCCTATGTTGTACGTGCAACCACCACGAACAACTCGTATTGGTTTATCAATGTAGAAGGTAGGAATTTAGCAGATCCTATCAATATTCAATACTTAAAGAAGTATTATGTGTAGGATTCGGGTTAAATTCCAATTTTCGAAAACCTTTAGGGATAGCTGCCCTGAGACCTGAAAATAAGGTGCAAAGGCAAAATTGTGTGACCCAGAGTGAGAGAATTCGCACTTGTGAAAGAGTGGAGTCTTCAAAATCGAGGTTACATTTCAAAATCCTTCTTCTTACAAAGAAAGGCCTAGTTCAATATAGCAAGATACTTGCAAGTAGTACGTGCTATTTCTAAATAGGCTAATCTGGAATGGATCGAGTGTGAACTTGGGATAAGTCCTCACCTCTTCTCTTCTCCTTCCAAAAGGAAAACATAGCCCAAATAAAGGGAATTTCCCATTCAAAGTCTCTTTCCAAAAGAAAGAAACCAGAATCCAAAAGGAAAAATCGATTCTCTTGTGAAAAAAAGAGGGATTAAAGAAAAAATACTCCCAAAGGGAGACCCTCTATAAAAAAAAGGAAAAAGATTCCAAGAAGCTCAAAAAGAGCAGTTTTCCGCCTTCTATGCCTTAAACCACAGGACACTTCAGAAGGGACCGTGGTATCTCTTTCCCATCCCTGGCTTATCCCAAGCTAAAACATGGTTCATTTCGAGGAATCCTAAAGTAAAAATAGGATTTACTTACTTGAATTTCATTTTGTTTGAGAATTCGACGTTTCGAGTAAGGCGTAGGAATTTAAAATATGCCTTGTTTTCTTATAAAACCTCCACTAAATAAGCGAGTGTCAACACTCAAGCAAAGGCAAATACGAAGAGCTCGAGATCCTTAGGATTAAGACTCAAGACAATTGTCCCTTTTGTAAATAGATTTTGAAAAATTGAACATCGAACAGCATAGGATCTGCTCACTTGGAGCGACAGGCCTTGTAAGTCTCTAGAGTTCGACCATATCTGGTCTCTGGGAGGTCACCACTCTTGGCACCACACCCATGTCATGCATCTACATCCCACACATGGCACTTGCATAAACATGATCCCATTTTAGGACCAGATTCCATACATATCCCTTTGGCGTGATATCTCCTCCTACCAGGGTTTTAAAACTGAGATTTTGCTAAAGATTGGGATGATCCCATATTTTCGTGGTTAGATCTAGGGAGACATTGAAAGGGGTGTTTGTCATCTTTGTCATTATCCAAATTGATTTGGATAATGCCAAAGAGGGGCATCTGTAAACACCCCGAAATCCCATGAACTTCTCAAATAAACCTGGTTTTTGTAAAAGCAGCCCCAAAGGGCTATTTTGAGTCTGGAAACCCAGGAGCCTTCCAGACAAACCCTGTACAGATGTTTAAACTGTATATGTTTTAAAATATGTATGATAGGCTTTCAAAACTTTTTAAAACACATTTTGAAACCCCACGAAGCGGCTTGGCCTGATGAAAGCAGGACTAGAAGAGCTAAAGAGAGCCCGAAACCAGAGCACATGTCGAGCCCGGCACAGCAACTCTCGTGTTGGATCCACCCCCAGGATCTCGAACATCCAAGTCCCTATTATCAGCAAGAATCGTATGAAATCATCTTCGGAAGGTGAAAACAGAAGCGAACGACCATGTTGGCGAAGACCCAACGCAGACGGAGTACTGATGTTGTCAGACCCCGCACAAACCGTTCGTTTCGAACATACCCTGAAGGAGTCAGAATTCAGTTTGGATTGGATCTGGACCATTTATATCCAGATCCCAATCCAAACGTATGTGTGGATTTGGATCCAGAGATCCAATCCAATATCCACATCCATGGCCCACATCACCTTCTCATAAATGGAGGTGGGGCCCACTTGAAATTCACGTGGGATTATGGGAGAATGGGGAGGATAAGCATGAGGGGAATTGTATTAAGCTTGACTTGTGTGTCATGTTTGGGGTTAATCATGTGGGTTAGCTTAATTAGTGTGGGTTTAAGCTTGTATGAGCCAAAACCTAACCTAGGGCTGCACCAACATGATGCAATGAAGTCTATGGGTTATGCAAAGGGAGCTTCCTAACCCAATCCTAAGCCAAAACCCCTAATCCTAGCCCTTTACCCTAATCCCAGCCTAATCCTAACCTAATCACCTAACCCACTTCCCTAATCCCGGCGTAATCCCAACCTAATCACCTAACCCACCTCCCTAATCCTTCCCTAAACCTAGCCTGATTCCCTTAATCCTAACCTAATCCTAGCCTAAACACCTAACCCACCTCACTAAACCTCACCCCAAAACCAACCCACCTAGCTAAGCCCTAAACCACTAAACCACCCCACCTAAACCTAGCACACCATATTCCTAAAACCACTTAAAACAAAATATCTGGCCCCCCCTCAAAACCAGCCCACCTTATCACCACACCACCACCACCTAAACCACCAAACCGCCCTCTCAAAACTAGCCCCAACCGCCCCTTTGAAACCTATAAACCCCCCCTAGTAGGCGGGTTTTTCAATCTTTTTCAGCCAACATTTGGGTCAGCCAAGCCCTCTCTCACCTTGCTCTCTTCTCCCATCTGCACCACCACCACTTCTTGGCCAGCTCCACCTCGCTCCACCACTACCTCCCGGCCTGCTCCACTCCACGTTGCCACCGACCGCCCGGCCATCTCCATCCACCTTCCATTCGGCTGCCCTCCTTCCACACACCGACCCCCCCCTCCTATCCGGTTAGTACCTCATCCCAACTTCACCCTATCTTCACTCCCCCTCCACTCTTAGCCACCCCATAGCACCCTACCTTAGCCTAGTTTTCACTCCACTCAGCCAGCCACCACCCTTCAACCACACCCATTACGCCACCCGCTTCCCTACTTTCCCCTTTAGTAACACCCCAGCCACCTTATCTTGCTCCCTAGGACCTGCCCCCTCCACTCTTAACCACCCCTTAACTCCACCTTCCATAGCACCCTACCTTCCCATCCGTGACATCCCCCAGCCGGCCACCACTTAAACCGCCCCTTCCGCAATTCCCCTTCGGCAATTTACATTACAAGTCATTTCCCTTCAGCATTGTCTTTTAAATTCGGGTTTTCCCTTTGGAGTTGCGTGAGTTTGCATTGCATATATGCCATACCACGAGTTAGGATGCATATTGCATCAAAGCAAACCCCACACTCCCGTTCAAAATCGCCCCACTTAGGCTGAGTGTTCATAACACACACCTAGTTGGCTCAAAAAGGGATAAAAAGAAAGACTTAGGCACGTGCAAATCCACGTGAAATAAAAACTAAAAATCATACAAAAACAACCTGAATCAAACACCTCAAATCATTTTCATAGGTTTTTATACTCAAAAACTCGATTTTTAAAAGCGTACAAACTGACCCTTGCGCATCGGTGCAAGAAGGTCTGCGACGAAAAGAGCTTGCTTGCTCACAGTCACCACGTTAGGAGTCAGATTTAAAATTCTCTTCGCTAGCTTAAGTAAGCTAGTTGGCACGCCCTTTTGCTTAATTAGGACTTAGACACACGAAAAGGTTCGCTTCAGGCCTAAGAACCAGGAGCGGGAATTTTCTACGTCTACACTCTTCTTATGGCGAACCCGCCAAGGCTAAGAAAAAACCTGGCAAGTCCGAAACGCCCAAGGAAACCTCCACAATGGAGGGGACCAATATCACGATTCCTTCACACCGAAGGATCGAAAGTCCCTTCAACAACTATTGAAGGGACAAAACATAGAAAAGAGATCGTACACCCTGTCTAACTTCCTTTCTTTGGATTACGAAATAGATAGTGACGACAATATACCGAATTTCTATCGGTATGATGGCATGGAGGATCCTAGATCCCACCTGCAACTCTTTTCTCGCAGAGCCCACAAAAAGAAAAAGGACTCTGCGAAATGGATATATTGGTTTTCCCTTTACCTTAAGGGGACTTCTTCAAGATGACTTGCTTCCTACAACTTAAGCTAGTTCACTACTTTTGAAGAGTTAGCGAACAGCTTTATGCAAAGATTTTCTCACAACGTAGAAGTAACGCCCACTTTGAACACCTTGAGGGACACAAAACAAGCTTCGAACGAGGATGTATATTCATTCATCGTTCGATGGAGGTCCCTCCTCGAGTAAGTGAGAGAGCCCATCACCAAAGGATGCGGAGTAATGCTCATCCTTGAAAATTTTAAAATGGAGACAAAAACGCTTCTTTTGTTGCATGAAATTTCCACTTTTCACAAGTTAATCAAAAAGGCTTCCTTCTTCGAAACCAATTTGAAAAAGGGGGTCTACGATGACCTGTGGAAAGGAAAAATTCTTTCGAAACCAAGATTTGAAAAACCCAGAACTTACGGGCTACCCACGACAGACAAAGGGGCAAAACCCCAAATGATTGCAAGCATCCGAGTGGAAAGAAATTCGGCTAGCACTTCAAAGAAGTTTGAACCAAAAAATGAAAAAAAATTATAAAAAACATTTGAAAAAAGGGAGTATACTCCACTAGGGCAGCCTGTCTCGAAGGTCCTTGACCTCCTGCTCACCCAAGGACTGGTAACGTTCCCCGAAATTCCTGAGGGGACACCTCCAAAATGGAGATTTTTAAACAAGTTTTACAAATTTCATTGGCTCAAAGACCATGATACAAACAAATGTTTCTCCCTTTTGAATAAAATTGAGAATTTGATAGAGCAGGGCCGGCTCCAGGTCACTGAGGAACCGGAGCCTTCCCAAGCTGTGCTTAAAGAACCCTTCCCCAATCACGCAAGTACCATTGGGAAGGGAAAAGAGGTATGTGCTTTCTCGACTTCAAAAGGTTTAGTGCATACATTGCATACTGGCTTCACTACTTGTCACACACCACCTTCTCTCATCATATACAAAAAAGCCAAATAAGTAGTGATCCGGGGAGCGCTTAGAGTCTTGCCCCTAGCTAGAGCCATTTTAGAAATTCTGGGTGCTCCAAAGCATAAAAATAGAGCCAACAAAGGAGCGAGCCTTAGGGAAGGTGTGGGCGAGGTGACCAGGTCCAAAAGGATCTATCAACCCCCACATCTAGAAAAAAATGCTAAAAAAGTGGTCAGTATTCCTCGCCCTTCAAAAGCATGCATTCCTAGGGCATCGCAGGTCATGGATAAAGGAAAAAATGTTTTAACCCCATATGATTTTGAAAATCATCTTTCCAAGATCCCCATAAACATGTCTATCCTAGAATTGATCCAAACTTCTCCCAGGCATAGACAAGTTTTAGAAAAAATCTTAGAAAGAGCCAAGGTTAACTCGACGATAACCCCTGAGTCCCTGTCCTTCCTAGTGGCACTGATCTGTGCTAAAACGCCAATCATGTTCTTGAAAGACGAGATAGAAAGACCATATGAAACCCACAACCAAGCCTTGCATATCAAAGTGGTATTGAATCACCATCCTCTAGATAGGTGTTTGGTTGATGGGGGAGGAGGTCTCAACATTCTTCCGTTACATGTAGCTTGTCAAATCGGAGTCACCCTGACCTCTATGAACCCAAGCCCCATCGTTATCACAGGATACGATGGAAATGCATCAAAACCTTTGGGAGCCATAGAGTTACCCATAGAAATAGGGGGCATAACCCACGTAGGGGTGTTCCATGTCTTAGACATACACCCCCATTACAACCTACTTCTGAGAAGACCATGGATACATAGCCTTCGTGCCGTGTCATCCACCTTCCATAGGTGTGTAAAAATCCCCTATGAAAACCAAATCGTGGTAATTCTAGGCGAAAGCCATTCTCAACTAAAGAGAATTCAAAACTTCTCCTGCTTGTCAAGTGATAAAGCCTACGGGACCAACCCCATGAAATCCTTGGACGAACCATGCAAGGTCGTCCTCCAAAAACCTTGGAATGTCGTATATGTCAAGGGGCAGCCCAAAGCTGACCCACCCAAAATCATGACCATCCTAGGTAAAACCAAACTCCCAATATTTCCAAAATCCCTAAATAGAAAACCCTTTGAGCATTACATGGATGATAGCAAGTTCCAAGGTCATCCGTTGTATAAAGAATTTTCAAAAACTAAAAAACCTTGGAACATGCTGTTAAACATGGGTTACATGCCCTACCAAAGTTTAGGGAACAAAAAATGAGGTTGTCTAGAGCCCATCTTACCAAATCCAAATCCAAATAGGTATGGGATAGGCTACATTCCAAGCATACCCCAAAACCACCACCTACGACCACTTGGGTCAAGGGTGCCCTGGAACCTACTAAAACCGAGACCTATGACTTAGACCTCTTGTTTAGAGACTGATTCATAGTGTTTTCTTTGTAGGTATGATGGAAGACCCCTCCTTAACCAAAAGGCCAAAAAAATTACATATTCTCAAAATCCAAAAACAGTTGGAAAAACCTAAAACCTAAAAACATTGAAAATTGCAAAAAATCCAAAAAAAGTGTGATTTGCATTTCTCCCAATATTTTTTCTTTACAAAAAACGAAAAAAATTGAAAAACTTGAAAATACCAAAAACAAAATTTTGTATATACCAGCTCCAGGGGTAAATTTTGAAAAAGCCAAGAAATTTGAAGAAAAAGTTGTCTTTATAAAAGGCCCAAAATCTTCAAAACTTGCATAAATTTCAAAACAAAACCAAGTGTTTGTGAAAATCATGCATCAACTCAAACTTCCCTAGGATTCAAAATTCTTGAGAATGATCAAAGCACAGAGGAGGATCCCCTCTTTCCTGAGGAGGATCAAACCTCCGAGCTTCCCGAGTTTCACAAAATCCTTGATTTAGAAAAACCTTCAAATTCTGTAGGAGGGGATTTTATAGAAATCGACCTAGGGTGTGAGTCAAATCCAAAGCGTGTTAAGATAGGCACATGTCTGTATGAGCATGAAAAAGCATTATTCATTGCATTCCTGAAAGCCTACATAGATGTTTTTGCATGGACCTACGAAGACATGTCGGGTCTAGACCCAAAAATTGTAGAGCATTGTCTTCTCCTAGAAATAGAGGCTAAACCTATAAAGCAAAAGCTTAGAAAAATCCATCCGAATGTATACTCTCAAGTAAAAGAGGGTTTGGAAGATCTTTTAAAAGCTGGATTTATAAAACCCATTGCGTATTTTGATTGGCTTTCAAATATAGTTGTAGTTTAAAAATCCAATGGAAAAATTCGAATTTGCATCGATTTCAGAAATCTGAATAAAGCCACTCCAAAAGATAACTTCCCTTTGCCAAACATCGATTTGATAGTGGACAACACTGCAAATCATGAAATGTTTTCTTTTATGGATGGCTACTCAAGTTATAATAAAATCAAGTTAGCCCCAAGAGATCAGGCTAAAACTGTTTTCACTACACCTTGGGGCACATACTGTTACACAGTTATGCCCTTTGGATTGAAAATTGCTGGTTCCACATACCAAAGAGCCATGACTACCATTTTCCACGATCAAATTCATGATCTCTTAGAAGTATATGTGGATGATCTCTTGGTAAAAGAAAAAACCTGATGCACACACATTGAATCTTTGCAAAAAGTTTTCGAAAGGCTTAGGCTTTACAAAGTGAAACTAAACCCTCAAAAGTGTGTTTTTGGAGTGGAATCAGGTAAGCTTTTAGGTTTTATGGTAAGCCAAAGGGGCATTGAAGTTGACCCCTCTAAGTGTCGAGCTATCATAGACATGCCTCCACCCTCCAACTTAACCCAAATCTGAAGCCTCCAAGGTCACCTCCAATCGATCAGAAGGTTTATTTCAAACCTTGCAATGAGATGCAAACCTTTCAATAAGCTTTTAATAAAAGGGGTGAAGTTTGTATGGGACGACGATTGCCAAAAAGCTTTCGAAAGATTAAAAACTTATTTGGTTAATCCTCTTGTTTTAAAACCTCCAAAGCAAGGGAAACCACTGTTACTTTACATTTTCGTGTATACGAATGCATTAGGTGCTTTATTAGCTCAATATGAGGATGATAGCCATAAAGAATATGCTATTTACTACATTTCGAAAACTCTATTGGCATATGAAAGAAATTATCAAGCCATGGAGAAAACATGCTTGGCCTTGGTATGGGCCTGCCAAAAATTCAGACACTACTTCCTAGATCATGAGATATGGATAGTGTCTAGTTTTGATCCGATCAAGCACTTGTTTGAAAAAACTATCCTCACGGGTAGGCTTGGTAAATGGCAGCTCCTCTTAATGGAGTATGACTTAAAATTCTATCATCAAACCTCCATTAAGGGACAAGCCCTAGCTGATTATGTGGCTGAATTCCCCCTAGAAGATTCATATCTCATACTTGATGAAATGCCCGATGAGGACATCTTTACAAACAATTTTCAAAACCATGTTTTAGCAAATTGTTTAAACGAAAACCAAGTATGGAAAATGCACTTTGATGGGGCAAGAAACCAAAGAGGGGCAGGTGCGGGAGTCATCCTTATATCCCCTGAAAAGGGAGAAATCCCCATTGCTATTCACCTAGATTTCAGATGTTCCAATAATATAGCCGAATATGAGGCACTCATAGAAGGCTTGAAAATTTTGAAAAATCTAGGGGCATCATGCATCAAAGTCTTTACAGATTCTTTACTGATTATAATCCAAGTCTTGAAAATTTGGCAAGTCAAAAATGAAAAACTCCTTCCATACCACGAATTCGCCACCAAACTGGTCGATTCCTTCAAATCATGTACACACACGTAGGAAGAGAGGACAATGGCATAGTAGATGCCCTCTCATCCTTAGGATCAGCCCTAAGAGTCAATCCCACCTTGAGAACCCAATCCTTAGAAATATGGCACTCACCCACTCCATCCATCCACGATTTGGAGATTTGCCAAAACAACCAAAATTCCACTGAAAAACCCTGGTTTCAAGACATTAAAAACTTCTTAGAAAATGGAGGATTTTCAGAATTAGCTTCTTCTAGAGACAAAGCTTTCATTTGAAAGATTTCAACCCGATACGTGATTTTGGGAGGGATTCTTTACAAAAAGAGTTTTACCGGCATCTTATTGAGGTGTGTAGACCTTGAGGAGGCTAGGATTATAATACATGAATTCCACGATGGAGAATGTGGAGGGCATGTCAATGGGAATATGATGGCTATGAAAATACTTAGAGCCGGTTATTTTTGGTCCACTCTTAAGTAAGACTGTCATGATCATGTTAGGAAATATCACCCATGTCAAGTGCATGGACATGCCATTCATATTCCCTCATCAACCTTGCATTCCATTGTCAGCCCGTGGCCCTTCACCATGTGGGCATTTGACATCGTAGGGCCAATCTCCCCAAATGCATCAAATGGACATAGGTTCATCCTAGCAGCCACCGAATATTTTTCTAAATGGGTTGAAGCTAACTCCCTGACTAATGTCCAGAGGCAACATGTAGTGGTGTTCTTTAAGAAGAATATCTTGTTTCAATTTGGAGTTTCAAGAGACCTAGTGTCTGATAATGGTACCCCTTTCAAGAATGAGAGTATGGAAAAGTTATGTAATACCTATGGCATAACTCATCACTTCTCGTCTCCATACTACCCTCAAGGAAACGGCCAAGCCGAAGCCATAAACAAAACTCTCATTAGCATCATTGAGAAAACCTTAGAGAAGGGTAGGACATGGTATGAGAAGCTTGACGAAGCCTTATGGGCTTATAGGACTTCCATCCGAACACCCACAAATGCCACGCCATTTTAGTTGGTGTATGGTACAAACACCATTCTCCCCATTCATACCAAATTGCATTCATTTCATACATCACTTGCACTCGACCTCCCCCTAGAGACTTTTCAGCATGCTAGAAACTTTGTCAATGAGGATTAAGGTGGATCGTGTGACCCTGAATGAGGGAATCGATGGTGTACATTTCAAAAGTCTTCATCTTACAAAGGAAGGCCTTGTTCAATATAGCAAAATACTTTCAAGTAGTACATGCTATTTCAAAATAGGCTGATTTGGGATGAATTGAGTAAATCATTGGGATAAGTCTTTCCCCTCTTCTTTTCTCTTCCCCAAAAGGAAAATTTGGCAAAAAGCAAAAATAGGGAAATCCCTCCAAAAAGTCGCTTTCCAAAGGAAAGCAGAATTGGAAAAAGAAAGAAAAATTGTTCTTCGATTGGAAAAGAAAAGATTGAAACGAAAAGAAAAATCCTCCCAAAAGGGAGGCCCTATATGAAAGAAAAAGAAAAACTTGCCAAAAAGCTCAAAAGAGCAAAATTTTCCGCCTCTTTGCCTCAAACCATGGGACAATCCAAAAGGGACCATGGTAACTCTTTTCCCTATCCCTACGATTTATCCCAATGAGAAAAAGATTCATTTCGGGGAATCCTAAAGTAAAAATAGGATCTGCTTACTTGAATCTCATTTTGTATGAGAATTAGACGTTGTTGGGTAAGGCGTAGAAATTTTGCAATGTTTCCTGATTTTCTTATAAAACCTCCGCTAAAGTAGCGAGTGTTAAGACTCAAGTGAAGGGAAACGCAAGAAGCTGAAAATCCTTGGGATTGAAGCTAAAAGGGTTTTCCCTCTTTCGAAATCGAATTGAGAAAAACCCCAAACATCGAGCAACATAAGACCAGCTCACTTGGTGTAGCCAATCTTCATAAGCCTCCCAAGCTCGATCATTGCATAATTCAGGTCTCTAGAAAATCATTTGTTTTTCTAGCATATCATCCATGTCATCCACTCATGCGTGCACACATGGTTATCAAATACATGATCCCAATTAGGACTATAACCACATTAGAAAAAGTCCCCTTTAGCGAAAATCCCCTCTTATTTCGAAACCCCAAGCTTGAAAAATCAAAAATTAGACGAAACAGAGTCTGGAAGGTGAGAAGATGGTCAGACAAAAAGATTGGGAAAAACCCAGCTCAAACGAGTCATTGGTGGAGCTAGGGCCCGTTCAAAACCGCCTGTTTCAAAACACCAAGAAAGACTGAAGAAAGAAGATTTTGGATTGGATTTGGATAAAAATATCTAGATCCAGATCCAAATAGTGTTTGTATCGGATTTGGATCTCAAAATCCAAATTCAAGATCCAAACCCAAGACCCACCCCTTGGCCTATAAATAGGACCAAGGGGGGGGGGTGAAAATGTTGACGTGAATCCTTGGGGAGGCCTGGGAAGAGAGAGAGAGAGAGTGGGTGGAAAAGTCAACTTTGGTGGGCTTTAGCCATGTGGGCTCAATCAAGAGTGAAGTGGGTTCAAGCCTTATGAACCTAGACCTAGCTTCGGGCTGCAACAACAAGGTGAAATGGCATGGACATGGGCTTGTAGACACGCGGAAATTTCCACTCTGGGTTCTTAGGCCTGAAGTGAACCTTTTCGTATGTCTAAGTCGCTTAAAGGGCATGCTAGCTAGCTTACTCAAGCTAGCGAAGTAAGTTTTGAAAATATCTGACTTATGGGGTGACTGTGGACAAGTGGGCTCTTTTCGTCGCAGACCTTCTTGAATCGATGCTCAAGGGTCAGTCTTTACGCTTTAGAAAACTCGATTTTAAGCAAACATGACCTTTTTGAAAAATATGCAAAGTGTTTGATTTGGGTTAGTTTGTCTTGTTACAGATTTTATCAACGTGGGATTTGCACGTTTCCTATGTCTTGGGTTTTAGCCAAACGTGCAATCAGTCCAGGTCCTAGGGTCAATATCTAAGCCGAGCAAGTGTCAGCAGAAACATATGTTGTAACCATTCACTAAGAGCTGCTTGTAGGGAATGCCCCGCACTAGGGACACCAAAGCTGGGTCAGCTGCTTGGTGCCAATTGCATTGCTTCTTGCATTCATTACAGTCATATGGGAGCCAAAGATGCCGGCTAGCATCAAAAGTAATTCTGATGCAGTCCCTTTGCTGAGCTTTGAACAACATCCACTAGCCTGCCGAGTCAGCAAGTTCAACACAGTGTGCATCCAATGCTCAATTGGGCGAGTTTTGCAAGGGTAGTTCGAGGTTACTTTGATGCAATATGTGCCCTATCTCGTGGTATGGCGAATATGCAATGCAAACTCACACAACTGAACCTTAAAACCCGAAATTTAAAGACATAGCGGAAGGGAAATTGCAAAAGGGAAATATGGCTATATCTTAAGAGCGGAAAGGCTCAATTGTGTAAGTGTATGCCGTGTATAAATTGAAATGCAACTCACACAGCTGAACCTTAAAACCCGAAATTTAAAGACATAGCGGAAGGGAAATACAACTATATATATATGGGCCCGAAGGTCGCCAACGTGTGCATGAGTGTTGTGTGTATATGTAAAGACAACTCACACGACTTGGAATGTAAAACCCAAATTGAATTGCAATATGGCTCTTATTAGAGTCTTGGGAGTAAGAGCGAAAGCTCAATGTGTGTGAGTGTGGAATTGAAAGACAATGCACACAACTTGAAAATAAAACCCCAAATTGAATTGCAATACGGCTCTTATTAGAGTCTTGGGAGTAAGAGCGAAAGATCAATGTGTGTGAGTGTGGAATTGAAAGACAATGCGCACAACTTGAAAATAAAACCCACGTAACTGAATTTATATAAATAAGACTATATCTTAGGGGCGGCCAAGGCCCATGTGTGTGCAAAAGTGTGCAACTAAGAGCGGAAAGGCTCAAGTGCACGTATGTGCTTGTGTGTCATACACCAATATTACATCTTGGGGGGAGACTACGCTCCATTATTACAACCCCATATCAAATTGAATTAAGTGTAGAAGGGGATATGAAATACTGAATTTGAAACACTTACGTGATTCGGATGTTTGTCCACTCCAATCTACACGGACTTGCTTGGCTTCGCACTCACGGATGAGTCTTCCTTGAAGCTTGAAGTGAAAGATAGCTGAATGGAGCCTTTGAGCTTGAGGGTTTATGAGGTTCACGGCACTAAGGGGTTGCAGGTTTGGTGTGGGTATGGGATAGTGTAAACACCCCGAAATCCCACGAATTTCTCAAAATCCATCTGGTTTTATACAAGCAGCCCCAAAGGGCCATTTTGAGTTTGGAAACCCAGGAGCCTTCCAAACAAACCCTGTGTATATGTTTTAAACTTTATCTTTCAAAAACATATGATATAGCTTTTGAAAACCCTTTTAAAACATGTTTTGAAACCCCGAAGTGGCTTGGCCCGATCAAGATAGGACCAGGAAAGCCAAGAAGAGCCCGGAACCGGAGCACCTGTCGAGCCCGGCGCAGCAACTCTTGTATCTGATTCACACCCCAGGATCTCGAACGTCCAAGACCCTGTTCTTATCAAAATAGCATTTGAAGTCATCTCCGGAAGGCAGAAACGGAGGCGGACGACTATGTTGGCGAAGACCCAACGCAGACGGAGTACTGATGCTGTCAGGCCCCGCACGAATCGTCCGTTTCGAACCCAGCTCGAAGGAGTCAGAGTTCAGTTTGGATTGGATCTGGACCATATATATCCAGATTCCAATCCAAACCCATATGTGGACTTGGATTCGGATTTGGATCCAGAGATCCAATCCAATATCCATATCCATGGCCCACATCACCTTCTCATAAATGGAGGTGGGGCCCACTTGAAATTCACGTGGGATATTGGGCATGAGAGAGAGTGGGGGTGAAAAATATCAAGAGTGTTGTATTAAGCTTGACTTGTGTGTCAAGTTTGGGTTAATCATGTGGGTTAGCCTAATTGAGTGGGTTTAAGCTTGTAATTAGCTAAAACCTAACCTAGGGCTGCACCAACATGGGGTGATCAAGGTCTATGGGCCATGCTAAGGGAGCTCCTTCACCTAAACCTAACCCAAAATGCCTAAACCTAGCCTAAATCCCTAATCCACCCCTAATCTGAACCTAATCACCTAACCCACTTCCCTAATCCCGGCCTAATCCGAACCTAATCACCTAACCCACTCCCCTAATCCTTCCCTAAACCTAGATTAATTTCCCTAATCCTAGCCTAAACCTAGCCTAAACCACCTAACCTAGCTCACTAAACCTCACCCTAAAACCAAACCACCTAACCTAGCCCTAAACCCCTAAACCACCCTTAGCCCACGATTTTTCCAAACCCCTAGTTTTAAAATATCTGGCCCAACCCCATCCAGCCCACCTTATCTACATACTACCCTACCTAAACCACCTAACCACTACCCACAACCCAGCCCTAACCGACCTACCCATCCCCTATTTAAACCCCCCTCATTGTGGGCGGGTTTTCCAAGTGGGAACCACTCTACCACCAGCCGGGCCCTCTCCTTCTCCCATCTTCCATCCAGCCGTGACCACTCTCCAGCAACTCCACCTGCTCCAGCAACTCCACCTGCTCCGCCACCTTCCCTCTTCCGTCCACCACCACTGCCCCCCCAGCCGGACGCCACCGTCTTCCCCCAACTCCACCAGCCGACAGCTACCTGCCCGCCACTCTCCCACTCCATCCGCCATTCCTCCCCATTCGGTAAGTCCCCCTAACTCCCTCAAAGCCACTCTCTACCACCTCTCCACTCTTAGCCACCCATCTTCCCTTCAGCTCAACCCCTTTGCCGCCACCATCTAAGCCTAGCCGAACCTAGGATAACCCAAGTGGCTGGCCACTACTTAGCCACCATCTCCCATTCGGCCGACCCCCCTAGGTGTCCTATTTGGCCTTCCCACTAGCTCACCTTTTAGGGCCAGTTTTCCCTAAGTACCTAACTTCCCTAGTGACCCTAAGACCCACTTAGTCAGCCACTCCAAACTCCCTACTTGGAGGCGCCGCCTACTTGCCACCGGCCCCCTTCGAGGCGTCTATCCCGCGCCCCACTTGCAGCCGGCCAGCACCCTTGATCACATACCTTTGCGGAGCTCCCGTTTGCAGCCCAAAGCCAAGGCCACGCTCAAGCAAGACCTCTACGGACCAGCTACTCGTAAGTGTCTAAACTCGGTCTCTAGTCATACACTTGCTTGAAATTCAATTTGATACGGGGTTGTAATAACGGAGCATAGTCTCCCCCCGCTTGTAATAACGTGGCTTGGCACAACCAAACACGTGCACTCTCTTAGTCGTGCACAATTTTGAACACACACGGGCCTAATCAGCCCCTAATATATAAGTATACGTATATATTTCATTTCCGAAGGGTTTTGTTTAAGTTGGGTGCGTTGTCTTTAAATTCGAACACTCTCACACACATTGAGCTTTCGCTCTTATTTGAAAGACCCAAGTAAGGGCCGACCTATACTATTTGGGTTTCATTTCATGTCGTGTGAGTAAGTCTTTCAATTTCAACACTCTCACACACATTGAGCTTTCGCTCTTATTTGAAAGACCCAAGTAAGGGCCGACCTATACTATTTGGGTTTCATTTCATGTCGTGTGAGTAAGTCTTTCAATTTAAACACTCTCACACACATTGAGCTTTCGCTCTTATTTGAAAGACCCAAGTAAGGGCCGACCTATACTATTTGGGTTTCATTTCTTGTCGTGTGAGTAAGTCTTTCCATTCAAGCACTTTCACACACATTGAGCCTTCGCTCTTACTCCCAAGACCTTAGTAAAGGCCTTATTGCAGTTATATTTGGGTTTCATTTATGTCGTGTGTGTAGTACTTCAATTCAAGCACTCTCACACACATTGAGCCTTCGCTCTTACTCCCAAGACCTTAGTAAAGGCCTTATTGCAGTTATATTTGGGTTTCATTTATGTCGTGTGTGTAGTACTTCAATTCAAGCACTCTCACACACATTGAGCCTTCGCTCTTACTCCCAAGACCTTAGTCAAGGCCATACTGCAATTTATATTTGGGTTTAATTTCATGTCGTGTGTGTAAGTCTTTCAATTCAAGCACGCACCCACATTGAGCCTTCGCTCTTATTTGCAAGACCCGAGTAAGGGCTCATATACATAAGATATATACGTATTTCCCTTCGGTTATTTCCCTTCGGTTATTTCCTTTCTGTTATTTCCCTTCAGTATTGTCTTTACATTTCGGGTTTTCCCTTTGGAGTAGCGTGAGTTTGCATTGCATCTACGCCATACCACGAGGTAGGACGCATATTGCATCGAAGCAACCCCCGCTCGAATTCGCCCATGTAGTGGAGTGTTCATAACACACAAACTAGGCGACCCAAAAAGGGATAAAAGAAAAGACTTAGGCACGTGCAAATCCACGTGATCTAAAATATGCAATCGCATCTTAAAGACCCGAAATAGACACCTCGAACCGTTTCGTAGACTTTCTCCCCAAAACTCGATTTTTGCAAAAGCGTACAGACTGACCCTTGCGCATCGGTGCAAGAAGGTCTGCGACGACAAGAGCTCACTTGCTCACAGTCGCCACGTTTAGAAGTCAGTGTTAAAAATATCTTCGCTAGCTTAAGTAAGCTAGCTGGCACGCCCTATTTGTATACATAGGCCTTAGACGCACGATAAGATCCACTCCAAGCCCCGAAAGAGGCGAAGAGGCGGGGATTTTCGCGTGTCTACAGATAGGAAGGTATGGGATGCTACGTGTGTTAGTGGCTTGAGTGGGGTGTTTGGTTTAGGGTGGGTTCAGTTGGGGTGTGATGTGGAGTTGGGATGGTAGGCGAGAGGTCACGACAGGGTTCGGTTGGGGGGGTATGGTGGTGCGGTATGGGGTCGAGGTGTGTGGTGAGGCGAAGGTCGGTTAGGGAATGTAAGGTGGCGGGATGGAGGGCTAGGAGATGGTGGCAGGTGGTGGCTGGGGCGTGGTAGTGGTGGCAGGTAGGGTGTAGGTCGGCTGGTAGGTCGGTGGAAGGTGAGGCGGTGGATGGGATGGGAGTCGGGGTCGGCTGGATGCGGGTGTAGCAGGGTGAATGCCAGGCGCCAGGCGGGTGGTAGGGCGACAGGCACTGGGCGCATGTCGCAGGCGCTAAGGCAGAGAGGGAGCGGGGTGTGCGCAAGGCACGTGGGGCACCTGTAGGGTGTGCGGCGCGAGAGCAGGTAGGATTAGGGGCTATTCAGGTGGTTGAAGGTGGAGGTGGTTGGGGTCTTAGGATAGGTTAATTAGGATTAGGTGGCTATGGGGTAATTAGGTGGGGTTTTATTAGGGTTAGATGAGGTCGGCTTAGGTGGTTTAGAGGGGTTAAGAAGAGAGGTTTAAGGTGCATTAGGGGGCTTACCTCTTAATGGCGGTTTAGGGTGTGCTTAAGCTCCAATCAGCCGCCTTAAGCCTCCTTGTTCAAGCAACTTCAACCCTTCAATTAAGGTGGGGCAACCCTTAACTAATCCTATACTAACCCACAATTAATAAACCCTAAAACAAATGAAAGCACTAAGCACTCACCTTAATGACCTTCTCTCTCCTCCAAACACTATTTGTATCCGATCCAAATCCAACATTTTTATGGATATGGATTTGGATATTTTGGTCCAGATCTGATTCAATCCAAACACTATTTGGATCCAATCCAAATCCAAACACTATTGGGATCGACCCAAACACTATTTGGATTAGCCTAAATCCAAACACTATTCACTATTTGGATTTGGATCTGGATATTTATGGTCCAAATCTAATCCAAATTTTCTCTAGATTGTCCTTCTTGGCTTCTCGAGGCGGATGATCTGTGCGGACCCTGGCTTCATCAGCACTCCGTCTGGTGTTGGGTTTCTCCAATCTTTGTCGTTCGGACTCCTTTTCGCCTTTTCGGACTCCATTTTGTTTCATTTATGGCTTTTCTGGTTCATAATCTCGAGGCTTGGATGAGAATGGTCGATCTGGCTTTCGGGTGCTCCTGGCTTGCAAACTGCTTCGTGCCTAGGCCTTCCATTCGCCTTTCAAACCTGGCTTTTATCAGGCAGGATGCTCTTTTGGGCTTCAAAACAGGTTTTTGAAGCTGCTTCTGGAATTGGCCTTTAGGAGCCACTTGTTGGCCTATTTTTGGATTAGGTGTCGTCTTTACATGCTCCACCTGTTCGTCTTTGGCCTTTTGGCAAAATGGGGCTTAGCCCGGGTTTAAAAACTCGTATTTGGATACGGGGCTTTCAAAACACTATTTACAAGCTTAAAGCAATATTTACAGGTTTTGAAACAATATATACAGGGTTTTGGGAAGGCTCCTGGGTTTTCAGAACTCAAAATATCCCTTTGGGGCTGATTTGCAAAATTTATTTGGATAATGGCAAAGACGACAACACCCCTATTTACTGTCTCCCTAGATCTATTCTCAAAAATATGGGATAGCCCCAATTTTAATAAAACATTTTCTTTTCAAACCTGGTAGCAGGAGATTTTCGCCAAAGGGGACTTTCCTATGGGTTCTAGTCCTAACTGGGATCATGTATAAAGTGTTCATGCGTGAATATGCAGGAATGTATGACATGGATGAGACGCCAAGAAGGGCGACCTCCTAGAGACCAGATCACATGGTCGAACCTTGGAGTCTTATGAAGACCTGCAGCTTTAAGTGAGCGGGCCTCATGTTGCTCGATGTTCGAGTTTTGGAAAACCTGATTTCAAAAGGGAAACTCCTCTTGGAACTCCAAATCGAGCCAAGATATTTTTCCTAATGAAAGCCACCACATGTTGCCCCTGGACATTAGTCAGGGAGGTGGCTTCGACCCATTTGGAAAAGTATTCAGTGGCTGCTAAAATGAACCTATGCCCATTCGATGCCTTTGGAAATATTGGTCCTACAATATCAAACACCCACATGGTAAATGGCCAGGGGTTGACCACGGAATGCAATGAAGATGAGGGGATATGAATGGTGTGCCCATGCACTTGACATGGATGACACTTCCTAACATGATCGTGGCAATCCTTTTTCAGAGTGGACCAAAAATAACCCGCTCTAAGTATTTTCATTGCCATCATATTGGCATTAACATGACCTCCACATTCTCCATCGTGGAATTCGTGCATTATAATCCTAGCCTCCTCTAGGTCAACACACCTTAGTAAGATTAGTAAAACTTTTTTGTACAAAACCCCACCCAAAATCACATATCGGGTAGAAATTTTCTGGATGAATGCTTTATCCTTGGATGTGGCATTTTCAGCAAATCCCCCATTTTCTAAAAAACACTTTATGTCATAAAACCAAGGTTTTTCATCAGAATCTGGGTTGTTTTGGCAAATTTCCAAATCGTGTGTGGATGGAGTGGGTGCATGCCATATTTCTAAGGATCGGGTTCCCAAAGCGGGATCGACCCTTAGGGCTGAACCCAAGGATGAGAGGGCGTCGACAATGCCATTATCCTCTCTTCCTACATGTGTGAGTGTGCACGATTGGAAGGATTCGACCAATCGAGTGGCCAACTCGTGATATGGAAGAAGCTTTTCATTTCTAACTTGCCAAATCTTTAAAACTTGGTTTATAACAAGTAATGAATCTCCAAAGACCTCAATGCATGATGCCCCTAGAGTTTTCAAAATTTTTAAGCCTTGCATGAGTGCTTCATACTCGGCTATGTTGTTGGAACACTCGAAATCTAGGCGTATGGCTATGGGTATCTCTCCCTTTTCAGGGGATATGAGGATGACCCCTATACCAGCTGTAAACACCTCGAAATCCAAAAATTTTGCAAAAACCAATGCCTAGTTCAAAAATCAGCTCAAAAGACCAAGTTTGGAATTTTCGAAAATCCAGGAGACTCAAATACTTCAAACCTCTATTTTCCAACCCCGTTTAAAACATGAATTTCTCAAAGACGGACGAAAGTCCCATTTTTGCAAAAGCCCAGACGAACAAGTAAAGCCTGGCCCAAAGCAGCTTCAAAAGAGGTTTAAAAGCTCGAAAGTCAGCCTAGCCCGATGAAAAGCAAATTTCAAAGACAAAAGAGGAGCCCAGGCCACAAGCGGACTTCAAGCCCGAAGCATCGAAGGCCAAGCCAAAAGCACCCCTGAAATCACAAGCAATCCAAATCTGAAGCAGTGAAAATTAGTTAAAACGGAGTCTAGAAAGGTGAAAAGGAGCTCGAACGACGAAATTGGGAAAAACCCAGCATAAGACAGAGCGTTGATGAAGTCAGGGCCCGCACAAAACGTCCCACTCGAAACGTCAGGAAGGACTGAAGAAGAGAAAATTTTGGATCAAATCTGGATCCAAATATCTAGATCCAGATCCAAGATCTAGATCCAGATCCAAATAAGATTTGGATTGGATCTAGATTTCAGAACCAATCCAGGATCCATATCCAATCCCCTTGCCTATAAAAGGACATGAGGGAAGCAAGTCAACGAAAGTAGGCTCGACTTTGCTTTTTGTAAAGGGGCTGGGTTTTATGGTAAAGGGGCTTGAAGAAGCTGCACCAAAGGAGATTCGGCTGAGCCTTATGCGTGAAGGAAGGCAGCTGCGTGTAAGGACTTGGACCGAGCTTGGCTGCAAGACAAAGGTTAGTGCCTAAACCTAATCCTAAGCCATTCTCTCCCTAACCATCTAGACTACCTAAACCCGATCCCCTAAAACCCACAAGAGCTCGGACAAAGTGCTGGCCGAGCCATTCCCTTAGGATCCCATTTGAATCCTACCTAAACCCGATCCCCTAAAAACCACAAGAGCTCGGCCAAAGTGTTGGCCGAGCCATTCCCTTAGGATCCCATTTGAATCCTACCTAAACCCGATGACCTAAAAACTACAAGAGCTCGGCCAAAGTGCTGGCCAAGCCATTCCCTTAGGATCCCATTTGAATCCTACCTAAACTCGATCCCCTAAAAACCACAAAGCCCAGCCAAAGTGCTGGCCGAGCATTGCCTAAGACTTTAGCTTAGAAACCTATCTAAAACCATTCCTAAAACTACCCAGCTCGGCCACAATCTAGCCGAGACTTTTCCTTAGGATCCCACTCGAACCTTACCTAAAACAAATCCCCTAAAACCTACCCAGCTCGGCCACCCTTTGGCCGAGCATTCCCTTAGAACATCCCTTTAGGATCTCGCCTAAATCATCCACAAGACACCAGCCCTTGACCCTCCTTGCTGGTCGAGCCCAGCCAAAGACTAAACTTAAACACTCGAGCCACCCTTGGCTTGAGTCACATCCAAAACCCCCAATACCTCAAACCAAGCCCACCATAGACCTAAATCAAAATCAGCCAAGTCCCTTGGCCGACCACCTCCCAGCTTTTTAACCTAACCTAGATCTAAAATAGGACCAACCTAAACCTATCCCTTTGGCAAGTCCAAGGTCATCCCGCAGCTGCACCAAGGAAGACGGATCCAAGTGACGAGAGAACCCTGAGAGACCACCTGTAAGTTTTAACTTCGGTCTTTTTTTTTACATTACTCCAAATTCAATTAAATTCATATGGGGTTGTAATAATAGAGCTTGTCTCCCCTCGGATGTAACATATGTGCTTGATACACGAACACACACATACACTCGAGCCTTCCTGCTCTTAATCGTACACAAGCACATACATGCACCTGAGCCTTTCCGCTCTTAGCTGCACACTTTTGCACACAAACGGGCCTTAACAGCCCCTAAGATATAGCTCTATTTATATAAATTCAACTGTGTGGATTTACATTAAAGTTGCGTGAGTTGTCTTTCATTTTATACACTCAAAGCACTCACTCACATTGAGCCTTTCCGCTCTTACGTATATATATAAAATTTCCCTTTCAGCTGGGTTTTAAATTCAAGTTGCCTGAGTTTCCTTTAAATTTATACACTCAAAGCACTCACTCACATTGAGCCTTTCCGCTCTTAAGATATAGCTATATGTTTCCCTTTCGCACCTAAGATATAGCTATATATTTCCCTTCCGCACCTAAGATATAGCCGTATTTTCCTTCTGCAATTTCCCTTCTGCTATGTCTTTAAATTCTGGGTTTTCCCTTCAAGTTGTGTGAGTTTGCATTGCATATACGCCACACTCGAGATAAGGAGCATATTTGCATCAAACCATCCTAAGCAAAATCGTGTAGAACTTGCCAAAATCGAGCACTTGATGCACACAACTACAAGCCTAAATTGGCAAAAACCCAAAAACATAGGAACGTGTAAATCCCATGAATAAAATCTGCAATTTGACGAGAACCAATTGATCAAAACACTTTCATACTTTTCAAAAAGGTCGTATTTGTTCAAAATCGAGTTTTTCCTAAGCGTACAGACTGACCCTTGCGCATCGGTGCAAAAAGGTCTGCGACGAAAAGAGTTCACTTGTCCACAGTCGCCCCAAAAGTCAGATATTTTCAAAATTTACTTCGCTAGTTTGAGTAAGCTAGCTGGCACACCCTAAAAGTGAATGTAGATTGCGAAAAGATTCACTCTAGAACTAAGAACCCGGAGTCGAAGATGTTTCATGTCTACACTAGCCCCTCTTTGGTTTTGTGCCCCTTCAAAGTGCATCTTCCACACTTGGTTTTCAAAAGAATTTGCCAAAATATTGTTTTGAAATTGGTTTAACAATATGCCTTCATCAGGCATTTTATCAAGTGTGGGATATACATCCTCTAAGGGGAAGTCAGCCACGTAGTCTGCTAGGGCTTGGCCCTTAACGGAGATCTGGTGATGGTATTTCAAGTCGTACTCCATTAGGAGGAGTTGCCATTTGCCCAACCTACCCGTGAGGATGGGTTTTTCGAACAAGTGCTTGATTGGGTCAAGCTTGGACACTATCCAGATCTCGTGATCTAGGAAGTAGTGTCAAAATTTTTGGCAGGCCCATACCAAGGCCAAGCATGTCTTCTCCATGGCTTGATAATTTCTTTCATAAGCAGGAGAGTTTTTGAAATGTAGTAGATGGCATACTCTTTGTGGGTATCATCCTCGTATTGAGCTAATAAGGCACCCAAAGCATTTGCATGCATAGAAATGTAAAGCAGAAGAGGTTTTCCTTGCTTTGGAGGGTTTAAAAGAGGGGGATTAACTAAGTATGCTTTTAATCTTTCAAAAGATTTTTGGCAATCGTTATCTCATAAAAATTTCATCCCTTTTCTCAAAAGTTTGTTGAAGGGTTCGCATCTAGTTGCAAGGTTTGAGATAAACCTGCGAATGGATTGTAGACGACCTTGGAGGCTACGGATCTGCGTGAGATTGAAGGGTGGAGCCATGTCTATGATGGCTCTACACTTAGAGGAGTCAACTTCAATGCCCCTTTGGCTCACCATAAATCCTAAAAGCTTCCCGGATTCTACTCCGAACACGCTTTTGAGGGTTTAGCTTTACTTTATAAAGCCTAAGCCTTTTGAAAATTTTTTGTAAGCATTCGATATGAGTGCATTGAGTTTTTGACTTAGCCAAGAGATCATCCACATATACCTCCACGAGCTCATGAATCTGATCGTGAAAGATCGTGGTCATAGCTCTTTGGTACGTGGCGCCGACATTTTTCAAACCAAAGGGCATGACTGTATAACAGTACGTGCCCCATGGGGTTGTGAAAGCGGTCTTAGCTTGATCTCGTGGGGCTAATTTGATTTGATTATACCCTGAATAGACATCCATGAATGAAAACATTTCATGATTTGCAGTACTATCGACTATCAAATCAATGTTTGGTAAAGGGAAATTGTCTTTTGGCATGGCCTTATTCAGGTTTCTGAAATTGATGCATATTCGAATCTTCCCACTGGTTTTTCGAAAAACAACTATATTAGATAACCAATCAGAATACGCAATGGGTTTTATAAATCTGGCTTTTAACAGATCTTCTAAACCCTCCTTGACTTGTGAGTGTACGTTCGTATGTATCTTCCTAAGCTTTTGCTTTATGGGTTTTGCATCCGAATCTAAGGGAAGACAATGCTCTACAACTCTTGGGTCTATACACGGCATGTCTTCATATGTCCATTGTAGACGCACGAAAATCCCCGCCTCTTCGCCTCTTTTGGGGCTTGGAGCGGATCTTCTCGTGTGTCTAAGGCCTATATATGCAAATAGGGCGTGCCAGCTAGCTTACTTAAGCTAGCGAAGATATTTTTTAAAACTGACTTCTAAATGTGGCGACTGTGAGCAAGTAAGCTCTTGTCGTCGCAGACCTTCTTGCACCGATGCGCAAGGGTCAGTCTGTACGCTTTGCAAAAATCGAGTTTTTGGAGGAAAGTCTACGAAGCGGTTCGAGGTGTCTATTTCGGGTCTTTAAGATGCGGTTGCATGTTTTTAGATCACGTGGATTTGCACGTGCCTAAGTCTTTTCTTTTATCCCTCTTCGGGCCACCTAGTTTGTGTGTTATGAACACTCCACTACATGGGCGAATTCGAGCGGGGCTTGCTTTGATGCAATATGCATCCTACCTCGTGGTATGGCGTAGATGCAATGCAAACTCACGCTACTCCAAAGGGAAAACCCGAAATGTAAAGACAATACTGAAGGGAAATAACCGAAGGGAAATAATCGAAGGGAAATAACCGAAGGGAAATAACCGAAGGGAAATAACCGAAGGGAGATATGTATATAGATTATGTATATGAGCCCTTACTCGGGTCTTACAAATAAGAGCGAAGGCTCAATGTGGGTGCGTGCTTGAATTGAAAGACTTACACACACGACATGAAATTAAACCCAAATATAAATTGCAGTATGGCCTTGACTAAGGTCTTGGGAGTAAGAGCGAAGGCTCAATGTGTGTGAGAGTGCTTGAATTGAAGTACTACACACATGACATAAATGAACCCAAATATAACTGCAATAAGGCCTTTACTAAGGTCTTGGGAGTAAGAGCGAAGGCTCAATGTGTGTGAAAGTGCTTGAATTGAAAGACTTACTCACACGACATGAAATAAAAACCCAAATAGTATAGGTCGGCCCTTACTTGGGTCTTTCAACTAAGAGCGAAAGCTCAATGTGTGTGAGAGTGCTTGAATTGAAAGACTTACTCACACGACATGAAATAAAACCCAAATAGTATAGGTCGGCCCTTACTTGGGTCTTTCAAATAAGAGCGAAAGCTCAATGTGTGTGAGAGTGCTTGAATTGAAAGACTTACTCACACGACATGAAATAAAACCCAAATAGTATAGGTCGGCCCTTACTTGGGTCTTTCAAATAAGAGCGAAAGCTCAATGTGTGTGAGTGCTTGAATTGAAAGACAACGCACCCAACTTAAACAAAACCCTTCGAAAATGAAAGTATATATATACACTTATGTATTAGGGGCTGATTAGGCCCGTGTGTGTTCAAAATCGTGCACGACTAAGAGAGTGCACGTGTGTGGTTGTGTCAAGCCACGTTATTACAAGCGGGGGGAGACTATGCTCCGTTATTACAACCCCGTATCAAATTGAATCTCAAGCAAGTGTACAACTAAAGACCGAGTTTAGACACTTACGAGTAGCTAGTCCGTAGAGGTCTTGCTTGAGCGTGGGCTTGGCCTTGGGCTGCAAGCGGGAGCTCCGCGAGGATAGGTGACCAAAGGTGCTGGCCGGCTGCAAGTGGGGCGCGGGATGGGCGCCTCAAAGGTGGCCGGTGGCAAGTGGATGTCGCCTCGAGGTGGGGGGTTAAAGGGGCTGAACAAGTGAGTTCTTAGGGTCACTAGGGGAGTTGAGTGTTTAGGGAAAACTGGACCTAAAGGAGAGTTTGTGGGAAGGCCGAATGGGACACCTAGGGGAAGGCCGAATGGGATATGATGGCTAGGTAGTGGCCGGCAGTTTGGGTTTTGCTAGGTTCGGCTAAGTGAAAAGGGTGGTGGCAAAAGGGCTAAGATGATGATAGGGTGGGTGGCTAGGAGTGGAGAGGTGGAAGGGAAGGGTTTTGATGGAGTTAGGGTACTTACCGAAGGGGGAGAGGCGGTGGAAGGCAATGAAAAGCAGGCGGGCAGGTGGGCTCTTGGCTGGTTCGGTTGGGTGAAGGTGGTGGCGTCCGGCTGGGGAATGGTGGTGGATGGAAGAGGGAAGGTGGCGGTGCAGGTAGAGCTAGTGGAGCAGGTGGAGAGTGGAGCAGGCGGGCAGGTGGAGAGTGGAGAGTGGAGCCGGCTGGGCTGAGATGAGGGCCTTCTAGCTTGAAACCCGCCCCCAAAGGGGAGGGGTTTAAATAGGGGATGGGTAGGTCGGTTAGGGCTGGGCTGAGGGTAGTGGTTAGGTGGTTTAGGTAGGGTGGTATGTAGATAAGGTGGGCTGGAAAGGGTTGGGCTAGATATTTTGAAAACTAGGGGTTTGGGTAGATTGTGGGCTAGGGGTGGTTTAGGGGTTTAGGGCTAGGTTAGGTGGTTGGGTTTTAGGGTGAGGTTTAGTGAGCTAGGTTAGGTGATTAGGCTAGGTTTAGGCTAGGATTAGGGAAATTAATCTAGGTTTAGGGAAGGATTAGGGAAGTGGGTTAGGTGATTAGGTTGGGATTAGGACGGGATTAGGGAAGTGGGTTAGGTGATTAGGTTCAGATTAGGGGTGGATTAGGGGTTTAGGCTAAGATTAGTCATTTTGGGTTAGGTTTAGGTGAAGGAGCTCCCTTAGCATGGCCCATAGACCTTGATCACCTCATGTTGATGCAGCCCTAGGTTAGGTTTTAGCTAATTACAAGCTTAAACCCACTCAATTAGGCTAACCCACATGATTAAACCCAAACTTGACACACAAGTCAAGCTTAATACAACACTCTTAATATTTTTCACCCCCACTCTCTCTCATGCCCAATATCCCACGTGAATTTCAAGTGGGCCCCACCTCCATTTATGAGAAGGTGATGTGGGCCATGGATATGGATATTGGATTGGATCTCTGGATCCAAATCCAAATCCAAGTCCACATATGGGTTTGGATTGGAATCTGGATATATATGGTCCAGATCCAATCCAAACTGAACTCTGACTCCTTCGAGCTGGGTTCGAAACAGACGATTCGTGCGGGGCCTGACAGCATCAGTACTCCGTCTGCGTTGGGTCTTCACCAACATAGTTGTCCGCCTCCGTTTCTGCCTTCCGGAGATGACTTCAAAGGATATTTTGATAAGAACAGGGTCTTGGACGTTCGAGATCCTAGGGGTGTGAATCAGATACAAGAGTTGTTGTGCCGGGCTCGACATGTGCTCCTGTTCCGGGCTCTTCTTAGCTCTCCTGGTCCTATCTTGATCGGGCCAAGCCACTTCGGGGTTTCAAAACATGTTTTAAAAAGGTTTTAAAAGCCATATTGTATGTTTTCAAAATATAGAGTTCAAAACATATGTACAGGGTTGTCTGGAAGGCTCCTGGGTTTCCAGACTCAAAAATGGCCCTTTGGGGCTGCTTTTACAAAACCAAGTTTGTTTTAAGGAATTCGTGGGATTTCGGGGTGTTTACATCCATGCAAACACATCGATGTAGGTTTTCAGAAATGCAATGAATGATGATGCTTCATGCTCATGCTCATGCAAACATGCGCCTATCTTAATGTGTTTGGGCTTTGTTTCACTCCCTAGGTTTATCTCTATGAAATCTCCTCCTATTGAATTCGAAGGTTTTTCAAAGTCAAGAATTTTATGAAATTCGGGGAGCTCGGAAGTGGGATCTTCCTCAAGGGGATCCACCTCCGGGCTTTGATCATTCTCGAGAATATTGAGTCTGAGGGAATTTGAGCTTAATGCAAGGGTTTTGAAAATACCTGGTTTTTAACTTCGGATTTCTATGGGTTTCGAAATTTTTGGTCTTGTTATGAAGACAACTTTTCTTTCGAAATCCTTGGCTTTTTCCAAGTTTTTACCAGGAGCAGCTATATACAAGGTTTTGTTTTTGATATTTTCTAAATTTTCGATTTTTTTGGTTTTTTGTAAAACCAGAACTTTAGGAACTATACAAACAATTCTTTTTTCGAGTTTTTCATCTTTTTCAAATGTTTTTTTTTTGGGTTTTTCAATTTTTTGAATTTCGAGTTTTTCCAATTTTTTTTGTGTTTTTGGTTGAGGGATATTCCATCATACCTACAACGGAAAACACAACGGGTTAGACTCTAAACAAGAGGTCTAAATCGTAGGTTTCTGCTTGGGTAGGCTCCAGGGCACTCTTGACCTAGGTGGTCACAGGGGGTGGCTCTGGTGGTATTCTAGGAGTATAGCAGATCCCGTATCGGCTTGGATTGGCCATAGGCACTATGGCCTCTATGAGACCCTAGTTTTGTGCCCCCAGACTCTTATATGGCATATAGCCCATGTTCAACAGCATGTTCCATGATTTTTTGTTTTTGGAAAAATTTTCATACAAGTCGTGGTCCTGGAACTTGTTGTCGTCCATGTTATGCACATAAGGCTTTTTGTTCAGGGGTTTTTGAAATAGGCGACTCTTGGCCTTTCCTGAGATGGTTAGTGTTTTGAGTGGGCTAGCCTTGGGCTGCCCCTTGATGTACACGACCTTCCTAGGTATTTGGAGTGTGAGCTTTGGTGGCTCGACCAAGGTCTGCCCCATTTTAGCCTCGTAGGCTTGGCAGCTTGATAAGCATGGGAAATTCTGGATTCCCTGAAGCTGTGGGTGACTCTCACCTAGAATTACCACAACTTGATCCTCGAAAGGGATTTTGACACACCTATGTGTAGACACGCAGAAATTTCCGACCCCGGGCTTCTTAGGGCCTAGAGTGAACCTTTTCGTTTGTTTAAGTCACTTAAAGGGCATGCCAGCTAGCTTACTCAAGCTAGCAAAGTAAGTTTTGAAAAGATCTGACTTGTTTGGGGCGACTGTGGGTAAGTGGGTTCTTTTCATTACAGACCTTCTTGCACCGATGCGCAAGGGTTAGTCTGTACGCTTTTTTTAAAAAAAGTCAATTTTGGGAAAACATAACCTTTTTTAAAAGTATGTAAAGTGTTTGATCGGTTTTATTTGTCTTGTAGTAGATTTTATCAACGTAGGATTTGCACGTTTCCTATGTCTCGGGTTTTAGCCATTTTAGGCGTGTGATGTGTGCATCAAGTGCCTAAGTATGGGCAATTTTACACTGGTGTATGGGGTTTGCTTTGATGCAAGTATGCACCCTAACTCGTGGTATGGCGAATATGCAATGCAAACTCACACAACTGAACGGGAAAACCCAAAATTGAAAGACAATGCTTAAGGGAAATTGTGTAAGGGAAATCGCAAAAGGGAAATATAGCTATATCTTAAGAGCGGAAAGGCTCAATTGTGTAAGTGTATGCCGTGTATAAATGGAAATACAACTCACACAGCTGAACCTTAAAACCCGAAATTTAAAGACATAGCGAAAGGGAAATACAACTATATATATATGGGCCCGAAGGTCACCAACATGTGCGTGGGTGTTGTGTGTATATGTAAAGACAACTCATACGACTTGGAATGTAAAACCCAAATTGAATTGCAATATGGCTCTTATTAGAGTCTTGGGAGTAAGAGTGAAAGCTCAATGTGTGTGAGTGTGGAATTGAAAGACGACGCACACAACTTGGAAATAACACCCCAAATTGAATTGCAATATGGCTCTTATTAGAGTCTTAGGAGTAAGAGCGAAAGTTCAATGTGTGTGAGTGTGGAATTGAAAGACAACGCGCACAACTTGAAAATAAAACCCATGCAACTGAATTTATATAAATAAGACTATATCTTAGGGGTGGCCAAGGCCCATGTGTGTGCAAAAGTGTGCAACTAAGAGCGGAAAGGCTCAAGTGCACGTGTGTGCTTGTGTGTCATACATCAATATTACATCTTGGGGGGAGACTACGCTCCATTATTACAACCCCATATCAAAATTTAATTGAATATAAAGCAAGTTAATGTAATAGACCGAGTTTAGACACTTACAAATAGTTGGTCCACCTTCAACTTGCTCAAATTTTGGGTTTGTGATTCGCTTTGGGCAGCCAAGAGTTGTCCCTTAGGTAGCTTGAGAGAGGCTGGGATTCAGGGTTGTTTAGGGACAGGTAGGGGTGCTGGCCGGGTTATACTAAGGTGCTAGGTTAGGGGTTAAGGCAAAAGATAGCTAAGGTATGGCTGAGGGAGTTGGGTGCCAGGGGCTGGTCGGTTGGTAGGGGAGGTAAGGTAAGGGATGAAAGGGGAAAGAAGGCAGGTGCTGGTCGGTTGGGTGGGTGCTGGTCAGCTAGGCAGGTGCTGCTGGAGCTGGGCGACTAGGGAAGCCGGGTGGAAGGGAGGTGGCAGCTATTGCAGGTTCTGGCTGGGAAGGAGGCGGCAGGTGGTGCTGTCCTAGGGGAGCCGGGTGGAAGGAAGGATGGCAGGTGATGGTGGTCTCGAGCAGGAGGCGGCAGGTGGTGCTGTCCTAGGGGAGCCGGGTGGAAGGAAGGATGGTGTTGGCTGGGAAGGAGGTGGCAGGTGATGGTGGTCTCGATGGAAGGGAGGAATCTGCCGGCTGGGAGTGAAGGGTTCCTACTGGCCGGCGCCTTGGGATCAGTTAATGGCTGGGAGGGATAAGGGAGCTAGGGACTAAGGTCGGTTGGTTAGTGGGTAGTTAGGGTGTGGCTGGGTCTAGTTAGGAATCAAGGGTCGGTTAGGTGGGCTGGGGCTAGATATTTATGTTAGGTTGGTTGGGATATATTGTGGGCTAGGACTTAATGGTTTAGGGTGGGGGTGGCTGCAACTAGTTTAGGTCGGTTTAGGGGATATTGTGGGTTGGGCTAGTGGTTTGGGGTAGGTCGGTTAGGTGGGCTGGGATCTAGTTGGTTAGGGATTTAGTTAGGGTGAACTATGGTTAGCTTAGGGCTAGTTGGTTAGGGTCTAGGTGGTCCAGCTAGGTGGGGTCGGCTAGGTGAAGTGGGTTAGGTTTAGGAGAGATGGCTAGGTGAGATAGGCTAGCTTGGGGTTAGGTTTAGAAACCTACCTCTTGAAGCCGGTCCTTCTTGGCTTGAGCCCACTTTGTCGTCACGGTTGCAGCCTTCTTTGGTCTAGACCTAGCTAGGATGCAACCCACTTAGCCCACTTGGCTTGACCCACACTCACCCTTGAGCCAACAAGGCTTGAGCCACTCACTCACTCTCTCTCCTTCCTTGGATTTCACGTGAACCTTTGTAATGGACCCCTCACCTCTATTTATAGGTATTTGAGGTGGGTCTTGGATTTGGGTTTGGGTTTGAGATCTGAATTCAGACCCAAATCCAAACATTATTTGGATCTGGATCATGGATCTCGGATATTTTGAGATCCGTATTCGATCCAAATCCAACATTTTTATGGATATGGATCTGGATATTTTGGTATAGATCTCATCCAATCCAAACACTATTTGAATCCAATCCAAATCCAAACACTATTTGGATCGACCCAAATACTATTTGGATTGGCCCAAATCCAAACACTATTCACTATATGGATTTGGATCTGGATATTTATGGTCCAGATCCAAATCAAAATTTCTCTAAATAGTCCTTCTTGGCTTCTTGAGGCGAACGATCTGTGCGGGCCCTGGTTTCATCAGTCATCCGTCTGGTATTGGGTTTCCCCAATATGTGTCATTCGGACTCCTTTTCGCCTTTTCAAACTCCGCTTCTGCTCATTTTCGTTCTTCCTGGTTCAGATTCAGGATGCTTGAGTGAGAATGGTTGATCTAGCTTTCTAGTGCTTGCAAACACCCCAAAATCCCATGATTTTCTCAAATATACCTGGGTTGTAAAAGCAGCCCCAAAGGGCTATTTTGAGTCTGGAAACCCAGGAGCCTTCCAGACAACCCTATACATACTTTGAAACTGTATACATATAGTTTTAAAACCTTAAAAAGGTGTTTTGAAACCCCAAAAGCAGCTTGGCCTGATGAAAGCAAGATCGAAGAGGCAAAAGAGAGCCCGGACCCAGAGCATACTTCAAGCCCGGTACATCAACTCTCCTATCAAAATCATCCCCAGATTCTTGGACATCCAAGCCCCAGATATCAGAAATTTGCTCGAAATGAATTCTGGAAGGTGAGAAGAAGAGCGGACGACAATGTTGGCGAAGACCCAACGCAAGACGGAGTATTGATGCAGTCAGGCCCCGCACAAACCGTTCATTTCAAAATGCCATGAAGGAATCAGAAAATCAGATTTGGGCCAGATCTGGACCATATATATCTAGATCCAAACCCAACATGCATTTGGATTTGGATTTGGATTTGGATCCAAAGATCCAAATCCAATATCTACATCCATGGCCCACATCACCTTCTCATAAATGGAGGTGGGGCCCATAAATATTTCACGTAAAAAGCTTGGGTAGAGAGAGAAAAAGAGGTGATAAAGTATGAGTGAGAAAGTTGGTAGACTTGACTTTTGGTCAAGGGTGGGTTAACCTTGTGGGTTTAGCCTAGAGTGTGGGTTTGAGCTTGTATGCACCTACACCTAACCTGGGGCTGCACCAACTTGCACATGGCTGCAAATGGTTCAATGGACCGGCGCCAAGGGGAGGTTCCTAAAACCTAGCCCTAAGCTAGCCCACCTCACCTAGCCATTCCCCCCTAAACCTGACCTAAACCTAGCCATCCTCACCCAAAACCGCCCCAACCTCACCTAGCCGACCTCACCTAGCTTACCTCACCTAGCTAGACCACCGACACCCTAACCAGCTAAGCCTAAACCCACCTTAGTGCACCTAATTAAACCCCTAACCACTAAGTCCCAGCCCACCTAACCGACCTACCCCAAACCACTCCCCAAGCCCACCTTATTACAAATATCTACCCCATACCACTCCAACCAACCCAACCCCTTTTCCAGCCTATAAAACCCATCTTTCTTGCGGGTTTCAGGCTCTCTCTTCCACATTCACATCCCCCCTCACTCCCTCTAAGTTGCACCACTTCCACCACCTGGCCATCCACCACCACTTCAACACCTGGCTGCCACCTTCCCACTTCAACCGACTCCATCACCTTCCACCTTCGGCGAGGAGCACCCTTCGGCTGCCATCTTCTTCCACCACTAGCCGGCCACCACCTTCATCCACCAGCACCACTCCCATCCATGGTTAGTACCCCACCTCAACTCCATCTAGCCCTTCACCTCTTCCTTTCCCATCTGCATACTCCCATCCACCCGCCAACCCATCCTTCCCTTCTCCCTTACACCCAGCCGACCCACACCATATCCCATCCACCCACCTTAGCTCCTAGCTGAACCTCTTCCCTTAGTCGCCCAATTCCCAGCCACACACTTCCACCACCTGCCGCCCCTAGCCACTCCATCAACCGGCCAACATCAAAACTCCACCCGGCTAGCACCCCTACCTACTGCCAACATACATCCAAGGAGCTCCCCTTCGGCTGCCCAAGGTGACTCACTAGGCCAAAGCCAAGCAAGTTGAACACGGACCAGCTACACGTAAGTGCCTAACTCGATCCTTGATATGAACTTGCTTACATTTAATTAAATTTGATATGGGGTTGTAATAATGGAGCGCTGTCTCCCCCCGGTTGTAATAATGTGGTTTGGCACACCAACACACACCTGCACTTGAGCCATTCCGCTCTTAGCTGTACACCATTTTGGCACACACACGGGCCTAAACAGCCCCTAAGATATAGTTATACCTATATGTTTTAAGTTGCGTGGGTTTTAAATTCAAGTCATGGGTGTTGTCTTTCAATTTCCACACTCACACACATTGAGCTTTCGCTCTTATTCCCAAGACCCTAGTAAGGGCAGTATTGCAATTTCCCTTGGGCGTTTTAATTCAAGTTGTGTGCGCGGTCTTTCAATTCCCACACTCACACACATTGAGCTTTCGCTCTTACTCCCAAGACCTTAGTAAAGGCCATATTGCAATTTCGTTTTGGGTGTTTAAATTCAAGTTGTGTGTGTAGCATTTCAATTCTACACTCACACACATTGAGCTTTCGCTCTTACTCCCAAGACCCTAGTAAGGGCCCTATTGCAATTTCATTTGGGTGTTTTAATTCAAGTTGTGTGCGTGGTCTTTCAATTCCACACTCACACACATTGAGCTTTCGCTCTTACACCCAAGACCCTAGTAAGGGCCATATTGCAATTCTATTTGGGTTTTACATTGCAAGTCATGTGAGTTGTCTTTACATATACACACAACACCCACACACACGTTGGCGACCTTCGGGCCCATATATATTATAAGTATTTCCCTTCCGCTATGTCTTTAAGATTTGGGTTTTAAGGTTCAGCTGTGTGAGTAGTCTTTCCATATATACACGACACACACTTGCACAATTGAGCCTTTTCGCTCTTAAGATATAGCCATATTTCCCTTTTGCAATTTCCCTTTTGCAATTTACATTAAGTCATTTCCCTTAAGCATTGTCTTTCAATTCGGGTTTTCCCTTTGGAGTTGTGTGAGTTTGCATTGCATATTCGCCATACCACGAGTTAGGACGCATATTGCATCAAAGCAAGCCCCACACTCCCGTGCAAAAATCGCCCAACTTAGGTCACTTGTGCACACACCTAGTTGGCCCTAAAAAGCATAAAAAGCAAGACATAGGCACGTGCAAAATCCCACGTGAAATAAAACTTGCCATCATACAAACAAAGCCCAAACACTTCGGGTATTTTTCAAAGAGGTTTGTTTATAAACGACTTTGCCAAGCATACAGACTGACCCTTGATCATCGGTGCAAGAAGGTCTGCGACGAAAAGAGCTCACTTGCCCACAGTCGCCCCGATAGAGTCAGATTTCAAAACTTACTTCGCTAGCTTGAGTAAGCTAGCTGGCATGCCCTTTTATTATAAAAATGACTTCAACACACGAAAAAGTTCACTTCGGGCCTAAGAACCAGAAGTGAGAATTTTCTGTGTCTACAGGTATGAATGGGGAGAATGGCGTTTCTGCCATAGACCAACTCAAATGGTGTGGCATTTGTGGGAGTTCGGATAGAAGTCCTATAAGCCCATAAGGCTTCATCCAGCTTCTCATCATGCCACGTCCTACCCTTTTCTAAAGTTTTCTCAATAATACTAATGAGAGTCTTATTGGTGGCTTCGGTTTGGCCATTGCCTTCAGGGTAGTGTAAACACCTCGAAATTCTAAGGTTTTCATAAAACATACCTGGTTTTAAAATCCCCTTTTTAAGACCAGATTTTTAGTTTTTGAAAGCCCAGGAGTTGTAAAAGCTCCAAATTTTGTATAAAAACCCATTTTGATATGAAATATCTTATACTTGGGCCAAGTCCCAATTTTGCAAAGAGCTTAATCCAACAGGTATAACTTGATCAAAAGCAACCACAAAAACGGGTGAAAAAGCCCCAAAAGCCTCCTGGCCTGATAAAAGCGGATCGAAAAGGCAAAGGAGAGCCCGGACCCGAAGCATACTTCAAGCCTAGCATATCAACTCTCATGTCAAAAGCATCCCCAAATTCTCAGACATCGAAGCCCCAAATATTAGAAATATGATCAAAATGAAATCCCGAAGGTGAGAAGGAGATTGGACGAAAATGTTGGCGAAGACCCAACGCAAGATGGAGTACTGGTGAAGTTAGGCCCCGCACAAACCGTCCGTTCCGAAACACCATGAAGGAATCAAAAAAATCAAATTTGGATCGGATCTGGATCATATATATCCAGATCCAAACCCAAAATGTATTTGGATTTGGATCTCAAGATCCAAATCCAATATCTATATCCATGGCCCACTTCACCTCCCCATAAATGGGGGTGAGGGGCCCACAAAAGTTCACGTGAATGCTCTTGGAAGGCTTGGGTAGAGAGAGAAAAGGGCCATAAAGTAAGAGTGAGAAAGTTGGTAGGCTTGACTTTTTTGGTCAAAGTGGGTTAGCCTTATGGGTTTAACCAAGAGTGTGGGTTCAAGCTTGTATGCACCTACACTTGACCTAGGGCTGCACCAACTTGGATATGGCTGCAACTAAAGTCGTGGACCGGCTCCAAGAGGTGGTTCCTAAACCTAGCCCTAAGTTAGCCTATCTCACCTAGCCATCTTTCCTAAACCTAACCCAAACCTAGCCTAGACCTAACCCTTCTCACCCAAAACCACACCCACTTCACCTAGCCAACCTCACCTAGTTGGACCACCTAAACTCTAACCAATTAGCCCTAAGCTAACCTTAGTTCACGTAACTAAGTCCCTAACCAACTAAACCCAGCCCACCTAACCGACCTACCCCAAACCACTAGCCCAACCCACCATATTTTCCTAAACAGACCTAGCCTAGCTGCAACCACCCCCATCCTAAACCATAAAATATCTAGCCCACAATATATCCCAGCCCACCTAAATAAAATATTTGGCCCCTAGCCCACCTAACTAAGCTTGGTTCCTAACTAGACCCAGCCACTCCCTAACTAGCTAAACCTAACCGACCTTAGCTATTAGAAGCCAAATCGACCTTGCTGCCTAACTAGACCAAGCCACACCCTAACTACCCACTAACCAACCGACCTTAATCCCTAGCTCCCTTATACCCCCCAGCCATTAATCCCTAGTCGGCCAGCCTATATAAGAGCCCATCCCTCACATGCGGGTTTCTCTCTTGGTCCTCTTGATTCGGCCAGCACTCATTGGGAACCCCTCTCACCTTCGGCGAGGAGCTCCATCTCACTCCATCATCTTCCTTCATTCCCAACTAGCCAACTTCATCACTTCCCTTCCACCTGCAGCACCTGCCACCTCCCTTCCACCCGGCCACCAACACCACCTGTCGCCTCCTTCCCAGCCAAGCACCACTTCCTTTCCACCCAGCCAACAACACCATCCTCCCTTCATTCCCGGCCAGCAGCTCCATCTCTCCTAGCCGAGCACCACCATCAGCCATCCTCCCTTCATTCCCGATCAGCATAACTCTCCCTTCCCCAAAGCAGCAGCACCAGCAGTACCCCTTCACCATACCCCACTCTAACTCCACCCGGCCTGTCACCTTAGCCACTTAACACCCAACCTACCTGTAAACACCCCAAAATCCCATGATTTTCTCAAATTACCTGGTTTTGCAAAACTAGCCCCAAATGGCTATTTTGAGTCTGGAAACCTAGGAGCCTTCTAGGCAACCCTGTACATATGTTTAAATCATATATGTTTTAAAAATATATATATATATATATACAGCTTTTAAAATCTTAAAAAGGTATTTTGAAACCCCGAAAAGCAACTTGGCGTGATAAAAGCAGGACCGAAGAAGCAAAAGAGAGCCCAGACCCGGAGCATATGTCAAGCCCGGCACATCAACTCTCGTATCAGAATCATCCCCAGATTCTCGGACATCCAAGCCCCTGTTATCAACAAATTTGTCGAAATGATCTCCGAAAGGTGAGAAGAAGAGCGGACGATAATGTTGGCGAAGACCCAACGCAAGACGGAGTACTGATGCTCTCAGGCCCCGCACAAACCGTCCATTTCGAAATGCCATGAAGGAGTCAGAAAATCAGATTTGGGCCGGATTTGGACCATATATATCCAGATCCAGACCCAAACATGCATTTGGATTTGGATTTGGATTTGGATCCAAAGATCCAATCCAATATCCACATCCATGGCCCACATCACCTTCTCATAAATGGAGGAGGGGCCCACAAAGAATTCACGTGAAAAGCTTGGGTAGAGAGAGAGAGTGGGATGATAAAGTATGAGTGAGAAAGTTGGTGGGCTTGACTTTTTAGTCAAGTTTTGGGTTAATCATGTGGGTTTAGCCTAAGAGTGTGGGTTTAAGCTTGTATGCACCTACACCTAACCTGGGGCTGCACCAACATGCTGCAACTAGGTCCATGGATCAAGGCTAAGGGGATGCCTCTAAGACCTAGCCCTAAGCTAACCCACCTCACCTAGCCATTCCCCCCTAAACCTGACCCAATCCTAGCCACCCTCACCCAAAACCACCCCTACCATACCTAGCCGACCTCACCTAGCTCACCCCACCTAACTTGTCCACCTAGACCCTAAGTAGACTAAACCTAATCCTACCTTAACCCACCTAATTAGATCCTAACCCTTAATTCCCAACCACCCTAACTAACCTACCCTAAACCACCATACCACTACCCCCTAGCCGACCTACCCAAACCACCCCACCACAGCCCACCATATCCTAAATATCTACCCAACCGACCCCAGCCCATGCCTATAAAAAAACCCCTTTTGGGGCGGGTTTTGGCAGCTCTAGGATCCCTCTCTCTCCTCTCTCACCTGCCCTCTCTTCCACCCCATCTCACTCCATCCTTCCCCAGTTGTGCCACCTCCAATGCCACTCCACCCGGCTGCACTTCCACTCGGCTACCACCTGCACATCCCACCTGACTGCACACTTCCACCCGCCTGCCACCTTCTTCCAGCTGCCACCTCCGTCCATCACCTCCTCCACCACACCCAGTTAGTACCCCCATCTCAGCCCCCTCTAACCTGTCTTCCTCTCCCCTTCTTACCCAGCCACACATCCCATCACCCGTCACTGTTGCACCCTAGCCATCTCCCATACACCCGGCCACTTCACACCCTACCTCACCACCTTCCTTTAGCCGTCCACTTCCCAGCACCTAGCTAAGCCTTCACCCTTAACTTGCCACCACCTAGCTAAGACACTAAACTACCACAACCCCACCTAACATCCCCACTTGCTGTGCCTACCACCCGACCTTCATCAAGACACTTTAGTCGGCTAAGACCCTACTTGGCGCCCACACGCACCCAAGGAGCTCCCCTTCGGCTGTCCAAGGCGACTCACTAGGCCAAAGCCAAGCAAGTTACACCCAGACTAGCTACACATAAGTGCCTAACTCGATCCTTGTTATGAACTTGCTTATGTTTAATTAAATTTGATACGAGGTTGTAATAATGGAGCGTTGTCTCCCCCCGCTTGTAATAATGTGGTTTGGCACACCCACACACACGTGCACTTGAGCCTATTCTGCTCTTAGCTGCACACAATTTTAGCACACACACGGGCCTAATCATCCCCTAAGATATAGTTATACCTATATGTTTTAAGTTGCATGGGTTTTAAATTCAAGTCGTGGGTGTTGTCTTTCAATTTCCACACTCACACACATTGAGCTTTCGCTCTTATTCCCAAGACCCTAGTAAGGGTCGTATTGCAATTTCCCTTGGGCATTTTAATTCAAGTTGTGTGCGTGGTCTTTCAATTTCCACACTCACACACATTGAGCTTTCGCTCTTACTCCCAAGACCTTAGTAAAGGCCATATTGCAATTTCGTTTTGGGTGTTTAAATTCAAGTTGTGTGCGTAGCATTTCAATTCTACACTCACACACATTGAGCTTTCGCTCTTACTCCCAAGACCTTAGTCAAGGCCATATTGCAATTATATTTGGGTTTACATTACAAGTCGTGTGAGTTGTCTTTCCATATACACACAACACCCACGCCCATGTTGGCGACCTTCGGGTATTTTTCAAAGAGGTTTGATTTAAAAGACTTTGCCAAGCGTACAGACTGACCCTTGCGTATCGGTGCAAGAAGGTCTGTGACGAAAAGAGCTCACTTGCTCACAGTCGCCCCGATAGAGTCAGATTTTAAAACTTACTTCGTTAGCTTAAGCAAGCTAGCTGGCACGCCCTTTTGTTAAATACGACTTAGACACACGAAAAAGTTCACTTCAGGCCTAAGAACTAGAAGTGGGAATTTTCCGTGTCTATAGATTTGGCATGCCCGATGGGACCTGGGCCTTGTAAAGAGTCATCTCAGGTAGAAAAACCTCATGAAAATTTTTCTAAAGTGTTTTAACTTTGCTTGTTTGCATTTTCATACTTAGCATTTGTTTTGAAAAGCATATTGAAGCATGTCGAGTCCAGGCTCCCAAGAGGTATCGAGCCGTGGCTCATGCGCATCAAGTTCTCAATCTAGAAAGTTTTTGAAAAAACAAGAGATTGAAGACTTGAGTAGGGACTTCGAGGCCAAAATCGTCGCTCTTAGCCAAGAGGCTAAAGCAGGCGATTCATGTTCGTCAAATGGCGAACCAAAGGCCAAGAAGAAATTTGAAAAACCTCGCAAACACAAAGAGACTTCCGCGATGGAAGGTAACCAATACCACGAGTCCTTCACACACAAGGACCGTAAAGCCCTACAACAGCTGCTGAGAGGGTAAAATAAAGAGAAAAGGAGCTACGCCCTGTCTGATTTCTTGCCTGTGGACTATAAAACAGACAGTGACGATGAAATATCGAACTTCCATCGGTATGATGGCATGGGAGACCCTAGGTCTCACTTGCAGCTTTTCTCTTGTCGAGCCCACAAGAAAAAGGACTCGATGAAATGGGTGTATTGGTTCCCTTTGTCCCTCAAGGGCACAACTGCCAAATGGCTGGCTTCCTACGATCTTAGCCAATTCGTGACTTTTGAAGAGTTAGCAAACTGCTTTATGCAGAGATTCTCGCATAACGTAGAAGTCACGCTGACTTTAAATACCTTGAGGGACACAAAACAAGGTGTGAATGAGGACGTACATACGTTCATCATTCGTTGGAGGTCTCTCTTGGGTCAAGTGCCAGAGCCCATATCCGAAGGGTGTGCAGTAATGTTCATCCTGGATAATTTAAGAAACGAGTTGAAAACCCTTCTCTCGCTTCATGAAATCTCGACTTTCCATAAGTTAATAAAGAAAGCATCCCTTTTCAAAACAAATTTGAAAAAAGGGGTGTATGACCACTTATGGAAAGGAAATCCCATTTCGAAAACTCGCTTGGAGAAGCCCATCATTTATGGGCCATCCACCATGGACAAAGGGACAAAATCCAACAAAATCACCAATGTCCGGGTGGATCCAAGCCCGGCAAGTGCTTCAAGAGCTTTTGAAAAACCAGAAAATAAAAAGGAGAGGAGTTTTCAAAAACCCTTCGAAAGACGGGAGTATACTCCGCTGGGGCAACCTGTATCGGAGGTCCTAGACCTCCTACTCGCCTAGGGTATGATGAAACTCCCCGAGATTCCTGAGGGAGTCACTTCGAAGGGAGGGTCTTTTAATAAGTACTGCAAGTATCATCGGCTCAAAGGCCATGATACGAGGCGGTGCTTCTCCCTCCTTAATAAAATTGAGAACTTGATAGCAGAAGGCCGGCTCTAGGTCGTTGAAGAACCTGAGCCTGCCCAAGCTATCTTCAAAGAACCCTTCCCCAAGCACGCAAGTACCAGTGGGAAGGGTAAAGAGGTATGTGCTCTTTCGATTTCAAAGAATCTAGTGCATGCATGTGAGTCTGGTTCATCTACTTGTGCGTCTACTCTCATACTTTATAAGAAACCCACCCAAGTAGTCATCCAGGGACCACCAAGAGTTCCGTCCCCGGTTAAACCAGTTTTAACCATTCAAGGTGCTCCAAATCTTTCGATTAGAGCCATGATTAGTACGAAACCTAGGTTGATCGTGGGGGAGGTGACAAGGTCTGGGAGGATCTACCAACCCCCACATCTACAAAGTGCTAAAAAGCTGGTAAGTGTGCCTGGCCCCTCAAAAGCATGTATTCCTAGAGTTCTATAAAAAACGGACAAAGGAAATGTTGTTTTGAAGGTGTATGATTTCGAAAACCATCTTTCAAAGATTCCTATCAATATGTCCATCCTAGAGCTAATACAAACTTCGCCTAGGCATAGACTAGTGTTAGAGAAAATTCTAGAAAGAGCAAGGGTTAGTTCGAACATTACCCCTGAATCTTTGTACAAACAAGTGGCCTCCATAGGAGCGAAAACGCCCATCGTATTCTGGGAAGACGATGTAGATAGACCCTACGAGTCCCATAACCAGGCCCTGCATATCGAGGTGGTTCTGAATAACTACTCTCTGGACAAGTGCCTTGTCGATGGGGGAGGAGGGCTCAACATCCTTCCACTTCATGTGACGAATCAAATCGAAGTCACCTTGACATCCGTTCATCCAAGTCCCATCGTTATCACTGGATACGATGGGAATGCATCTAGACCAATAGGATCTATCGAACTCTCCATGGAAACGGGAGGGATAGCACACACGGGGGTGTTCCATATCCTGGACGTTGTGCCATCCACCTTCCACAGGTGTGTCAAGATCCCTTTCAGGGACAAAATCGTAGTGATCCTAGGAGAGAGTCACCCTCAACTTCAGGGGGTCATAAATCCCCCCTGCTTGTCAAGCTCCCAGACCCATGAGGTAAAACTGGGGCAAACCATGCTCGAGCCACCAAGGCTCATATTAAACAACCCTAGGAAGGTCGTGTACGTAAAGGGGCTGCCCAAGGCTGGACCCCTCAAGGTTTTGACCCTTCTAAGAAGACCCAAGAATCCCTTATTTCCAAAACCCCTGAACAAGAAGCCCTATGTACACAACATAGACGACAACAAGTTCCAGGACCACGATTTGTATCCAAACTTCTCCAAAAACAAAAAATCATGGAACATGCTGTTAAACATGGGCTATCTGCCTTATAAGAGTCTAGGGGCACAAAATTAGGGTCTCCTAGAACCCATACTTCCTAGGGCCAATCCAAGCCGATATGGGATCGGCTATACTCCCAAAATACCAATCTAATCCGTAGTGCTTTCCCTTTGTAGGTATGATGGAAGATCCCTTTATCAAAAATACAAAAACATTTGAAAAACTCAAAATCAAAGAAATGGAAAAATTGCAAAAGCCAAAAACATTGGAAAATCAAAAACTCGAAAAAAAGTAGTTTGTATAGTTCCCAAAGTTCTAATTTTGCAAAAGCACAAAAAAATCAAAAATTTACAAAACTCCAAAAAGATTTTGTACATAGCTGCTCCTGGTAAGGATTTGGGAAAAGGAAAGGATTTCGAAAGAAACGTCGTCTATATAACCAGACCAAAAATTTTGAAATCAATAGAAATTCCAAGTGTAAAACCAGGTCTTTTGAAAATCCATGCATCAAATTCTCTCGGGTCTATAAACCACGAGAATGATCGAAGCCCAGAAGTGGATCCCTTGAGGAAGATCCCACTTCTGAGCTCCCAGAATTTCATAAAATTCTCGATTTTGAAAGACCTTCCAATTCAGTAGGAGGAGATTTCATAGAAGTAAACCTAGGGAGTGATTCAAATCCCAAACTCATTAAGGTAGGCACATGTTTGCATGAGCATGAAAGATCAGCATTCGTTGCATTTCTACGAACCTACTTAGATGTGTTTGCATGGATGTATGAAGACATGCCGGGCATAGACCCCAGTATTGTCGAACATCGTCTTCCCTTAGATGCGGATGTAAAACCCATAAAGCAAAAGCTTAGGAAAATACATCCGAATGTACACGCACAAGTCAAAGAGGGTTTAGAAGATCTGCTAAAAGCCGGATTTATAAAACCCATTGCATATTTTGATTAGTTATCCAATATCGTTGTTGTTCGAAAAACCAATGGGAAGATTCGAATATGCATCGATTTTAGAAACCTGAATAAAGCCACTCCAAAGGATAATTATCCTTTACCAAACATAGATTTGATAGTCGATAGTACTGCAAATCATGAAATGTTTTCGTTTATGGATGGCTATTCAGGGTATAATAAAATCAAATTAAGTCCACGAGATCAGGGTAAGACCGCGTTCACAACCCATGGGGCATGTACTACTATACAGTCATGCCCTTTGGTTTGAAAAACGCTGGCGCAACATACCAGAGAGCCATGACCACGATCTTCCATGATCAGATTCATGAGCTCGTAGAAGTGTATGTGGATGATCTCTTGGAAAAATCTAAAACCCGATGCACTCATATCGAATGCTTGCAAAAGATTTTCGAAAGGCTTAGACTTTACAAAGTAAAGCTAAACCCTCAAAAATGTGTATTCGGAGTAGAGTCCGGAAAGCTTTTAGGCTTTATGGTGAGCCAAAGGGGTATAGAAGTCGACCCCTCTAAGTGTCGAGACATCATAGACATGGCTCTACCCTCTAATCTCACGCAGATTCCTAGCCTCCACGGTCGATTACAATCCACTCGCAGGTCTATATCAAACCTGGCGACTAGATGCGAACCCTTCAACAAATTGGTGAGGAAGGGCACGAAATTTTCATGGGATGACGATTGCCAAAAGTCATTCGAAAGACTAAAGGCATACCTAGTTAATCCCCCTATTTTAAATCCTCCAAAGCAAGGAAAACCTCTTCTCCTTTACATTTCCGTGCATACGAATGCCTTGGGAGCGTCGTTAGCTCAATACGAGGATGACACCCACAAGGAGTATGCCATCTTGTAAACACCCCGAAATCCCACGAATTTCTCAAATCAACCTGGTTTAGTAAAAGCAGCCCCAAAGGGCTATTTTGAGTCTGGAAACCCAGGAGCCTTCCAGACAACCCTGTACTTATGTTTTAAACTTTATATGTTTTAAACATGTATAATACGCTTTTAAAAACCTTTTAAAATATGTTTTGAAACCCCACGAAGCGGTTTGGCCTGATGAAAGTAGGACCAGAAGAGCCAAAGAGAGCCCGGAACTGGAGCACATGTCAAGCCCGGCACAGCAACTCTCGTGTTGAATCCACCCCCAGGATCTCGAACGTCCAAGACCCTATTATAATCAGAAATCATATGAAATCATCTCCGAAAGGTGAAAACAGAAGCGGACGACCATGTTGGCGAAGACCCAACGCAGACGGAGTACTGATGCTGTCAGACCCCGCACAAACCGTTCATTTCGAACACAGCTTGAAGGAGTCAGAATTCAGTTTGGATTGGATCTGGACCATATATATCCAGATCCCAATCCAAACCTATATGTGGATTTGGATTTGGATTCGGATCCAGAGATCCAATCCAATATCCACATCCATGGCCCACATCACCTTCTCATAAATGGAGGTGGGGCCCACTTGAAATTCAGGTGGGATTATGGGCATGAGAGAGAATGGGGAGGATAAGCATGAGGGGAATTGTATTAAGCTTCACTTGTGTGTTAAGTTTGGGGTTAATCATGTGGGTTAGCTTAATTAGTGTGGGTTTAAGCTTGTATGAGCCAAAACCTAACCTAGGGCTACACCAACATGATGCAATGAAGTCTATGGGTTATGCAAAGGGAGCTCCCTAATCCAATCCTAAGCCAAAACCCCTAATCCTAGCCTTTTACCCTAATCCCAACCTAAACCTAGCCTAATCACCTAACCCACTTCCCTAATCCCGGCCTAATCCCAATCTAATCACCTAACCCACTTCCCTAATCCTCCCCTAAACTTAGCCTAATTTCCTTAAACCTAACCTAATCCTAGCCTAATCACCTAACCCACCTCACTAAACCTCACCCCAAAACCAACCCACCTAGCTAAGCCCTAAACCCCTAAACCACCCCACCTAAACCTAGCACACCATATCCCTAAAACCCCTTAAAGTAAAATATCTGGCCCCTCCTCAAAACCAGCCCACCTTATCACCACACCACCACCACCTAAACCACCTTTCCACCCTCTAAATACCAGCCCCAACCGCCCTTCAAAAGTCTATATAAGCCCCCCCCTAAGGGGCGGGTTTTCCATCACCTTCCAGCCCATCTTGGCCCAGCCGACCTTGGCCAACCACCTCCCAGCCGAACCTTCCACCATGCTCCACCCGCACCACCACTACCCCCGGCCAGTTCCACCTCGTGCCACCACTTCCATCTGGCCTGCTCCATTCCACGCTGCCACCACTTCCATCCGGCCGAACTCCATCCACTCAAATCACCCGGCTGCTCTTCTTCCTTGGACACCAACTCCTTACCATCCGGTTAGTATCTCAACCCAACTTCATCTCCTCTTCACTCCCCCTCCACTCTCAACCGCCCATACCACCACTCCACCTCTCCATCACAGCCACCCGCCACCCTTACCCATTCGGCCAGACCTAACCCCTTATAACACCCGACTCTCTACCTTCGCCTAGTGACACCTGGCCACCCTATCTTGCTCCCTAAGACCTGCCCCTTTCACTCTCAACCAATCCATTAACCCCACCTTCCACAACACCCTAGCTAGCTCCCTTCCCATCCATAACACCCCCACTACCTCAGTCGGCCACCACTAAAACTCCCCTTAGTCGGCCAGTCATAGCCGACTGCACCCAACCTATTCGGCCAGCCACACCCTCTTCCTTAGACTTCCCTTTAGGCTCCCCTTTAGCACCACCTTCCATAGTGCCAACCTATCCCTTAGTGACCCTCCTTAGACAACTCAGCCCTTGACATCACGGCAGCCCCCTCCTAGCAGCCGGCAAGCACCAAGGCGCCTCACCCGTGCTCTCTTGTCACCCGGCCACACATCCTTGCCGTTCCACTCCGAGGAGCTCCCTCTTGTAGCCCAAGGCGAAGCCAAATCCACGCTCAAGCAAGTCACCTCCGGACCAGCTATAAGTAAGTGCCTAACTCGGTCCTTAGTTGTAGACTTGCTTAAATTAAATTAAATTTGATACGGGGTTGTAATAACGGAGCATTGTCTCCCCTCGCTTGTAATAACGTGGCTTGGCACACCCACACACACGTGCACTTGAGCCTACCTCGCTCTTAGTTGTGCACAATTTTGAACACACACGGGCCTAATCAGCCCTTTAGATATAAGTTATGTATATACTTTAAGTAGCGTAGGGTTTTGCTTGAGTTGGGTGTGTTGTCTTTAAATTCTCGCACTCACACACATTGAGCTTCCGCTCTTATTTGCAAGACCCAAGTAAGGGCTGTGTTATACTATATTTGGGTTTAATTTCATGTTGTGGCATAGTACTTCAATTCTAGCACTCACACACATTGAGCTTTCGCTCTTATTCCCAAGACCTTAGTTAAGGCCATATTGCAATTTATATTTGGGTTTCATTTGAAGTCATGTGTGTTGTCTTTACATTTTCACACGCACACACATTGAGCCTTCGCTCTTATTTACAAGACCCAAGTAAGGGCTCATATATACTATATACGTATTTCCCTTTTGGCTATGTCTTTTCAATTTGGGTTTTAAGGTTCAGCAGTGTGCGTAGTCTTTCAATATATACACGGCACACACTTGCACTATTGAGCCTTTCCACTCTTAAGATATAGCCATATTTCCCTTTTGCAATTTCCCTTCGGCAATTTACATTTACAAGTCATTTCCCTTTGGCAATTTCCATTACAAGTCATTTCCCTTCGGCATTGTTTTTTAAAATTCAGGTTTTCCCTTTGGAGTTGCGTGAGTTTGCATTGCATATATGCCACACCACGAGTTAGGACGCATATTGCATCAAAGCAAACCCCATACTCCCGCTCAAAGTCGCCACATCTTAGTGGAGTGTTCATAACACACACCTAGGTGGCCCGAAAAGGGATAAAAAAAAAGACTTAGGCACGTGCAAATCCACGTGATCTAAAATCTGAAAATCATACCAAAAAGACCCGAATCAAACACCTCGAACCGCTTTCGTATGTTCTTACACTCAAAAACTCGATTTTAAAAGCGTACAGACTGACCCTTGCGCATCGATGCAAGAAGGTCTACGATGACAAGAGCTTGCTTGCTCACAGTCGCCACGTTAGAAGTCAGGTTTTAAAATATATCTTCGCTAGCTTAAGTAAGCTAGCTGGCATGCCCTGTTTGTTTAAATAGGACTTAGGCACACGAAAAGGTTCGCTTCAAGCCTAAGAACCAGGAGCGGGAATTTTCTGCGTCTACACATCTATTATATTTCAAAAACTCTCTTTGCTTACAAAAGGAATTATCAAGCCATAGAGAAGACGTGCTTGGCCCTAGTTTGGGCCTGCCAGAAATTTCGACACTATTTCCTAGATCATGAGATCTGGATAGTGTCCAAGCTTGATCAAATCAAGCATTTATTCGAAAAACCCATTCTCACTGGTAGATTGGGCAAATGGCAACTCCTTCTAATGGAGTATGACCTGAAATACCATCATCATATCTCCATTAAGGGGAAAGCCCTAGCTGACTACGTGGCTGAGTTCCCCCTGGAGGACTCATATCCCACATTCAGTGAAATGCCTGATGAAGGCATATTGCAAAACCATTTTTAAAACCACATTTTGGCAAACTCTTTCGAAAACCAAGTGTGGAAGATGCACTTCGATGGGGCACGAAACCAACGAGGGGCTGGTGCTGGGGTCATCCTCATATCCCCTAAAAAGGGTGAGATCCCTATAGCAATTCGCCTAGATTTCGAATGTTCCAACAACATAGCTGAGTATGAAGCACTCATACAAGGCTTAAGGATTTCGAAAACTCTAGGGGTATCATGCATCGAGGTGTTTGGAGATTCGCTCCTTGTTATAAACCAAGTTTTCAAAATTTGGCAAGTGCGAAATGAAAAACTCCTTCCATATCACGAGTTGGCCACTCGATTGGTGGAGTCATTCCAATCGTGTAGACTCACACACGTAGGAAGAGAGGATAATGGCATTGTTGACGCCCTCTCCTCCTTGGGTTCAGCCCTAAAGGTCTATCCCACTTTGGGAACTCGATCCTTAGAGATATGGCATGCGCCCACCTCATCCACACACAATTTAGATATTTGCCAAAATAATCCAGATTCTGTCGAAAAACCTTGGTTTTATGACATCAAATGTTTTCTAGAAAATGGGGATTCGCTGAGGATGCCACATCCAAAGATAAGGCATTCATCCATAAAATTTCTACCCGATACACCATTCTGGGTGGGGTTTTGTACAAAAAAAGTTTTACCGGCATCCTACTAAGATGTGTCGACTTAGAGGAGGCTAGGACTGTTATGCATGAATTCCACGATGGAGAATGTGGAGGTCACGTTAATGCCAACATGATGGCAATGAAAATACTTAGAGCGGGCTATTTTTGGTCCACCCTGAAAAAGGTTTGTCACGATCATGTTAGAAAGTGTCATCCATGTCAAGTGCATGGGCACGCCATTCATATCCCATCATCTTCATTGCATTCCGTGGTCAGCCCCTGGCCATTTACCATGTGGGCGTTTGATATTGTAGGCCCGATCTTGCCAAAGGCATCGAATGGGCATAGGTTCATCTTAGCATCCACTAAGTATTTCTCCAAGTGGGTTGAAGCCATCTCCCTGACCAACGTAGGGGCAACATGTGGTGGCTTTCATTAGGAGGAATATCTTGTTTCGATTTGGGGTTCCAAGAGACCTTGTGTCCGATAATGGCACCCCATTTAAAAACGAGCGGATGGTCAAGTTGTGCAACACTTATGGCATAACTCATCACTTCTCCTCGCCCTACTACCCTCAAGGCAACGGCCAAGCCGAAGCCACAAATAAAACTCTCATTAGTGAAATTGAGAAGACTTTAGAGAAGGGTAGGACGTGGCACGAGAAGCTGGATGAAGCCTTATGGGCTTATAGGACTTCCATCCGGACTCCCACGAATGCCACACCATTCGAATTGGTCTATGGCACAAACGCCATTCTTCCCATTCATACACAATTGCATTCATTCCATACATCCATTGCACTCGACCTCCCCCTAGAGATGCTTCAGCATGCTAGGATGGCCGAACTAGATTTGTTAGATGAGAGGCGACTCCTTGCTATGGATCATGCTCATGCATACCGGCAAAGGATAGCCTGACATTATGACAAACACATGAGACCTCGCCACTTTGAAGTAGGAGATCTGGTTTTGAAAATCATCCACTATCGTGGCCCACATCCACTTGGAAAGTGGCGCCCCAAGTGGGATGGACCCTATGTTGTACATGCAACCACCACGAACAACTCATATTGGTTGATCGATGTAGAAGGTAGGAATTTAGCAGATCCTATCAATATTCAATACTTAAAGAAGTACCATGTGTAGGATTTGGTTTAAATTCCCATTTTCGAAAACCCTTAGGGATAGCTACTTTGAAACTTCGAAAGTAAGGTTCAAAGGCGAATTGTGTGACCCTGAGTGAGAGAATTCGCACTTGTGAAAGAGTAGAGTTTTCCAAATACATGGTTACATTTCAAAATCCTTCTTCTTCTAAAGAAAGGCCTAGTTCAATATAGCAAGATACTTGCAAGTAGTACGTGCTATTTCTAAATAGGCTGATCTGGAATGGATCGAGTGTGACCTTGGGATAAGTCCTCCCCTCTTCTCTTCTCCTTCCAAAAGGAAAACGTGGCCAAAACAAAGGGAATTCCCTGCCAAAAATCTCTTTCCCAAAGAAAGAAACCAGAATCAAAAGAAAAATTCAATTCTTTTTTGGAAAAGAGGGATTAAAGAAAAAAATACTCCCAAAGGGAGACCCTCTATGAAAAAAAAAGGAAGGAAAGGCTAAAAAGCTCAAAAAAAGAGCAGTTTTCCGCCTTCTATGCCTCAAACCATGGGACACTTCAGAAGGGACCGTGGTATCTCTTTCCCAGCCCTAACCAACTAGCCCTAAGCTAACCTTAGTTCACCTAACTAAGTCCCTAACCAACTAAACCCATCCCACCTAACCGACCTACCCCAAACCACTAGCCCAACCCACCATATTTCCCTAAATAGACCTAGCCTAGCTGCAGCCACCCCCATCCTAAACCATAAAATATCTAGCTCACAATATATCCCAGCCCACCTAAATAAAATATCTGGCCCCCAGCCCACCTAACTAAGCTTGGTTCCTAACTAGACCCAGCCACTCCCTAACTAGCTAAACCTAACTAACCTTAGCTATTAGAAGCCTGTAAACACCCCGAATTTTCCAAAAATCAAAAACTCTCGAAAACACAAAAAGCTCGTTTGAGCCAAAACAACAACCTATTTTAAAATATGAAAATAGGTACAAAAGGCAAAAGGAGAGCCCCGACAAGAAGAGCAAATCGAGCCTGGAGTCTCAAAAGCCACCCCCTGCTCAAAAACAGAAGAAAAGAGAGCCTGTTTGGAGAAAAGCCCGATAGAAGGGTAAAAATGTAATTTGGGTAAAATAAAAAGCACAAAGCAGCTCCAAAATTCAGAAAGAAGCCTAGTACCTGAGGAAGTCGACAGAAGTCCGAGACACATCCCGTCAAAATGAAGAACGGAATCCGTGCGGCAATCTGAGTTCGATATCAATAGGAACCGGCGAGAAACCAAAACGGTGGACCGAAACGAACGCCAAAAAAGTCCTGAAAAGCATAACACCGGTTGGAAAGAAGACTTGGGGAAGACCTAGGCTAGAGTTGGGCCTCCGATGAATCGAAGCCCGCTCGAAACTGACGGTGAAAAGCACCAGAAAACCAAGGAGCAAAAGAAAAGTCTGGATTGGGTCTGGACCCAAAAATATCCAGATCCAGATCCAAATAGTGTTTGGATTGGATCTGGATATCAAAATATTTGAGATCCAAGATTCGAGATCCAAACCCAAATAAATATTTGGACTAGATCTGGATCTCAAAATATCTGAGATCCGCGATCTAGATCCACATAGAGTTTGGATTGGATCCGGATAGCCAGACCCAAATCCAAGATCCATTTAAAACCTCTATAAATAGAGGTGCTAGGCTTGAAAAAAAGGAAGGCACGTGAGGCTCTAGGGAAGCTCCTCACGTGAAATAAAAAGGGGGGATGAGAGAGAAAGGCCATTGGCCAAAACTTTTTTTGTTTGAGAGTTGGGATTGGCCCATGGAGGCAAGGGCTGCACCAACGACTTGGCGTCTCCTTCAAGCTGAAGTGGAGCATTGCATGGTGGAGCTTGGCGGCATGAGCGGCGGCTTGGAGTGGAGCTGCAATGAGGTAGGTCCCCTAAGCCCTAACCTAACCCATTTCTTCCCCTAATCCTCTAGACCACCCATCCTAGCCAAACCTACCCCTAAAAACACCCCTAAAACAGCCAAGTCCTGGCGATTTTCACCAAGGCTCCTACCCTAGACCACCACCTAAACAACCTATCCTAAGACCAAAACCAGTTCGGCCAGGTGCTGGCCGAACTTCACCTTTAACCCCATCAAGTTCGGCCAACCTTGGCCGAACTTCCCTTTGAAAACCCACCTAGCACGAGCTCTCTCCCTAAAACCCACGGCCTGCAAGTGCAAGCCATGTCCCATTTTCTACCTAAGAACCAGCCCAGCCTTTGGTTGGTTTCCCTTTCCCACACACCCAAAACAGCCCGACCAAAGGTGGTCGGGCTTTCCTTATTTTCACCAAGAAACTTGGCCTGCCTTTCAGCAAGCCACCTAAATCTAAACACACGGCCAAACTAGGCCGTGTGTTCCCGCACCTTAACCAAAAACTTGGCCTGCCATAGGGCAGGCCACCTAGCTAAAAACCCACGGCCTAACCTGGCCGTGTACCACCCCCACAACCGCCTTGGCCAACCCTAGGTAACCAGCCCCGGTTCCACCTCAAACCAAACTCGAGCTACCTTGGCTCGAGCCACCCTAGCCTAGACAAAAACCTAGCTAAGACCACCCCCAAGTCCCCTTTAAACCAAGTTCACTCGAGCCACCTTTGGCTCGAGTCACACAAGCTAAACCCAAGGCCAAAGTGCTGGCCATACCCCACACTAAAACCATGCCACTCGAGCCACCTTGGCTCGAGTCTCACAAGACCAAACAAAGTTCACGAACCTTGGCCGAAATCTCAAAACTTCAGCCAACATCTAACCTAGGACCAACCAACTCTATCCTATACCTAAACCAAGGCCAAATGTTGGCCTAATCCCAAGTCAACCTAACTAAACCCAAGGCCAAATGCTGCCCGAATCCTAACTCTATCCTATACCTAAAACAAGGCCAAGTGCTGGCCATACCCCACACTAAAACCATACCACTCGAGCCACCTTGGCTCGAGTCTTACCTTGCCCAAACCAGCCCCAAGTAGCCCCAAACCCATTGTAGCTTGCAGCTCCCGGAACTCCAAGTCTCTCCAAGCTCTCAAGCTCTCCGGCTTCACTCCCACATGCCACGAATGCCATAAGAAGAGGTGGATTCGCTCCTTGTACAATCCCAAATCAAGAACCTGGAAAAGTGTAAGTCGTTTGATATATATCATCTCTTTTCCATTCAATTCAATTCATGATACGGGGTTGTAATAACGGAGCATCGTCTCCCCCCGGAATGTAATAACGGTGCTGGACACACGAGAGACACACATACACTTGAGCCTTTTCACTCTTATCTCATACACAAGCACCACGTACACAATTGAGCCATTTCGCTCTTATCATATACATATGTATTTCAATTCAGCTGGGTTGTTACATTAAGTCGTGTGAGTTTGTCTTTCAATTACACACTCGCACCCAAGAAACACCCGAGCGATTGCTCAAACACCTCATGCACATTTTGGCCTCAGAAGCCACTAAGATATAGCCATATCTATATATTTTCTGCTGCATGAGTTTTCCCGATTCAGTTGTGTATGCATTTCAATTCTGGGTTTTAAATTCAGTCGTGTGTGTTGTCTTTCAATTTATACACATACACACACACCATAATTGAGCCTTTCCGCTCTTACATATATCTATATCTCCCTTCTGCTGCGTTTTATGGTTCAGTTGCGTGTGTTGCATTTCAATTTTTACACAACAACCACGCACACATTGAGCCTTTCCGCTCTTAAGATATTGATATATTTAAATTTCCGCAATTTACATTCAAGTCGTGTGAGTTGCATTCAATTTGGGTTTTCCCTTCTGCTAAGTCTTTAAATTTTGGGTTTTACATTCAAGTTGTGTGAGTTGCATTGCATACTCGCCATACTCGAGCTAGAGTGCATACCTGCATCAAATAAAACCCGAACAAAATGTGCAAACATGCCTAAGTGGATAAAATTGAAAGACTTAAGGTTGCCTGAATAAAAAATCGCCAAAAGTGCATGATTTCCAAAGCTCTTAAAACACTTCTTTATTCAAAATCGATTTTGAGTTTAACTTGTTTTAAACGAAGTCTCTAAGCGTACAGACTGACCCTTGCTCATCAGTGCAAGAAGGTTTGCGACAAAAAGATCCCGCTTGCCTACAATTGCCTTTCAAAAGTCAGATATTTCAAAACATACTTCGCTAGTTTGAGTAAGCTAGCTGGCACGCCCTAAAAGCGATGTAAGCACGAAGAGATTCACTCCAGGCCTAAGAAACCCGAAGTTGAAGATTTTCCATGTCTACAGATTTGGCACGCCTGGTGGGACTCGGGACTTAAGTAGAGTTCAAACAAATAAGTCACACTCAAATTTTTCGAAAAAAAGTGTCTTTTCCAAAAAAATCATGCATACTTTGGAAAATTGCAAGAAAAGGGATGAAAAGATACAATCCTCATTGAGTGAACTAAGAAAGACTTTGAAAACAGATAAATCCCAAAGAGAGCTCGATGATATTAAAAAGATGTTTCAAAAGATGAATGTTTTAAAAGCCCATCGATCTCATAGCAGCTCTTCTAGGGCACATAAAGATCGTGAAAAGAAAACAGATCTTAAACTCAATGAAGGATGTAAGGTAAAAGGCCAAACCCAAGAAAGGGGCGAGTCCTCCACTCCCACACTTCCAAATTCTCGAAAATCCAAAGAAAAATCTGAAAAAGATGTTTTTGTTTCAAAAAATCAAAAAAATCTTGAAAATTTGCAAAAAGACAAAAAAATTGAAAAACAAAACATTGAAATTTCAAAAACTTCAAGTGAAAAACCTAAGTCTAGGCACACACACACAGTGGGACATAAAACCCGCACCCCACAAAAAGATGAGAGTAAAAAATACGTAGGTTTTGAAAAGGAACGCCTCGTGAAACCCCGGGGGCTCAAAACAGAGTTACCCAGGAAAACGGCCTGCTCTCACCATTAAAAGGTAGACAAGCCACAAAGAGGTATGCCTGAAACCCATCCTTCTCAAAACTCTCTTCTTCATATAGGGTCATCAGATGCATTGGATAACCCCTCTACACACACAAACCCACGAAATGTGCCTAAGTTAGAGAATTTTCAAGGTGCTTCAAATATCCCGCACCAGCCAAAAGAATTTCAAAAGCAAAAACAAAAAGAAGTTCAAAAAATGGTAGACATGGAGACCCCTAATGCATGCATCGACATCTTAGGAGCTCATAACCCTTCCATAGAAAAACCCACTTCTTCGAGCCTAGTCTTGTACCCTAGAACCAAGATTAGGACTTTGAAACAAAAAAATCCATCCCTAGGAGCATCATGAGTTGCACCTAGGGAGCAGGTCAAAAATTTCAAGGGAGCAAGCCTGGCTTCCCTTGAAGAATATGTCTCCAAAACTCAGGTTGTGTGGAAACCCGAGTTTTCCACCATCCTGAAAAATCCAAAGTCTCTCGAAGGACCAAGTCTGGTTTCTCTCGAAAGACACATCTCCCAAACCTGGGATGTGTGGAAGCCCAAGTCTTCCATCACGCCGAAATATCCAAAACTTCTCAAAGGACAAAGCACAGTTTACTTTGAGAAAAAAACCTCCCAAACCAGGTTTGCATGGAAGCCCAAGTCTTCTATCACCCCTGAATCCAAAATCCCAAAATCCAAAAGGGTATATATCCCCGACATGGACGATTCCATGTTCCAAGGCCATGACTTATACAAAAACTTTTCAAAAAACAAGAAGTCTTTGAACATGATTCTAAATATGGTATATAAACCTTACCAAGGCCTGGGAACCCAAAACCAAGGTAGGCTCGAACCTGTCGTACCTCAGGCCAATCGACAAAAGTATGGATTGGGCTACAACCCACCCATACCCCCAGAGCCGCCACCGAAGACCATATGGGTCAAGGGTGCCCTGTAGAACCTCTAAAACCGAAACCCATGTCTTAGACCTATTTGATTAGAGTCTGATTCATGAATGTTTTCTTTGTAGGTTCAATGGAAGATCCCTACCTTTTGGAAAATCCAAAAAAATCAGATATTGCCAAAAACCAAAAAAAAAAAATTGAAAACCCTCAACATCTCAAAAATATTTGGAAAACTGAAAATTCCAAAAAGAAATTTGTTTCAAAAGCATTTGGTCATGTACAGAGTCCACTTTCGAAAAATTGTAAAAAGTTTTTTCGAAAAATTGTATAAACTCCCCAAAATCCAAAATATCCAAAAAAAGTTGGTCTTGAACACCCTTTTGCCTAAAGCTTTTTCAAAATGAAAAGCTCGAGAATCATCAAAGCAAGGAGGAATGAAAACCTCCGAACTTCCTAAAATTCACAAGATCCTTGACTTACGCAAAGATTGGGGATTTTTAGAAATAAGCTTAACCCATAGTATGTGCATAAGCATCATGCGTCACACTCTGAAATCATTCATGTGCATCGAGTCTAGACATCATCTTAGAACTCGAATTTAGGGTTGTTGTAAAACCAAAGGGGCAATGAAAGTCGACCCCCTAAGTATCGAGCCTTCATAAGCAGGTCTCCATATGAATCAAATCCAACACCTTCAAGGCAAATTTCAAAAGAAATGAGAATCTCGAAAAAGGGTTAGCATTTCACAAAAGCCTTTTCAAAATTCTTTTTGATAAAAACCTTCCATGCATTGCAATTCATGCATTGTCTGCTTGACTTGATCAAATGAAGATGTTATTCATACTAAATGTGCCATACATTTCGAAAACTCTATTGGCATGTGATAGGAATCACTAAGCCAAAAGAAAATTCGTGCTTAGCCTTGCTGTAGGCCTTCAAAATTCGAGACATCACCTCCCATGTCATGGAAAAGGGAATGATGTTCACTAAAGCACTCATTTGAAAAGAAAAATCCTATCTAAACAGGTAGGCTAAGAAAATGGAGGCCCTTTCAACAAAGTATGAGTTTTAAAACTCAAGACTCAATTAAGGGACAAGCCCTGTATCGTGTGGCTGAAGTGCCTCTTTGAGACACATCCCCATACTTGATAAAATGCCCCATAAAGGCATGAACTTTCAAAATGAATTCCAAAACCCTGCTTTACCAAAATCAAGTGTAGGAAACATATTTCGATCAAAAGGGCTGGTATGAAACCATCTTCATACAGAAAGGGAGGATTTCCCAAAATTACTTTCTCAAAAGGGATCAAAATTTCAAAAATTTTAACCCTACATATGGCTTTGAAAAGAAAGATTTTTCAACTTCTGGTTTATATGAAAACCTTGATTGTGTTGGAATAAAGAACATGAATCTCACGATAAAATATGGAGACCATGTCAAAACTAAAACCTGATGGCCATGATGATCACTTAGGGCTGGTTATGTTTCCCATCCGTAAGCAAAAAGTATCATGATCATGTTAGAAAAACCATGGAAATGCATGGACATGAACATACCATTGTCCATCCAAAATCCTTTTGAAAAGCCATGGCCCTTCACCATATGGCCATGCAAAATTCCCATCAAGCTAGGGGCATTTTTAAATACAGCCCCTAGACACTTTTCATGGATAAACGAATGCATCTCCTTCAGGATTTGTGAGATACATTTCATATGTTCATCGTTGCATAAAAACATGTATTTCCATTTTGAATCACATGGAGTGCATAGCATGCATCATATCACCCCGAAGAAAGCCCAAGAGGTTGGCAATTCGAGTAGAAATGTCTCAATGTCTTCAAAGGGCAACAAAAATTGAAATTTGTTGATATTGTGGGTCGAAACTAGCAAAACCCTGAAAATGCCCGAATATTCAAAAGGGTTTATGTGAAATTCTTTTTCAAAAAGATTTTGAAAAATCGAACTCCTTTGAAACTTCTTGAAAGAAGGATCAAAGTTGATTGTATAACCCTGAATGGAGGAATTTATACTTTGCAAAAGGTAGAATTTTCCAAAACCAAATTGGCAATATTTCAAAGAACCTTGGCTTACAAGATTAAGCCTTGTTCAAAATATCAAAATATTTCCGAATAGCAGATGCAATTAAGAAATAGGACGATCTCGTTTGAATCGAGTAACTAAAGGGATAAGCCATCCCCCATTCTACTTTCTCTTCAAAAAGGAAAATTGGTTGTGTTCAAAAGAAAAAGGAAAAAAAAAATGAGAATACAAAAACTCCTCCGAAAGTGGTCTTCCCTTCATAAACAGGGAATACAAAAACTCCTCCGAAAGAGGTCTTCTCGTTCAAAAAGAAAAAGGAGATATAAAAAAACTCCTCCCAAAGAGGTCTTCCCTTCATAAACAGGGAATACAAAAACTCCTCCAAAGAGTTGCTCTCCTTTAAAGAAAAGAGGGATTAATGAAAAAATACTCCCAAAGGGAGACCCTCTGTGAAAAAAAGAAACAAAAAGCCAAAGCTCCAAAGAGAGCGATTTTCCGATTCTTTGCCTAAAACCACGGGACGCTTCAGAAGGGACCGTGGTATCTCTTTCCCATATCCCAATGGCTTATCCCCGAGAAAAAAGGTTCAAATTTGCGAAAATCCTAAAGTAAGAATAAAATCGGCTTATTTGGATTTCATTTTGTTTGAGAACTCGACTCTGTTTTGTAGGAAATGGAACTTTGAAATGTTTTCCAAGTTTTCCTACCCAAAAAACCTCTACAGAGTAGCAGGTATTGAAACCTGAATGAAGAGAAGTATGAAAAACAAAAGTCCTTTTCGATACAAGCTAAAAGGAGTTCGTTTTCAAAAAGAAAATTTTCAAAAAAACCCACGAATGTCAAAAAGACAAGGGTAGAACCTGCTTGGAGCAGACAACCTCAAAAGGCTCTCTCCAAAGCTCGAAAACCCGAAAACGTCTAGAAGACATGGGTAAAACCTGCTCGGAGCAGCCTGCCTCAAAAGGCACTCTTCGGGCTCAAAACCCCAAAAACAAAAACGTTTTTTTCATGCATGCATCCAAAAAATCGTCCATGCATGATCATATATAGGGAAACCTAGGAAAAGTCCCCTTTTGCTAAAAATCTTCACCTGTGGTAAAAGAAAATAGGGTTTTGCGAAATAAAAATGGTGTATTCTCGAGAAAACTTGAGAGGAAAACCAAAATGGGGTGTAATCTTCGATGAATCGAAGCCCGCTCAAAACCGACGGTGAAAAGCACCAGAAAACCAAGCAGTACAAGAAAAGTCTGGATTGGGTCTGGACCCAAAAATATCCAGATCCAAATAGTGTTTGGATTGGATCTGGATATCAAAATATTCGAGATCCAAGATCCGAGATCCAAACCCAAATAAATATTTGGACTAGATCTGGATCTCAAAATATCCGAGATCCACGATCCAGATCCACATAGAGTTTGGATTGGATCCAGATAGCCAGACCCAAATCCAAGACCCATTTAAAACCTCTATAAATAGAGGTGTTGGGCTTGAAAAAAAGGAAGGGACGTGAGGCTCTAGGGAAGCTCCTCACGTGAAATAAAAAGGGGGGATGAGAGAGAAAGGCCATTGGCCAAAACTTTTTTTGTTTGAGAGTTGGGATTGGCCCATGGAGGCAAGGGTTGCACCAACGACTTGGCGTCTCCTTCAAGCTGAAGTGGAGCGTTGCATGGTGGAGCTTGGCGGCTTGAGCGGCGGCTTGGAGTGGTGCTGCAACGAGGTAGGTCCCCTAAGCCCTAACCTAACCCATTTCTTCCCCTAATCCTCTAGACCACCCATCCTAGCCAAACCTGCCCCTAAAAACACCCCTAAAACAGCCAAGTCCTGGCCGATTTTCACCAAGGCTCCTACCCTAGAGCACCACCTAAACAACCTATCCTAAACCTAAACCAGTTCGGCCAGGTGCTGGCCGAACTTCACCTTTAACCCCATCAAGTTCGGCCAAGGTTGGCCGAACTTCCCTTTGAAAATCCACCTAGCTCGAGCCACCTTGGCTCAAGCTCTCTCCCTAAAACCCACGGCCTGCAAGTGCACGTCGTGTCCCATTTTCTACCTAAGTTCTGGCCTACCCTAAAGGCAGGCCAACTACCTAAGAACCAGCCCAGCCTTTGGCTAGTTTCCCTTTCCCACACACCCAAAACAGCCCGGCCAAAGGTGGTCGGGCTTTCCTTATTTTCACCAAGAAACTTGGCCTGCCTTTCGGCAAGCCACCTAAATCTAAACACACGGCCAAATCAGGCCATGTGTTCCTCCACCTTAAACAAAAACTTGGCCTGCCATAGGGCAGGCCACCTAGCTAAAAACCCACGGCCTAACCTGGCCGTGTACCACCCCCACAACCGCCTTGGCCAACCCTAGGTAACCAGCCCCGGTTCCACCTCAAACCAAACTCGAGCTACCTTGGCTCGAGCCACCCTAGCCTAGACAAAAACCTAGCTAAGACCACCCCCAAGTCCCCTTTAAACCAAGTTCACTCGAGCCACCTTTGGCTCGAGTCACACAAGCTAAACCCAAGGCCAAAGTGCTGGCCGTACCCCACACTAAAACCATGCCACTCGAGCCACCTTGGCTCGAGTCTCACAAGACCAAACAAAGTTCATGAACCTTGGACGAAATCTCAAAACTTCAGCCAACACCTAACCTAGGACCAACCAACTCTATCCTATACCTAAACCAAGGCCAAATGTTGGCCAAATCCCAAGTCAACCTAACTAAACCCAAGGCCAAATGCTGGCTGAATCCTAACTCTATCCTATACCTAAAACAAGGCCAAGTGCTGGCCGTAGCCCACACTAAAACCATACCACTCGAGCCACCTTGGCTCGAGTCTTACCTTGCCCAAACCAGCCCCAAGTAGCCCCAAACCCATTGTAGCTTGCAACTCTCAGAACTCCAAGTCTCTCCAAGCTCTCAAGCTCTCCGGCTTCACTCCCACATGCCACGAATGTCATAAGAAGAGGTGGATTCGCTCCTTGTACAATCCCAAATCAAGAACCTGGAAAAGTGTAAGTCGTTTGATATATATCGTCTCTTTTCCATTCAATTCAATTTGTGATACGGGGTTGTAATAATGGAGCATCGTCTCCCCCCGGAATGTAATAACGGTGTTGGACACATGAGACACACAGATACACTTGAGCCTTTTCGCTCTTATCTCGTACACAAGCACCACGTACACAATTGAGCCGTTTCGCTCTTATCATATACATACGTATTTCAATTCAGTTGGGTTGTTACATTAAGTCGTGTGAGTTTGTCTTTCAATTACACACTTGCACTCAAGAAACACCCGAGTGATTGCTCAAACACCTCACGCACATTTTGGCCTCAGAAGCCACTAAGATATAGCCATATCTATATATTTTCTGCTGCGTGAGTTTTCCCGATTCAGTTGTGTACGCATTTCAATTCCGGGTTTTAAATTTAGTCGTGTGTGTTGTCTTTCAATTTATACACATACACACACACCATAATTGAGCCTTTCCGCTCTTACATATATCTATATCTCCCTTCTACTGCGTTTTATGGTTCAGTTGCGTGTGTTGCATTTCAATTTATACACAACACCCACGCACACATTGAGCCGTTTCGCTCTTATCATATACTTACGTATTTCAATTCAGTTGGGTTATTACATTAAGTCGTGTGAGTTTGTCTTTCAATTACACACTTGTACTCAAGAAACACCCGAGTGATTGCTCAAACACCTCACGCACATTTTGGCCTCAGAAGCCACTAAGATATAGCCATATCTATATATTTTCTGCTGCGTGAGTTTTCCCGGTTCAGCTGTGTACGCATTTCAATTCCGGGTTTTAAATTTAGTCGTGTGTGTTGTCTTTCAATTTATACACATACACACACACACCATAATTGAGCCTTTCCGCTCTTACATATATCTATATCTCCCTTCTGCTGCGTTTTACGGTTCAGAACGTGTGTTGCATTTCAATTTATACACAACACCCACGCACACATTGAGCCTTTCCGCTCTTAAGATATAGATATATTTAAATTTCCGCAATTTACATTCAAGTCGTGTGAGTTGCATTCAATTTGGGTTTTCCCTTCTGCTTGCATTGCATACTCGCCATACTCAAGCTAGAGTGCATACTTGCATCAAATAAAACCCGAACAAAACGTGTAAACACGCCTAAGTGGATAAAATTGAAAGACTTAGGGTCGCCGGAATAAAAAATCGCCAAAAGTGCATGATTTCCAAAGCTCTTAAAACACTTCTTTATTCAAAATCGATTTTGAGTTTAACTTGTTTTAAACGAAGTCTCTAAGCATACAGACTGACCCTTGTGCATCGGTGCAAGAAGGTTTGCGACGAATAGATCTCGCTTGCCTACAATTGCCTTTCAAAAGTCAGATATTTCAAAACATATTTCGCTAGTTTGAGTAAGCTAGCTGGCACGCCCTAAAAGCGACGTAAGCACGAAGAGATTCACTACAGGCCTAAGAAACCCAGAGTCGAAGATTTTTCATGTCTACAAAGCCCAACCGACCTTGCTGCCTAACTAGACCCAGCCACACCCTAACTACCCACTAACCAACCGACCTTAGTCCCTAGCTCCCTTATCCCCCCCAGCCATTAATCCCTAGTTGGCCAGCCTATATAAGAGCCCATCCCTCACGTGCGGGTTTCTCTCTTGATCCTCTTGATTCGGCCAGCACTCATTGGGAACCCCTCTCACCTTCGGCGAGGAGCTCCATCTCACTCCATCATCTTCCTTCATTCCCAGCCGGCCAACTTCATCACTTCCCTTCCACCTGCAGCACCTGCCACCTCCCTTCCACCCGGCCACCAATACCACCTGCCGCCTCCTTCCCAGCCAAGCACCACCATCAGCCATCCTCCCTTCATTCCCGGTCAGCATAACTCTCCCTTCCCCAAAGCAGTTGCACCCCTTCACCATACCCCACTCTAACTCCACCCGACCTGTCACCTTAGCACCTTAACACCCAACCTACCTATAAACACCCCAAAATCCCACGATTTTCTCAAATTACCTGGTTTTGCAAAAGCAACCCCAAAGGGCTATTTTGAGTTTGGAAACCCAAGAGCCTTCCAAGCAATCTTGTACATATGTTTAAATCATATATGTTTTAAAAATATATATATACAGCTTTTAAAACCTTAAAAAGGTATTTTGAAACCCCGAAAAGCAACTTGGCCTGATGAAAGCAGGATCGAAGAAGCAAAAGAGAGCCCAGACCCGAAGCATATGTCAAGCCCGGCACATCAACTCTCGTATCAGAATCATCCCCAGATTCTTGGACATCCAAGCCCTTGTTATCAACAAATTTGTCGAAATGATCTCCGGAAGGTGAGAAGAAGAGCGGACGACAATGCTGGCGAAGACCCAACGCAAGACGGAATACTGATGCTGTCAGGCCCCGCACAAACCGTCCATTTCGAAATGCCATGAAGGACTCAGAAAATCAGATTTGGGCCAGATCTGGACCATATATATCCAGATCCAGACCCAAACATGCATTTGGATTTGGATTTGGATCCAAAGATCCAATCCAATATCCACATCCATGGCCCACATCACCTTCTCATAAATGGAGGTGGGGCCCACAAAGAATTCATGTGAAAAGCTTGGGTAGAGAGAGAGTGGGATGATAAAGTATGAGTGAGAACGTTGGTGGGCTTGACTTTTTAGTCAAGTTTTGGGTTAATCATGTCGGTTTAGCCTAAGAGTGTGGGTTTAAGCTTGTATGCACCTACACCTAACTTGGGGCTGCACCAACATGCTGCAACTAGGTCCATGGATCAAGGCCAAGGGGATGCCTCTAAGACCTAGCCCTAAGCTAACCCACCTCACCTAGCCATTCCCCCCTAAACTTGACCCAATCCTAGCCACCCTCACCCAAAACCACTCCAACCATACCTAGCCGACCTCACCTAGCTCACCCCACCTAACTTGACCACCTAGACCCTAACTAGACTAAACCTAATCCTACCTTAACCCACCTAATTAGACCCTAACCCTTAATTCCCAGCCACCCTAACCGACCTACCCTAAACCACCATACCACTACCCCCTAGCCGACCTACCCAAACCACCCCACCATAGCCCACCATATCCTAAATATCTACCCAACCACCATACCACTACCCCCTAGTCAAGTTTTGGTAGCTTTGGGATCCCTCTCTCTTCTCTCTCACCTGCCCTCTCTTCCACCCCATCTCACTCCATCCTTCCCCCAGTTGCGCCACCTCCACCGCCACTCCACCCGACTACACTTCCACTCGGCTGCCACCTACACATCCCACCCGACTACACACTCCCACTCGCCTGCCACCTTCTTCCAGCTGCCACCTCCTTCCACCACCTCCGTCCATCACCTCCTCCACCACACCCAGTTAGTACCCCCATCTCAGCCCCCTCTAACCTGTCTTCCTCTCCCCTTCTTACCCAGCCACACACCCCATCACCCGTCACTGCTGCACCCTAGCCATCTCCCATACACCCGACCACTTCACACCCTACCTCACCACCTTCCTTTAGCCGTCCACTTCCCAGCCCCTAGCTAAGCCTTCACCCTTAACCTGCCACCACCTAGCTAAGACCCTAACCTACCATAACCCCACCTAACATCCCCACTTGCTGCGCCTACCACCCGGCCTTCATCAAGACACTTTAGTCAGCTAAGACCCTACTTGGTGCCCACACGCACCCAAGGAGCTCCCCTTCCACTGTCCAAGGCAACTCACTAGGCCAAAGCCAAGCAAGTTACACCTGGACCAGCTACACGTAAGTGCCTAACTCGATCCTTGTTATGAACTTGCTTATGTTTAATTAAATTTGATACGGGGTTGTAATAATGGAGCGTTGTCTCCCCCCGCTTGTAATAATGTGGTTTGGCACACCCACACACACGTGCACTTGAGCCTATTCCACTCTTAGCTGCACACAATTTTAGCACACACACGGGCCGAATCAGCCCTTAAGATATAGTTATACCTATATGTTTTAAGTTGCGTGGGTTTTAAATTCAAGTTGTGGGTGTTGTCTTTCAATTTCCACACACACACATTGAGCTTTCGCTCTTATTCCCAAGACCCTAGTAAGGGCCGTATTGCAATTTCCCTTGGGCATTTTAATTCAAGTTGTGTGTGTGGTCTTTCAATTTCCACATTCACACACATTGAGCTTTCGCTCTTACTCCCAAGACCTTAGTAAAGGCCATATTGCAATTTTGTTTTGGGTGTTTAAATTCAAGTTGTGTGCGTAGCATTTCAATTCTACACTCACACACATTGAGCTTTCGCTCTTACTCCCAAGACCTTAGTCAAGGCCATATTGCAATTATATTTGGGTTTACATTACAAGTCGTGTGAGTTGTCTTTCCATATACACCCAACACCCACGCACACGTTGGCAATCTTCGGGCCCATATATATTATAAGTATTTCCCTTCAGCTATGTCTTTAAGATTTGGGTTTTGAGGTTCAGCTGTGTGCGTAGTCTTTCCATATATACACGGCACACACTTGCACAATTGAGCCTTTCCGCTCTTAAGATATAGCCATATTTCCCTTTTGCAATTTCCCTTTTGCAAATTTACATTAAGTCATTTCCCTTCCACATTGTCTTTCAATTAGGGTCTATGTTAAATTCTTTCAAAAATATTTTTAAAACGGGTCTCCTTTGAACTTCTTGAAAGAAGGATCAAAATTGATTGTATGGCCCTAAATGAGGGAATTGATGCTTTATGAAAAGTAGAGTTTTCAAAAATCATTTGATAACATTTCAAAAATCTTTGGCTTACAAAATGAAGCCTTGTTCAAAATAGCAAAATATTTTTAAATGGTAGATGCTATTAGGAAATGGGATGATTTTGGTTGAATCGAGTAACCAAAGGGATAAGTTTTCCCCCCATTTTACTTCTCTCTCCAAAAGGAAAATTGGCAAATTTAAAAGAAAAAGAGAATACAAAAACTCCTCCAAAAAGAGGTCTTTCCTTCGAATAGAAAGAGGAAATACAAAAATTCTTCCGAAAGAGGTCTTCTCTTTTAATAAAAAAAGAAAAAGAAAAGAGAATACAAAAACTCCTCCAAAAAGAGGTCTTCCCTTCTTATAGAAAGAGGGAATACAAAAATTCCTCCGAAAGAGATCTTTTCTTTGAATGAGAAAAAAAAAAGATAGAAAAGGAAAAGCCAAAGCTCAAAAGAGCAATTGTCCGTCTCTTTGTCATAAACCACGGGATGCTTTAGAAGGGACCGTGGTAACTCCTTCCCATATCTCTATAACTTATTCCAATGGAAAAAGGTTTATCCATGAAAATCCTAAAGTAGGAATATGAAAAATTGGAAGTCCTTTTGATAGAAACTAAAAGGAGTTTCCTTTGAAAATGAATTTTGGAAAACCTGAAATGTCAAAATGACATGGGATTATCCTACTTGGGGCAACTGACCTTCATAGGCTCTCCCCAAGATCGTTCATTTTTTAATTGAGTCTCTAAAAACTCACACTCCATTTGTAGCACCCACACCATGCATGCACACATCCAGAGTCATTCATGCATGATCATGTTCAGGACTAGCACCCAACATAAGCCAAATCCCCTTTGACTAAAATCCCCTCCTCTTAATCCAAGAAAAGGATTTTATGAAACGACGGATGATGTATATTCTTAGAAAAATTCAGGGAAGTAAAACCAAAAGGGTGTTTTCTTCTTTACCATTATCCAAATAAATTTGGATTAATGCCAAAGAGGGGCATCTGTAAACACCCAAAATCAAAATATTCCAAAACTCCTAATTTCAAAAATCCCAACAATTTAAAACCTTTTTAAAAGTTCAAGTCTTTTTAGAAACAAAATAAAGGTTTTAAATTCAAGTTAAAAGCCCAAGCGATTCAAGACCAATCAGACGAATAGATGAAGACCCAATCCAATTCAAGATCGAGATCAAGTTCGGAAGCGAAGGGACAGACCAAGTCAAAGCCTTATCTTCTTCAAACAAATCCAGTGAAGCATATCAAAATGGATTAAAGATACCATTTGGATAAGATGAATTAGTTCACTTCAAATCAAAGGTTGGTGCATCTCTAATCAAGGGCTAGTTCACTTCAAATCATGAGTTGGTTAACTTCAAATCAAGGGCCAAGATGGACCAGCTTTACCAAATGAATTGGACTTGGAAGTACTGATTTGGATGGATTATCAAAGCTACATCCAACCAACATATTAATCAAGACAAGTGAAGACAAGCTACACAAGCCTAGCCGTTCACTTGGGCTTCACCCGGCTAGGGCTAGACGTGCCCAACAAGGTCAAGAACCAGCCCACATGGGGCTGGTCCATATCACCAAAAAGGGGACCACCTAAAGTGGACCTTAGGGCTGAGTATGGGCATGCAAGTCCTGCCCCAAGGAAGGTCCTAGAAACCAGCCCCCTTGGCCTATAAATAGGGCCAAGGGGGGCGTGTTTTACATCTTGAGATCTTGGAATTTTGGGGGAAAGTGTGAGAGATAGGGGCTGCTCTAGGGGAAAGGGCCAGCAAGGGGAGTTCGTCCAAGAGAGGGGCTGCTCCTAGGTTGGGTCGTGGGCTGCCAAGGGAGTGAAGAAAGAGGAGAATTGGGTTAGATCATAGGTTAAGGGCTACACTTTGTGAGTGTGAGTGAGATATTGAATCAAGGGATCAAAGGAGGGCCGAAATTCATCTTGGAATTTCGGTTTCTTGGAGAAAATCTGTAAGTATTCCTAATCTTTGATTCTCATACATCTATTCCTTCAATTCAATTTAAAAGGGGTTGTATTAATGGAGCCTTATCTCCCCCCATGTTGTAATAAGAAGTAGATGCGCTGAATTTTCATTCTCACTTATGCACTCTATGTGTTTGGTTTTGTGATTCTTTCCCAATATATTCTATAGAGTCCTCTATACTCTCTAACCCCTTCTATGCTTAAGCTAATATACATATTTCCCTTCATTTTCCTTCAGTAATTTGCTTAGTGTTGCTGGGTTGTTGCAATTTAAATTCAGGTGAGTATGCATGCATGTATGTTCTATGAAAACAAAATTCTGGTTTTCCAGCATCTACATACTAGGATTGTTTCAATTTTAATTCTCTGATATGTGATCCAAATGTGCTGAAATTTTAGGCACAATACCTACACACAGTAGTACACTAGAAATAAAATTTACAAGAATTTTAGGACCATGCAATCCCATGAATAAAATTAGGAAACATCAGATAAATCCATTTCTGTTTTCTATACAGTCTGATTTCCTACAACGAGGGTTAGGTAAAAGTCTTATATCTCTGTCCATAGGAATCCAAATTTAATGAAATTAGTCTCATTGGGAAGATGATATTCATAGCTTTGTAAAAAGACTAAAATCATGACATTTGGAGTTTTGTGTACTGAGATATAGAGGATTCTTTGAGCCTCTATATTTCTATCATAGAATCTTTTGAAATAGTAAAATCAGGTCCAATTCCTGATTTAATTGTGTAAATCTACTACTACAACTAAGCCTTTTCCCATACTAGACGGGGTCGGCTATATGGATTCTTTGTTTCCACAGATCCCTATCGTGTGCTATGTTAGCAGTTAACTCCCAATAAGCTAGATCATTCTTTATTGTTTCTTTCCAACACTTTTGTGGTCGTCCTCTACCTCTTTTAATACTTTCCAAATTTAGTTTTTCTAACCTTCTTATAGGTTCTTCTTTTGATCTTCTTTCTATATGTCCAAACCATCTTAAACGATGTTCTCTCATTTTATCCTCTATTGGTGCCACTCCTAATTTGTTTCTAATAACCTCATTATGTATACGGTCTTTTCTTGTATGACCACTCATCCATCTCAACATCTTCATTTCTGTCACAGACATCTTTTGTACATGTTGATGATTAACTGCCCAACACTCAGAACCATAAAACATGGCAGGCCTAATTGCTGCTCTATAATATTTACCTTTTAATTTTAATGGTATCTTCTTATCACAAAGAATACCTGATTTTTCTCTCCATTTTAACCAACCAGCATTAATTCTATGTGTAACATCTCCATCAATTCTTCCATCACTTTGAAAAATTGACCCTAGGTATTTAAAACTTTCCTTTTGGGGAATGCAATGTGTGCCAATTTTAATTTCTATGTCCTCTGAAGTAGCCAAATGATCAAACTTACATTCCATATATTTTGTCTTTGTTCTACTAAGTCGGAGGCCTTTGTTTTCTAATGTTTCTCTCCATAGTTCCAATTTTCTATTAACTTTTTCCTTAGACTCCTCCACTAATACAATGTCATCTGCAAATAACATACACCAAGGTACTTCATCTTGAATATGTTTTGTTAACTCATCCATCACCATTATAAATAAGTATGGACTTAAAGTTGATCCTTGATGTAACCCAATATTAACTTCAAAGAAGTCTGTCATTCCTTCATGAGTCCTCACACATGTTTTTGTACCATCATACATGTCTCTTATAAGGTTAATATATGTCAATGGGATACCTCTTTTTTCCAAAGTTCTCCAAAGAACCTCCCTCGGTACCCTATCATAAGCTTTTTCTAGATCAATAAATATCATGTGAAGGTCTTTCTTTTTTGCTCTAAAATGTTCCATAAGACGTCTCAAAAGGTGAATCGCTTCAATAGTAGATCTACCTGGCATAAATCCAAATTGGTTCTCTGTTGTACTTGATACTTGTCTTAACCTACGTTCGATAATTCTTTCCCATAATTTCATAGTATGACTCATTAACTTGATACCTCGATAATTCGCACAATTTTGAATGTCTCCCTTGTTCTTATATATGGGTATAAGTGTACTTGCTCTCCATTCCTCGGGCATCTTTTGGTTTTTCCATATTTCATTAAATAGTCTTGTGAGTGATTCCTATTTCTCCTAGTATTTTCCAAACTTCTATATGAATATTATCTGGTCCTACCGATTTACCACCCTTCATATGTTTAAGAGCCTCTTTGACTTCATTCTTTTGAATACGTCGGTAGAAATTGTGGTTTATATACTTTTCTGACTTGGCTAAATCTCCTAAACTAATACTAACATCTTTATTTTCATTAAAAAGATTATAAAAATAGTTTTTCCATCTATTTCTTATATCATCGTTTGCCACTAAAAGTTTTTCATCCTCGTCTTTTATGCATCTAACATAATTAAGATCTTTAGTTTTCTTATCTCTAGCCTTAGCTATCCTAAAAATATCTCTTTCACCATCTTTTGAGTTGAGTTTTTTATATAAGTCCTCCCAAATCTTAGCTTTTGCTTCACTAACAACCTTTTTCGCTTCCTTCTTTGCTTTCTTATAAGCTTCTAAAGTTTCACTAGTTTTCCTTGCATAATGTAATTTGTAACATGCCCTCTTTGTCTTGATTTTATTTTGCACTACTTCACTCCACCACCAAGCTTCTTTTTGTGCCGGTACACCTCCCTTAGATACCCCTAACACATCTTTCGCCACTTTCCTAATATGTATAGCCATATTGTTCCACATATCACAGGGTGTGCCAACATAATTCCAAACATCTCCTTGAAGGACTTTCTGTTTAAATATATCTTCTTTCTCGCTTTTGAGGTTCCACCATTTAGTCCGAATAGCTCGATGCACTCTTTTCTTCTTTGTCCATTTTTTTATTTGTAAATCCATAACTAAAAGTCGATGTTGGGTGGTTAAGCTTTCTCCTGGAATTACCTTACAATCTTTACAACACGCTCTATCTTTTTTTCTACAAATAAAGTAATCAATTTGTGTTTGTGATAAGCCACTCTTATAAGTAATTAAATGTTCATCTCGTTTTTTGAAGATTGTATTGACTATAAAGAGATCAAATGACATAGCAAAATTTAAAATCTCCCTACCTTCCTCGTTTATATCCCCATAACCAAAGTTTCCATGAATCCCTTGATATCCTAATGCCTCTTTACCGACATGTCCATTTAAATCTCCTCCTAAACAAATCATCTCCCTTTGTGGAATCTTTTGAAACACCTTATCTAACTCTTCCCAAAAAACTGTCTTTATACTATCTTCTAGTCCTACTTGGGGTGCGTAAGCACAAACTATATTCAAAACCTCTGCTCCTAACACTAATTTCAATGTCATGATTCGGTCACCATATCGTTGTATGTCTACTACACTCTCCTTTAAATCTTTATTTATGATAATACCAACTCCGTTTCGGGCCTTTTCTTTACCTGAGTATCATAATTTAAAACCTGTATCCTCTATCTCCTTTGCTTTTTCTCCAACCCATTTTGTCTCTTGTAAACATAGAATATGAATCTTTCTCCGAATCATAGTATCTACCACCTCCATTAGCTTACCCGATAATGTTCCGATATTCCAAGAACCAATACCAATCTTATTATCTAGGACTAGCTTCCTTACCCCCCGCATCCGTCCATAATCAAAATGCGAAGACCCTCTCTGAAAATTTTTCGCTACATTCGGGCGGCAATGTAGCGGGACTAACTTCTTTACCCACACCCGTGCATGATGTGGGAACCCTCTCTGCAATTGATTCACTACATTCGGGCAAAAATGTAGTGGCCCTTGCTTACTTCTTACTGCATTCGGGCTCTGCAGCACGTCGCTAGGCAGGGACGCCCCAAAGCAATGCTCATAATTTTTGTAATCCATGTTGTAGAAATCCGACGAAGTTTTACGCTGGCTGTCGGAAGTCTAACACAACCCTCCTCCTTTATCCAGGCTTGGGACCGGCGGCAATGCAAGGGTGATCCCTTACATGGGCGGTGTTATTTAATTTTGTAAATCTATTGTCCCAAAATTCGAGGCAAAAGGTGTTTTAGGATTCCAATACATTAGGAAACATCTTATAAAAGTTTTATGAATTTTGGAGATCTTAGACTACCGAGAAAAATTCGAGAACAAGGAAAGGAAAATAGAGCCAGTTTCTATTTTTTAGAACTTGGTGAATTTCAAGTTGAAGCTAAGTGCACACACTCTTTCTGAGACAAACACTTTGTAGATGCGCGAAAATCCCCGCCTCTCGCCTTTTCAGGGCTCGGAGCGGATCCTCTCGTGTGTCTAAGGCCTATGTATGCAAACAGGGCGTGCCAGCTAGCTTACCTAAGCTAGCGAAGATATTTTTAACACTGACTTCTAAACGTGGCGACTGTGAGCAAGTAAGCTCTTGTCGTCGCAGACCTTCTTGCACCGATGCGCAAGGGTCAATCTGTACGCCTTGCAAAAATCGAGTTTTGGGATAGAAAGCCTACGAAGTGGTTCGAGGTGTCTATTTCTGGTCTTTTAAATGCGATTGCATGTTTTAGATCACGTGGATTTGCACGTGCCTAAGTCTTTTCTTTTATCCCTTTTCGGGCCACCTAGTTTGTGTGTTATGAACACTCCACTACATGGGCGAATTTGAGCAGGGCTTGCTTTGATGCAATATGCGTCCTACCTCGTGGTATGGCGTAGATCAAATGCAAACTCACGCTACTCCAAAGGGAAAACCCGAAATGTAAAGACAATACTGAAGGGAAATAACCGAAGGGAAATAACCGAAGGGAAATGACTTGTAAAGTAAGTGCCGAAGGGAGATATGTATATAGAGTATGTATATGAGCCCTTACTCAGGTCTTGCAAATAAGAGCGAAGGCTCAATGTGGGTGCGTGCTTGAATTGAAAGACTTACACACACGACATGAAATTAAACCCAAATATAAATTGCAGTATGGCCTTGACTAAGGTCTTGGGAGTAAGAGCGAAGGCTCAATGTGTGTGAGAGTGCTTGAATTGAAGTACTACGCACACGACATAAATGAAACCCAAATATAACTGCAATAAGGCCTTTACTAAGGTCTTGGGAGTAAGAGCGAAAGCTCAATGTGTGTGAGAGTGCTTGAATTGAAAGACTTACACACACGACATGAAATGAAACCCAAATAGTATAGGTCGGCCCTTACTTGGGTCTTTCAAATAAGAGCGAAGGCTCAATGTGTGTGAGAGTGCTTGAATTGAAAGACTTACACACACGACATGAAATGAAACCCAAATAGTATAGGTCGGCCCTTACTTGGGTCTTTCAAATAAGAGCGAAAGCTCAATGTGTGTGAGTGTTTGAATTGAAAGACAACACACCCAACTTAAGCAAAACCCTACAAAAATGAAAGTATATGTATATACTTATGTATTAGGGGTTGATTAGGCCCGTGTGTGTTCAAAATCGTGCACAACTAGGAGAGTGCACGTGTGTGGGTGTGCCAAGCCACGTTATTACAAGCGGGGGGAGACTATGCTCCGTTATTACAACCCCGTATCAAATTGAATCTCAAGCAAGTATACAACTAAAGACCGAGTTTAGGCACTTACGAGTAGCTGGTCCGTAGAGGCCTTGCTTGAGTGTGGGCTTGGCCTTCGCCTTGGGCTGCAAATGGGAGCTCCGCGAGGTTGAGTGACAAGGGGTGTTGGCCGGGCTGCAAATGGGGCGCGGGATAGGCGCCTTGAAGATGGCCGGCTGCAAGTGGGGTGTCGCCTTGATATGGGGGATTAAAGGGGCTGGGCCAAGTGAGTATGTAGGGTCACTAGGAGAGTATAGAGTGTTAGGGAATATGGACCTAAGAGGAGCTTAAGGGAAGGTCGAATGGGAGTCTAATAGGGTGGCCGGGTGTAGCTAGGGTAGTTAGGTAGTGGCTGGTAGTTTAGGTTGTAATAGGTTCGGCTGAGTGAGAATGGTGACAGCAAAGGGGAATGGCTGGTGGTAGGGTGTTGTGGTAGGGTTTAGGTGGATGAGAGTGGAGAGGGAGTAGAGAAGGAGCTAGGTAGAGTGTGGGGTACTTATCGAATGGAGAGAAGATGGCGCTCGACTGGAAGGAAGCTGGGCAGGTAGTGAGGCTCGGCCGGGAGGTGGTGGAGATGGCGGTGCAAGTGGTGGTGGGATGGAGGGATGGTGGTGGTGCAGGCGGAGCAGGTGGAGCAGGTGGCTGGGTTCGGCTGGGCTGGGAAGTGGGGTCCCGGCTGGGCTTGGGGAAGGCCACTCGATAGGAAAGCCCGCCCCCAAGGGGGGGGGGGGTTTATATAGGGATGGGTAGGTCGGTTAGGGCTGGGTTTGGGGTAGTGGTTAGGTGGTTTAGGTAGGATGGTATGAAGATAAGGTGGGTTGGAAAGGGTAGGGCCAGATATTTTAAATACTAGTGGTTTGGGTAGATTGTGGGCTAGGGGTGGTTTAGGGGTTTAGGGTTTGGTTAGGTGGTTGGGTTATAGGGTGAGGTTTAGTGAGCTAGGTTAGGTGATTAGGCTAGGATTAGGCTAGGTTTAGGGAAATTAACCTAGGTTTAGGGAAGGATTACGGAAGTGAGTTTGGTGATTAGGTTGGGATTAGGCCAGGATTAGGGAAGTGGGTTAGGTGATTAGGCTCAGATTAGGGGCAGATTAGGGTGGAAGGCTAGGATTAGGTATTTTGGGTTAGGTTTAGGTGAAGGAGCTCCCTTTGCATGGCCCATAGACCTTAACCACCTCATGTTGGTGCAGCCCTAGGTTAGGTTTTGGCTAATTACAAGCTTAAACCCACTCAATTAGGCTAACCCACATGACTAACCCCAAACTTGACACACAAGTCAAGCTTAATTACAACCACACTTGATCTTATCCATCCCCACTCTCTCTCATGCCCATGATCCCACGTGAATTTCAAGTGGGCCCCACCTCCATTTATGAGAAGGTGATGTGGGCCATGGATATGGATATTGGATTGGATCTCTGGATCCAAATCCAAATCCAAGTCCACATATGGGTTTGGATTGGGATCAAGATATATATGGTCCAGATCCGATCCAAACTGAACTCTGACTCCTTCGAGCTGTGTTCGAAACGGACGATTTGTGTGGGGTCTGACAGCATCAGCACTCCGTCTGCGTTGGGTCTTCGCCAACATGATCGTCCGCCTCCGTTTCTGCCTTCCGGAGATGACTTCAAATGACATTTTGATAATAACAGGGTCTTGGACGTTCGAGATCTTGGGGGTATGGATGTGATACAAGAGTTGTTGTGCCGGGCTCGACATGTGCTCCGGTTCCGGGCTCTCTTTGACTTCGCTGGTCCTGTCTTGATTAGGCCAAGCTACTTTGGGGTTTCAAAAACGTGTTTTAAAAGGTTTTCAAAAGCCATATTATATATTTTTGAAATATGAAGTTTAAAACATATATACAGGGTTGTCTGGAAGGCTCCTGGGTTTCCAGACTCAAAAATGGCCCTTTGGGGCTGCTTGTACAAAACCAGGTTTGTTTAAGAAATTCGTGGGATTTCGGGGTATTTACAAATGCCCCTCTTTGGCCTTGTCCAAATCGATTTGGATAAGGGCAAAGATGACAAACACCCCTTTTAATGTCTCCCTAGATCTATCCACGAAGAATATGGGATCGTCCCGATTTTTTACAAAATCTCAATTTACAAACTCTGGTAGGAGGAGATATCACGCCAAAGGGTTCTACATGGAATCTGGTCCTAAATGGGATCATGTTCATGCAAGTACCATGCGTGGAATGCAAATGACATGGGTGTGGTGCCAAAAGTGGCGACCTCCCAGGGACCAGATGTGGTCGAACTCTAAAGACTTACAAGGCCTACTGCTCCAAGTGAGCAGATCCTATGCTGTTCGATGTTCGGTTTTCAAAACTTATTTACAAAACTATTTACAAAAGGGACAACTGTCTTTGAGCCTCGATCCTAAGGATCTCGAGCTCTTCGTGCTTGCCCTTGTTTGAGTCTTAACACTCGCTTATCTAGCGGAGGTTTTATAAGAAAACAAGGCATATTTCAAATTCCTACGCCTTACTTGAAACGTCGAATTCTCAAACAAGATGAAATTCAAGTAAGTAAATCCTATTTTTACTTTAGGATTCCTCGAAATGAACCATGCTTTAACTTGGGATAAGCCAGGGATGGGAAAGAGATACCACGGTCCCTTCTGAAGCGTCCCGTGGTTTGAGGCACAGAAGGCGGAAAACTGCTCTTTTTGAGCTTTTTGGCCTCTTTTTCCTTTTTTTCATAGAGGGTCTCCCTTTGGGAGTATTTTTTCTTTAATCCCTCTTTTTCATAAGAGAATCGATTTTTCTTTTTGAAGTCTGGTTTCTTTCTTTTGGAAAGAGACTTTGAATGGGAAATTCCCCTTTGTTTTGGGCCTTTGTTTTCCTTTTGGAAATAGAAGAGAAGAGGGGAGGACTTATCCCAAGCCTACACTCGATCCATTCCAGATCAGCCAATTTAGAAATAGCACGTACCACTTGCAAGTATCTTGCTATGTTGAACTAGGCCTTTCTTTGTAAGAAGAAGGATTTTGAAATGTAACCACGATTTTGAAAACTCCACTCTTTCACAAGTGCGAATTCTCTTCACTTAGGTTCACACGACTTGCCTTTGCACCTTATTCACATGTCTCAGGGCAGCTATCCCTTTTAAAATTTTCGAAAACTGGAATTTAGTCCAGATCCTACACATGATACTTCTTTAAGTATTGAATATTGATAGGATCTGCTAAATTCCTACCTTCTACATCGATCAACCAATACGAATTGTTCGTAGTGGTTGCTCGTACAACATAGGGTCCATCCCAGTTGGGGTGCCACTTACCTAGGGGGTGTGGGCCACGATGGTGGATGGTTTTTAAGACCAGATCTCCCACTTCAAAGTGGCGAGGTCTCATATGTTTGCTATAATGTCGAGTTATCCTTTGCCAGTATGCACGAGCATGATCCATGGCAAGGAGTCGCCTCTCATCTAGCAAATCTAGTTCGGCCATCCTAGCATGCTGAAGCGTCTCTAGGGGGAGGTCGAGTGCTATGGATGTATGGAATGAATGCAGTTGGGTATGAATGGGAAGAATGGCGTTTGTGCCATAGACCAATTCGAATGGTGTGGCATTCGTGGGAGTTCGGATGGAAGTCCTATAAGCCCATAAGGCTTCATCCAGCTTCTCGTGCCACGTCCTACCCTTCTCTAAGGTTTTCTCAATAATACTAATGAGAGTCTTGTTTGTGGCTTCGGCTTGGCCGTTGCCTTGAGGGTAGTAGGGCGAGGAGAAGTGGTGAGTTATGCCATACGTGTTGCACAACTTAACCATCCGCTCGTTCTTGAATGGGGTACCATTATCAGACACAAGGTCTCGTGGAACCCCAAATCGAGCCAAGATATTCCTCCGGATGAAAGCCACCACATGTTGCCCCATTACATTGGTTAGGGAAATGGCTTCCACCCACTTGGAGAAATACTCCGTGGCTGCTAAAATAAATCGATGCCCATTCGAGGCCTTTGGAAATATTGGGTCTACGATGTCAAACGCCCACATGGTAAATGGCCAGGGGCTGACTACGGAATGCAATGCAGATGAAGGGATATGAATGGCGTGCCCATGCACTTGACATGGATGACACTTCCTAACATGATCGTGACAATCCATTTTCAGGGTGGACCAAAAATAGCCCCCTCTAAGTATTTTCATTGCCATCATGTTGGCATTTACATGACCTCCACATTCTCCATCGTGGAACTCATGCATCACTATCCTAGCCTCCTCTAGGTCGATACACCTAAGCAGAATACCGGTAAAACTTTTTTTGTATAAGACCCCACCCAGAATGGTGTATCGGGTCGAAATCTTACGAATGAATGCCTTATCTTTGGATGTGGCATCCTCGGTAAATCCCCCATTTTCTAAAAATTGTTTTATATCATAGAACCAGGGTTTTTCAATAGACTCTGGGTTGTTTTGGCAAATATCCAAGTCGTGTGTGGATGGGTGAGGCGCATGCCATATTTCCAAAGATCTGGTCCCTGAAATGGGATCGACCTTCAGGGCTGAACCCAAGGAGGAGAGGGCATCGGCGATGCCATTGTCCTCTCTTCCTATGTGTGTGAGTTTACACGACTGGAAGGATTGGACCAATCGAGTGGCCAACTCGTGATATGGAAGTAGTTTCTCATTACGTACTTGCCAAATTTTTAAAACATGGTTTATGACAAGGAGCGAATCTCCAAAGACCTCAATGCACGATGCCCCTAGAGTTTTCGAAATCCTTAAGCCTTGTATGAGTGCTTCATACTCAGCTACGTTGTTGGAACATTCGAAATCTAAGTGGACTGCTATGGGAATCTCGCCCTTTTCAGGGGAGATTAGGATGACCCCAGCACCAGCCCCTCGTTGGTTTCGTGCCCCATCGAAGTGCATCTTCCACACTTGGTTTTCGAAAGAATTTGCCAAAATGTGGTTTTGAAAATGGTTTTCCAATATGCCTTCATCTGGCATTTCAACAAGAGTGGGATATGCATCCTCTAAGGGGAATTCAGCCACGTAATCTGCTAGGGCTTGCCCCTTAATGGAGATCTGGTGATGGTATTTCAGATCATACTCTATTAGAAGGAGTTGCCATTTACCCAATCTACCCGTGAGAATGGGTTTTTCGAACAAGTGCTTGATTGGATCAAGCTTGGACACTATCCAGATCTCATGATCTAGGAAATAGTGTCTGAACTTCTGGCAGGCCCAGACTAGGGCCAAGCACGTCTTTTCCATGGCTTGATAATTTCGTTCATAAGCTAAGAGAGTTTTCGAAATATAGTAGATGGCATACTCCTTATGGGTGTCATCCTCGTATTGAGCCAACAGGGCTCCTAAAGCATTTGCATGCACGGAGATGTATAATAAAAGCGGTTTTCCTTGCTTTGGAGGATTCAAAACGGGGGGATTAACCAAGTATGCCTTCAGTCTCTCGAAGGACTTTTGGCATTCGTCATCCCATAAGAATTTCGTACCCTTCCTCAACAGTTTGTTGAAGGGTTCGCATCTAGTTGCCAGATTCAATATGAATCGGCGAACGGATTGTAAGCGACCCTGGAGGCTACGGATTTGGGTAAGATTGGTGGGTGGAGCCATGTCTATAATGGCTCGACACTTAGAGGGGTCGACTTCTATTCCCCTTTGGCTCACCATAAAGCCTAGAAGCTTCCCTGATTCTACCCCGAATACACATTTTTGAGGGTTTAGCTTTACTTTGTAAAGCCTAAGCCTTTCGAAAATCTTTTGTAAACATTCGATATGGGTGCATCGGGTTTTGGATTTCGCCAAGAGATCATCTACATACACTTCTACAAGCTCATGAATTTGATCATGGAAGATTGTGGTCATGGCTCGTTGGTATGTTGCGCCGGTATTTTTCAAACCAAAGGGCATGACTGTATAGCAGTACGTGCCCCATGGGGTTGTGAAGGCGGTCTTACCCTGATCTCGTGGACTTAGTTTGATTTGATTATAGCCTGAATAGCCATCCATGAATGAAAACATTTCATGATTTGCAGTACTATCGACTATCAAATCTATGTTTGGTAAAGGATAATTATCCTTTGGGGTTGCTTTATTCAGGTTTCTGAAATCGATGCATATTCGAATTTTTCCATTGGTTTTTCGAACCACAACGATATTTAACAACCAATCAGAATACGCAATGGGTTTTATAAATCTGGCTTTTAGCAGATCTTCTAAACCCTCTTTGACTTGCGTGTTTACATTCGGGTGTATTTTCCTAAGCTTCTGCTTTATGGGTTTTACACCTGCATCTAAGGGAAGGCGATGCTCGACAATGCTGGGATCTATGCCCGACATGTCTTCATACGTCCATGCAAACACATCTAAATAGGTTCGTAGAAATGCAATGAATGCTAACTTTTCAGTTTCATGCAAGCATGCGCCTATTTTGATGGTTTTGGGATTGGAATCATCCCCTAGGTTCACCTCTATGAAATCTCCTCCTACTGATTGGGAAGGTCTTTCAAAATCGAGAATTCTATAAAATTCTAGGAGCTCAGAAGTGGGATCTTCCTCAAGGGGATCCACTTCTGGGCTTTGATCATTCTCGTGGGCTGTAGACCCGAGGGAATTTGATGCGTGGTTTTCAAAATAACCTGGTTTTGTACTTGGATTTTCAAGTGATTTCGAAATCTTTGGTCTGGCTATGCAGACGACGTTTCTTTTTGTAGACGTGATTTTATTTCAAATCGTGGGATCCGAAATCAAACCCTCGAACTACGTCAGGTTGCGCGAGCGTGCCAGTTAGTTTATCAAAACTAACAAATTCTGATTTTCTGACTTCTAAGAACGATTGTGGACAAGTGAGATCTTTTCGACTTAGGCCTTCTTGAACCGGCGCTCAAGGGTCAGCCTAGACGCTTGAAATTTGTTTGAATTCGTTAATTCGAGAAAGGAAAAACCAGATTTTTCAATAGTTTCAGATTTGTGTTTAAGTTCTTGATTTCTGAAAATTTTCAGATTCTGAAAGTTGCAGAATCTGTTCAGTTCCAAAGACCTGTTCTTCGAATTTTTAAAAATACTTCTGATTCTCCAAAAATTCTGAAACTTTTACAGAATAGAGACACGTGTGTGTAGAATCATAATATATTTTTATTTTATAATTTTGTTTTTTATTTTCTGAGAATTAAATACAGAATCAGAAACTGTTATAAAATTCGGAACAGCCCTGTTTCTGTGAATCAGAAGCTCAGAAAAACAGCATTATCTCAGCACTCAGTCATCCAATTTCGATAAAATTTCTTGTGTTAGAAAGATACGGATGTTAGGTTTCCAAAGAATCAAATTTAATCCAATTTCATTCAGTGGTTGAAGAGATATGGGCAAAAGAATAGAGGTCTATTACTGAACATTCTGTTTCTGTAAAACGCAATCTGGATTTTGTATAAACTTCACGGATCTAATTGGCTAGGAAACAATTCATAAAAATTCCTCAAAATTTTATCTAAGAACTTCTGATATGTCTAGATTATTCATGCAAAATTTCGAAGCAATTGGCTTATCCGTTTGTCTATAAAAATTCCGTGATCAGATGCGTATGCACGGACAGTTTCAGAAACCAAGTTTGCAGAAAATTTCAGAAAGTTCCTAACGTGATTCTAGAACGAAATTCAACCTGTATCAGTCCTAATGATGCATGGAAATCATCTAAACATGGATTTTAATTCTGTTCATGAAGGAATCATGCATGTTTGTATCAATATAAATGAAGAACATGGGCTCAAGGCCTTGATTCATGTACAAATTTCCAGAATCTGTGCTTTTTCAGATTCTCATGAATTAAAACCAATTTGTGTAAGAATTCCAACCTGTGTGAGTGAGAGGGGACATAGGAGCACTTCGCCGGACGATCGTCGGATGTCGGAACCAGGCCGGACTTCCTTCTTCTCCTTCTTCTCTTCCTTTCTCTCTCTCTCTCTCTATTTCTCTGAATTTTCGGACTGAACCTCTTGATGCTCGTTGGTTGATGCCCTGTGCAGCACCTGGGAGAGCCTTTTTATAGGCTCTAGCTGTGATTTGGATAAGCCTGATGGTTGGGATTTGGATGAGTTCGGTTTTGATTGTGTTGATAAAATCTTATCTGGATTGGTTGGAACGTCATCTGCATTTGATAGGCATAATCCTTGTTTGATTGTTAAACGTTATCTACATTTGATAGGCATCTGAGTTGTTGAATCATTATCTGTATTTGATTTCATCTGCATTGGGCAATCTTGAACGTGATCTTCTGATCCTTCCTCAATCTGTTGCAGATATGGATGAGAAGCTCTAGAAGTCGTTGACAACATGCAGCTGGGAGTCGTTGAAGGCTGTTGAGAAGCGGTTCACAAGGGTGATCATCACAATGGAACGTCTCTTCTTCTTTTGTTGTGCCACGCACACTATCTGCATCTTCCGGTTTTAACTGTTGTGGCAGAACGCCGTCATTATCGTTGCTGTGATGAATCTTTTGTTGCGCTGTCCTTCAGTGCTTCTTTGTCGACTTCATTGGTAAGCTTCAAAACAAAGAAAACCGCTAGCTCCTTCCAGCACTTTACCATGATGACTCCTTACAGGATGAGAAGATTTCAAATACTTTCCAGCACCTGACTTTTTATCCACTTAAACAGGCGTGGAAGGCTGACCTCAGCACCATCAAGCTGCTCCAATAACAGAGCATTTTCGGCCTCCAAACCATTAAGCACTTCCTCCTATTATTTTACAAATGTTTGTATTTCATCTGCTACTGCAACATCCAGATCACGCTCTTGTAAAGTTTCTGACAGCTCCTGTCTAACTTCACCTTCAGTGCGAGCTAGTGACTCTTGAGCCTTCGTTGCTATGTTTTCCGTTTCTAAATAGTCTGCAATTAGTTTTCTTAATTTCTTTGTCGGTTAGAGGTGCCTCAAAATTGAATTTATCACCATCCTTGGAGATCGGTGGTTTCCTATCATCAGAATGAACACTAGGTGCTTAACTGGGATCACCTTCTCCATCTTCCGAGTTCTTCTCCTTTCCCTGCATCTCAATCAGGGATGGATTTTGTTCCTTTTGACATTCAGTTTCCTTGATAACAGAGTTGAAGACCTGTGTACAATCTCTCTTTTATCTGCACACTTGCAGTAAAAGTGGTTAAAGAAATCCATGTTCCATACCCACATATTTTGAAAGTATTAATTGGGCCTATGTTACGAATTTGTAAACCAGCCATCATGTTCTCGAGATTTACTCCATGAGCGTTGGAACATTAGCATTATTCTTATCATAATGTAACAAATGACGATGCAAACTGATGCATATCCACACTAATTACCTTGACACCCAAGTGTAACATGGACACGTTACGAAGGTGTTCGATACCAAACCTTTGTTTTCGGAAGCTTTCGTTCTTGCTTCCATCTTTCCTTTCCTTTGATAACATCAACTTTCCCCTCCGGCAACTGATTTCTTTCCGAATATGAACTTTTCTTTTTTTGGAAGCTCACTTTCCCTTTTTGACACCCGCTCTCCTTTTTGGGCACCCACCTGCCTTTTCAGGTGTCAACTTGTCTTATAAATGCCTGTTTCTTTTCAAATGGCAAATTTAAAACAAATTTATCAACAGAAAACTTTTAAAGAAACGAAATCCTGCTTTTTCCATGTTGGGGGCAAAATCGTCATTTTCATCCAATCTTGTCAAAATTCAAAATTTTCAGAAAGGAAAGTATTCTTTTATCATTTTAAAGCTTTCATAAAATTTTGGTACCGAAACAAACTCGTTTAGTGCCCTTTTCATTCGAAAACCCAAAATTAACAAAAATGGGCACTTTCCTAAAAATGTAAGAATTTTAAAAGAAAATTTTGGGTGTCTACAGATGCCCCTCTTTGGCATTATTCCAAATTCATTTGGATAATGGCAAAGAAGAAAACACCCATTTGCTTTGCTTCCCAGATTTGCCTTGAGAGTATGGAATCGTTCTTTATTCCATAATATCTATTTCCTTGGATTCTTAGCAAAATGGGATTTGGTAAGCGCTTTCTAGTCCTAGGACAATCATGCATGAACGATCACTTTATGAATGCAGTCATGTGTGTGAAGTGAATGTTTAGAGACTCATACCTTTGATTCACGAACTCGAGAAGAAGCCTATGATGGCCAGCTGCCCCAAGCAATGGTTCTTGTTTCTTTTGATGTTTAGGATTTTCAAAATTCCTTTTTCGAAAAGAGAACTCTTTTTGGTTTCTATCAAAAAGGACTTACAATTTCTCATATTTCCCTTCACTCGGGTTTTAATACCCATAAATAAGTAGAGGTTTTATGGAAGATTTTGAATAACATTTCAAAGCTCCCTTTCTTACCCAACGAATTCTAATTCTCAAACAACATGAATTCAAATAAAATAGGTCCTATTCTTACTCTAGGACTTTCAAGGTGAACTTTTCTCTATCGGGATGAGCTATGGGGATTTGGGAAAGAATTACCCGTGGTCCCTTCTGAAGCGTCCCGGGGTTTAAGGCCAAGAGACGGAAAATTGCTCTTTTGAGCTTTGGCTTTTCCTTCTTTTTCTTTTTTTTATTTTCAAGAGAAGACCTCTTTTGAAGAAGTTTTTGTATTCCCTCTGTCTATTTGGGGAAGACTTCTTCTCGGAGGAGTTTCTGCATTCTCTTTTCTTTTTCTTTTTTTCTTTCAAAGAGAAGACTCCTTTTTAAGAAGTTTTTGTATTCGCTCAATCTATTTGGGGAAGACTTCTTTTTCTAGGAGTTTTTGTATTCTCTTTTTCTTTTCTTTTTCTTTTGAATATTGCCAATTTTCGTTTTTGGAGAGAAGCGAAATGGGGAATAAAACTCATCCCTTTAGATAATCAATCCAGGCAAGATTGTCCTATTTCCTAATAGCACCTACCATTTGAAAGCACCTTGCTATTTTGAGCTAGGCCTCATTTGGTAAGTAAAAGATTTTTGACATGTTACCAAATAATTTTTGAAAACTCCACTTTTCATAAAGTATCAATTCCCTAATTTGGGATCACATAATCCATCTTTGGTCCTTCTTTCCAGAAATTCAAAGGAGATCTATTTTCAAAATCTTTTCAAATGAAATTTAAAGTAGACCCCATACATAGCATTGGGCATTTATAAAATCTACTAAATTTCCTTCCTTAACATCAACTTACCAATATTGATGATGCCCCTTTGCATCATAGGAACCATCCTTGTGGGCTGCCATCTTCAAATGGAGTGCGGGCTTCTTGTGGATGCATTATGTCATGCGAGATGTATTCCTATAATACAATGATAATGCATGCTTTATGATATGATGAATACACTCAATTTCTATGAAATGTATTTAAGGAATAACATCTCAATGCCCCTAGTTTGGAGGGAATGGCATGAGAACTCACATACCATGGCCAATCTCTATATGATATGATTTTGAATGTGATGCATGAAAGATATGCACAACCTTAGTCTTGGAGATGCATGATATGATCCTTGGATGTATTTTGGGTAGGTTAACTCTCTAATATATTTCTAAGAAACTCCTACTTACACACTTTGAAGCTTTTCCAAATCAATGATTTTATGGAATATAGAAAGCTTTGAGGCTTGACCATCCTCATGGATGAGGGGACTTTCCTCCTTGCTTTAATCACTCTCAAGTTTTTGTTTTCTAGGGAAGTATCATGGATAAGAGAAGAAAGCATTTCTAAATCCAATTTTTGAAAAATAATATTTTTGGAGTTTTTTAAAATTTTCTATTTTTTTTGGATTTTCCGGAACAACTAGTAGAAGGGAAAACAAACATTTTTTTTTGAAATTTTCATAATTTCCTATTTTTTTGGATTTTTCAAAGCAAATAGCAAAAGGGGAAACGAATAAAACTTTCTTTTTGGGAATTTCAAATTTTTCAATTTTTTTTTTGGTTTTTGGGTTTTTCCATTTTTTTTGGCTTTTGGGAATATATAATTTTTTTGGATTTTTTTCAAATAAAAAGGGATCTTCCATCAAACCTGCAAAGAAAACACTACGAGTTAGACTCTAAATAAGACGTCTAAACCATAGGTTTCAGGATTAGCGGGTTCTAGGGCACCCTTAACCCAATTGGTTTTGGGTGGTGGCTCGGGTGGTATGGATAGGCTATACCCTAAACCATGGCGTCCTATATTTGGCATGGGTGTAATAGGCTCTAGTTTTCCTTGGCCTTGAACCCCTAATCCTTGGTAAGGAGTATATCCCATATTTAGCAACATCTTCTAAGGTTTTTTGAATTTTGAAAATATTTGATATAGAGGATGATTTTGGAAAGATGAATCATCTATGGCAGGTTTACTTATCCTAATGGTTCTTTTGGGAAGATGGAGGGATTTGGAAAGTTTTGACTCACCTAAAATACGAACTACTCTCATTTTGGAAGGTTTAGCTATTTCAGGGAGGTTTATTTTGGCAGTTTCCCGATTGGTCTTTACTTTCTGGTTTGGCTCCCGTAATATACAAGGAAAGGTTTGTATTCCATTCAATTGGGGATGGTTTTCTCCAAAAACAACCACTACCCGATTTTTCCATGGGATTTTGAGACATCTGTAGAAGGTGGATGGGACGGCTCTAAGAGAGTGTATCCATGGTCTTCCTAATAATAGGTTGTAATGGGGATTTATATCCAAGACGTGGAATAATCCCTCGTGAGGTATTTGTCCGACTTTCATGGGTAACTTTATGGAGCCTAAGGGGTTGGATGGGTTCCCATCATATCCTGTAATGGTTATGGGACTCGGTTCAAGCATAGAGGTAGAGATTCCTATTTGGAAAGCCACATGGAGGGGAAGGATATTAAGGCCTCCTCCTCCATCGACTAGGCATTTACTAATAGGGTAGCCGTTTAACACAACTTCTATATGGAGTGCTTGGTTATGGATCACATCATACTTTTCCAAATCATTCTCTATGAATACAATGGAAGTTTTTGCAAAGACGGGAGAAACCAAGGTAGATAGGGATTCAGGGGATATGGTAGTGTTGACTCTAGTCTTCTCTAAAATCTCCTCTAGGACTCGTCTATGCTTGGGAGAAATTTTTATCAGTTCTAAAATAGACATGTTTATGGGGAGTTTAGAAAGATGCCTTTCTAGGTCATAGGGGTTTATTACCACACCCTTTTTATCGACACCCTGGGATGAGTTTGGTATGCATGCTTGTGGGGGGCTTGGTAGAACAACCACTCCCTTGCTTGTTTGTTTTGCTAAGTGTGGGGGTTGATAGATCCTCCCGGATCTATCACTTCCTCTACACTATCCCAAGGGCTCGTTCCTATTTTGGCTCTAACTTGGTGTCTCGGGACACCTCGAATCACTACCAAGGCTCCAGCCGGGGGCGGGTTTCTAAGTGCTCCTCGGATCACTATTGCTTGGGTATTTTTTATTTCGAGAAAGTGTGGTGTGTGAGGTGTGGGATGCACGATATGCACTGCATGATTAGAGTGTGATAGGGAGCATACCTCTTTTTCCTTCCCACTCGTACTGGCGTGGTTAGGGAAGGGTTCTTTAAAAATGGCCTAGGGTGACTCCAGCTCTTCAAACACGTGCAGCTTACCTTGCTCGATCAAATCCTCTATCCTATTCTTCAGGGTGTAGCAGTGTTGGGTATCATGGCCCTTGAGCCTATGATATTTACAAAACTTGTTTAAAAACTTTCCTTGGGGTGGTGCCCCTTCGGGAATCTCTGGGAGTGTTGTGAGACCTTGTGCCAATAGGATGTCTAGGACCTCCGTGAGTGGTTGTCCTAGGTTAGTGTACTCCCTTCTTTCAAATCTCTTTTTATTTTTTTGGTTCTTTTCGAAATTTTTTTGCCTTGAAGGTTTTGAGGGTCCTGCTAAACCTTGCTCTACTCGAACATTAGCCACTTTTGGTACTTTTATCCCTCCCTCTGGTGCATGTGGCCCATATGCCCCAGGTTTTTCAAATTTTTTTGGAAAACTTTTTCCTTTCCATAAATCTTCATAAGTTCTCTTTTTCAAATTGGTCTCGAAAAGGGAAGCTTTCTTGATCAATTTTTGGAAAGTAGAAATCTCATGTAAGGAAAGGAGGACTTTCAAATCAGTTTTGAAATTGTCTAGGATGAGCATTACTACGCACCCTTCGGAGATAGGTTCTTTGACTTGCCCCAAGATTGATCTCCATCTAACGATAAACGCGTGGGCGTCTTCGTTAGGGCCTTGTTTGGTGTCCCTCAATGTATTTAAAGTAGGGGTAACTTCAACATTGTGCGAAAATCTTTGCATAAAACAGTTGGCTAATTCTTCAAAATCGGCAAACTGGCTTAAGTCATAAGAGGCCAACCATTTTGCAGCACTCCCTTTTAAAGAATGAGGGAACCAATAGACCCACTTAGAGGAGTCTTTTTTCTTTTTATAGGCACTTCGGGAGAAAAGTTGGAGATGAGACCTAGGGTCTCCGTTTCCATCATAACGATGGAAGCTGGGTATCTCATCATCACTATCGGTTTGGTAGTCGAAAGGTAGGAAATCTGATAAGGCATAGGATTTTTTCTCATGTTTTTGGTTTTTCAAAAGTTGATGTAGAGCCTTTCGATCTTTCATGGTGAAGGATTCGGGCTCAAGTTCTTCTTCAATTTTGGAAACGACCCTAGGCTTCCTACAGTGGTTTGATTTCCTATTCGTTTTGGTTTTCCTATCATGGGAAGAGCAGGATTCGACTGCTTCAGCTTCTTGGCTTAAAGCGTCGATTTCTTCTCTTAGTACCTTTATTCCCTCCCTTAGGGTAGCGAACCTGTCTCCTTTTGAAAAGCTTTTTGAAATTTTGTTCGAGCAGCGGCTGGTAGAGCGGGAGACCCGGCTGGATACCTCACAAGATCCTTCTGAGCTCGACATGATCAACCGTTTTAAGCCAACTTATCACAAACCTGAAAATTGAATTAGTATAATGGATTCAAACAAATTTTCAAAGTCTCAAGTCCCACCGGGTGTGCCAAATCTGTAGACGTGATTTTATTTCAAATCGTGGGATCCGAAATCAAACCCTCGAACTACGTCAGGTTGCGCGAGCGTGCCAGTTAGTTTATCAAAACTAACAAATTCTGATTTTCTGACTTCTAAGAAAGATTGTGGACAAGTGAGATCTTTTCGACTTAGGCCTTCTTGAACCGGCGCTCAAGGGTCAGCCTAGAAGCTTGAAATTTGTTTGAATCCGTTAATTCGAGAAAGGAAAAACCAGATTTTTCAATAGTTTCAGATTTTTGTTTAAGTTCTTGATTTCTGAAAATTTTCAGATTCTGAAAGTTGCAGAATCTGTTCAGTTCCAAAGACCTGTTCTTCGAATTTTTAAAAATACTTCTAATTCTCCAAAAATTTTGAAACTTTTACAGAATAGAGACACGTGTGTGTAGAATCAGAATTTATTTTTATTTTATAATTTTGTTCTTTATTTTCTGAGAATTAAATACAGAATCACAAACTGTTATAAAATTCGGAACAGCCCTATTTCTGTGAATCAGAAGCTCAGAAAAACAGCAATATCTCAGCACTCAGTCATCCAATTTCGATAAAATTTGTTGTGTTAGAAATATACAGATGTTAGGTTTCCAAAGAATTAAATTTCATCCAATTTCATTCAGTGGTTGAAGAGATATGGGCAAAAGAACAGAGGTCTATTACTGAACGTTCTGTTTCTGTAAAACGCAATCTGGATTTTGTATAAACTTCACGGATCTAATTGGCTAGGCAACAGTTCATACAAATTCCTCAAAATTTTATCTAAGAACTTCTGATATGTCTAGATTATTCATGCAAAATTTCGAAGCAATTGGCTTATCCGTTTGTCTATAAAAATTCCGTGATCAGATGCGTATGCACGGACAATTTCAAAAACCAAGTTTGCAGAAAATTTCAGAAAGTTCCTTACGTGATTCTAGAACGAAATTCAACCTGTATCAGTCCTAATGATGCATGGAAATCATCTAAACATGGATTTTAATTCCGTTCATGAAGGAATCATGCATGTTTGTATCAATATAAATGAAGAACATGGGCTCAAGGCCTTGATTCACGTACAAATTTCCAGAATCTGTGCTTTTTCAGATTCTCATGAATTAAAACCAATTTGTGTAAGAATTCCAACTTGTGTGAGTGAGAGGGGACATAGGAGCACTTCGCCGGACGATCGTTGGATGTCGGAACCAGGCCGTATTTCCTTCTTCTCCTTCTTCTCTTCCTTTCTCTCTCTCTCTCTCTATTTCTCTGAATTTTCGGACTGAACCTCTTGATGCTCGTTGGTTGATGCCCTGTGCAGCAGCTGGGAGAGCCTTTTTATAGGCTCTGGCTGTGATTTGGATAAGCCTGATGGTTGGGATTTGGATGAGTTCGGTTTTGATTGTGTTGATAAAATCTTATCTGGATTGGTTGGAACGTCATCTGCATTTGATAGGCATAATCCTTGTTTGATTGTTGAACATTATCTACATTTGATAGGCATCTGAGTTATTGAATCATTATCTGTATTTGATTTCATCTGCATTGGGCAATCTTGAACGTGATCTTCTGATCCTTCCTCAATCTGTTGCAGATATGGATGAGAAGCTCTAGAAGTCATTGACAACATGCAGCTGGGAGTCGTTGAAGGTTGTTGAGAAGCGGTTCACAAGGGTGATCATCACAATGGAACGTCTCTTCTTCTTTTGTTGTGCCACGCACACTATCTGCATCTTCCGGTTTTAATTGTTGTGGCAGAACGCCGTCATTATCGTTGCTGTGATGAATCTTTTGTTGCGCTGTCCTTCAGTGCTTCTTTGTCGACTTCATTGGTAAGCTTCAAAACAAAGAAAACCGCTAGCTCCTTCCAGCACTTTACCATGATGACTCCTTACAGGATGAGAAGATTTCAAATACTTTCCCACACCTGTCTTTTTATCCACTTAAACAGGCGTGGAAGGCTGACCTCAGCACCATCAAGTTGCTCCAATAATAGAGCATTTTCGGCCTCCAAACCATTAAGCACTTCCTCCTATTATTTAACAAATGTTTGTATTTCATCTGCTACTGCAACATCCAGATCATGCTCTTGTAAAGTTTCTGACAGCTCCTGTCTAACTTCACCTTCAGTGCGAGCTAGTGACTCTTGAGCCTTCGTTGCTATGTTTTCCGTTTCTAAATAGTCTGCAATTAGTTTTCTTAATTTCTTTGTCGGTTAGAGGTGCCTCAAAACTGAATTTATCACCATCCTTGGAGATCGGTGGTTTCCTATCATCAGAATGAACACTAGGTGCTTAACTGGGATCACCTTCTCCATCTTCCGAGTTCTTCTCCTTTCCCTGCATCTCAATCAGGGATGGATTTTGTTCCTTTTGACATTCAGTTTCCTTGATAACAGAGTTGAAGACCTGTGTACAATCTCTCTTTTATCTACACACTTGCAGTAAAAGTGGTTAAAGAAATCCATGTTCCATACCCACATATTTTGAAAGTATTAATTGGGCCTATGTTACGAATTTGTAAACCAGCCATCATGTTCTCGAGATTTACTCCATGAGCGTTGGAACATTAGCATTATTCTAATCATAATGTAACAAATGATGATGCAAACTGATGCATATCCACACTAATTACCTTGACACCCAAGTGTAACATGGACACGTTACGAAAGGTGTTCGATACCAAACCTTTGTTTTCGGAAGCTTTCGTTCTTGCTTCCATCTTTCCTTTCCTTTGATAACATCAACTTTCCCCTCCGGCAACTGATTTCTTTCCGAATATGAACTTTTCTTTTTTTGGAAGCTCACTTTCCCTCTTTGACACCCGCTCTCCTTTTTGGGCACCCACCTGCCTTTTCAGGTGTCAACTTGTCTTATAAATGCCTGTTTCTTTTCAAATGGCAAATTTAAAACAAATTTATCAACAGAAAACTTTTAAAGAAACGAAATCCTGCTTTTTCCATGCTGGGGGCAAAATCGTCATTTTCATCCAATCTTGTCAAAATTCAAAATTTTCAGAAAGGAAAGTATTCTTTTATCATTTTAAAGCTTTCATAAAATTTTGGTACCGAAACAAACTCGTTTAGTACCTTTTTCATTCGAAAACCCAAAATTAACAAAAATGGGCACTTTCCTAAAAATGTAAGAATTTTAAAAGAAAATTTTGGGTGTCTACACTTTCGAAATCCTTTTCTTTTGCCAAAGTCCTACCAGGAGCAGCTATGTACAAAATCTTTTTGGTATTTTCCAAATTTTTGATTTTTTTGGGGTTTTGTAATACAAGAACTTTGGGAACTATACAAAGCACTCTTTTTTCGAGTTTTTGTTTTTCCATTGTTTTTGGTTTTTCTTGTTTTTTGATTTTTTTGATTTTAAGTTTTTCAAATGTTTTTGTATTTTTAGAAAAGGGATCTTCCGTCATACCTACAAAGGGAAAACACTACGGGTTAGACTCGGAATAGGAGATCTAAATCGTAGGTCTCTTCTAAGACAGGCTCCGGGGCACCCTTGACCCAGGTGGTCACAGGGGGTGGCTCCGGCGGTATTCGGGGAGTATAGCCGATCCCATATCGGCTTGGGTTGGCCCTAGGAAGGATGGGCTCTAGGAGACCCTGGTTCTGCGCCCCTAGACTCTTGTAGGGCGTGTAGCCCATGTTCAACAACATGTTCCACGATTTTTTGTTTTTTGAAAAGGTTGGATACAAATCGTGGTCCTGGAACATGCTATCGTCCATATTAGGCTCGTATGGCCTCTTGTCCAGGGGCTTTGGAAATAGGGAACGCTTGGGTTTTCCTAGGAGGATTAAAGTCGGGAGGGGGCCTGCTTTGGGCGGCCCCTTCACACATACAACCTTCCTAGGGTTGTTCAACACGAGCCGAGGTGGCTCAACCATAATTTGCCCCAGGTTAGCCTCATGGGCCTAGGAGCTTGATAAACAAGGGGAGTTTATGATCCCCTGAAGCTGTGGGTGACTCTCACCTAGGATCACTACGACCTGGTCCCTAAAAGGGATCTTGACACACCTGTGGAAGGTGGATGGCACAGCGCACAAACTGTGTATCCAGGGCCTTCCCAGCAACAGGTTATAATGGGGTGGATGTCCAAGCTCCCGTTTCCATTGGGAGTTCGATGGATCCTAAAGGTCTAAACACATTCCCATTGTATCCAGTGATAACGATGGGGCTTGGGTTCACTGAAGTCAAGGTGACTCCGATTTTGTATGCCACATGAAGTGGAAGGATGTTGAGCCCTCCTCCACCATCGACTAGGCACCTGTCTAGAGAGTGGTTGTTTAGAACCACCTCGATATGTAGGGCTTGGTTATGGGTTTCGTAGGGCTATCTACATCATCTTCCGAGAAAGTGATGGGCGATTTTGCTCCTAATAAAGCCACTTGGGCAGACAAGGATTCCGAACTTATATTCGAATCAACCTTGGCCCTTTCTAGAATTTTCTCTAATACAAGTCTATGCCTAGGCGAGGTTTTTATAAGCTCTAGGATAGACATGTGAATAGGAATCTTTGAAAGGTGGTTTTCGAAGTCATAAGGATTTAGGATGACTTTGTCCTTATCTGCTTTTGACAGACCACTAGGGATACATGCTTTTGAGGGGCCAGGCACACTGACCACCTTTTGAGCACCTTGAAGGTGCGGGGGTTGATAGATCCTCCCGGATCTTGTGACTTCCCCCACGACCAGCCTAGGGTTCGCGATAAACTTGGCTCTAAGGATGAGCTGAGGAGAACCTTGGATTTTTAAAACTGGTTTTACCGGGGATTCCACTTTTGGTGGTCCCCGAATGACGACTTGGGCGGGTTTCTTGTATAGTACAAGAATGGGCGCACAAGTAGGTCGACTAGGTTCTGGCTTTCGCGCTAGTTCCTTGGAAATGGTGAGGGTACCTACCTCCTTTCCTTTCCCACTGCCACTAGCGTGTTTGGGAAAGGGTTCCTTGAAGATAGCTTAAGGTGGCTCAGGTTCCGCAGTGACCTGGAGCCAGCCTTCTGCTATCAAGTTCTCAATTTTATTTAAGAGGGAGAAGCAACGTTTGGTATCATGGCCTTTGAGCCGATGATACTTATAGAATCAGTTTAAATACCCCCCTTTGGAAGTGACTCCTTCGGGGATTTCAGGGAGTTCTATCATGCCCTGGGCAAGTAGGAGGTCTAGGACCTCCGACACAGGTTGCCCCAGCGGAGTATACTTCCGTTTTTCAACCTGTTTTTGAAAATTGCGTTTCCTCTTATTTTCTAATTTTTCAAAATTTTTGGAAGTGTCTGCCATGCCGGGATCCACCCGGACATTGGCGATTTTATGGGGCTTTGCCCCTTTGTCCGTCGTGGGTAGCCCATATGCGATGGGCTTTTCCAAACGGGTTTTTGAAACGGCACTTCCTTTCCATAAGTGATCGTATGTCCCTTTTCGCAAGTTGGTTTCGAAAAGGGAGGCCTTTTTGATCAACTTATGGAAAGTTGAAATCTCATGGAGCGAGAGAAGGGTTTTTAACTCGCTTTTAAAATTATCTAGGATGAGCATTACTGCGCATCCTTCGGATATGGGCTCTCGCACTTGGCCCAAAAGCGACCTCCATCTTATAATGAAGGCATGTACGTCTTCGTTCATGCCTTGCTTTGTATCCCTTAAGGTATTCAGGGTTGGCGTGACTTCTACGTTGTGTGCAAATCTTTGCATGAAGCAGTTCGCTAACTCTTCAAAAGTAGCGAACTGGCTTAAGTCGTAGCAAGCCAGCCATTTGGCAGCTGTGCCTTTAAGGGATAAAGGGAACCAATACACCCATTTCATCGAGTCCTTTTTCTTCTTATGGGCTCGACGTGAGAAAAGCTGCAAGTGTGACCTAGGGTCTCCCATGCCATCATACCGATGTAAGTTCGGTATTTCATCGTCACTGTCTGTTTCGTAATCCATAGGAAGGAAATCAGACAGGGCGTAGCTCTTTTTCTCTTTATTCTACCCTTTCAGCAACTGTTGTAGGGCTTTACGGTCCTTTTGTGTGAAGGACTCGTGGTATTGGTTGCCTTCCATTATGGAGGCCTCTTTGTGCTTGCGAGGTTTTTCAGATTTCTTTTTAGGCCTTTGTTCACCGTTCGATGAACATGAATCGCCTACTTCAGCCTCTTGGCTGAGAGCATCGATTTTGGCCTCAAACTCCCTTCTCAAGTCCTCGATTTCATCTAGTTTTATTTTGTTTTTGAAAATCCTCCTAGAGTGAGAACTTGATGCGCATGAGCCTTGGCTCGACACTTCACTTGGATTGGATTTTGACATGCTTTTCAAGCTTTTTCAAAATGTCCTAAGTACAAGCAAAGAAAACAAGTTAAAATGACACCTTTTACAAAATTTTCGCAAGACTTCTACTTAAAAACTCGATTTTTGAAAGGCTCACGTCCCACCGGGCGTGCCAATCTCTGTAGATGCGCGAAAATCCCCGCCTCTCGCCTTTTCAGGGCTCAGAGCGGATCCTCTCGTGTGTCTAAGGCCTATGTATGCAAACAGGGCGTGCCAGCTAGCTTACCTAAGCTAGCGAAGATATTTTTAACACTGACTTCTAAACGTGGCGATTGTGAGCAAGTAAGCTCTTGTCGTCGCAGACCTTCTTGCACCGATGCGCAAGGGTCAGTCTGTACGCTTTGCAAAAATCGAGTTTTGGGATAGAAAGCCTACGAAGTGGTTCGAGGTGTCTATTTCGGGTCTTTTAAATGCGATTGCATGTTTTAGATCATGTGGATTTGCACGTGCCTAAGTCTTTTCTTTTATCCCTTTTCGGGCCACCTAGTTTGTGTGTTATGAACACTCCACTACATGGGCGAATTCGAGCGGGGCTTGCTTTGATGCAATATGCGTCCTACCTCGTGGTATGGCGTAGATAAAATGCAAACTCACGCTACTCCAAAGGGAAAACCCGAAATGTAAAGACAATACTGTAGGGAAATAACCGAAGGGAAATGACTTGTAAAGTAAGTGCCGAAGGGAGATATGTATATAGAGTATGTATATGAGCCCTTACTCGGGTCTTGCAAATAAGAGCGAAGGCTCAATGTGGGTGCGTGCTTGAATTGAAAGACTTACACGCACGACATGAAATTAAACCCAAATATAAATTGCAGTATGGCCTTGACTAAGGTCTTGGGAGTAAGAGCGAAGGCTCAATGTGTGTGAGAGTGCTTGAATTGAAGTACTACGCACACGACATAAATGAAACCCAAATATAACTGTAATAAGGCCTTTACTAAGGTCTTGGGAGTAAGAGCGAAAGCTTAATGTGTGTGAGAGTGCTTGAATTGAAAGACTTACACACACAACATGAAATGAAACCCAAATAGTATAGGTCGGCCCTTACTTGGATCTTTCAAATAAGAGCGAAGGCTCAATGTGTGTGAGAGTGCTTGAATTGAAAGACTTACACACACGACATGAAATGAAACCCAAATAGTATAGGTCGGCCCTTACTTGGGTCTTTCAAATAAGAGCGAAAGCTCAATGTGTGTGAGTGTTTGAATTGAAAGACAACACACCCAACTTAAGCAAAACCCTACAAAAAAAAAGTATATGTATATACTTATGTATTAGGGGCTGATTAGGCCCGTGTGTGTTCAAAATCGTGCACAACTAGGAGAGTGCACGTGTGTGGGTGTGCCAAGCCACGTTATTACAAGCGGGGGGAGACTATGCTCCGTTATTACAACCCCGTATCAAATTGAATCTCAAGCAAGTATACAACTAAAGACCGAGTTTAGGCACTTACGAGTAGCTGGTCCATAGAGGCCTTGCTTGAGTGTGGGCTTGGCCTTTGCCTTGGGCTGCAAACGGGAGCTCCGCGAGGTTGAGTGACAAGGGGTGTTGGCCGGGCTGCAAATGGGGCGCGGGATAGGCGCCTTGAAGATGGCCGGCTGCAAGTGGGGTGTCGCCTTGATATGGGGGATTAAAGGGGCTGGGCCAAGTGAGTATGTAGGGTCACTAGGAGAGTATAGAGTGTTAGGGAATATGGACCTAAGAGGAGCTTAAGGGAAGGTCGAATGGGAGTCTAATAGGGTGGTCGGGTGTAGCTAGGGTAGTTAGGTAGTGGCCAGTAGTTTAGGTTGTGATAGGTTCGGCTGAGTGAGAATGGTGGCAGCAAAGGGGAATGGCTGGTGGTAGGGTGTTGTGGTAGGGTTTAGGTGGCTGAGAGTGGAGAGGGAGTAGAGAAGGAGCTAGGTAGAGTGTGGGGTACTTACCGAATGGAGAGAAGATGGCGCTCGGCTGGAAGGAAGCTAGGCAGGTAGTGAGGCTCGGCCGGGAGGTGGTGGAGATGGCGGTGCAAGTGGTGGTGGGATGGAGGGATGGTGGTGGTGCAGGCGGAGCAGGTGGAGTAGGTGGTTGGGTTCGGCTGGGCTGGGAAGTGGGGTCCCGCTGGGCTTGGGGAAGGCCACTCGATAGCAAAACCCGCCCCCAAGGGGGGGGGGGTTATATAGGGATGGGTAGGTCGGTTAGGGCTGGGTTTGGGGTAGTGGTTAGGTGGTTTAGGTAGGATGGTATGAAGATAAGGTGGGCTGGAAAGGGTAGGGCCAGATATTTTAAATACTAGTGGTTTGGGTAGATTGTGGGCTAGGGGTGGTTTAGGGGTTTAGGGTTTGGTTAGGTGGTTGGGTTATAGGGTGAGGTTTAGTGAGCTAGGTTAGGTGATTAGGCTAGGATTAGGCTAGGTTTAGGGAAATTAACCTAGGTTTAGGGAAGGATTAGGGAAGTGAGTTAGGTGATTAGGTTGGGATTAGGCTGGGATTAGGGAAGTGGGTTAGGTGATTAGGCTCAGATTAGGGGCGTAGTAGGGTGGAAGGCTAGGATTAAGTATTTTGGGTTAGGTTTAGGTGAAGGAGCTCCCTTTGCGTAGCCCATAGACCTTAACCACCTCATGTTGGTGCAGCCCTAGGTTAGGTTTTGGCTAATTACAAGCTTAAACCCACTCAATTAGGCTAACCCACATGACTAACCCCAAACTTGACACACAAGTCAAGCTTAATTACAACCACACTTGATCTTATCCATCCCCACTCTCTCTCATGCCCATGATCCCACGTGAATTTCAAGTGGGCCCCACCTCCATTTATGAGAAGGTGATGTGGGCCATGGATATGGATATTGGATTGGATCTCTGGATCCAAATCCAAATCCAAGTCCACATATGGGTTTGGATTGGGATCTGGATATATATGGTCCAGATCCGATCCAAACTGAACTCTGACTCCTTCGAGCTGTGTTCGAAACGGACGATTTGTGCGGGGTCTGACAGCATCAGCACTCCGTCTGCGTTGGGTCTTCGCCAACATGATCGTCTGCCTCCGTTTCTGCCTTCCGGAGATGACTTCAAATGACATTTTGATAATAACAGGGTCTTGGACTTTCGAGATCCTGGGGGTATGGATGTGATACAAGAGTTGCTGTGCCGGGCTCGACATGTGCTCCGGTTCCGGGCTCTCTTTGACTTCGCTGGTCCTGTCTTGATTAGGCCAAGCTGCTTTGGGGTTTCAAAAATGTGTTTTAAAAGGTTTTCAAAAGCCATATTATATATTTTTGAAATATGAAGTTTAAAACATATATACAGGGTTGTCTAGAAGGCTCCTGGGTTTCCAGACTCAAAAATGGCCCTTTGGGGCTGCTTGTACAAAACCAGGTTTGTTTAAGAAATTCGTGGGATTTCGGGGTGTTTACACACTTCATCTTCACATGAATTGGAGTTTGTCACCTCTAAATTTAAAGTTTCTAAGTGCTTAGGCTGACCCTTCACACTCTCCATCGTGGAATTCATGCATTACTATCCTAGCCTCCTCCAGGTCGACACACCTTAGTAAGATGCCAGTGAAACTTTTTTTGTAAAGAACCCCTCCCAAAATCAAATATCGGGTTGAAATTCTTCGTATAAAAGCTTTGTCTTTGGATGAAGCGTATTATGAAAATCCTCCATTTTCTAAGAACTCTTTAATGTCTTGAAACTAGGGTTTTTCAGTATCAGTTTGGTTGTTTTGGCAAATCTCAAGATCGTGTGTGGATGGTGTGGGCGAGTGCCATATTTCTAAGGGTTTAGTTCCCAAAGTGGGATCGACCCTTAGGGCGGAGCCCAAGGATGAGACGGTATTAGCTATGCCATTATCCTCTCTTCCCATGTGTGTGAGTGTACACGATTTGAACGACTCGACCAGCTTGGTGGCCAACTCGTGGTATGGAAGAAGTTTTTCGTTTTTAACTTGCCAAATCTTTAACACTTGGTTTATGACAAGTAAAGAATCTCCAAAGACTTCGATGCATGATGCCCCTAGAGTTTTTGAAAATTTTAAGCCTTGTATGAATGCTTCGTACTCGGCTGTGTTGTTGGAACATTCGAAATCTAGATGAATGACTATGGGTATTTCTCCCTTTTCAGGGGATATGAGGACGATTCCTGCCCCAACCCCTCTTTGGTTTCGTGCCCCATCGAAGTGCATCTTCCACACTTGGTTTTCATTTGAATAGTTTGATAAAATATGATTTTGAATTTGGTTTTGAAAGATGCCTTTATCGGGCATTTTGTCAAGTGTGGGATATGAATCTTCTAAGGGAAAGTCGGCCACATAGTCGGCTAGGGCTTGCCCCTTGATGGAAGTTTGATGGTGGAATTTCAGGTCATACTCCATCAAGAGGAGCTGCCATTTACCTAGCCTACCTGTGAGGATAGGTTTTTCAAACAAATGCTTGATTTGATCAAACCTAGACACTATCCAGATCTCATGATCTAGGAAGTAGTGTCGAAATTTTTGGTAGGCCCACACCAAGGCCAAGCACGTCTTCTCCATGGCTTGATAATTTCGTTCATAAGCCAATAGAGTTTTCGAAATATAGTAGATGGCATACTCTTTATAGGTATCGTCCTCATATTGAGCTAACAATGCACCCAAAGCATTCGCATGCACAGAAATATAAAGCAAAAGAGGTTTTCCTTGCTTTGGAGGGTTTAAAACAGGAGGATTAACTAAATACGCTTTTAGTCTTTCGAAATCCTTTTGGCAATCATCGTCCCATATGAATATCACCCCTTTTCTCAAAAGTTTGTTGAAAGGTTCACATCTTGTAGCGAGGTTCGAAATGAACCTGCGAATTGATTGGAGGCAACCTTGGAGGCTATGAATTTGCGTAAGATTGGAGGGTGGAGACATGTCTATGATGGCTCTACACTTAGAGGGGTTGACTTCTATGCCCCTTTGGCTTACCATAAAGCCCAAGAGCTTACCGGATTCTACTGCGAAGACGCATTTTTGAGGGTTTAGCTTTACTTTGTAAAGCCTAAGCCTTTCAAAAAAAATTCGTAAACTTTCGATATGGGTGCATCGAGTTTTTGATTTAGCCAAAAGATCATCCACATATACCTCTACGAGCTCATGGATTTGATCGTGAAAGATCATAGTCATAGCTCTTTGGTAGGTGGCGCCGGCATTTTTCAAACCAAAGGGCATGACTGTATAGCAGTTTTAGCCTAATCTTTTGGGGCTAATTTGATTTGGTTATATCCTGAATAGCCATCCATGAATGAAAACATATCATGATTTGTAGTACTATTGACTATCAAATCAATGTTAGGTAGAGAAAAGTTATCCTCCGGAGTGGCTTTGTTCAGGTTTCTAAAATCGATGCATATTCGAATTTTCCCATTGGTTTTACGAACTACAAAAATATTTGACAACCAATCAGAATACGCAATGGGTTTTATAAAACCGGCCTTTAGCAGATCTTCTAAACCCTCTTTAACTTGCGCATGTACGTTCGGATGAATCTTTCTAAGCTTTTACTTTATGGGTTTCGAATCCGAATCTAGGGAAAGACAATGCTCTACGACTCTTAGGTCTATACCCGGCATGTCTTCATACATCCATGCAAACACATCTATGTAGGTTTTCAAGAATGCAATGAATGATGCTCTTTCATGCTCATGCAAACATGCGCCTATCTTAATGTGTTTGGGCTTTGATTCACTCCCTAAGTTGATCTCTATGAAATCTCCTCTTACAGAATTTGAAGATTTTTCAAAATCAAGAATTTTGTTAAACTCGAGAAGCTCGGAAGTGGGATCCTCCTCAGGGAGAAGGGGATCCTCTTTCGGGATTTGATCATTCTCGAGAGTATTGAATCCTAGGGAATTTGAACTTGATGTATGGGTTTTGAAAACACCTGGTTTTTGTTTTGGAATCTCTACAGGTTTTGAAGCTTTCGGTCTTGTTATGAAGACAATTTTCTCTTCAAAATCCTTGGCCTTTTCCAAATTTTTACCAGGAGCTGGTATATACAAGATTTTGTTTTTGGAAATTTCTAATTTTTCAATTTTTTTGGATTTTTGTACAGAAAGGATTTTGGAGGATATACAAACAACACTTTTTTTGATTTTTTTACACTTTTCAAATGTTTTTGGTTTATTCAGATTTTTCCAATTGTTTTTGAATTTTGAGATTTTTCAAATTTTTTGGATTTTGGTTTAAGAAGGGATCTTCCATCATACCTACAAAGAAAAACGCCACAAGTTAGACTCTAAACAAGAGGTCTAAATCGTAGGTTTCTGCTTCACTAGATTCCAGGGCACCCTTGACCCAGGTGGTCACAGATGGTGGTTTTGGGGGTATTTTGGGAGTATAGCCGATCCCATATCGTCTTGGGTTTGCTTTAGGCACTATGGGCTCGAGGCAACCTTGGTTTTGATTCCCTAGACTTTGATAGGGCATGTATCCCATGTTCAATAGCATGTTCCATGATTTTTTGTTTTTTGAAAAGTTTTGATATAATTCATGATTTTGGAACTTGCTATCATCCATGTTATGCATGAACGGTTTCTTGTCTAGGGTTTTTGGGAACAGACGACACTTGGTCTTTCCTAGGATGGTAATGGTTTTGAGTGGGCTAGCCTTGGGCTGCCCCTTGATATACAAGACCTTCCTAGGCTTTGGGAGGATGAGCTTGGTTGTCTCGACCAAGGTGTTACCAAGGTTGTCCTCGTAGTCTTGAGAAGCTGACAAGCATGGGAAATTTTGGATTCCCTGAAGCTGAGGATGGTTTTCACCTTGGGTAATTCCATAGCTCCTAGTGGTCTAGATGCATTCCCATAGTATCCAGTGATTATGATGGGGCTTGGGTTTACGAAGGTCAAGGTGACTCCAATTTGATACGCTACGTGGAGTAGAAGGATGTTGAGACCTCCTCCCCCATCAACTAAGCATTTGTCGAGAGGATAGTGATTCAATACTACCTCGATGTGCAAAGCTTGGTTGTGGGTTTCATCTGGTCTTTCGATATCCTCTTCCAAGAACACGATGGGCATTTTTACACATATAGGCGCCACTTGGATTGACAAGGACTCAGGGGTTATATTTGAGCTAACCTTGGCTCTTTCTAGGATTTTTTCTAAGACAAGTCTATGCCTAGGTGAGGTTTGTATCAGCTCTAGGATGGACATGTTTATGGGAATCTTCGAAAGATGATTTTCAAAATCATACAAGGTTAAAACATTTTTTTCTTTATCCATTTTTGGTGAAACCCTAGGAATACATGCTTTTGAAGGGCCAGGAATACTGACCACTTTTTTAGCACTTTGTAGATGTGGGGGTTGATAGATCCTTCCGGACCTAGTCACCTCCCCCACAATCTGCCTAGGACTCGCGCCTATTGTGGCTCTACTTGTGTGCTTTGGAGCACCTTAGATTTGTAAAATGGTTCTAACCAGGGGCGGGATTCTAAGCGCTCCCTTGATTAGTACTTGGGCGATTTTCCTATGAAGGATGAGAGATGGTGCACAAGTAGTAAAACTAGAATGAGATGAATGCACTAGACTCTTTGAAGTCGAGAAAGCACATACCTCTTTGCCCTTCCCACTAGTACTTGCGTGATTGGGGAAGGGTTCTTTGAAAATAGCTTGGGCAGGCTCTGGTTCCTCAGTGACCTGGAGCCGGCCCTGTGCTATGAAGTTCTCAATCTTGTTTAAAAGGGAAAAACACTTGCTGGTATCATGACCTTTCAGTCGATGATACTTACAAAATCTATTTAGAAATTTCCCTTTTGGGGGTGTCCCCTCTGGAATTTCTGGGAGTTAAATCATCTCTTGTGCAAGTAGGAGGTCGAGGACCTCCGAAACAGGCTGCCCTAAGGGCGTGTACTCCCGTTTTTCAAAACTTTTTTGCAATTTTTTAATTTTTTTTTGCTCGGTTTTCTTTGAAACGCCGGCCGGGTTTGTTTCCACTCAAATGTTTGCAATTTTTAGGGGCTTTGCCCCTTTGTCTATAGTGGGCATCCGGTATGTGGCAGGTTTTTCCAACCGAGTCTTTGGTAAAACACTCCCTTTCCACATATGATTGTAGACTCCCTTCTTTAAATTTGTTTCGAAAAGGAGAGCTTTCTTGATCAACTTGTGAAAAGTCAAGATTTCATGTAAGGAGAGAAGGGTTTTTAATTCAGGTTTAAAATTATCGAGGATGAGCATCGTTCCACATCCTTCTGATATCGGCTCTCTCACTTGCCCTAGGAGAGACCTCCATCGAACGATGAATGCATGTACATCCTCGTTTGTCACTTGCTTTGTATCCCTCAAAGTATTTAGAGTTGGCATCACTTCTATATTATGCGAAAATCTTTGCATAAAGCAGTTCGCTAACTCTTCAAAAGTTGCGAACTGACTCAGGTCGTAAGAAGTGAGCCATTTTGAAGCAGTTCCTTTGAAGGAAAGGGGAAACCAATAAATCCATTTCATCGAGTCCTTCTTTTTCTTGTGGGCTCGATGAGAAAAGAGTTGCAAGTGACATCTAGGATATCCTGTGCCATCATACCAATGAAAATTCGGTATTTCATCGTCACTGTCTGTTTCATAATCCAAAGGAAGGAAATCAGACAGGGCGTACGTTCTTTTCTCTTTATTTTGCCCTTTTAGCAACTATTGTAGGGCTTTACAGTCCTTGTGAGTGAAGGACTCGTGATTTTGGTTTCCCTCCATAGCAGAGGTTTCCTTGAGTTTTCGGGGTTTTTCAAATTTTTTTTAGCCTTTGCTGGTTCACCATGAGATGAACACGAATTAGCTGCCTCGACCTCTTGGCTAAGTGCAGCGATCTTGGCTTCAAAGTCTTTTCGCAAATCCTCTATTGCTTCTCTCCTATTTCTAGTTTTCGAAAATCTCTTTGAGTGAGAACTTGATGTGCGCGAGACATGGCTGGTCACCTCATTGGAGTTTGAACTCGACATGACTCTGATGCTTGTTTCAAAAACCAACTATGAAATGCAAAAAGGCAAAGAGTCAAATACTTTTCTTGGAAAAATTTTCAAGAGGTTTGCTTGTTTTAATCAATTTTTCTTAAGACCCATGTCCCACCGGGCGTGCCAAAACTGTAGATGTGAAAATTCTATCTTTGGGTTCTTAGGCCTGAAGTGAACCTTTTCGCATCTACGTCACTTTAGGGCATGCCAGCTAGCTTACTCAAACTGGCGAAGGATTTTTGGAAATATCTGACGTTTTGGGCGATTGTGGGCAACTAGGATCTTTTCGTTGTAAACCATCTTGAACTGATGCTCAAGGATTGGTTTAAATCCTTAGAAAATCTCGATTTTTAACCAGCATGGACTTTTGAAAAGAACACGAAAGTATCTTGTCGATTGTATGCCTATTTGCAGATTTTATTTACGTGGGTTGCACATATCTAAGTCTTTGTTTTTATGCTATTTAAGCCAGCTATGTGTGTGCATAAGTGACCTAAGTTTGGCATGTTTGATCGGGATATTCAGGGCTTTTTTGAAAGCTTACGAATGCAAGTATGCGAAGTATCTCGGGTTCGAAGGGTATGATGTGAGCTAAGCTCAAATTGAAAGCAACTGACACAACTTAAATGTAAAACCCGAAATGTAAAGACGTAGCTTAAAGGGAAACGCCGAAATTTAAAGGCAACTCACATGACTTGAATGTAAATTGCCGAAGGGAGATATACTTATATTAAGAGCGGAAAGGCTCAATGCACGCGTGTGTGAGTGTAGAATTGAAATGACAAACTCACACAACTTGAATTGAACTTGCCAAAATTTAAATATAAGTATATATATGAGTGGTAAAGCTCAACATGTTCGTGTGTGTTGTGTGTAAATGGAAAGACAACTCACACATACGACTGAAATTTAACTTGCAGAATGGGGAAATATAGATATAAGAGCGGAAAGGCTCAATGTGTGCATGTGTGTTGTGTATAAATGTAAAGACAACTCACATGACTGAAATTTAACAACCCGAAATGTAAAGACGTACACAGCTGAACCGTAAAACTCATGCAACTGAAAGTATATAGATATGTCTATATCTTAAGGGCTGCCAAGGCCAAAATATGCGTGAGAGTGTTTGAGCAAGAGCCCTTTGTGTGTAAGGGTGGAATTGAAATGACAAACTCACACAACTTAAAGTAACAACTCGAATGAAATTGCAGCTTATATGGCTCTTAGTAGAGTCTTTGGAGTACGAGTGAAAGCTCAATTGTGTACGTGGGTGTCTTGTGTACGAGATAAGAGCTAAGGCTCAAGTGCACGTGTGTGTCTCGTGTACGAGATAAGAGCTAAGGCTCAAGTGCACGTATGTGTCTCGTGTGTCAAGCACCAATATTACATCTCGGGGGGAGACAACACTCCATTAATACAACCTCGTATCTGAATTGAATTGTATATGAAAGGAGTAATGTAAATACCGAATTTTAAACACTTACAAGTGATTTGGGCTTTTCTTCTCCTTGTTCACGCTTGAGCTTGCATCCACCTTGGGCAGCCAAGAGGGGTCTCCCTAGGCGGGTTTGAGAGAGAGCGTGGGGCTTGGGAAGGCTCGTAGGTTGGGAGCTTGGGTCTGGGCAAAAGGGTGGGCTGTCTAAGGTCGGTCCTAGGGTAGGTCACGGCCAAAGGGTGGCTTAGCTAAGGCTAGTCACTACCTAGTGGGGGCTAGTCGTAGGGGTGCTCCTAAGGTATGGCTTTCTAAGGTTGAGTCACGGGTGGAAGATAGGTAGGTCGGTCCTAGGGGTGCACAGGCTGAGCCGGGGTGCGCGGTAGGTCGATTCGGGGTGCGCAAACAGGGCACGGGTGTTTGGCCGGGGTTGCGGGGTTTTGGTGTTTAGCTTAGGGTAGTTTGAGTGGGTTAGGCTAGGTTTAGTCCAGTTAGGGTGAGGTTTAGTGATGTGGGTTAGGTGGTTAGGCTAGGATTAGGCTAGGGTTAGGAGACCTACCTCTTGGAGCCGGTCCTTCTTGGTTGAGCCCACTTCCAAGCCATGATTGAAGCCTTCCTTGATCGAGCCCACCTTGGTTGCAGCCCACAAGGCTTGAACTCAACTCACCCTTAAGCCAACATGGCTAGGTTTATCACTCACTCTCTCTCCTCCAAGCACTTTCACGTGAATCTCTCTTGGAGACCCCCTCACCTCTATTTATAGGCAAGTGAGGTGGGTCTTGGGTTTGGATATGGGTTTGAGATCTGGATCCCAATCCAAATCCAAGTACTATTTGGATTTGGATCTGGATATTTATGACTAGATCCGATCCAAATCCAAACATTTATATGGATATGGATCTGGATATTTTGGTTCAGATCTGATCCAATCCAAACACTATTTGGATCGATCCAAATCCAAACACTATTTGGATATGGATCTGGATATTTATGGTCTAGATCTAATCCAAATTTTCTCTAAACAGCCCTTCTTGGCGTTTCGAGACGGATGGTTTGTGCTGGCCCTGGCTTCATCAGCGCTCCATCTTATACTGGGTTTTCCCCAGTTTTGTCGTTCGAGCTCCATCTCGCCTTTTTGGACTTTGTTTCTACTTATTTTCGCCGTTTTTTGCTTAAATTTCTACTGCTTGGATGGTTGTGCTTGACGTGGCTTATGGGTGTGTTGGGCTTGCAGTCTGCTTTAGGCTTAGGCCTTCCTTTTGCCTTTTGACCATAGCTTTTATCAGGCCAGGGTGCTGCTTTTAGGCTTCTGAACTTGTTTTTTATGCTACTTTGGCATTCAGGCTTTTGGAGCTACTTTCTGGGCTCTTTCTTGATCAAGTGTCGTCTTTCATGCTTCACCTGTTTCATTTGGCTTTTGCAAAATTGGGACTTGGCCCATATGTGTAAAAATCAATTTGAACGGGGTTTTAACAAAATTTAAAGCTTTTACAGCCCCTGGGTTTTCCAAAACTCTCAAAATTTGGCTTTGCAATGAATTTTAAAACCAGGTATTTGGTTTTGAAATTCATTTTATTTTGGAGTGTTTACACATCCCATCCTTTAGGAGCCATAGAATTACCCATGGAAGTCGGGAATATTCGACACACATGGTTGTTTTATGTCTTAGACATAAACCCCCACTACAACCTCTTGTTAGGAAGGCCATGGATCTATAGCCTCCGGGCCGTTCCTTACACATGTCACAAGTGTATGAAAATCCCATATGAAAACCAAGTAGTGGTGATTCTTGGAGAAGACCACCCTCAACTCAAGAGAATCTGGAATTTCCCTTGTATATAAAGTCATCCATCCAATGAAGAAGCCATGGAGAAGCTTCTTCCACCCTTAGTCGACCACCACTTAGGAGTCATTCACCTTATAGGGAAGCCCAATTCATCCCCAAGTGTTCAAATACCTAGGGTCATGTGCAAGGGCAACCTAAGTTATCACCAATCCATGTCTCCAAGACCCTAGCCAAGCCTAACCATGTGTACATCCATGATATGGACAACACCATGTTCCAAGGCCACCCACTTTACAAAAAATTTTCAAAACTCAAAAAGTCTTGGAACATGATGTTGAATATGGGGTACACACCTTACCAAGGTCTAGTAGCCCATAACCAAGGTAGGTTAGAGCCCATTCTAACTAATCCAAATCAAAGTTGATATGGCTTGGGCTATACCCCATCCATACCCCCTAAGCCACCACCTAAGACCACTTGGGTCAAGGGTGCCCTAGAACCCACTAACACCCAGACCTATGACTTAGACCTCTTGTTTAGAGTCTAATTCATGGTGTTTTCTTTATAGGTTTGATGAAAGACACCTCTTTATCCAAAAATAAAAAAAATTATATATTTGCAAAAGCCAAAAAAATTTAGAAAACTCCCAAAACCCAAAAACATATAAAAAATCTGAAATTTCTAAAAAGAAAGTTGTTTATTTTCCTTCTCCTAGTCTTTGTTTGGAAAAAGCCAAAAAAAATTGAAAAATCTGAAAATTTCAAAAAAGTCTTTTATATTCATCCTTCTAGCTTTTGCTTTGAGAAAGACAAAAAAATTGAAAAATTACAAAAATATTGGACATGTACAACCCATTTTTGGGTTCTTCCAAGCTTGTATATATTCCCAAACCAAAATCATCCAAGCTTGTCATTCACAACCCCATTCTCTTGTCCAACACTTCCCTAGAAATTAAAGTGCTTCAGAATAATCAAAGCAAGGAGGAAGATCCCCTCATTCATGAGGAAGATCAAGCCTCCGAGCTTCCCGAATTTCATAGAATCCTTGAATTGGAAAAACCTTCAAATTCCGTCGGAGGGGATTTTTAGAAATCAACTTAGGGAGTGAGTCTAACCCAAAGTGTGTAAAAATAGGTGCATGTTCGCAAGAGCATGAAAGAGCATCATTCATTGTATTTTTGAAATCCTATGTTGATGTATTTACATGGACCTATGAGGACATGCCGGGTTTAGACCCGAGAGTCATAGAATATCATCTACCCTTAGAACCCAATGTAAAACCCGTGAAACAAAAGCTTAGAAAAATCCATCCCAATGTTCACTCCCAAGTGAAAGACGGTTTAGAAGATCTTTTAAAAGCCGCATTTATAAAACCCATTGCTTATTCGGAATGGCTTTCAAATATTGTTGTGGTTCGAAAATCCAATGGGGAAATTTGAATTTGCATTGATTTTAGAAATTTGAACAAAGCCACTCCAAAAGATAATTTTCCTCTTCCAAACATTGATTTGATAGTGGATAGTACTGCAAATCATGAAATGTTTTCTTTTATGGATGGCTATTCGGGTTATAATCAAATCAAGTTAGCACCAAAAGACCAGGCAAAAACTGCTTTTACTATACCTTGGGCCACATACTGTTACACAGTTATGCCATTTGGTTTGAAAAATATCGGTGCCACATACCAAAGAGCCATGAATTCTATTTTCCATGATCAAATCCATGAGCTCTTGGAAGTATATATGGATGATCTTTTGGTAAAATAAAAAACCCGATGCACACACTTTGAATCTTTGCAAAAAGTTTTCGAAAGACTTAGGCTTTATAAAGTAAAGCTAAACCCTCAAAAATGTGTTTCTGAAGTGGAATCGAGAAAACTTTTAGGGTTCATGGTAAGCCAAAGGGGCATAGAAGTCGACCCCTCTAAGTGTCGAGCCATCATAGACTTGCCTCCACCCTCCAACTTGACCCAAATCTAAAGTCTCCAAGGTCAACTCCAAGCAATTAGGAGATTTATCTCCAATTTAGCAACAAGATGCGAACCTTTCAATAAGCTTTTGAGAAAAGGGGTTAAATTTGAATGGGATACTGATTGCCAAAAAGCTTTTGAAAGATTGAAAACTTATTTGGTAAATCCTCCGATTTTAAAACCTCCAAAGCAAGGAAAACCTTTATTGCTTTACATTTCTATTCATACGAATGCATTGGGTGCTTTACTTGCTCAATATGAGGATGATAGCCTCAAGGAGTATGCTATTTACTATATTTCGAAAACTCTATTGGCATATGAAATAAATTATCAAGCCATGGAGAAAACGTGCTTGGCTTGATATGGGCTTGCCAAAAGTTTAGACATTACTTCCTAGATAATGAAATTTGGATAGTGTCTAAGCTTGACCCAATCAAGCACCTGTTTTAAAAACCTATCCTAACGAGTAGGCTAGGTAAATAGCAGCTCCTCTTAATGGAGTATGATTTAAAATTTCACCATCAAACCTCCATTAAGGGACAAGCCCTAGCCGATCTTGTGGTCGAATTGCCTCTTGAGGATACATATCCCATACTTGATGAAATGCCCGATGAAGGCATATTTGCAAATGAATTTCAAAACCATGTTTTAGAAAAAAAATTTAATGAAGATCAAGTATGGAAAATGTATTTTGATGGGGCAAAGAATCAACAAGGTGCAGGTGTAGAAATCATCCTCATATCCCCTAAAAAGGGAGAGGTCCTAATTACCATTCGACTAGATTTTTCATGTTCAAATAATGTGGTCGAGTATGAAGCACTCGTACAAGGCCTAAAAATTTTTAAAAATCTAGGGGCATTATATATTGAAGTCTTTAGAGATTCTATGCTTGTTATAAACCAAGTTTTGAAAATTTGGCAAGTCAAAATTGAAAAACTCATACCATACCACGAATTGGCCACTACATTGGTCGTTTCTTTCAAATCATGCACACTCACTCATATAGGTAGAGAGGACAATACTATAACAGATGCCCACTCCTTCCTAGGATCATCTCTAAGGGTTGACCCCACCATGAGAACCCAATCCTTAGAAATTTGGCACTCACCCACTCCATCCACCCATGATTTGGAGATTTGCCAAAATAACCAAAATTCAATGGAAAAACCTTGGTTTCAAGACATTAAAAACTTTTTAGAAAATAGAGGATTTCCCGAATTTGTCTCTTCCAAAGATAATGCTTTGATTCAAAAAATTTCAACCCGATATGTGATTTTTGGAGGAGTTCTTTATAAAAAGAGTTTTACCGGCATCTTGTTGAGATGTGTAGACCTTGATGAGGCTAGGACCATAATGCATGAATTTCATGATGGAGAATATGGAGGCCATGTCAATGCAAATATGATGGCCATGAAGATACTTAGGGCCGGTTATTTTTGGTCCACCCTTAAACAAGATTGCCATGATCATGTTAGGAAATGTCATCAATGTCAAGTGCATGGGCATGTCATTCATATCCCATCGTCCACCTTGCATTCCATTGTAAGCCCATGGCCCTTCAATATGTGGGCATTTGATATCATAGGACCAATCTCCCCAACTGCATCTAATGGACATAGGTTCATATTAGTAGCTATCAAATATTTTTCTAAATGGGTTGAAGCTACCTCCTTGGCAAATGTTCAAGGACAACATGCAATGGCATTCATTAAAAAGAATATCTTGGCTCGATTTGGAGTTTCAAGAGACCTAGTGTCCGATATTGGCACCTCTTTCAAGAATGAGAAAATGGAAAAGTTATGTAATACCTATGGCATAACTCAACACTTCTCATCGCCCTACTACCCTCAAGGCAACGGCCAAGCTGAAGTCACGAACAAGACTCTCATAAGCATCATTGAGAAAACCTTAGAGAAGGGTAGGACATGGCATGAGAAGGTTGATGAAGCCTTATGGGCTTATAGAACTTCCATCCAAACACCCACAAATGCCGCACCATTCAAGTTAGTCTATGGCACAAATGCCATACTTCCCATTCATACCAAATTGCATTCATTTCATACATCACTTGCACTCGACTTACCCCTAAAGACTTTACAACATGCTAGGATGGCTGAGCTTGATTTGTTAGATGAAAAAAGGCTCCTTGCTATGGATCATGCACATGCATATCGGCAGAGGATAGCTCAATATTATGAAAAGCATATGAAGGATCGCCACTTCAAAGTAGGAGACCTTATATTGAAAATCATTTACCATCGTGGTCCACATCCACTTGGAAAGTGGTGGCCCAAGTGGGATGGTCCCTATGTTGTAAGGGGAACAACCACCAACAATGCATATTGATTGATTGATGTTGAGGGTAGAAATTTAGTAGACCCTATAAATGCTCAATACTTAAAAAAATATTATGTATAAGGTCTATGTTAAATTTCTTTCAAAAAGATTTTAAAATGGATTCTCCTTTGAGCTTCTTGAAAGAAGGATCAAGGTTGCTCGTATGACCCTGAATAAGGGAATCGATGCTTTATGAAAGGTAGAGTTTTCAAAATCATGTGGTAACATTTAAACAATCTTTAGCTTACAAAATAGAGCCTTGTTTAATATAGCAAAATATTTTCAAATGGTAGATGCTATTAGGAAATAGGATGATCTTGGTTAAATCGAGTAACCAAAGGGAGAAGTTTTCTCCCATTTTACTTCTCTCTCCAAAAGGAAAATTGACAAAATCAAAAGAAAAAGACGATATAAAAATTCCTCCAAAAAGAGGTCTTCCTTCAAATAGAAAGAGGGAATACAAAAATTCCTCCGAAAGAGATCTTATCTTTAAACAAAAAAGAAAAAAAGAGGAAATATGAAAAAAATCCTACAAAAGGGAAAAAGGAGGCCCTACATATTGATAGAAAAGAAAAGTCAAAGCTCAAAAAGAGTAATTTTCCATCTCTTTGCCTTAAACCACGGGACGCTTCAGAAGGGACCGTGGTAACTCTTTCCCAAATCTCTAGAACTTATCCCAATGGAAAAAGGTTTATCCATGAAAATCCTAAAGTAAGAATAGAATCTACTTATTTGGATTTCATTTTGTTTGAACATTAGACTTTGTTATGTAGGAAATGGAGTTTTGAAATATCTTTCAAAATTTCCTACAAAACCTCTGGTAAGTAGTAGGTATTGAAACCCAAATGAGAGGAAATATGAAAAATCGGAAGTTCTTTTGATACAAACTAAAAGGAGTTCCCTTCGAAAATTAATTTTGAAAACCCAAAATATCAAAATGATATGGGATTATCCTACTTGGGGCAGCCGGCCTTCATAGGCTTCTTCTCAAGCTCATTCATTTCTTAAGTGAGTCTCTAAAACCTCACACTTCATATGCATCGCAACACCATGCATGCATCCAAAGTCGTCCATGCATGATCATGTTTAGGACAAACACCCAATGTAGGTCAAGTACCCTATGGCTAAAATCCCCTCCTTTACAATCCAAGGAAAAGATTTTATGAAATGAAAGATGATTTATATTCTCAAGAATAATTTGGGAAGTAAATAAAAAAGGGTGTTTTTCTTCTTTGCCATTATCCAAATAAATTTAGATTAATGCCAAAGAGAGGCATTTGTAAACAACCTAAATCAAATTCTTTTCAAACACCCCAATTTCGAAAGCCCAAATGATTTAAAACCTTTTGCTTTAAAATGAAGATTTTAAATCTTTTAAAAAGGTGTCAAGTTAAAGATTTTAAATTAAAGTTAAAGGGATAAAGCTCAGATGGTTTAAACAAATCAGGTGAACAGGTGGGGCCCACTCTAAGCTAGGATCGAGCTCACGAACGATAAGCCCGGAAGCAAGGGAGTGGACCAAGTCCAAGTATATCTTCGTCAAAAAGCCAAATCAAATGGGCCAACTCTCACAAGGCAGCTCAAGTACTTATCATATCAAATAGAATTCAGTCAACAATTTCCTTGAACCAAATGCCACATTTTGACCAAGGTTGGCCGACGTTTGCAAGTTGAAATGAATTGAATTTGAGGGGCTGATTCCTAAGATTTATCAAGCTATATCAAGCCTATATATCAAAATAAATCAAGCAAGGTGAAGACGGACCACAAAGGAGGATGATCAAGGCCTTGAATCAAGCCTAGCCAAGTGTATTCAAGTCCAAACGGCTAGGACAAAAGGCACATGGATGGAACCAAGGCCCAACCCATATGACTGGTCCAACTTTGACCATGAGGGACCACCCAATCAAGTGAAAATTGAAGGCCTTGGGGCTGGGTTGGATCTTGGATCACCCGCCCCAAGGAAGGGCCCAGAAGACCCACCCTTGGCCTATAAATTGAGGCCAAGGGTGGGGCGTGAGAGGCATCTTGGAGAGTGGCCTTAGAAAGAGAATCAAAGTACTGCAACTTTGGGGTTTCGTGAGAGTTTGAGAGCTGCTAGGGAGAGCCTAGAGAGGGAAGGGAGTGTAGGATCTAGGCCAAGGCTTAGAGAGAGTTTGAGTGATCAAGCAAAGGGGAAAGAGACCAAGTAAGGGCCGGCCACTACCTTGGAGGCGGATTGATTGTGTAAGTTCGGGTAAGTGCTGCTTTAATTTCATTCTTCCACATATCTTCTTTATATTCAATTCAAAAGGAGTTGTATTAATGGAGCTTTGTCTCTCCCCATGATGTAATAGAAGTATATGTTGCTGAAATTTTCCTTTCTTTTGATTGTGCACTCTATGTGTTTAAGTTCTTAATTCTGCCTCTCTATATTTTATAAACACTCTATATCTTCTAATCTCTTCTATGCTTAAGCTATTAAGTATATTTCAATTAATTTCCCTTTAGCAATTTAATTCGTGATGTTGTGTTGTTGTATTTTAATTCGTGTGAGTTATGCATCACGTATGTTCTAAAAACCTGAAATCTGGTTTTCATCATCTCTACTTACGTTGATTGCTTGATTTTTAATTGCCGAACCTCTTATCCAATGATTCTGAAACTTTGCACACTTCTTATAGGCCCACTCCTAATAAAATTTGCAAGAATTTTAGGGTCGTGCAACATCATAATTAAAACTGTGCAAAATCGGAAAAGTTTTGTAAACTGTCTTTTCATTCCGTTTTCCTGCAATAAAGCCTAGGTATTCATTCCATAACTCTGTTTGTGGGTATCTAAAATCGATGATTTTTGGATCATTGGAAAGCTGACATCCATAGCTTTACCGCAAGACTAAATTAATTAAATTTGGAACTCTGAACACCAAGATAGAGGCTCATCTTTGAGTCTTTATATTTCTATAAAAGAACAATTCTGAGTGCCTAAGTAGAGGTACTTCCTAGAATTAATTCTACAACACCACAACTCCGAATCACAATCTCAAAGATGTCATAGACTCTCCATATCTCAGCTTAGTCCTATAAAATTTTGATGGTTTTTGGAGGTTTGTAAGACATTTAAAATGATTTGGGAAACAAGTACTGAAAACAGAGTTTTCTGTTTTTCAAAATTTGTTCATTTTTAAACTTAAAATCAAGTGCACTTGTTTTCCATTCTAAACACCTTTGCTTTTCACGTGAATTTGGAAGTCTCATCTATTTAGTTGGAATCCCTAAGCGCTTAGACTGACCCTTGAGCATCGGTTCAATAAAGTCTAATGCGAAAAGAGCCTGTTTAGCCACAATCGCCCGTCAGATTTAACTTTTGCTAGTTTTTAGAAAACTAGATGGCACGCTCGCGCACTAAGTAGAGTTGAAAGTTTTATTTCAAGTCTCTACATAGGCTTCGAGTGAAAATTTCATGTCTACACTTCCTTCTTGCTTTGATCACTCTCAAGTGCCTTAATTTCTAGGGAAGTATTATGCAAGAGAGTGGGGTTGTGTATAATGGACTTAGACAACTTTGGTTTGGGAATGTACATAGGTTTTGAAGAACTCTAAAATCGGATTTGTACATGATTAAGATTTTACAAAGTTTCAGATTTGTGCCAAAGTTCTTGATTTCTGAAAAATTTCAGATTCTGAAAATTACAGAATCTGTTCAGTTTCAGAGACTTATTCTCTGAATTTTTAAAAATACTTTTGTTTCAAAAAAAATTCTAATAATTTCACATAAGGAATATACATGTATAAGAACCAGAATATATTTTTATTTTGTATTTTTATTTTGTAATTTATGAGAATTAAATTCAGAACCAAAGACTGTTCAGAAAATTGGAACAGTTCTATTTCTGTGAGTTAGAGGCTCAGAAAAATAGCCATATCTCTGCACTTAGACATCCAATTTTGACAAAATTTGTTTTGTTAGAAATCTATAGATGTTATCTTTCCAGAAAATCAAATTTCATTAAATTCTACTTAGTGGTTGCAGAGATATGAACGAAAGAACAGGGGTCTATTTCTGAATGTTCTGCTTTTGTAAAACGCAATCTGATTTGTACAGAACTTCACGGATCTAACTTACTAAGCAAACAATCATAAAAATTCCTCAAAATTTTACCCAATTACCTATGATATATCTAGATTAGAAGTGAAAAAATTTGCACCAATTGGATTAGCAGTTTGTTCAAAATAATCCTATAATCAGACATGTGTGCTCAGACAGCTTCAGAAATCAAAGTTGCAGAAAATTTTATAACGTTCCTAACTTGGTTTGGAATGACGTTCAACCTCTATTCAGTCCTAACAAAGCATGAAAATCATTCAAACATGGATTTTTGTTTCATTCATGAAGGAATTACACATATTTGTATTGATATAGATCACGAACATAGGCTTGTAGATTCGATTCTTATACAAGTCTGCAAATCTGTGGTTTTTCAGATTTGTATGAATTAAAACTACTTTGTGAAAAGGTTCCAACCTGTATAATGGAGATGGAACGTGGAGGAACTTCTTCAGACGATCGTCGGACGTCAGAACTAGGCCGACCTCCTTTCTTCCCCTTCTTCTCCTTCTTTCTCACTCTCTTTCTCTCTATTCCACTGTATTTTCGGACTGAATGTTGCTGTGAGTTGGTTGATCCTTGGATTGATGTTCTGCGGTGGCTGGAAGATTGATTTTCCACTCACCGATTGATCCCCCCTTTGGAGCTGATTTGAGGCTCCTTTTATAGGCAAAATATTGCCTAGCTGCTGCAAACACTCCAAACTCTGCCCATGTAAGGGATCATCCTTGCATTGCCGGTCCCAAGCCTGGATAAAGGAGGAGGGTTGTGTTAGGCTTTCGACAGCCGATGTAAAACTTCGTCGGATTTTTACAACATGGATTACAAAAATAATGAGCATTGCTTTGGGGCGTCCCCGCCTAGCGATGTGCTGCAGAGCCCGAATGCAGTAAGAAGTAAGCAAGAGCCACTACATTTTCGCTCGAATGTAGTGAATCAATTGCAGAGAGGGTTCCCACATCATGGACAGGTGTGGGTAAAGAAGAAGTTAGTCCTGCTATATTGCCGCCCGAATGTAGTGAAAAATTTTCAGAGAGGGTCTCCGCATTTTGATTATGGATGGATGCGGGGGGTAAGGAAGCTAGTCCTAGATAATAAGATTCGTATTGGTTCTTAGAATATCAGAACATTATCGGGTAAGCTAATGGAGGTGGTAGATACTATGATTTGGAGAAAGATTCATATTCTATGTTTACAAGAGACAAAATGGGTTGGAGAAAAAGCAAAGGAGATAGAGGATACAGGTTTTAAATTATGGTACTCAGGTAAAGAAAAGGCTCGAAACGGAGTTGGTATTATCATAAATAAAGATTTAAAGAAGAGTATAGTAGACATACAATGATATGGTGACCGAATCATGACATTGAAATTAGTGTTAGGAGCAGAGGTTTTGAATATAGTTTGTGCACCCCAAGTAGGACTAGAAGATAGTATAAAGACAGTTTTTTGGGAAGAGTTAGATAAGGTGTTTCAAAAGATTCCACAAAGGGAGATGATTTGTTTAGGAGGAGATTTAAATGGACATATCGGTAAAGAGGCATTAGGATATAAAGGGATTCATGGAAACTTTGGTTTTGGGGATATAAACGAGGAAGGTAGGGAGATTTTAAATTTTGCTATGTCATTTGATCTCTTTATAGTCAATACAATCTTCAAAAAATGAGATGAACATTTAATTACTTATAAGAGTGGCTTATCACAAACACAAATTGATTACCTTATTTGTAGAAAAAAAGATAGAGCGTGTTGTAAAGATTGTAAGGTAATTCCAGGAGAAAGCTTAACCACCCAATATCGACTTTTAGTTATGGATTTACAAATAAAAAAATGGACAAAGAAGAAAAGAGTGCATTGAGCTATTTGGACTAAATGGTGGAACCTCAAAAGCGAGAAAGAAGATATATTTAAACAAAAAGTCCTTCAAGGAGATGTTTGGAATTATGTTGGCACACCCTATGATATGTGGGCTATATATATTAGGAAAGTGGCGAAAAATGTGTTAGGGGTATCTAAGGGAAGTGTACCGGCACAAAAAGAAGCTTGGTGGTGGAGTGAAGTAGTACAAAATAAAATCAAGGCAAAGAGGGCATGTTATAAATTACATTATGCTAAGAAAACTAGTGAAACTTTAGAAGCTTATAAGAAAGCAAAGAAGGAAGTGAAAAAGGCCGTTAGTGAAGCAAAAGCTAAGATTTGGGATGACTTATATAAAAAACTCAACTCAAAAGAGGATGAAAGAGATATTTTTATGATAGCTAGGGCTAGAGATAAGAAAACTAAAGATCTTAATTATGTTAGATGCATAAAAGACGAGGATGAAAAAATTCTAGTGGCAAATGATGATATAAGAAATAGATGGAAAAACTATTTTTATAATCTTTTTAATGAAAATAAAGATGTTAGTATTAGTTTAAGAGATTTAGCCAAGTCAGAAAAGTATATAAATCACAATTTCTATCGACGTATTCAAAAGAATGAAGTCAAAGAAGCTCTTAAACATATGAAGAGTGGTAAATCGGTAGGACCAGATAATATTCCTATAGAAGTTTAGAAAATTCTATGAGAAATAGGTATCACTTGGCTTACAAGACTATTTAATGAAATATGGAAAAACCAAAAGATGCCCGAGGAATGGAGAGCAAGTACACTTATACCCATATATAAGAACAAGGGAGACATTCAAAATTGTGCGAATTATCGAGGTATCAAGTTAATGAGTCATACTATGAAATTATGGGAAAGAATTATCGAACGTAGATTAAGACAAGTATCAACTACAATAGAGAACCAATTTGGATTTATGCCAGGCAGATCTACTATTGAAGCGATTCACCTTTTGAAATGTCTTATGGAACATTTTAGAGCAAAAAAGAAAGACCTTCACATGATATTTATTGATCTAGAAAAAGCTTATGATAGGGTACCGAGGGAGGTTCTTTGGAGAACTTTGGAAAAAAGAGGTATCCCATTGACATATATTAACCTTATAAGAGACATGTATGATGGTGTAAAAACATGTGTGAGGACTCATGAAGGAACAACAAACTTCTTTGAAGTTAATATTGGGTTACATCAAGGATCAACTTTAAGTCCATACTTATTTATAATGGTGATGGATGAGTTAACAAAACATATTCAAGATGAAGTACCTTGGTGTATGTTATTTGTAGATGACATTGTATTAGTGGAGGAGTCTAAGGAAAAAGTTGATAGAAAATTGGAACTATGGAGAGAAACATTAGAAAGCAAAGGCCTCCGACTTAGTAGAACAAAGACAGAATATATGGAATGTAAGTTTGATCATTTGGTTACCTTAGAGGACATAGAAATTAAAATTGGCACACATTGCATCCCCCAAAGGATAGTTTTAAATACCTAGGGTTACTTTTTCAGAGTGATGGAAGAATTGATGGAGATGTTACGTATAGAATTAATGCTGGTTGATTAAAATGAAGAGGAGCATCAGGTATTCTTTGTGATAAGAAGATACCATTAAAGTTAAAAGGTAAATATTGTAGAGCAACAATTAGGCCTGCCATGTTTTATGGTTCTGAGTGTTGGGCAGTTATTCATCAACATGTACAAAAGATGTTTGACAGAAATGAAGATGTTGAGATGGATGAGTGGTCATACAAGAAAAGACCGTATACATAATGAGGTTATTAGAAACAAATTAGGAGTGGCACCAATAGAGGATAAAATGAGAGAACATCGGTTAAGATGGTTTGGACATATAGAAAGAAGATCAAAAGAAGAACCTGTAAGAAGGTTAGAAAAACTAAATTTGGAAAGTATTAAAACAGGTAGAGGACGACCACAAAAGTGTTGGAGAGAAACAATAAAGAATGATCTAGCTTATTGGGAGTTAACTGCTAACATGGCACACGATAGGGATCTGTGGAAACAAAGAATCCATGTAGCCGACCCCGTCTAGTATGGGAAAAGGCTTAGTTGTTGTTGTTGTTGTTGCTGCTGCAAACACTCCTAAGGCAAGTTGCCTTAGGGGTTGGGCTCTTGTTTTGGAAGGTGGATGCTGTCCACAGCCTTCCAAATCCTGATTTTCTGCACAAGGTAAGTGTTGATCCGAGTTTGGTTATTTTAGGTAGATTCAGCCCAGTTCCCTTTGGATGTCTGAGTCTTCTTTGGCAGGTAAGCACAACCCATAACGTTTTGGTAAGTCTGCATGTTTTGGCAAGTTTCAGCTGGATGCCAACGTTCTGATTTTGAAGCTGTTGCAAGCATTGAATTTGGCCAGCTTTGTTCACATTCAAGACTGCAGAGTGGGGCGGCAACTCACTAACGTGCAGTATACAGCATCATACACTTCGTGTAAAGAGGACTTCTCATTTAGGTCATTGAATGCAACCTTACTAAGACGCTGGGATTGGCTCGATCTGGAGAATCACGACATTTAGTTGGTTAGCCTTGTTGGCTAACCTACCTTGTTGGTAGGTTTAGGCTAAAAGGGGTAAGTGGATGTTACTATCCACTTACTGAAACCAGCTCTAGCTGCCTTCCATTTGTTGCTCACGTCCTCTTGAGGCATTCAAATACACCTTTCTATACTTTGCAACCAATTCTTTGCCATGCATTGCATGTTGACGACAGTTTCCTTCAATCCTGTTATCTTGCGCCGTGAACCAAAGACAGCTAAAATAATCAAATATAGTTACTTCCTCTTGAATTTGATTTAATGCATCAAGAACCACAAGATAGTCGATGCTCTTGAATTTGGAAACTCCATTGCTGCAGTTGGCAATGCTTCCATTCAAACAAATTGAGCATCATAGCTTGCCAAATCGAACATCACTTCCCTTTTGCATGGGTGACACCGACTTTCCCTTCTAGACTTCGATTTCCTTCCGAGTGTGAGCTTTCCTTCCTTGGAAGCCCGCTTTCCCTTTTTAACGTCAGCTTTCCTTTTTGGGTGCCGACCTTCCCTTTTAAGAACCTAAGACTAAAAATGACAGGTTGACTTGCCAAACAATGCCGAAATTGGCAGGTTTCAAACATTTTATAAAAAAAATATTTATATTTGAAAACATCAAATTTAATGAAATTCTCAAATATTGCTTTGGAAAAATACTGGGTTTCATTCCCAATTTATGTTTGCAAAGGTGACCTACTTTTGCTCCGTGAGTCAGTCTATAACCACCTTGACCATTTAACCCTTCTTATGGGTGTGGGGTATCGAATCACTTTAACCACTTCAACGGGTGTAAGGTGTCGTACCACTTTAACCCTGGGCATCAGGTCTTGGAATGAGACCCTTCTCAATCGGGAGAATTTCTGAGGTCTGGTTTAAATTTAACTTGTTTTTTAATATGAGGGGTTTTGAAATTTCATAAATTTATAATTTGCAAACATTTTTGGGTTTGATTCCCAATATTACCTTTTTCATTTGTTTATAAAAGGAATTGTTTGAAATCATGCTTTCTTTGAAGGCAATTGCTTAAAAAGGTAAAATCCTGCAAATTTGGTCCTGAGGGTAAAATCGTCATTTTCATAAATTTTTGTCCAAATTCGAATTTTTCTGAAAGGAAAGCAACATTCCATCATTTTTAGGCTTCCATAAAATTTTGATGTCAAAACAAGCTCATTTGATGCATTTTATTCAAAAACCCAAAGCTGCCAAAAATAGCTACTTTCCTAAAATGCAAAAATTAAAAAAAAAATTAGGTGTTTATAGATGCCCCTCTTTGACATTATTCCTAATTTATTGGGATAATGGCAAAGAAGAAAACACCCATTTGCTTTCCTTCCCAGATTTACTTTGAGAGTATCAAAATTTTCTTCATTCCATAACATCTATTTCTTTGGATTTACTTTTATAAAGGAGGGGATCTTAACAAAAGGAGATTTGGTAAGAACTCCTAGTCATAGGGCAACCATGCATGAACAACCACTTTATGAGTGCATGCATGTATGTGAGGTGGATGAAATGGATGTTTAGAGACCCATACCTTTGATTCGCGATCTTGAGAAGAAGCCTATGATGGCCAACTGCCTCAAGCAATGGTCCCTATTTCTTTTGATATTTAGGATTTTCCAAAAAGAGAACTCCTTTTTGGTTTCTATAAAAAAGAACTTACAATTTCTTACACTTCCCTTCACTTAGGTTTTAATACCCACTAATTAGTGGTTTTATAGAAGATTTTGAAAAACATCTCAAAACTCCAATTCTTATCCAACGAATTCTAATTCTCAAACAACATGAATCCAAATAAGCAGGTACTATTCCTATTCTAGGACTTTCAAGGTAAACTTTTCTCCATCAAGATGAGCTATGAGAATTTTAGGAAAGAGTTACCCGCAGTCCCTTCTAAAGCGTCTTGGGGTTTAAGGTAAAGAATTTTTTTATGGAAAATTGCTCTTTTGAGCTTTGGCTTTCTTTTTCTTTTCAAATAGCACCTCTATATTGGAGGCTAGTGTTTCCCCCTTCTTTTTCTTTTGAAGGGCACCTCTATATTGGAGGTTTTTGTTTCTCTTTTTCTTTTTCTTTCTAGGAAGACCTCTATATTGGAGGTTTTATTTTCTTCATTTTCTTTTAATTTTTTTCTTTTGGCCAATTTTCCTTTTTTGGAGAGAAGCGAAATGAGGAATACAACTCATCCCTTTAGATAATCAATCTAGCCAAGATTATCCTATTTCCTAATAGCACCTACCATTTGAAAGCACCTTGCTATTTTGAACTAGGCCTCTTTTGGTAAGTAAAAGATTTTTGACATGTTACCAAATAATTTTTGGAAACTTCACTTTTCATAAAGTATCAATTCCCTAATTTGGGGTCACATAATCCATCTTTGGCCCTTCTTTCCAAAAGTTCAAAAGAGTTCTATTTACAAAATCTTTTCAAATAAAATTTAAAGTAGACCCTATACATGGTATTGGGCATTTATAGAATCTACTAAATTTCCTTCCTTAACATCAACTTACCAATGTTGATGATGCCCCTTTGCAACATAGGGACCATCCTTGAGGGCCGCCATCTTCAAATGGAGTGCGGACTTCTTGTGGATGTATTATGTCATGCAAGATGTATTCCTATAATACAATGGTAATGCATGCTTTATGATATGATGAATACACTCAATTTCTATGAAATGTATTTAAGGAATAACATCTCAATGCCCCTAGTTTGGAGGGATTGGCATGAGAACTCACATACCATGGCTGATCTCTATATGATATGGTTTTCAATATGATGCATGAAGGACATGCACGACCTTAGTTTTTGGCGATGCATGATATAATCCTAATCCTTGGTATATTTTGAGTTAGGTTAACTCTCTAATGGATTTCTAGGAAATTCCTACCTACACACTTTCAAGCATTTTTGAACTCAACGATTTTATGGAATTTAGAAAGCTTGGAGGCTTGATCATCCTCATGGATGAGGGGATCTTCCTCCTTGCTTTAATCACTCACAAATTCTTGATTTCAAGGGAAGTATCATGGTTAAAAGAAGAAGGCATTTCTAAATCTAATTTTTGTTTTTGATTTTGAAAAACAATTTTTTTGGAGTTTTCAAATTTTTCTTTTTGATTTTTCAAAGCAAATAGTAGAAGGGAAATCATGCAAAACTTTCTTTTTGGAATTTTCTAATTTTTCCAATTTTTTTGGGTTTTGGGAGTTTCTAATTTTTTTTGGCTTTTTTTTCAATAAAAAGGGATCTTTCATCAACCTGCAAAGAAAACACTACGAGTTAGACTCCAAATAAGATGTCTAAACCATAGGTTTTAGTTTTAGCTAGTTGTAGGGCACCCTTCACCTAACTAGTCTTAGGTGGTGGCTTAGGGGATATGGGTGGGCTATAACCTAAACCATATCGTCCTTTGTTTGGTATGGGTATGATAGGTTCTAATCTACCTTGGTTCTTAGCTCCTAGGCCCTGGTAAGATATATATCCCATGTTTAGTAACATATTCCAAGGCTTTTTAAGTTTTGAAAATTTGATATAAAGAGGATGGCCTTGGAATATCGCATCGTCTATAACATGGCTATACACTTGAATTTCATTAGTTATGCCTTGGAGGTCTATGGGCTTATGGGTGTCGGGTGAGTTGAGCTCTTCTAATAGGTGGAAGGCCTTGATTGGGTGTAGCTCTCCTAGTAGGTGGATGGTAGGGTGATGGATCCTAGTTGCAGCCAAGTGTGCCCCTAGGGTTTGAGGTTTTGAGTTTATATGGGTGCTAAGGGAGAGCATGATTGATCCCTTGAACAAAGGAGAGGAAAGGGTTCCAAGGGGGAACATGATTGGTCCCTTGGCGGGTTTATTGCTATTTGGAAAAATCATGGTCGTAGGTTTGGGTTTATGGTGCCAACCTAGGCTCAAAATGATTTGTTTATATTGGGTAGGGTTAGGTGTACCTAGGCTATCGATACATGCCCTAGGGGTTACCATGTCTACCAAGTCTTGACTTTTGTTTTCTTTTTCAATTTGAAATTCTTTTTGGTGCTAGACATTCGACGCACCTTCCAAGTCTACATCCTTCGACACATTTTGTGGGGTTGTGGGTGCATGATTGTGATCTTGATGATCTACTGGTCCTACACCACGAATAGGAGGATCGCGTAGAGAGTTTAGAGAGAAAAGAGATTCAGGTATACCTTTTTCATGCTTGTCTACCTTTCCATGGTGAGAGCAAGCTTCTTTCCAGGCATCCTGGGGATGTTGTAGCTCATGTATGGCTTCGAGCTCCCATTGCTTTGGTAGGTCTTGGACTTCATCTGCTAAGCCTATGGGTGTGCAACACTCGTTCTCTCGTGCTCGTGGGTGTAAACACCCCAAAATCAAATGATTTTTCAAAACAAACACCTGGTTTGAAAATCCATTTCAAAACCAAGTTTTAGTTTTCAAAAACCCAAGAGTTCCAAAAGCTTTAAACTTCTGTTGAAAACCCTTTCGAAGTATGAATTTCTTAAACTCAGGCCAAGTCCAAATTTTGTAAACAACCAAATCCAACAGGTGGAGCCTAATCAAAAGCAGCTCCAAAAGCAGGTCCAAAAGCCTAGAAGTCAGCCCAACCTGATAAAAGCAGGATCGAAAGCAAAAGGAGAGCCCAGGCCAGAAGCAGACTTCAGCCTTGAAGCATGAAAAGCAAAGCCAAAGCACCAAACTAAGTCATCAGAAATCCAAGCCCAAGCTTGAAATTCCAAAAATCTGACGAAATGGAGTCCCGAAGGTGAGAAGGAGTTCGAACGAAAAGGTTGGGGAAAACCCAGCCCAAGACGGAGCACTGATGAAGCCAAGGCCCACGAAAACTGTCCATCTCGAAACACCAAGAATGACTGAAAAAACAAAAATTTGGATTGGATCTGGACATAAATATCCAGATCTGGACATAAATATCCAGATCTAGACCCAAATAATGTTTGGATTGGATTTGGATCATAAAATCCAAATCCAAGACCCACCTCCTTTGCCTATAAATAGAGGTGAAAGGGTGATGGAAGTTCACATGAAACTCAATTGGAGGCTTGGGGAGAGAGAGTGCATAAAGTAAGAGAGAGAAAAATAGTGGGCTAGATATTTTCAAGTGGGTTAGCCTTGTGGGCTTGATCAAGGGTGTGGGATCAAACCATGTATGGACCTAGACTCAACCAAAGGGCTGCACCAACATGAACCAAGGCTTGGGCGTGGATCAAGAATGGGCTACACGAGGTGGACCGGCGCCAAGAGGTAGGTCTCTCAACCTAACCCAAACGTAGCCACCCAACCCACCTAACCTAGCCATTAAACCTAACCTAGCCATTAAACCTAACCCCAAACTAACCTAGACCTAGCCCACCTGCCCCAAACCGACTCCCTTTAACCCAACCGACCTACCCTTTTAACCTAACCGACCTCCCCATTCTCACTCAAACTGACTCCCTTAAAGCCCCACCAACCGACCTCCCCATTGAACCTAGCCCAGCCACCCGTAACTGACCTATCCTAAACCATCTAACCGAGTGTAGCTTGCACTCGGTTTACATCCTTCCAGCCCCTAGCCAACACCCACCACCGACCTAGCCTAACTTTAATCAAGTGCACTTTGCACTCGGTTTTCGTCCTACGTCCCACTAGACAGCCCCTGGCCTACACTTTATATAGCGCCTTCCATCTGCCCCAACCTGCATGCTCCCAGCCAGCACCTACCTCTCCCTACCGCCTACCGTGACCACCTTGTCGTAGCCGCACCCCCCTGCCGTAGCGCCTTGCGCGACCTCCCAGCCATCATCTGCACCCTACCGTAGCCACACCCACCTGCCGCAACCAGCACCCGACGCACCTGCCGCAGCCAACACCTTCCCGCGCCTAGCACCCACACTCCCTAGCACCACCTGCCACGCCTTAGCCGTGACCTACCTAGCTCCCATCCCACACCATCCCACTAACTAGGACCACACCTTAGCCATGACCCATTTAGTTAACCTACACCTTGGTCGAACTAAGTCCCTCCTAAGCTCTCAAGCGCCCGACTGCCCCAAGCCAACCTAAGCCTAAACTCTCACATCAAAACCCACCTAGGGAGACCTAACTCGAGGCTACCAAGGAGGACGGACCCAAGCATATTTGAGAGGAAAAGCCGACCACTTGTAAGTGTTTAAATTCAGTTTTTACCTTACTCATTTGAAATTCAATTCAATTCGATACGGGGTTGTAATAATAGAGCGTAGTCTCCCCCCGAAATGTAATATTCGTGCTTGACACACAAGCTACACACGCATACTTGAGCCTTATCGCTCTTAATCGTACACAAGGGATACCCACATGCACTTGAGCCTTTCCGCTCTTAAGCTAAAGTATATATTTCCCTTTGGGTATTTACTTTAGTGAAAGCTGTGTGAGTTGTAATTCAATTCGAGTTGTTACATTCAAGTCGTGTGAGTTTGTCATTTAAATTTCACACTTACACACACATTGAGCCTTTCCACTCTTAAGCTAAAGTATATATTTCCATTCGGGTATTTACTTTAGTGAAAGTCATGTGAGTTGTCATTTAAATTTCACACTTGCACACAAAAGCACTCGAGCCTTTGCTCTACACTCTCACGCGCATTTTGAGCCTTTGTTGCTCATAGGATATAACATACTTATATATTTTCAAGTCGTGTGAGTTTACTTCACACCAAATTGCTGAGGAGAAATGAATGTAAATATATATCTTAGCTTAAGAATAGAGGGGATTAGAGAATATAGAATGTTTATAGAATATATTGGGGTAGAATAAAGAAATCAAACACATAGAGTGCGTAAGTAAGATGTAGACACGGAAAATCCTTGACTCCGGGTTCTTAGGCCTGAAGCGAATCTTTTCGTACTTACATCGCTTAAAAAGGGCGTGCCAACTAGCTTTCTCAAACTAGCGAAGTAAGTGTAGACACGAAAAACCTCCGCCTCCCTGGTTTCTCAGGCCTGGGGCGAACCTTTTCGTGTGTCTAAGTCCTATTTGTATAAACAGGACGTGCCAGCTAGCTTACCTAAGCTAGCAAAGATATATATTTAACCTGACTTCTAACGTGGCGATTGTGAGCAAGCAAGCTCTTGTCGTCAGCTTGTACGCTTTAAAAATCGAGTTTGGGGTAGAAAAAGCCTACGAAAGCGGTTCGAGGTGTTTGATTCGGGTCTTTTTAGTGCGATTGCAGATTTTAGATCACGTGGATTTGCACGTGCCTAAGTCTTTCTTTTTATCCCTTTATGGGCTACCTAGGTGTGTGTTATGAACACTTCACTAAATGTGGCGAATTTGAGCGGGAGTACGGGGTTTTGCTTTGATGCAATATGCGCCCTAACTCGTGGTATGGCGTAGATGCAATGCAAACTCATGCTACTCCAAAGGGAAAACCCGAATGTAAAGACAATACTGAAGGGAAATGACTTAAGGGAAATGACTTGAAATGTAAATGCCGAAGGGAAATAACCGAAGGGAAATTGCCGAAGGGAGATATGTATATAAGGTATATATGGGCCCTTACTTGGGTCTTGCCAATAAGAGCAAAAGCTCAATGTGGGTGCGTGCTTGAATTGGAAGACTACACACACGACATGAAATGAAACCCAAATATAACTTGCAATATGGCCTTAACTAAGGTCTTGGGAATAAGAGCGAAAGCTCAATGTGTGTGAGTGCTTGAATTGAAGTACTACGCACACAACATGAAATTAAACCCAAATAGTATAACACGGCCCTTACTTGGGTCTTACAAATAAGAGCGAAGGCTCAATGTGTGTGAGTGCTTGAATTGAAGTACTACGCACACAACATGAAATGAAACCCAAATAGTATAACACGGCCCTTACTTGGGTCTTACAAATAAGAGCGAAGGCTCAATGTGTGTGAGTGCTTGAATTGAAGTACTACGCACACAACATGAAATGAAACCCAAATAGTATAACACGGCCCTTACTTGGGTCTTACAAATAAGAGCGAAGGCTCAATGTGTGTGCGTGCTTGAATTGAAAGACAACACACCCAACTTAAGCAAAACCCTACGTAATTTAAAGTATATACATATATTTATATCTTAGGGACTGATTAGGCCCGTGTGTGTTCAAAATCGTGCACGACTAAGAGAGTGCACGTGTGTGTGGGTGTGCCAAGCCACGTTATTACAAGCGGGGGGAGACTATGCTCCGTTATTACAACCCCGTATCAAATTGAATTTAAGCAAGTCTACAACTAAGGACCGAGTTAGGCACTTACTTATAGCTGGTCTGAAGATGACTTGCTTGAACGTGGGCTTGGCTTCGCTTTGGGCTGCAAGAGGGAGCTCCTCGAAGTTGAACGGCAAGGGGAGGTGCTGGCCGGATGCTTTGGGTGTGTGGGAAGGGCGCCTTGAAGGTGGCCGGTTGCTATCAAGGGGCTGTCTTGGTGATGGCACTAAGTGGGAGCCTAAGGGAGTGTCTAAGGGAGTGCCTAAGGGAGTGCCTAAGGCTGGCCGAGTGGATGGACTGGTTGGAGCCGACTAAGGGAGACTTGGTGGTGGTCGGCTGCTAGGGTGGCTAGGTAATGGCGAGAATGGGAAGGGAGCTAGCTAGGGTATGGGGTAAGATGGAGTTAGGGGCTGGTGGGAAGTGATATGGGTATGTCTTAGGGAGCTAAGTGGAGTGGCCGGGTGTTGCTAGGGGAAGTAGTTCTAGGCGGGTGGTTGAAGTGGCTAAGGTCTGGCTGAATGGGTAGGGTCACGGATAGGCGGTGTTAGGGTGAGGTGGTGGTGGTGTAGGTGGCTGAGAGTGGAGGGGGAGTGAAGAAGAGGTAGAGTGAAGGATAGGGTACTAACCAAAAGGGGAAGAAGGTGGTGGATGGAAGAGGAGCAGCCGGGTGGTTGAAGCGGATGGTTCGGCCAGATGAAAAGGGTGGCGATGTGGAGCTTGGCTGGAGCGGTGGTGGTGGTGGTGGTGCTTGGCTGGGAGGCAGTGGCGCAGGTGGAGCAAGGTGGTGGCCGACTGTGGTGCAGGTGGAAGACTCGGCTAGAAGGGGGCTGGAGTCGGCTGGGATCGGCTGGGCTGGAAGAAGATGAAAACCCGCCCCTTGGGGGGGGGGGGGGTTATATAGGGCTAAAGAGGGCAGTTGGGGCTAGTATTAGGAGGGTGGTAAGGTGGTCTAGGGGTGGTGGTGTGGTGATAAGGTGGGCTGGTTTTGGGGAGGGGCCAGATATTTTGATACAAGGGGTTTTGGGTAGATGGTGTGCTAAGTTTAGGTGGGGTGGTTTAGGGTTTAGCTAGGTGGGTTGGTTTTGGGGTGAGGTTTAGTGAGGTGGGTTAGGTGATTAGGCTAGGATTAGGTTAGGTTTAGAAAAATTAGCCTAGGTTTAGGGAAGGATTAGGGAAGTGGGTTAGGTGATTAGGTTGGGATTAGGCCGGGATTAGGGAAGTGGGTTAGGTGATTAGGCTAGGATTAGGACAGGATTAGGGTAAAAGGCTAGGATTAGGGGTTTTTGGTTAGGGTGGGGTTAAGGAGCTCCCTTTGCATGACCCATAGACCTTGTTGCATCATGTTGGTGCAGCCCTAGGTTAGGTTTTGGCTAATTACAAGCTTAAACCCACTTTAATTAGGCTAACCCACATGATTAACCCCAAACTTGACACACAAGTCAAGCTTAATTACAACCACACTCTAATCTTATCCTCCCCCACTCTCTCTCATGCCCATAATCCCACGTGAAATCCAAGTTGGCCCCACCTCCATTTATGAGAAGGTGATGCGGGCCATGGATATGGATATTGGATTGGATCTCTGGATCCAAATCCAAATCCAAGTCCACACATAGGTTTGGATTGGGATCTGGATATATATGGTCCAGATCCGATCCAAACTGAATTCTGACTCCTTCAGGCTGTGTTCGAAACGAACGGTTTGTGCAGGGTCTGACAGCATCAGTACTCCGTCTGCGTTGGGTCTTCGCCAACATGATCGTCCGCTTCTGTTTTCACCTTCCGAAGCTGATTTCAAGTAATGTTTTGCTGATAACAGGGTCTTGGACATTCGAGATCCTGGGGGTGGATTCAATACCAGAGTTGCTGTGCCGGGCTCGACTTGTGCTCCGGTTCCGGGCTCTCTTTAGCTTTTCTGGTCCTGTCTTGATTAGGCCAAGCTGCTTCGGGGTTTCAAAATGTGATTTAAAAGGTTTTTAAAACCATATTGTACATATTTAAAACATATGTACAGGGTTGCCTGGAAGACTCCTGGGTTTCTAGACTCAAAATAGCCCTTTGGGGCTGCTTTTATAAAACCAGGTTTGTTTCGCGAAATTCGTGGGATTTCGGGGTGTTTACAGATGCCCCTCTTTGGCCTTGTCCAAATCAATTTGGATAAGGGCAAAGATGACAAACACCCCTTTCAATGTCTCCCTAGATCTATCCACGAAGAATATGGGATCGTCCCAATCTTTAGCAAAATCTTAGTTTTAAAACCCTGGTAGGAGGAGATATCATGCCAAAGGGATATGTTATGGAATCTGGTCCTAAATGGGATCATGTTTATTCAAGTGCCATGCGTGGAATGCAGATGACATGGGTGTGGTGCCAAGAGTGGCGACCTCCCAAAGACCAGATGTGGTCGAACTCTAGAGACTTACAAGGCCTGTTGCTCCAAGTGAGCAGATCCTATGCTGTTCGATGTTTGATTTTTCCAAAATCTATTTACAAAAGCTATTTACAAAAGGGACAACTGTCTTGAGTCTTGATCCTAAGGATCTCGAGCTCTTCGTGTTTGCCCTTGTTTGAGTCTTAACACTCGCTTATCTAGCGGAGGTTTTATAAGAAGACAAGCTATATTTCAAATCCCTACGCCTTACTCGAAACGTCGAATTCTCAAACAAGATGAAATTCAAGTAAGCAAATCCTATTTTTACTTTAGGATTCCTCGAAATGAACCATGCTTTAGCTTGGGATAAGCCAGGGATGGGAAAGAGATACCACGGTCCTTTCTGAAGCGTCCCGTGGTTTAAGGCATAGAAGGCAGAAAACTGTTCTTTTTGAGCTTTTTGGCCCCTTTTTCCTTTTTTTCGTAGAGGGTCTCCCTTTGGGAGTATTTTTTCTTTAATCCCTCTTTTTTTCACAAGAGAATCAATTTTTTTCTTTGAATTCTGGTTTCTTTCTTTTGGAAAGAGACATTGGATGGGAAATTCCCTTTATTTGGGCCTTTGTTTTCCTTTTGGAAGTAGAAGAGAAGAGGGGAGAACTTATCCCAAGCCCACTCTCGATCCATTCCAGATCAGCCTATTTAGAAATAGCACGTACTACTTGCAAGTATCTTGCTATGTTGAACTAGGCCTTTCTTTGTAAGAAGAAGGATTTTGAAATGTAACCACGATTTTGAAGACTCCACTCTTTCACAAGTGCGAATTCTCTTACTCAGGGTCACACAACTTTGCCTTTGCACCTTATTTTCATGTCTCAGGGCAGCTATCCCTAAAATTTTTGAAAACTAGAATTTAATCCAAATCCTACACATGATACTTCTTTAAGTATTGGATATTGATAGGATCTGCTAAATTCCTACCTTCTTGTCAACACCCCGAAATCCCACGAATTTCTCAAATCCACCTGGTTTTGTAAGAGCAGCCCCAAAGGGCCATTTTGAGTCTGGAAACCCAGGAGCCTTCCAAACAACCCTGTATATATGTTTTGAACTTTATATTTCAAAAATATATAATATGGCTTTTGAAAACCTCTTAAAACACGTTTTGAAACCCCGAAGCAGCTTGGCCTAATCCAGACAGGACCAGAAAAGCTAAGGAGAGCCCGGAACTGGAGCACATGTCGAGCCTGGCACAACAACTCTCGTATCAAATCCACACCCCCAGGATCTCGAACGTCCAAGACCCTGTTATCATCGAAACATTGTTTCAAGTCATCTTCGGAAGGCGAAAACAGAGGCGGACGATCATGTTGGCGAAGACCCAACGCAGACGGAGCACTGATGCTGTCAGGCCCCACACAAACCGTTCATTTCGAACACAGCTCGAAGGAGTCAGAGTTCAGTTTGGATCGGATCTGGACCATATATATCCAGATCCCAATCCAAACCCATGTATGGACTTGCATTTGGATTTGGATTCAAAAATCCAATCCAATATCCATATCCATGGCCCACATCACCTTCTCATAAATGGAGGTGGGGCCCACTTGAATTTCACATGGGATTATGGGCATGAGAGAGAGTGGGGGTGGGTAAGATCAAGTGTGTGTTGTAATTAAGCTTGACTTGTGTGTCAAGTTTGGGGTTAATCATGTGGGTTAGCCTAATTAAGTGGGTTTAAGCTTGTAATTAGCCAAAACCTAACCTAGGGCTGCACCAACATGATGTGGTTAAGGTCTATGGGCCATGCAAAGGGAGCTCCTTCACCTAAACCTAACCAAAAACACCTAATCCTAGCCTTCCACCCTAATCCGGCCCTAATTTGAGCCTAATTACCTAACCCACTTCCCTAATCCCGGCCTAATCCCAACCTAATCACCTAACCCACTTCCCTAATCCTTCCCTAAACCTAGGTTAATTTCTCTAAACCTAGCCTAATCCTAGCCTAATCACCTAACCTACCTCACTAAACCTCACCCTAGAACCAACCCACCTAGCTAAACCCTAAACCTCTAAACCACCCCTAGCCCACTACCTACCCAAACCACTTGTATTTAAAATATCTGAACCTACCCTTTCCAGCCCACCTTATCACCACACCACCCTACCTAAACCACCTAACCACTACCCCAAAACCAGCCCTAACCGACCTAGCCCAGCCCTATATAAACCCCCCCCCTTGGGGGCGGGCTTTCCCATCTAGAAGCCCCACCTTCCACCAGCCGGGTCCTCCCCTTTCCAGCTCAGCCGACTCCCCTCCTGCTCCCACCTGCCCCACAGTCAGCCACCACCAACACCACCACTCCAGCCGAGCACCACCACCACCACCGCACCGGCCGAATCCCCTCCTGCGCATCCCAACCGCCCGGCTCCTTTCTTCCATCCACTGCCCCTCTTCAATCACGGTTAGTACCCTATCCTCCACCTTACTCCTTCTCCACTCCCTCTCCACTCTCAGCCACCTAACCCACTACCATATCAACCTAAGGCCAGCCACTAGCCGCCACCATTTCCACTCGGCCAGGCCCATAACCACCCTAACTACCCGTCACTACCTAACGACCCTAGCTATACCCGGTCATCCCATTGAACCCCCTAAGTCTTGTCCACTCTACCTCACCACAGCCACCTTTTCCTACCCCACATCCTAGCTGCCACCCTTCCCTTACACCACTCCTAGCCGCCCTAGCAACCCGCCACCATCAAGTCCTCCTAGTCGGCCACTCCAACCGACTGTCATCCTCTTCGTTTGGCCAGCCATCCGCCAGCCATAACCTTCTCCTAGCTAGTTCCCTTCCCTTAGTGACCCTACCTAGGCCCTCTAGCCCAACACGCCAAAAACAGCCCTTCCCTAGCAGCCGACCACCTTCAAGGCGCCTCTTCCGCGCACCAAGGACATCCGGCCAGCACCTCCCCTTGCCGTTCAACCTCGCGGAGCTCCCTTTTGCAGCCCAAGGCGAAGGCCAAGCCCACGCTCAAGCAAGGCTTATTCGGACTAGCTATTAGTAAGTGCCTAACTCGGTCCTTAGTTGTATACTTGCTTAAGTTTCAATTCGATACGGGGTTGTAATAACGGAGCATAGTCTCCCCCCACTTGTAATAACGTGGCTTGGCACACCCACACACGTGCACTCTCTTAGTTGTGCACGATTTTGAACACACACGGGCCTAATCAGCCCCTAATACATAAATATATACATAGACTTTAATTTTTGTAGGGTTTTGCTTAAGTTGGGTGTGTTGTCTTTCAATTCAAGCACTCACACACATTGAGCCTTCACTCTTATTTGCAAGACCCAAGTAAGGGCCGACCTATACTATTTGGGTTTTCATTTCATGTAGTGTGTGTAAGTCTTTCAATTTAAGCACTCACACACATTGAGCCTTCGCTCTTATTTGAAAGACCCAAGTAAGGGTCGTGTTATACTATTTGGGTTTAATTTCATGTTGTGTGCCTAGTACTTCAATTCAAGCACTCACACCACACACATTGAGCTTTCGCTCTTATTCCCAAGACCTTAGTCAAGGCCATACTGCAAGTTATATTTGGGTTTAATTTCATGTCGTGTGTGTAAGTCTTTCAATTCAAGCACGCACCCACATTGAGACTTCGCTCTTATTTGCAAGACCCGAGTAAGGGCCCATATACATACTCTATATACGTATCTCCCTTCGGCATTTACATTACAAGTCATTTCCCTTCGATTATTTCCCTTCGGCATTGTCTTTACATTCGGGTTTTCCCTTTGGAGTAGCGTGAGTTTGCATTGCATCTACGCCATACCACGAGGTAGGACGCATATTGCATCAAAGCAAGCCCCGTATTCCCGCTCAAAATCGCCCATGTAGTGGAGTGTTCATAACACACAAACTAGGTGGTCCATAAAGGGATAAAAGGAAAGACTTAGGCACGTGCGAATCCACGTGATCTAAAAAAAAAACTGCAATCGCATCTAAAAAGACCCGAATTAGACACCTCGAACCACTTCGTAGGCTTTCTATCCCAAAAACTCGATTTTTCAAAGCGTACAGACTGACCCTTGCGCATCGGTGCAAGAAGGTCTGCGACGACAAGAGCTCACTTGCTCACAGTTGCCACGATTAGAAGTTAGTTTAAAAAATATCTTCGCTAGCTTAGGTAAGCTAGCTGGCACGCCCTGTTTATATAAATAGGCCTTAGACGCACGAGAGGATCCGCTCCAAGCCCTGAAAAGGTGAAGAGGCGTAGGGATTTTTGCGTGTCTACAGAGATTGGCACGCCCGGTGGGACATGAGCCTTTCAAAAATCGTGTTTTTAAGGTAGAAGTTTTGCGAAAATTTTGTTAAAAAGGTGTCATTTTAACTTGTTTTCTTTGCTTGTACTTAGGAAATTTTGAAAAAAGCCTGAAAACATGTCAAAATCCAATCCAAGTGAAGTGTCGAGCCAAGGCTCATGCGCATCAAGTTCTCACTCTAGGAGGATTTTCAAAAACAAAATAAAACTAGATGAGATCGAGGTCCTGAGAAGGGAGTTTGAGGCCAAAATCGATGCTCTCAGCCAAGAGGCTGAAGTAGGCGATTCGTGTTCATCAAACGGTGAACAAAGGCCTAAGAAAAAACCTGAAAAACCTCGCAAGCACAACGAGGCCTCCGTAATGGAAGGCAACCAATACCACGAGTCCTTCACACAAAAGGACCGTAAAGCCCTACAGCAGTTGCTGAAAGGGCAGAATAAAGAGAAAAGAAGCTACGCCCTGTCTGATTTCCTTCCTATGGATTACGAAACAGACAGTGATGATGAAATACCGCACTTCCATCGGTATGATGGCATGGGAGACCCTAGGTCTCAATTGTAGCTTTTCTCACGTCGAGCCCATAAGAAAAAAAAAAGGACTCGATGAAATGGGTGTATTGGTTCCCTTTATCCCTTAAAGGCACAGCTGCCAAATGGCTGGCTTCCTACGACTTAAGCCAGTTCGCTACTTTTGAAGAGTTAGCGAACTGCTTCATGCAAAGATTTGCACACAACGTAGATGTCACACCGACTCTGAATACCTTAAGGGATACAAAGCAAGGCATGAACGAAGACGTACATGCCTTCATTATAAGATGGAGGTCGCTTTTGGGCCAAGTGCGAGAGCCCATATCCGAAGGATGTGCAGTAATGCTCATCCTGGATAACTTTAAAAGCGAGCTAAAAACCCTTCTCTCGCTCCATGAGATCTCAACTTTCCATAAGTTGATAAAAAAGGCATCCCTTTTCGAGACCAACTTGCGAAAAGGGACATACGATAACTTATGGAAAGGAAGTGCCGTTTCCAAAACCCGCTTGGAAAATCGCATCACTTACGGGCTACCCACGATGGACAAAGGGGCAAAGCCCCATAAAATCGCCAATGTCCAGGTGGATCCAGGCGTGGTGGGCACTTCCAAAAATTTCGAAAAGTTAGAAAAATAGAGGGCGCGAAACTTTCAAAAACCGGTTGAAAAACGGGAGTACACTCCGCTGGGGCAACCTGTGTCGGAGGTCCTAGACCTCCTACTTGGCAAGGGCATGATAGAACTCCCTGAAATCCCCGAAGGAGTCACTTCCAAGGGGGGGTATTTAAACCGATTTTGTAAGTATCATCGGCTCAAAGTCCATGATACCAAACGCTGCTTCTCCCTCTTAAATAAAATTGAGAACTTGATAGCAGAAGGCCAGCTCCAGGTCACTGCGGAACCTGAGCCACCTCAAGCTATCTTCAAGGAACCCTTTCCCAAACACGCCAGTGGCAGTGGGAAAGGAAAGGAGGTATGTACCCTCACCATTTCTAAGGAACTAGCGCAAAAACCAGAGCCTGGTCGACCACTACGAACAATTCGTATTGGTTGATCGATGTAGAAGGTAGGAATTTAGCAAATCCTATCAATATTCAATACTTAAAGAAGTATCATGTGTAGGATTTGGATTAAATTCCAATTTTCGAAAATTTTAGGGATAGCTGCCCTAAGACAAGTGAATAAGGTGCAAAGGCAAAATCGTGTGACCCTGAGTGAGAGAATTCGCACTTGTGAAAGAGTGGAGTCTTCAAAAATCGTGGTTACATTTCAAAATCCTTCTTCTTACAAAGAAAGGCCTAGTTCAACATAGCAAGATACTTGCAAGTAGTACGTGTTATTTCTAAATAGGCTGATCTGGAATGGATCGAGTGTAGGCTTGGGATAAGTCCTCCCCTCTTCTTTTCTCCTTCCAAAAGGAAAATAAAGGCCCAAACAAAGGGAATTTCCCATTCAAAGTATCTTTCCCAAAAGAAAGAAACCAGAATTTAAAAGAAAAATCGATTCTCTTATGAAAAAGAGGGATTAAAGAAAAAATACTCCCAAAGGGAGACCCTCGATGAAAAATAAAAAAGGAAAAAGAGGCCAAAAAGCTCAAAAAGAGCAATTTTCTGCCTTCTATGCCTTAAACCACGGGACACTTCAGAAGGGACCGTGGTATCTCTTTCCCATCCCTGGCTTATCCCAAGCTAAAGTATGGTTCATTTCGAGGAGTCCTAAAGTAAAAATTGGATTTACTTACTTGAATTTCGTCTTGTTTGAGAATTCGATGTTTCGAGTAAGGCGTAGAAATTTGAAATACAACTTGTTTTCTTATAAAACCTCCACTAGATAAGCGAGTGTTAAGACTCAAACAAGGGCAAACACGAAGAGCTCGAGATCCTTAGGATCGAGACTCAAGACAGTTGTCCCTTTTGTAAATAGTTTTGTAAATAAATTTTGAAAAATCAAACATCGAACAACATAGGATTTTGCTCACTTGGAGCAGTAGGCCTTATAAGTCTCTAGAGTTCGACCACATCTGGTCTCCGGGAGGTCGCCACTCTTGGCACCACACCCATGTCATCTGCATTCCACGCATGGCACTTGCATAAACATGATCCCATTTTAAGACCAGATTCCATAGTAAATACCCTTTGGCTTGATATCTCCTCTTACCAGAGTTTGTAAATTGAGATTTTTGCTAAAAAATTGGGACAATCCCATATTCTTCGTGGCTAGAGCTAGGGAGACATTGAAAAGTGTGTTTGTCATCTTTGCCCTTATCCAAATCGATTTGGACAAGTTCAAAGAGGGGCATCGGTAAACACCCCGAAATCCCACGAATTTCTCAAATCCACCTGGTTTTGTAAGAGCAGCCCCAAAGGGCCATTTTGAGTCTAGAAACCCAGGAGCCTTCCAAACAACCCTGTATATATGTTTTGAACTTTATATTTCAAAAATATATAATATGGCTTTTGAAAACCTCTTAAAACACGTTTTGAAACCCCGAAGCAGCTTGACCTAATCCAAACAGGACCAGGAAAGCTAAGGAGAGCCCGGAACCGGAGCACATGTCGAGCCTAGCACAACAACTCTCGTATCAAATCCACACCCCCAGGATCTCGAACGTCCAAGACCCTGTTATCATCGAAACATTGTCTGAAGTCATCTCCGGAAGGCGAAAACAGAGGCGGACGATCATGTTGGCGAAGACCCAACGTAGACGAAGCACTGATGCTGTCAAGCCCCGCACAAACCGTTCGTTTCGAACACAGCTCGAAGGAGTCAGAGTTCAGTTTGGATCGGATCTGGACCATATATATCTAGATCCCAATCCAAACCCATGTATGGACTTGGATTTGGATTTGGATTCAAAAATCCAATCCAATATCGATATCCATGGCCCACATCACCTTCTCATAAATGGAGGTGGGGCCCACTTGAATTTCACGTGGGATTATGGGCATGAGAGAGAGTGGGGGTGGATAAGATCAAGTGTGTGTTGTAATTAAGCTTGACTTGTGTGTCAAGTTTGGGGTTAATCATGTGGGTTAGCCTAATTAAGTGGGTTTAAGCTTGTAATTAGCCAAAACCTAACCTAGGGCTGCACCAACATGATGTGGTTAAGGTCTATGGGCCATGCAAAGGGAGCTCCTTCACCTAAACCTAACCAAAAACACCTAATCCTAGCCTTCCACCCTAATCCGGCCCTAATTTGAGCCTAATTACCTAACCCACTTCCCTAATCCCGGCCTAATCCCAACCTAATCACCTAACCCACTTCCCTAAACCTAGGTTAATTTCCCTAAACCTAGCCTAATCCTAGCCTAATCACCTAACCTACCTCACTAAACCTCACCCTAGAACCAACCCACCTAGCTAAACCCTAAACGTCTAAACCGCCCCTAGCCCACAACCTACCCAAACCACTTGTATTTAAAATATCTGGCCCTACCCTTTCCAGCCCACCTTATCACCACACCACCCTACCTAAACCACCTAACCACTACCCCAAAACCAGCCCTAACCGACCTAGCCCAACCCTATATAAACCCCTCCCTTGGGGGCTGGTTTTCCCATCTAGAAGCCCCACCTTCCACCAGCAGGGTCCTCCCCTTTTCCAGCTCAGCCGACGCCCCTCCTGCTCCACCTGCCCCACAGTCAGCCACCACCAACACCACCACTCCAGCCGAGCACCACCACCACCACCACACCGGCCGAATCCCCCCCTGCGCATCCCAACCGCTCGACTCCTTTCTTCCATCCACCGTCCCTCTTCAATCACGGTTAGTACCCTATCCTCCACCTTACTCCTTCTCCACTCCCTCTCCACTCTCAGCCACCTAACCCACTACCATATCAACCTAAGGCCAGCCACTAGCCGCCACCATTTCCACTCGGCTAGGCCCATAACCACCCTAACTACCCGTCACTACCTAACGACCCTAGCTATACCCGGTCATCCCATTGAACCCCCTAAGTCCTGTCCACTCTACCTCACCACAACCACCTTTTCCTACCCCACATCCTAGCTGCCACCCTTCCCTTACACCATTCCCAGCCGCCCTAGCAACCCGCCACCATCAAGTCCTCTTAGTCGGCCACTCCAACCGACTGTCATCCTCTTCGTTCGGCCAGCCATCCGCCAGCCATAACCTTCTCCTAGCTAGTTCCCTTCCCTTAGTGACCCTACCTAGGCCCTCTAGCCCAACACGCCAAAAACAGCCCTTCCCTAGCAGCCGGCCACCTTCAAGGCTCCTCTTCCGCGCACCAATGACATCCGGCCAGCACCTCCCCTTGCCGTTCAACCTCGCGAAGCTCCCTTTTGCAGCCCAAGGCGAAGGCCAAGCCCACTCTCAAGCAAGGCTTACTCGGACCAGCTATTAGTAAGTGCCTAACTCGGTCCTTAGTTGTATACTTGCTTAAGTTTCAATTCGATACGGGGTTGTATACATAGACTTTAATTTTTGTAGGGTTTTGCTTAAGTTGGGTGTGTTGTCTTTCAATTCAAGCACTCACACACATTGAGCCTTCGCTCTTATTTGCAAGACCCAAGTAAGGGCCGACCTATACTATTTGGGTTTTCATTTCATGTCGTGTGTGTAAGTCTTTCAATTTAATTACTCACACACATTGAGCCTTCGCTCTTATTTGAAAGGCCCAAGTAAGGGCCGTGTTATACTATTTGGGTTTAATTTCATGTTGTGTGCATAGTACTTCAATTCAAGCACTCACACACATTGAGCTTTCGCTCTTATTCCCAAGACCTTAGTCAAGGTCATACTGCAAGTTATATTTGGGTTTAATTTCATGTCGTGTGTGTAAGTCTTTCAATTCAAGCACGCACCCACATTGAGCCTTCGCTCTTATTTGCAAGACCCGAGTTGGGGCCCATATACATACTCTATATACGTATCTCCCTTCGGCATTTACATTACAAGTCATTTCCCTTCGGCATTGTCTTTACATTCGGGTTTTCCCTTTGGAGTAGCATGAGTTTGCATTGCATGTACGCCATACCACGAGCTAGGACGCATATTACATCAAAGCAAGCCCCGTATTCCCGCTCAAAATCGCCCATGTAGTGAGTGTTCATAACACACAAACTAGGTGGCCCATAAAGGGATACAAGGAAAGACTTAGGCACGTGCGAATCCATGTGATCTAAAAAAAAACTGCAATCGCATCTAAAAAGACCCGAATTAGACACCTCGAACCGCTTCATAGGCTTTCTATACCAAAAACTTTATTTTTCAAAGCGTACAGACTGACCCTTGCGCATCGGTGCAAGAAGGTCTGTGACGACAAGAGCTCACTTGCTCATAGTTGCCACGATTAGAAGTCAGTTTAAAAAATATCTTCGCTAGCTTAGGTAAGCTAGCTGGCACGCCCTGTTTATATAAATAGGCCTTAGACGCACGAGAGGATCCGCTCCAAGCCCTAAAAAGGCGAAGAGGCGTGGGGATTTTTGCGCGTCTACACTTCTACATCGATCAACCAATACGAATTGTTCGTGGTGGTTGCTCGTACAACATAGGGTCCATCCCACTTGGGGTGCCACTTTCCGAGGGGATGTGGGCCACGATAGTGGATGGCCTTTAAGACTAGATCCCCCACTTCAAAGTGGCGAGGTCTCATGTGTTTGCCATAGTGTCGGGCTATCCTTTGCCGGTATGCACGAGCATGATCCATGGCAAGGAGTCGCCTCTCATCTAGCAAATCTAGTTCGGCCATCCTAGTATGCTGAAGCGTCTCTAAGGGGAGGTCGAGTGCTAGGGATGTATGGAATGAATGCAGTTGAGTATGAATGGGAAGAATGGCGTTTGTGCCATAGACCAATTCGAATGGTGTGGCATTCGTGGGAGTCCGGATGGAAGTCCTATAAGCCCATAAGGCTTCATCCAGCTTCTTGTGCCACGTCCTACCCTTCTCTAAAGTCTTCTCGATTATGCTAATGAGAGTCTTGTTTGTGGCTTCGGCTTGGCCGTTGCCTTGAGGGTAGTAGGGCGAAGAGAAGTGGTGATACATGTTGCACAACTTAACCATCCGCTCGTTCTTGAATGGGGTGCCATTATCAAGTACAAGGTCTCGTGGAACCCCAAATCAAGCCAAGATATTCCTCCGAATCAAAGCCACCACATGTTGCCCCAGCACATTGGTTAGGGAAATGGCTTCCACCCACTTGGAGAAATACTCCGTGGCTGCTAAAATGAATCGATGCGCATTTGAGGCCTTTGGAAATATTGGGCCTACAATGTCAAATGCCCACATGGTAAATGGCCAAGGGCTGATGCGGAATGCAATGTAGATGAAGGGATATGAATGGCGTGCCCATGCACTTGACATGGATGACACTTCTTAACATGATCGTGACAATCCTTTTTCAAGGTGGACCTAAAATAGCCCCCTCTAAGTATTTTCATTGCCATCATGTTTGCATTAACATGACCTCCACATTCTCCATCATGGAACTCGTGCATCACTATCCTAGCCTCCTCTAGATCGATACACCTAAGTAGGATGCCAGTAAAGCTCTTTTTGTATAGAACCCCACCCAGGATGGTGTATCGGGTCGAAATCTTACGAATGAATGCCTTATCTTTGGATGTGGCATCCTCGGCGAATCCCCCATTTTATAGAAATTGTTTGATGTCATAAAACCAGGGTTTTTCAATAGAATCAGGGTTATTTTGGCAAATACCCAAGTCGTGTGTGGATGGGTTGGGCGCATGCCATATTTCTAATGATCGGGTCCCTGAAATGGGATCGACCTTTAGGGCTGAACCCAAGTTGGAGAGGGCATCGGCGATGTCATTGTCCTCTCTTCCTACGTGTGTGAGTTTACACGATTGGAAGGACTGGACCAATCGAGTGGCGAACTCGTGATATGGAAGTAGTTTTTCATTACGTACTTGCCAAATTTTCAAAACCTAGTTTATGACAAGGAGCGAATCTCCAAAGACCTCAATGCATGATGCCCCTAGAGTTTTCGAAATTCTTAAGCCTTGTATGAGTGCTTCATACTCAGCTACGTTGTTGGAACATTCGAAATCTAGGCGGACTGCTATAGGAATCTCGCCCTTTCCAGGGGATATGAGGATGACCCCAACACCAGCCCCTCGTTGGTTTCGTGCCCTATTGAAGTGCATCTTCCACACTTGGTTTTCAAAATGGTTTGCCAAAATGTGGTTTTGGAAATGGTTTTGTAATATGCCTTCATCAGGCATTTCAGCAAGTGTGGGATATGGGTCCTCTAAGGGGAACTCAGCCACGTAGTCTGCTAGGGCTTGCCACTTAATGGAGATCTGGTGATGATATTTCAGGTCATACTCCATTAGAAGGAGTTGCCATTTGCCCAATCTACCCGTGAGAATGGGTTTTTCGAACAAGTGCTTGATTGGATCAAGCTTGGACACTATCCAGATCTCATGATCTAGGAAATAGTGTCTGAATTTCTGGCAGGCCCAGACTAGGGCCAAGCACGTCTTCTCCATGGCTTGATAATTTCGTTCATAAGCCAAGAGAGTTTTCGAAATATAGTAGATGGCATACTCCTTATCGGTGTCATCCTCGTATTGAGCCAACAGGGCTCCTAAAGCATTTGCAAGCACGGAGATGTAGAGTAAAAGCGGTTTTCCTTGTTTTGGAGGATTCAAAACGGGGGGATTAACCAGGTATGCCTTTAGTCTCTCGAAGGACCTTTGGCATTCGTCATCCCACAAGAATTTCGTGCCCTTCCTCAACAGTTTATTGAAGGGTTCGCATCTACTTGCCAGATTCGATATGAATCGGCGAACGGATTATAAACGACCCTGGAGGCTACGGATTTGGGTGAGATTGGAGGGTGGAGCCATGTCTATGATGGCTTGACACTTAGAGGGGTCGACTTCTATACCCCTTTGGCTCACCATAAAGCCTAGAAGCTTCCCTGATTCTACCCCGAATACACATTTTTCAGGGTTTAGCTTTACTTTGTAAAGCCTAAGCCTTTCAAAAATCTTTTGCAAACATTCGATATGAGTGCATCGGGTTTTGGATTTTGCCAAGAGATCATCTACATACTGTGGACGCGCGAAAAATCCCCGCCTCTCACCTTTTCAGGGCTCGGGGCGGATCCTCTCGTGTGTCTAAGGCTTTATCTATGCAAACAGGGCGTGCCAGCTAGCTTACCTGAGCTAGCGAAGATATATTTAACTGACTTCTAAACGTGGCGACTGTGAGCAAGTGAGCTCTTGTCGTCGCAGACTTTCTTGCACCGATGCGCAAGGGTCGGTCTGTACGCTTTGCAAAAATCGAGTTTTATGATAGAAAGCCTACGAAGCGGTTCGAGGTGTCTATTTCGGGTCTTTTAAATGCGATTGCATGTTTTAGATCACGTGGATTTGCACGTGCCTAAGTCTTTTCTTTTATCCCTTTTTCGGGCCACCTAGTTTGTGTGTTATGAACACTCCACTACATGGGCGAATTCGAGCGGGGCTTGCTTTGATGCAATATGCGTCCTACCTCGTGGTATGGCGTAGATGCAATGCAAACTCACGCTACTCCAAAGGGAAAACCCGAAATGTAAAGATAATACTGAAGGGAAATAACCGAAGGGAAATAACCGAAGGGAAATGACTTGTAAAGTAAGTGCCGAAGGGAGATATGTATATAGAGTATGTATATGAGCCCTTACTCGGGTCTTGCAAATAAGAGCGAAGGCTCAATGTGGGTGCGTGCTTGAATTGAAAGACTTACACACACAACATGAAATTAAACCCAAATATAAATTGCAGTATGGCCTTGACTAAGGTCTTGGGAGTAAGAGCGAAGGCTCAATGTGTGTGAGAGTGCTTGAATTGAAGTACTACGCACACGACATAAATGAAACCCAAATATAACTGCAATAAGGCCTTTACTAAGGTCTTGGGAGTAAGAGCGAAAGCTCAATGTGTGTGAGAGTGCTTGAATTGAAAGACTTACACACACGACATGAAATGAAACCCAAATAGTATAGGTCGGCCCTTACTTGGGTCTTCCAAATAAGAGCGAAGGCTCACTGTGTGTGAGTGTTTGAATTGAAAGACAACACACCCAACTTAAGCAAAACCCTACAAAAATGAAAGTATATGTATATACTTATGTATTAGGGGCTGATTAGGCCCGTGTGTGTTCAAAATCGTGCACGCTAAGGGAGTGCACGTGTGTGGGTGTGCCAAGCCATGTTATTACAAGCGGGGGGAGACTATGCTCCGTTATTACAACCCCGTATCAAATTGAATCTCAAACAAGTATACAACTAAAGACCGAGTTAGGCACTTACTAGTAGCTGGTCCGTAGAGGCCTTGCTTGAGCGTGGGCTTGGCCTTCGCCTTGGGCTGCAAACGGGAGCTCCGCGAGGGTGAACGACAAAGGGTGCTGGCCGGCTGCAAATGGGGCGCGGGATAGAAGCCTTGATGGTGGCCGGCTGCAAGCAAGGGTGTCGCCTTGGTGTGGGGGATTAAAGGGGCTGGGCCAAGTGAGTATGTAGGGTCACTAGGAGAGTATAGAGTGTTAGGGAGTATGGACCTAAGGGGAGCTTAAGGGAAGGTCGAATGGGACACCTAGGGGAAAAGAGATGGCTGGCCGGGTGTAGCTAGGGTAGTTAGGTAGTGGCGAAGGGCTAGGGCGGCTAAGTCTTGGCCGAGTGTAGGGGTGACGGCAAGTGGTGGTGGGATGGAAAGTAGGTGGTGGTATGGTGGGTGGCTGGGAGTGGAGAGGGAGTAGAGAAGGAGCTAGGTAGAGTGTGGGGTACTTACCGAATGGAGAGAAGGTGGCGCTCGGCTGGAAGGAAGCTGGGCAGGTAGTGAGGCTCGGCCGGGAGGTGGTGGTGCAGGCGGAGCAGGTGGAGCAGCTGGGGAAGTGGAAGAAAGAGAGGGCCCGACTGGGATGGGTGAGGGGTTCTAGCTAGGAAAACCCGCCCCAAGTGGGGGGGTTTATATAGGGAGTTGGGTAGGTCGGTTAGGGATGGGTTTGAGGTAGTGGTTAGGTGGTTTAGGTAGGGTGGTATGAAGATAAGGTGGGCTGGAAAGGATAGGGCCAGATATTTTAAATACTAGTGGTTTGGGTAGATTGTGGGCTAGGGATGGTTTAGGGGTTTAGGGTTGGGTTAGGTGGTTGGGTTCTAGGGTGAGGTTTAGTGAGCTAGGTTAGGTGATTAGGCTAGGATTAGGCTAGGTTTAGGGAAATTAACCTAGGTTTAGGGAAGGATTAGGGAAGTGGGTTAGGTGATTAGGTTGGGATTAGGCCGGGATTAGGGAAGTGGGTTAGGTGATTAGGTTGGGATTAGGGGTGGATTAGGGTAGAAGGCTAGGATTAGGTGTTTTGGGTTAGGTTTAGGTGAAGGAGCTCCCTTTGCATGGCCCATAGACCTTAACCACTTCATGTTGGTGCAGCCCTAGGTTAGGTTTTGGCTAATTACAAGCTTAAACCCACTCAATTAGGCTAACCCACATGATTATCCCCAAACTTGACACACAAGTCAAGCTTAATTACAACACTCTTGATCTTATCCATCCCCACTCTCTCTCATGCCCATAATCCCACGTGAAATTCAAGTGGGCCCCACCTCCATTTATGAGAAGGTGATGTGGGCCATGGATATGGATATTGGATTGGATCTCTGGATCCAAATCCAAATCCAAGTCCACACATGGGTTTGGATTGGGATCTGGATATATATGGTCCAGATCCAATCCAAACTGAACTCTTACTCCTTCGAGCTGGGTTCGAAACGGACGATTTGTGCAGGGTCTGATAGCATCAATACTCCGTCTGTGTTGGGTCTTCGCCAACATAGTCGTCCGCCTCCGTTTCTGCCTTCCGGAGATGACTTCAAATGACATTTTGATAAGAACAGGGTCTTGGACGTTCGAGATCCTGGGGGTATGGATGTGATACAAGAGTTGCTGTGCCGGGCTCGACATGTGCTCCGGTTCCGGGCTCTTCTCAGCTCTCCTGGTCCTATCTTGATCGGGCCAAGCCGCTTCGAGGTTTCAAAACATGTTTTAAAAGGGTTTTAAAAGCCATATTGTATGTTTTCGAAATATAGAGTTCAAAACATATATACAGGGTTGTTTGGAAGGCTCCTGGGTTTCCAGACTCAAAATAGCCCTTTGGGGCTGCTTTTACAAAACCAGATGAATTTGAGAAATTCGTGGGATTTCGGGGTGTTTACAGATGCCCCTCTTTGGCTTTGTCTAAATCGATTTGGATAAGGGCAAAGATGACAAACACCCCTTTCAATGTCTCCCTAGATCTAGCCACGAAGAATAGGGGATCGTCCCAATTTTTAGCAAAATCTCAATTTATAAACTCTGGTAGGAGGAGATATCACGCCAAAGGGTTTGTACTATGGAATCTTGTCCTATATGGGATCATGTTTATGCAAGTGCCATGCGTGGAATGCAGATGACATGGTTGTGGTGCCAAGAGTAGTGACCTCCCCGAGACCAGATGTGGTCGAACTCTAGAGACTTACAAGGCCTACTGCTCCAAGTGAGCAAATCCTATGCTGTTCGATGTTCGGTTTTCAAAACTTATTTACAAAAGCTATTTACAAAAGGGACAACTGTCTTGAGCCTCGATCCTAAGGATCACGAGCTCTTCGTGCTTGCCCTTGTTTGAGTCTTAACACTCGCTTATCTAGCGGAGGTTTTATTAGAAAACAAGGCATATTTCAAATTCCTACGCCTTACTCGAAACGTCGAATTCTCAAACAAGATGAAATTCAAGTAAGTAAATCCTATTTTTACTTTAGGATTCCTCGAAATGAACCATGCTTTAGCTTGGGATAAGCCAGGGATGGGAAAGAGATACCATGGTCCCTTCTGAAGCGTCCCGTGGTTTGAGGCACAGAAGGCGGAAAACTGCTCTTTTTGAGTTTTTTGGCGTCTTTTTCCTTTTTTTCATCGAGGGTCTCCCTTTGGGAGTATTTTTTCTTTAATCCCTCTTTTTTTATAAGAGAATCGATTTTTCTTTTAAATTCTGGTTTCTTTCTTTTGGAAAGAGACTTTGAATGGGAAATTCCCTTTTGTTTTGGGCCTTTGTTTTCCTTTTGGAAGGAGAAGAGAAGAGGGGAGGACTTATCCCAAGCCTACACTCGATCCATTCCAGATCAGCCTATTTAGAAATAGCACGTACCACTTGCAAGTATCTTGCTATGTTGAACTAGGCCTTTCTTTGTAAGAAGAAGGATTTTGAAATGTAACCACGATTTTGAAGACTCCACTCTTTCACAAGTGCGAATTCTCTCACTCAGGGTCACACGACTTTGCTTTTGCACCTTATTCACATGTCTCAAGGCAACTATCCTTAAAATTTTTGAAAACTGGAATTTTGTCCAGATCCTACACATGATACTTCTTTAAATATTGAATATTGATAGGATCTGCGAAATTCCTACCTTCTACATCGATCAACAAAAACGAATTGTTTGTAGTGGTTGCTCGTACAACAAAGGGTCCATCCTAGTTGGGGCGCCACTTGCCTAGGGGGTGTGGGCCACGATGGTGGATGGTTTTTAAGACCAGATCTCCCAATTCAAAGTGGCGAGGTCTCATGTGTTTGCTATAATGTCGGGCTGTCCTTTGCCGGTATGCACGAACATGATCCATGGCAAGGAGTCGCCTCTCATCTAGCAAATCTAGTTCGGCCATCCTAGCGTGCTGAAGCATCTCTAGGGGGAGGTCGAGTGCTAGGGATGTATGGAATGAATGCAGTTGAGTATGAATGGGAAGAATGGTGTTTGTGCCATAGACCAATTCGAATGGTGTGGCATTCGTGGGAGTCCGGATGGAAGTCCTATAAGCCCATAAGGCTTCATCCAGCTTCTCGTGCCACGTCCTACCCTTCTCTAAGGTTTTCTCAATAATACTAATGAGAGTCTTGTTTGTGGCTTCGGCTTGGCCGTTGCCTTGAGGGTAGTAGGGCGAGGAGAAGTGGTGAGTTATGTCATATGTGTTGCACAACTTAACCATTCGCTTGTTCTTGAATGGGGTGCCATTATCAGACAGAAGGTCTCGTGAAACCCCAAATCGAGCCAAGATATTCCTCCGGATGAAAGCCACCACATGTTGCCCCATTACATTGGTAAGGGAAATGGCTTCCACCCACTTGGAGAAATACTCCGTGGCTGCTAAAATAAATCGATGCCCATTCGAGGCCTTTGGAAATATTGGGCCTACAATGTCAAACGCCCACATGGTAAATGGCCAGGGGCTGACCACGGAATGCAATGCAGATGATGGGATATGAATGGCGTGCCCATGCACTTGACATGGATGACACTTCCTAACATGATCGTGACAATCCTTTTTCAGGGTGGACCAAAAATAGCCCCCTCTAAGTATTTTCATTGCCATCATGTTGGCATTAACATGACCTCCACATTCTCCATCGTGGAACTCATGCATCACTATCCTAGCCTCCTCTAGGTCGATACACCTAAGCAGAATGCAGGTAAAACTTTTTTTGTATAAGACCCCACCCAGAATGGTGTATCGGGTCGAAATCTTACGAATGAATGCCTTATCTTTGGATGTGGCATCCTCGGTGAATCCCGCATTTTCTAAAAACTGTTTGATGTCATAAAACCAGGGTTTTTCAATAGACTCTGGGTTAGTTTGGCAAATATCCAAGTCGTGTGTGGATGGGTGGGGCGCATGCCATATTTCCAAAGATCTGGTCCCTGAAATGGGATCGACCTTCAGGGCTGAACCCAAGGAGGAGAGGGCATCAGCGATGCCATTGTCCTCTCTTCCTATGTGTGTGAGTTTACACGACTGGAAGGATTGGACCAATCGAGTGGCCAACTCGTGATATGGAAATAGTTTCTCATTACGTACTTGCCAAATTTTTAAAACCTAGTTTATGACAAGGAGCGAATCTCCAAAGACCTCAATGCACGATGCCCCTAGAGTTTTCGAAATTCTTAAGCCTTGTATGAGTGCTTCATACTCAGCTACGTTGTTGGAACATTCGAAATCTAAGCGGACTGCTATGGGAATCTCGCCCTTTTCAGGGGAGATTAGGATGACCCCAGCACCAGCCCCTCGTTGGTTTCGTGCCCCATCGAAGTGCATCTTCCACACTTGGTTTTCGAAAGAATTTGCCAAAACGTGGTTTTGAAAATGGTTTTGCAATATGCCTTCATCAGCCATTTCGACAAGAGTGGGATATGCGTCCTCTAAGGGGAATTCAGCCACGTAATCTGCTAGGGCATGCCCCTTAATGGAGATCTGGTGATGGTATTTCAGATCATACAACATTAGAAGGAGTTGCCATTTGCCCAATCTACCCGTGAGAATGGGTTTTTCGAACAAGTGCTTGATTGGATCAAGCTTGGACACTATCCAGATCTCATGATCTAGGAAATAGTGTCTGAACTTCTGGCAAGCCCAGACTAGGGCCAAGCACGTCTTCTCCATGGCTTGATAATTTCGTTCATAAGCCAGGAGAGTTTTCGAAATATAGTAGATGGCATACTCCTTATGGGTGTCATCCTCGTATTGAGCCAACAGGGCTCCTAAAGCATTTGCATGCACGGAGATGTATAATAAAAGCAGTTTTCCTTGCTTTGGAGGATTCAAAGCGGGGGGATTAACCAAGTATGCCTTCAGTCTCTCGAAGGACTTTTGGCATTCGTCATCTCATAAGAATTTCGTGCCCTTCCTCAACAGTTTGTTGAAGGGTTCGCATCTAGTGGCCAGATTCGATATGAATCGACAAACGGATTGTAATCAACCCTGGAGGCTATGGATTTGGGTGAGATTGGAGGGTCGAGCCATGTCTATGATGGCTCGACACTTAGAGGGGTCGACTTCTATTCCCCTTTGGCTCACCATAAAGCCTAGAAGCTTCCCTGATTCTATCCCGAACATACATTTTTGAGGGTTTAGCTTTACTTTGTAAAGCCTAAGCCTTTCGAAAATCTTTTGTAAACATTCGATATGGGTGCATCGGGTTTTGGATTTCGCCAAGAGATCATCTACATACACTTCTACAAGCTCATGAATTTGATCATGGAAGATCGTGGTCATGGCTCGTTGGTATGGTTCGCCGGCATTTTTCAAACCAAAGGGCATGACTATATAGCAGTACGTGCCCCATGGGGTTGTGAAGGCGGTCTTACCCTGATCTCGTGGACTTAGTTTGATTTGATTATAGCCTGAATAGCCGTCCATGAAGGAAAACATTTCATGATTTGCAGTACTATCGACTATCAAATCTATGTTTGGTAAAGGATAATTATCCTTTGGAGTGGCTTTATTCAGGTTTCTGAAATCGATGCATATTCTAATTTTCCCATTGGTTTTTCGAACTACAATGATATTTGATAACCAATCAGAATACGCAATGGGTTTTATAAATCCGGCTTTTAACAGATCTTCTAAACCCTCTTTGACTTGCGTGTGTACATTCAGGTGTATTTTCCTAAGCTTCTGCTTTATGGGTTTTACACCTGCATCTAAGGGAAGACGATGTTCGACAATGCTGGGATCTATGCCCGGCATGTCTTCATACGTCCATGCAAACACATCTAAATAGGTTCATAGAAATGCAATGAATGCTAACTTTTCAGTTTTATGCAAGCATGCGCCTATTTTGATGGTTTTGGGATTGGAATCATCCCCTAGGTTTACCTCTATGAAATCTCCTCCTACTGATTGGGAAGGTCTTTCAAAATCGAGAATTCTATGAAATTCTGGGAGCTCAGAAGTGGGATCTTCCTCAAGGGGATCCACTTCTGGGCTTTGATCATTCTCGTGGGCTATAGACCCGAGGGAATTTGATACATGGTTTTCAAAATGACCTGGTTTTGTACTTGGATTTTCAAGTGATTTCGAAATTTTTGGTCTGGCTATGCAGACGACGTTTCTTTCGAAATCCTTTTCTTTTGCCAAAGTCCTACCAGGAGTAGCTATGTACAAAATCTTTTTGGTATTTTCCAAATTTTCGATTTTTTTGGGTTTTTGCAAAACAAGAACTTTGGGAACTATACAAAGCACTCTTTTTTCGAGTTTTTGTTTTTCCATTGTTTTTGGTTTTTCTTGTTTTTCGATTTTTTTGATTTTAAGCTTTTCAAATGTTTTTGTATTTTTAGAAAAGGGATCTTCCGTCATACCTACAAAGAGAAAACACTACGGGTTAGACTCGGAATAGGAGATCTAAATCATAGGTCTCTTCTAAGGCAGGCTCCGGGGCACCCTTGACCCAGGTGGTCACAGGGGGTGGCTCCGGCGGTATTCGAGGAGTATAGCCGATCCCATATCGGCTTGGGTTGGCCCTAGGAAGGAGGGCTCTAGGAGACCTTAGTTCTGCGCCCCTAGACTCTTGTAAGGCGTGTAGCCCATGTTCAACAACATGTTCCACGACTTTTTGTTTTTTGAAAAGGTTTGATACAAGTCGTGGTCCTGGAACATGCTATCGTCCATATTAGGCTCGTATGGCCTCTTGTCCAGGGGCATTGGAAATAGGGAATGCTTGGGTTTTCCTAGGAGGATTAAAGTCGGGAGGGGGCCTGCTTTGGGCGGCCCCTTCACACATACGACCTTCCTAGGGTTGTTCAACACGAGCCAAGGTGGCTCAACCATAATTTGCCCCAGGTTAGCCTCATGGGCCTGGGAGCTTGATAAACAAGGGGAGTTTATGATCCCCTAAAGCTGTGGGTGACTCTCACCTCGGATCACTACGACCTGGTCCCTAAAAGGGATCTTGACACACCTGTGGAAGGTGGATGGCACAGCGCACAAACTGTGTATCCAGGGCGTTCCCAGCAATAGGTTATAATGAGGGTGGATGTCCAAGACATGGAACACCCCCGTGTGTTCGATCCCTCCCGTTTCCATTGGGAGTTCGATGGATCCTAAAGGTCTAGACGCATTCCCATCGTATCCAGTGATAACGATGGGGCTTGGGTTCACTGAAGTCAAGGTGACTCCGATTTTGTACGCCACATGAAGTGGAAGGATGTTGAGCCCTCCTCCACCATCGACTAGGCACCTGTCCAAAGAGTGGTTGTTTAGAACCACCTCGATATGTAGGGCCTGGTTATGGGTTTCGTAGGGTCTATCTACATCATCTTTCGAGAAAGTGATGGGCGATTTTGCTCCTAATAAACCCACTTGGGCATACAAGGATTTCGGACTTATGTTCAAATCAACCTTGGCCCTTTCTAGAAATTTCTCTAATACAAGTCTATGCCTAGGCGAGGTTTTTATAAGCTCTAGGATAGACATGTGAATAGGAATCTTTGAAAGGTGGTTTTCGAAGTCATAAGGATTTAGGATGACTTTGTCCTTATCTGCTTTTGGCAGAACACTAGGGATACATGCTTTTGAGGGGCCAGGCACACTGACCACCTTTTGAGCACCTTGAAGGTGCGGGGGTTGATAGATCCTTCCGGATCTAGTGACTTCCCTCACGACCAGCCTAGGGTTCGCGCTAAATTTGGCTCTAAGGATGAGCTGAGGAGAACCTTGGATTTTTAAAACTGGTTTTACCGGGGTTTTCACTTTTATTGGTCCCCGAATGACGACTTGGGCGGGCTTCTTGTATAGTACAAGAATGGGCGCACAAGTAGGTCGACTAGGTTCGGGTTTTTGCGCTAGTTCCTTGGAAATGGTGAGGGTACATACCTCCTTTCCTTTCCCACTGCCACTGGCATGTTTGGGAAAGGGTTCCTTGAAGATAACTTGAGGTGGCTCAGGTTCCGCAGTGACCTGGAGCCGGCCTTCTGCTATCAAGTTCTCAATTTTATTTAAGAGGGAGAAGCAGTGTTTGGTATCATGGCCTTTGAGCCGATGATACTTACAGAATCGGTTTAAATACCCCCCTTTGGAAGTGACTCCTTCGGGGATTTCAGGGAGTTCTGTCATGCCCTGGGCAATTAGGAGTTCTAGGACCTCCGACACAGGCTGCCCCAGCGGAGTATACTCCCGTTTTTCAACTGGTTTTTGAAAATTTCGCTCCCTCTTATTTTCTAATTTTTCAAAATTTTTGGAAGTGCCCGCCACGCCTGGATTCACCCGGACATTGGCGATTTTATGGGGCTTTGCCCCTTTGTCCGTCGTGGGCAGCCCATATGTGATGGGCTTTTCCAAACGGGTTTTTGAAACGGCACTTCCTTTCCACAAGTGATCGTATGTCCCTTTTCGCAAGTTGGTTTCGAAAAGGGAGGCCTTTTTGATCAACTTATGGAAAGTTGAAATCTCATGGAGCGAGAGAAGGGTTTTTAACTCGCTTTTAAAACTATCCAGGATGAGCATTACTGCGCATCCTTCGGATATGGGCTCTCGCACTTGGCCCAAAAGCGACCTCCATCTTATAATGAAGGCATGTACGTCTTCGTTCATGCCTTGCTTTGTATCCCTTAAGGTATTCAGGGTTGGCGTGACTTCTACGTTGTGTGCAAATCTTTACATGAAGCAGTTCGCTAACTCTTCAAAAGTAGCGAACTGGCTTAAGTCGTAGGAAGCCAACAATTTGGCAGCTGTGCCTTTAAGGGATAAAGGGAACCAATACACCCATTTTATCGAGTCCTTTTACTTCTTATGTGCTCGACGTGAGAAAAGCTGCAAGTGAGACCTAGGGTCTCCCATGCCATCATACCGATGGAAGTTCGGTATTTCATCGTCACTGTCTGTTTCGTAATCCATAGGAAGGAAATCAGACAGGGCGTAGTTTCTTTTCTCTTTATTCTGCCCTTTTAACAACTGCTGTAGGGCTTTACGGTCCTTTTGTGTGAAGGACTCCTGGTATTGGTTGCCTTCCATTACGGAGGCCTCTTTGTGCTTGCGAGGTTTTTCAGATTTCTTTTTAGGCCTTTGTTCACCGTTTGATGAACATGAATCGCCTACTTCAGCCTCTTGGCTGAGAGCATCGATTTTGGCCTCAAACTCCCTTCTCAAGTCCTCGATTTCATCTAGTTTTATTTTGTTTTTGAAAATCCTCCTAGAGTGAGAACTTGATGCGCATGAGCCTTGGCTCGACACTTCACTTGGATTGGATTTTGACATGCTTTTCAAGCCTTTTCAAAATATCCTAAGTACAAGCAAAGAAAAACAAGTTAAAATGACACCTTTTACAAAAATTTTCGCAAGACTTCTATTTAAAACTCGATTTTGAAAGGCTCACGTCCCACCGGGTGTGCCAATCTCTGTGGACGCGCGAAAAATCCCCGCCTCTCACCTTTTCAGGGCTCGGGGCGGATCCTCTCGTGTGTCTAAGGCTTTATCTATGCAAACAGGGCGTGCCAGCTAGCTTACCTGAGCTAGCGAAGATATATTTAACTGACTTCTAAACGTGGCGACTGTGAGCAAGTGAGCTCTTGTCGTCGCAGACTTTCTTGCACCGATGCGCAAGGGTCAGTTTGTACGCTTTGCAAAAATCGAGTTTTGGGATAGAAAGCCTACGAAGCGGTTCGAGGTGTCTATTTCGGGTCTTTTAAATGCGATTGCATGTTTTAGATCACGTGGATTTGCACGTGCCTAAGTCTTTTCTTTTATCCCTTTTTCGGGCCACCTAGTTTGTGTGTTATGAACACTCCACTACATGGGTGAATTCGAGCGGGGCTTGCTTTGATGCAATATGCGTCCTACCTCGTGGTATGGCGTAGATGCAATGCAAACTCACGCTACTCCAAAGGGAAAACCCGAAATGTAAAGACAATACTGAAGGGAAATAAGCGAAGGGAAATGACTTGTAAAGTAAGTGCCGAAGGGAGATATGTATATAGAGTATGTATATGAGCCCTTACTCGGGTCTTGCAAATAAGAGCGAAGGCTCAATGTGGGTGCGTGCTTGAATTGAAAGACTTACACACACGACATGAAATTAAACCCAAATATAAATTGTAGTATGGCCTTGACTAAGGTCTTGGGAGTAAGAGCGAAGGCTCAATGTGTGTGAGAGTGCTTGAATTGAAGTACTACGCACACGACATAAATGAAACCCAAATATAACTGCAATAACGCCTTTACTAAGGTCTTGGGAGTAAGAGCAAAAGCTCAATGTGTGTGAGAGTGCTTGAATTGAAAGACTTACACACACGACATGAAATGAAACCCAAATAGTATAGGTCGGCCCGTACTTGGGTCTTCCAAATAAGAGCGAAGGCTCAATGTGTGTGTGTTTGAATTGAAAGACAACACACCCAACTTAAGCAAAACCCTACAAAAATGAAAGTATATGTATATACTTATGTATTAGGGGCTGATTAGGCCCGTGTGTGTTCAAAATCGTGCACGCTAAGGGAGTGCACGTGTGTGGGTGTGCCAAGCCACGTTATTACAAGCGGGGGGAGACTATGCTCCGTTATTACAACCCCGTATCAAATTGAATCTCAAACAAGTATACAACTAAAGACCGAGTTAGGCACTTACTAGTAGCTGGTCCGTAGAGGCCTTGCTTGAGCGTGGGCTTGGCCTTCGCCTTGGGCTGCAAACGGGAGCTCCGCGAGGGTGAATGACAAAGGGTGCTGGCCGGCTGCAAATGGGGCGCGGGATAGAAGCCTTGATGGTGGCCGGCTGCAAGCAAGGGTGTCGCCTTGGTGTGGGGGATTAAAGGGGCTGGGCCAAGTGAGTATGTAGGGTCACTAGGAGAGTATAGAGTGTTAGGGAGTATGGACCTAAGGGGAGCTTAAGGGAAGGTCGAATGGGACACCTAGGGGAAAAGAGATGGCTAGCCGGGTGTAGCTAGGGTAGTTAGGTAGTGGCGAAGGGCTAGGGCGGCTAAGTCTTGGCCGAGTGTAGGGGTGACGGCAAGTGGTGGTGGGATGGAAAGTAGGTGGTGGTATGGTGGGTGGCTGGGAGTGGAGAGGGAGTAGAGAAGGAGCTAGGTAGAGTGTGGGGTACTTACCGAATGGAGAGAAGGTGGCGCTCGGCTGGAAGGAAGCTGGGCAGGTAGTGAGGCTCGGCCGGGAGGTGGTGGAGATGGCGGTGCAAGTGGTGGTGGGATGGAGAGTAGGTGGTGGTGCAGGCGGAGCAGGTGGAGCAGCTGGGGAAGTGGAGGAAAGAGAGGGCCCGGCTGGGATGGGTGAGGGGTTCTAGCTAGGAAAACCCGCCCCAAGAGGGGGGGTTTATATAGGGAGTTGGGTAGGTCGGTTAGGGCTGGGTTTGGGGTAGTGGTTAGGTGGTTTAGGTAGGGTGGTATGAAGATAAGGTGGGCTGGAAAGGGTAGGGCCAGATATTTTAAATACTAGTGGTTTGGGTAGATTGTGGGCTAGGGATGGTTTAGGGGTTTAGGGTTGGGTTAGGTGGTTGGGTTCTAGGGTGAGGTTTAGTGAGCTAGGTTAGGTGATTAGGCTAGGTTTAGGGAAATTAACCTAGGTTTAGGGAAGGATTAGGGAAGTGGGTTAGGTGATTAGGTTGGGATTAGGCCGGGATTAGGGAAGTGGGTTAGGTGATTAGGTTGGGATTAGGGGTTGATTAGGGTAGAAGGCTAGGATTAGGTGTTTTGGGTTAGGTTTAGGTGAAGGAGCTCCCTTTGCATGGCCCATAGACCTTAACCACTTCATGTTGGTGCAGCCCTAGGTTAGGTTTTGGCTAATTACAAGCTTAAACCCACTCAATTAGGCTAACCCACATGATTATCCCCAAACTTGACACACAAGTCAAGCTTAATTACAACACTCTTGATCTTATCCATCCCCACTCTCTCTCATGCCCATAATCCCACGTGAAATTCAAGTGGGCCCCACCTCCATTTATGAGAAGGTGATGTGGGCCATGGATATGGATATTGGATTGGATCTCTGGATCCAAATCCAAATCCAAGTCCACACATGGGTTTGGATTGGGATTTGGATATATATGGTCCAGATCCAATCCAAACTGAACTCTGACTCCTTCGAGCTGGGTTCGAAACGGACGATTTGTGCGGGGTCTGACAGCATCAGTACTCCGTCTGTGTTGGGTCTTCGCCAACATAGTCGTCCGCCTCCGTTTCTGCCTTCCGGAGATGACTTCAAATGACATTTTGATAAGAACAGGGTCTTGGACGTTCGAGATCCTAGGGGTATGGATGTGATACAAGAGTTGCTGTGCCGGGCTCGACATGTGCTCCGGTTCCGGGCTCTTGTTAGCTCTCCTGGTCCTGTCTTGATCGGGCCAAGCCGCTTTGGGGTTTCAAAACATGTTTTAAAAGGGTTTTAAAAGCCATATTATATGTTTTCGAAATATAGAGTTCAAAACATATGTACAGGTTTGTCTGGAAGGCTCCTGGGTTTCCAGACTCAAAATAGCCCTTTGGGACTGCTTTTACAAAACCAGATGAATTTGAGAAATTCGTGGGATTTCGGGTTGTTTACACATACACTTCTATGAGCTCATGAATTTGATCATGAAAGATCGTTGTCATGGCTCATTGGTATGTTGCGCCAGCATTTTTCAAACCAAAGGGCATGACTGTATAGCAGTACGTGCCCCATGGGGTTGTGAAGGCGGTCTTACCCTGATCTCATGGACTTAGTTTGATTTGATTATAGCCTGAATAGCCATCCATAAACGAAAACATTTCATGATTTGCAGTACTATCGACTATCAAATCTATGTTTGGTAAAGGATAATTATCCTTTGGAGTGGCCTTATTCAGGTTTCTGAAATCGATGCATATTCGAATTTTCCCATTGGTTTTTCGAACTACAACGATGTTTGACAACCAATCAGAATACGCAATGGGTTTTATAAATCTGGCTTTTAACAGATCTTCTAAACCCTCTTTGACTTGCATGTGTACATTCGGGTGTATTTTCCTAAGCTTCTGCTTTATGGGTTTTACATCCGCATTTAAGGGAAGACGATGTTCGACAATGCTGGGATCTATGCCTGGCATGTCTTCATACGTCCATGCAAACACATCTAAATAGGTTTGTAGAAATGCAATGAATGCTGATCTTTCATGTTCATGCAAGAATGCTCCTATTTTGATGGTTTTGGGATTGGAATCATCCCCTAGGTTCACCTCTATGAAATCTCCTCCTACTGAATTGGAAGGTCTTTCAAAATCGAGAATTTTATGAAATTCTGGGAGCTCAGAAGTGGGATCTTCCTCAAGGGAATCCACTTCTGGGCTTTGATCATTCTCGTGGGTCTTGTTTTTTTATAAAAGGGATCTTCCGTCATACCTACAAAGGGAAAACACTACGGATTAGACTCAAAATAGGAGATCTAAATCGTAGGTCTCTTCTACGGCAGGTTCCAGGGCACCCTTGACCCAGGTGGTCATAGGGGGTGGCTCTGGCGGTATTCTGGGAGTATAGCCGATCCCATATCGGCTTGGGTTGGCCCTAAGAAGGATGGGCTCTAGGAGACCCTGGTTTTGCTCCCCTAGACTTTTGTAGGACGTGTAGCCCATGTTTAACAACATGTTCCATGATTTCTTATTTTTTGAAAAGTTTTGATAAAGATCGTGGTCCTGGAACTTGCTGTCGTCCATATTGTGCTCATATGGCTTCTTGTCCAGGGGCTTTGGAAATAGGGAATGCTTGGGTTTTCCTAGAAGGGTTAAGATCGGGAGGGGGCCTACTTTGGGCAACCCCTTAACACATACAACCTTCCTAGGGTTGTTTAACACGAGCCTTAGCGGCTCAATCACAATCTGCCCCAGGTTAGCCTCATGGGCCTAGGAGCTCGATAAACAAGGGGAGTTTATGATCCCCTGAACCTGTGGGTGACTCTCACCTAGGATCACTACGACCTGGTCCCTGAAAGGGATCTTGACACACCTGTGGAAGGTGGATGGCACAGCGCACAAGCTATGTATCCAGGGCCTTCCCAGCAACAGGTTATAATGGGGGTGGATGTCCAAGACATGGAACTCCCCCGTGTGTGTGATCCCTCCCGTTTCCATTGGGAGTTCGATTGATCCTAAAGGCCTAGACGCATTCCCATCGTATCCAGTGATAACGATGGGGCTTGGGTTCACTGAAGTCAAGGTGACTCTAATTTGGTATGCCACATGAAGCGGAAGGATGTTGAACCCTCCTCCCCCATCGACTAGGCACCTATCCAGAGAGTGGTTATTCAGAACCACCTCGATATGCAGGGCCTGGTTATGGGACTCGTAGGGTCTATCTACATCATCTTTCGAGAAAGTGATGGGCGATTTTGCTCCTATTAAAGCCACTTGGGCAGACAGGGATTCCAGACTTATGTTCGAATCAACCTTGGCTCTTTCTAGAATTTTCTCTAGCACGAGTCTATGCCTAGGCGAGTTTTGTATAAGCTCTAGGATAGACATGTGGATAGGAATCTTTGAAAGGTGGTTTTCGAAGTCATAAGGATTTAGGATGACTTTATCCTTGTCTACTTTTGGCAGAACACCAGGAATACATGCTTTTGAGGGGCCAGGCACACTGACCACCTTTTTAGTACTTTGTAGGTGCAGGGGTTGATAGATCCTCCCGGATCTAGTCACTTCCCCCACGACCAGCCTAGGGTTTGTACTAAATTTGGCTCTAAGTATGAGTTGAGGAGAACCTTGAAGTTTTAAAACTGGTTTTGCCGGGGATTCAGCTTTTGGTGGTCCCCAGATGACAACTTGGGCGGGCTTCTTGTACAGTACAAGAGTGGGCGCACAAGTGGGTCTACTAGACTCAGGATTTTGCGCTAGTTCCTTTGAAAAGGTGAGGGTACATACCTCCTTTCCTTTCCCACTGCCACTGGCGTGTTTGGGAAAGGGTTCTTTGAAGATAGCTTGAGGTGGCTCAGGTTCCGCAGTGACTTGGAGCCGGCCCTCGGCTATCAAGTTCTCAATTTTATTTAAAAGGGAGAAACAGCGTTTGGTATCATGGCCTTTGAGCCGATGATACTTACAAAATCGATTTAAATACCCCCCTTTGGAAGTGACTCCTTCGGGGATTTTGGGAAGTTCTATCATGCCTTGGGCAAGTAGGAGGTCTAGGACCTCCGACACAGGTTGCCCCAACGGAGTGTACTCTCGTTTTTCAACCAGTTTTTGAAAGGTTCGCTCCCTTTTGTTTTCTAGTTTTTCAAAATTTTTGGAAGTGCCCGCCACGCCTGGATCCACCCGGACATTGGCGATTTTATGGGGCTTTGCCCCTTTGTCCATCGTGGGTAGCCCATAAGTGATGGGCTTTTCCAAGCGGGTTTTAGAAACAGCACTTCCTTTCCATAAGTGATCGTATGTCCCTTTTCTCAAGTTGGTTTCGAAAAGGGATGCCTTTTGATCAACTTATGGAAAGTTGAGATCTCATGGAGCGAGAGAAGGGTTTTTAACTCGCTTTTAAAGTTATTCAGGATGAGCATGACTACGCATCCTTCGGATATGGGCTCTCGCACTTGGCCCAAAAGTGACCTCCATCGTATAATGAAGGCATGCACGTCTTTGTTCATGCCTTGCTTTGTATCCCTTAAGGTATTCAGAGTCGGCGTGACTTCTACGTTGTGTGCAAATCTTTGCATGAAGTAGTTCGCTAACTCTTCAAAAGTAGCGAACTGGCTTAAGTCGTAGGAAGCCAACCATTTGGCAGTTGTGCCTTTAAGGGATAAAGGGAACCAATACACCCATTTCATCGAGTCCTTTTTCTTCTTATGGGCTCAACGCGAGAAAAGTTGCAAGTGAGACCTAGGGTCTCCCATGCCATCATACCGATGGAAGTTTGGTATTTCATCGTCACTGTCTGTTTCGTAATCCATAGGAAGGAAATCAGACAGGGCGTAGCTTCTTTTCTCTTTGTTTTGCCCTTTCAGCAGCTGCTGTAGGGCTTTACGGTCCTTTTGTGTGAAGGACTCGTGGTATTGGTTGCCTTCCATTACGGAGGCCTCTTTGTGCTTGCGAGGTTTTTTAGATTTTCTTTTGGGCCTTTGTTCACCGTTTGATGAATACGAATCGCCTACTTCAGCCTCTAGGCTGAGAGCATCGATTTTGGCCTCAAATTCCCTTCTCAGGTCCACGATCTCGTCTAGTTTGATCTTGTTTTTGAAAATCCTCCTAGAGTGAGAACTTGATGCGCATGAGCCTTGGCTCGACACTTCACTTGGATTGGATTTTGACATGTTTTTCAAGCTTTTTCAAAATTTCCTAAGTACAAGCAAAGAAAACAAAGTTAAAAACGACACCTCTTTGAAAATTTTTCACAAGCTTCTAAACTAACTCGATTTTTGAAAGACTCACGTCCCACCGGGCGTGCCAAAATATGTAGACACGGAAAACCTCTGCCTCCCTGGTTTCTCAGGCCTGGGGCGAACCTTTTCGTGTGTCTAAGTCCTATTTGTATAAATAGGGCGTGCCAGCTAGCTTACCTAAGCTAGCGAAGATATATATTTAACTTGACTTTTAACGTGGCGACTGTGAGCAAGCAAGCTCTTGTCGTCGCAGACCTTCTTGCACCGATGCGCAAGGGTCAGTCTGTACGCTTTAAAAATCAAGTTTGGGGTAGAAAAAGCCTACAAAAGTGGTTCGAGGTGTTTGATTCGGGTCTTTTTAGTGCGATTGCAGATTTTAGATCACATGGATTTGCACGTGACTAAGTCTTTCTTTTTATCCCTTTATGGGCTACCTAGGTGTGTGTTATGAACACTCCACTAAATGTGGCGAATTTGAGCGGGAGTACGGGGTTTTGCTTTGATGCAATATGCGCCCTAACTCGTGGTATGGCGTAGATGCAATGCAAACTCACGCTACTCCAAAGGGAAAACCCGAATGTAAAGAAAATACTGAAGGGAAATGACTTGAAATGTAAATGCCGAAGGGAAATAACCGAAGGGAAATTGCTGAAGGGAGATACGTATATAAGGTATATATGGGCCCTTACTTGGGTCTTGCCAATAAGAGCGAAAGCTCAATGTGGGTGCGTGCTTGAATTGAAAGACTACACACACGACATGAAATGAAACCCAAATATAACTTGCAATATGGCCTTAACTAAGGTCTTGGGAATAAGAGCGAAAGCTCAATGTGTGTGAGTGCTTGAATTGAAGTACTACGCACACAACATGAAATTAAACCCAAATAGTATAACACAGCCCTTACTTGGGTCTTACAAATAAGAGCGAAGGCTCAATGTGTGTGAGTGCTTGAATTGAAGTACTACGCACACAACATGAAATGAAACCCAAATAGTATAACACGGCCCTTACTTGGGTCTTACAAATAAGAGCGAAGGCTCAATGTGTGTGAGTGCTTGAATTGAAGTACTACGCACACAACATGAAATGAAACCCAAATAGTATAACACGGCCCTTACTTGGGTCTTACAAATAAGAGCGAAGGCTCAATGTGTGTGCGTGCTTGAATTGAAAGACAACACACCCAACTTAAGCAAAACCCTACGTAATTTAAAGTATATACATATATTTATATCTTAGGGGCTGATTAGGCCCGTGTGTGTTCAAAATCGTGCACGACTAAGAGAGTGCACGTGTGTGTGGGTGTGCCAAGCCACGTTATTACAAGCGGGGGGAGACTATGCTCCGTTATTACAACCCCGTATCAAATTGAATTTAAGCAAGTCTACAACTAAGGACCGAGTTAGGCACTTACTTATAGCTGGTCTGAAGATGACTTGCTTGAACGTGGGCTTGGCTTCACTTTGGGCTGCAAGAGGGAGCTCCTCGAAGTTGAACGGCAAGGGGAGGTGCTGGCCGGATGCTTTGGGTGCGCGGGAAGGGCGCCTTGAAGGTGGCCGGTTACTATCAAGGGGCTGTCTTGGTGATGGCACTAAGTGGGAGCCTAAGGGAGTGCCTAAGGCTGGCGGGTGGCTGGCCGAGTGGATGTGTATAGTCGGTTGGAGTGGCCGACTAAGGGAGACTTGGTGGTGGCCGGCTGCTAGGGTGGCTAGGTAATGGCGAGAATGGGAAGGGAGCTAGCTAGGGTATGGGGTAAGATGGAGTTAGAGGCTGGTGGGAAGTGATATGGGCAGGTCTTAGGGAGCTAAGTGGAGTGGCCGGGTGTTGCTAGGGGAAGTAGTTCTAGGCGGGTGGTTGAAGTGGCTAAGGTCTGGTCGAATGGGTAGGGTGACGGATAGGCAGTGTTAGGGTGAGGTGGTGGTGGTGTAGGTGGCTGAGAGTGGAGGGGGAGTGAAGAAGAGGTAGAGTGCAGGATAGAGTATTAACCGAAAGGGGAAGAAGGCGGTGGATGAAAGAGGAGCAGCCGGGTGGTTGAAGTGGAGGGTTCGGCCGGATTAAAAGGGTGGCGATGTGGAGCTTGGCTGGAACGGTGGTGGTGGTGGTGGTGCTTGGCTGGGAGGCAGTGGCACAGGTGGAGCAAGGTGGTGGCCGACTGTGGTGCAGGTGGAAGACTCGGCTGGAAGGGGGCTGGAGTCGGCTGGGATCGGCTGGGCTGGAAGAAGATGAAAACCCGCCCCTTGGGGGGGGGTTTATATAGGGCTGAAGAGGGCGGTTGGGGCTGGTATTAGGAGGGTGGTAAGGTGGTCTAGGGGTGGTGGTGTGGTGATAAGGTGGGCTGGTTTTGGGGAGGGGCCAGATATTTTGATACAAGGGGTTTTGGGTAGATGGTGTGCTAAGTTTAGGTGGGGTGGTTTAGGGGTTTAGGGTTTAGCTAGGTGGCTTGGTTTTGGGGTGAGGTTTAGTGAGGTGGGTTAGGTGATTAGGCTAGGATTAGGTTAGGTTTAGGGAAATTAGCCTAGGTTTAGGGAAGAATTAGGGAAGTGGGTTAGGTGATTAGGTTGGGATTAGGCCGGGATTAGGGAAGTGGGTTAGGTGATTAGGCTAGGATTAGGGTAAAAGGCTAGGATTAGGGGTTTTTGGTTAGGGTGGGGTTAAGGAGATCCCTTTGCATGACCCATAGGCCTTGTTGCATCATGTTGGTGCAGCCCTAGGTTAGGTTTTGGCTAATTACAAGCTTAAACCCACTTTAATTAGGCTAACCCACATGATTAACCCCAAACTTGACACACAAGTCAAGCTTAATTACAACCACACTCTAATCTTATCCTCCCCCACTCTCTCTCATGCCCATAATCCCACGTGAAATCCAAGTTGGCCCCACCTCCATTTATGAGAAGGTGATGCGGGCCATGGATATGGATATTGGATTGGATCTCTGGATCCAAATCCAAATCCAAGTCCACACATAGGTTTGGATTGGGATCTGGATATATATGGTCCAGATCCGATCCAAACTGAATTCTGACTCCTTCAGGCTGTGTTCGAAATGAACGATTTGTGCGGGGTCTGACAGCATCAGTACTCCGTCTGTGTTGGGTCTTCACCAACATGATCGTCCGCTTCTGTTTGCACCTTCCGAAGCTGATTTCAAGTAATGTTTTGCTGATAACAAGGTCTTGGACGTTCGAGATCCTGGGGGTGGATTCAATACGAGAGTTGCTGTGCCGGGCTCGACTTGTGCTCCGGTTCCGGGCTCTCTTTAGCTTTTCTGGTCCTGTATTGATTAGGCCAAGCTGCTTCGGGGTTTCAAAATGTGATTTAAAAGGTTTTTAAAACCATATTATACATATTTAAAACATATAAAGTTTAAAACATATGTACAGGGCTGCCTGGAAGACTCCTGGGTTTCCAGACTCAAAATAGCCCTTTGGGGCTGCTTTTATAAAACCAGGTTTGTTTCGAGAAATTCGTTGGATTTCGGGGTGTTTACAGTAAGTTTTGAAAATATCTGACTTTTGGGGCGACTGTGGACAAGTGGGTTCTTTTCGTCACAGACTTTCTTGCATCGGCACGCAAGGGTCAGTTTGTACGCTTTAGGAAAACTCGATTTTACACAAACACGACTTTTTTGAAAACTTGAAAGTGTTTTATCGATTGGTTTTGTCAAATTTGCAACTTTTATACATGGGATCTATGCGCTCCTTTGTCTCTCGGGTTTTAGCCAATTTTGGCGTATAGTTGTGTGCATCCAGTGCTCGATTTCGGGCAAGTTCTACACGATTTGATCAATCAGGTTCAAAGCAAATATGCTCCCTATCTCGAGTGTGGTGGATATGCAATGCAAACTCACACAACTTGAAGGAAAAACCCGGAGTTTAAAGACATAGCAGAAGGGAAATAGCAGAAAGGGAAATATGGCTATATCTTAGATGCGGAAAGAAAATATATAGCTATATCTTAAGAGCGAGAAGGCTCAATGTGAGTGAGTGCTTTGAGTGCATAAATTGAAAGGCAACTCACATGACTTGAACCTTAAAAACCCAACTAAAGGGGAAATACATATATATATATATGTAAGAGCGGAAAGGCTTAATGTGAGTGAGTGCTTTGAGTGTATAAAATGAAAGACAACTCACACGACTTGAACCTTAAAACCCAGCTGAATGTATATAAATAGAGCTATATCCTATGGGCTGTTGAGGCCCGTTTGTGTGCAAAGGTGTACAGATAAGAGCGGAAAGGCTCGAGTGTACGTGTGTGATTCGTGTTTCAAACCATAATATTACATTTCGGGGGGAGACTACGCTCCATTATTACAACCCCGTATCGAATTTAATTGAACTTGAAACAATGTAAAAGATCAGATTCGAACACTTACACGTCATCTGCTTAGGCTTTCTTTATCAATGGAATCCGACCTTGGGTATAGCCGTTGGATGGACCTCTCTCTGCGAATCGATCAGGTGCGTTGGGTATTGATCCTAATCTTTGGTCTAGGCTAGGTCTAAATGGGTGGTCTTGGGTAAGAGTTAAGCCGAGGTCCTAAGGGGATACTCGGCCAGCTAATGGCCGAACTTGGTTGGTGTGTTGGGAATGATCTTAGGCAAGGTTCTAAAGAAATGGTCCAAGGGAATGCTCGGCAAAAGGGTGGCAGAGCTGGGTAGGTTTAGGAAGTGATTTTAGGTAAGGTTGAAGGCGAGGCCCTAAGGAAATGGCTCGACCAAATGGTGGCCGAGCTGGGCAGATTTTTGAAGACTCGTCTTAGGTAGGATCTAAGAGGGGATCCTAAGGAAAGAGTTAGGATTGTCTTAGGTAGAGTTTAAGCTAAGGTAGGAGGTTAAGGTTTAGGAGTTTAATGGGGCGGGTCTAGGGTGAGCTCGGCCAACTAATGGCCGAACTTGGGATGGTCTTAGGTAGGGTTTAAGGTGCGACTCTAAGGAAATGTTGCTAACGTAATGCTCGGCCAAATGGTGGCCGAGCTGGGTGGGATTTAGTAGATGGTTTTAGGTAGGTTTTGGAAACCAAGTTCTAAGTGAATGCTCGGCCAAATGGTGGCCGAGCTGGGTAGGATTTAGTGGGTGGTTTAGGTAGGTTCAAGCCGATACTCGGCCAGCTAGTGGCCAAGCTAGGTGAGTGTGGGTGGCTAGGGGAATCGAGTGCATTAGGCACTCGGTTTGGTTAGGCTTTTTAGGTTGAATGGTAAGGATCTAAGGGAGGGTTTAAGACCAATACTTAGGGTGATTAGTGGGGTAGATCTAGGGAAAGCTCGGCCAGATATTGGCCGAGCTTGGGTGGTTTTGTTTGGGATCAGTTTTGGGTAGAGTAGGATGGGTTTTAACAAGGCTCGGCCAGCACATTGGCCGAGCTTGGGTGGGTTTTAGGGAGTGTACTTTGGGTAGTTTTAGAGGATTAGGGAAAGAGGGGCTTAGTTTTAGTGTTTTAGGAACTAACCTTAGTTAGGGAAAATGGGCCAGATCCTATTGGCTTCCACGCATCCATCCTTCACGCATTGAGAGACCCATCCAAGCTGCCGGATTCCACCTTGTTGCAGCACCTTCCTTGCGTGAAATGGAGAAAGCAACCCACAATATACACCCACATGTTCAGCCCACAATGGAAAGGCCAAGTCAAGCCACTTTCCTTGACTTGACCCTTGCGTAAAATCGAGGAAAGAGGCATGAAAATTTTTTTGCAGCCCCTCTCAAGCCGGCCCCTCATGTCCTTTTATAGGCCTCTTATGTGGATATGGATCCTGGATCTTGATTTCTGAAATCCGGATCCAATCCAAGTCTTGTTTGGATCTGGATCTTGGATTTGGATATTTGAATCCAGATTCGATCCAAATTTTCTTCTTCTCTCCTTCTTGGTGTTTCGAGTCGAACGCTTCGTGCGGGCCTTGAGTTCATCAATGCTCCGTCTTAAGCGGGGGTTTTCCCCATTTCATCGTCCGAGCTCCTTTTCGCCTTTCCAGACTCTGTTTCAACTGATTTTGGTTGTTTTCGACTTGGATTGTTCGTGATTTCAGGGGCACTGTTGGCTTGGCCTCCGATGCTTCCGGCTTGAAGTCTATTTGTGGCCTGGGCTCCTCTTTTGTCTTTGAATTTGGCCTTTCATCGGGCTGGGCTTGCTCTTTGAATTTTCTGAATTTCTGTTGCAACTGCTTTGGGCCAGGCTTTACCTGTTCATCTGGGCTTTTGAAAAAATAGGACTTTCATCCATTTTCAAGAATTTATGTTCCGACAGGGTTGGAAAATGGAGGTTTGAAGTATTTGAGTTCCTGGGTTTTCGAAAATTCCAATTTTGGCTTTCTGAGCTCATTTTCGAACCAGGCATTTGTTTTTTACAAATTTTTTTAGAATTTGGGGTGTTTACATAAGAATAGAAAATTCATAGCACATATGCTTCTTATTACATCATGGGGAGAGACAAAGCTCCATTAATACAACCCCTTTCAAATTGAATATGAAGAAGAGATATAGAAGAACAAGGGATGAGAAATACTTACAAGGATTTCCCCAAGAATCGGCTCCAAGGAACGAATCTCGGCCCTCACTCTCCCCTTGATGTTTCTCACTCACAACTCACCAATATTTGCCGCAATTGGCCTATGTTCTACCCACTTTTCCCCTCTCTCCACTCTTCCCTAGCAGCCCATGGATTCCCTAGATGCAACCCCTTTCAATGCTCAACACCTAAGACACTCCAAGATGTGAAATGGAGCCACTCTCTAAGCTCTCCCCCAACCCAAGATCTCTTGATGCAGCCCCTCCTTGGATGATCATGCCCCCCTCCCTTTGGCCTCTATTTATAGGCCAAGGGGGGCCTCTTCTAGGCCCTTCCTTGGGGCGGGCCTTTCATGGCCCAAATCTAGCTTCAAGGTTTGGTCTTCATGTGGTCCCCTTTAGTCAATATGGACCATCCCCATGTGGGTTGGTTCTTGGCTTCAATCAAGCACGTCTAGCCCTAGCCAATCGAACCCAAATGCACCCGGCTAGGCTTGAGGAAATGTCTTGATCAATCTTTGGTATGGCTTACCTTGACCTTGCTTGCTTTTGACTTGATATATGGGCTGGATAAGATTTTAATAAATCTTTGGAATCAACCCCAAATGTTCAGCTATTTCAAATTTAAAATGAACTAGCTCATCCTTATTCCAATGTTACATTTGATCCAAACGCCTCCTTGATTTGTATAACCAACTCTAGATGCCTTGCTGATAGCCCGTGTAATTTGATTTGTTTGAGGAAGATATGCCTTTGACCTAATCCATCCCTTTGCTTTCGGTCTTGAGCTTGATCTCGGATTGAATTGGGTCCCACTTGTTCGCCTGATTTGCTCGAATCATTTGGCCTTTTTAACTTGAATTTAAAACCTTTAATTTGAAACATTTTTAAAAGATTTGAACTTTTCATTTAAAATAAAAGGTTTTAAATCATTTGAATTTTTGAAATTGAGAGTTTAGATAATAAGATTCGTATTGGTTCTTGGAATATCGGAACATTATCGGGTAAGCTAATGGAGGTGGTAGATACTATGATTCGGAGAAAGATTCATATTCTATGTTTACAAGAGACAAAATGGGTTGGAGAAAAAGCAAAGGAGATAGAGGATACAGGTTTTAAATTATGGTACTCATGTAAATAAAAGGCTCGAAACGGAGTTGGTATTATCATAAATAAAGATTTAAAGGAGAGTGTAGTAGACATACAATGATATGGTGACCGAATCATGACGTTGAAATTAGTGTTAGGAGCAGAGGTTTTGAATATAGTTTGTGCTTACGCACCCCAAGTAGGACTAGAAGATAGTATAAAGATAGTTTTTTGGGAAGAGTTAGATAAGGTGTTTCAAAAGATTCCACAAAGGGAGATGATTTGTTTAGGAGGAGATTTACATGGACATGTCGGTAAAGAGGCATTAGGATATCAAGGGATTCATGAAAACTTTGGTTTTGGGGATATAAACGAGGAAGGTAGGGAGATTTTAAATTTTGCTATGTCATTTGATCTCTTTGTAGTCAATACAATCTTCAAAAAACGAGATGAACATTTAATTACTTATAAGAGTGGCTTATCACAAACACAAATTGATTACTTTATTTGTCGAAAAAAAGATAGAGTGTGTTGTAAAGATTGTAAGGTAATTCCAGGAGAAAGCTTAACCACCCAACATCGACTTTTAGTTATGGATTTACAAATAAAAAAGTGGACAAAGAAGAAAAGAGTGCATCGAGCTATTCGGACTAAATGGTGGAACCTCAAAAGCGAGAAAGAAGATATATTTAAACAGAAAGTCCTTCAAGGAGATGTTTGGAATTATGTTGGCACACCCTGTAATATGTGGAATAATATGGCTATACATATTAGGAAAGTGGCAAAAGATGTGTTAGGGGTATCTAAGGGAGGTGTACCGGCACAAAAAGAAGCTTGGTGGTGGAGTGAAGTAGTACAAAATAAAATCAAGGCAAAGAGGGCATGTTACAAATTACATTATGCTAAGAAAACTAGTGAAACTTTAGAAGCTTATAAGAAAGCAAAGAAGGAAGCGAAAAAGGCCGTTAGTGAAGCAAAAGCTAAGATTTGGGATGACTTATATAAAAAACTCAACTCAAAAGAGGGTGAAAGAGATATTTTTAGGATAGCTAGGGCTAGAGATAAGAAAACTAAAGATCTTAATTATGTTAGATGCATAAAAGACGAGGAGGAAAAAATTCTAGTGGCAAATGATGATATAAGAAATAGATGGAAAAACTATTTTTATAATCTTTTTAATGAAAATAAAGATGTTAGTATTAGTTTAGGAGATTTAACCAAGTCAGAAAAGTATATAAACCACAATTTCTACCGACGTATTCAAAAGAATGAAGTCAAAGAGGCTCTTAAATATATGAAGAGTGGTAAATCGGTAGGACCAGATAATATTCCTATAGAAGTTTGGAAAATACTAAGAGAAATAGGAATCACTTGGCTCACAAGGCTATTTAATGAAATATGGAAAAACCAAAAGATGCCCGAGGAATGGAGAACAAGTACACTTATACCCATATATAAGAACAAGGGAGACATTCAAAATTGTGCGAATTATCGAGGTATCAAGTTAATGAGTCATAGTATGAAATTATGGGAAAGAATTATCGAACGTAGGTTAAGACAAGTATCAAGTACAACACAGAACCAATTTGGATTTATGCCAGACAGATCTACTATTGAAGCGATTCACCTTTTGAGACGTCTTATGGAACATTTTAGAGCAAAAAAGAAAGACCTTCACATGATATTTATTGATCTAGAAAAAGCTTTTGATAGGGTACCGAGGGAGGTTCTTTGGAGAACTTTGGAAAAAAGAGGTATCTCATTGACATATATTAACCTTATAAGAGACATGTATGATGGTGCAAAAACATGTGTGAGGACTCATGAAGGAACGACAAACTTCTTTGAAGTTAATATTGGGTTACATCAAGGATCAACTTTAAGTCCATACTTATTTATAATGGTGATGGATGAGTTAACAAAACATATTCAAGATGAAGTACCTTGGTGTATGTTATTTGCAGATGACATTGTATTAGTGGAGGAGTCTAAGGAAAAAGTTAATAGAAAATTAGAACTATGGAGAGAAACATTAGAAAGCAAAGGCCTCCGACTTAGTAGAACAAAGACAGAATATATGGAATGTAAGTTTGATCATTTGGCTACTTCAAAGGACATAGAAATTAAAATTGGCACACATTGCATTCCCCAAAAGGAAAGTTTTAAATACCTAGGGTCAATTTTTCAAAGTGATGGAAGAATTGATGGAGATGTTACACATAGAATTAATGCTGGTTGGTTAAAATGGAGAGGAGCATCAGGTATTCTTTGTGATAAGAAGATACCATTAAAATTAAAAGGTAAATATTATAGAGCAGCAATTAGGCCTGCCATGTTTTATGGTTCTGAGTGTTGGGCAGTTAATCATCAACATGTACAAAAGATGTCTGTGACAGAAATGAAGATGTTGAGATGGACGAGTGGTCATACAAGAAAAGACCGTATACATAATGAGGTTATTAGAAACAAATTAGGAGTGTCACCAATAGAGGATAAAATGAGAGAACATCGTTTAAGATGGTTTCGACATATAGAACGAAGATCAGAAGAAGAACCTGTAAGAAGGGTAGAAAAACTAAATTTGGAAAGTATTAAAAGAGGTAGAGGACGACCACAAAAGTGTTGGAAAGAAACAATAAAGAATGATCTAGCTTATTGGGAGTTAACTGCTAACATGGCACACGATAGGGATCTATGGAAACAAAGAATCCATGTAGCCGACCCCGTCTAGTATGGGAAAAGGCTTAGTTGTTGTTGTTGTTGTTGTTGTTGAGAGTTTAGAAAAAAATTTGATTTTTCGGTGTTTACACTAGCCTTGATTAAATGGGACGAGCCAATAAGGGAAGCCACATCAAGTTGAAGGTAGTCGGTTGCACTTCGAGACGTCTAGGACCTAGCCGACCATGGCTAGGTGTACATGGTTTGAACCAAGAACCAGCCTACATGGGACTGGTCCATATTTGACCAAGGGGGACCACACATCCACGTGAATACAAGACCCTTGGGTTTGGGTTTGGATCCTGGACCACCCACCCCAAGGAAGGACCCAGAAGAGCTCCCCTTGGAATATAAATAGAGGCCAAGGGGGGGGGGGCTGCATCATTTTAGAGATTGGGAGCTTGGGGCATTGAAGTGTTGCACCTTAGGCTTGGGAATTCATGAGTTCCCCTAGGGAAGAGTGGAGAGAGGGGAAGAGAGTGTAGAAATTAGGCAAAGTGCTGCAAATTTTGGAGAGTTTGAGTGAGAAAACAAGAGAGAAGAAAGGGGAAAGGTGAGGGTCGTGCACCACATTTGGGAGCCCATCCTTGGGGAATCCGTGTAAGTATCCTTCTCCTTTGATTCATCTTCATCTCTTCTTTATATTTAATTCAAAAGGAGTTGTATTAATGAAGCTTTGTCTACCTCCAAGATATAATAAGAAGCAGATGTGCTGAAATTTTTATTTCTTGCTTATGAACTCTATATGTTTGTGTTCTTGATTCTACCTCTCTATATGTTATAAACACTCTATATCTTCTAATCCCCTCTATGCTTAAGCTAATATATATATTTCCATTCCTTTTCATTCAGCAATTTAATTTGGGATGTTGTGTTATTACATTTTAGTTTGGGTGAGTTTGCATCACGTATGTTGTAAAACCAGAAAATCTGATTTCAGTATCCCTGTATATGTTGATTGCTTTATTTTTCATTGCCAAATCACTACTCCGATCACTCTGAAATTTGGCACACCGTATCTACCACACAAGCCCACTTGTAATAAAATTTTGGAGAATTTTAGGGCCGTGAAACTACGTATTAAAAGCTGTGTAAGATCAGGAAAATTTCAGGAAATTGTTTGTCAACCCTGTTTTCCTGCAATAGAGCTTGGTTAATCATCACATAACTCTATTTATATTTATCCAAAATCGATGAATCTTGTTCATTGGAAAGCTAACATCCATAGCTTTCCAACAAGACTATGTGCACTAAATTTGGAGCTCTGAACACCAAGAGACAAACCTATCTTTGGGTCTTTGTATTTCTATGACAAAACAGTTTCGAGTGTCTGAGTATAGGTACTTTGTCGATTTAATTCTAAATCATCCCAGTCCCAAATTTTAAAAAAAAAGGTGTTTTAGAATCTTTAAATTTCAATCTAGTCCTATAAAAGTTTTATGAATTTTTGAGGTCTCTAAGTCACTCAAAAAAATTTGGGAAACAAGCTATAAAAACCGAAACAGTTTCTGTTTTTCAGAACTTGTTAATTTTGAATCTTGAAACCAAAGTGCACGAATTTGTTCTTGTCAACACCTTATTTTCACTTGGATTTGAATCTTCACCTACACATTTGAAATCCTAAAAGTGCTTAGGCTGACCCTTGAGTATCGGTTCAAGAAGGCCTAAAGAAAAAAGATCCCACTTAGCTACAATCGCCAAGTCAGATTCTCAATTTTGCTAGTTTTTGGAAACTAGCTAGCACACTTGTGCAACAAAGTAGTGTTGAAAAGTTTTCTTCAAATCTCTACATAGGCTTTGAGTGAAATTTTCACATCTATAGAATTGGCACACCTAGTGGGATTCGAGTCTTTTAGGATTTCAAAACCTAGGTGATTTTCAAACTCCAATTCTTCAAAACCTAGGTGATTTTCAAACTCCAATTCTTCAAAACCTTGGTGTTTGATTCATTTTTTGTGCACAGGTCAATTTTTTTTTCAAAAACAATGTCAAGTTCAAATGATTCCTTTGAAAACAAGCCACGGAAAGCCTCATCACATTTCCCAAATCGGTTTTCCAAAAGCCTAAGGAAATCCTCTAAAACTCGAGATGAAGCGCTTGCCTCTTTTAGGGAAAGAGCAAGGCAACTTAAAAAGAAAATAATGAAGGAAATGGAGGAAAAAATCGCTGCCATAAGCCAAAAGGATAAGGTACATCGATCCCATGAAAATTCATCTCGGGTACATAGAGAGAAAAAGCATACCCGGAAAACCAAATGGAGCCCAAAATCCGATAAAGGAAATGAGGCTACAAATGCATCAAGTGTTGAGATTCAAGCATCTAACCTTGCCAATCATCCAAGCTGGTCTTTTTCCATCAAAAAACCAAAAACAATTTTTTACATTTCGAAAGATAAAAAAATTGGAAAATCTTCAAAAATCAAAAACATTTGAAAATCAAAAATTTGAAATTCCAAAAGTTGAAAGTGAAGTCCACATTTCTACGCACATAAGTGGAGTGGGGCATGAGGATTACTTCACCCAAATCACTCCACATGTTTCACAAACATTCGCTCAGATGGGTTCCAGTCCCTTGAGCATCACCTCACATATTTCACAAAACACAAGGGAGAATGAGTGTTGCACACACATAGGCTTGGAGGATGGAAACCCAGACCTTGAAAAGTAATGGGAGCTCGAAGCCATGCATGAGCTACAACAACCTCAGGATGCCTGTAAGGATACTCGCTCTCACCATGAAAAGGTAGACAAGCTTGAAAAAGGTATGTCCGAAACTCATTCCCCCACAAACTCCCTACTCGATCCTCCCCTTCTTAGTGTAGGATCGGTAGATCATTCATATATATTGGATGCATCGAATCACACTCATGCACCCACATACCCACAAAATGTGCCCAAGAATATGGATTTTCAAGGTATATTGAATGTCCCGCACCAAGAAAAAGAATTTCAAAAAGAAAAACAAGATCAAAATAAAGTTCAAAATTTGGTAGACATGGCTATTCCTAAGGCATGCATCGACATCCTTGTAAACACCCCAAAATCCCATAATTTTAGAAAACAAATCCCTGGTTTGCTAATCAACCCAAAAGGAAATTTTGCATTTTTGAAAACCCAGGAGCTTCCCAAAAAGCTTGTAAATACTATTTTGAACCCCACATCCAGTATGAATGCCTTAAACTCAGGTTAAGCCCTATTTTTCCCAAAAAGAAAAAGACGAACAGGTGAAGCATGGAAGATGACACCTGATCGAGAAGTAGCCCAGAAACCAGCCCACGAAGCCAAATCAAAGGCAGCCTCAGAAACAGGTGTAGAAGCCCAAAAGCAACACCCTAGCCTGATAAAAGCTAGGGTCAAAAGGCGAAAAGAAGGCCCAGGCCCGATGCAGAATGTAAGCCCGGCACACCTAGAAGCCAAATCGAATACATCCACCCAAGCAACATGAATTTGAGCCAGAAATGGCGAAATTAAGCAGAAACGTACTCTAGAATGGCGAGATGGAGTCCGGACGACAAAGTTAGGGAAAACTCAGCACCAGATGGAGTGCTGATGAAGCTAGTGCCTGCACAAAACGTCCACCTCAAAAAGCCAAGAAGGACCATCCAGAGAAAATTTGGATTGGATCCAAATAGTATTTGGATTGGATCAAATCTTGACCAAAATATCCATATCTATATCCATAAAAATGTTGGATTTGGATCAGATATGGATCTCAAAATATCCGAGATCCAAGATCCATATCCAAATAGTGTTTGGATCGGACATGAATTCTATGATCCAAACCCAAGACCCATATCCAAGACCCACCTCATTTGCCTATAAATAGGAGTGAGGGGGTCCCCAAAAGCTCACGTGAATTTGCTTGGGGAGGAGAGAAAGTGAGAGAGTGGTTCAAGCCATGTTGGCTCAAGGGTGAGTGTGGGTCAAGCCTAGTGGACTAAGTGGGTTGCATCCAACGTGGGCTCGATCAAGGGAGGTTGCAACCGTGGCTTGGAAGTGGGCTCAACCAAGAAGGACCTGCTCCAAGAGGTAGGTCCCCTAATACTAGCCTAAACCCTTTTAATCCTAGCCTAATCACCTAACCTACTTCACTAAACCTCACCCTAACTGAACCTAAACTAACCCAACCGACTCAAACCATCCCTAAGTTAAACCCCCCCAAACCTTCAAGCTCCCGGCCAGCCAAACGCGCCCCTGCGTGCCCTGCGCGCCAGCCGCACCCCCAGTGCACCCCTGCGGCGCCCCTAATGCCTCCCGCGCCATGCCTGCGCACCTAGTGCCCCTGTCCAGCGCCTGGCGCCTGAGCGCCCACGCCTGCACTTCCTGCAGCACCAACTATTTTGCTGCCTAGCCTTGCCCAGCCTTAGGGCCAGCTTCCACCTAGGACCGACCCTAGACAGCCCCACTTTGGCCGTGACCTTACACTTAGGCCGTGACCCCCTTGCTTGATTGAACCTAGGTTCCCCTAAGACCTTAAGTCCGTGAGCCTTCCCTAAACACACTCGAGCCCTAATCTCTTCTCAAAGCCACCTAGGGAGACCCCTCTTGGCTGCCCAAGGTGGACACAAGCCCAAGAATGAGCAAGTGAAGACGGACCGGCTATTTGTAAGTGTTTAAACTTGGTCTCTTACGCTAACTTGCTTTATACTTAATTCAATTCGGATACGGGGTTGTATTAACGGAGCGTTGTCTTCCCCGGAGATGTAATATTGTTGCTTGACACACGAGACACATACGTGCACTTGAGCCTTAGCTCTTATCTCGTACACAAGACACACAAGTGCACTTGAGCCTTAGCTCTTATCTCGTACACCAAGCACCCACGTACACCATTGAGCTTTCGCTCTTACTCCAAAGACTCTAGTAAGATCCTTATAAGCTATAATTTAATTCGGGTTGTTACTTTAAAAGTTGTGTGAGTTTGTCATTTCGATTCCACACTCGCACCCAAAGAACACCCGAGCACTTGCTCGAGCACTCACGCACCAAGCACTCATGCTTTCCCTTGGAATTCTTTTTCCTCCTTTGTGTAAGGGATCAAATATGCTCTCCCTTAACACCCATATAAACTCAAACCATCAACCCCTAGGGGCACACTTGGTTGCACCTAGGATCCATTCCTCTATCATCCACCTACTAGGAGAAACCGAGCTACACCCGACCAAGGTCGTCCATCTCCTAGAGGAACCCAAATCACCCAAGTCTTTTATGCCTAGGATCATGTGTATCCTATGGAAGCCTAAACTGTCTCTAGCCTATACCTCTAAAATCTTAGCCAAACTAAGTCATGTATACATCCATGATATAGACGACACCATATTCCAAGGCCATCCACTTTATAAACATTTTTTCAAACTCAAGAAGCCTTGGAATATGATGTTGAACATAGGATATACAACTTACCAAGGTCTAGGATCCAAGAACCAAAGGTAAGTTAGAACCCATCTTGTCACTTCCAAACCCAATTTGATATGGATTGGGCAACATCCCATCCATACCCCCTGAGCCACCACCTAAGACAACTTGGGTCAAGGGTGCCCTAGAACCCACTAACACCGAAACCTATGGCTTAGACCTCTTGTTTAGAGTCTAATTCATGGTGTTTTCTTTGTAGGTTTGATGGAATATCTTTCTTTAAGAAAAAATCCAAAAAAATTATATATTTGGAAAAACCAAAAAAATTTGCAAAACTTTCAAAAGCCAAAAACATTTGAAAAACCTGAAAAATACAAAAAAAAAGTTGTTTATGTTCATTCTCCTAGTCTTTGTTTAGAAAAACCCAAAAAAATTGAAAAATCTGAAAATTTCAAAAAGAAAGTCTTTTACATTCATCCTTCTAGCATTTGTTTCAAAAAAGTCAAAAAAATTAAAAAATTTGAAAACTCCAAAAAAAATTGGCCATGTGCAAAGCCCATTTTTGAGTTCTTCCAAACTTGTATATATTCTCAAACCAAAATCGTCCAAGCTCATTACTCACAACCCCACTCTCTTGCATGACACTTCCTTAGAAATTAAAGTGCTTGAGAATGATCAAAGCAAGGAGGAAGATCCCCTCATCCATGAGGAAGATCAAGCCTCCGAGCTTCCCGAATTTCATAGAATCATTGACTTGGAAAAACCTTCAAATTTCATAGGGGGGATTTTGTAGAAATCAATCTAGGGAGTGAGTCTAACCCAAAATAGGTGCATGTTTGCATGAGCATGAAAAAGCATCATTCATTGCATTTTTGAAATCCTATGTTGATGTATTTGCATGGACCTACGAAGACATAACGGGTCTAGACCCTAAGATAGTAGAACATCATCTATCCTTAGAACCCAATGCAAAACCCGTTAAGCAAAAGCTTAGAAAAATCCATCCTGATGTTCACTCCCAAGTGAAGGAGGGTTTAGAAGATCTTTTAAAAGCCAGATTTATAAAACCCATTGCTTATTCGGAATGGCTTTCAAATATTGTTGTGGTTTGAAAATCCAATGGGAAAATTCGAATTTTCATTGATTTTATTCGGAATGGCTTATTCGGAATGGCTTTCAAAGCCAGTCCAAAAGATAATTTTCCTCTTCCAAACATTGATTTGATAGTGGATAGCACTGCAAATCATGAAATGTTTTCTTTCATGGATGGCTATTCGGGTTATAATCAAATCAAGTTAGCTCCAAAAGATCAGGCAAAAGCTGCTTTTACTACACCTTGGGACATATATTGTTACACGGTTATGCCATTTGGTTTGAAAAATACCAGTGCCACATACCAAAGAGCCATGACTATCATTTTTCATGATCAAATCCATGAGCTCTTGGAAGTATACGTGGATGATCTTTTGGTAAAATAAAAAACCCGATGCAAACACATAGAATCTTTGCAAAAAGTTTTTGAAAGACTTAAGCTTTATAAAGTGAAGCTAAACCCTCAAAAATGTGTTTTTGGAGTGGAATCAGGAAAACTCTTAGGGTTCATGGTAAGCCAAAGGGTCATAGAAGACAACCCCTCTAAGTGTCGAGCCATCATAGACATGCCTCCACCCTCCAACTTGACCCAAATCGAAAGCCTCCAAGGTCGACTCCAAGCAATTAGGAGATTCATCTCCAATTTAGCAACAAGATGCGAACCTTTCAATAGGCTTTTGAGAAAAGGGGTTAAATTTGAATGGGATGTCGATTGCCAAAAAGCTTTTGAAAGATTGAAAACTTATTTGGTAAATCCTCCAAATTTAAAACCTCCAAAGCAAGGAAAACCTTTATTGCTTTACATTTCCATTCATGTGAATGCATTGGGTGCTTTGCTTGCTCAATATAAAGATAATAGTTTTAAGGAGTATGCTATTTACTATATTTCGAAAACTCTATTGGTGTATGAAAGAAATTATCAAGCCATAGAGAAAACGTGCGTTGCCTTGGTATGGGCTTGCCAAAAGTTTAGATATTATTTCCTAGATCATGAAATTTGGATAGTGTCTAAACTTGATCCAATCAAGCACTTGTTTGAAAAACCTATCCTAACGGGTAGGCTAGGTAAATGACAACTCCTCTTAATAGAGTATGATTTAAAATTTCTTTATCAAAACTCTATTAAGGGACAAGCTCTAGCCAATCATGTGGCTGAATTGCCTCTTGAAGATACATATCCCACACTTGATGAAATGCCCGATGAAGGAATCTTTGCAAATGGATTTCAAAACCATGTTTTATCAAATTGTTTTAATGAAGTTCGAGTATGGAAGATGTACTTTGATGGGGCAAATAATCAACAAGGGACAGGTGTGTGAATCATCCTCATATCCCTTGAAAAAGGAGAGATCCCAATTGCAATTCGACTAGATTTTTCATGCTCAAATAATATGGCTGAATATGAAGCACTCATACAAGGCCTAAAAATTTTGAAAAATCTAGGAGCATCATGTATTGAAGTCTTTGGAGATTCTATGCTTATCAAAACCAAGTTTTGAAAATTTGGCAAGTCAAAAATAAAAAACTCATACCATACCATGAATTGGCCACTCAATTGGTCGATTCCTTCAAGTAAAGCACACACCCACATAGGTAGAGAGGACAACACTATAGCAGATGCCCTCTCATCCTTAGGCTCATCTCTAAGAGTCGACCCCACCATGGGAACTCGATCCTTAGAAATTTGGCACTCACCCGCTCCATCCACCCATGATTTGGAGATTTGCCAAAATGATCAAAATTCAATTGAAAAACCTTGGTTTCAAGACATTAAAAACTTTTTAGAAAATGGAGGATTTCCAGAATTTGCTTCTTCTAAAGATAAAGCTTTTATTTGAAAGATTTCGACCCGATATATGATTTTGGGAGGGGTTCTTTACAAAAAGAGTTTTACCGGCATCTTGTTGAGATGTATGGACCTTGATGAGGCTAGGACTATAATGCATGAATTCCACGATGGAGAATGTGGAGGACATGTTAATGCAAATATGATGGCCATGAAGATACTTAGAGCTGGTTATTTTTGGTCCACCCTAAAGCAAGATTGTCATGATCATGTTAGAAAATGTCATCAATGTCAAGTACATGGACATGCCATTTATATCCCATCGTCCACCTTGTATTCCATTGTGAGCCCATGGCCCTTCACCATGTGAGCATTTGATATCATAGGACCCATCTCCCCAATTTCATCGAATGGACATAGGTTCATCTTACGAGCCACCGAATATTTTTCTAAATGGGTTGAAGCTACTTCCTTGGCTAATGTCCAAGGACAACATGTAGTGGCATTCGTTAAGAAAAATATCTTGGCTCAATTTGGAGTTCCAAGGGACCTAGTGTTGGATAATGGCACACCTTTCAAGAACGAGAAGATGAAAAAGTTATGTAATACCTATGGCATAACTCAATATTTCTCATCGCCCTACTATCCTCAAGGCAACGGCCAAACCGAAGCCACGAACAAAACTCTCATAAGCATCATTGAGAAAACCTTAGAGAAGGGTAGGACATGGCATGAGAAGCTTGATGAAGCCTTATGGGCTTATAGAACTTCCATCCGAACACCCACAAATGCCACACCATTTGAGCTGGTCTATGGTACAAATACCATACTTCCCATTCACACCAAATTGCATTCATTTCATACATCACTTGCACTCGACCTCCCCATAGAGACTTTATAATATGTTAGAATGGCTGAGCTTGATCTATTAGATGAGAAGAGGCTCCTTGTCATGGATCATGCACATGCATACTAGCAAAGGATAGCCCGACATTATGAAAAGCATATGAAGGCTCGCCAATTCAAAGTGGGAGACCTTGTATTGAAAATCATCCACCATCATTGCCCACACCTATTTGGTAAGTGGCGGCCCAAGTGGGAGGGTCCCTATGTTGTAAGGGGAACAACCACGAATAATGCATATTGGTTGATTGATGTTGAGAGCAGAAATTTAGTAGACCCTATAAATGCCTAATACTTGAAAAAATATTATGTATAAGGTCTATGTAAAATTCTTTCGAAAAGATTTTAAAATGGATCTCCTTTGAACTTCTTGAAAGAAGGATCAAGATGGATTGTATGGACCTAAATGAGAGAATCGATGCTTTATGAAAAGTAGAGTTTTCAAAAATCATTTGGTAACATTTCAAAAATCTTTGGCTTACAAAATGAAGCCTAATTCAATATAGGAAAATATTTTCAAATGGTAGATGCTATTAGAAAATGGGATGATCTTGGTTGAATCGAGTAGCCAAAGGGATAAGTTTTCCCCCCATTTTACTTATCTCTCAAAAAGAAAAATTATCAAAAATTAAAAGAAAAAGAGAATACAAAAACTCTTCCATAAAGAGGACTTCCCTTCAAATAGAAAAAGGGAATACATAAATTCCTCCAAAAGAGGTCTTCTCTTTGAAAGAAGAAAAAGAAGATAGAAAAGAAAAAGCCAAAGCTCAAAAAGAGCAATTTTCCATCTCTTGGCCTTAAACCACGAGACGCTTCAGAAGGAACCATGGTAACTCTTTCCCAAATCCCTACAACTTATCCCAATGTTGAAAGGTTTATCCATAAAAATCTTAAAGTAGGAATAGAATCTACTTGGATTTCATTTTCTTTGAGAATTAGACTTTGTTATGTGGAAAATGGAATTTTGAAATGATTTCTAAAATTTCCTACAAAACCTCTACTAAGTAGTGGGTATTGAAACCTGAATGAGGGGAAATATGAAAAATTGGAAGTCCTTTTGATAGAAACAAAAAGGAGTCCCATTTAAAAAGAATTTTTGAAAACCCGAAATGTCAAACGACATGGGATTGTCTTACTTGGGGCAGCCGAAAGCCGTGGGACAAGGAAGTGGATCATGTCGAGTCAAGGTACTTCTTCATCAAAGATCAAGTCAAATGGATAGCCTCACCAAACCTAACCCAGCTAAATTCGACTAAGTCCTAGACTTGATTCACTTGAGTTAAACATGAAGCATGACCTAGTTTGAATCAAATGCCTTAACTCGACCAAGTTGGAGCTAGCTTATCTATATCCACTCTACCTCATTTGGCTAAACAACAATTGAAAACCCTACCTAACCTTGATTAAATGGGACGAGCCAATAAGGGAAGACACATCAAGGATAAGGCAGCCGATTGCACTTGGAGACGTCCAGGACCTAGCCGACCATGGCTAGGTATACATGGTTTGAACCAAGAACCAGCCCACATGGGGCTGGTCCATGTTTGACCAAGGGGGACCACCCATCCACATGAATACAAGACCCTTGGGGTTGGGTTTGGATCTGGGACCACCCACCCCAAGGAAGGGCCTAGAAGAGCCCCCCTTGGCCTATAAATAGAGGTCAAAGGGGGGGGCTACATCATCTTAGAGATTGGGAGCTTGGGGCATTGAAGTGCTGTACCTTAGGCTTGGGAATTCATGAGTTCCCCTAGGAAAGAGTAGAGAGAGGGAAAGAGAGTGTAGAAATTAGGCAAAGTTCTGCAAATTTTGAAGAGTTTGAGTGAGAAAACAAGAGAGAAGAAAGGGGAAGGTGAGGGCCGTGCACCATATTTGGGAGCCAATCCTTGGGGAATCTGTGTAAGTATCCTTCTCCTTTGATTCATATCCATATCTTCTTCATATTCAATTCAAAGGGGTTGTATTAATGGAGCTTTGTCTCCTCCCCGTGATGTAATAAGAAGTAGATGTGCTAAAATTTCTATTTCTTGCTTATGAACTCTATATGTTTGTGTTCTTGATTCTACCTCTCCATATGTTATAAACACTCTATATCTTCTAATCCCCTCTATGCTTAAACTAATAGATATATTTCCATTTCTTTCCATTCAGCTATTTAATTTGGAACGTTATGTTGTTGCATTTTAATTCGGGTGAGTTTGCATCATGTATGTTGTAAAACCAGAAAATCTAATTTCAGCATCTCTGCATACGTTGATTATTTTATTTTTCATTGCCAAACTGCTACTCCGATCACTCTGAAATTTGGCACACCGTATCTACCACATAAGCCCACTTGTAATAAAATTTTCAAGAATTTTAGGGTCGTGAAACCACGTATTAAAAGCTATGTAAGATTAGGAAAATTTCGGGAAATTGTCTGCCAACCTTATTTTCCTGCAATAGAGCTTGGATAATCATCTCATAACTCTATGTGTAGTTATCCAAAATCGGTTAATCTTGGTTCTTTGGAAAGTTGACATCCATAGATTTCTAACAAAAATAAGTGCACTAAATTTGGAACTTTGAACAACGAGATATGGACCTATCTTTGAGTCTTTGTATTTTTATGACAAAACAGTTCTGAGTGTTTAAGCAGAGGTACTTTGTCGATTTAATTCTAATTCATCCCAGTCCCAAATTTCAAAACAAAAGGTGTCTTATAATCTCACATTCTAGACTGTATCTTATAAATTTTTTATAAATTTTGGAGGTCTTTAAGTCACTCAAAAAATTTTGGGAAACAATCTATTAAAACAGAACAAGTTTCTATTTTTAAGAACTTGTTGATTTTGAATCTTGCAACCAAAGTGCACGAATTTGTTCTTGTCAACACCTTATTTTCACTTGGATTTGAATCTTCACCTATACATTTGAAATCCTAAAAGCGCTTAGGCTGACCCTTGAGCATCGGTTCAAGAAGGCCTAAAGTGAAAAGATCCCGGTTAGCCACAATCGCCAAGTTAGATTCACAATTTTGCTAGTTTTTGGAAACTAGTTGGCACACTCATGTAACAAAGTAGTGTTGAAAAGTTTTCTTCAAGTCTCTACATAGGCTTGGAGTGAAATTTTCACATCTACAGAAAGCTGTTCAGAATATGCAATGGGTTTTATAAATCCAGCTTTTAAAAGATCTTCTAAACCATCTTTCACGTGGGAGTGAACATCGGGATGGATTTTTCTAAGCTTTTGTTTCATGGGTTTTGTATTTGGTTTTAAGGGTAGATGATGTTCTACGATCTTAGGGTTTAAACCCGGCATGTCTTCATAGGTCTATGCAAATACATCTACATAGGACTTCAAAAATGTAATGAATGATGTTCTTTCATGCTCATGTAAACAAGTACCTATTTTGACACACTTTGAGTTAGACTCACTCCGTAGATTGATTTCTAGAAAATCCCCTCTTACGGAATTTGAAGGTTTTTCCAAGTTAAGGATTATATGAAATTCAAGAAGCTCGGAAGCTGGATCTTTCTCATGGATGAGGGGATCTTCCTCCTTGCTTTGATCACTCTCAAGTGCTTTAATTTCTAGGGAAGTGTTATGCAAAAGAGAGGGTTATGCATAATGGACTTAGTCGATTTTGTTTAAAAAATATCCACAAGCTTTGTAAAACTCGAAATTTGGGTTTGTATATGGTTTTGGAAATCAAGATTTTTGAGGTTTTCATATTTTTCAATTTTTTTGTCTTTTTCTAAACACAAACTAGAAGGATGAATATAAAAGACTTTTTTTTTGAGATTTTGAGATTTTTCAATTTTTTTGGCTTTTTCTAAACAAACGCTTGTGGAATGAACATAAAAGACATTCTTTTTAGAATTTTCAGATTTTTCAAATGTTTTTGGTTTTTGAAGGTTTTCTAGATTTTTTTGGTTTTTCCAAATATATAATTTTTTTGGATTTTTTTCTAAAGAGGGATCTTCCATCAAACCTACAAAGAAAACACCATGAATTAGACTCTAAATAAGAGGTCTAAGCCATAGGTTTCGGTGTTAGTGGGTTCTAGGGCACCCTTGACCCAATTGGTCTTAGGTAGTGGCCTAGGGGGTATGGATGGGATGTATCCTAGTCCATGTCGATTTAGGTTTGGTGTAGGTAGGATGGGCTCTAACCTTCCTTGTCTCTTGGCTCTTAGGCTTCTTGAGTTTCAATTTTTTTTTTTAAAAAGGATGGCCTTGGAATAATGTGTCATCAATATCATGGTCATACACACGAGTTGGCTTAGCTAAGAGTTTGTAGGTATGGGTTAGAGACGACTTGGGCTTCACTAGGAGACACACGATCCTAGGGGAGGGTGGCTCTACATGCTTGAGGGTTCCTAGGAGATGGATGGTTCTATGGGATTGGGAGTCTCCTAGTGGATGAACATTTTGGGGTGAGTGAGGCATCTTCATAGCCTTCTCATTCGATGGGTGACTAGATAGACAAGAAAAGTTTTGAATTCTCTTAAGGTGTGGATGGTCTTCTCCAAGGACTACCACCGCTTGGTTATCCCATGAAATCTTCAAGTATTTGTGAAAAGGGACAGCTCGGAGGCTATATATCCAAGGCCTTCCTAACAAGTTGTAATGGGGGTTTATGTCTAAGACATGAAACAACCCCGTATGTGGGATATTTTCCACTTTCATGGATAACTCGATGGCTCCTAATGGGTGGGATGAGTTGCCATCGTATCCAGTGATAACGATGGAGCTTGGTTATAGCCTAGAAATGGAGACTCCTATTTGAAAGGCCACGTGAAGATGAAAAATGTTTAGAGCTCCTCCCCCATCGACCAAGCACTTGTTTAGAGTGTGGTGATTCAATACCACCTCTATATGCAAAGCTTGGTTGTGGGTTATATTTGGTCTCTCTAATTCATCCTCTATGAACACAATTGGGGCCTTGGCAAAGATTGGGGAGACCAAAAAGGATAGGGATTCGGGAGTTATGGAGGTGTTAACCATGACTTTCTCTAGGATTCCCTCTAAGACTTCTCTACGTTTAGGTGAAGTTTGTATCAACTCTAAAATAGACATGTTTATGAGAAGTTTTGAAAGATAAAGTTCCAAATCATATGGGGTTAACACAACGCTTTTACTCTTATCCATGCCATGAGATGCATTAGGGATGCATGCTTTTGAAGGGCTGGGCAAAACAATCACTTTCTTGCTAGCTTGTTTGGCTAAGTGTGGGGGTTGATAGATCCTTTCGGACCTAGTCACCTCCTCTACACTCTCCCTAAGGCTCGTTCCTAACTTGGCTCTACTTGGATGCCTTGGAGCCAAGTGTGGAAAGTAGTGGTTGGCCCTTTCTAAGTGTTCCCCGGATCACTACTTCCTTGTCTTTTTTTACTACGATAGAAAGTGGTGTGTGGCAAGTAGTGTGAACCATATGCAATGCATGTTTATTCCCACGAGTTTGAGATGGAAGAAGGCATACCTCCTTTCCTTTCTCCCTTGTGCTTTCGTGATTGGGAAAGAGTTCTTTGAGTATCACTTGGGAGGGCTCCAGTTCCTCTTAGATGTGGATCCTACCTTACTCTATCAAGTCTTCGATTTAGTTTTTAAGAGCAAAACACTTGTTTGTATTGTGGCCTTTGAGCCTATTGTAGATGTGAAAATTTCACTCCAAGCCTATGTAGAGACTTGAAGAAAACTTTTCAATACTACTTTGTTGCGCGAGCATGCCAGCTAGTTTCTAAAAACTAGCAAAGTTTTGAATCTGACTTGGTGATTGTGGCTAAGCGAGATCTTTTCGCTTTAGGCTTCTTCAACCGATACTCAAGGGTCAGCCTAAATGCTTTAAGGATTTCAAATGTGTAGGTAAAGTTTCAAATCTAAGTGAAAACAAGGTGTTGACAAGTGTAGATGTGAATTTTTATTTCAAAACCTATTAAGATTTGAAACGAAATTCTCGAAACTACGTCGTGTGAGTGAGCGTGCAAGTTAGTTTACTCAAACTAACAAAGATTGATTTTCTGACTTCATTAGACGATTGTGGACAAGTGAGTTCTTATCGACGTAGGCCTTCTTGAACCGATGCAAGGGTCAGCCTAGATGCTTGGAAAATTATTTGAAATCCATTAAATTTCGAAAAACAAAATCTTAATTTGAAAGTTTGAGGAAATCATGATTTAGTTCTTGACTTTGAAAAAATTCAAATTATGAAAAACAGAAACTAGTTCTATTTTCAGAGACGTGTTCTCTGGTTTTTCTAAAAATACTTCTGGGTTTCAAAAAATTTTTAAAATTTTACAGAAGATGTGCAGAATTAGAAAATATTTTTGTTTTGGATTTTAGTGCTACAGATTCTTAGAATTAAATCTAGAACTACACATTATTCAGGCACTCGGAATAGAACTATACCAGAACATCAAAAGCTCAGAAAAACTATGATATTTAGTTGCTGAGACCTTCAATTTTCATGAAATTGGTCTTTAGAAAGGTATGGATGTTAGATTTCCAAAGAAACCATTTTCACTCGATTTGATGCAGTATGCATAGAGATATTCAAGAAATAGCAGACATATGTCACAAAAGTTTCTGACTTTCTAGAACCTGTCCTAGTTTTTGTAAATATTTTCAAATTTAATTAACGATGTTTAATAATGTATAAAATCTTAAAACTTTTATCAAGTGTTCATGCATATGTCTAGTTTGGATGTGCCAAATATCGACTTGATTAGATTAGCAGATAATTATAGAAAATTCTATGATCAATCGTGTGCAGAATGTAGTTTCAGATTTGCAGTAAAAGTGTGTATGTTCTGTTTGTGATTTAAACAAGCTATAGCAATAAATCAGTCAGTCCCAATCCTAGAAATCACATGAATCATGGGAAAATAAAAAGGTTCATGATTTTAAGTTCGTATAATGGAGTCAAAAGGATCTATATAGACATTTATATCAAAGATAGCATGAAAGAAAGATGAAGACGGTTCATAGATTTGCATCAATACATCTTCATAGCGACTTAGGCTTCTTAATTACAGATTCTTCAAGGATTATGCAACTAGTAAAAGAAAAGAAACCTGTGGGTGGAGATGGAAGACGGCGTGCAACTCGAAGTGGACGGCGGGCGGCGGCCTTCCTCCTCTCTCTCTGTTTCTTTCTCTCCCTCTCTTTCCTTCCTCTTGCTGGACGTTCTGCTGTGCTGGGATTTTCTCAACTCGGATTGGATCAATGTCGGATTAATGCTTTGGAGCCTATTTGGAGCTCCTTTTATAGGCCAAACAATGCCTAGTTGCTACAAAAATTCACAAGGTAAGTTGCCTTAACAGGCGTGGCTGTATTTTGGCAGGTGAGGTGCTGGCCAATCCTTCCAAATTCTCCCTTATTCGTATTAGGCAAGTGTTGTGTTGTGCACAACTTTCCAAACCTGCCACTTAATCCCTTTTTGGTTAGTAGGTTCGGTCAATAGCAGACCTAACTATGTGGGTTCGGTCAATAGCAAGTTGGGATGGGATAATCATCATTGAGACAAGCTGAAGTCGGAGACGATGCTGGACATGGCTTCCGATTGGGAAGGTTATTTGAATATGGCTTCCAATTGGGAAGATTGCCGAAATCACTTGCTACCTTAATATTGCAGAATTCCAAAATACCTCGGGCGCGTTCATCATTGCACACTTTTAACATGCCATATTTCCTCATGGACTCTCCCAACGAGCTTCCCAAACATTGAGACTTTGGTGGACTGAATTTGGTAAATGATCAAAGCATGTATCAAAATCACCAAATCATACCCAAGCAAATCAAACGTCATAACTTGCTAAATTAGATGCAGCACGTTGCCTTGTCTTCGTTGCATGATCTTGCTGGATCAGGCTAAGACAACAATTGACTGAATTTGGTAGTTGCTGATCCATTTCTTCAGACTCGTGTGGGGCTGGTTGGAACAATTTTGATAGCTTGGCTCAATCTCGCTGTGAATGGCCATCCAAGAAATATAGTAAGTTGCCATAATTGGAACTACATGGGTCTTCTTCCTTCCTATTGATCTTGGTAACTCGTGTTGTCTAGTTTTAGTGACTTGGTGATTGAGCTAAGTATGGAAAGTCACCAATATTGAAGATGATATGAATTGGTGACTTACCAAATTACATTCCGAAGCCACCTACGCCCAGCCATATAACTTATTTATGGCAACATTGGTAAGTTTCTTCTCGGTGACTTGCCAAATTTAGTGTCACAACTTGCCAAACCCCACATTGCTTTCCTTTTTCTTGGCTGATGATGCCTTTCCCTTCTTGGATGTCAGTCTTCCTTCCGAGTGTCAACTTTCCTTCCTTGGGTGCCAGCTTTCCTTTTTGGCTATCCACTTTCCTTCTTCGAGCGTCGACTTTCCTTTTTTGACACTGACCTTCCCTTTTTGAATGTCGACTTTCCTTTCTAATACCTGAAAGTAAAAATGATAGGTTACCTTGCCCAACAACGTCAAAATTGGTAGGTGCTCGATCGTTGCCTTTTTTTAGTTCATGCCATCTCCTCTTTCCAGGGAATTTGCCTCTTTTCGGTCCGAATTTATATATGGCAAGTTTCAAACACTTTATAAAAAAAAGAATATTTTTATATTTGAAAACATCAAATTTTATGAAATCTTCAAATATTGCTTTGGAAAAGCACTGGGTTTCACTCCCAGTTTTTGTTTGCAAGAGTGGTATACTTTTGCTCCGTGAGTCAGTCTATAACCACCTTGACCATTTAACCCTTCTCATGGGTTTGGGGTATCGAATCACTTTAACCACTTCAATGGGTATAAGGTATTGAACCACTTTAATCCTGGTTATCAGGTCTTGGAATGAGACCCTTCTTAATCGGGCGAATTTCTAAGGTCTGGTTGGTTTAATTTATTTTTGAACATCAGGAGTTTTGGAATTTCATAAATTTATAATTTGCAAACATTTTGTGTTTGATTCCCAATGTTACCTTTTTCATTTATTTATATAAAAGGAATTGTTTGAAATCATCTTCTTTTTGAAGGCAATCACTTAAAAAGGCAAAATCCTGCCAATTTGGTCTTGAGGGCAAAATCATCATTTTTATAAGATTTTGTCCAAATTCGAATTTTTCTGAAAGGGATGCAACATTCCATCATTTTGAGGCTGCTATAAAATTTTGATAACAAAACAAGCTCATTTGATGCATTTTATTTACAAACCCAAAGCTGCCAAAAATAGCCAATTTTCTAAAAGGTAAAATTTTTTTATTTAAAAAAATTTTGGAGAACAAACTCATGCTCTTTGGTTTCAAGTATGAAAATCAACAAGTTCTGAAAACAGAAACTGATTTTGTTTTCAAAGCTTATTTTCTGAATTTTTTTGAGTGACTAGAGATCTCCAAAATTAATGAAAATTTTATAAGATACATCCTGAAATGTGCACATTCTAAGACACTTTTTGTTTTGAAATTTGGGACTGAGATGATACAGAATTAAATAGATAAAGTGCCTCTGCTTAGACACTCGCAACTGTTCTGTTATAGAAATACTAAGACTCGAAGATAGGTTTGTATCTCGGTGCTCAGAGCTCTAATTTTAGTGAACTCAATTTTATTAGAAAGGTATAGATGTTATCTTTCTAATGAGCTAAGATTCACTTAATTTGGACAATTACAGACAGAGTTATGGGATGATTACCCAGGTTCTATTGCAGGAAAATAGGGTTGACATAAAGGTTCTGAAATTTTCCTGATCTTACACAACTTTTAATACGTGGTTGCATGTTCCTAAAATTCTTGAAAATTTTATTACAAGTGGGCTTGTGTGTGTAGATACAGTGCTAAATTTCAGAGTAATCAGATCAGCAATTTAACAATGAAAAATAAAGTAATCAACGTATGCAGGAATGCTGAAATCCAAAATTTCGTTTTTAGAATATACGTGATGCAAACTCACCCGAATTAAAATGCAACAACACAACGTCCCAAAGTAAATTGCTAAAGGGAAAGGAATGAAAATATATCTATTAGCTTAAGCATAGAGGGGATTAGAGGATATAGAATATTTATAATATATAGAGAGGTAGAATTAAGAACACAAACATATAGAGTGCATAAGCAAGAAATGGAAATTCCAGCACATCTACTTCTTATTACATCATGGGGGGAGACAAAACTCCATTAATACAACCCCTTTTGAATTGAATATGAAGAAGAGATGGAGATGAATAAAAGAAGAGGGATACTTACACGGATTTCTAAGGATCGACTCCCAAATGGTGGTGCACAACTCTCACCTTATCCTCTTTTCACTCTCTCTTGATTGGCAGCACTTAGCCTAATTCCTACACTCTCTTCCCTCTCTAAGATCTTCCCTAGCAGCCCACGACTTCCCAAGATGCAGCCCAAGATGCCCCAAAGCTTGAAGGTGCAGCCACTCTCCAACTCCAAGATGTCTAGATAACTCCAAGATGGGATTCACGCCCCCCCCCCCCTTGGCCTCTATTTATAGGCCAAGGGGGGGCTCTTCTAGGCCCTTCCTTGGGGCGGGTGATCCAAGACCCAAAACCCAGCCCAAGGTCTTCATGTTCACGTGGATGAGTGGTCTCCCTTGGTCAAATATGGACCAGCCCCATGTGGGCTGATTGTTGGTTCAAACCATATACACCTAGCCATGGTTGGCTAGGTCCTAGACGTCTCCAAGTGCAACTGGTTACTTCTTCAACTTGACACGTCCTCCTTTGTTGGCTTGTTCCATTTAATCAAGGCTAGATAGGAGTGTCATTTGATGTTTAGCCCAAGTATGTAGGGTAGACAAGGTTAGGAAAATTTGGTTTGGTCAAGTTAAGGCATTTGATTTAAACTAGGTCATGCTTCTTGTTTAACTCAAGTGACTCAAGCTTAGGACTTAGTAAAGTTCAGCTAGGTTTAGTTTTGGTGAGGCTATCCACTTGACTTGATCTTGGATGAAGATGTGCCTTGATTCGACATGATCTACTCCCTTGCACCACGGCTTGACCTTCGCGAACTCGAAGTGGGCTCCAATCGTTGCCTTAATCTTCGCCTGATTTGCTTAAATCTTCTAGGCCTTATCCTTTTAGCTTTAATTTGAAACCTTTTAAAATCTTTATTTTAAAGAAAAATGTTTTTTTTTTAAAACAAGTCGGCTTTCGAAGTTGGGAGTGTTTTCAGAAAAATTTATTTAAGGTGTTTACACCTATGATACTTGCAAAAATCGTTGATAAACTTTCCCTTAGGGGGTGCTCTTTCGGGAATGGCCAAGAGATTGATGAGACCTTGGGTTAATAAGATGTCTAGGACTTCCGTGAGTGGTTGTACTAGGTGAGTGAATTCTCTTTTTTTAATTTTTGTTTTTGATTTTTTTTATAAGGTTTTTGTTCGAAGGACTTTGAGAGTCCGACCGAGCTTAGCTCTACCCAGACATTTGCCACTTTTTGGGCTTTCACCCCACCTTTTGGTGTGTGTGGCCCATATGCCCCTAGCTTTTCAAACCGAGGTTTTTGAAAACTCGTCCCTTTCCATAAATCTTCATATACTCTTTTTTTAAAATTTGCTTCAAAGAATGAAGCTTTTTTTATCAACTTTTGAAATTTCGAGATTTCATGGAGGGAGAGGAGGGCTTTTAAATCTGTTTTGAAATTTTCTAGGATGAGCATTACTGCACATACCTTGGATATGGGCTCTCTTACTTGGCCCAAAAGTGACCTCCATCTAACGATGAATGCGTATGCATCCTCGTTAGGTGCTTGTTTTGTGTCTCTCAAAGTATTCAAAGTTGGTGTGACTTCAACATTATGTGAAAACTTTTGCATGAAATAATTCGTCAAGTCTTCAAAGTTGGCGAATTGACTCAAGTCATATGAAGCCAACCACTTTGATGCGTTTTCTTTGAGAGAGAGGGGGAACCAGTATATCCATTTTGAAGAGTCATTTTTCTTCTTATAGGCTCTTCGAGAAAAGAGTTATAGGTGAGATCTAGGATCTCCACTCCCATCATACCAATGAAAATTTGGTATGTCATCGTCACTATTAGTTTAGTAATCCGAAGGTAAGAAGTCCGATAGTACATAGGCTCTTTTCTTTTTTCTTTGCCCTTTTAACAGTTGTTGTAGGGCTTTTCTATCCTTGATGGTAAAGGACTCTGGCTCTGGTTCCTCCTCCAACCTAGAGGCCATTTTGGTTTTCTTCACATGTGGGGGTCATTTATGAGTCCTCACTTGTTTTCCATGAGAGGAACAAGACTCAACCGCCTCATCCTCTTGGCTTAAAGCGGCGATCTTTTCCTCTATGTGTTTGAGTTCCCTTCTTAGGGAAACCAGTGAATCATCCCGGTTTTTGAATTATGTTTTTGAAATCTTTTTGGAAATTTGACTTGAAGAGTACGAGACTCGGCTAGACACCTCATATGAACCTTCTGAACTCGACATTATTTAAAAAAGAGTAGACCTGTGCACAAGAAATGGATTAAACACCAAAATTTTTCAAAGGAGTGAATTTTGGGAAATTAACACCAAGCTTGATGAAATCCTCAAAGACCCAAGTTCCACCGGGTATGCCAATTTTGTAGATGTGAAAATTTTATTCCAAAGCCTATGTAGAGGCTTGAAACAAACTTTCTCAATCTACTTCATTTATGCGTGAGCATGCTAGCTAGTTTCACTAAAACTGGCAAAGTATAATTCTGACTTTGTGGGCGATTGTGGCTAAGCGGAATCTTTTAGCCTTAGGCCTTCTTGAACCGATGCTCAAGGGTCAGCCTAGACGCTTTGAGGATTAATTTGTGATGGGTGTATGTTTCCAAAATTCACTTAGAAAGACAATTTTAATCAAAGTAATTCATGCACTTGGTCTAATGAACAAAAACTTTTAAGTTCTGAAAAACAGAAAGTGGTTATGTTTTCAGAGCTTGTTTTTTATTTTTTTTAATAGTTTAGAGATCTCCAAAATTCATGAAAACTTCACAACATATAGAATAGAATGTGGAGATTCTAAGACTACTTTTATTTTGTATTTTTGTGCTATTTTATAAAATTAAATCCAGAAAAGATCATTGCTCAGGTGTTTCAGAACATTCTGTTACAAAAACACAGGGGTTTAAAGAAACCACTGTATCTCGCTTCACAGAGCTTCGATTTCTATGATTTTAGTCTTGTTGGAAAGCTATAATTCCAATGAGACTAATTTCATCAAATTTGTTTCACTATCAACAGAGTTATGGGAAATTTACCAACCTCTATTGCAGGAAAAATAGACTATATAGAACTGACTTTGAATTTTACCAATTGTTTTCTATTTTATTCACGATGTTACATGGCCCTAAAATTCTTAAAAATTTTATTACTAGTGGAGTTGTGTGTGTAGATTCAGTGTTCCAAATGTCAGATCATTTGGAGTAGTGGTTCATAAATGAAAAATAAAACAACAGACATATGCAGGATGTTGGAAAACAGAGTTTCAATTTTTTTTAGAACATACACGCATGCATCCATCCAAATTTAAAAGCAATCCACAACTAAATTAAAGCAAATGAATGAAGAGAAATGAATATAAATACATATTTAGCTTAAGCATAGAGGGGATTAGGAGATATAAGAGTGTATAAAATATAGAGAGGTAGAGAAACATGAAAACAAATAAGTAGAAGGCATAAGCATAAACAAAATGAAATGTGCAGCACTTCTACTTTATTACAACATGGGGGGAGACTAGACCTCTATTAATACAGACCCTTTTCAAATTGAATATGAAGAAGAGAGGATTAAAACCAGTAAAAGTGAAAGGAAACTTACTCACACGTTCTCTAATGGCACACGGCTCCAAAGAGGGGACGTTTCCTTCTATGGCTTCCTCTCTCACTCTCTTTTCTCTCTCTCTCTCTCTCTCTCTCTCTCTCTCTCTCTCTCTCTCTCTCTCTCTCTTGTTGCACTACCTTCTCTATCTCTTGGACCCCTTCCTACACTTCTCTGAAGGCTTTGCAAATCCCTCTAATACTGGAAATTGTCCCCCCTTGGCCTCTATTTATAGGCCAAGAGAGGGGGTTGCTAAACCCTTCTTTGATGTGGATCAATGGGTCTCTTCTTGGCTCCATCTTTTCCAATCCAAAGAGGCATGATTGCACATGGCCTCAAGTGATCTTGTGGTCCCCTAGGTCAAGGAGAGTCCAGCATATACAACCCTTGACTCGAGTGGGTGCGGTCCTTGGCTTGAGCTAACATGATTTAAGTCCAACTGGCTAGGTGGGTTTGAGTCCAATCAGCTAGGTGGCTGGGTCATGGTGAGGCATGGCCTCTTGTTTTGGTCCAACCAAGGTAGGTTAGGTCTAGCTGGTTGGGTTAGGCTTAGCTAGTGTGGTTCAGCCAAGGTAGGTTAGGTCTACCTTAGTCGATGGGTTGTGCTTTGGTCGAAAGGGTTGGAGCTCGGTAAAGGTTTGGTCAAGCAAACCGTGATGTTTCAATGTTGTCAAAGGGGCCCTTGGTCATGGTTTGGTCAAGGTGATTTGGTCCAACTTAAGCTAAGGTGATGTGGTCAAGCACGTTAGGGTGGGTTTGATCAAGAGGTCAGTTGGATTTGTTGAGGCAAGTGAGTCCAAACGACCAAGGTGTAGTCTCTAACCTTGATGTGACCTTTGATACAAGAGACCCTACTGGTCGTGCTCGATCTTGGGCATGGCTTGGCCTAGCAAACTTGGGCTAGACAGATGCTTGCTTCCACTTCGAGGTTTTGACTTGGCCTTTGTCAGTTCCTTGCTTTAATCTTCTGTTAGGTCAGGCCCTGAGTCTTCGGCATTGCTTTCGCTCCTTGGTTCTTGATCCATGTTGCATTTCCTCAACCTTATCCTTTTTAAATCATGATTTAAAACTTTAAAATCCTTTGAATTTCCAAACATCTAAAATCCCTCTTTGATTTTGTGAAAATTTATAAGCTATATTACAAATCGGGACTTTTGAAAACAAGCTTGTTGTTTTGGAAATTCTGAAACAGGTGGGGCTATATTTCGAAAATATTTTAGGTGTTTACAGATGCCCCTCTTTGGCATTAATCCAAATTTATTTGGATAATGGCAATGAAAAAACACCCTTTTGATATTTTACCCCTATTTATGTGTTTCTAACCTTAAATAAACTTCATTTAAAATTCCATGATTAGTTTCACTTGTTTTTATCCAAAAGAGAACCCTCTCAACCTAAAATTAAAAAGTTATTTTTATTTTATTACTCCATGAGATTTTATTAAAATAAAAATTATATATATTAGATATTTACTATAGGCTAGTTTTTATATTTATGATACATAAAAATTTCAGAAGTTGCCCAAATTCATGGAGTATACTTGTCATGCTCTGCTTTTGTTCTTATCGCTATCATTTTGCTAAAAAGCTCTATATTTATATTTATATTTATTTTTGAAAAATAAGATAAAAAGAGGGTCTTTATTTAAAAAGCTCATTATACATTTATGTACATAGCTCAAGACTTGGCTTAATAAGCTTAAGTCTTATTTTTGCCTTCTTATTTTTACCTATCCTAGGTGACCCAAGCCTATCGAGTCTACATTTGTTCTGGTTGACCCATGTTGTGGTGCTAAAAATATTTTTTGAGTCAAATTACTTAGTCAGGCATTATATTAAAAAATCAATTTTGAGCCAAACCAAGTTTACCTTAGTCATGACTCAATTCACCATATTGGAATTAACTCCACATCAAGCCACAATGGGTCATTCTATTTGAATGCTTCAAGGTCAATAATTATGAAAATGTATTAAGGTTTCAAAACAAGACAAACACTCAAATTGGAATAAGGCCACCCTGGGAAGCCATCTAAGCCATGTGAAGGGGCCATGCCATTCAGCTATCAAGCCAAAATTGAAGCCACATATGGTTTTAATCAAAGGAGGATTATTTCAAATCTTTAAAGTCTTATATTTAAAATTGTTAGAGATATTGTAGGGATCAAAATTTGGTCATTTCTTATCTCTAAGGGGTTAGATCCCCTCTATAAATAGGCCTCTTTGCCTCCCTTTATAATCAACTCTCTCATTCATGAAGCATTAAAATCATCTCTCTCATTATCAAGCAATAATAATATTTCAAGTATCCACCAAGTAAGGTCGTCTCCTTCTCTCTCTCCTCTTTTTTTCATCTGTTTTTGGTGTGTGTTTAAGAGATCCATCACCAAGGAGAGACTCTCCTAGGCCCAGGACATACTCAAGTTACCATCATTACTCCATAAATCAACCAATCATCAAGGAAAGGCTTGCCAAGGAGGACTGTTATTGTTTGACGCACCCAATCTAGTTCCTTTGCAATATTGCCATACCTTAGTAGCATTGATTCTTCATAACATGCATATTCATATCAGCCACATCAAGTCTCTCAAATACATCTTGATTGCCATTAATTAGGTCCTAAGAATCCATTAAAACCCTTGGTCGTTGCATCGATTCCTTTTAAATCATGTTGCATATTTATTCTTTAGTTTTGTTCTTACATAAATAGTTTAATTCTTTGTTAGGTTAGAATTATTTATACATTATATTTAATTCACACATGTTCAAGATGCTATTCTTACATCCTCCTGCATAGTTTTTCTTTAAATTTCTTCCACATTTGATTTTATAAAATATTTAAAATTTGTGCACACCGCATATCAGGATCTCTACATATCAGGATTTTCTTTGTAATTGGATTTTCTATACCCTAGAATTTCTTCATCTTAACACTTTTATAATCAGTTGCATATTCCCATTATTGTATAATTGTTGATTAGGGAATTATTTTGTTAGGATTGATTCTATCCATATCCATATTAAGTCCATAACCTAATTAGAATCCTTACCCATATTAAAGATCCATATTCAATTATACCCAAAACCAATAAGAATAAGAACCCTTTTTAGTCACATTTCAATTGAAGTGTGTAGGTATTTTTCCTTTTACTATCTGTAGACGTTGAAATTTTCACTCCAAGCCTATGTAGAGACTTGAAATGAGAATTTCTAATCTACTCTTGCGCGAGCGTGCCAGCTAGTTTTCAAAAACTAGCAAAGTATACAAACCAAATCCGACTAAAATGACGATTGTTGTTAAGCGGGCTCTTTTCGCTTTAGGCCTTCTTGAACCAATGCCATGTAAACGCCAATATGATGGCAATGAAAATACCCCGTCATCCACATTGCATTCCGTGGTCAGCCCCTGGCCATTCACCATGTCGGCGTTTGACATCATAGGACCAATATTTCCACATGCTTCAAATGGGCATAGGTTTATCCTAGCAGAATACTTTTCCAAATGGGTTGAAGCTACCTCCCTAACAAATGTTTAGGGGCAACATGTAGTGGCGTTCATTAGGAAAAATATCTTGGCTCGCTTTGGGGTGCCAAAAGACCTAGTGTCTGATAATGGCACCCCTTTAGAAACGAGAGGATGGTTAAGTTATGTAACATGTATGGCATAACTCACCACTTCTCATCGCCCTACTACCCTCAAGGCAACGGCCAAGCCGAAGCCACCAATAAGACTCTCATAAGCATCATTGAGAAAACTTTAGAGAAGGGTAGGACGTGGCATGAGAAGTTGGATGAAGCCTTATGGGCTTATAGGACTTCCATCCGTACTCCCACAAATGCCACTCTATTTGAGTTGGTCTATGGCACAAACGCCATTCTCCCCATTCATACCAAAATTCATTCATTCCATACATCCATTGCACTCGACCTTCCTCTAGAGACACTACAGCATGCTAGAATGGCCGAGCTTGATTTACTGGATGAGCGAAGGCTCCTTGCCATGGATCATGCACATGCATACCGGCAAAGGGTAGCCCAACACTATGAGAAGCATATGAGACCTCACCACTTCAAAGTGGGAGACCTTGTGCTCAAAATCATCCAATATCGTGGCCCACATCCCCTTGGAAAGTGGCGGCCCAAGTGGGATGACCCTTATGTTGTACGTGGAACCACCACAAACAATGCATATTGGCTAGTCGATGTTGAGGGTAGGAACTTAGCCGACCCTATGAATGCTCAATTTTTGAAAAAATACTACCTGTAGGGTCTAAGCTGAGCCCTATTTTAAAAATATTTTGAAAACCTCCTTTGAGACTTCGTGAGTGAGGATCAAGGCAAATCGTGCAACCCCGAATGAGAGACTCGATTGCTTGTGAAAAAGCGGAGTTTTCCCAAAACCAATGGGTTACATTTCAAAAATCCTTCTTCTTACAAAAAAAGGCCTGGTTCAAAATAGCAAGATACTTGCAAGTAATACGTGCTATTTCTAAATAGGCTGATCTGGGATGAATCGAGTAGATCCTTGGGATAAGTCCTTCCCCTCTTCTCTTCTCTTCCCCAAAAGGAAAACTTGGCGAAAATTGAAAAGGGAAAACACTACAAAGATCTCTTTCCCAAAAGAAAGCTGAATCAAAAGAAAAATCGCTTATTCTATGAAAAAGAGGGAATAAAGAAAAAATACTCCCAAAGGGAGACCCTCTATGAAAAACAAAAAAATAGCCAAAAAGCTCAAAAGGGGCAGTTTTCTGCCTCTTTTCCTTAAACCACAGGACACTCCAGAAGGTGGTAAACTCTTTCCCATCCCTGCGACTTATCCCAAGGTGAAGAAAGGTTCATTCTAAGGAATCCTAAAATAAAAATAGGATTTGCTTACTTGAATCTCATCTTGTTTGAGAGTTAGACATCTGAGTAAGGCGTAGGAATTTTTGAAATATGGCTTGATTTTCGAATAAAACCTCTGCTAGATTAGCGAGTGTCAAGAATCAAGTAAAGGGAAAACATGAAAAGCTGAAATCCTTAGGATTGAAGCTAAAAGGAGCTTTCCTCTTTCAAAATGAGTTTTAGAAAATCCTCGAACATCGAGCAGCATAAGACCAGTTGACTTGGTGCAACCGGTCTTCATAAGACTCCCAAGTTCGACCATTACATTAAGTCTCTAGGAGACCATACTTCCTAGCATAACATCCCATGCCACTCATTCATATTCACGCAGGGACCTGTGCATCAATCCCTTTCAGGACTAGCACCATCTTAGGCAAAGTCCCCTTTGGCGAAAATCCCCTCTTACTGGGCTTAAAATAAATGCTTTTCTCAAAACTAGGATGATCCCATATTCTCGAGGACAAATCCAGGGAGACAGCAAACAGGGGTGTTGTCGTCTTTGCCATCATCCAAATAAATTTGGATAATGCCAAAGAGGGGCATCTGTAAACACCCCAAAATAAAACGAATTTCAAAACCAAACACCTGGTTTTAAAATTCATTGCAAAGCCAAATTTTGGGAGATTTCGAAAACCCAAGGATTGTAAAAGCTTTAAATTTTGTTAAAACCCCGTTCAAATTTATTTTTATACATATAGGCCAAGTCCCAATTTTGCAAAAGCCAAATGAAACAAGTGAAGCATGAAAGACGACACCTGATCAAGAAAGAGCCCAGAAAGCAACTCCAAAAGCCTGAATGCCAAAGTAGCATAAAAAACAGGTTTAGAAGCATAAAAGCAGCACCCTGGCCTGATAAAAGTTATGGTCAAAAGGCAAAAGGAAGGCCCAGGCCTAAAGCAGACTGCAAGCCCAACACACCCAGAAGCCAAGTTAAGCACAGTCATCCAAGCAGCAGAAATCCAAGCCAAAAACGATGAAAATAAGTATAAACGAAGTCCAAAAAGGCGCGATGGAGCTCGGACGACAAAACTGGGGAAAACCCAGTATAAGACAGAGCGCTGATAAAGCCAGGGCCCGCATAAACCGTCCGTCTCGAAATGCCAAGAAGGACTGTTCAGAGAAAATTTGGATTGGATCTGGACCATAAATATCCAAATCCATATCCAAATAGTGTTTGGATTTGGATTGGATCCAAATAGTGTTTGGATCGGATCTTGACCAAAATATCCAGATCCATATCCATATAAATGTTTGGATTTGGATCGGATCTGGTCATAAATATCCAGATCCAAATCCAAATAGTACTTGGATTTGGATTGGGATCTAGATCTCAAACCCATATCCAAACCCAAGACCCACCTCACTTGCCTATAAATAGAGGTGAGGGGGTCTCCAAGAGAGATTCACGTGAAAGTGCTTGGAGGAGAGAGAGTGAGTGATAAACCTAGCCATGTTGGCTTAAGGGTGAGTTGGGTTCAAACCTTGTGGGCTGCAACCAAGGTGGGCTCGATCAAGGATGGCTGCAACCGTGGCTTGGAAGTGGGCTCAACCAAGAAGGACCGGCTCCAAGAGGTAGGTCTCCTAACCCTAGCCTAATCTTAGCCTAACCACCTAACCCACATCACTAAACCTCACCCTAACTAGACTAAACCTAGACTAAACCTAGCCTAACCCACTCAAACTACCCCTAAGCTAAACATCAAAACCCCGCAACCCCGGCCAGACACCCGCGCCCTGTCTGCGCGCCCCGCGTCGACCTACCACACGCCCCGGCTCAGCCTGTGCGGCCCTGTGGTGCCTTAGCGCACCAGTCGCCCCCACCGATGCCCTGCCGCGCCACCCGCACCCCTGCGGTGCCCCTTAGCGCCAGACGCCCGCGCCCTGTCCGCACCCTGCCTACCGCACCAGTCACCCGACTGTCTTGCTGCACCGTTGCAGCACTGACCTACCTATCTTCCACCCGTGACTCAACCTTAGAAAGCCATACCTTAGGAGCACCCCTACGACTAGCCCCCACTAGGTAGTGACTAGCCTTAGCTAAGCCACCCTTTGGCCATGACCTACCCTAGGACCGACCTTAGAGCCCACCCTTTTGGCCGAACCCAAGCTCCCAACCTACGAGCCTTCCCAAGCCCCACGCTCTCTCTGAAACCTGCCTAGGGAGACCCCTCTTGGCTGCCCAAGGTGGACGCAAGCCCAAGCATGAGCAAGGAGAAGAAAAGCCCGAATCACTTGTAAGTATTTAAAATTTGGTATTTACATTACTCCTTTCATATACAATTCAATTCGGATACGGGGTTGTATTAATGGAGTGTTGTCTCCCCCCGGGATGTAATATTGGTGCTTGACACATGAGACACATACGTGCACTTGAGCCTTAGCTCTTATCTCGTACATGAGACACACACGTGCACTTGAGCCTTAGCTCTTATCTCGTACACAAGACACCCACGTACACAATTAAGCTTTCACTCTTACTCCAAAGACTCTAGTAAGAGCCATATAAGCTGCAATTTCATTCGGGTTATTACTTTAAGTTGTGTGAGTTTGTCATTTCAATTCCACCCTTACACACAAAGGGCTCTTGCTCAAACACTCTCACGCACATTTTGGCCTTGGCAGCCCTTAAGATATAGACATATCTATATACTTTCAGCTGCGTGAGTTTTACGGTTCAGTTGTGTACGTCTTTACATTCCGGGTTGTTAAATTTCAGTCGTGTGAGTTGTCTTTACATTTATACACAACACACACGCACACATTGAGCCTTTCCGCTCTTATATGTATATTTCCCCATTCTGTAAGTTAAATTTCAGTCGTGTGTGTGAGTTGTCTTTCCATTTACACACAACACACACGAACACGTTGAGCTTTACTGCTCATATATATACTTATATTTAAATTTCGGCAAGTTCAATTCAAGTCGTGTGAGTTTGTCATTTCAATTCTACACTCACACACACATGCATTGAGCCTTTCCACTCTTAATATAAGTATATCTCCCTTCGACAATTTACATTCAAGTCATGTGAGTTGCCTTTAAATTTCGGGTGTTTCCCTTTAAGCTATGTCTTTACATTTTGGGTTTTACATTTAAGTTGTGTGAGTTGCTTTCAATTCGAGCTTAGCTCACATCATACCCTTCGAACCCGAGATACTTCGCATACTTGCATTCGTAAGCTTTCGAAAAAGCCCCGAATATCCCGATCAAACACACCAAACTTAGGTCACTTATGCACACACATAGCTGGCTTAAATAGCGTAAAAACAAAGACTTGGATACGTACAACCCACGTAAATACAATCTGCAAATAGGCATACAATCGACAAGATACTTTCGTGTTCTTTTCAAAAGTCCATGCTGGTTAAAAATCGAGATTTTCTAAGCGTTTAAACCGACCCTTGAGCATCAGTTCAAGAAGGTTTACAATGAAAAAATCCCACTTGCCCACAATCGCCCAAAACGTCAAATATTTCCAAAAATCCTTTGCTAGTTTGAGTAAGCTAGCTGGCATGCCCTAAAGCGATGCAGATAGGAAAAGGTTCACTTCAGGCCTAAGTACCCAAAGTTAGAATTTTCATGTCTACAGGATGCATTACCATCGTATCCAGTGATAATGATGGAACTTGGCTCTAAACAAGACATGGTAACTCCTACTTGAAAGGCCACGTACAACGGAAGGACGTTTAGACCTCCTCCCTCATCGACCAAGCACTTGTCTAGAGTGTGGTGATTCAAAACCACCTCTATATGCAAGGCTTGATTAAGGGTCATATATGGTCTTTCCACTTCATCCTCCGTAAACACGATGGGGGCCTTAGCACATATCAGCGAGACTAAGAAGGATAAGGACTCGGGAGTAATGGAGGGGTTAACCTTGGCCCTTTCTAAGATCCCTTCTACGACTTGTCTATGTCTAGGTGAGGTTTGGATCAACTCTAAGATAGACATGTTTGTGGCAATTTTTGAAAGGTGAAGTTCAAAATCATAAGGGGTTAACACCATGTTTTTACCCTTGTTCGTGCCATGAGGTACATTAGGGATGCATGCCTTTGAAGGGCCGGGTATAATGACCACTTCCTTGATAGGATTTTTAGCTAAATGTGGGGGTTGATAGATCCGCCCAGACCTAGTCGCCTCACCCACACCTTCCCTAAGGCTCGCTCCTATCTTAGCTCTATTTTGATGCTTTGGAGTATCATGAATTTCTAATAAGCCTCTAACCGGGGGCGGGACTCTAAGCGCTCCCCGGATCACTACTTGCTTGGCTTTTTTTATTACGAGAGCAGGTGGTGTGTGGTAAGTAGTGTGTATCATATGCAATGCATGCTCCATTCCATGAGCCATAAGTGGGATAAGGCGTACCTCTTTTCCCTTCCCATTGGTGCTTGCATGATTCGGAAAGGATTCCTTTAGAACCGCTTCGGAGGGCTCCGGTTCTTCCGTGATGTGGAGCCTTTCTTGCTTAATCAAGTTCTCGATTTTGTTCAAAAGGGCGAAACATTTATTTGTACCATGGCCTTTGAGCCTATGATACTTGCAAAACTCGTTCAAAAATTTCCCTTTAGGGGGTGGTCGCTCGGGAAGAGCAGAGAGAGTGACCAATCCTTGGGCTAGAAGGAGGTGTAGGACTTCCATGATAGGTTGTACTAATTGAGAGAACTCCCTCCGTTCAAAATTCCTTTGAGGCTTTTTGGTATGTTTTCCTTCGAAATTCTTGGAAGGGCCGGTCGGGCATGGTTCCATGCGGACATTTGCAATCTTTTGGGGTTTTGCCCCATTGTCCACCATGGGTGGCCCATATGCCCCTTGTTTTCCAAATCGATTCTTTTGAAAAGTTCTCCCCTTCCATAAAAACTCGTAAACTCCCTTTTTCAAATTGGCTTCGAAGAGTGAAGCCTTTTTTATAAGTTTTTAAAATGTTGAGATTTCATGGAGGGAGAGAAGAACTTTTAAATCAATTCTAAAATTTTCAAGGATGAGCATCATGGTGCATCCTTCAGAAATGGGCTCCGTTACTTGCCCTAGGAGCGACCTCTATCTAACGATGAATGCATGGGCATCCTTCGTTTGGCCTTTCAATAATTGTTGTAAGGCTTTGTAGACATGGAAAATCCTCACTTCTGGTTCTTAGGCCCGAAGTGAACCTTTTCGTGTGTCTAAGTCGTATTTAACAAAAGGGCGTGCCAGCTAGCTTGCTTAAGCTAGCGAAGAAAGTTTTTGAAATCTGACTCTATCGGGGCGACTGTGAGCAAGTGAGCTCTTTTCGTCGTAGACCTTCTTGCACTGATGCACAAGGGTCAATCTATATGCTTGGCAAAGTCTTTTGATTTAAACCTCTTTGAAAAATACCCGAAGTGTTTGGGCTTTGTATGTACAATTGCAAGTTTTATTACACGTGGGATTTGCACGTGCCTATGTCTTTCTTTTTATGCTTTTTAGGGCCAACAAGGTTTGTGCACAAGTGACCTAAGTTGGGTGATTTTTGCACGAGAGTGTGGGGTTTCGCTTTGATGCAATATGCGTCCTAACTCGTGGTATGACATATATGCAATGCAAACTCACACAACTCCAAAGGGAAAACCCGAATTGAAAGACAATGCGGAAGGAAAATGACTTAATGTAAATTTGCAAAAGGGAAATTGCAAAAGGGAAATATGGCTATATCTTAAGAGCGGAAAGGCTCAATTGTGCAAGTGTGTGCCGTGTATATATGGAAAGACTACTTACACAGCTGAACCTTAAAACCCAAATCTTAAAGACATAGCCGAAGGGAAATACTTATAATATATATGGGCCCGAAGGTCGCCAACGTGTGTGTGGGTGTTGTGTGTATATGGAAAGACAACTCACATGACTTGTAATGTAAACCCAAATATAATTGCACTATGGCCTTGACTAAGGTCTTGGGAGTAAGAGCGAAAGCTCAATGTGTGTGAGTGTAGAATTGAAATGCTACGCACACAACTTGAATTTAAACACCCAAAACGAAATTGCAATATGGCCTTAACTAAGGTCTTGGGAGTAAGAGCGAAAGCTCAATGTGTGTGAGTGTGGAAATTGAAAGACAACACCCATGACTTGAATTTAAAACTCATGCAACTTAAAACATATAGGTAAAACTATATCTTAAGGGCTGATTAGGCCCGTCTATGTGCTAAAATTGTGTGCAACTAAGAGCAGAATAGGCTCAAGTACACATGTGTGTGGGTGTGCCAAACCACATTATTATAAGCGGGGGGAGACAATGCTCCATTATTACAACCCCGTATCAAATTTAATTAAACATAAGCAAGTTCATAACAAGGACCGAGTTAGGCACTTACGTGTAACCGGTCCGGGTGTAACTTGCTTGGCTTTGGCCTAGTGAGTCGCCTTGAACAGCCGAAGGGGAGCTCCTTGAGTGCGTGTGGTTGCCAAGTAGGGTCTTAGCAGAATGAAGTGTCTTTATGAAGGCCAGGTGGTAGGCGCAGCAAGTGGGGATGTTAGGTGGGGTTGTGGTAGGTTAGGGTCTTAGCTAGGTGGTGGCAGGTTAAGGGTGAAGGCTTAGCTAGGGGCTGGGAAGTGGACGGCTAAAGGAAGGTGGTGAGGTAGGGTGTGAAGTGGCCGGGTGTATGGGAGATGGCTAGGGTGCAGCAATGACGGGTGATGGGGTGTGTGGCTGGGTATGAAGGGGAGAGGAAGACAGGTTAGAGGGGGCTGAGATGGGGGTATGTAGACGCAGCGAAAATCCCCGCCTCTTTGCCTTTTCAGGGCTTGGAGCGGATCCTCTCGTGTGTCTAGGGCCTATTTATATAAACAGGGCGTGCCAGCTAGCTTACCTAAGCTAGCGAAGATATATTTTAAACTGACTTCTAATCATGATGACTGTGAGCAAGTGAGCTCTTGTCGTCGCAGACCTTCTTGCACCGGTGTGCAGGGGTCAGTCTGTACGCTTTAAAAATTCGAGTTTTTAGGGTATAGAAAGCCTACGAAGCGGTTCGAGGTGTCTAATTCGGGTCTTTTAGATACGATTGCAAATTTTAGATCACGTGGATTTGCACGTGCCTAAGTCTTTCTTTTTATCCCTTTATGGGCCACCTAGTTTGTGTGTTATGAACACTCCACTCCATGGGCGAATTTGAGCGGGGCTTGCTTTGCTGCAATATGCGTCCTACCTCCTGGTATGGCATAGATGCAATGCAAACTCAAGCTACTCCAAAGGGAAAACCCAAATGTAAAGACAATGCCGAAGGGAAATAACTGAAGGGAAATGACTTGTAATGTAAATGCCGAAGGGAGATACGTATATAGAGTATGTATATGGGCCCTTACTTGGGTCTTGCAAATAAGAGCGAAGGCTCAATGTGGGTGCGTGCTTGAATTCAAAGACTTACACACACGACATGAAATTAAACCCAAATATAACTTGCAGTATGGCCTTGATTAAGGTCTTGGGAATAAGAGCGAAAGCTCAATGTGTGTGAGTGCTTGAATTGAAGTACTACGCACACGACATGAAATTAAACCCAAATAGTATAACACGACCCTTACTTGGGTCTCTAAAATATGAGCGAAGTGGGAATCGTGGCAACAAGTGGAATGGCTGGTGTTAGGGTGATATGGTAGTGGATTAGGTGGCTGAGAGTGGAGAGGGAGTGAAGAAGGAGTAAGGTGGAGTGTAGGGTACTAACCGAGTGAAGGGGTGGTGGCGGATGGAAGGGGAGGAGCCGGGTGGTTGGGATGCGCAGGGTGGAGTTCGGCCGGGTGATGGTGGTGGTGGTGCTCGGCTGGGAGGTAGTGGCGCAGGTGGTGGCGGGCTGTGGGGCAAGTGGAGCAAGGCTGGGAGTCGGCTCGGCTAGAGAGGGGAGGACCCGGCTGGTGGAAGAGGGGCTTGAAGATGGAAACCCGCCCCAAAAGGGGGGGGGGGGTTATATAGGGCTGGGCTAGGTCGGTTAGGGCTGGTTTTGAGGTAGTGGTTAGGTGGTTTAGGTAGGGTGGTGTGGTGATAAGGTGGGCTGGAAAGGGTAGGGCCAGATATTTTGAATACAAGGGGTTTGGGTAGGTTGTGTGCTAGGGGTGGTTTAGAGGTTTAGGGTTTAGCTAGGTGGGTTGGTTCTAGGGTGAGGTTTAGTGAGGTAGGTTAGGTGATTAGGCTAGGATTAGGCTAGGTTTAGGGAAATTAACCTAGGTTTAGGGAAGGATTAGGGAAGTGGGTTAGGTGATTAGGTTGGGATTAGGCTGGGATTAGGGAAGTGGGTTAGGTAATTAGGCTCAAATTAGGGCCGGATTAGGGTGGAAGGCTAGGATTAGGTGTTTTTGGTTAGGTTTAGGTGAAGGAGCTCCCTTTGCATGGCCCATGGACCTTAACCACATCATGTTAGTGCAGCCCTAGGTTAGGTTTTGGCTAATTACAAGCTTAAACCCACTTAATTAGGCTAACCCACATGATTAACCCCAAACTTGACACACAAGTCAAGCTTAATTACAACACACACTTGATCTTATCCACCCCCACTCTCTCTCATGCCCATAATCCCACGTGAAATTCAAGTGGGCCCCACCTCTATTTATGAGAAGGTGATGTGGGCCATGGATATGGATACGGGATTGGATTTTTGAATCCAAATCCAAATCTAAGTCCATACAAGGGTTTGGATTGGGATCTGGATATATATGGTCCAGATCCAATCCAAACTGAATTCTGACTCCTTCAAGCTGTGTTCGAAACGAACAATTTGTGTGGGGCCTGACAGCATCAGTACTCCGTCTACGTTGGGTCTTCGCCAACATGATCGTCCGCCTCTGTTTTCGCCTTCCAGAGATGACTTCAAACAATGTTTCGATGATAACAGGGTCTTGGATGTTCGTGATCCTGGGGGTGTGGATTTAATACGAGAGTTGCTGTGCCGGGCTTGACATGTGCTCCGGTTCCAGGCTCTCCTTAGCTTTCCTGGTCCTGTCTGGATTAGGCCAAGCTGCTTCGGGGTTTCAAAAACGTGTTTTAAAAGGTTTTCAAAAGCCATATCATGTATTTTTGAAATATAAAGTTTAAAACATATATACAGGGTTGTCTGGAAGGCTCCTGGGTTTCCAGACTCAAAATGGCCCTTTGGGGCTGCTTTTACGAAACTAGATGGATTTGAGAAATTCATGGGATTTCGGGGTGTTTACAGATGCCCCTCTTTAGCCTTGTCCAAATCGATTTGGATAAGGGCAAATACGACAAACACCCCTTTCAATGTCTCCCTAGATCTAGCCACGAAGAATATGGGATCATCCCTATTTTTAGCAAAATCTCAATTTACAAACTCTGGTAGGAGGAGATATTACGCCAAAGGGATAATACAAACAGTTTCTGGTCCTAAATGGGATCATGTTTATGCAAGTATCATGCGTGGAATGCAGATGTGTGACATGGTGTGGTGCCAAGAGTGGCGACCTCCCAGAGACCAGATGTGGTCGAACTCTAGAGACTTACAAGGCCTGTTGCTCCAAGTGAGCGAATCCTATGCTTTTCGATGTTCGATTCTCAAAACTTATTTACAAAAATTTATTTACAAAAGGGACAACTGTCTTGAGTCTCGATCCTAAGGATCTCGAGCTCTTCGTGCTTGCCCTTGTTTGAGTCTTAACACTCGCTTATCTAGCGGAGGTTTTATAAGAAAACAAGCTGTATTTCAAATTCCTACGCCTTACTTGAAATGTCAAATTCTCAAACAAGATGAAATTCAAGTAAGTAAATCCTATTTTTACTTTAGGATTCCTTGAAATGAACCATGCTTTAGCTTGGGATAAGCCAGGGATGGGAAAGAGATACCACGATCCCTTCTGAAGCGTCCCGTGGTTTAAGTCATAGAAGGCGGAAAACTGCTCTTTTTGAGCTTTTTAGCCTCTTTTTCCTTTTTCTTTTCTTTTTTTTTTGTAGAGGGTCTCCCTTCAGGAGTATTTTTTCTTTAATCCCTCCTTTTCAATAAGAGAATCGATTTTTCTTTTGAATTCTGGTTTCTTTCTTTTGGAAAGATACTTTGAATGGGAAATTCCCTTTGTTTGGGTTTTTGTTTTCCTTTTGGAAGGAGAAGAGAAGAGGGGAGGACTTATCCCAAGCCTACACTCGATCCATCCCAGATCAGCCTATTTAGAAATAGCATGTACTACTTGCAAGTATCTTGTTATATTGAACTAGGCCTTTCTTTGTAAGAAGAAGGATTTTGAAATGTAACCACGATTTTGAAGACTCCACTCTTTCACAAGTGCGAATTCTCTCACTTAGGGTCACACGATTTTGCTTTTTGCACCTTATTCACATGTCTGAGGGCAGCTATCCCTAAAATTTTCGAAAATTGGAATTTAATCCAAATCCTACACATGATACTTCTTTAAGTATTGAATATTGATAGGATCTGCTAAATTCCTACCTTCTACATCGATTAACCAATACGAATTGTTCGTAGTGGTTGCTTGTACAACATAGGGTCCATCCCAGTTGGGATGCCACTTTCCCAGGGGATGTGGGCCACGATGATGGATGGTTTTTAAGACCAGATCTCCCACTTCAAAGTGGCGAGGTCTCACGTGTTTGCCATAATGTCGGGCTATCCTTTGCCGGTATGCACGAGCATGATCTATGGCAAGGAGTCGCCTCTCATCGAGCAAATCTAGTTCGGCCATCCTAGCATGCTGAAGCGTCTCTAGGGGGAGGCCGAGTGCAATGGATGTATGGAATGAATGCAGTTGGGTATGAATGGGAAGAATGGCGTTTGTGCCATAGACTAATTCGAATGGTGTGGCATTCGTGGGAGATCGGATGGAAGTCCTATAAGCCCATAAGGCTTCATCCAGCTTCTCGTGCCACGTCCTACCCTTCTCTAAAGTTTTCTATTATTATGCTAATGAGAGTCTTGTTTGTGGCTTCGGCTTGGCCGTTGTCTTGAGGGTAGTAGGGCGAGGAGAAGTGGTGAGTTATGCCATACGTGTTGCACAACTTAACCATCCGCTCGTTCTTGAATGGGGTGCCATTATCAGACACAAGGTCTCGTGGAACCCCAAATCGAGCCAAGATATTCCTCCGGATGAAAGCCACCACATGCTGCCCCATTACATTGGTTAGGGAAATGGCTTCCACCCACTTGGAGAAATACTCCGTGGCTGCTAAAATAAATCGATGCCCATTCGAGGCCTTTGGAAATATTGGGCCTACGATGTCAAACGCCCACATGGTAAATGGCCAGGGGCTGACCACGGAATGCAATGCAGATGAAGGGATATGAATGGCGTGCCCATGCACTTGACATGGATGACACTTCCTAGCATGATCGTGACAATCCTTTTTCAGGGTGGACCAAAAATAGCCCCCTCTAAGTATTTTCATTGCCATCATGTTGGCATTAACATGACCTCCACATTCTCCATCGTGGAATTCATGCATCACTATCCTAGCCTCCTCTAGGTCGATACACTTAAGCAGAATGCCGGTAAAACTTTTTTTGTATAAAACCCCACCCAGAATGGTGTATCGGGTCAAAATCTTACGGATGAATGCCTTATCTTTGGATGTGGCATCCTCGGTGAATCCCCCATTTTCTAGAAATTGTTTTATGTCATAAAACCAGGGCTTTTCAATAGATTCTGGGTTGTTTTGGCAAATATCCAAGTCGTGTGTGGATGGGTGGGGCGCATGCCATATTTCCAAAGATCTAGTCCCTGAAATGGGATCGACCTTCAGGGCTGAACCCAAGGAGGAGAGGGCATCGGCGATGCCATTGTCCTCTCTTCCTACGTGTGTGAGTTTACACGATTGGAAGGACTGGACCAATCGAGTGGCCAACTCGTGATATGGAAGTAGTTTCTCATTACGTACTTGCCAAATTTGAAAAACCTGGTTTATGACAAGGAGCGAATCTCCAAAGACCTCGATGCATGATGCTCCTAGAGTTTTCTAAATCCTTAAGCCTTGTATGAGTGCTTCATACTCAGCTATGTTGTTGGAACACTCGAAATCTAGGCGGACTGCTATGGGAATCTCGCCCTTTTCAGGGGACATTAGGATGATCCCATCACTAGCCCCCCGTTGGTTTCGTGCCCCATCGAAGTGCATCTTCCACACTTGGTTTTCGAAAGAATTTGCCAAAATGTGGTTTTGAAAATGGTTTTGTAATATGCCTTCATCAGGCATTTCAACAAGTGTGGGATATGCGTCCTCTAAGGGGAACTCTGCCACATAGTCTGCTAGGGCTTGCCCCTTAAAGGAGATCTGGTGATGGTATTTCAGATCATACTCCATTAGAAGGAGTTGCCATTTGCCCAATCTACCCGTGAGAATGGGTTTTTCGAACAAGTGCTTGATTGGATCAAGCTTGGACACTATCCAGATCTCATGATCTAGGAAGTAGTGTCTGAATTTCTGGCAGGCCCAGACTAGGGCCAAGCACGTCTTCTCCATGGCTTGATAATTTCGTTCATAAGCCAAGAGAGTTTTCGAAATGTGGTAGATGGCATACTCCTTATGGGTGTCATCCTCGTATTGAGCCAACAAGGCTCCTAAAGCATTTGCATGCACGGAGATGTATAGTAAAAGCGGTTTTCCTTGCTTTGGAGGGTTCAAAATGGGGGGATTAACCAAGTATGCCTTTCGTCTCTCGAAAGACTTCTGGAATTCGTCATCCCATAAGAATTTTGTGCCCTTCCTCAACAGTTTGTTGAAGGGTTCGCATCTAGTTGCCAGATTCGATATGAATTGGCGAACAGATTGTAAACGACCTTGGAGGCTACGGATTTGGGTGAGATTGGAGGGTAGAGCCATGTCTATGATGGATCGACACTTAGAGGGGTCGACTTCTATTCCCCTTTGGCTCACCATAAAGCCCAGAAGCTTCCCTGATTCTACCCCGAACACACATTTTTGAGGGTTTAGCTTTACTTTGTAAAGCCCAAGCCTTTCGAAAATCTTTTGTAAACATTCGATATGGGTGCATCGGGTTTTGGATTTTGCCAAGAGATCATCTACATACACTTCTACAAGCTCATGAATTTGATCATGGAAGATCGTGTTCATGGCTCGTTGGTATGTTGCGCCGGCATTTTTCAAACCAAAGGGCATGACTGTATAGCAGTACGTGCCCCATGGGGTTGTGAAGGCGATCTTACCCTGATCTCGTGGACTTAGTTTGATTTGATTATAGCCTGAATAGCCATCCATAAACGAAAACATTTCATGATTTGCAGTACTATCGACTATCAAATCTATGTTTGGTAAAGGATAATTATCCTTCGTAGTGGCTTTATTCAGGTTTCTGAAATCGATGCATATTCGAATTTTCTCATTGGTTTTTCGAACTACAACGATATTTGACAACCAATCAGAATACGCAATGGGTTTTATAAATCCGACTTTTAGCAGATCTTCTAAACCCTCTTTGACTTGCATGTGTACATTCGGGTGTATTTTCCTAAGCTTCTGCTTTATGGGTTTTACACCTGCATCTAAGGGAAGACGATGCTCGATAATGCTGGGGTCTATGCCCGGCATGTCTTCATACGTCCATGCAAACACATCTAAATAGGTTCGTAGAAATGCAATGAATGCTAACCTTTCAGTTTCATGCAAGCATGCGCCTATTTTGATGGTTTTGGAATTTGAATCATCCCCTAGGTTCACTTCTATGAAATCTCCTCCTACTGATTGGGAAGGTTTTTCAAAATCGAGAAATTTATGAAATTCTGGGAGCTCAGAAGTGGGATCTTCCTCAAGGGGATCCACTTCTGGGCTTTGATCATTCTCGTGGGCTATACCAGAGGGAATTTGATGCTTGGTTTTCAAAAAGACCTGGTTTTGTACTTGGATTTTCAAGTGATTTCGAAATTTTTGGTCTGGCTATGCAGACGACGTTTCTTTCGAAATCCTTTTCTTTTGCCAAAGTCCTACCAGGAGTAGCTATGTACAAAATCTTTTTGGTATTTTCCAAATTTTCAATTTTTTTGGGTTTTTGTAAAATAAGAACCTTGGGAACTATACAAAGCACTCTTTTTTCGATTTTTTGTTTTTCTATTGTTTTTGGTTTTTCTTGTTTTCCGATTTTTTTGATTTTAAGCTTTTCAAATGTTTTTGTATTTTTAGAAAAGGGATCTTCCGTCATACCTACAAAGGGAAAACACTACGGGTTAGACTCGAAATAGGAGATCTAAATCGTAGGTCTCTTCTAAGACAGGTTTCGGGACACCCTTGACCCAGGTGGTCACAGGGGGTGGCTCTGACGGTATTTGGGGAGTGTAGCCGATCCCATATCGGCTTGGATTGGCCTTAAGAAGGATGGGCTCTAGGAGACCCTGATTCTGCACCCCTAGACTCTTGTAGGGCGTGTAGCCCATGTTCAACAACATGTTCCACGACTTTTTCTTTTTTGAAAAAGTTTGATACAAGTCGTGGTCCTAGAACATGCTGTCATCCATATTGTGCTCATATGGCCTCTTGTCCAGGGCTTTGGAAATAGGGAACGTTTGGGTTTTCCTAGAAAGGTTAGAATCGAGAGGGGGCCTGCTTTGGGCAGCCCCTTCACACATACAACCTTCCTAGGGTTGTTTAACATGAGCCGAGGTGGCTCAATCACAATTTGCCCCAGGTTAGCCTCATGGGCCTGGGAGCTCTTTAAACAAGGGGAGTTTATGATCCCCTGAAGCTGTGGGTGACTCTCACCTAGGATCACTACGACCTGGTCCCTAAAAGGGATCTTGACACACCTGTGGAAGGTGGATGGCACAGCGCACAAACTGGGTATCCAGGGTCTTCCCAACAACAGGTTATAATGGGGGTGGATGTCCAAGACATGGAACACCCCCGTGTGTTCAATCCCTCCCGTTTCCATTGGGAGTTCGATGGATCCTAACGGCCTAGATGCATTCCCATCGTATCCAGTGATAACGATGGGACTTGGGTTTACTGAAGTCAAGGTGACTCCGATTTTATACGCCACATGAAGTGGAAGGATGTTGAGCCCTCTTCCACCATCGACTAGGCACCTGTCCAGAGAGTGGTTATTCAAAACCACCTCGATATGCAGGGCCTGGTTGTGGGATTCGCAGGGTCTATCTACATCATCTTTCGAGAAAGTGATGGGCGATTTTACTCCTAATAAAGCCACTTGGGCAGACAAGGAATTCAGACTTATGTTCGAATCAACCTTGGCCCTTTCTAGAATTTTCTCTAATACCAGTCTATGCTTAGGCGAGGTTTGTATAAGCTCTAAGATAGACATGTGAATAGAAATCTTTGAAGGGTGGTTTTCGAAGTCACAAGGATTTAGGATGACTTTGTCCTTATCTGCTTTTGGCAGAACACTAGGGATACATGCTTTTGAGGGGCCAGGCACACTGACCACCTTTTGAGCACCTTGAAGGTGCGGGGGTTGATAGATCCTCTCGGATCTAGTGACTTCCCCCACGACCAGCCTAGGGTTCGCGCTAAATTTGGCTTTAAGGATGAGCTGAGGAGAACCTTAGATTTTCAAAACTGGTTTTGCCAGGGATTCCACTTTTGGTGGTCCCCGAATGACGACTTGGGCAGGCTTCTTGTATAATAAAGAGTGGGCGCACAAGTGGGTCGACCAGGCTCTGGTTTTTGTGCTAGTTCCTTAGAAATGGTGAGGGTACATACCTCCTTTCCTTTCCCACTGCCATTGGCGTGTTTGGGAATGGGTTCTTTGAAGATAGCTTGAGGTGGCTCAGGTTCCGCAGTGACCTGGAGCCGGCCTTCTGCTATCAAGTTCTCAATTTTATTTAAAAGGGAGAAGCAGCGTTTGGTATCATGGCTTTGAGCCGATGATACTTATAAAATCGGTTTAAATACCCCCCCTTGGAAGTGACTGCTTCGGGGATTTCAGGGAGTTCTATCATGCCCTGGGCAAGTAGGAGGTCTAGGACCTCTGACACAGGTTGCCCCAACTGAGTGTACTCCCATTTTTCAACCAGTTTTGAAAGTTTCGCTCCCTTTTGTTTTCTAACTTTTCAAAATTTTTGGAAGTGCTCGCCACGCCTAGATCCACCCGGACATTGGCGATTTTATGGGGTTTTGCCCCTTTGTCCATTGTGGGTAGCCCGTAAGTGATGGGCTTTTCCAAGCGGGTTTTGGAAATGGCACTTCCTTTCCATAAGTGATCGTATGTCCCTTTTCGTAAGTTAGTTTCGAAAAGGGAGGCTTTTTTTATCAACTTATGGAAAGTTGAGATCTCATGGAGCGAGAGAAGGGTTTTTAGCTCGCTTTTAAAGTTATCCAGGATGAGCATGACTGTGCATCCTTCGGATATGGGCTCTCACACTTGGCCCAAAAGCGACCTCCATCTTATAATGAAGGCATGTACGTCTTCGTTCATGCCTTGCTTTGTATCCCTTAAGGTATTCAGAGTCGGCATGACTTCTACGTTGTGTGCAAATCTTTGCATGAAGCAGTTCGCTAACTCTTCAAAAGTAGCGAACTAGCTTAAGTAGTAGGAAGCCAGCCATTTGGCAGCTGTGCCTTTAAGGGATAAAGGGAACCAATACACCCATTTCATCGAGTCCTTTTTCTTCTTATGGGCTTGACGTGAGAAAAGCTGCAAGTGAGACCTAGGGTCTCCCATGCCATCATACCGATGGAAGTTCGGTATTTCATCGTCACTGTCTATTTCGTAATCCATAGGAAGGAAATCAGACAGGGAGTAGCTTCTTTTCTCTTTATTCTGCCCTTTCAGCAACTGCTGTAGTGCTTTACGGTCCTTTTGTGTGAAGGACTCGTGGTATTGGTTACCTTCCATTACGGAGGCCTCTTTATGCTTGCGAGGTTTTTCAGATTTTTTCTTAGGCCTTTGTTCACCGTTTGATGAACACGAATCGCTTACTTCAGCCTCTTGGCTGAGAGCATCGATTTTCGCCTCAAACTCCCTTCTCAGGTCCTCGATCTCATCTAGTTTTATTTTGTTTTAGAAAATCCTCCTAGAGTGAGAACTTGATGCGCATGAGCCTTGGCTCAACACTTCTTTGAAAACAACACTTCTTTGAAAACGAATCACTTTTCAAGCTTTTTCAAAATGTCCTAAGTACAAACAAAGAAAACAAGTTAAAAACGACACCTCTTTGAAATTTTTTGTAAGCTCCTAACTTAAAAACTCGACTTTTGAAAGGCTCACGTCCCACGGGGCGTGCCAATCTCTGTAGACGCAGCGAAAATCCCCGCCTCTTTGCCTTTTCAGGGCTTGGAGAGGATGCTCTCGTGTGTCTAGGGCCTATTTATATAAACAGGGCGTGCCAGCTAGCTTACCTAAGCTAGCGAAGATATATTTTAAACTGACTTCTAATCGTGGCGACTGTGAGCAAGTGAGCTCTTGTCGTCGCAGACCTTCTTGCACCAGTGCGCAGGGGTCAGTTTGTACGCTTTGAAAAATCGAGTTTTTAGGGTATAGAAAGCCTACGAAGCGGTTCGAGGTGTCTAATTCGGGTCTTTTAGATACGATTGTAGATTTTAGATCACGTGGATTTGCACGTGCCTAAGTCTTTCTTTTTATCCCTTTATGGGCCACCTAGTTTGTGTGTTATGAACACTCCACTGGCGAATTTGAGCGGGGCTTGCTTTGATGCAATATGCGTCCTACCTCATGGTATGGCATAGATGCAATGCAAACTCACTCTACTCCAAAGGGAAAACCCAAATGTAAAGACAATGCCGAAGGGAAATAACCGAAGGGAAATGACTTGTAATGTAAATGCCGAAGGGAGATACGTATATAGAGTATGTATATGGGCCCTTACTTGGGTCTTGCAAATAAGAGCGAAGGCTCAATGTGGGTGCGTGCTTGAATTGAAAGACTTACACACACGACATGAAATTAAACCCAAATATAACTTGCAGTATGGCCTTGATTAAGGTCTTGGGAATAAGAGCGAAAGCTCAATGTGTGTGAGTGCTTGAATTGAAGTACTACGCACATGACATGAAATTAAACCCAAATAGTATAACACGGCCCTTACTTGGGTCTCTAAAATAAGAGCGAAGGCTCAATGTGTGTGAGTGCTTGAATTGAAAGACTTACACACACGACATGAAATGAAAACCCAAATAGTATAGGTCGGCCCTTACTTGGGTCTTTCAAATAAGAGCAAAGGCTCAATGTGTGTGAGTGCTTGAATTGAAAGACAACACACCCAACTTAAGCAAAACCCTACGAAAATTAAAGTATATGTATATATTTATGTATTAGGGGCTGATTAGGCCCGTGTGTGTTCAAAATCATGCACAACTAAGAGAGTGCACGTGTGTGGGTGTGCCAAGCCACGTTATTACAAGCGGGGGGAGACTATGCTTCGTTATTACAACCCCATATCGAATTGAATCTTAAGCAAGTATACAACTAAGGACCGAGTTAGGCACTTACTAATAGCTAGTCCGAAGATGCCTTGCTTGAGTGTGGGCTTGACCTTCGCTTTGGGCTGCAAAAGGGAGCTCCGCGAGGTTGAACGGCAAGGGGAGGTGCTGGCCGGATGTCCTTGGTGCGCGGAAGAGGCGCCTCGAAGATGGCCGGCTGCTAAGGAGGGGCTGTTTTTGGTGTGTTGGGCTAAAGGGCCTAAGTAGGGTCACTAAGGGAGTATGGCACTAAGGGAAGGGAACTAGCTAGGGGAAGGTTATGGCTGGCGGATGGCTGGCCGAATGAAAAGGTGACAGTCGGGTGGAGTGGCCGACTGAGGGTGCTTGGTGGTGGCAGGCTGCTAGGGTAGCTAGGAGTGGTGTAAGAGAAGGGAACTAGCTAGGAGATGGGGTCAGGTGGTAGTGGGTATAGTGGGTGTAGTGGGGTCATGTGGGCAGGTCTTAGGGAGTCGGATAGGGTGACCAAATGGAGCTAAGGTGTCTAGGTGGTGGCGGGTAGTTAGGGTGGTTACGGGCCTGGCCGAGTGGGAATGGTGGCAGCAAGTGGAATGGCTGGTGTTAGGGTGATATGGTAGTGGATTAGGTGGCTGAGAGTGGAGAGGGAGTGAAGAAGGAGTAAGGTGGAGTGTAGGGTACTAACCGAGTGAAGGGGTGGTGGCGGATGGAAGGGGAGCAGCCGGGTGGTTGGGATGCGTAGGATGGAGTTCGGCCGGGTGATGGTGGTGGTGGTGTTCGGCTGGGAGGTAGTGGCGCCGGTGGTGGCGGGCTGTGGGGCAAGTGGAGCAAGGCTGGAAGTCGGCTCGGCTGGAGAGGGGAGGACCCGGTTGGAGGAAGAGGGGCTTGAAGATGGAAAACCCGCCCCAAAAGGGGGGGGTTTATATAGGGCTGGGCTAGGTCGGTTAGGGCTGGTTTTGGGGTAGTGGTTAGGTGGTTTAGGTAGGGTGGTGTGGTGATAAGGTGGGCTGGAAAGGGTAGGGCCAGATATTTTGAATACAAGGGGTTTGGGTAGGTTGTGTGCTAGGGGTAGTTTAGAGGTTTAGGGTTTAGCTAGGTGGGTTGGTTCTAGGGTGAGGTTTAGTGAGGTAGGTTTTAGGTGATTAGGCTAGGATTAGGCTAGGTTTAGGGAAATTAACCTAGGTTTAGGGAAGGATTAGGGAAGTGGGTTAGGTGATTAGGTTGGGATTAGGCCGGGATTAGGGAAGTGGGTTAGGTAATTAGGCTCAGATTAGGGCCAGATTAGGGTGGAAGGCTAGGATTAGGTGTTTTTGGTTAGGTTTAGGTGAAGGAGCTCCCTTTGCATGGCCCATGGACCTTAACCACAACATGTTGGTGCAGCCCTAGGTTAGGTTTTGGCTAATTACAAGCTTAAACCCACTTAATTAGGCTAACCCACATGATTAACCCCAAACTTGACACACAAGTCAAGCTTAATTACAACACACACTTGATCTTATCCACCCCCACTCTCTCTCATGCCCATAATCCCACGTGAAATTCAAGTGGGCCCCACCTCTATTTATGAGAAGGTGATGTGGGCCATGGATATGGATATGGGATTGGATTTTTGAATCCAAATCCAAATCTCAGTCCATACATGGGTTTGGATTGGGATCTGGATATATATGGTCCAGATCCAATCCAAACTGAATTCTGACTCCTTCGATCTTTGTTTGAAACGAACGGTTTGTGCAGGGCCTGACAACATCAGTACTCCATCTGCGTTGGGTCTTCGCCAACATGATCGTCCGCCTCTGTTTTCGCCTTCCAGAGATGACTTCAAACAATTTTTCGATGATAACAGGGTCTTGGACGTTCGAGATCCTGGGGGTGTGGATTTGATACGAGAGTTGCTGTGCCGGGCTTGACATGTGCTCCGGTTCCAGGCTCTCCTTAGCTTTCGTGGTCCTGTCTGGATTAGGCCAAGCTGCTTTGGGGTTTCAAAAACGTGTTTTAAAAGGTTTTCAAAAGCCATATCATGTATTTTTGAAATATAAAGTTTAAAACATATATACAGGGTTGTTTGGAAGGCTCCTGGGTTTTTAGACTCAAAATGGCCCTTTGGGGCTGCTTTTACAAAACCAGATGGATTTGAGAAATTCGTGGGATTTCGGGGTATTTACAGGGTACTAACCGGGTGTGGTGGAGGAGGTGATGGCCGGAGGTGGTGGAAGGAGGTGGCAGCTGGAAGAAGGTGCAGGCCGGTGGAAGTGTGCAGTCGGGTGGGATGTGGAGGTGGCAACCGAGTGGAAGTGCAGTCGGGTGGAGTGGCGGTGGAGGTGGCGCAACTGGGGGAAGGATGGAGTGAGATGGGGTGGAAGAGAGGGCAGGTGAGAGAGGAGAGAGAGGGATCCCCGAGCTACTAAAACCCGCCCCAAAAGGGGGGTTTTTATAGGCATGGGCTGGGGTCGGTTAGGTAGATATTTAGGATATGGTGGGCTGTGGTGGGGTGGTTTGGGTAGGTCGGCTAGGGGGCAGTGGTATGGTGGTTTAGGGTAGGTCGGTTAGGGTGGCTGGGAATTAAGGGTTAGGGTCTAATTAGGTGGGTTAAGGTAGGATTAGGTTTAGTCTAGTTAGGGTCTAGGTGGTCTAGTTAGGTGGGGTGAGCTAGGTGAGGTCAGCTAGGTATGGTTGGGGTGGTTTTGGGTGAGGGTGGCTAGGATTGGGTCAGGCTTAGGGGGGAATGGCTAGGTGAGGTGGGTTAGCTTAGGGCTAGGTCTTAGAGGCATCCCCTTGGCCTTGATCCATGGACCTAGTTGCAGCATGTTGGTGTAGCCCCAGGTTAGGTGTAGGTGCATACAAGCTTAAACCTACACTCTTAGGCTAAACCCACATGATTAACCCAAAACCTGACTAAAAAGTCAAGCCCACCAACTTTCTCACTCATACTTTATCATCCCACTCTCTCTCTCCCCAAGCTTTTCATGTGAATTCTTTATGGGCCCCACCTCCATTTATGAGAAGGTGATGTGGGCCATGGATGTGCATATTGGATTGGATCTTTGGATCCAAATCCAAATGCATGTTTGGGTCTGGATCTGGATATATATGGTTTTCTGACTCCTTCATGGCGTTTCGAAATGGACGGTTTGTGCGGGTTCTGACAGCATCAGTACTCCGTCTTGCATTGGGTCTTCGCCAACATTATCGTCCGCTCTTCTTCTCACCTTCCGGAGATCATTTCGACAAATTTGTTGATAACAGGGGCTTGGATGTCCGAGAATCTGGGGATGATTCTGATACGAGAGTTGATGTGTGTGGACGCAGAAAATTTCCGCTCCTGGTTCTTAGGCCTGAAGCGAACCTTTTCATGTGCCTAAGTCCTATTTAAACAAACAGGGCATGCCAGCTAGCTTACTTAAGCTAGCGAAGATATATTTTAAACGTGACTTCTAACGTGGCGACTGTGAGTAAGCAAGCTCTTGTCGTCGCAGACCTTCTTGCACCGATGCGCAAGGGTCAGTCTGTACGCTTTTAAAATCGAGTTTTGGAGTGTAAGAACCTACAAAAGCGGTTTGAGGTGTTTGATTCGGGTCTTTTTGGTATGATTTTCAGATTTTAGATCACGTGGATTTGCACGTGCCAAAGTCTTTCTTTTTATCCCTTTTCGGGCCACCTAGGTGTGTGTTATGAACACTCCACTAAGATGTGGCGACTTTGAGCGGGAGTATGGGGTTTGCTTTGATGCAATATGCGTCCTAACTCGTGGTATGGCGTATATGCAATGCAAACTCACGCAACTCCAAAGGGAAAACCCGAATTTAAAAGACAATGCCGAAGGGAAATGACTTGTAATGGAAATTGCCAATGGGAAATGACTTGTAATGTAAAATGCTGAAGGGAAATTGCAAAAGGGAAATATGGCTATATCTTAAGAGCGGAAAGGCTCAATTGTGCAAGTGTGTGCCGTGTATATATTGAAAGACTACGCACACTACTGAACCTTAAAACCCAAATTGAAAAGACATAGCCAAAAGGGAAATACGTATATAGTATATATGAGCCCTTACTTGGGTCTTACAAATACGAGCGAAGGCTCAATGTGGGTGCGTGTAAAAATGTAAAGACAACACACACGACTTCAAATGAAACCCAAATATAAATTGCAATATGGCCTTAACTAAGGTCTTGGGAATAAGAGCGAAAGCTCAATGTGTGTGAGTGCTAGAATTGAAGTACTACACACACGACATGAAATTAAACCCAAGGATAGTATAACACGGCCCTTACTTGGGTCTTGCAAATAAGAGCGTAAGCTCAATGTGTGTGAGTGCGAGAATTTAAAGACAACACACCCAACTCAAGCAAAACCCTATGCAACTTTAAAGTATATACATAACTTATATCTAAAGGGGCTAATTAGGCCCGTGTGTGTTCAAAATCGTGCACAACTAAGAGCGAGGTAGGCTCAAGTGCACGTGTGTGTGGGTGTGCCAAGCCACGTTATTACAAGCGGGGGGAGACAATGCTCCATTATTACAATCCCGTATCAAATTTAATTTAATTTAAGCAAGTCTACAACTAAGGACCGAGTTAGGCACTTACTTATAGCTGGTCCGGAGGTAACTTGCTTGAGCGTGGGCTTGGCTTCGCCTTGGGCTGCAAGAGGGAGCTCCTCAGAGTGGCACGACAAAGGTGTGTGGCCGGGTGACAAGGGAGCACGGGTGAGGCGCCTTGAAGCTGGCCGGCTGCTAGGGTTGTGCTGCCGTGATGTCAAGGGCTGAGTTGTCTAAGGAGGGTCACTAAGGGATAGGCTGGTGTTATGGAAGGTGGCGCTAAGGGGAGCCTAAAGGGAATGCCTAAGGAAAATCTAAGGAAGAGGGTGTGGCTGGCCGAATGGGTTGGGGGCAGTCGGTTGTGATTGGCCGATTAGGGATGGTTTAGTGGTGGTCGACTAGGGTAGCTAGGGGATGTGTGGGGAATGGCGAGGGAACTAGCTAGGTTGCTGTGGAAGGTGGGGCTAAAGGTTGGTGGAAAGTGGAAGGGACAGGTCTTAGGGAGCCAAGTAGGGTGGCCGGGTGTCACTAGGTAAAGTCTAGGATCGGGTGATGTAAAGGGTTAGGTCTGGCCGAATGGGTAAGGGTGGCGGGTGGCAAAGGAGGATGCTAAGTGGTGGTGGTATGGGTGGTTGAGAGTGGAGGGGGAGTGAAGAGGAGGTGGAGCTTAGTTGAGATACTAACCGGATGGTAAGGAGTTGGTGTCCAAGGAAGAAGGGCAGCCGGGTGATGAAGGTAGATGGAGCTTGGCCGGGTGATGAGGGTTGCAACGTGGAGTGGAGCAGGCCGAGAGGCAGTGGTGGCACGAGATGGAGCTGGCCGGGGGTAGTGGTGGTGCAGGTGGAGCAAGGTGGAAGGTTCGGCTGGGAGGTGGTTGGCCAAGATCGGCTGGCCCAAGATGGAAGAAGCTCAAAATCCCGCCCACTAGGGGGGGTTATATAGCTTTTTTAAGGGTGGTTGGGGCTGGTATTTGGAGGGTGGTAAGGTGGTTTAGGTGGTGTGTGGTGATAAGGTGGGCTGGTTTTGAGGAGGGGCCAGATATTTTACTTTAAGGGGTTTTAGGTATATGGTGTGCTAGGTTTAGGTGGGGTGGTTTAGGGGTTTAGGGCTTAGCTAGGTGGGTTGGTTTTGGGGTGAGGTTTAGTGAGGTGGGTTAGGTGATTAGGCTAGGATTAGGTTAGGTTTAAGGGAATTAGGCTAGGTTTAGGGAAGGATTAGGGAGGTGGGTTAGGTGATTAGGTTGGGATTAGGCCGGGATTAGGGTAAAAGGCTAGGATTAGGGGTTTTGGCTTAGGATTGGGTTAGGGAGCTCCCTTTGCATAACCCATAGACCTTGTTGCATCATGTTGGTGTAGCCCTAGGTTAGGTTTTGGCTAATACAAGCTTAAACCCACACTAATTAGGCTAACCCACATGATTAACCCCAAACTTGACACACAAGTCAAGCTTAATTACAATCCCCCTCATGCTTATCCTCCCCATTCTCTCTCATGCCCATAATCCCACGTGAATTTCAAGTGGGCCCCACCTCCATTTATGAGAAGGTGATGTGGGCCATGGATGTGGATATTGGATTGGATCTCTGGATCCAAATCCAAATCCACACATAGGTTTGGATTGGGATCTGGATATATATGGTCCAGATCCAATCCAAACTGAATTCTGACTCCTTCAGGCTGTGTTTGAAATGAACAGTTTGTGCGGGGTCTGACAGCATCAGTACTCCGTCTGCGTTGGGTCTTCGCCAACATGATCGTCCGCTTCTGTTTTCACCTTCCGGAGATGATTTCAAGTGATGTTTGCTGATAACAGGGTCTTGGACATTCGAGATCCTGGGGGTGGATTCAATACGAGAGTTGCTATGTCGGGCTCGACATGTGCTCCGGTTCCGGGCTCTCTTTGGCTCTTCTGGTCTTGCTTTGATCAGGCCAAGCCGCTTCGTGGGGTTTCAAAATGTGTTTTAAAAGGTTTTAAAACATATTATACATATTTTAAAGCATATACAATTTTGAACATATGTACAGGGTTTTGTCTGGAAGGCTCCTGGGTTTCAAGACTCAAAATAGCCCTTTGGGGCTGCTTTTACAAAACCAGGTTTGTTTGAGAAGTTCGTGGGATTTCGGGGTGTTTACAATGTGTCGGGCTCGACATATGCTCCAGGTCTGGGCTCTCTTTTGCTTCTTCGGTCCTGCTTTCATCAGGCCAAGTTGCTTTTCGGGTTTTCAAAATACCTTTTTAAGGTTTTAAAAGCTGTATATATATATTTTTAAAACATATATGATTTAAACATATGTATAGGGTTGCCTGGAAGGCTCCTGGGTTTCCAGACTCAAAATAGCCCTTTGGGGATGCTTTTGCAAAACCAGGTAATTTGAGAAAATCATGGGATTTTGGGGTGTTTACAGGCTTTTCTATCTTTGGAAGTAAAGGATTCATTTTCTCATTCCCCTTCTACTATTGAGGTCTCCTTGGGCTTCTTTAATTGATTTGACTTTCTATGAGCCCTTACTTGTTTCCCATGGGAAGAGCATGATTTGACCGCCTCGACCTCTTAGCTTAAGGCAGCGATCTTCTCTCCTATGAGCTTGAAATCACTTCTTAGGGAAACAGGTGAATCCTCTCGATTTTTATAATACATTTTTGAAAACTTTTTTGAAATATGACTTGATGAGCATGAATCTCGGCTCAATACTTCACACGATCCTTCCGAACTAGACATGTCTTGAAATGCTTTGAGATAAGTAAAAACCTGTGCACAAGTGAGAAATTAACACCACGATTTTAAAAGATTTGAATTGGAAAAGTTCTTCTAAGCTTGGAATCCCATAAGACTCGAGTCCCACCAGGCGTGCCAATTCTGTAGACGTGAAATTTTTACTCAAAGCCTATGTAGAGACTTGAAATAAAACTTTCAACTCTACTTAGTGCGCGAGCGTGCCATCTAGTTTTCTTAAAACTAGCAAAAGTTAAATCTGACGGGTGATTGTGGCTAAGCGAGCTCTTTTCGCATTAGGCTTTATTGAACCGATGCTTAAGGGTCAATCTAAGCGCATAGGGATTCCAACTAAGTAGGTGAGATTTCCAAATTCACGTGAAAAGCAAAGGTGTTTAGAATGGAAAACAAGTGCACTTGATTTCAAGTTTAAAAATGAACAAATTCTTAAAAATAGAAAACTCTGTTTTCGGTACTTGTTTCCCGAATCATTTTAAATGTCTTACAAACCTCCAAAAACCATCAAAATTTTATAGGATTAAGCTGAGATATGGAGAGTCTGGGACATCTTTGAGATTATGATTCGGAATTGTGGTATTGTAGAATTAATTCCAGGAAGTATCTCTACTCAGGCACTCGGAATTGTTTTGTTACAGAAATACAAAGACACAAAGATGAGCCTATATCTCAGTGCTCAGAGTTCCAAATTTAATGAATTTGGTCTTGTTGTAAAGCTATAGATGTCAGCTTTCCAATGAACCAAAAATCATTGATTTTGGATACTTACAGATAGAGTTATGGGATGAATACCTAGGCTTTATTGTAGGAAAACGGAATGAAAAGACAGTTTACAAAAAGTTTCTGATTTTGCACAGTTTTAATTATGATGTTGCACGACCCTAAAATTCTTACAAATTTTATTAGGAGTGGGCCTATAAGAAGTGTCCAAAGTTTCAGAATCATTGGAGTAGAGGTTCGGCAATTAAAAATCAAGCAATCAACGTAAGTAGAGATGATGAAAACCAGATTTCAGGTTTTTAGAACATATGTGATGCATAACACACACGAATTAAAATGCAACAACACAACATCATGAATTAAATTGCTAAAGGGAAATAAATTGAAATATACATAATAGCTTAAGCATAGAGGGGATTAGAAGATATAGAGTGTTTATAGAATATAAAGAGGTAGAATCAAGAACTTAAACACATAAAGTGCACAATCAAAAGAAAGGAAAATTTCAGCAATATATACTTCTATTACATCATGGGGAGAGACAAAGCTCCATTAATACAACTCCTTTTGAATTGAATATAAAGAAGATATGTGGAAGAATGAAATTAAAGCAGCACTTACCCGAACTTACACAATCAATCCGCCTCCAAGGTAGTGGCCGACCCTCACTTGGTCCCTTTCTCCTTTGCTTGATCACTCAAACTCTCTCTAAGCCTTGGCCTAGATCCTACACTCCCTTCCCTCTCTAGGCTCTCCCTAGTAGCTCTCAAACTCTCACGAAACGCCAAAGATACAGTACTTTGATTCTCTCTCTAAGGCCACTCTCCAAGATGCCTCTCATACCCCACCCTTGGCCCTAATTTATAGGCCACGTGTAGGTATTCTAGGGCCCTTCCTTGGGGTGGGTGATCCAAGATCCAACCCAGCCCCAAGGCCTTCAATTTTCATGTGATTGGGTGGTCCTTCATGGTCAAAGTTGGACCAACCATGTGGGCTGGGCCTTGGTTCGATCCATGTGCCTTTTGTCCTAGCCATTTGGACTTGAATGCACTTGGCTAGGCTTGATTCAAGGCTGATCATCCTCCTTTGTGGCCTGTATTCACCTTGCTTGATTTATTTTGATACATAAGCTAGATATAGCTTGATAAATCTTAGGAATCATCCCCTCAAATTCAATTCATTTCAACTTGCAAAAGTCGGCTAGCCTTGGTTAAAATGTGGCACTTGGTTCAAGGAAATTGTTGACTAAATTCGATTTGATATGATAAGTACTTGAGCTGCCTTGTGAGAGTTGGCCCATTTGATTTGGCTTTTTGTCGAAGATATACTTAGACTTGGTCCACACCCTTGCTTCTGGGCTTATCCTTCGTGAGCTCGATCCTGGCTTGGAGTGGGCCCCACCTGTTCGCCTGATTTGTTTAAACCATCCAGACTTTGTACCTTTAACTTTAATTTAAAACCTTTAACTTTAATTTAAAACCTTTAACTTAACACCTTTTTAAAAGATTTAAAATCTTCATTTTAAAACAAAAGGTTTTAAATCAGTTGGGCTTTCGAAATTGGGTGTTTAAAAAGTATTTAATTTAAGGTGTTTACAGGAAGATCCCCTCATCCATGAGGAAGATCAAGCCTCCGAGCTTCTCGAATTCCATAGAATCCTTGACTTGGAAAAACTCTCAAATTCCGTAGGAGGGGATTTTTTAGAAATCAACCTAGGGAGTGAGTCTAACCCAAAGTGTGTCAAAATAGGTACTTGTTTGCATGAGCATGAAAGAGCATCATTCATTGCATTTTTGAAATCCTATGTTGATGTATTTGCATGGACCTATGAGGACATGCTAGGTTTAGACCCTAGAATCATAGAACATCATCTACCCCTAGAACCTAATGCAAAACCCGTGAAGTAAAAGCTTAGAAAAATACATCCCGATGTCCATTCCCAAGTAAAAGAGGGTTTAGAAGATCTTTTAAAAGCTGGATTTATAAAACCCATTGCTTACTGTAAACACCCGAAAATAAAAATATTTTCAAAATATCTCAAAAAGGTTCATCAAGCTTTAAAGATTGTTTCAAAGTTCAAAACGTGAAATACAAACTTGTTTGAAGTTTCAAAATTTACAAGTTTCAACCAAACCTATGTTTTGAACTAAAACCCATTTGCAAAACCAAGACAAACCAAGCCCAAATGCCATCATAAAGGAAGGCAAATGCAGCAAATATCTCGACTTGGAAGAAAGTTCAAGTCCCGTGCCTAGCCCGGATGAAGCACACATTACAAAGGACACCCCATTGAGATCTTCAAGTTCAAGCCAAGAACCGAAGAGGGAATCGATTCGGCCAAGTGCACCAAATGGAAAAGGTCTACTTCACCAAATTCACCCACACGGGATGGAAATGGTTCAAGGACCAGCCATACGTGAGAAGTAATTCATCTACTTAAGATCAAGCCAAGACAAGCCAAGCTCACATGGTTTAGCCAAGCCAAGAAGGCTCACACGATTAGACCAAGTTCATGGCCGATCCAAGCCTAGGAACCAGCCCACATGGGGCTGGTCCATTCTATCATGGAGGGGACCACTCAAATGGGTCTCAAACCAAACAAAGGGCTGATCCAATTTGCCCCAAAGAAGAGCCTAGACCAGCCCCTTGGCCTATAAATAGGGCCAAGGGGGCGCATGAGAGCTATCTTGCAAGAGAGAGAGAGAGGCCATCTCAAGGGTGTGTGTTAGTCTAGGTGCTGAAAATTTCCAGCAAAAGGAGGACGTCCACTTCCAACTCTGGGGGAAGAAGAGGGTAGGTAGGTGTGTGCTAAGGAGTTTGGGTGAAGAAGAAAGAACCAAAGTGGCCGGAATTCGCTTGTGAATCTCCGATTTTCTCGTGCCGGAGATTCAATTTTAATGCATCTTCTTCATTCAAGTTCAATTAAATGGGGTTATAATAATGGAGTTGCATCTCCCCCCACGTCGTAATAAGTTAGGATTTACTGTAACTTTCATTTGATGGATGAAACATTAGGCACACACACGCACGCCATGTGTTTGATGTTATGTTTCTTCCTTCCTATATATTATAGACCCTCTATACTTCTAACCCCTTCTATGCATAAGCTATAAATAATTTCAATTCCTTTATATTTCAGCAAGTTTAAACTCGGAGTTAAGTGTTGTTGCAATTTGCTTTGGTGTGAGTTTTGCATTTGCACGTATTCTCTATAAAAAAACTGAAACTCATTTTCTGCATCTGCATTTCTCATTGTTGTATTTTTATTTCTTGATTCTGTGATCCAAACGTTCTGAAATTTTAGGAACACTCTGTGCACACACTTATTAGAAATAAAATTCTCAAGAATTTTAGGGCTATCTAGCCACGTAAATAAAACTGGACAAAACCAAACAAAAATCTGTCCACTGTTTGCACAGTCAGTTTCCCTACAACAGAGCCTGGGTTTTTATCCCATAACTCTATGTGTAGGAGTCTAAATCAATTTAATTTTGATTCATTAGAAAGCTTACATCCATAGCTTTCCAACAATATCAAATTCACCAAATTTGGAACTCAGATCACTGAGATACAGACTCATATTTGAGTCTCTATATTTTTGTAACATGACAGTTCCAGGCACTTGAGAAGTATTGATTCATTGATTTACTGTGGCCTCAAAAGAACTCCGATTTTAAATATGTAAAGTGCTACAGATCGCTCACACCATAAGCTTTATTTGATAAAATTTTGGTGATTTTTGGAGGTCTGTAAGGCATTCATATCAGTTCGGGAAACAAGCCTTGAAAATAGAACTTTCTCTTTTTCAGGACTTGTTCATTTCAAAGTCTTGAATCAAGTGCACATATTACTTCTTGCACAAACACCAACTCTTCACGTGATTTGGAGTTTATCTTGGTTTCAAAACTGAAATTCTCAAGCACTTAGACTGACCCTTGAGCATCGGTTCAAGAAAGTCTAAAGCGAAAAGAGTTCGCTTGCACACAATCGCCTAGAAGTCTAAAATTTTCAAATATTTGCTAGTTTTGAACTAGCTGGCACGCTTGCACAAGCGTAGGTGTGAAAACGTTCATTTTAAGTTTGTCTCATAAACTTCAGAATGAGAATTTTCATGTCTGCACTTACTCCAAATGGTTTTCAAATATTATTGTAGTTCGAAAATCCAATGGAAAAATTCGAATTTGCTATGATTTTAGAAATTTGAACAAAACCACTCCAAAAGATAATTTTTCACTTCCAAACATTGATTTGATAGTGGATAGCACTGCAAATCATGAAATGTTTTCTTTCATGGATGGCTATTCGGGTTATAACCAAATCAAGTTAGTACCAAAAGATTAGGCAAAAACTACTTTTACTACACCTTGGGGCACATACTACTACACAGTTATGCCGTTTGTTTTGAAAAATGTCGGTGCCACATACCAAAGAGCCATAACTACCATTTTTTATGATCAAATCGATGAGCTCTTGGAAGTATATGTGGGTAATCTTTTGGTAAAATAAAAAACCTGATGCACACAGATAGTATCTTTGCAAAAAGTTTTTGAAAGACTTAGGATTTATAAAGACCCTCAAAAATGTGTTTTTGGAGTGGAATCGGAAAAACTCTTAGGATTCATGGTAAGCCAAAGGATAATAAAAGTCGACCCCTCTAAGTGTCGAGCCGTCATAGACATGCCTCCACCCTCCAACTTGACCCAAATCCGAAGCCTCCAAGGTCGGCTCCAAGAAATTAGGAGATTTATCTCCAACCAAGCAACAAGATGCAAACCTTTCAATAGGCTTTTGAGAAAAGGGGTTAAATTTGAATGGGATTTTGATTGCCAAAAAGCTTTTGAAATATTGAAATCTTATTTGGTAAATCCTCCGATTTTAAAACCTCCAAAGCAAGGGAAACTTTTATTGCTTTATGTTTCCATTCATGTGAATGCATTATATGAGGATGATAGTCTTAAGGAGTATGCTATTTACTACATTTCGAAAACACAATTGGCATATGAAAGAAATTATCAAGAAATGGAGAAAACGTGCTTGGCCTTGGTGTGTGCTTGCCAAAAGTTTAGACATTATTTCTTAGATCATGAAATTTGGATAGTGTCTAAATTGGATCCAATCAAGCACCTCTTTGAAAAACCTATCCTAACGGGCAGGCTAGGTAAATGGTAGCTCCTCTTAATGAAGTATCATCTCAAATTTCATCACCAAAACTCCATTAAGTGACAAGCCCTATCCGATCATGTGGTTGAATTGCCTCTTGAAGATACATAACTCATACTTGATGAAATGCCCGATGATGGCATCTTTGCAAATGAATTTCAAAATCATGTTTTATCAAATTGTTTTAACGAAGATCGAGTATGGAAGATGTAATTTGATGGGGCAAAGAATGAACAAGGGGCAGGTGTGGGAATCATCCTCATATCTCCCAAGAAAGGAGAAATCCCAATTGCAATTCGACTAGATTTTTCATGCTCAAATAATATGGCTGAATATGAAGCACTCATACAAGGCCTAAAAATTTTGAAAAATCTGGGTGCATTATGTATTGAAGTCTTTGGAGATTCTATGCTTGTTATAAACCAAGTTTCGAAAATTTGGTAAGTCAAAAATGAAAAACTCATACCATACCACGAATTGGCCCTGCAGTTGGTCTATTCCTTTATTTCACGCACACTCACTCACATAGGTAGAGAGGACAACACTATAGCAGATGCCCTATCATCCCTAGGATCATCTCTAAGAATCGACCCCACTATGGGAATTCGATCCTTAGAGATCTTGCACTTACCCACGCCATCCACCCATGATTTTAAGATTTGCAAAATGACCAAAATTTGATTGAAATGCCTTGGTTTCAAGACATTAAAAACTTTTTAGAAAATGGAGATTTCCCAAATTTGCTTCTTGTAAAGGCAAAACTTTTATTCAAAAAATTTCAACCCGATATGTGATTTTGGGAGGGGTAGGGGTAGGTGTGGGAATCATCCTCATATCTCCCAAGAAAGGACAAATCCCAATTGCAATTCGACTAGATTTTTCATGCTCAAATAATATGGCTGAATATGAAGCACTCATACAAGGCCTAAAAATTTTAAAAAATCTAGGTGCATCATGTATTGAAGTCTTTGGAAATTCTATACTTGTTATAAACCTATAAACATGAAAATTTTTACTTTTGGTTTTGAAGCCGGAAATGAACCTTTTCGTATCTACGTCATTTCTAAGGGCATGCCAGCTAGCTTGCTCAAGCTAGCGAAGATTTTGAAATATCTGACTTTTTGAGGCAATTGTGGGAAAGCGGGATCTTTTCTTTTAAACCTTCTTGAACCGATGCTCAAGGGTCAGGAACGGTGGTATGGTGGGAATTGTGGGAAAGTGAGAAATATCTGACTTTTTGAGGCAATTGTGGTTCTGGGAGTATGGTGGGAATATACCCTATCGCATACCTATTTGGATTTAGATTTGGGAAGACAGGCTCTAGACGCCCATTGTTTTTGTTCCCTAAACTCTGGTAGGGCATGTAGCCCATGTTGAGCAGCATGTTCCAAGGTTTTCTTATTTTAGAAAACTCTTTGCACAAAGGATGACTTTGGAACTTGCTGTCATCCATGGCATGCTCAAAAGGTTTTCTATTTAGGGTTTTTGGAAATATAGGGAGTTTGGATTTGCCTAGGATAGTCACGACTTTTGGGCCAGGTTTGGGCTGCCCCTTGACATACACGATCGTCCTAGGGTTTTGAGGGATGAACTCGTATGGTTCGTCCATGGATTTGATGGGATTGGCCCCGTAGGCCTTTTCACTTGACAAGCAAGGGAAATTTTGAACTCCCCTTAGCTGTGGGTGGCTTTCGCCTAGGATTACCAGGATTTCATTCTCATGGCGGATTTTTACACACCTATGGAAGGTGGATGGCACAGCACTGTAAACACCCCAAAATCCAAAAAAATTTGCAAAAACCAATGCCTAGTTCAAAAATCAGTTAAAAGGCCAAGTTTGGAATTTTCGAAAACCCAGGAGACTCAAATACTTCAAACCTCTGTTTTCCAACCCCGTTTAAAACATGAATTTCTCAAAGACTGACGAAAGTCCCATTTTTTCAAAATCCCAGACGAACAGGTGAAGCCTGGCCCAAAGCAGCTTCAAAAGAGGTTCAAAAGCTCGAAAGTTAGCCTAGCCTGATGAAAAGCAAATTTCAAAAACAAAAGAGGAGCCCAGGCCACAAGCGGACTTCAAGCCCGAAGCATCGAAGGCCAAGCCAAAAGCACCCCTGAAATCACAAGCAATCCAAATCTGAAGTAGTGAAAATCAGTTAAAACGTAGTCCAGAAAGGTGAAAAGGAGCTCGAACGACGAAATTGGGAAAAACCCATTATAAGACGGAGCGTTGATGAAGTCAGGGCCCGCACAAAACGTCCGGCTCGAAATGCCAGGAAGGACTGAAGAAGAGAAAAATTTGGATCAAATTTGGGTCCAAATATCCAGATCCAAGATCCCGATCCAAATAAGATTTGGATTGGATCCAAATTTCAGAACCAATCCAGGATCCATATCCAATCTCCTTGCCTATAAAAGGACATGAGTTGGGGGGGGGTCTCCAGATCCTTTTCACGTGAAAATTTTGGTGGGTGGAGAGAGAAAGAGAGAGAGTGGGAAGCAAGTCAAAAATTGTAGGCTTGACTTTGCTTTTTTTAGTGTGGGCGTGAAGCCTTTGTGGTTAAGGGGCTTGAGGAAGCTGCACCAAAGGGAATCCGACATTGTGGATGGACTCCATGCGTGAAACAGGGCAACTGCGTGCAAGGACTTGGACCAAGCTTGGCTGCAAGACAAAGGTTAGTGCCTAAACCTAATCCTAAGCCACTCTTTCCCTAACCATCTAGATTACCTAAACCCGATCCCCTAAAAACCACAAAAGCTCAGCCAAAGTGCTGGCCAAGCATTGCCCAAGACCTTAGTTTAGAAACCTACCTAAAACCATTCCTAAAACTACCCAACTCGGCCACAATCTAGCCGAGCCTTTTCCATAGGATCCCACTTGAACCTTACCTAAAACAAATCCCCTAAAACCTACCCAACTCGGCCACCCTTTGGTCGAGCATTCCCTTAGAACATCCCTTTAGGATCTCGCCTAAAATCATCCACAAGACACCAGCCCTTGACCCTCCTTGCTGGCCGAGCATCCCCTTAGGAGCCCCCACTTGAACCTTACCTAAGATGATCCCTTTAGACCTGGCCTAGATCCCTTACATCTCCCCTAGATCTGTCCATCTTAAACATACACAACCAGCCCTTGACCCTCCTTGCTGGCCGAGCCCAACCAAGGACTAAACCTAAACACTCGAGCCACCCTTGGCTCGAGTCATATCCAAAACCCCCAATACCTCAAACCGAGCCCACCTTGGACGAACCAAGGTGTCTGGCTCACTAAACCTAATCTAGCTTAGGACTAAACTCTATCATAACCTAACCTAACTAGGACCCATAGACCCAAACCAAAATCAGCCAAGTCCCTTGGCCGACCACCTCCCAGATTCTAACCTAACCTAGATCTAAACTAGGACCAACCTAAACCTACCCCTTTGGCAACACCCAGCCCAAGCTAAGTCCAAGGTCATCCCGCAGCTACACCAAGGAAGACGGATCCAAGTGATGAGAGAACCCCCGAGAAACCACCTATAAGTTTTAACTTCGGTCTTTTTACATTACTCCAAATTCAATTAAATTCATATGGGGTTGTAATAACAAAGCTTGTCTCCCCCCGAGATGTAACATATGTGCTTGATACACGAACACACACATACACTCGAGCCTTCCCGCTCTTAATCGTACATAAGCACATACATGCACTTGAGCCTTACCGCTCTTAGCTGCACACTTTTGCACACAAACAGGCCTTGACAGCCCTTAAGATATAGCTCTATTTATATAAATTCAGCTGTGTGGGTTTACATTAAAGTTGTGTGAGTTGTCTTTCATTTTACACACTCAAAGCACTCACTCACATTGAGCCTTTTCGCTCTTACGTATATATATAAAATTTCCCTTTCAACTGGGTTTTAAATTCAAGTTGTGTGAGTTGCCTTTCAATTTATACACTCAAAGCACTCACTCACATTGAGCCTTTCCGCTCTTAAGATATAGCTATATATTTTCTTTCCGCACCTAAGATATAGCCATATTTTCCCTTCTGTAATTTCCCTTCTGCTATGTCTTTTAATTTTGGGTTTTCCCTTCAAGCTGTGTGAGTTTGCATTGCATATACGCCACACTCGAGATAGGGAGCATACTTGCATCAAACCATCCTGAGCAAAATCATGTAGAACTTGCCAAAATCGAGCACTTGATGCACACAACTACACGCCTAAATTGGATAAAACCCAAAGACATAGGAACGTGTAGACCCCATGAATAAAATTTGCAATTTGACAAAAGCCAATTGATCAAACACTTTCATACTGTTCAAAAAGGTCGTATTTGTTCAAAATCGAGTTTTCCTAAGCGTACAGACTGACCCTTGCGCATCGGTGCAAGAAGGTCTACGACGAAAAGAGCCCACTTGTCCACAATCGCCCCAAAAGTCAGATATTTTTCAAAACTTACTTCGCTAGTATGAGTAAGCTAGCTGGCACGCCCTTTAAAAGTGACGTAAGCACGAAAAGATTCACTCGAGGCCTAAGAACACGGAGTCGAAGATTTTCCGTGTCTAAGATTTGGCACGCCCGGTCGGACGTGGGTCTTAAGGAAAATCGATACAAACAAATAGATCTCTTAAAAATTTGTTTTCAAAGAAAAGTGTTTTAACTCTTTGTCTTTTGCATTTCATAGTTGGATTTTAAAGCATCGGAGTCATGTCGAGTTCAGACTCCAATGAAGTGTCCAGCCATGCCTCATGCGCCTCCTTCACTCACAAGAATCGTAAAGCCCTACAGCAGCTGCTGAAAGGGCAAAACAAAGAGAAAAAAATGTACACCCTGTCTGACTTTCTCCCTTTAGACTATGAAACAGACAGTGACTACAAAATACCGAATTTCCATCGGTATGATGGCACGGGAGACCCTAGATCTCACTTGCAACTTTTCTCTCGTCGAGCCCACAAGAAAAAGGACTCGATGAAATGGGTGTATTGGTTCCCTTTATCCCTCAAAGGCATAGCTTCCAAATGGCTAGCTTCCTACGATCTGAGCCAGTTCGCAACTTTTGAAGAGTTAGCGAACTGCTTTATGCAAAGATTCTCGCATAACGTAGAAGTCACGCCTACTCTAAACACTTTGAGGGATACGAAGCAAGGTATAAATGAAGATGTGCATACATTTATCATTCGATGGAGGTCCCTCCTTGGGCAGGTGCGAGAACCCATATCCAAAGGAGGCGCAGTAATGCTCATCCTGGATAATTTTAAAACTGAATTGAAAACCCTTCTTTCTCTACACGAAATCTCTACTTTCCACAAACTGATTAAAAAAGCATCTCTTTTTGAAACAAATTTGAAAAAAGGGATTCACGACCATTTGTGGAAAGGGAGCGTAATTTCAAAAACTCACTTGGAGAAGCCCGGCAATTATGGGCTACCCACCATTGACAAAGGGCCAAAACCCCACAAGGTCGCCAATGTCCTAGTAGATCCAAGACTGGTGAGCACTTCAAAGAATTTTGAGAGTTTCGAAAACAGAAAAGACAAAAAAATGCAAAAACCCTTTGAAAAATGGGAGTACACTCTGTTGGGGCAACCTGTGTCGGAGGTCCTAGACCTCCTACTCGCCCAAGGCATGATCGAACTCCCTGAAATCCCCGAGGGAATCATTTCCAAAGGAAGGTTTTTAAATCGATTCTAGAAATATCATCGGCTCAAAGGCCATGATACCAAGCAGTGTTTTTCCCTCCTTAACCAAATTGAGAACTTGATAGCAGAGGGTTGGCAACAGGTCATTGAGGAACCAGAGCCTGCCCAAGCTATTTTCAAAGAACCCTTCCCCAATCACGCAAGTACCAGTGGGAACGGAAAAGTGGTATGTGCTCTCACGATTTCGAAGAGTCTAGCGCATGCATATGAGTCTAGTTTTTCTACTTGTGCATCTACTCTCATCCTTCATAGGAAACCCGCCCAAGTAGTGATTCGGGGACCACCAAGAGTTCCATCCCCGGTTAAACCAGTTTTGAAAATTCAAGGTGCTCCAAAACATTCGATTAAAGCCATGTTAGGTGCGAACCCTAGGTTGATCGTGGGGGAAGTGACAAGATCCGGGAGGATCTATCAACCCCCACATCTGCAAAATGCTAAAAAAGTGGTTAGTGTGTCTGGCCCTTCAAAAGCATGTATTCCTAGAGTTCTACCGAAGGCGGACAAAGGAAAAGTCGTTTTAAACTTGTATGATTTCAAAAACCATCTTTCAAAGATTCCCATTAACATGTCCATCATAGAGCTGATACAAACCTCGCCTAGGCATAGACTCATGTTAGAGAAAATTCTAAAAAGAGCAAAGGTTAGTTCGAACATAACCCCAGAATCCCTGTCCGACCAAGTGGCATCCACAGGTGCAAAAACGTCTATCATGTTTTCGGAAGAGGATCTCGAAAGACCCTACGAATCCCATAATCAGGCCCTACATATCGAGGTAGTATTGAATCACCACTCTCTGGATAGGTGCCTAGTTGACGGAGGAGGAGGGCTCAACATCCTTCCACTTCACATAGCATATCAAATTGGAGTCACCTTAACTTCCATGAATCCAAGCCCCATCGTAATCATTGGATACGATGGAAATGCGTCTAGGCCCTTAGGATCCATTGAACTACCCATAGAAACAGGAGGGATAACTCACGTGGGGGTATTCCATGTTTTGGACATCCACCCCCACTACAACCTATTGCTGGGAAGGCCTTGGATACACAGCCTGCATGCTGTGCCATCCACCTTCCATAGGTGTGTCAAAATCCCTTTTGAAAATCAAATCGTTGTGATCCTAGGTGAGAGTCACCCACAGCTTCAGGGAATCTAGAATTCCCCATGTTTGTCAAGTTCCCAGGCCTACGAGGCCAACCTAGGGTAAACCATGGTCGAGCCACCAAAGCCCACACTTTAGATACCTAGGAAGGTCGTGTATATCCAGGGGCCACCCAAGGCTGGCCCACTCAAAATATTAACCATCCCAGGAAAATCCAAGCGTCAACTATTTCCAAAACCCCTAGACAGAAAGCCTTACGTGCATAACATGGATGATAGCAAGTTCCAGGATCACGAATTATATGAAAACTTTTCCAAAAACAAAAAATTGTGGAACATGTTATTGAACATGGGGTATATGCCATACAAGAGTCTAGGGGCACAAAACCAGGGTCTCGTAGAACCCATATTGCCCAAGGCCAACCAAAGCCGATATGGGATTGACTATACTCCCAAAATACCACCAGAACCACCCCATGGGTCAAGGGTGCCCTGGAGCCTACCCAGGTAGAAACCTACGATTTAGATCTCTTATTTAGAGTCTAACCTGTAGCGTTTTTCTTTGTAGGTATGATGGAAGATCCCTCAATCAAAAACACAAAAACACTTGAAAAACTCGGAATTCAAAAAATTGAAAAATCCCAAAAACTAAAAACATTTGAAAAGATGAAAAACTCAAAAAGAGAGTTGTTTGTATAGTTCCCAAAGTTCTTTCCTTACAAAAATCCAAAAAAATCAAAAATTTGCAAAATACCAAAAACAAAGTCCTGTATTTAGCAGCTCCTTGTAAAGGTTTTGAAAAAGCCAAGGATTTTGAAAAGAAAGTCCTCTTCATAAGAGGACCAAAATCTTCAAAACTTGTAAAAAATCCAAAACAAAAACCATGCGTTTGCGAAAACTGTGCATCAAGTCCAAATTCCCTAGGATTTAGAGTCCTTGACAATGATCAAAGGCCAGAAGTAGATCCCCTCGAGGAAAATCCCACTCCTGAGCTCCTGGAATTTCATAAAATTCTTGATTTTGAAAAACCTTCGAAATTAGTAGGAGGATATTTCATAGAGATAAACTTAGGGAGTGATTCAAAGCCAAAACTCATTAAGGTAGGCGCATGTTTGCATGAGCATGAAAGAGCATCATTCATTGCATTTTTGAAAACCTACGTTGATATGTTTGCATGGACGTATAAAGACATGTCAGGTATAGACCCAAATGTTGTAGAGCATCGTCTTCCCTTAGATTTAGATGCAAAACCCGTAAAACAAAAGCTTAGGAAAATACATCCGAACGTGCATTCACAAGTCAAAGAGGGTTTAGAAGATCTGTTAAAAGCCGGATTTATAAAACCCATTGCGTATTCTGATTGGTTGTCCAATATAGTTGTTGTTCGAAAAACCAGTGGGAAAATTCGAATATGCATCAATTTTAGAAACCTGAATAAAGCCACGCCAAAAGACAATTTCCCTTTGCCAAACATTGATTTGATAGTCGATAGTACTGCAAATCATGAGATGTTTTCATTCATGGATGGCTATTCAGGGTATAACCAAATCAAACTAAGCCCACGAGATCAGGCTAAGACTGCTTTCACAACCCCATGGGGCACGCACTGCTATACAGTCGTGCCCTTTGGTTTGAAAAATGCTAGTGCCACATACTAGAGAGCTATGACCTCGATCTTTCATGATCAGATTCATGAGCTCGTAGAGGTATATCTCCTAGCTAAGTCAAAAACTCGATGCACTCATCTCGAATGTTTGCAAAAGATTTTCGAAAGGCTTAGACTTTACAAAGTAAAGCTGAACCCTCAAAAATGCGTGTTCGAGGTAGAATCTGGTAAGCTTTTAGGATTTATGGTAAGCCGAAGGGGCATAGAAGTCGATCCCTCTAAGTGTAGAGCCATCATAGACATGGCTCCACCCTCCAATCTCACGCAGATTCGTAGCCTCCAGGGTCGATTACAATCCATTCGCAAGTTTATCTCAAACCTGACAACTAGATGCGAACCCTTCAACAAGTTATTGAGAAAGGGTACGAAATTTTTGTGGGATGACAATTGCCAAAAATCATTTGAAAGGCTAAAGGCATACTTAGTTAATCCCCCTATTTTAAATCCTCCAAAGCAACGAAAACCTCATCTGCTTTATATTTCCATGCATGCGAATGCTTTGGGTGCCTTATTAGCTCAATACGAGGATGATACTCACAAGGAATATGCCATATATTATCTTTCAAAAACTCTCCTAGCCTACAAAAGGAATTACCAAGCCATGGAGAAGACGTGCTTGGCCCTAGTTTGGGCCTGCCAGAAATTTCGACACTATTTCTAGATCATGAGATCTGGATAGTGTCCAAGCTTGATCCAATCAAGCATTTGTTCGAAAAACCCATACTCACTGGTAGATTGAGCAAATGGCAACTCCTTCTAATGGAGTATGACCTGAAATACCACCATCAGATCTCCATTAAGGGGTAAGCCCTCGCTGACTACGTGGCTGAGTTCCCCCTAGAGGACGCATATCCCACACTTGATGAAATGCCTGATGAAGGCATATTGCAAAACCAATTTCAAAACCACATTTTGGCAAACTCCTTCGAAAACCAAGTGTGGAAGATGCACTTCGATGGGGCACGAAACCAATGAGGGGCTGGTGCTGGGGTCATCCTCGTATCCCCTGAAAAGGGCAAAATACCCATAGCCATTCGCCTAGATTTCGAATGTTCCAACAACATAGCTCAGTATAAAGCACATACAAGGCTTAAAAGTTTTAAAAACTCTAGGGGCATCATGCATCAAGGTCTTTGGAGATTCATTGCTCGTTATAAACCAAGTTTTAAAAATTTGGCAAGTTAGAAATGAAAAGCTTCTTCCATATCACGAGTTGGCCACTCGATTGGTCGAATCCTTCCAATCGTGCACACTCACACATGTAGGAAGAGAGGATAACGGCGTTGCTGATGCCCTCTCATCCCTGGGTTCAGCCCTAAGGGTCGATCCCACTTCGGGAACCAAATCCCTTAAAATATAGCACGCACCCACTCCTTCCATGCACGATTTGCAAATTTACCAAAATAACCCTGATTCTGATGAAAAACCTTGGTTTTATGACATAAAGTGTTTTTTAGAAAATGGGGGACTTGCTGAAAAATGCCACATCTAAAGATAAGGCATTCATCCGAAAGATTTCTACCCGATACATGATTTTGGGTGGGGTTCTGTACAAAAAGAGTTTTACCGGCATCTTACTAAGATGCGTCGACCTAGAGGAGGCTAGGACTGTTATGCACGAATTCCACGATGGAGAATGTGGAGGTCATGTCAATGGCAACATGATGGCAATGAAAATACTTAGAGCTGGTTCTTTTTGGTCCACCCTGAGAAAAGATTGCCACGATCATGTTAGGAAGTGTCATCCATGTCAAGTGCATGGGCACGCCATTCATATCCCCTCATCATCATTGCATTCCGTGATCAGCCCCTAGCCATTCACCATGTGGGCGTTTGATATTGTAGGACCAATTTTTCCAAAGGCATCAAATGGACACAGGTTCATTTTAGCAACCACTGAGTATTTTTCCAAGTGGGTCGAAGCCACCTCCCTGACCAATGTCCAGGGGCAACATGTGGTGGTTTCATTAGGAAAAACATCTTGGCTCAATTTGGAGTTCCAAGAGATCTTGTGTCCGATAATGGCACCCCATTCAAAAACGAGAGGATGGTCAAGTTATGTAACACGTATGGCATAACTCACCACTTCTCATCTCCTTACTACCCTCAAAGCAACGGCCAAGCCGAAGCCACGAACAAAACTCTCATTAGCATTATTGAGAAAACCTTAGAGAAGGGTAGGATGTGGCATGAGAAGCTGGATGAAGCCTTATGGGCTTATAGGACTTCCATCCGGACTCCCACGAATGCCACGCCATTTGAGTTGGTCTATGGCACAAACGCCATTCTCCCCATTCATACACGACTGCATTCATTTCATACATCCATTGCACTCGACCTCCCCCTAGAGACACTTCATCATGCTAGGATGGCCGAACTAGATCTATTAGATGAGAGACGACTCCTTGCTATGGATCATGCTCATGCATACCGGCAAAGGATCGCCCGACACTATGAGAAACATATGAAACCTTGCCACTTTGAAGTGGGAGATCTCGTTTTGAAAATCATCCACCATCGTGGCCCACATCCACTTGGAAAGTGGCGGCCCAAGTGGGATGGCCCTAATGTTGTGCGTGGAACCACCACGAACAATTCTTATTGGTTAACCGATGTCGAAGGTAGGAATTTAGCAGATCCTATAAATATTCAGTATTTGAAAAAGTATCATGTGTAGGGTCTGAGTTAAATTCCCATTTTGTAAAAATGTTTTTGGGAAATCCACTTTGAAACTTCGAAAGCAAGGATCAAAAGCAAATTGTGTAACCCTGAATGAGAGAATCAACACTTGCGAAAAGTGGAGCTTTCCAAAATACATGGTTACATTTCAAAATTTCTTCTTCTTACAAAGAAAGGCCTAGTTCAATATAGCAAGATACTTGCAAGTAGTGCGTGCTATTTCTAAATAGGCAAATCTGGAATGGATCGAGTATGACCTTGGGATAAGTCCTCCCCTCTTCTCTTCTCCTTCCAAAAGGAAAATTTGGCCAAAACAAAGGGAAATCCCTATCTTGATCTCTTTTCCAAAGAAAGAAAGCTGAATCAGAAATAGAAAATTGATTCCTATATGGAAAAGAGGGAATAAAGAAAAAATACTCCTGAAGGGAGACCCTCTATGAAAAAAAGAAAGAAAAGGCTAAAAAGCTCAAAAAGAGCAGTTTTTCGCTTCTTTGCCTCAAACCACGGGACACTTCAGAAGGGACCGTGGTATCTCTTTCCCCATCCCTGCGACTTATCCCAAGTAAAACAGGTTCATTTCAAGAAATCCTAAAGTAAAAATAGGATTTACTTACTTGAATTTCATCTTGTGTGAGAATTCGACGTTTTGAGTAAGACGTAGGAATTTTGAAATTTAGCTTGTTTTCTTATAAAATCTCCGCTAGATGAACGAGTGTTAAGACTCAAGTAAAGGCAAATACAAAGAGCTAAGGGTCCTTAGGATCGAGGCTAAAAGGAGTTTCTCTCTTGAAATGAATTTCAAAAACTCGAACGTCGAGCAACATAAGGCCCGCTCACTTGAAGCAGCAGGTCTTCATAAGACTCAAAGGTTCGACCATTTGATCAAGTCTCTAGGAAGTCGACCTTCCTAGTGTCTCATCCATTCACTTGCATATTCAAGCATGAACACTTCATACGTGATCTCAATTAAGACTGGAACCTATAGGAAAGTCCCCTTTGGGGAAAATCTCCTCCTACCAGGCTTAAAAGGAAATGTTTTTCTCAAAATTTTGGGACAATCCCATATTCTCGAGATCAAATCCCGGGAGAAAACAAATAGGGGTGTTATCTTCTTCACCATTATCCAAATCAATTTGGATAATGCCAAAGAGGGGCATCTGTAAACACCCCGAAATCCAAAAAATTTTGCAAAAACCAACGCCTAGTTCAAAAATCAACTCAAAAGGCCAAGTTTGGAATTTTCGAAAACCCAAGAGACTCAAATACTTCAAACCTTTGTTTTCCAACCCCGTTTAAAACATGAATTTCTCACGAAAGTCCCATTTTTTCAAAAGCCCAGACGAACAGGTGAAGCCTGGCCTAAAGCAGCTTCAAAAGAGGTTCAAAAGCTTGAAAGTCAGCCTAGCCCGATGAAAAGCAAATTTCAAAGACAAAAGAGGAGCCCAGGCCACAAGCGGACTTCAAGCCCGAAGCATCGAAGGCCAAGCCAAAAGCACCCCTGAAATCACAAGCAATCCAAATCTGAAGCAGTGAAAATCAGTTAAAACGGAGTCCAGAAAGGTGAAAAGGAGCTCGGACGACGAAATTGGGAAAAACCCCGCATAAGACGGAGCGTTGATGAAGTCAGGGCCCGCACAAAATGTCCGGCTCGAAACACCAGGAAGGACTGAAGAAGAAAAAAATTTGGATCAAATTTGGATCTAAATATCCAAATCCAGATCCAAGATCCAGATCCAAATAAGATTTGGATTGGATCCATATTTCATAACCAATCCAAGATCCATATCAAATCCCCTTGCCTATAAAAGGACATGGGGGGGGTCTCCAGATCCTTTTCACGTGAAAATTTTGGTGGGTGGAGAGAGAAAGAGAGAGAGAGAGGGAAGCAAGTCAAAAATTGTAGGCTTGACTTTGCTTTTTTTAGTGTGGGCGTGAAGCCTTTGTGGTTAAGGGGCTTGAGGAAGCTACACCAAAGGGAATCCGACATTGTGGATGGACTCCATGCGTGAAAGAGGGCAGCTGCGTGCAAGGACTTGGGCCAAGCTTGGCTGCAAGACAAAGGTTAGTGCCTAAACCTAATCCTAAGCCACTCTTTCCCTAACCATCTAGATTACCTAAACCCGATCCCCTAAAAACCACAAAAGCTCGGCCAAAGTGTTGGTCGAGCATTGCCCAAGACCTTAGTTTATAAACCTACCTAAAACCATTCCTAAAACTACCCAGCTCAGCCACAATCTGGACGACCCTTTTCCTTAGGATCGCACTCGAACCTTACCTAAAACAAATCCCCTAAAACCTACCCAGCTCGGCCACCCTTTGGCCGAGCATTCCCTTAGAACATCCCTTTAGGATCTCGCCTAAAATCATCCACAAGACACCAGCCCTTGACCCTCCTTGCTGGCCGAGCATCCCCTTAGGAGCCCCCACTTGAACCTTACCTAAGACGATCCCTTTAGACTTGGCCTAGATCCCTTACATCTCCCCTAGATCTGTCCGTGTCTTGAACATACACAACCAGCCCTTGACCCTCCTTGCTGGCCAAGCCCAGCTAAGGACTAAACCTAAACACTCGAGCCACCCTTGGCTCGAGTCATATCCAAAACCCCCAATACCTCAAACCGAGCCCACCTTGGACGAACCAAGGTGTCTGGCTCACTAAACCTAATCTAGCTTAGGACTAAACTCTATCATAACCTAGCCTAACTAGGACCCATAGACCTAAACCAAAATCAGCCAAGTCCCTTGGCCGACCACCTCCCAGCTTTTAACCTAACCTAGATCTAAACTAGGACCAACCTAAACCTACCCCTTTGGCAACACCCAGCCCAAGCTAAGTCCAAGGTCATCCCGCAGCTGCACCAAGGAAGATGGATCCAAGTGCCGAGAGAACCCCCGAGAGACCATCTGTAAGTTTTAACTTCGGTCTTTTTACATTACTCCAAATTCAATTAAAGTCATATGGGGTTGTAATAACAGAGCTTGTCTCCCCCCGAGATGTAACATATGTGCTTGATACACGAACACACACATACACTCGAGCCTTCTCGCTCTTAATCGTACACAAGCACATACGTGCACTTGATCCTTACCGCTCTTAGCTGCACACTTTTGCACACAAACGGGCCTTGATAGCCCTTAAGATATAGCTCTATTTATATAAATTCAGCTGTGTGGGTTTACATTAAAGTTGCGTGAGTTGTCTTTCATTTTACACACTCAAAGCACTTACTCACATTGAGCCTTTTCGCTCTTACGTATATATATAAAATTTCCCTTTCAGCTGGGTTTTAAATTCAAGTTGCGTGAGTTGCCTTTCAATTTATACACTCAAAGCATTCACTCACATTGAGCCTTTCTGCTCTTAAGATATATCTATATATTTTCTTTCCGCACCTAAGATATAGCCATATTTTCCCTTCTGCAATTTCCCTTCTGCTATGTCTTTTAATTTCGAGTTTTCCCTTCAAGCTGTGTGAGTTTGCATTGCATATACACCACACTCGAGATAGGGAGCATACTTGCATCAAACCATCCTGAGCAAAATTGTGTAGAACTTGCCAAAATCGAGCACTTGATGCACACAACTACATGCATAAATTGGCTAAAACCCAAAGACATAGGAACGTGTAGACCCCATGAATAAAATTTGTAATTTGACAAAAGCTAATTGATCAAACACTTTCATACTTTTCAAAAAGGTAGTATTTGTTCAAAATTGAGTTTTCCTAAGCGTACAGACTGACCCTTGCGCATCGGTGCAAGAAGGTCTACGACGAAAAGAGCCCACTTGTCCACAGTCACCGCAAAAGTCAGATATTTTTCAAAACTTACTTCGCTAGTTTGAGTAAGCTAGCTGACACACCCTTTAAAAGCGACATAAGCAAGAAAAGATTCACTCGAGGCCTAAGAACCCGGAGTCGAAGATTTTTCGTGTCTACAAGCACGAAGGCTGTGTATCCAGGGTCTTCCCAGAAATAGGTTGTAGTGGGGGTGTATGTCTAAGACATGGAACACCCTTGCATGGGTTATCCCTCCAATTTTCATGGGTAACTCTATGGCTCCCAAAGGTTTTGATGCATTCCCATCTATCCAGTGATAACGACGGGGCTTGGATTTACCGAAGTCAAGGTGACTCCAATTTGACATGCCACGTATAGTGGAAGGATGTTGAGACCTCCTCTCCCATCAACCAAGCACCTATCTAAAGGATGGTGATTCAATACCACCTCGATATGTAGGGCTTGGTTGTGGGTTTCATATGGTCTTTCGATTTCGTCTTTGGAAAACACAATTGGCATTTTTGCACAGATGGGTGCAACTAGGAATGACAAGGACTTAAGAGTTATACTCGAGTTAACCTTGGCTCTCTCTAAGATTTTTTCTAAAACTAGTCTATGCCTAGGTGAGGTTTGTATCAACTTTAGGATGGACATGTTTATCGGGATCTTAGAAAGATGATTTTTAAAATCATATGAGGTTAAAACGTTTTTATCTTTGTCCGTGATTTGCAAAACCTTAGGAATGCATGCTTTTGAAGGGCCAGGAACACTAACCACTTTTTTAGCAGTTTTTTCCAAGTGTTAGGGTTGATAGATCCTCCCGGACCTGGTCACTTCCCCTACACTTTGCCTAAGGCTCACCCCTAAGTTGGCTCTATTTGTGTGCTTTGGAGCACCCAAAATTTTTAAGACGTCTCTAGTCGGGGGCGGGACTCTAAACACTCCCTGGATCACTACTTGGGTGACTTTCTTGTAAATGATGAGAGATGGTGGACAAGTAGTGAGGCTAGAATATGATGCATGCACAAAACCTTTTGAGGTTGCGAAAGCACATACCTCTTTTCCCTTCCCACTGGTACTTGCATGGTTGGGGAAGGGTTCTTTGAGCACAGCTTGGGCAGGCTCAGGTTCTTCAGTGACCTGGAGCCGGCCCTGCTTTATCAAGTTTTCTATTTTGTTTAAAAGGAAAAAGCATTTGTTTGTATCATGGCCTTTGAGTTGATGATACTTACAACATCTGTTCAAAAACCTCCCTTTTGGCAGGGTCCCCTCTAGAATTTCCAGGAGTACTACCAAGCCCTTGGCGAGTAGGAGATCTAAGACCTCTAAGACAGGTTGCCCTAGCGGGGTATACTCCCGTTTTTCAAAGTTTTTTTGAAATTTTTCATTTTTTTTATTTTTTTGGTGTTCGAGCATTTTTGAAGTACCCACCGAGCTCGACTCCACTCGGACATTTGCAATCTTTTGGGGTTTTGCCCCATTGTTCGTCATGGGTAGCCCGTAAGTTCCAGGTTTTTCAAATCTTGTTTTGGAAAGTATTTTTCCTTTCCACAAGTCGTCATAGGCTCCCTTTTTTAGATTGGTTTCAAATAAGGAAGCCTTCTTTATTAACTTGTGAAAGATAGATATTTCGTGCAATGAAAGAAAAGTTTTGATCTCCGTTTTAAAATTTTCAAGGATGATTATGACTACGCATCCTTTGGAGATGGGCTCTTTTATTTGCCCAAGGAGGGACTTCCATCGAACGATGAATGCATGTACGTCCTCGTTTGAAGCTTGTTTCGTGTCCCTCAAGGTGTTAAAAGTGGGCGTTACTTCCATGTTGTGAGAAAATCTTTGCATAAAGTTGTTTGCTAACTCTTCAAAAGTAGCAAACTGGCTTAAGTCGTAGGAAGCAAGCCATTTTAAAGCAATCCCCTTGAGGGAAAGGGGGAACCAATAAATCCATTTCGCAAAGTCTCTCATCTTATGGGCTCTGCGCGAAAAGAGTTGCAAGTGGGATCTAGGATCCCCGTGCCATAATACCAATAGAAATTCGGTATGTCGTCGTCGCTGTCTGTTTCTATCAGAAGGAAGGAAGTCAGATAGAGCGTATGATTTCTTTTCCTTATTTTGCCCCTTCAACAACCTTCAACAGTTGTTGAAGGGCTTTGTGATCCTTTAGTATGAAGGAATCGTGGTATTGGTCCCCCTCCATTGCGGAGGTTTCCTTGGGTTTTCTTGTCATGGTAGTTCTTTTCTTGGCTTTGGCAGGTTCGCCATGTGACAAACAAGAGTCGGCCCCCTCAGCCTATTGGCTAAGGGCATCGATTCTTGCGTCTATTTTAGCCTCGAATTCCCTACGCAAGTTTTCTAACTCTTCTTTTTTACACTTTAATTGAGATTTTGAAATCTTTTTGGAAAGGGAACTTGACGAGCGCGAGGCCCGGCTAGTCACTTCGTTAGAGCCTGAACTAGACATGACTCAAAAAGTTTTAAAATCCTACAAATGCAAATAGGCAAAAAAATTTAAACACTTTTGAAAAAAAAATCGCAAAGTTTTGCTTGTTTTATCAATGTTTTAAGCCCCGAGTCCCACCGGGCGTGCCAAACCTATAAACATGAAAATTTTTACTTCTGGTTTTGAAGTCGGAAATGAACCTTTTCGTATCTACGTCGTTTCTAAAGGCGTGCCAACTAGCTTGCTCAAGCTAGCGAAGATTTTGAAATATCTGACTTTTTGAGGCAATTGTGGGAAAGTGGGATCTTTTCATTTAAACCTTCTTGAACCGATGCTCAAGGGTTAGTTTCAACACTTAAAGACTTTGATAAAATAATTTGGACTCTTGAAAAGAGACAAGTGTTTTTTTTAAAAAAACTCGAGTTACGCCTATGTTTGCAAGTTTTTATATACGGGGTTGTACGATTCCAAGTCTTTGAGTTTTAGCTATTTAGGCCGGATATGTGTGTGCACAAGTGGCCTAATTTCAGCGTGTTTGAGCATAGATTCAGGGCTTCTTTGAAAACACACGAATGCAAGGATGCACAAATATTTTTCGAGTTTTGAGACGATGATGTGATCTAGGCTCGAATTGAAAGCAACTCACATAACTTAATGTAAATACCCGAAATACAAAGAAACTCACACGACTTGAATGTAAATTGCAAAATTGAAATATACTTATATCTTAAGAGAGGAAAGGCTCAATTGTGAGTGAGTATGCTTCGTGTATAAATGGAAAAGACAACTCACACGACTTGAATTGAACTTGCCGAAATTGAAATATAAGTATATAGTAAGAGCGAAAAGGCTCAATTGTGAGTGAGTGCTTTTGGTGTGTAAATGTAAATGACAACTCACACAACTTAAATTAAAACCACCCGGAATGTAAGTGCGTACACGACTTAAATGTAAAGTTACACAAGGGGAAATGCAACTCGACTTAATGTAAAACTCACATAGCTTGAAAGTATATAAGTATGTTATATCCTATGAGCAACAAAGGCTCAAAATGTGCGTGAGAGTGTAGAGCAAAGGCTCGAGTGCTTTTGTGTGCAAGTGTGAAATTTAAATGACAAACTCACACGACTTGAATGTAACAACCCGAATTGAATTACAACTCACACAGCTTTAACTAAAGTAAATACCCAAAGGGAAATATATACTTTAGCTTAAGAGCGGAAAGGCTCAATGTGTGTGCAATCGTGTGCAATTAAGAGCGGAAAGGCTCAAGTGCACGTGGGTGTTCCTTGTGTACGATTAAGAGCGATAAGGCTCAAGTGTGCATGTGTGGCTTGTGCATCAAGCACGAATATTACATTTCGGGAGGAGACTATGCTCCATTATTACAACCCCATATCGAATTGAATTAAATTTCAAATGAGTAAGGTAAAAACTGAATTTAAACACTTACAAGTGATTGGCTTCTCCTCTCAACTTGCTCGGGTCCGTCCTCCTTGGCAGCGTTGAGTTAGGTCTCCCTAGGTGGGTTTAGATGTGAGGTTTAGGCTTAGGGTGACTTGGGGGCAGCCAGGTGATTGAGGGCTTAGGAGGGGCTAAGTTCGGCCAAGGCATGGGTTGGCTAAGTGGGTTACGGCTAAGGTGTGGTCCTAGTTGGGTCTAGGTTAGGTTGGGCCATGGGAGCTAGGTAGGTCACGGTTAAGGTGGGATGATGGCTAGGACTAAGGTGCGGCTGGTGTGTTGTGGGCAGGCGCTAGACGGGGAGTCACGGAAGGTGGGTGGTGCACCGGGGCACTGGTGTGGTGCTACTAGGGGGATGAAAGGTGGTGTGGTGCGCAGGACTTAGTGAAGTCATGGCAGGGTGCTGGAAGGTAGCGTGGGGCAGGGGAGTCACGGCAGGTGGGTGCGGTAGTTGTGGGCAGGCGGGTGAGATGGGATGCGGCAGGCGAGTGAGATGGGAGGTAGGTGAGTGCTGGGATACGGTAGCTAGGGACAGGGTGTGTTGTGGGCCGGAGCTAGGGACAAGTGAGTATGGCAGGCGGCAGGTGCGCCGGGGCACTACAGGGGGTGCAGCAAGGAGATGGGAGCCGGGTGTGGGTAGCAGGTCGGCAAGTGGAGGGGGTGTCGGCCGGGTGATCACGACAGGCGGTAGGGAGAGGGCAAATGGCAGGCGATGCACAAAGTGCAGGCCGAGGTTTCTCTAGTGGGACGTAGGACGAAAACCGAGTGCAAAGTGCACTCAGTTAAAGTTAGGCTAGGTCGGTGGGTGAAGGGTTGGGCTATGTCTAGGTTTAGGTCGGTTAGATAGTAGCTGGGCTAGGTTCAATGGGGAGGTCGGTTGGGTCTAGGGTGGTCCAGCCAAGGGACCTAAGGGAGTCGGTTTGGGGCAGGTAGGCTAGGTTGGGTGAGTTGGGGTTAGGTTTAGTGGCTAGGTTAGGTGAGTTGGGCAGCTAGGTTGGGGTTAGGTTGAGAGACCTACCTCTTGGCGCTGGTCTACCTCGTGTAGCCCATCCTTGATCCACGCCTTGGTTCATGTTGGTGCAGCCCTAGGTTGAGTCTAGGTCCATACAAGGCTTGAACCCACACTCTTGATCAAGCCCACAAGGCTAGCCCACTTTGACCAAAGTCAAGCCTACCAACCTTCTCTCTCCTACTTTATGGCCTCTCTCTCTATCCAAGCCTTCAAATGGATTTCACGTGAACTTTTTATGCCCCCCCTCACCTCTATTTATAGGCAAGGGGTTGGGTCTTGGGTTTGGATCTTGGATTTGGATCTTGAGATCCAAATCCGATCCAAACACTATTTTGGGTCTGGATCTGGATATTTGGGTCCATATTTAATCCAAATTTTCGTTTCTTCAGTCCTTCTTGGTGTTTCGACACGGGCGGTTTTTGTGGGCCCTAACTTCATCAGTGCTCCGTCTTGAGCTAGGTCTTCCCCAACCTTTTCGTCTGATCTCCTTCTCACCTTTCTGGACTTCATTTCATCTAATTTTTTATATTTCAAGCTTGGGCTTGGATTTCTAATGATTTGGTTGATGCTTTTGACTTTGTATTTCATGTTCCGTGCTTGAAGTCTACTTCTAGCCTGGGCTCTCTTTTTGCCTTTTGATCCTGCTTTTATCAGGCCGGGCTGACTTCTGGGCTTTTGGAGCTACTTTTGATCAGGCTCTACCTGTTGGATTTGGCTTTTTTACAAAATGGGGACTTGGCCCGAGTTTAAGACATTCATATTTTGAGAGGGTTTTCAACGGAAGTTTAAAGCTTTTAGAACTCTTGGGTTTTTGAAAACTCAAAATTTGGTTTTGAAATGGATTTTCAAACCAGGTGTTTGTTTTGGAAAATCATTTGATTTTGGGGTGTTTACAAAACCAAGTTTCGAAAATTTGGTAAGTCAAAAATGAAAAACTCATACCATACCACGAATTGACCATGCAGTTGGTTGATTCCTTCAAATCGCGCACACTCACTCACATAGGTAGAGAGGACAACACTATAGCAGATGCCCTATCATCCCTAGGGTCATCTCTAAGAATCGACCTCACTATGGGAATTCGATCCTTAGAGATCTTGCACTTACCCACTCCATCCACCCATGATTTTAAGATTTGCAAAATGACCAAAATTTGATTGAAATGCCTTGGTTTCAAGACATTAAAAACTTTTTAGAAAATGGAGGATTTCCCAAATTTGCTTCTTGTAAAAGCAAAACTTTTATTCAAAAAATTTCAACCCGATATGTGATTTTGGGAGGGGTAGGGGTAGGTGTGGGAATCATCCTCATATCTCCCAAGAAAGGACAAATCCCAACTGAGAGTATGTTTTCAAAATCCCTGCTTTAAATTGGGAATTTCACAAAATCCTTAAAACGGAGATTTTGAAATTAAATGTTTTCAAATCGAAGTTAAGGACTTAAATGAAAATCAAGTCAAACAGGGATAAAGTCAAATCATCTCTCCGAAGAATCAGCGAGGATCAAGGTTACAACTAAAGCAAACATTGAGCAGGACTTCAATTCATATGGACCAGGGGAAGATCCATCAAAGGCAATATCAAAGACTAATCCAAGTGAAAAGCCTCACCAATCGAACCTAGTTGACTGAACCTATGTTGATTGACCAAGCCTAGACACAACTTGCCTTGGCTAACCATGACCCATGGGTTAGTTTTGGTCAAACTACATTGGCTAGACCGAATTGCCTTGAATCACACTCACCTTGGCCAAACCATATTAGCCTAACTCACCTAGTCCACCTTGGCCGATCGGACCCATTTGGCTCTAACCAACCTAGCCTACCTTGGAGCCACACCTCGCCATGACCCAGCCCACCTAGGAACTAGAGACTACACCTTGGCCGATCATGACTCACTTGGTTAAAAGATTGCCTAGCATATTGCACTTGGAAGCACCTAGTCGAGGCCACGCCTAGCTCGAGCCAAGGACCAACCCATGTCCAAGGCTACATGGGGTTGGTCCAACCATGCCATGTGGGACCACAAAGCTTGCCCACATGAAGGTTTTGGTCTAGCCAAGAGGTGAAGCAAGACATGGTCCAACAGACCCATGTCCAACCCGTCCCAAGGAAGGATCTAGCAAGACCCCTCCCTTGGCCTATAAATAGAGGCCAAGGCGGGAACATTTCCAGCATCTTACACATAGAGAGAGGCTTCTGTAGACGCGCGAAAATCCCCGCCTCTCGCCTTTTCAGGGCTCGGAGCGGATCCTCTCGTGTGTCTAAGGCCTATGTATGCAAACAGGGTGTGCCAGCTAGCTTACTTAAGCTAGCGAAGATATTTTTAACACTGACTTCTAAACGTGGCGGCTGTGAGCAAGTAAGCTCTTGTCGTCGCAGACCTTCTTGCACCGATGCGTAAAGGTCAGTCTGTACGCTTTGCAAAAATCGAGTTTTGGAGAGAAAGTCTACGAAGCGGTTCGAGGTGTCTATTTCGGGTCTTTAAAATGCGATTGCATGTTTTAGATCACGCAGATTTGCACGTGCCTAAGTCTTTTCTTTTATCCCTTTTCGGGCCACCTAGTTTGTGTGTTATGAACACTCCACTACGTGGGCGAATTCGAGCGGGGCTTGCTTTGATGCAATATGCATCCTACCTCGTGGTATGGCGTAGATGCAATGCAAACTCACGCTACTCCAAAGGGAAAACCCGAAATGTAAAGACAATACTGAAGGGAAATGACTTGTAAAGTAAGTGCCGAAGGGAGATATGTATATAGAATATGTATATGAGCCCTTACTCGGGTCTTGCAAATAAGAGCGAAGGCTCAATGTGTGTGAGAGTGCTTGAATTGAAAGACTTACTCACACGACATGAAATTAAACCCAAATATAAATTGCAGTATGGCCTTGACTAAGGTCTTGGGAGTAAGAGCGAAGGCTCAATGTGTGTGAGTGCTTGAATTGAAGTACTACACACACGACATAAATGAAACCCAAATATAACTGCAATAAGGCCTTTACTAAGGTCTTGGGAATAAGAGCGAAGGCTCAATGTGTGTGAAAGTGCTTGAATTGAAAGACTTACCCACACGACATGAAATGAAACCCAAATAGTATAGGTCGGCCCTTACTTGGGTCTTTCAAATAAGAACGAAAGCTCAATGTGTGTGAAAGTGCTTGAATTGAAAGACTTACACACACGACATGAAATGAAACCCAAATAGTATAGGTCGGCCCTTACTTGGGTCTTTCAAATAAGAGCGAAAGCTCAATGTGTGTGAGTGCTTGAATTGAAAGACAACGCACCCAACTTAAGCAAAACCCTTCGAAAATGAAAGTATATATATATACTTATGTATTATGGGTTGATTAGGCCCGTGTGTGTTCAAAATCGTGCACAACTAGGAGAGTGCACGTGTGTGGGTGTGCCAAGCCACGTTATTACAAGCGGGGGGAGACTATGCTCCGTTATTACAACCCCGTATCAAATTGAATCTCAAGCAAGTATACAACTAAAGACCGAGTTTAGGCACTTACGAGTAGCTGGTCCGTAGAGGCCTTGCTTGAGCGTGGACTTGGCCTTCGCCTTGGGCTGCAAACGGGAGCTCCGCGAGGGTGAGCGACAAAGGGGTGCTGGCCGGCTACAAATGGGGCGCGGGATAGGCTCCTTGAAGATGGCCGGCAGCAAGTGGGTGTCGCCTTGGTGTGGGGAATTAAAGGGGCGAATGGAAAGAAGATGGCGCTCGGCTGGAAAGAAGCTGGGCAGTTAGTGAGGCTCGGCCGGGAGGTGGTGGAGATGGCGGTGCAAATGGTGGTGAGATGGAGGGATGGTGGTGGTGCAGGCGGAGCAGGTGGAGCAGGTGGAGCAGGTGGCTGGGTTCGGCTGGCTGGGAAGTGGGGTCCCGGCTGGGCTTGGGGAAGGCGGCTAGATCGGAGAACCCGCCCCAAAGGGGGGGGGTTTATATAGGGATGGGTAGGTCGGTTAGGGCTGGGTTTGGGGTAGTGGTTAGGTGGTTTAGGTAGGGTGGTATGAAGATGGGCTGGAAAGGATAGGGCCAGATATTTTAAATACTAGTGGTTTGGGTAGATTGTGGGCTAGGGATGGTTTAGGGGTTTAGGGCTAGGTTAGGTGGTTGGGTTTTAGGGTGAGATTTAGTGAGCTAGGTTAGGTGATTAGGCTAGGTTTAGGCTAGGTTTAGGGAAATTAACCTAGGTTTAGGGAAGGATTAGGGAAGTGGGTTAGGTGATTAGGTTGGGATTAGGCCGGGATTAGGGAAGTGGGTTAGGTGATTAGGCTCAGATTAGGGGTGGATTAGGGTGGAAGGCTAGGATTAGGTGTTTTGGGTTAGGTTTAGGTGGAGGAGCTCCCTTTGCATGGCCCATAGACCTTAACCACCTCATGTTGGTGCAGCCCTAGGTTAGGTTTTGGCTAATTACAAGCTTAAACCCACTCAATTAGGCTAACCCACATGACTAACCCCAAACTTGACACACAAGTCAAGCTTAATTACAACACTCTTGATATTATCCATCCCCACTCTCTCTCATGCCCATAATCCCACGTGAATTTCAAGTGGGCCCCACCTCCATTTATGAGAAGGTGATGTGGGCCATGGATATGGATATTGGATTGGATTTTTGAATCCAAATCCAAATCCAAGTCCACACATGGGTTTGGATTGGGATCTGGATATATATGGTCCAGATCCAATCCAAACTGAACTCTGACTCCTTCGAGTTGGGTTCGAAACGGACGATTTGTGTGGGGTCTGACAGCATCAGTACTCCGTCTGCGTTGGGTCTTCGCCAACATGGTCGTCCGCCTCCATTTCTGCCTTCCGGAGATGACTTCAAACAATTTTTCGATGATAACAGGGTCTTGGACGTTCGAGATCCTGGGGGTATGGATGTGATACAAGAGTTGCTGTGCCGGGCTCAACATGTGCTCCAGTTCCGGGCTCTTCTTAGCTTTCCTGGTCCTGTCTTGATCGGGCCAAGCCGCTTCGGGGTTTCAAAACGTGTTTTAAAAGGTTTTCAAAAGCCATATTATATATTTTTGAAATATAGAGTTTAAAACATATATACAGGGTTGTTTGGAAGGCTCCTGGGTTTTCAGACTCAAAATGACCCTTTGGGGCTGCTTGTATAAAACCAGGTTTGTTTAAGAAATTCGTGGGATTTCGGGGTGTTTACAGATGCCCCTCTTTGGCCTTGTCCAAATCGATTTGGATAAGGGCAAAGATGACAAACACCCCTTTTAATGTCTCCCTAGATCTATCTACGAAGAATATGGGATCGCCCCAATTTTTTGCAAAATCTCAATTTACAAACTCTGGTAGGAGGAGATATCACGCCAAAGGGTTTTACTATGGAATCTGGTCCTAAATGGGATCATGTTCATGCAAGTACCATGCGTGGAATGCAAATGACATGGGTGTGGTGCCAAGAGTGGCGACCTCCCAGAGACCAGATGTGGTCGAACTCTAGAGGCTTACAAGGCCTATTGCTCCAAGTGAGCAAATCCTATGCTGTTCGATGTTCGGTTTTCAAAACTTATTTACAAAAGCTATTTACAAAAGGGACAACTGTCTTGAGCCTCGATCCTAAGGATCTCGAGCTCTTCGTGCTTGCCCTTGTTTGAGTCTTAACACTCTCTTATCTAGCGGAGGTTTTATAAGAAAACAAGGCATATTTCAAATTCCTACGCCTTACTCGAAACGTCGAATTCTCAAACAAGAAGAAATTCAAGTAAGTAAATCCTATTTTTACTTTAGGATTCCTCGAAATGAACCATGCTTTAGCTTGGGATAAGCCAGGGATGGGAAAGAGATACCACGGTCCCTTCTGAAGCGTCCCGTGGTTTGAGGCACAGAAGGCGGAAAACTGCTCTTTTTGAGCTTTTTGGCCTCTTTTTCCTTTTTTTCATAGAGGGTCTCCCTTTAGGAGTATTTTTTCTTTAATCCCTCTTTTTCATAAGAGAATCGATTTTTCTTTTTGAAGTCTGGTTTCTTTCTTTTGGAAAGAGACTTTGAATGGGAAATTCCCTTTTGTTTTGGGCCTTTGTTTTCCTTTTGGAAATAGAAGAGAAGAGGGGCGGTCTTATCCCAAGCCTACACTCGATCCATTCCAGATCAGCCTATTTAGAAATAGCACGTACCACTTGCAAGTATCTTGCTATGTTGAACTAGGCCTTTCTTTGTAAGAAGAAGGATTTTGAATGTAACCACGATTTTGAAAACTCCGCTCTTTCACAAGTGCGAATTCTCTCACTCAGGGTCACACGAGTTTGCCTTTGCACCTTATTCACATGTCTCAGGGCAGCTATCCCTTTTAAAATTTTCAAAAACTGGAATTTAATCCAGATCCTACACATGATACTTCTTTAAGTATTGAATATTGATAGGATCTGCTAAATTCCTACCTTCTACATCGATCAACCAATACGAATTGTTCGTAGTGATTGCTCGTACAACATAGGGTCCATCCCAGTTGGGGCGCCACTTGCCTAGGGCTGTGGGCCACGATGGTGGATGGTTTTTAAGACCAGATCTCCCACTTCAAAGTGGCGAGGTCTCATGTGTTTGCTATAATGTCGGGCTATCCTTTGCTGGTATGCACGAGCATGATCCATGGCAAGGAGTCGCCTCTCATCTAGCAAATCTAGTTCGGCCATCCTAGCATGCTGAAGCGTCTCTAGGGGGAGGTCGAGTGCTATGGATGTATGGAATGAATGCAGTTGAGTATGAATGGGAAGAATGGCGTTTGTGCCATAGACCAATTCGAATGGTGTGGCATTCGTGGGAGTCCGGATGGAAGTCCTATAAGCCCATAAGGCTTCATCCAGCTTCTCGTGCCACGTCCTACCCTTCTCTAAGGTTTTCTCAATAATACTAATGAGAGTCTTGTTTGTGGCTTCGGCTTGGCCGTTGCCTTGAGGGTAGTAGGGCGAGGAGAAGTGGTGAGTTATGCCATACGTGTTGCACAACTTAACCATTCGCTCGTTCTTGAATGGGGTACCATTATCAGACACAAGGTCTCGTGGAACCCCAAATCGAGCCAAGATATTCCTCCGGATGAAAGCCACCACATGTTGCCGCATTACATTGGTTAGGGAAATGGCTTCCACCCACTTGGAGAAATACTCCGTGGCTGCTAAAATAAATCGATGCCCATTCGAGGCCTTTGGAAATATTGGGCCTACAATGTCAAACGCCCACATGGTAAATGGCCAGGGGCTGACCACGGAATGTAATGCAGATGATGGGATATGAATGGCGTGCCCATGCACTTGACATGGATGACACTTCCTAACATGATCGTGACAATCCTTTTTCAGGGTGGACCAAAAATAGCCCCCTCTAAGTATTTTCATCGCCATCATGTTGGCATTAACATGACCTCCACATTCTCCATCGTGGAACTCATGCATCACTATCCTAGCCTCCTCTAGGTCGATACACCTAAGCAGAATGCCGGTAAAACTTTTTTTGTATAAGACCCCACCCAGAATGGTGTATCGGGTCGAAATCTTACGAATGAATGCCTTATCTTTGGATGTGGCATCCTTGGTAAATCCCCCATTTTCTAAAAATTGTTTTATGTCATAAAACCAGGGTTTTTCAATAGACTCTGGGTTGTTTTGGCAAATATCCATGTCGTGTGTGGATGGGTGGGGGGCACGCCATATTTCCAAAGATCTGGTCCCTGAAATGGGATCGACCTTCAAGGCTGAACCCAAGGAGGAGAGGGCATCGGCGATGCCATTGTCCTCTCTTCCTACGTGTGTGAGGTTACACGACTGGAAGGATTGGACCAGTCGAGTGGCCAACTCATGATATGGAAGTAGTTTCTCATTACGTACTTGCCAAATTTTTAAAACCTGGTTTATGACAAGGAGCGAATCTCCAAAGACCTCAATGCACGATGCCCCTAGAGTTTTCGAAATCCTTAAGCCTTGTATGAGTGCTTCATACTCAGCTACGTTGTTGGAACATTCGAAATCTAAGCGGATTGCTATGGGAATCTCGCCCTTTTCAGGGGAGATTAGGATGACCCCAGCACCAGCCCCTCGTTGGTTTCGTGCCCCATCGAAGTGCTTCTTCCACACATGGTTTTCGAAAGAATTTGCCAAAATGTGGTCTTGAAAATGGTTTTGCAAGATGCCTTCATCAGGCATTTCGACAAGAGTGGGATATGCGTCCTCTAAGGGGAATTCAGCCATGTAATCTGCTAGGGCTTGCCCCTTAATGGAGATCTGGTGATGGTATTTCAGATCATACTCCATTAGAAGGAGTTGCCATTTGCCCAATCTACCCGTGAGAATGGGTTTTTCGAACAAGTGCTTGATTGGATCAAGCTTGGACACTATCCAGATCTCATGATCTAGGAAATAGTGCCTGAATTTCTGGCAGGCCCAGACTAGGGCCAAGCACGTCTTCTCCATGGCTTGATAATTTCGTTCATAAGCTAAGAGAGTTTTCGAAATATAGTAGATGGCATACTCCTTATGGGTGTCATCCTCGTATTGAGCCAACAAGGCTCCTAAAGCATTTGCATGCACGGAGATGTATAATAAAAGCAGTTTTCCTTGTTTTGGAGGTTTCAAAACGGGGGGATTAACCAAGTATGCCTTCAGTCTCTCAAAGGACTTTTGGCATTCGTCATCCCATAAGAATTTCGTACCCTTCCTCAACAGTTTGTTGAAGGGTTCGCATCTAGTTACCAGATTCGATATGAATCGGCGAACGGATTGTAAACGACCCTGGAGGCTACGGATTTGGGTGAGATTGGAGGGTCGAGCCATGTCTATGATGGCTCGACACTTAGAGGGGTCGACTTCTATTCTCCTTTGGCTTACCATAAAGCCTAGAAGCTTCCCTGATTCTACCCCGAACACACATTTTTGAGGGTTTAGCTTTACTTTGTAAAGCCTAAGCCTTTCGAAAATCTTTTGTAAATATTCAATATGGGTGCATCGGGTTTTGGATTTCGCCAAGAGATCATCTACATACACTTCTACAAGCTCATGAATTTGATCATGGAAGATCGTGTTCATGGCTCGTTGGTATGTTGCGGCAGCATTTTTCAAACCAAAGGGCATGACTGTATAGCAGTACGTGCCCCATGGGGTTGTGAAGGCGGTCTTACCCTGATCTCGTGGACTTAGTTTGATTTGATTATAGCCTGAATAGCCATCCATAAATGAAAACATTTCATGATTTGCAGTACTATCGACTATCAAATCTATGTTTGGTAAAGGATAATTATCCTTTGGAGTGGCTTTATTCAGGTTTCTGAAATCGATGCATATTCGAATTTTCCCATTGGTTTTTCGAGCTAAACCGATATTTGATAACCAATCAGAATACGCAATGGGTTTTATAAATCCGGCTTTTAGCAGATCTTCTAAACCCTCTTTGACTTGCGTGTGTACATTCGGGTGTATTTTCCTAAGCTTCTGCTTTATGGGTTTTACACCTGCATCTAAGGGAAGACGATGCTCGACAATGCTAGGATCTATGCCCGACATGTCTTCATACGTCCATGCAAACACATCTAAATAGGTTCGTAGAAATGCAATGAATGCTAACTTTTCAGTTTCATGCAAGCATGCGCCTATTTTGATGGTTTTGGGATTGGAATCATCCCCTAGGTTCACCTCTATGAAATCTCCTCCTACTGATTGGGAAGGTCTTTCAAAATCGAGAATTCTATGAAATTCTGGGAGCTCAGAAGTGGGATCTTCCTCAAGGGGATCCACTTCTGGGCTTTGATCATTCTCATGGGCTATTCAAAATGACCTGGTTTTGTACTTGGATTTTCAAGTGATTTCGAAATTTTTGGTCTGGCTATGCAGACGACGTTTCTTTCGAAATCCTTTTCTTTTGCCAAAGTCCTACTAGGAGCAGCTATGTACAAAATCTTTTTGGTATTTTCCAAATTTTCGATTTTTTTGGGTTTTTGTAAAACAAGAACTTTGGGAACTATACAAAGCACTCTTTTTTTGAGTTTTTGTTTTTCCATTGTTTTTGGTTTTTCTTGTTTTTCGATTTTTTTGATTTTAAGTTTTTCGAATGTTTTTGTATTTTTAGAAAAGGGATCTTCCGTCATACCTACAAAGGGAAAACACTACGGGTTAGACTCGGAATAGGAGGTCTAAATCGTAGGTCTCTTCTAAGGCAGGCTCCGGGGCACCCTTGACCCAGGTGGTCAAAGGGGGTGGCTCCGGCGGTATTCGGGGAGTATAGCCGATCCCATATCGGCTTGGGTTGGCCCTAGGAAGGATGGGCTCTAGGAGACCCTGGTTCTGCGCCCCTAGACTCTTGTAGGGCATGTAGCCCATGTTCAACAACATGTTCCACGACTTTTTGTTTTTTGAAAAAGTTTGATACAAGTCGTGGTCCTGGAACATGCTATCGTCCATATTAGGCTCGTATGGCCTCTTGTCCAGGGGCTTTGGAAATAGGAAACGCTTGGGTTTTCCTAGGAGGATTAAAGTCGGGAGGGGGCTTGCTTTGGGCGGCCCCTTCACACATACAACCTTCCTAGGGTTGTTCAACACGAGCCGAGGTGGCTCAACCATAATTTGCCCCAGGTTAGCCTCATGGGCCTGGGAGCTTGATAAACAAGGGGAGTTTATGATCCCCTGAAGCTGTGGGTGACTCTCACCTAGGATCACTACGACCTGGTCCCTAAAAGGGATCTTGACACACCTGTGGAAGGTGGATGGCACAGCGCACAAACTGTGTATCCAAGGCCTTCCCAGCAACAGGTTATAATGGGGGTGGATGTCCAAGACATGGAACACCCCCGTGTGTTCGATCCCTCCCGTTTCCATTGGGAGTTCGATGGATCCTAAAGGTCTAGACGCATTCCCATCGTATCCAGTGATAACAATGGGGCTTGGGTTTACTGAAGTCAAGGTGACTCCGATTTTGTACGCCATATGAAGTGGAAGGATGTTGAGCCCTCCTCCACCATCGACTAGGCACCTGTCCAGAGAGTGGTTGTTTAGAACCACCTCGATATGCAGGGCCTGGTTATGGGTTTCGTAGGGTCTATCTACATCATCTTCCGAGAAAGTGATGGGCGATTTTACTCCTAATAAAGCCACTTGGGTAGACAAGGATTCCAGACTTATGTTCGAATCAACCTTGGCCCTTTCTAGAATTTTCTCTAATACAAGTCTATGCCTAGGCGAGGTTTTTATAAGCTCTAGGATAGACATGTGAATAGGAATCTTTGAAAGGTGGTTTTCGAAATCATAAGGATTTAGGATGACTTTATCCTTATCTGCTTTTGGCAGAACACTAGGGATACATGCTTTTGAGGGGCTAGGCACACTGACCACCTTTTAAGCACCTTGAAGGTGCGGGGGTTGATAGATCCTCCCGGATCTAGTGACTTCCCCCACGACCAGCCTAGCGTTCGTGCTAAACTTAGCTCTAAGGATCAGTTGAGGAGAACCTTGGATTTTTAAAACTGGTTTTACCGGGGTTTCCACTTTTGGTGGTCCCCGAATGACGACTTGGGCGGGCCTCTTGTATAGTACAAGGATGGGCGCACAAGTAGGTCGACCAGGTTCTGGCTTTCGCGCTAGTTCCTTGGAAATGATGAGGGTACATACCTCCTTTCCTTTCCCACTGCCACTGGTGTGTTTGGGAAAGGGTTCCTTGAAGATAGCTTGAGGTGGCTCAGGTTCCGCAGTGACCTAGAGCTGGCCTTCTACTATCAAGTTCTCAATTTTATTTAAGAGAGAGAAGCAGTGTTTGGTATCATGGCCTTTGAGCCGATGATACTTACAAAATCTGTTCAAATACCCCCCTTTGGACATGACTCCTTCGATTTCAGGGAGTTCTATCATGCCCTGGGCAAGGAGGAGGTCTAGGACCTCCGACACAGGTTGCCCCAGCGGAGTATACTCCCGTTTTTCAATCGGTTTTTGAAAATTGTGTTCCCTCTTATTTTCTAATTTTTCAAAATTTTTGGAAGTGCCCGCCATGCCTGGATCCACCCGAACATTGGCGATTTTATGGGGCTTTGCCCCTTTGTCCGTCGTGGGTAGCCCATATGCGATGGGCTTTTCCAAACGGGTTTTTGGAACGACACTTCCTTTCCATAAGTGATCGTATGTCCCTTTTCGCAAGTTGGTTTCGAAAAGGAAGGCCTTTTTGATCAACTTATGGAAAGTTAAAATCTCATGGAGCGAGAGAAGGGTTTTTAACTCGCTTTTAAAATTATCCAGGATGAGCATTACTGCGCATCCTTCGGATATGGGCTCTCACACTTGGCCCAAAAGCGACCTCCATCTTATAATGAAGGCATGCACGTCTTCGTTCATGCCTTGCTTTGTATCCCTTAAGGTATTCAGTGTCGGCGTGACTTCTATGTTGTGTGCAAATCTTTGCATGAAGCAGTTCGCTAACTCTTCAAAAGTAGCGAACTGGCTTAAGTCGTATGAAGCCAGCCATTTGGCAGCTGTGCCTTTAAGGGATAGAGGGAACCAATACACCCATTTCATCGAGTCCTTTTTCTTCTTATGGGCTCGACGTGAGAAAAGCTGCAAGTGAGACCTAGGGTCTCCCATGCCATCATACCGATGGAAATTCAGTATTTCATCGTCGCTGTCTGTTTCGTAATCCATAGGAAGAAAATCAGACAGGGTGTAGTTTCTTTTCTCTTTATTCTGCCCTTTCAGCAACTGCTGTAGGGCTTTACGGTCCTTTTGTGTGAAGGACTCGTGGTATTGATTGCCTTCGATTACGGAGGCCTCTTTGTGCTTGCGAGGTTTTTCAGATTTCTTTTTAGACCTTTGTTCACCATTTGATGAACATGAATCGCCTACTTCAGCCTCTTGGCTGAGGGCATTGATTTTGGCCTCAAACTCCCTTCTCAAGTCCTCGATTTCATCTAGTTTTATTTTGTTTTTGAAAATCCTCCTAGAGTGAGAACTTGATGCGCATGAGCCTTGGCTCGACACTTCACTTGGATTGGATTTTGACATGCTTTTCAAGCTTTTTCAAAATGTCCTAAGTACAAGCAAAGAAAACAAGTAAAAACATGACACCTTTTACAAAATTTTCGCAAGACTTCTACTTAAAAACTCGATTTTCAAAAGACTCACGTCCCACCGGGCGTGCCAATCTCTGTAGACGCGCGAAAATCCCCGCCTCTCGCCTTTTCAAGGCTCGGAGCGGATCCTCTCGTGTGTCTAAGGCCTATGTATGCAAACAGGGCGTGCCAGCTAGCTTACTTAAGCTAGCGAAGATATTTTTAACACTGACTTCTAAACGTGGCGGCTGTGAGTAAGTAAGCTCTTGTCGTCGCAGACCTTCTTGCACCGATGCGCAAGGGTCAGTCTGTACGCTTTACAAAAATCGAGTTTTGGAGAGAAAGTCTACGAAGCGGTTCGAGGTGTCTATTTCGGGTCTTTAAAATGCGATTGCATGTTTTAGATCACGTGGATTTGCACGTGCCTAAGTCTTTTCTTTTATCCCTTTTCGGGCCACCTAGTTTGTGTGTTATGAACACTCCACTACGTGGGCGAATTCGAGCGGGGCTTGCTTTGATGCAATATGCGTCCTACCTCGTGGTATGGCGTAGATGCAATGCAAACTCACGCTACTCCAAAGGGAAAACCCGAAATGTAAAGACAATACTGAAGGGAAAGAACCGAAGGGAAATAACCGAAGGAAAATAACCGAAGGGAAATGACTTGTAAAGTAAGTGCCGAAGGGAGATATGTATATAGAATATGTATATGAGCCCTTACTCGGGTCTTGCAAATAAGAGCGAAGGCTCAATGTGTGTGAGAGTGCTTGAATTGAAAGACTTACTCACACGACATGAAATTAAACCCAAATATAAATTGCAGTATGGCCTTGACTAAGGTCTTGGGAGTAAGAGCGAAGGCTCAATGTGTGTGAGTACTTGAATTGAAGTACTACACACACGACATAAATGAAACCCAAATATAACTGCAATAAGGCCTTTACTAAGGTCTTGGGAAAAAGAGCGAAGGCTCAATGTGTGTGAAAGTGCTTGAATTGAAAGACTTACCCACACGACATGAAATGAAACCCAAATAGTATAGGTCAGCCCTTACTTGGGTCTTTCAAATAAGAGCGAAAGCTCAATGTGTGTGAGAGTGCTTGAATTGAAAGACCTACACACACGACATGAAATGAAACCCAAATACTATAGGTCGGCCCTTGGGTCTTTCAAATAAGAGCGAAAGCTCAATGTGTGTGAGTGCTTGAATTGAAAGACAACGCACCCAACTTAAGCAAAACCCTTCGAAAATGAAAGTATATATATATACTTATGTATTATGGGCTGATTAGGCTCGTGTGTGTTCAAAATCGTGCACAACTAGGAGAGTGCACGTGTGTGGGTGTGCCAAGCCACGTTATTACAAGCGGGGGGAGACTATGCTCCGTTATTACAACCCCGTATCAAATTGAATCTCAAGCAAGTATACAACTAAAGACCGAGTTTAGGCACTTATGAGTAGCTGGTCCGTAGAGGCCTTGCTTGAGCGTGGACTTGGCCTTCGCCTTGGGCTGCAAACGGGAGCTCCGCGAGGGTGAGCGACAAAGGGGTGCTGGCCGGCTGCAAATGGGGCGCGGGATAGGCGCCTTGAAGATGGCCAGCAGCAAGTGGGTGTCGCCTTGGTGTGGGGAATTAAAGGGGCGAATGGAAAGAAGATGGCGCTCGGCTGGAAAGAAGCTGGGCAGGTAGTGAGGCTCGGCCGGGAGGTGGTGGAGATGGCGGTGCAAATGGTGGTGAGATGGAGGGATGGTGGTGGTGCAGGCAGAGCAGGTGGAGCAGGTGGCTGGGTTCAGCTGGCTGGGAAGTGGGGTCTCGGCTGGGCTTTGGGAAGGCGGCTAGATCGGAGAACCCGCCCCAAAGGGGGGGGGGGGTTTATATAGGGATGGGTAGGTCGGTTAGGGCTGGGTTTGGGGTAGTGGTTAGGTGGTTTAGGTAGGGTGGTATGAAGATAAGGTGGGCTGGAAAGGGTAGGGCCAGATATTTTAAATACTAGTGGTTTGGGTAGATTGTGGGCTAGGGATGGTTTAGGGGTTTAGGGCTAGGTTAGGTGGTTGGGTTTTAGGGTGAGGTTTAGTGAGCTAGGTTAGGTGATTAGGCTAGGTTTAGGTAGGTTTAGGGAAATTAACCTAGGTTTAGGGAAGGATTAGGGAAGTGGGTTAGGTGATTAGGTTGGGATTAGGCCGGGATTAGGGAAGTGGGTTAGGTGATTAGGCTCAGATTAGGGGTGGATTAGGGTGGAAGGCTAGGATTAGGTGTTTTGGGTTAGGTTTAGGTGGAGGAGCTCCCTTTGCATGGCCCATAGACCTTAACCACCTCATGTTGGTGCAGCCCTAGGTTAGGTTTTGGCTAATTACAAGCTTAAACCCACTCAATTAGGCTAACCCACATGACTAACCCCAAACTTGACACACAAGTCAAGCTTAATTACAACACTCTTGATATTATCCATCCCCACTCTCTCTCATGCCCATAATCCCACGTGAATTTCAAGTGGGCCCCACCTCCATTTATGAGAAGGTGATGTGGGCCATGGATATGAATATTGGATTGGATTTTTGAATCCAAATCCAAATCCAAGTCCACACATGGGTTTGGATTGGGATCTGGATATATATGGTCCACATCCAATCCAAACTGAACTCTGACTCCTTCGAGCTGGGTTCGAAACGGACGATTTGTGCGGGGTCTGACAGCATCAGTACTCCGTCTGCGTTGGGTCTTCGCCAACATGGTCGTCCGCCTCCGTTTCTGCCTTCCGGAGATTACTTCAAATGACATTTTGATAAGAACAGGGTCTTGGACGTTCGAGATCCTGGGGGTATGGATGTGATACAAGAGTTGTTGTGCCGGGCTCAACATGTGCTCCGGTTCCGGGCTCTTCTTAGCTCTCCTGGTCTTGTCTTGATCGGGCCAAGCCGCTTCGGGGTTTCAAAATGTGTTTTAAAAGGTTTTCAAAAGCCATATTATATATTTTTGAAATATAGAGTTTAAAACATATATACAGGGTTGTCTGGAAGGCTCCTGGGTTTCCAGACTCAAAATGGCCCTTTGGGGCTGCTTGTATAAAACCAGGTTTGTTTAAGAAATTCGTGGGATTTCGGGGTGTTTACAGCTTCCCAAGGCTAGAGTGAAGGGGGAGGGAGAGTCTAAAATAGATAGGAGTTGCTGCAAATTAGAGAGAAAGAGAGAGAGAAAGAGGGAAGAGAGAAAAGAGAGGAAGAAGGGAGTGAAAGTAGAAAAGGAAGGGGACGACCTCCCCATTGCATCCGGTTTTTCTTAGAAGGTTAGTACTTGAGTACTTCTCTTCCATTAAGTTTCTTGATTCTGTTCTTGATATTCAATTTATGAAAGGGGTTGTAATAATGGAGCTTTGTCTCCCCCCATGTTGTAATAGCAAGTAGATATGCTGCCAATTTCGTTTCCTACTTATGCACTCTACTTATTTACTTTCCTGATTCTACCTCTTTATATTCTATAAACTCCTATAACTACTAACCCCCTCTATGCTTAAGCTAATGCATATATTTACTTTCATTTCCCTTCAGTAATTTACTTCAAGTTTGATGTGATTATGCCATTTAATTTCGGAAGAATGCATCATGTATGTTGTAAACATAGAAAAACTGTTTTTAATATATCTGCATATGTCTGATATTTTATTTTTCATTTCCTCATTTATGCTCCGATTGAGTTAAAACTTGGAACAATTCATCTACACACACAACCCTACATAGTATAAAATTTTCAAGAATTTTAGGGTCGTGCAACTATATAATTAAAAGTGTGTAAGATCGGGAAAATCCTTAATCAACCCTGTCAAAATTGTATTTCCTACAATAGAGCCTTGGTAATCATCCCATAACTCTGTCTGTAGTGGTCCAATTTTAGTGAAACTTAATTCATTGGAAATCTGACATCTATAGATTTCCAGCAAGATCAAGTTTACCAAAATTGGAACTCTGTGGACTAAGATACAGACCTTTCTTTGAGTCTCTATATTTCTGTAACAGAACAGTTCCTAGTGTCTAATTAGAGACAATTCCCAGATTTAATTCTGAATAACCACAGCACCCAAAAATAAGACAAAAATAGTTTCAGAAGCTCCATATTTGTGCCTGATCATTGTAAACTTTTTATGATTTTTGAGATCCAAAAGTTATTGAAAGAACATCAGAAAGCAAGGTTTTAAAATAGAACCAATTTGTTCCTCAAAACACCTAGTGCATGAATTTGATCAAGTCTCTCAGATTTTTCTTAAAGTGGATTTGGAATCACACCTACACAAATGAATCCTCAAAGCACCTAGGCTGACCCTTGAGCATCGGTTCAAGAAGACCTAAGCTGAAAAGATCTCGCTTAGCCACAATCGCCTACAAAGTCAAATTTATAACTTTGCTAGTTTTGAAAACTAGCTAGCATGCTCGCGCATAAACAAAGTTGGTTGAGAAGTTTATTTTAAGTCTCTACATAGGCTTTGGAATAAAATTTTCACATCTACAACTATCAGGAGTTTTATGAAGATGATTCTCTAGGTGAAGTTGAAAGAGTTAAACAAATTTGTTATGACTTAATCAGTAACAAAGGAAAAGATCATTAACCATGCTTGAGCAAAGTTCTCAAGAGGCCACTGCACCTAATGATAAATTTTCAGCTTTTCATAAATATGTTCAATTAACAAAGTGCCAAAGAAGTTCATCCACTCAAGCTGAACTTCATTTCTACTCAAACAAAGATGTGCTCCTAAGAACTCATGATTTTGACCTTTTATAATGGTGAAAGATAAATGGAGTTGAGTTTCTAGTACTACAAAAAGAGCTAGAAAGATATATGTAATTCCATTCACTATCATTACTTTTAAATTTGCATTTGGTATTGAGGGTCATGTGATTAGTGTCCATCAAGGTAAATTGAAAGAATCAACAATAGAATATTTAATGTGTTGCCAAAATTACTTGTAGGCTTTGGAAAATGGTAATTGCTTATATTTTATTAATCTTTATAGTATATTTGCACTTAGTTTAGTTTGTTATAATATATTAAATGTTGCTTATTTGTTTACTTTTCATATGCTAAGGCACTTAGTGTGGATGGTTATGTTACCATGAATGATGAATTGGCTGACAACAATAAAGAGGAGCCTATATCACCTTCGTAATGAATTTGGTAAGTAATAAACTATATTATTTTTCATGGCATTGGCAGAGTCTAATTTGTTTGAATATGTTATCCTTTTAGGTAATTGTCTTTTTCTCTTTCATAGGAAGGGAAGAAGATTTGATTTGTGCATGCGGGCATAACTTGTATTAGCAGAGTCTATAATTTGTTTGAATATTTGCCCTTTTGCATGAAGGGAACACCATTGTTATGAATATGTTTGAATATGATTTGATCAGTGTGTAATGATGTATCTAATATAACTCTATAAGTTTTAATTTTGAGATGGATATAATATGTGATAATGACCTCTTCTTGGATGATATGTTGGGGTCTCTGTTCTTAATTCTTACTTATAACCTCATTGGCTTATAACACATACTAGGCTTAATCTCAATTCAGTATATATTCAGTATGTATAACATATTTATATAGGCTTTATCTTGATTAATGTGTATAATGCATTTATATTAGGCTTCATGTTGAATCAATGTATATTCTCACCCTTTAAAAGTAGTTTGTTTATCTCAATGTCTTGATTGTGCATTACTATGTTCGAATATGATGTGGGCTATGTTCTTAATTGTTACTTCTAATCTCTTTGGCTTATAAAGTTATGCATATACCAGGCTTTATCTTAATTTAGTGTGTATTAAGTGTGTATAGCACATTTATACCAGGCTTCATCTTGATTCAATGTATATTACTTACATTCTCGTCCTTTAAAAGTAGTTTCTCTATCCCAACATCTTATTTGAGCATTACTATGTTTAGATATGTTGGGTCTTTGTTCTATGCAATTATTGTGATTGAAGTCGATCCAACATCAATGCATGTAACGTAACTCTAGTCAATTTGATTTATTAGAATGAAAGTGGAAGATAAAGTTAGCTGGTTTAAAAGGGTGAGTTTTATGTATCATGCTTCTTTTATATTAGAATGTATGAATATACTATGCTTCTTTTATATTAGAATGTATTATATACCATGCTTCTTTTATATGATTAGAATATATTAGAATATATCATGTGAATATGGTTAGAATATATCATATACAATGCTTCTTTTATTTTGTCTTAGATGTTAACAATAAAATAAATTTTTTATGGCTAAAATAAAAGGATTCTACATCGCGTTTTTTTTTTATATAATATCGAGAACCATGGGGCGAGGTGGTGCAAGTGAGGGGGGAAAATTGAGTGGAAACCCTACCCGTCCCATTGTCATCTCTAAATGCAAACCGATTCCCAAATATATCTGCCTTGATAGAAGATGGTCCCATTTTGCCATTTTATACTACCTCGGTGGGTGGAACTCATAAGCAGGAAGATAAAAAATGGGATAATCTCTCAATTGATCCTGACATATTGACTCAAGGGACCATGCAACATCGTGCAGATTCAACAATCCCAGCCCAAGGAGAGAATGTTGGGTCGATGATGAGCGGGATATGCCTAGATCCCTTTGTTTGTCCTGCCATAATGACCAACGTTTCCCTTGACAAACCTAAAGTCGATCTCAGAGAAAATGGAAACCTCAATGGCTTGTACGTGAGGCAACAACTTTATCGTCGGAGGTTATCTTAGCAAAGATCATCATCCCACAACACTAGAGACGGGCCCAACCTAGACGATCTCAAATAGGTGAAGGCCCATTCAAGTCGAGTGAGAATAGGCTCACCCATGCAACAATATTGGTCTCTTCCTTGAGCAAACATGGTGTTAATTCACGATGGAATGATCACCTTGGATATATAAGGCGAAGATCAAGTCCAAACTAGAGGTTGAAGGATCATGCCTTGAGTTGATCTCAAGGTCGATCAATAGGCCAAAAAACTTGTCACCTAGGTAACAATTTCGACCTTACATGCCACAACTCACACATATGTAGAAAAGACATGCTCAAAGACAAAGGGTGCAATGAAAGAAAGTAGTGGAGCTCGAAAGATCCTTTGAAGAAGCCAAAGGCATCCTCTCATCCCATTTGTACCCAAGTTCTACCCATTTTGACGAGGAGTTGGAACATGATTATCCCAACAACCGAAAAGGATAAACAATGAAAGTCACATTCATCATTGCTTGATCCCAAAGGAGGCAATGGCCACCCATTCACACTATGAAGTTCACTTATACAAACAGGCACCGCATGAGAGGACAAACAAGTGCATTCTAGAAGATGCATATGCTAAGTTGAAAGGCCACTTATACTTCCTTCTTTAGGAAATTGATGAATGGATCAAAGCAGTTCTTCAAGAGTGGAGAAGTGATTGGGAAGCCTTTGTTGATTGGAATTAGGAGGTAACCAGTCAAAAGATTGAGGTAGCCATGTTTATTTGGAGGATGGGCCTATGATTATACATGGCTCAATGTATAGAAGAGACTAGAGATAAAGATCTTAGACCGCAATCCTAAAAGAATTCAAGTGTTGTAAAAGCATCAACTAATGTGTCAAAAGGTAGTAGGATGAAGCCACAAGAACCAAAACTTATTATGGCTCCTACACATAGAAAGGAGAAACGAGTATTGGGTCAGCTGATTGGTGAATGTGATGAGGAAGTATTTCCACAATCCCAACCCGATCTATGACAAGTATTATCATGGGCAGCAATTTGAAGACAATTATTCATCAATGATATTTATATATTCAATAAAGATACATTTTGTCTCTTGAAAGCCATTATTACTATTCTTCTTATAAGTTTCGCACTTATAGAGCTTGAACTATCCCCCAAGGATGAAGACTTTCTAGCGAACAACCATATTAGATGGCTATGATCAGTGAGATTGATGTGCTGATAATCTTTGGCAATTTTTATTAGGACACCACAAGATATATCTAGCCGTTATACATCAAGACATTGTGTTGAACATGATGCCTCATGACACCCAACAACAAATTGGAAGACAATTGCCAATTTGATCCCACCAATCTCAAGATGTTTGACTTCCAAGGAGAGTCATCCATCATGATGGGGTGATAACGATGGAACTTAAGGTGGGATCCAAGTCTTCAAATACCCCATTCTTTGTAGTTGATGCAACTCAGGATATTCATTGATACACATGAATTACTATGTAACCTTGATGTTGCACCAAAAGTTGATATTTTGGATGGATGATACGATTGAAGTGGTTGACATTGAGGAAGACCCCTTCATAGTTTATTTGCAGGAAGCTAAAGTGTTGTTTTATTTGCATTGAGTTGGACCACTTATTATCCTCAAAACCCTTGAGGGTGTATGATCCTGTCAATTGACTACTTGAGGTTTCACATTTGAGCAAGCCGCCCTACAATCCTTTCCTAGGGTTACGTATGGATAAACATCTCATGTAATCATTGATTGCCTCTAGTGGCTGGAAGTCTCCCACATTCAACAAAGGATTGAGTAATCTAGGGATGCTTGTGGGCAAGCATAGCCCTTACCGATTCGCTCAAGATGACCACTACTTGAAGGAGGGGAGGAGTTTAACTATAACTTAGAAGGATGATCACAAATTCGTCCCCACTGACCCATTGGTGGAGGTGGATCTAGACACAAACAAAGTATTGAGGCCAACAAAGGTAAGTATTATCTTATCTAAAGAGAATTGACTCCAATTACTTGAAGTATTATAGCAGCACAAAGACTGTTTTGCTTGAGAATACCATAAAATGACGAGTCTACTATAAGACATAATTGAATTAAGGATTCCCTTGAAATCGGGGGTTAGATACCATAGACAGTCGACTCAAAGGTTTAAGCCTGAAATATTGTTGACTATTAAAGAGGAGATTCATGGTCTCCATAGCCTAAAAGGAAGTTTCATTTGAGAATTTCTATTCGCTCAGGAGCACTTCAACATTGATCTACACCTTTGCATAGACTGGAGCTTGAAGTTGGAGTCTTTCAGGATATGCTTCCACCTCATCTCGTTGAGATGTAAGACAATCCAAATTTGATTGGAACTCTCTTAAACATTGGTAGTTTGTGAGTACTCTTGTTAATTGATGACCAATGTTTTTTTAAGTCCTAGCAAACCTGTTGAGTTGAGGGCAACACGTTTGGATTGCAGGCTAGCTTTTCTAGAGAAGAGAAAGAAGTCCCTTGAAGACTCATTCCCTCTTTAGGACCTTTATTGAGTAAGTTTTCAACAAACTCGATATTAGTAATAGTCTCAAGGGAAAGAGTATGAGAGTTGGCTCCATCCATGATCACATCATCATCATTGGCCGAAGCAACTAGCACAATAGTTTCAATAGTTGTTTGCATAGAGGCAGCTCCTTGTTTAATGTTAGATGCGAGAGAAGCCACCGATTATGGTAGAGAAGTAATAAGAGTCCCAGATTGAGTCTATGATGTAGGGAGAAGAACTTGTTTAGGAGTTGTTTTTTACTCCAGTAGTATGGGGAGGAGATGAAGCGCCTTCCGCCCTAAGGCACAATCATTTTGTTGGACGATCCCACTCTAGTAGAAGCAACTTAATAGGTTGAGGCTCCAATAGAACATGGATATTCCCTCGAGGTCCAATTGGTTCTAGTGGATGACTTTCCTAAGGCTCCACTGGTGAAGATATAGGAGTTCCACCCAAAGACACTAGTCCCAAAGGTTACCTGTTGGTATCTCAAATGGAAACCCCACAACATCATGAGTATCCTCCCAAAGTAGCGAGATCAAGGGCCTCAAGAGGGACATCACTGTTGAAGAAGTCAATCTCTGAGATCCCCACAAGACCTCCCATTGTTAGGCTCAAAGCTCTAGAATGAGAAACTTTGTCCAATTAAGTGGCTTCATAAACATCATACTCATGAGAAACTACCTATCCAAAGTCGAGATCAAGGTTAGGAGTGAATTAATAGATAAACGATAGTAGGAAAACGAAAAAATTGAATTTACATGTTGGGATCACCTTCGAGAGTGGAATGCATTCCTTATCATCTTCATAGTTGAATTCAAACTAGGGTCTTGCCGGAAATAATGAAAGATGAGGTACCTATCCAAGTGATGAAGAAGGACGAGGAAAATTTTACCATGCATCAAGATGGAATAGCTCCATAATGCAAATGTTTTGGAGGAGCCTTAATTGGGTTGTCTAACATAGATGGTACAAAGTTAGGTCCAGTGTTGGTCGAGCAGATGAAGATCTTTACAAACTCTTCTTTCTTTTTATCAAAAATAACAAAGGTTGACATCAACCACCATTCCCTGTATAGATCAATTGTTCCTAAATGATGTGAGAAAATATTCAAAGGAAATCTTTCCACCAATCGCAGGTTGACTGCATCCATTTTAGATACTAAAGTTCTAAGTAATCACACCACATGCTAAAATCATGTTTGGGTAAATAGAGCTAGGAATCTCCTTGATGAGCCTGAATTGATGGGCCAAACATTAAGACTAATACATCTTGAACATTGTTTGGTTGGTAGATGAGAATGATGTCCCAACCCTATTTAGTAAGTCCCAAGGACAAAGGAACCTTTGTCACTCTACTACTGATATATACTCGGGAATGAACAATTTCTTCTACATACACCGAGTCATGAGTTCGCCATGACCCAAAAGAAAAAGTTTGGAGTTATTAAAAAATTTCAGTAACATGTCGAGACAAATTGATAATGTGCCAGTATGCGAGCGAAATCTCAACAAAACTCCACCTAAAAGGAACTCTCACCGTTTGAGATGGGTGAGCTGGTCTAAATTAGAAAAAGCACTTAGTTGGAGAAAATATAGGCAATTCCAATACTGCAAAAACCACCATGGGCCAGAGGCAATATTTGGTACCTTCCCATTGGTGAGATGGGAGATAAACATATGTATTCCTCATAAAAGTATGCCAAAAAAGAAAGAACACAAGTCAACATGGTGGTCGGAGAGCAATGCCTCAACAATGATATGATACTCCTTAGTGACTGCTATACCACCAATCAAATGACAAATTTACAAACACAACAAAAGAAAACTTGCTCGTTTGATGTGATTCCCTCGTTTGGTGAGCATTGGCTTCAAGGAAACCCTTGTAGGACAAGTTCTTTGAATGAAACGAGAACTTTAAGCTGGGAGACCTAAGGCACGGAGTTTAAGCCTATCACAGAGAAGACCAATGATGGTATTTATGTCCAAAAGTATAGGGTCTATCATGCCCAAATTGAAAATGAAGCAATTGATATTAGTGGACCAAAATCCTAAATCATGAGAAACCAAAGGACAGACTAAGGTCTATAGGAAAGACGAGCCAAGAGTAGTCAATAAGGTGATAAATTTCCTATTAATGTAGTGTTCCACATCCTTAGTACTCACTTTATTGAGTTATTGGATGTATTTCTCTAAGGGTTTCAGTCGAATACAAAGTTCTTTAGAAATTGATCATACTAATACCAACTCATGTAGATAGGTGTGCACCCAAAATGTTTTGTAAATAAATTTTTTCCCCCAAATGAAAATTTTTCTTGTGTCAAGTCTTTTTCAAAATTTTGTTGATTTCAAAATATTTTAAAGAGTCAAAAAGAAAATTTTGAAAATTCAGTAATTTTCAAATATATTTTTCAAAAAGGAAAATATTTTGAAAACCATAAAATCCTACCTGAAAAAGGACCAAATCAAGGGAGCAAAATCTCACTCATAAAAGCAAAAGAGGATTTGCCTAAAAGAAATACATATCCATGCTGTACAAAACTCACAAAAGCAATCGGCTTGAATCAAATCAAGTCAAGCCTAACTCAAGCCAAAATGGGCTGCATATGATCAAGCCCAATCCAAGTCCCAATGGGTTGCACATGGCAAAACTCAAGTCAAACCCAAAACGTATCAAAGGAGTTGGCCATACAACCGATGCAAGACTAACCAAACTTAGGCAAGGCAAGTCTGATCGAACCAAGGTTAAGGCAGCACCCAAGGTCAAAGCTGCACCAAAATTGGGTTGCACCGAGGTCAAGCAGCACCAAGATCGGGTTGCACCTAGGCGGGTGGCAAGAAGAGCCTTGGTCACGAACCATGTGGACCATGGCCAGCTTTGACGAAGGCCATGTTCCCCAATGTGACACCCATGTGAGTAGCAAGAAATGGGCTTAATTGGGTCTGATTTGAATCCACAAAGGGCTAGCCCAAATCCTGGAAGCCTCTAGAGAAATTCTAAAGAATATTCTTTCTCTAGAGAATTCTCAAGAAACTTTATAAATACCAGCCCTTGGGTTGGGTTTCAAGAGAGGAAAATTAGAGAGAAAGTCGAGCAAAAGAGAGAGGAGAGGAAGAAGAAGGCGCAGCCCAAGGATGAATTGTCAGCCAAAGGAGAAGCCATCCAAGCCCAAGATCGCCGACCAAGTTTTCCTCTTTTCTATATTCTTCCAATTCGATCTATTTGTAATATTTTGGAGCCCTCTTCTCCAATCTCTTGTAAAATCAAGAGAAAGTGTTGTAAATTCATGCTGAAAGGACATCGATAAGAAGATCTCTCACTTGTTTAATATTTAGTTTCTTCTATCCCGATATAAGTCATATCTTATACTTCTTTATCTCTTCTATACTTAAATATATTATCATCTCATCTCCCCTTTCTTGATTTTTGTTATTTGCCCCCAAATTAATTAAGAGACCATAAGAGGGACATTAGAAGCTACATTTTACATGCAATGATATGAGTATGTAAATCAATCTTATTGTGGATTAAATATTCATAAGTTTGTGTAGAAGCGGGCAATGGGTTATAATTCCATATATATATATATATATATATATATATATCCAAGAGAGCTATCCTCCTCAAGAACGATGCCTTGAGATTTTATATGTAGATGAGATGCCTCCCTAAACAAACACAAGTTCTCAACATAAATTTCTTTAGAAGATCACTAATACATTAAGGATCAAATCAGATGTATCATTAGTTTCTAAAAAGAAAACTTTGTAAATTTCAGCATCCTGCATAAATTATGTTTGATCCCTGAATTTTTTAGCCTTCATCTCTGATCAAAATATCTTGAAATTTGGTTTAAACATTGTTTACATATTGATTAACATCTAGTAAAATTTGCAAGAATTTTGGACATGGGTGAGGCCAAAAATAAAATCATCAAAAACCAAACTCAACTGAAAACATAATCTGTCTGTGCTGAAAATCTCATGATATACCTTGGGTAAAACCCTCATAACTCTATCTGTAGACACCCAAAAATCATGAAAATGATTTTGTTTGAAAGATGACTTTCATAGATTTTTACTCGACTAATTTCACAAAAATCTAAATTTACACACGGAGATAGGGGTATTTTAGTGAGCCTATGTATTTCTATCATAGAGTCTGTTCTAAATTTCAGAACCATATTCAATTAGAAATCTTTCCCGATTTAATTATGATAATCCAGGAAACAAAATAAATAAATAAAAATATCCAATAAATATTAATACCTAGATTTTACTTAGGTAAAATTTTTGGATCCCCAGAAACCATAAAAAAATTCAAAACCCATTTGTTGGAAAACAGAACTGATTCTGTTTTACAGATAAGAAATTGATTTTTGCCAAGTAAAGAACATCCTTGTTTTGAAAAATATGTTTTAATTGAAAATTGTTTTGAAAAATCTTGAATCATAAATTACTCTTCCTAAGTGTCTAGGCTGACCCTTGAGCACCGGTTCAAGAAGGCCTACGATGATAAGAATTCACTTGTCCTCAAATCGCTGAATAGTCAAAAAATCATGTTTGCAAGTTTGAGTAAACTTACTGGCACGCTCGCGCATAGTTTTTACAAATGAAGTTTTAAGTCGATTCCGTGTCCAAAAAAATTTGTTTACAATAGGCAAGGTCTCTAGAACTATCACCTTCTCTATGATCCTAAGGCCTTTGCTAACAAAGATAGTTGGGTTAAGAAGGAAGTAATCATAATCAACCATTAAAATGGATACATGATAGCCCATTGTCAACATTGTAGATGGAGTCAGTTCTGAGGAAGTGATGGAGATGGTGGCGAGCAAGAAACAAAACTAAGACTAGAACATAAAGAAAAGTTAACTACAAATGATTGTAGGAAAGTTTGAAAAGGCAAAAGGATCTAGACTTCTTTATAGATGATGAGTGAAACATCTTATCACCATCAACCAACATAATCTTCGACCTTTCATTCGAAGTGCCAATGGGATTTGTTGTGCAATGATGGGATGTGTCATGTTACATCGAATATATTAAATGACAATTAAGCATGTCTTTCTATGACCTCGAAGCATCAAAAAGGAAGGGATAAAACAATAAATGCAGCAATGACTAGCGTGTACTGCAAACAAACGTGAGTTAAAATTTCAAATCATTTATTAATGTATGCATGATAAAATCAAGTACATTTCCAACCCGTATCTTTTCTATTTTGTCTCTATCATCTCCTTGAGGATCTTTTTGAGCCTCACCCATGCTTCTTAAGGCCAGTTATTTTAATGGTATTGAGCTCAACATCCTTTTGTTTGGCCAACACATAATGCAATTCCTATATCTCACAAACCAAATTTTGAGACAACTTAGCCTCAACCTCATTTGCGATTGATGCTTAGGATGTGAGAGAATTGAAGTCCGACAAAGCTTGAGAAGCCTCGGTAAGGAGCTTTTAACAACATTTATAGAGAACATCAAGGTTCTCCTTGAGAAGATCGATCTCAGCTATGATCGACATCCTTGTAGCTTCTAGATATCTAACACGCAAAGATACCTCTTCTATTTTTGCAGAGATCTTGAGGTGGGTACAAGCAATGATGATTGCTTGGTGAGAATGTGAACAGATGCACTCTCAATGGACAACTGAACTTTCATGGACAACTTATGGGTACAATGGGTCTCACGTTGTTCATGGACCTCAACCCATGTATAGGAAGTATCTTTTACCTACTTTCCCAATTCAAGAAAAAGGCATGCCCCAAAGATCAGGCGACGGACATCTCATAGGATGGAGAAGGTTCTTTGTTGATGATTTAAGAAACATAGGCATCATTCAAATCCTCCATGAGACACATAAGATATGCTCATCATCTTTGATCTTGTTCTACTCCTCATAGTCCTTACAAAGGTAGTTGAATCCTGAATTCTTTTTTACAAAGCAAGAGAAACCAAAGACTGAAGTTGATCCATGAAAGTAGGCAAGGAACAACAACAAGACTATTGCAATGGGTGCCACATGATTCGGGATTATTATTGGTAGCTAAATCCATACCATAGTTAACAAGCTTTAGTCAATATTCTTCTAGCAGAGTCATGTCTCTATGAAGGTTTAACCACCATGCAACAAAGTTTGAGGTTTTTCCAAAGCAAAGATATGAATATGGAAACCAAAAAAGAGATTCATGCTCATCAGTCTCAAATGATTGGTCGATCAACAAGTCTATGATAGTGGGTAGGCCTTGTCAAAATTCTAGTTGTCAAGTAAGTTAATGAGAGAAGTAAAGTTCAACAATTATTAGACCGAGATGCTCCACAATATAAGAATTGAGGAGAGGACTTTTGATACTACTATGCATATTAGATCTGCAATGAATGCCATGGCAGAAGGTGCGCTAGGAGTATGAAATATAAAGGGAGAAAAGTTGCCTCAACAAGACTGATGGATCTTAACCATGCAACAATAATCTCGGGAGGCAAAGAAATAGGAGGAATGAGGTTTAAAGATAGCCCAAATGAATCTAATAAGATTAGGTGAGAAGGAAGGTGAGCAAATCCAAGTTTTGGGAAATATAGATAGATCCAAAACTCGAAGAACCATAGTGGGCCTCCTTCTAAATATGTAGTCACCGCTTCTAAGAGCCTCAAGAGCAGAATTTGCATAATGATACACCATGACCAACAAATCGATTCAAGCAACAACTTTGTACCAGATATAATGGCAAAAATATACCATGCATACTTGCCATTTACTTTGGCACTACATATACATGCAATAAAATGATAGAACGACAACAATAAGAAAGCATGATGTTCCTCATCCAATGCGACTACAATACCCCAATATTTATGGTCATCCCAAGAAAGATATAAAGAGAGTTTGGGGATGTCAAATTATTGGTAAACTAGATAAATAGGTTCAATGTCATCGATAGGTAAATCGATGATTCTTCAAACACCTAGAATTATAAGAGACATCATCTGAAAAGGAATTAGAAATGATTAATACTGAAAGACCCAAAACACAAGGAAAGAGTATAGGAGTTGGTTGTTGAATTGGATAGCCAAACAAGACAACATGATGAGGTTGTAAATACCTCATTTCACCCAAAGATGATGTGTATGTTCTTGGACATGATCCAACCAGTCAACATAAAGTTGATAGGTTGATGACCCACCATAGACAAAATTAGGACATTAAAACATTAAGAACTCATCGTGGGTTAGTGGAACATAGAAATACCATCAGGTGATGCGGTAGTAGGAGGAAGAATACTGCCCAAATCAGAGGCCATGGGTGCTATGGGTGCAAAGGAAAAAGAAATTTCTTTTACCAAGGGTTTTGCAAGCAAGAAAAAAGTTAAATAAAAGAAACTCGATCCTTATAAAGCCTAAATGATACTCATGAAGTATGATAATCCTAAAAATCATGCAAAAAGAGAAGCTTTTTTAGTGTTTGATGTCAATAGAAAAATAATGTATGCCCTCAAAAATAGCTCCGAATATAAAGTTGCAAGGGGCATGTATTGATGCTGAAAAATTGAGAGAGGCATGTGGCAAGCTCTGGAAGGTCCAAGTAGGAGGATATCATTTTAGGCCCATGATGCCGGTGAGCCTCAGGGCACAACATAACAATGGTGACAATTGGCATGCCATACCTTACATTATAGTATAAAGCCAGCATGGATGAGGCCTATAGGCAATTGTTGGAAACCATGTGCATGAAGGATGAGTGTAACTGTTGTTGCCTCATGAGAGGTCTCTAAATAGAAATTATAATGTTCAAGCAATGTATGGAATAAATCATATTGCAAGTCTTTTTGTTCTTAGTGTAGTTCTTGGGTGTTTTTCCTAGTAGTAATCATAACTTAGCTTATTGGATTTACTTTCAATGTGAAAGTGCTACACCTTACCTATCTCCTTCTACCCTTTTCCTTGCCTAGAAGTATAATATCAACAACAATTGGGATATGCTCAGTCAGATTCCCGGTAACCCATCTCCATCGCTTAAAACCTTATCCATCATTCTCTTTAAGAATGAAGATCAGAGTTCTCTGGCACACCTCACACCATATCATCCCATTCTAGTGGGTTCCTACAAGTGCTATTCGAATTGCATCGTCACTCTTGGTGACAACAAATATAATTATAGAGCCGTCTTCATTATGCTTCTTCACATTTGCCGGGAGTCTAATTTCTTTTGAAGAAATGAATTCCCAATGACACTATTTCCTAATATCTAGAAAGAGGAAACTAGGTATTATGTTGTTGGGTTCATGAGGAGAGAATTGTCAGGCAATGAATAGATCAATTAAGATTGAAAGGACATAGATAAGAAGTGGAAACAAAACATAAGCTTATAGTGTTGAAAGATAAACGTGATATTCCTCTCTCAATACTCATTTGACGTATTGTTTATGCTTCATCACCACAACAGCATAGCTAAGCTTGTGTAGCAAGATTAATCTCAAGACTTTCTTGAACTTGTTGCTTTGTCTAAATTATACAAATTATGTTTAGAGATAAAATTTGATGCTTTTTCCAATGAATTACATACTTCTAACAATAACTACAACTCAGCCTTTTCCCATACTAGATGGGGTTGGCTACATGGATTCTTTGTTTCTACAGAGCCCTATCATGTACCATGTTAGCAGTTAACTCACAATAAGCTAGATCATTCTTCATTGTTTCTTTCCAATACTTTTGTGGTCATCCTCTACCTCTAAAATTTCACTAGTTTTCTTAGCATAATATAATTTGTAATATGCCCTCTTTGCCTTGATTTTATTTTGCACTACTTCACTCCACCACAAACCTTCTTTTTGTGCCGGTACACCTCCCTTAAATACACCTAACACATATTTTTCCACTTTCCTAATATGTATAGACATATTGTTTCACATATCACAAGGTGTATCAACATAATTCCAAACATCTCCTTGAAGGACTTTTTGTTTAAATATATCTTCTTTCTCGCTTTTGAGGTTTCACCATTTAGTCCAAATAGCTCAGTGTACTGTTTTCTTATTTGTCCATTTTTTTATTTATAAATCCATAACTAAAAGTCGATGTTGGGTGGTTAAGCTTTCTCCTGGAATTACCTTGCAATCTTTACAACACGCTCTATCTTTTTTCCTACAAATAAAGTAATCAATTTGTGTTTGTGATAAGCCACTCTTATAAATACTTAAATGTTCATATCACGTTTTGAAGATGGTATTGACTATAAAGAGATCAAATGCTATAGCAAAATTTAAAATCTTCCTACCTTCTTCATTTATATCCCCAAAACCAAAGTTTTCATGAATTCCTTGATATCCTAATGCCTCTTTACCGACATGTCCATTTAAGTCTCCTAAACAAATCATCTCCCTTTGTGGAATCCTTTGAATCACCTTATCTAACTCTTCCCAAAAAGTTGTCTTTATACTATCTTCTAGCTTCATTAGCTTCCTTTGAATCCTTTGAATCAACTTCTCTAACTCTTTACCGACACGTCCATTTTAGTCTTCTCCAAATCATAGTATCTACCACCTTCATTAGCTTACCAGATAATGTTTCTATATTCCAAGAACCAATAAAAATATTATTATCTAGGACTAGCTTCCTTACCCCCGCATCCGTCCATATTAAAAATGCGGAGACCCTCTCTATAAATTATTCACTATATTCGGGCAGCAATATAGCGGGACTAACTTCTTTACCCACACCTGTCCCTGATGTGAGAACCCTCTCTGCAATTGATTCACTACATCCAGATAAAAATGTAGTGGCCCTTGCTTACTTATCACTATTCGGGCCTTACAGCATGTCGCTAGGCAGGAACGCCCCAAAACAATGATCATAATTTATGTAATCCATGGTTTAAAAATCTGGTAAAGTTTTATGCTGGCTGTCGAAAGCCTAACACGACCCTCCTCCTTCATCCGGGCTTTGGACCAACAATGCAAGGGTGATCCCTTACATGGGCGGAGATGAATTGCATACTTTTAAATTTCAATATATATTGTGATTTTTATGACCGTGTATCTTGCAAGATTTGCTTAGGGATGTTCAAATGAGTTCTTGTTCTCTATGTGCTGAAATCTGGAAGCTTTGTAATTTCAAGTGCTAAGCACAAATAAAAGGGAATAGAGAACTGTGAATGACAGAATGCAAATAATTTGACGATGGAAGTACGAGCCAATCTTGTTCTTGTGCAATCAATATATCATATTAGCTATTTGTTATTTCAACATATGGTTATAATCTTGCATTGTCGCACAATGTTGTGAGGATCAATTAGTCTCTCATAAATCACAAGCTAGATATTGGGCTACTCAAACTAGTTATATGATAATGGTATAGAAGGTAACTCACCTAATAGTGAAAAGTGTAGAAGGTAACTAGCCTAATATCCCTACTTCTCTAAAGGACGAAAACTGATCAACTCAATTTTAAAAGATTCTATATTGTTACGAAAACCCTGTAATCTTATGTTGCCTAAACCTCTTATCTAGCTTAAGCTTTTGCCTTTCAAATATAATTGCTTCTTAATCATTGGATAACTTGAAGTTATAAGGTTTGTGGGGCATATGATGTGCTATGTAAGTGATGTAATAGTTGGTAATTTCAAGACTACTAAAAATCAATCAACACCCAATCATGGACTAATCATCATTCAAAGGTCAACAACTTCATGCGACCCTAATAGGTCCATTTCAAGAACATGGTGATTGAAGGAAATGACCAACAATCTATTCCAATTTCTTATCTCACTTTTTTTAAAATGGGAGGTTGAAGCCGAGTTAAAATTTCTATCAATAACCCGCAAATTGAGAGCCCTAACAGGTGGGCAAATGCCTTGAGTGTCAATTGCTCACTTCACTTATGTATAGAAGATTACACATGCATTAACTACCATTTACCTTCTCTAGCATATGCATTTAAATGGTTTTAGTTCTTCTCATGTATTTAAAAGATCAAATAACTTTTCAGCGTGCATTTAGAAAAGCTTATTCACTTTTTCAACAAATACTTAGATAATTTCTAAGATCTTGCATCCATTTAACATGTTTAGATTTTCCAATATTGGACTTCTTTTTTGGATTTTCTATAGCATGTACTTAACATCTCTTCACGATTTTCCAAAGCTGACATCTATTAGAAATATGCATGGTATCTGTCACTCACTAACTTAGAGGATTGTTATAGGTATAAATATACAAATGCTATAACTTTTGTGGTACCTTCTTTTTGAGGAAATTCAAAGTGTATTTTATATTATTTCATGTTCTTATCTAAATACCAATTCTTGTTTAATGGTGAATGAAAACCAATTCTTGGCACCCACTTTGTCCTTTTTAGAGTGTAGTGAATCAACTTAGTTATCTTATTTATAATGAGTTTTTAGTCAAATAATAAAGTTATTTTCTTTCTTTCATTCTTTCAATCAAGGCAAAGTGATTCTCTATAGGTTTGGAGCACATAATATCAGTATCCAATGACAAGTTTAAGTTGATATTTGGTGTTGTTTTTCTTTCTATGCTCTAAGAAGGTTCTATTTTGAACAACCTCAAATATTTGAACCCAATAAAGTCAAGAAAATTGTCAAAAAACTGAAGAGTTTAGCACGACCAGTTGCTAGGTTGAGTACGCAACCAAATAGCAAACATGACAATTCAACATTACGAATGAATTGATTGTGAAGAGGATTTAAAAGATGATGAGTTCATATTAGATATTATTAAGAGTCCTCATTTGCTTTGAAACAACATCAAGGTGAATATTTCCCGTTCAAAGGAACCAACTCAACTATCTTAAAGTGAGAAATGCAAACTTACTGCTCTTGAACTTAGTGATTGTACAAAAATTTTAGTGGGCAAACTTTAACAAACAATGTAAGGGAGAATAGGAGCAAACTATTAGACAAGGTGGAATATGTTGAAGGTTATAGTAAGGAGTTTGCAGTATTAAGGATGAGATATAAATTACAAGAACATTAAGAACAAAGTTTTGTCTAAGTTCTCAAGGAGTTTGAGTGAGAAAATATTGATGCAATTGGATTACTGCCTTAGACATCTTTGAGTGATGTAATTAAACTTATTATTAAGGTGGAGAGACAACGTGAACCTGATATGAAAAAACAAGGTATGCCAAGATTAATTGCCAATAAAGGAGCAAATACACTCCACTGCTTGTTCCGAATAAAGCAAACAGTGAAAGGTTACAGGAAACTCTAGCAAATTGGTGGGGGAAAAGACAATGAAAAGTAAAAAGTAGAGGATGCTAAGTCACCTATAGGAGCCAATACATCAAATGCTTTATTTGCCTTAATTACGAGCACATAGAAACAACTAAACAAGGGAGTGATGATCATTGAAAGAGCCAAAAGGTGAAATATAAAGTGAAGATAGAAGTAAAAATTAAAGAATATGGAGAACATAGGGAGAGGACCATGTGAGTATGTTGATTATTGTGAACTACTTTTAATTCAACAAGTCCTCACAACTGAAGGTAGATAATGAGTAATGAGAAACTATATTCTCATATGAGGTATGCAATTGACAAAAAAGTACGTATAATCATTAGAGATGTAGGAAAAGACACTAATTTTGCATCTACTTGATGAAAAGATTGATACTGCAACAAGGAAACACATTGAATGATAATAACCTATAAGAGTTTAATGATTATGGAGCAATGTAGGTTACCTCGCAGGTTTTGCTACCCTTTTCAATCGGGAAGACATATATCCATACGGTGATACATGATGTAGTTCCAATAAGCATTACTTAACTCTTGAGATGATCACAATAGTATGATAGGGAAAGTCATTTGTGATGGACTTTGAACACTTATTCTTTTATAGAAAATGAAAAGAAAATTGTCAGCACCTCTTAAGCCTCAATAGGTATTGAAAGGTCAATTGACCAATACAAAGGAATAGATGAGCTTGTTCATATCCAAAAGGAGAATAGAGTACTCTCAAAGCCAGCCCAATGCCACTGCTAATAGTGAAGGAGGTAGGATTAAATAAAAGTTTTTGTACAATTCATCAACTATATAGTATTTTGGATGAAATTTTTGATGTTTCTTAATAAAATTGTCAAAATATTTACCATCATGTGATGAGCTACTTTATCACATCAGCCTATTTATACCTGGAATCAAGAAGATGTAAAAGAATCTTAATTGCAAGTGATTTACATGAGAGAATCAATAAGCCTTGTTTAGCTTCAACTATGCTATGTTCAAGGTGAATCTAGACTCTGTGTTCCAAGGTGCATCAAACTATGCCTACTATATTTCTGTAAACATTCAAAATAAAAACAATTGAACTATCACATAATACAACCACTCAGTTAAAAATATCATGAAACTAATATAAATTGCAAATAGTATTGCACGTGTCATAAATACTTGAAATTAAGCATACTATACAATATATTAGAAAAATAACCTCAGACTGGATGTAGCAATAATTGGACAGTATCAAGTCTATGATATGTATACATATAAACATAAAAGAGCATACATATTTGTAGACACGGAAAATTTTCACTTCTGGTTCTTAGGCCTTAAGTGAACCTTTTTGTATGTCTAAGTCGTTTTTATAAAAAGGGTGTGCCAACTAGCTTGCTCAAGCTAGCGAAGTAAGTTTTGAAAATCTGACTCGTTTGGGGCGACTATGAGCAAGTGAGCTCTTTTCGTCGCAGACCTTCTTACACCGATGCGCAAGGGTCAGTCTGTACGCTTAGCAAAGTCGATTTTGAACCTCTTTGAAAATGTACGAAGTGTTTGATTGGGTTTTGTTTGTATTGTTGCAGATTTTATTTCACGTGGGATTTGCACGTGCCTGTCTTTCACCTAAACCTAACCCAAAACACCTAAACCACTTCCCTATCTTAAAGACTTCGTGGTATGGCGAATATGCAATGCAAACTCACACAACTCCAAGGGAAAACCCGAATTTGAAAGACAATGCTTAAGGGAAATTGCATAAGGGAAATATGGCTATATCTTAAGAGCAGAAAGGCTCAATTGTGTAAGTGTGTGTCGTGTATATATTGAAAGACTACTTACACAGCTGAACCTTAAAACCCAAATCTTAAAGACATAGCGGAAGGGAAATACAACTATATATATATGGGCCCGAAGGTCGCCAACGTGTGCGTGGGTGTTGTGTGTATATGTAAAGACAACTCACACGACTTGGAATGTAAAACCCAAATAGAATTGCAATATGGCTCTTATTAGAGTCTTGGGAGTAAGAGCGAAAGCTCAATGTGTGTGAGTGTGAAATTGAAAGACCACGCACACAACTTGAATAAAAACCCCAAATTGAATTGCAATACGACTCTTATTAGAGTCTTGAGAGTAAGAGCGAAAGCTCAATGTGTGTGAGTGTGGAATTGAAAGACAACACCCACGACTTAAATGTAAACACATATAGCTGAACTTATATAAATAAAATTATATCTTAGGGACTGTCAAGGCCCGTGTGTGCAAAAGGTGTGCAACTAAGAGCGGAAAGGCTCAAGTGCACGTGGGTGCTTGTGTGTCAAACTAAGTTATTATATCTTGAGGGGAGATTACGCTCCATTATTACAACCCCATGTCAAAATTTAATTGAATATAAAGCAAGTTCATATAATAGACCAAGTTTAGACACTTACATGTAGCTGGTCCATCTTTAACTTGCGTGGATTTGGACTTGTGATTTGCCTTGGGCAACCAAGAGGAGTCCCTTAGGTAGCTTATCGCGGCGGGTAGGAGTGTTGGTCGGCTGATTTTGAGGTGTTTTAGGGAAGGTAGGTTGAGCTAAGGTGTGATGCTGGGAGTTGGGATGAGTTTGGGGACAGGTAGGGCTCGGCTGGAAGTGAAGGAGTTGGGGAGTGGTGAAGGGGTGTTGGAAATTGGGCGACTAGGGGTGGCAGGTGGATGGGAATGCTGGCAAGTGGTGCAGGTCGGTTGGGCAAGTGTTGGGGGGGTGCTCGGCTGGGAGGAAGAGAGGTGCTGGCTGGGTGGAGTTGGAGTGGGGTATGGTGGTGTTGGTGGCCGGGTGGAAGGGAGAGTGGTACTAACCGAGAAGGAGGCGGCAGGTGGTGTTGGTGGCTGATTGGAAGAGGATGGCTAATGATGGCCGAGTGGAAGAGGATGGTGTTGTCCAGGTCCTGGCCGGGTGGAAGGGTGGCAGGTGTTGGTCGGCTGGGAGTGGAGAGGGTGAAGAGAGGTGCTGGCCGAATCCCCCAAGAGTGAAGAGTGTGTCCAGAGAGCCTCAAGAAGGAACCCGCAGGTGATGGAGGGGGTTTATATAGGCTGGCTAGGGATTAGTGGCTGGGATAAGGGAGTTAGGTCGGTTGGGCTGGGCCATATATTTATTTTGGTGGGCTGGGATATGGTGGGCTAGATATTTTTATTTAGGTGGGTTGGGCTAGTGGTTTGGGGTAGGTCGGTTAGGTGGGTTGGGTTTAGTTGGTTAGGGACTTAGTTAGGTAAACTAAGGCTAGCTTAGGGCTAGTTGGTTAGGGTCTAGGTGGTCCAGCTAGGTGAGGTCGGCTAGGTGAAGTGGGTGCGGTTTTGGGTGAGAAGGGCTAAGTCTAGGTTAGGTTTGGGTTAGGTTTTAGGAACAATGGCTAGGTGAGGTAAGCTAACTTAGGGCTAGGTTTAGGAACCACCTCTGGGCGCCAGTCCATTATCTTAGTTGTAGCCATATCCAAGTTGGTGCAGTCCTAGGTCAAGTGTAGGTGCATACAAGCTTGAACCCACACTCTTGGTTAAACCCACAAGGCTAACCCACTTTTGACCAAAAAGTCAAGCCTACCAACTTTCTCACTCTTACTTTATGGCCCCCTTTCTCTCTCTACCCAAGCCTTTCAAGGGCATTCACGTGAACTTTTGTGGGCCCCTTACCCCTATTTATGGGGAGGTGAAGTGGGCCATGGATACAGATATTGGATTTGGATCTTGGGATCCAAATCCAAATACATTTTGGGTTTGGATATGGATATACATGGTCCAGATCTAATCCAAATTTGATTTTTTTGATTCCTTCATGGCGTTTCGAGACGGACGGTTTGTGTAGGGCCTGACTTCATCAGTACTCCGTCTTGCATTGGGTCTTCGCCAACATTGTCGTCCGATCTCCTTCTCACCTTCGGGATTTCGTTTTGATCATCTTTCTGATATTTGGGGATTGAATGTTTGAGAATTTGGGGATGCTTTTGACATGAGAGTTGATATGCTGGGCTTGAAGTATGCTTCGGGTCCGGGCTCTCCTTTGCCTTTTCAATCTGCTTTTATCAGGCTAGGAGGCTTTTGGGGCTTCAAAACACTATTTATAATCTAAAAAGCAATACATACAGAGTTTTAAAACATATGTACAGGGTTGTTTGGAAGGCTCCTGGGTTTCCAGACTCAAAATAGCCCTTTGGGGCCGCTTTTGTAAAACCAAGTATGTTTGAGAAAATCGTGGGATTTTGGGGTGTTTACAATATTCAAGACACTGTGATGTGGTTATAACACAAGTGTTGAGAGAAAATCAAACCCCGGGATAAAAACTCCACCACTCTTTAGTACCCAATCCAAGTGTATTATAATAAATCATAAACTTTGGAATATTATTCAAATAAATATAATAACAATATGTTTTTGTCATGTAAATTAATTTTTATGAAATAATGATTTGCAAAAGCAGAATCCCAACACAATTAGTGAAAAAAATTAACAAATCAACTTTGTTATAGGCTCCATGACATACATTCAAACATGAAAAATGAAGCCAATAATAGCCATCCTTCAATATTGAAGATGGGGACACATAATAGAGTGACATATATAACAAAGCCATCTTCTGACTCCCAAATATAGGTACATTATTAGCAAAAGATAACTACTTTTTAATGAAAGAGAAATACAAAGAAAAACTTTGCATACGAAAGTAGGTCATGACCCTAGAATCCCCTCATGCATTTTTTGTTGTAAAAAATTAGCATATCTGCCCGAAGATATGAAGACAAAGAAACATATCTTTATTTGCTATAGTCACAATGTGTTTGGCTAGAAAGGTTGTATGACTCAATTGAGAAAAAGCTTGTTATAAGTTATGCTATTGAAGACATTTCATAAGGTAAAGATGTTAAAATGTCTAGTTGTCAATGGCTTGGTTAGTCTTGCTGCAGTTCATGAAATACATGTACCCGATGTAGTAGACCTTGGAATTATGATCATGAAGAATTATATTTCAAATGATACAGTTGAGGATCATGATGATGATATTATTAGTGGTAATGGTGCTCCTACTCATGCTAAATCATCTGGTCCACTTAGGAGGCCCTTTAGGCAACATAAATGTTCTACTCGTTATTTATGCAAAGAGTATGCACTTGCCTATTTTCTTCATTCGTGATTGTGCATTCGTTTAGTCAGTATGGGTTCATCACATACTTTTTATTTTTCACAGGTTTCTTTATGAAAAAGAATTATCGTGCTTCAGCTTCAACCATATTCACCTCTTCTCCCAACAAAATTGAGGCTATTTATTTGGCCTTCAAAATTTTAAAAGCTTTTGTCTATATGTCAAAAGCTTATTGCAAATGGCTTTCTTCACAATTTGAATTAACAAAACTTTCTTCAATCTATGAACATTATGTCTCAATTTTCTTATTTTGTCTCTTTCAACTTTATTGTCCCTAATTATCCCAAAGAAAAACTTTATCCCCCCTCCAAAATAACCATTTCTACTGCATCATTTTTGGCACGCCCACTTATATTGGATTTTTTATGCCCTTGAAATTTCCTATTTGAATTGGCTATGGGCAAGAAAACCATCTACCTCTAGGCTGGCACTATCCAAGATGAGTATCCTCAAGCTAGAGTACATCATTCCTGCTCCTTCCACTTGCATTACTAACCTAAGAATATGTGTTATTCTTTTAGAGTTAAATGTTTGCTACTTGTACATGATTGCTTTTTTCATTCCTAATGTTTGCTATATATTAAGAGCAGTAGACCACCAATATTATAGTTCAGTTTCATATGTTTTGGAGCCAGAAATAACAACTCAACTCAAATAGCAAAATACATAAACCCATTGGAATAAAATGGGTATAAAGGCATGTTAGAGAAATCTAACCCTCGTTCTCAAGAGAAAGACTAGTAATAAGGTTTCAGGTGATAGAATTGGTCTCTAGAAATCCGACTGTGTATCTTAGGATGGTGTAGCACTTGGTGTGCTCAAGAGTATGTTGAGAGAACTACATTACTATTACTCCTAGGGAAGCAAGACAGGAAAAGTAAAGGAAGAAAACTCTCAAGAGAACTACATTACTACTACTCCTAGGGAAGCAAGACAAAGGAAAAATAAAGGAAGAACTCTGACTGTCATTGATGCTCTTTTTCTTAGTTACAATTGCTATTTATAAACTTTCATCAAAACAATAGAGCACGTGCCGATCTTCTAGGGCATGACTCCTATAACTCTTCACTTTTGTGATTATGTTATCCCTTTTTGCCACCATCCCGACTAGGATGTGCTAACTGACCCATGATCCATATTTTAAAACCAATTCAAAGTAGTGTGCCCACTTCACACATTTGGGGTTTGGACCGATCAACTCAGGGTAATGGGTCCGCTTTACATGTTTAGGTTTTGACCCCTCGAGAGTTAGGTGTCCCTTTTCTTCAAGCATCTTTACCTTCTACCACATGCCCTTCATTTCTTTTTGACATCTACAATATGTATTGAAAACAAGTAATAAAAACTAAGTATATTAAGTACAATACAAGCTCAACAAGCACAAGTTTGTGATAAACATTCTTAAACAGAGCTTGACAAACTGAAGCTCATAACTGGAAGAGACGAGACAAAAATCTTGTCAAGTGTATTTGAGGTATAAATGAGATGAGCCATGAACAACATCAACTTTCTTGCCTCATTGTGCAGCCTTATATGCAAACATATCTATACAAACCACCAGGTCTGGGTAAACCACCCACAACAACCTTAGATGCAAATATATATTAGGAAGTTTGTTATATGGTAGCAACATTACATCCAAACATATCTAAATACATCTCAAATATTCAATTTGAAAGATAAACTCTTAATATTTGAATTTCAAAAGCAAAAAGTATACATGTACTTCTTACAAGTATAATTAATTTAAGAAACAACTTTTATTTTTTGAATTCAAATTTCACCTGAGATTCTCTTTCCTCTCTATATATATTCAAATCTCAATCATCCATCTTTCAAATTAGATGATTGAAATTTGTGTGGATAAGTTAACATGCAAGGTTGCTAGCATATATCATCCTCTCTCTCTCTCTCTCTCTCTCTCTCTCTCTCTCTCTCTATATATATATATATATATATATATATATATCGTGCTTGGTCCAATACACACGTGTATATTGGACAAAAACTAGAAGGAATTGACATGAACTTCCACAAGCAGTGGAGCATGAGGCCTAGTTCGATAAAGGGTCTTCAAATAGGCAACGATTCATTACTTGATATCCTTGCCGCTAACCTGCTCCGAGAGAGTGGGTTAACAGAATCTTTGAATGGGCTCCAACTCCTCAAAGGGGTAGCCAAAGACTGGGAGCACTGTGTAGCCCAAGGCCTCTGGCATACTCCAACTCCTTGCTCGATTGCACCTTCAGCATCGTTTCTTATTAAGGTTTTGACGACGATGGGAGCAGACTTAAACATTGATTTCTCATAGAACAAAACAATCACGTCAGCAGTCTTCATTTGGATCTTATGTAATTCTTCTTTACCCTCAATTGGTAATCCAGCTTTTTCGTTACCTTAAAACTTTGACATGAGATTAAAATTTGGGTGCAGTAAGTGATATGTTAAGCTAAGTGAGATTTCCCACAACTAAGGGTTCAGCATCATGCAGGCTGGGTCAGACTATAGGATTTGAGGGATATTATTTCATACTGAGGTTGACCACTTGCTGAACTTATAGAAGGGAACCGTTTAATTCCTTTTGCATCAGGTAAATTCGTGATACTATCAAAGTGAAACAAGTGATCCAAGGAAGTATTGATGATAGACTTTATTAGTAATATGCAAATCCTTTCTACTCAAGAAGACTACATCCAAAAAGCATTTGATCATGGTGAATGTAAGCCCACTTATGTATTGAGAATTAATTTGTTCGGTATAGTTTCCTGAACAGTTCAGAGTTTTACATGAATCCTATGATCCAATTTGTTGCAATCCTAACTGAGATCAATATCCTAGCTGATTGGATCTTCACTACACAAATTCACTAGACCCATGCAGACTAAGCGAATTGGGTCAGGTGGGATGTTCAAATTGGTTTCAACAAATCATGATCCAGTCCTGTTTCACTTGCCCGATGGATCAAGCTGTAGTTTGGCAAGCCCTGAACCTAAACACGAAAGCATACATATAGAAAAAGTATCAAGATTTTGGGTCAACGCATACCTGAACTGAACCAAACAACAGGTGGGCCAAAGTTTTGACAGCCATTTTACTGGATATTCAAAATGTAATATGACTTATCTGATTAAAGTTTTTTCCTATATTTCTTTCAAAAATGTACATTACACTCCCTCTAGGCATGGTTTTGCAGACAAATCTGAGCTTATCCAGATTGGTCCTTAACTGGCCAGTTAACAAGGAATGGGATAGATCGGTGCTGAATCAGCTTGATTGAACAATGATCCAGCCACTGACTACTGGATTGAGCGTTCAGGATCGACATTCTTCAGTAATTTGATGAATGCACAAGAAGCCATTGCTCTTGTTACTAGAGTTCAGATCCAAAGTAAGCTTAACTATCTGAAAAAAGAAGCACGCATTGACTCATCGGGTTAAACAAAATTCAGAACAGCTAGTCGACCCAACCTTATCTTTCGTACTCATAAATATGAGTATTCTTTTATTTATTTTTTTGGTACAATGGGAGGCGGAAGCCAGATTTATGCCCAAGGTATTGAACTTATTATATATATAATCGTTCTTATTGTTTGTTTTCATGTTTGATTATAGGAGAAAAGTCCTAAGAAGACAGTATAGGCTATTCCACCACTTTGTAGTTACGGAAGTTAGGAAGCCACTGCTTTCAGACTCTCACATCTATAGATTTTCTATTGCGAAATTTCTCTCGAAATTATTAAACTTCAGCAATGAGTTGTATAACTTAATTAAGATAGCAGAAAGAACGGTCAGTGATATCTCCAGTGAGAAGCTTCAGTAACGGAATGAAGATGGAATCCCAAGCAATTATATAACAGCAATCTCAAGAGTTATTATACAGTCTTATGCATTGTCAAACTGGCAAGAAGAGATGCTTTATTTAAACGATAATTTAATTCCAAAATCATATACCAAAAATAAAGCAATTGGAGAAACAGGGAACATGTAAAGCTGCATCCTCCACCAAGAATGGTTGTCTAAATGGATTCATTTGGATCTGCAAGAAGCATTTACACAGTCAGGCTTTGAACTAAATCAACCTAAAAGCCCCAAAATAGAACTGACGTCTCATGAAAAGAAAGTGCCAAACTCACAGGCAATGATAGTGAACGACCAGTTATAGTGCCGATGCAGCATGCAGCAAGATGTGCTGCCTCTTCACAATAATCGGAAAATATGGCTGGCACATTTATCTCTCTAAGCAGTTCCTGGAAACATATTACCTTGATGAGGCCTTGACTTGAAGACAAGTAAGATGTTTAGCATAATAAATATAAAGTTCCACACCAAATTAATACAATTTAGCACATCTTCCACACATAAGCAGAACATATATATATAGGAAAACCATATACTTCCCACCTCTAACGTGCTCACTTATACCTACCCATTCATTTTTGGTAGCATGAGTGTACAACAACTAAGCCTTTTCCCATACTAGACGGGGTCGGCTATTTGGTAGCATGAGTGTCATTTAAAAATTTTAAGAGTTTTTAGAAAAGGACTAAGAACAATGTTATTACGCTCATGCTTTCGCAAAACAATAGTCGTGCATGAGTGAACGTCAATATTGGATAGAATCTAATCTCTCTCTATATATATAGATAGATAGATACATATATATGTCTATATATATATATATATATATATATATATATATATATATATATATATATATATATATATATATATATATATATATATATATATATATACATGGGAAGTGGGAACAGGACATGTTGCATGCACGATCAAACACAAAAAATACTCTATAAAAGTTGGCAGCTTTAAGCATCCTATGGTGCAATATTTGTTTTTAATTCTTGTAATCTTCACTTTGTAGTCGATAATCTTGATGTAATTTTGGTGCACCTATCAAGTGTCATGCAATAATCTCTTATAATAAAGAAGTACTACAGAGCCTTTTTGGCATTGGTAAGACATGGCCAACTTATCATGAGCTGTCATTCACATTATCCGTAAGAGTCCATACCATCATTCTGTGGCTCTTTTTGCACTTGTCTTTAGTGTCTTCATGGGCATCTTCTGATCTGACTTTTACCCTTCCACATATTGTTCTTTAGTATAAAAGTAACTCCTTACGACCTTGGCCCAATTCTCTAATTGGAGATCGTTAATGCATTGTTGTTTTTTGCATTTTTTATCTCCTATGGTCATGGGAAAAAAGGACCACCAACCTTTCATCATGTACCATGGTAGTAATTAACTCAACATAAACTAGATCCTTCTTTATTGTTTCCTTCCATTTTGTAGCCTTTCTCCTTCTCTTTTGACATTTTCACAATCTAAGTTCTCATACTTTCTTACCAGAGCTTCTTTTAACCATTTTTCTGTGTCCAAACCATTTTAAATGGCTTTCCCTCATTTTTATGATCTATTGGTTTCACTCTCAATTTGTTTATAATAACCTCATTATCTTTCCTTATGTGACCCTTATCCGTCTTAGGATCTTCATTTCTGCCACAAGCATCTTTTGTACATATTGTTGATTAACCACCCAATACTAAGAGCCTAAAATATAGCGCGTTTAATTGTTGCTCTATAATATTTACCTTTAAATTTTAATGATATCTTCTTATCATACATAATACAGGATGCATCTTTCCATTTTAACCAACCTGCATTAATATTGTATGTAACATCTCCATCAATTTTTCATTGCTTTGAAAAACTGATCTTAGGTGTGCCAATCTTAATTCTTATATCATTTGAAATTTTGAAGTAACCAAATGATCAACCTTGCATTCTATATATTTTATTTTTGTTCTACTAAGTCGGAAGCCTTTACTTTCTAATATTTCTTCTCATAGTTCTAAACTTCTAATTTCCTATTAACTTTTTCTTTATACTCATCCATAAATAACATACACCAAGGTCCTTCATCTTCAATAGTTTTTGTTAACTCAATATTGAATCTTTTGTTAACATCAGTGTTATCCATATCGCACCGTATCATACTATCATATCATGTAGCTCAATGTATTGTCTATAGCCAATTATCGGGTTGTATCATACGATACAGTCTGTATCGCACGATACAAGTCGTATCACCCATAGGCCAGGGACCTTTAGTCCTTGGTCGAACAAAAACCCACGTTTCTGCAGGTTTCTGGCGTTTCTTAGAGTTTGTTGAAAGCTCTCAAGGTGGTTTTCGATGGCTCCCAAGTCTCAACCTGCGTTGTGGTATAATTTTTGCATTTTTTGAAATTTTTTCCTTTGTATTTTTTTTTCATTTTTTGAAGGACAATATATGAAGTTATGAAGTGTGTGGATATGATTTTTATTGTATTCGTGAAGTGAGAGATACTGTATTTGAGTGTTAAGTGAAGATTGAGGATTTATGAAGTGCTTTTATTTTAAGGTTTTTTATTAGATTGAAGTGTTCAATTAAGATGACAGGAAGGGGTGTTAGGGACTCCCAATCTCAGTCAGATGATCCCGGCATAGCAGTGGGGTACACTAGTTGAGGAAAAAAATTAAAGATAAAATATTTATTTTGTGAGAAGGTGTTTAATGGTGAAATTTCTTGATTGAAACATCACCTACCAAGGACTAAAAAAGAAGTTGCTCCTTACATGAGCAGAGTCAGAAGTCCTTAAATGGCAATGTCTATAGATGATTGAGAGCATACCTGAGAGGAGACAACAGAAGGATGATTTAGAGATGTTTGAGGAAGATGATGTTGGATTGGGTGATAGTATTCTTTCTTATGGTAGGACAAAGGTTGATAGTAGTAATTCTCGACCACCAACTAAGGGAAAGAGAGTTGAAGATGTTACAAATAGAAGTAGTAAAAGATAAGGAGTAGAGAAAGAGCTTACTTTGGCATACATCCTTTTTTCCCTCCTAGCACTACACATATGCTCAACCAAAAATTCATATTGCTATACCATAAGAGCAATTACATGAGCAGGCATACCTTGTAGTGGGTAGATGATTTTATGATACATACATTCCATTTAATGCAACAAATAATTCTTATTTTCAAGCAATAGCAAATACAATTGCTAACATTGGTTGAGGGTATAAGATGCCTTCTTATCAAAAGTTAAGAGAAAAACTATTAGATAAGAACGTTCTTGAAGTTCAAGAGTATTGGAAGGAAACAAAATATACTATTATGGCAAATGGATGGAAAGATAGACGAGAAAGAACTTTATTAAACTTTTTTTTATTGTCCTAAAGGACGTGAGCATTGCTTTGGGGCGTTCCCGCCTAGCGATGTGCTGCAGAGCCCGAATGCAGTAATAAGTAAGCAAGGGTCACTACATTTTCGCCCGAATGTAGTGAATCAGCTGCAGAGAGGGATCCCACGTCATGGACGGATGTGGGTAAAGAAGTTAGTCCCGCTACATTGCCACCCGAATGTAGTGAATAATTTTCAAAGAGGGTCTCCGCATTTTGAATATGGACGGATGCGGGGAGTAAGGAAGCTAGTCCTAGATAATAAGATTCGTATTGGTTCTTTGAATATCGGAACACTATCCGGTAAGCAAATGGAGGTGGTAGATACAATGATTCAGAGAAATATTCATATTCTATGTTTACAAGGGACAAAATGGGTTGGAGAAAAAGCAAAGGACATAAAGGATAAAGGTTTTAAATTATGGTACTCAGGTAAAGAAAAGGCTCGAAACGGAGTTGGTATTATCATAAATAAATATTTAAAGGATAACGTAGTAGACATACAATGATATGGTGACCAAATCATGACATTGAAATTAGTGTTAGGAGTAGAGGTTTTGAATATAGTTTGTGCTTACGCACCCCAAATAGGACTACAAGATAGTATAAAGACAACTTTTTAGGAAGAGTTAGATAAGGTGATTTAAAAGATTCCACAAAGGGAGATGATTTGTTTAGGAGACTTAAATGGACATGTCGGTAAAGAGGCACTAGGATATCAAGGTATTCATGAAAACTTTGGTTTTGGGGATATAAATGAGGAAGGTAGGGAGATTTTAAATTTTGCTGTGGCATTTGATCTCTTTATAGTCAATATAATCTTCAAAAAATGAGATGAACATTTAATTACTTATAAGAGTGGCTTATCATAAACACAAATTGATTACTTTATTTATAGAAAAAAAGATAGAGCGTGTTGTAAAGATTGCAAGGTAATTCTAGGAGAAAGCTTAACCACCCAACATCGACTTTTAGTTATGGATTTACAAATAAAAAAATGAACAAAGAAGAAAAGAGTGCATCGAGCTATTCGGACTAAATGGTGGAACCTCAAAAGCGAGAAAGAAGATATATTTAAACAGGAGATGTTTGGAATTATGTTGGTACACCCTGTGATATGTGGAACAATATGGCTATACATATTAGGAAAGTGGCGAAAGATGTGTTAGGTGTATCTAAGGGAGGTGTACCGGCACAAAAAGAAGCTTGGTGGTGGAGTGAAGTAGTGCAAAATAAAATCAAGGCAAAAAGGACATGTTACAAATTACATTATGCCAAGAAAACTAGTGAAACTTTAGAGGCTTATAAGAAAGCAAAGAAGGAAGCGAAAAAAGCCGTGAGTGAAGCAAAAGCTAAAATTTGGGAGGATTTATATAAAAAACTCAACTCAAAAGAGAGTGAAAGAGATATTTTTACGATAGCTAGGGCTAGAGATAAGAAAACTAAAGATCTTAATTATGTTAAATGCATCAAGGACGAGGATGAAAAATTTCTAGTGGCAAATGATGATATAAGAAATAGATGGAAAAACTATTTTTATAAGCTTTTTAATGAAAACAAAGATATTAGTATTAGCTTAGAAGAGTTAGCCAAATCAGAAAAGTATATAAACCACAATTTCTACCGACGTATTCAAAAGAATGAAGTCAAAGAGGCTCTAAAACATATGAAGGGTGGTAAATCGGTAGGACCAGATAATATTCCTATAGAAGTTTGGAAAATACTAGGAGAAATAGGAATCACTTGGCTCACTAGACTATTTAATGAAATATGGAAAAACCAAAAGATGCCCGAGGAATGGAGAGCAAATACACTTATACTCATATATAAGAACAAGGGAGACACTCAAAATTGTGCGAATTATCGAGGTATCAAGTTAATGAGCCATACTATGAAATTGTGGGAAAGAATTATCGAACGTAGGTTAAGACAAGTATCAAGTACAACAGAGAACCAATTTAGATTCATGCCAGGCAGATCTACTATTGAAGCGATTCGCCTTTTGAGACGTCTTATGGAACATTTTAGAGCAAAAAAGAAAGACCTTCACATGATATTTATTGATCTAGAAAAAGCTTATGATAGAGTACCGAGGGAGGTTCTTTAGAGAACTTTGAAAAAAAGAGGTATCCCATTGACATACATTAACCTTATAAGAGACATGTATGATGGTGCAAAAACATGTGTGAGGACTCATAAAGGAATGACAAACTTCTTTGAAGTTAATATTGGGTTATATCAAGGATCAACTTTAAGTCCATACTTATTTATAATGGTGATTCATGAGTTAACAAAACAAATTCAAGATGAAGTACCTTGGTGTATGTTATTTGCAGATGACATTGTATTAGTGGAGAAGTATAAGGAAAAAGTTAGTATAAAATTGGAACTATGGAGAGAAACATTAGAAAGCAAAGGCCTCCGACTTAGTAGAACAAAGACAGAATATATGGAATGTAAGTTTGATCATTTGGTTACTTCACATGACAGAAATTAAAATTGGCACACATTGCATTCCCCAAAAGGAAAGTTTTAAATACCTAGGGTCAATTTTTGAGAGTGATGGAAGGATTGATGGAGATGTTACACATAGAATTAATGCTAGTTGCTTAAAATGGAGAGAAGCATCAGGTATTCTTTGTGATAAGAAGATACCATTAAAATTAGAAGGTAAATATTATAGAGCAACAATTAGGCCTGCTATGTTTTATGGTTCTGAGTGTTGGGCAGTTAATCATCAACATGTACAAAAGATGTCTGTGATAGAAATGAAGATGTTGAGATGGATGAGTGGTCATACAAGAAAAGACCATATACATAATGAGGTTATTAGAAACAAATTAGGAGTGGCACCAATAGAGGACAAAATAAGAGAATATCGTTTAAGATGGTTTGGACATATAGAAAGAAGATCAAAAGAAGAACCTGTAAGAAGGTATGAAAAACTAAATTTGGAAAGTATTAAAAGAGCTAGAGGACGACCACAAAAGTGTTGAAAAGAAACAAGAAAGAATGATCTAGCTGAGTTAACTGCTAACATGGCACACGATAGGGATCTGTGGAAACAAAGAATATGTAGCCGACCCCATCTAGTGTGGGAAAAGGCTTAGTTGTTGTTGTTGTTGTCCTAAAGGACGTATATTTTTGAGATCCTTAGACATGTAAGAGGAGAGGAATACTTCAGAAGTCCTAAGTCAACAACTTAATAAGGTGATATTCGAGGTTGGGTTAGAGAGTGTAGTCCAATTTAATACAGATAATGCAACTAACTATAAATTAGATGGAAAGGAGTTACCAGATACTTATGGGACTTTCTTTTGGACACCATGTGCAGCTCATTGTTTAAATCTCATAGATACAAACCTTGAAGAGAATGTTCTCCTTAGATGAATGACAACAATTTACAGAGTTGCTTAAAAATAGAAGAAACAGAAAGTTGAATGAGATTTCAAAGACAGTTTTTAGGAGTACATTTTGGAACTCTTGTGTTAGACTATTGAGAATTACATGTCCTTTACTGAAAGTTTTGAGATTGACTGACAGCGAGGCGAAACCATCTATGGGCTATCTTTATGAAGCCATGAATAGGACAAAAGAATCTATTATAAGTAATTTCAATGAAAGCAAGAGGGATTATGTGCCCGTGTGTAACATTATTGATAACAAATAGAACAAACAATTACATCAGCCTATTAATGTAACAACTATAAACTAAACCCAATATTCAAGTATTCTGGAAGCTTTAAAAAGGACGGTGAGGTAAACCGAGGTATCATTGATTATATAGACAGATTAGTCTCTTATGAGAGTAAAGCAGATGCTATACGTTGAGAGATAGAGATCTATGATAATGTTCTTCACTTCATTGGCTTACCTCTAGCAATTTGCAACCGCACTAATATGCGCTCAGGTAAAATGTTTATCTTAATGTTTAAGTTTCTTAAATCTTATATTTATTATAGTTTAACTATTTGATGTTTGTCTTTTTCTTTGAGATTTTTAGTGGAATAGGTTTGGAAGTGATTGCCTAAACCTTAAAAATTTTGCATTCTCAGTCAAACATGTAGTGCAACGGGTTGAGAAAGGAATTGGAGTGCCTTTAAACATATCCATACAAAAAAGTACAACAGGTTAGAACATAAGCAACTCAATGACTTAGTTTTTATCTGTTGTAACATGCAGCTCTAACAAAGATAATCTTGTATTAGTTATTACTTAACTATTCAATTCAATATTTTATTTTATAGATTAAATTGTTAATGTTATTTATTATTTATTTATCTTTCTTTCAAGCAATTAAAAAAGTTAAATAGGAAAGAAAACCAATTTGATCAAATAAGTTTGGATAATTTTGATATATTAGAGGAGTGGATTATGGAAGATAATGAAGCAAATACACTCCTAACCGAAGAAGATATTGTATGAATTAATTTTGAAGGAGTACAACAACAATATCATCAAGCGGATAAAGATTTTGATTTTGAAGCACAAGGTGAAAAGGATCTTCAGCAAGGAGAAGATGAAGATTATTTACTTGATGATCCTGATTACAATGTGTAAATATAGTTTTTTCTAATTATGAAAGATGTATTTTTTTTCTAAGAATGTTATGTACTACTTCAAAATATGATAATTTCTTTTTCAATTATTCAATGGTAAATGATATTATGTACTAAATTTTTGTATTATATGAATTCTTTGCAATTATCATATTTTTTCCTATTTTTTCTATTTTTTTAGATTTTTACCAATTTTTTAGTATTAAATTATGATATAGGGCGATACAATATGCATCGAACAACACTATTTAACTTACACCAAGGTACTTCGTCTTAAATATCTTTTGTTAACTCAATATTCAATCTTTTGTTAACATACACCAAGGTACTCTAATGAGTTATGGACTTAAAGTTGATCATTGATGTAACTTAATATTAACTTTAAAGAAATCAATGGGATACCATTCTTTTCTAAGGTTTTCACAAAATATCTCTTGGCACTCTATCGTAATCTTTTCTAGATCAATAAATACGATGAAAACAATGATGGGATGGGGATGGGGAGAGCAAGGAAATCCTTGATGGGGATTGGGGCGGGGATGGGATAGCATGTTCTTGTCTCGCGAATCCAACCCCGACCCTGACTCTTCCTCTAATTGATTCTAGAAAGCTAGGTTCATCTAATTGTCTCAACCTATATTCAATAATTCTTTCCCATAAGTTAATAGTATTGCTTATCAACTTGATGTCCTAATAATTTATAAAATTCTGAATGTCTCTCTTATTCTTTTATATGTGTCTAAGTACACTCTTTCTCTCTTTGGCTTTCGAGACAGGCTTCGTGTCAATCCTCCACCATCTTTTGGTTTCCATTAAATAATCTTACAAGCCAAATGATGCATATTTCTCTTCATATTTTTCATACTTCTATAGGAATATTGTCCGATCCTATGTACTTACCAACCTTTATTCGTTAGCCTCTTTGACTTCATTCCTTTGACGTGGTTAGCTCTCTTAAGTTAATATTAGCACCTATATTTTCGTTAAAAAGCTTATAAAAATCAACTTTTCGTCTATTTTTAATATCTATTAACAACAACAACCAAGTCTTTTCCCATACTAGATGAGGTTGGCTACATGGATTCTTTGTTCCCAGAGAGCCCTATCATGTGTCATGCTAGCAGTTAACTCGATATAAACCAAATCATTCTTCATTGTTCTTTTCTAATACTTTTGTGGTCATCCTCTTCCTCTTTTAACATTTTCACAATCTAGTTTTTCATCTTCTTCATGGAGTGCCCTTTGGTAGTCTTTCTAAACATTCAAACCATCTTAAACGATTTTTCTTCATTTTATTCTCTATTGGTGTTACTCCCAATTTGTTTCTAATAACCTCATTATGTATATGGTCTTTCCTTATGTAACCACTCATCCATCTCAACATCTTTATTTATGGTACGGACATCTTTTGAACATGATGATGATTAATAGCCCACCACTCAGAACCATAAAATATAGCAGGTCTAATTGATGCTCACTAATATTTATCTTTTACCTTTAGTGGTATCTTCTTATCACATAGAATACTTGATGCCCCTCTCTATTTTAATCAACCAACATTAATTCTATACGTAACATCTTCATTTACTCTTAAAAATTGATCCTCAGTATTTAAAACTTCCTTATGAGGGATGCAATATGTGTCAATCTTAATTTCTATGTCCTCTAAAGTACCCAAATAATCAACCTTACATTCCATATATATTGTCTTTATTCTACTAAGTATGAAGCCTCTACTTTCTAACGTTTCTCTCCATAATTACAATTTCCTATTAACTTTTTTCTTAAACTCATCTACTAACACATGTCATTTGCAAATAACATACACCAAGGTACTTCATCTTGAATATGTTTTATTAACTCATCAATCACCATTATAAATAAGTATGGACTTAAATTTGATCTTTGATGTAACCCAATATTAACATCAAAGAAGTTTGTCATTCCTTCATTAGTCCTCACACATGTTTTTGCACCATCGTACATGTCTCTTATAAGGTTTATGTATATCAATGGGATACTTCTTTTTTCCAAGGTTCTCCAAAAAACCTCCCTCGGTACTCTATCGTAAGTTTTTTCTAGATCAATAAATATAATGTGAAGGTCTTTCTTTTTTGCTCTAAAATGTTCCATAAGACGTCTCAAAAGGTGAATCACTTCAATAGTAGATCTGCTTGGCATGAATCCGAATTGGTTCTCTGTTGTACTCGATACTTGTTGTACTCAATACTTCTCTTAACCTACGTTCAATAATTCTCTCCCAAATATGATACCATACAATCAATCTTCCAAGAATACAAGGGGCATGAAGTCCACATGTGAATTCTTCACTTGAAATTCCAATCTAACTCAATAAAGCTAAAACACCAAGCTTTTACTAAGAATCACTCTCAAACAACTTAATTCAGTTAATACACAAAAAGCAATACTAATTCATTATCACTCAGCTTAGCAAAGATAAAAAATGTACAACGGAATACCTTCATATCTCTAGGCATGAATAAGAATACAAGAAGGGTAAGAGGGACAAAACCGCTGGTAAACAAGTTAATGGGTATGGTCCAACAGATAATCAAGCATGAAAATAAGAGAAAAGAAGAAACTAAAAAACAGAAAACAGAAGGTCCATATCGATAATATTTCATAGTTTTAATAGCACCCAGTAGTTTGCATGGGAAACAAAGGATTTCCATGAATGAACTCCTCCTGGGTCATCAGGGATAATGAGACAAAAAACACCCACGTTCCTGAACCAAAACATTTCTTCCAGCTTCTTACACCCGTCATACATCTCTCAGACCAAACTATATTGACAACCTTGAGAAACCATGATTCTGGACTTCCAACTCAGATGATACATTTAGTTTCAGAAAATCATGGCAACCTGGTAATTTTAAAGGCTTCAAGGAAAAAAGTTCTTCCAGAGGAAAACTGCATTCTTTGTCCCTATTAACAGTTCTGAAAGCACATAGGCAGGGCATAAGAAGCCTTGTCTAAATATCAGCAGCAAAAGCCACTTTCCAGGAAGTTTATGTACAACAAGAATTTCCAGATATACCTGCCAAGATAACTACTTATATCTGTTTCTCGTGCAGTTATTTCAAAAAATTTGTCTACAAGTTGCAATCGGATGAAATTCTGAAACCATGTGCAGAAACATACTATAGTCGGCATCCAGCAAGTATAAGCAGCAATGCCAGCATTTGCAGCGATAATGTAATGAGGGAAAGAATCCTGTCAGGATAACAGAAAACACGATTAAATAACATGAGGCAACATAGAATGGCATCAGCTCTACAGGATCTACGAAAAGCAGGATCTGACAAGAAGTTTTGATAGTGATAATTTCATCCATTGACTCTTCACCTTTATTCTATAGAGGGGCTCTTTAGTTTCTCAAAAATCCCAAAGGAGAAAAGAAACAATAGCTTCTTAAGTACATCCTGCTGTAATTTCCAATGTTTTTGTCTCATTCAAATGTCCTAGTTAGTGACAAATCTGTCGGTTCTGTTAATGTGTAATATGATAGCTGGGCCTTTAGGGCCTAGCATTACCACCTTGAGGGCCAGCAGGGCCATTTGTGACTGGCCCTCCATGTACTCCAAACGGCTCCATTACTAGCGGTTGACACTGTTGAAGAATAATCACGATTTATATGTTGTTTATGATCAATTATGTATTTTGTTTATCATAGATTTTTTAGTATCTAGTTCAAAATTAGATTTACTTATTAGGGGTATATCTGTCTTTCAAGTTAGATTAATGTATAAATACTAATGGACTGTTGCCCGTTAGGGTAAGTGAAAAATAAAAGAGAGAGAGAGAGAGAGCAGGTGCAGGACCAAGGGAAGCCACATGCTATCATCTCCTCCTCTTCATCAATCACTTTCTGTTATTATATTTTTCTTGTTTTCAACATGGCATCACAGAAGCGATGTGATTCCTACACCATAGAGTGCGAGCGAGCCCGAAAAATCAACCTCTAAGTACATAAGGTTTAAGTATAAACCTTAATCAGCGAAGAAAGGGGAGATAATCTTCTACGAATCAACACTTAAGGCAGGATTCAGCAACCCTACTGGCATCCTCCGCTAGAAAGTAGTACGACACAAATCCTGAGGTGGTCATAGAGCAATACACATCTCGAGGAAGACAACACACATCCCGAGACAGGCAACAACAACAACTACAACAACAACTAAGCCTTTTCCCATACTAAACGGGGTCGGCTACATGGATTCTTTGTTTCCACAGATCCCTATCGTGTGCCATGTTAGCAGTTAACTGACAATAAGCTAGATCATTCTTTATTGTTTCTTTCCAATACTTTTCTCGTCGTCCTCTACCTCTTTTAATACTTTCCAAATTTAGTTTTTCTAACCTTCTTAAAGGTTCTTCTTTTGATCTTCTTTCTATATGTCCAAACCATCTTAAACGATGTTCTCTCATTTTATCCTCGATTGGTGCCACTCCTAATTTGTTTCTAATAACCTCATTATGTATACGGTCTTTTCTTGTATGACCACTCATCCATCTCAACATCTTCATTTCTGTCACAGACATCTTTTGTACATGTTGATGATTAACTGCCCAACACTCAAAACCATAAAACATGGAAGGCCTAATTACTGCTCTATAATATTTACCTTTTAATTTTAATAGTATCTTCTTATCACAAAGAATACCTGATGCTCCTCTCCATTTTAACCAACCAGCATTAATTCTATGTATAACATCTCCATCAATTCTTCCATCACTTTGAAAAACTGACCCTAGGTATTTAAAACTTTCCTTTTGGAGAATGCAATGTGTGCCAATTTTAATTTCTATGTCCTCTGAAGTAGCCAAATGATCAAACTTACATTCCATATATTCTGTCTTTGTTCTACTAATTCGGAGGCCTTTGCTTTCTAATGTTTCTCTCCATAGTTCCAATTTTCTATTAACTTTTTCCTTAGACTCCTCCACTAATACAATGTCATCTCCAAATAACATACACCAAGGTACTTCATCTTAAATATGTTTTGTTAACTCATCCATCACCATTATAAATAAGTATGGACTTAAAGTTGATCCTTGATGTAACCCAATATTAACTTCAAAGAAGTCTGTCGTTCCTTCATGAGTCCTCACACATGTTTTTGCACCATCATACATGTCTCTTATAAGGTTAATATATGTCAATGGGATACCTCTTTTTTCCAAAGTTCTCCAAAGAACCTCCCTCGGTACCCTATCATAAGTTTTTTCTAGATCAATAAATATCATGTGAAGGTCTTTCTTTTTTTGCTCTAAAATGTTCCATAAGACGTCTCAAAAGGTGAATCGCTTCAATAGTAGATCTGCCTGGCATAAATCCAAATTGGTTCTCTGTTGTACTTGATACTTGTCTTAACCTACGTTCGATAATTCTTTCCCATAATTTCATAGTATGACTCATTAACTTGATACCTCAATAATTCGCACAATTTTGAATGTCTCCCTTGTTCTTATATATGGGTATAAGTGTACTTGCTCTCCATTCCTCGGGCATCTTTTGGTTTCTCCATATTTCATTAAATATTCTTGTGAGCCAAGTGATTCCTATTTCTCCTAGTATTTTCCAAACTTCTATAGGAATATTATCTGGTCCTACCGATTTACCACTCTTCATATGTTTAAGAGTCTCTTTGACTTCATTCTTTCGAATAAGTCGGTAGAAATTGTGGTTTATATACTTTTCTGACTTGGCTAAATCTCCTAAACTAATACTAACATCTTTATTTTCATTAAAAAGATTATAAAAATAGTTTTTTCATCTATTTCTTATATCATCATTTGCCACTAGAATTTTTTCATCCTCGTCTTTTATGCATCTAATATAATTAAGATCTTCACTTTTCTTATCTCTAGCCCTAGCTATCCTAAAAATATCTCTTTCACCCTCTTTTGAGTTGAGTTTTTATATAAGTCATCCCAAATCTTAGCTTTTGCTTCACTAACGGCCTTTTTCGCTTCCTTCTTTGCTTTCTTATAAGCTTCTAAAGTTTCACTAGTTTTCTTAGCATAATGTAATTTGTAACATGCCCTCTTTGCCTTGATTTTATTTTGTACTACTTCACTCCACCACCAAGCTTCTTTTTGTGCCGGTACACCTCCCTTAGATAGCCTTAATACATCTTTTGCCACTTTCTTAATATGTATAGCCATATTGTTCCACATATCACAGGGTGTGCCAACATAATTCCAAACATCTCCTTCAAGGACTTTCTGTTTAAATATGACTTCTTTCTCGCTTTTGAGGTTCCACCATTTAGTCCGAATAGCTCGATGCACTCTTTTCTTCTTTATCCATTTTTTTATTTGTAAATCCATAACTAAAAGTCGATGTTGGGTGGTTAAGCTTTCTCTTGGAATTACCTTACAATCTTTACAACACGCTCTATCTTTTTTCTACAAATAAAGTAATCAATTTGTGTTTGTGATAAGCGACTCTTATAAGTAATTAAATGTTCATCTCGTTTTTTGAAGATTGTATTGACTATAAAGAGATCAAATGCCATAGTAAAATTTAAAATCTCCCTACCTTCCTCGTTTATATCCCCAAAACCTAAGTTTCCATGAATCCCTCGATATCCTAATGCCTCTTTACCGATATGTCCATTTAAATCTCCTCCTAAACAAATCATCTCCCTTTGTGGAATCTTTTGAAACACCCTATCTAACTCTTCCCTAAAAAAGTGTCTTTATACTATCTTCTAGTCCTACTTGGGGTGCGTAAGCACAAACTATATTTAAAACCTCTGCTCCTAACATTAATTTCAACGTCATGATTCGGTCACCATATCGTTGTATGTCTACTACACTCTCCTTTAAATCTTTATTTATGATAATACCAACTCCGTTTCGAGCCTTTTCTTTACCTGAGTACCATAATTTAAAACTTGTATCCTCTATCTCCTTTGCCTTTTCTCCAACCCATTTTGTCTCTTGTAAACATAGAATATGAATCTTTCTCCGAATCATAGTATCTACCACCTCCATTAGCTTATCGGATAATGTTCTAATGTTTCGATATTCCCGAGACAGGCAGATGGCAAAAAAAAATGGAATTTTTGGTGAATCAAGCTACTATGTAGAAGACATGGACAACAACAAGATTGATTCAATACAAATTATTTTCATCAAATTTGACGAAAAGAATTATAAAGTATGGTTTAGGGCTTTGAAATTTGCCCTCATAGCACGAGACAAATGGGAGTTTGTCATGGGAGAATCTTCACAACTGCAATCTTCAGACCCCAAGTACTCAAGTGGAAAAGAGATAATGCCATAGTAGTCTCTTGGTTAATCAATTTCATAGTGTCAAGCATCGGTAACACCTTTATGTACTTAAACACCCCTTACAAAATCTAGTCAGTTGTTATTGAAGCATACTCCAAGGAAATTAACATTGCAAAGAAGTATTAAGATTCAATGAAAGATTAGAAAGTATAGACAACAGAGTTCATCAATCAACAAATACTATACTAAACTCAGAAGCTCCTGGGATGAACTACTACTACACTTGCAGTGAATGCTCATATTGCTTCAAAACTAGACACTGAATTAGAAGAAAAGAAGGTATTTGATTTGCTTTGGGGTATATCGAGTGAGTTTAAAAATGTTAAGGTGAATGTCCTGAGTAGTGAAACACTATCATCTTTGAGAGTAGTGTATTTCTTGCTTATGAGAGAGGAAGACACGCCATACCAAAGAACAATGTTGAGATTAAATTAGTAAACCGGCACATCTCAAGAACAAAGCATACCAAGCAAGTACTTCATACATAGTGGAGGCATATAATAATATCCTTTTCCAGATACTGAAGAGATTAGATGATATGGGTAAACTCAGGGATAATTATGAATTTACCTTTGTGTTACAAGCTTCTTTAAAAAAAATGATTGAGCAATTTAGATCTCTAATTATGGAACTTAGTGAAAGTAAATTCACTGGGAATTTGGGAATATATATCACCGAGTTAAGTTTTAGATTGCTTGCTTGAATTACTCCCTTTCCTTCCATTGGAATTAAGGAACCATTTGCCACCTTAACATACTGAGGTGTGGGAGTAACTTCATACGTTATAAAATCAGACTTATCTCCTACCACATGGTCAGTAGCACATTAATCTATTACCTAGAAATTAGAACGTGCAGAACTTTTTGGAAAGGAGTTACTGCTGATATTATAGGACTTCATTCTGTCTTTGATGAAGAGATTGAAGGTTGGTCACGTAGTCTTGTTTCTATTTCTGCAATTTGCTTCTTTAACTCTACTATTTCATCTATTGGATTTAGTGCTGCCACATGACTGTCATAGTCATAATCTTTATATTCTCATGGACATCCAATAATTTTCCAGCAATGTTCATGTGTATGACTCCTATTTCCACAATGAATACACTACAATTTATTCTTATCATCATAATTCTGAAATCTTTCTCTTCCTCGGACTCTGATTGAATCTCTTCCTATCTGATCAAAGGTAGATTTCTCAGTTGTATCTAATCACATTTCTCTAAATTTCTTCGATCTTCCTCTCTCAAAAGAAGATAATATATTGTTCCTAGTGAAGGAAGTTCTTCCTTGCTAAGAACATTTAGTTTGATTGATTCATATTCGGGAGATATTCCCCAAAGCAAAGAAAATACCTTTCAGATTTTACCATCTTTCGTTCTCTCTTTTATACAGTGACTGCATTTGTTTTCCACAAGATACCTTTGTTCATTCCAAAATTTCCTTAGTTCTCCATAATACTCACTCACGGATCTGGTTCCTTGGTGACATCTTCTTATCCTCTCAATGATCTCATACTCTTTGGCTATATATCTTTGTCTTGAGTAAGCTTCCTCAACTGCAGGCCAAATTTCTATAGTTGATTTTATGTACATGAACGTTTTACTAATGGACGGATTCATAGATTGGATAAGCCATTAACGTACCAATGCGTCGTCTTTTGACCATTTTTCAAAATCTATGCTATCTTCTTCAGGTTATGGCCAGTTCTGTTTGATAATATGTAATTTCCCTCTAAAACATGGAACAAGTTCCATCAATCTTGCCCATTCTCTTCAGTTTCTTCCTTCTAACCGAATAGTCATGATTTGAAATGGTTCAATTTTCTGATCATTCCCGTAAGCAATAATCTGCAACTCCTTTCTTCCATATCTCAAATGCTTTATTGAATTTCTGCAAGAAAACGATCTGTGGAAACTTTCTCTTCAGATCTGTCTTGTTGTTTCACTCGAGGAAACGATGTATGGCTCAAGTGGATAGCGGCTGAATCAACCCAAGGAAGGCTTTGATACCATGTGCATAAATAAAAAAAATGAAGATGAAGAAGTTACAGAAATCATGTAGAAAAGATGGCAGGATTCAATCGGCAACTATAGTGTTGTCGCCCCTCTTTCTTTCTCTGACTTTTCTCATTATCAGTTAATAGGGTTTACACCTCTTAAATATCAGTACTACAAAGTCTAAATTTACCTAATTGCCATTAATGAGGCTTACTTAAAGCTACCTTTAAAAACAAACTGAAAAAGTACATAAACCAAAAAAACTAAAGCAAATAAACCAAATTAGAGTTGCGTGCAGATGTCTGCTTTTGATGTGATTCACGCTCCTCTATCTCTTAAGAAAGTTTAGACATGGTTGGTCAGTTTTTTGCTTGTGAAACTTGTGAAAAAGCTAAGCTAGCCTTCCCCGTAGTGAGTCTAGAAAAACAAAGTCATTTGAACTTATAGACTCAGATGTATGGTGTCCAAGTCCTGTTGTGGTTGTATCATACTACAAATATTTTATCACTTTTGTTGATGATTGTAGTAGATTCACTATGATCTACTTAATGAAAAACAAGAGTGAAGTTTCAACCATATTTCTTTTGTTTCATAAATTCACGATGAATCAATTCCAATGTTTAATCAAAGCATTAGATCAAATAATGGTAGAGAATTCAGTGGGGTGCATCTTCAATTGTATTTGAGAAATCATGGCATAGTTCACCAGACATCATGTGCATACACCCCAGTAGAATATAATAGCATAAAGGAAAAATCGGCATATTTTAGAGACTGCCAGATCATTTCTTATTACTTAAGTCTTTTTGGGGAGATGTGGTCCTAATGACGGTATTCCTTATAAACATGACCCTTTCCACATGTATTACAAGGTAAAATCCCTTTACAAGTATTAATGCCTGAAAGAAAACTATTTGATGTCCCACTGAAAGTATTCAGATGTGTGTGCTATGTGCATAATCATTAAGGCATAGAGATAAACTAGATGTTAAACATGTTTTTGGGATACTCATCAATACAGAAGGGTTATGTATGTTATGATCGGAGTAAGAAGAAAGTGTGTATATATGGATGTGACCTTCCTCGAGGATTTAACATATTATGACAGCAAGGGGGAGAAAACACTACTGGAGCATCAAGACTCTGTTGTCATGCCTATATCTCCTCCTATATCTTCAGAACCAAAAATGAGATGGGAAGATACTCTACAACAAGAGACTATAGAACCAAAAAATTGACCTATCAAGGAAATACAAGTGTATAGAAGAAGAAATAATGACACTACTATTAAAATTATGCAGCCTACCATGCCTCAAGAGGAATTACTCTACTCCGATCCACAACCAGCCGTGGGTGAATCTGAACCTAGCACTACAAAACACAAAGAAGATCAATTGGACATTCCTATTACACTACGAAAAGGGAAGAGATCTTGCACTTATCCCATTTCTCAATACATTTCACATCAGAATACTTCTAACTATAAGATGTTTGCCCTTAATTCTGATTTGGCTCAGGTACCAAGAAATTACAAAGAGGCAAAGGATTCCAAGCAATGAGGTGAAGCTATAAAGACTTAGATTCTAGCCGTAGAGAAAAATCATACATGAGACATTATAACACTATCTCCAAGCAGAAAACCGGTTGAATACAAGTGGATGTACACCATAAATATAAGGTCGATGAGAGCATTGTGAGATATAAAGCTCATGTTATTGTCAAGGGTTACAATGAAGCATATGGGTTATAGACTATACTGAAAAATTTGCACCAGTTGCTAAATTAACAACTATAAGAGTACTCATCAGTATAGTTGCAAATAAAGGGTGGAACCTTTGGTAGCTAGATATCAAGAATGCATTTCTCCAAGAGGGTTTAAATGAAGAAATCTATACGAATCTATCACCTGGGTCAAGTGATGCCTATGCAGATAATAGAGTGTAAGCTAAAAAGGGTCATATATAGATTAAAACAGTCACCTCATGCATGGTGTGAAAAAATTAGTGATAGTGTTATTAGCCTTGGGTTAAACAGAAGTGTAAGTAATTATACTCTGATTATAAGGAGAGGAAAAAGGATGTGTTTTACTTGTGTATGTGGATGACATTATTATTATTGGCAAAAATGAAAATGAAATCAAGATGTTAAAGGATCAGTTGCTCTCTCTTTGATATGAAGGATCTCGGACCTCTACACTATTTTTTAGAGATTGAAGTATTCAAGAATTATGGCGGTAAAGAATCTCAAAGAAAATATACTTAAGATTTACTAAGAAATACACATAGGCTAGAATGTAAACTTTTAAGTGTACCTACGAATAACAATTTGAAACAAAGCGCATCTACAGAAGACAATTTGAAAGAACCTGGTGAATATCAAAGACTAGTGGGACGGCTCATATACTTGACCATTACACGTCCCGATATCTCATATGCGGTAGTATGTTGAGTCGATTTATGCATTGTCCTACAAAAACTCATATGAAAGCAGTACGTCAAATATTGAGGTACTTAAAGCACATTCTAGGAAATGATGTTATGTATACAACACACAATCATCTGAACATTGAAATTTATACAGATGCAGATTGGGCAGGATTTACTGATAATAGGAGATCTACCTCAGGATACCTAACTATGATGGGTGGCAATAGTGTTATGGAAAAGCAAAAGGCAAACTGTAGTAGCAAGATCAAGTAAAAAACAGAATGTTGTAGCGAGATCTTCACCAGAGGTAGAGTAAAAAGTTGTGGCTCTGTGTGTGTAAAGCTATGTGGCTAAAGTTATTACTGCATCGTCACTTTATAAGAGATGCAGTAAAGACATAAGTTATACAAATGACATATGTGAAATCAGAAAACCATATTCAAATTTCTTAGCTAAAGCGCTAGGGAAAGGAAGACTGAAAAAGCTCTTAAGCAAGTTGAGCACTCATTGTATCTTCGACTCAACTTGAGGGAAGTGTTGAAGAATAATCATGATTTATATGTTGTTTATAATCAATTCTTTATTTTGTTTATCATAGATTGTTTAGTGTCTAGTTCTAAATTAGACTTGATTATTAAGGGTATAATCTGTCTTTCAACTTAGATTATTGTATCAATACTAATGGGATCATGCCCATTAGGTTAAATGAAAAATAAAAAACGAGAGAGAGAGAGCAACCACAGGACCAAGGGAGGTCGGCTGCTACCTTCTCCTCCTCGTCATCAATCAGTTGTGTGTTACTATATTTTTCTTGTTTTCAACAGGGACATCCCAATGGCTAGTAATGTACTTGTTGGGATCAGCTGCTCCCTTGCTTACATTCATAAAGTGTAATAAATCCTCTATAAATAGAGGATGTTGTGCATGAAACTTATTTGACTTGTTCGGTATTGTGTCTATTCGGTTTGACTTGTAGAAGATTTTGTGTGATCATTGGTGTTTGGCTTTGTGAATATTATTGGCTACATTGTAGTACTATTTTTATGCCAAGATGGTTCGTTTAGAGTTGTATTGAGATTCATGCCGATTGTAGAAGATTCTCAAAATTGGGTGTTGTTTGGCTATCTTTAAGAAATCAAGCTATTCTTCATATTTCTTGTTGTTGAAAAAGTGGAAGAAAAACATCAAACATTTCATTGTTTGTTGGTTCTCAAATTCTTCTAAGTTGAACACGTACTGTGAAAAAATATTTTACTTCTAAAGACTATTGGGGCTATATTTATGATCCGATCAAGGAGCATAAATGGATAGGGCTTCATGATGATGAGTTTATCAAGATGCAAGATAAATACAAACAAGAATTGAAAAGTAGGAGAAATACAATGTTAAAATCATATGAATTATTGGCCAAAATGTGGATGAAAAACTCCATAATAGAATTAGTATGTTTGATAATGCTTATGTACCTTATGAAAACTTATTCCCAATGTTGAGAGTATGAAGCAAGACATGGAAAGATGAGGATGTTCATGATTGTTCGTGAAGATATAAATTTGTTCTCTTTAATTTTATAGTGTTATGTTTCTTAAGTATTGTTTTTAAATGTAGCTTTAAATAAGCCTCATTAATAACATGTATGTAATTTTGTAACTTGTAATGTTGATAATTAAAAGGAGAAAAACCCTACCAGCAAATGTTCTTCTTTATCATAGAATAGAAGAAAGAGAAAGAGGAGGAAAACAATTGTACTTTGATAAGCACATCCTCCCCACCATCTTCTATCAAATTTCTGCTATATATTAGTTTATTGTTTGTTGTTTTTATACATGGTATCAAAGATATTCACGATAGATTTAGACGAGAAATGTAAGTAAACATCTCATTGATTGTATTGTGTTATACACCATTAGCAGGACAACAGTCAGATCTCGTGGCATACCTCGATCTAGCTAGCAACAACACACTATTAGTAGGACAACAGTCTCGTGGCAGACCTCGATTTTATTTGTAGAGACAGGTGTCAACCTAATCATAGCGGCACAACATAACGAAAAGAATATGAGATTGACTATGAGAAAACTTTTGCTCTTGTTGATCGTATGACTACTGTTCGCATATTGATTTTTATTTGTGTTATTAGGAACCGAAATATTTATCAATTGGATGTTAAAAATACCTTTTTAAATGGTAACCTTTGTGGAGAAATATATATGACCCCTGTTCCGAGATTCAATTCTCCGAGTGATTATGTCCTTAGACTAAAAAATGCATTATATAAACTTAAACAAGCTCTAAAACTTGGTTCGATAGATTTAAAAAATTTATGCATACACGAGATTTTTGCTCTTGTTATACTGACATTGTCTTGTTTGTAAGGACGATTTATGTAGGTATCGTATTACTTATATATGTAGATGATATGGATATGATCATCAAAGAAAGTGATGAGAATGAGATATTGCAAATCAAAAGAGATCTTCATGAAGAATTTGAAATGTGGGATTTGGGTATACTTAGTTACTTCTTAGGAATAGAAGTAACTCGTAATGACAAAGGTTATTTTATGTCACAAACAAAATTTGTTAATGATGTTAATAGGTCAGGATTGACTGATGATAAGAAGGTGAGCATGCTAAATGTGATGGGGACCAAATTAAGAACTACTGATGGAGAAAAATTAGAAGATCCCACTCCTTACAAACAAATGATAGGATCTTTGACGTATTTTACCATCACTCGACCGGACATAGTACATGCATTACATATAGCAAGTCAATTTCAACAAGCTCCCACCAATATATACATGAGTGATGTTATGTGGATTGTGAGATACATAAAGGACATACTTAAAAGGGGAATCATTCTAACCTATCTTCGCTTAAATTAACTACTTATATTGATGTTGATGGGGGTGGGGATGTCAATGATAGATATTTCACCACTAGGTTTTGTGCGTTTTTAGGTGATTCTCTAATCTCTTAGAGAAGTAAAAAGCAAGAAAAAATATCCCTATCATCTATGGAGACAAAATATAGAATCACGATTACTACAGCAATTGAGATATCGTGGATCAAAGAACTACTAGCAAGCATAGAGGTTGCTATGGAAAAACCTACAGAATTACTTTGTGACAACAAAAGGGCTATGTATATTGCTTCGAAGAATACATTACATAACGAACCAAGCACATTGAGATTAATTGCCACAATACTCTAGAGGAATATTTGAAGAAAAAGTTGAACTTTTCTTCATGCCACCTTTGTCAGCTCCTAGATTTATGGTTTTGCTCGATAAACTTTCGGTATACACACCACAAGTTTGAAGGGGTATTAACATGTAATAGAATAGTTGGGCCTTTGTAGCCCAGCATTACCATCTTGAGAGCCAACAAGGCCATTTGGGACTGGCTCTCAAGGACCAGGTTCTCCTAACAACTATATTACTAGACGTTGGGACATCCCAACGGCCAGTAATGTAGCTATTGGGAGCAGTTGCTCTCTTGCTCACATTCAAGTGTAATAAATCCTCTATAAATCGAGGATGTTGTGTATGAAACTTACTTGACTTGTTTGGTATTGTGTCTATTCGGTTTGACTAATGCACTAAGTGTATGGTGATTTGACTTCTAAAAGATCTTGTGTGATCATTGGTTTTTGGCTTTGTGGACATTATTGACTACATCATAATGCTATTTTTACAAGTTCTGTATGCATTTCATTTTCTAACAATAATATTATGCTTCCTCCTTCAGGCAATATATTCAAAATGGTTCCCAGAGAATATACTCCTCTAAGAATAACAGATTTTTTCTTAACGCATTTAGTGGCATCTGTACTGTACAAAACTAAAGGTTTCCATTTCCTACTCCCAGGATACATGTAAATAATATCAAGTAGAAGTTCCTGTACTTATAAAGACAAGGATTAGCCAAAAGTTTCCACCTTTCTACTTCGAGGATATATGTTCCCCTTTTTGGTAAAACAGGAGGCCAAAGCCTGGTATGTGTGCCCCAGGGTCAAACTTGTGGTCTTCACCATGCAAGTCTAAATCCCTGCCAGGTGGGCTAACACCCTGAGTGCTACTTCTAGGATATACGTTACAACCAATTTTATTGGTTAATATCAGGCACTATTGAAATGAATTATTCCAAGCAGAAAAAATGCAAAGATAGAATACTGAACCTCCACCAAATCTTTGAAACGATCATGATAAAGACCTCTCCAAAGTCGCAATTTTAATCTACAACTGCTTGGATCACTGGTTCCGTTCTCACCCAAGACCTTGCAAGTGCAGTGCTCATCCAAACACTGAGGATAGCTGTTGATTGTAAGGTGCTCACCATCCCTAATTGCATGTCAAAAAAGACGGATGAATCTTATGCCAGGTATTAACACCACCGAAACACAATCAGAGAACAATGAAAGTATCTTTAACATTTCCAATCCTAGAAGGATCTACACAAGCACAAAAAGGGATTCATGTATCTGGACCAATATTATAATACTCATATCAATGCTCGTATCTCATAGGGCACCGATACGCGAAAATCATGCCGTATCGTACGATATGGTACGTTACATCCTATATAATAAAGAAAAATGTAAAAAATCCAATAAATAGAAGGTAACAAATTCTTAAAAAAACACAATCAGACATTCAAAATCCAATTAATAAGCAATTAAGCATTAGTATAGTATAGCAATGGCATTTCACAATCAATGATACCAACATGCTACAAGAGTGAGAAGGTTAAAAGATGTTAAACGACTAAAGACTGAAACTACTGTGTCAGCTCAGAATTAAGATTACAATTTACAAAATACAAATATAAAGTTACAAACTGCAAGAGTTCAATTACAATGTTTCATTCCACAAAACATGGATCATAATCAACAAATGCATCATAAGCATTATAAGTAGGGTCGCCACCATCATCATCACCTTTATCGCCACCATCACCATCATCTCCCTCCCCTTCCTCCATAATTGGGTCCTACAATCCAGCATCTTCCACATCGTCATCTCCAATATCTTCTTTTGCCTTTACTGCTCTCCAGTTTTCATCCTCTAAAATTACGGGAAACTCTTCCTCTTCAATCCAATCATCAAGAATATCAATATTTTCATAACTAAGTGGGTCATATTGCACCTTCCTTGCCCTTTTTGCATCTCTTTACATTTACCTATAAAGAAAACACTCTTTGCAGTTATCTATAAAGAAAATAAAAGAAATAATACAATAACATTGTTATAAACTTATGAATATGTGTAGGAGTAATAAACATATAACCTTCTTTAAATTTTTACCTTTGCCTTAACTTTATATTGTATATAATATATATCAAATCATAAAGATCATGATCAAATATGTTTCTCTTCTTTGTGTAAATGCGTTCACAAAAATGACATGTAAATCTTATGCAAACTATAGCAATATTAAGATGATGAAGCATAGACTGAAAGTTCAGGAAGAGTTAAAAAAATGAGGTTGAGACAACTCTTCAATATAGAGGAGAACCAGTTAGAATTTAGGCCTACTAGATCTATCATAAAGGCAGTACACTTATAACGGTGACTATTGAAGTAATTGTACTGCATATAGCTAAGGACCAATTTGTGGTTTTTATTGATTCGGACAAAGCATATGATGCTGTAAGGGCATATTGTTTGAAAATATGAGGAATGCCAAGACCAATGTTGTAAATATTGTATCAGGCCCTGTATTGGACAGGGACCCGATACACAATAAACGTACAATATCGTGCAGTATGATACTGGATTTTTTATTTAATAAAGAGAACATTTCAAAAATCATAGCTTTTTGAACATTTCCTGTTAAAAGTACTTTAAAAGATATAGTAAAGTACAATTACCTAGTGATTAGGCCTATTGTTTTATAACAACTGATATGGTATTGCCGCTGTACAACAGGCCTAATAAGCTTAGCTGCAGAAAAGATACAACCTAGCCTATCCTTCCAGTGTTGGTGCAGCAGGTCTAAAGGGCCTAACACCACGCCCACCTATATTTGCTGGAATAGATATTTTAATGTACAGCAAAAACTTTCACATGTTATTTTAATATCATTTGCATTTATATGATACTCGTACTATATATTGAGTATCTCACCGACATTGGATGATAAATGAAAACCAACGATACAGAGGTATCTAGATTGGATCGATCCAGGTACCAACATACAATATCTACAACATTGTCTATTACAAATCTCAATTTTATAATACATAAGATCATGTGTAAGGGAACATGTAGGAATGATTGAGTACTTTGATATTATTATCAACCTACATAAAAGATTCATCGATGAGCCCATATATTTTTATTTTGGTTATACGTAAACTAACAAGCATATTTAAGATGAACTACTAAATGTGCCACCCTGATGCACATTATTTATCAGACATCATGTAGGTAGGTGAGATGAGGAAAGGAATCTAGACACAACTCGCACTATGGAGAGAAAGCCTAGAAGCAAAGAGCGTTTGACTTTATATAAGTAGTATGATGTGACTTAAATGGTATAGAATTGAAAACTGGAACACATTATGCATCCATTTCACATAGTTGTTAACATGGAGAGCTAAATAGGTGTTCTCCTGGAAAAGAATAAGCGATGCAATCTGAAAATAAATATTATGAAACAATGTTAACATCAATATATAGATCCAAGTATTGGCAGTTAATCATCAATATGTGCAGAAACTGTTGAGTTGGACGTGTGGACAAAAGGAAGACCAAATAAAAAATGAGATTATTAAGGGGAAAATGACCGAGATGATTAAGGTATGGAGGGAGAGAGATTAAGCTCCAGTGTCAAGATATGACAAGTGGATACTTGGGAAAAGTACGTAAGATCTAAACTGTCATGAAAGAATGCCATAAACCATTATATTTTCTTTTGTTGTTAGGTAAAGGAATAACTCAACCCTAGTTTGTCTAAAACCCCTTTCATATTAGAGGGGAAAAAATGTGTAGAAAGGAAAAGTATCGGTTATAATTGCATAGAGGTATCTGAAAATAAGCCACAAAGATACAATATACAGCAACTAAGAATCCATACAACTAACCCCACTTGTGAAAATTCAGTCTTGGATCTTCAAAAGTAAAAGCAGACTGGACTAACCCATCAAGCTAAGTTTCTATATGAAAATATGAAAAGGTGAACGCCATTACTCTCTCTGTAGTGAATCAATTGCAGAGAGGGTTCTCACATCATGGAAGGGTTTAGGTAAAGAAGTTAGTCCCGCTACATTATCGTCTGAATATAGTGAACAAATTGTAGATAGGGTCTCCGCGTTTTCAATATGGATATATACGGGGGTAAGGAAGCTAGTCCTAGATAATAAGAATTGTATTGGTTCTTGGAATAACGGAACATTGTCCGATAAGCTAATAGAGGTGGTCGATACTATGATTCGGAGAAAGATTTATATCCTCTGTTTTAGATTATGGATGGTACTCATCCACAAGAGACAAAGTGGGTTGGAAAAAAGACAAAGGAGATTCAGCATACAAGTTTTAAATTATGGATGGTACTCATCAAAGGAAAAGGCTTGAAACGGAGTAGTATAATCATAAATAAAGATTTAAAGGATAGCATAATAGATATACAATAATATAGTGACCAAATCATAACATTAAAATTAGTGCTAGAAGAAGAGGTTCTCAATATAGTTTGTGCTTACACACCCCAAGTAGGACTACAATGTAGCATAAAGACAACTTTTTGGGAGGAGTTAGAGATTATTCAAAGAATTCCACAAGGGAAGATGATTTGTTTAGGAGGGACTTAAATGGACATATCGGATTTTAAGGTATTCATGAAAACTTTGATTTAGAGATATAAATGAGGAAGGTAGGGAGATTTTAAATTTTGTTATAGCATTTGATCTCTTTATAGTCAATACAATCTTCAAAAAATGAGATGAACATTTAATTACTTATAAGAGTAGCTTATCACAAACACAAATTGATTATTTTATTTATAAGAAAAAAGATAGATCGTATGGTAAAGTTTGCAAGGTAATTTTAGGAGAAAGCTTAACCATCCAACATCGACTTTTAGTGATTGATTTAGAGGTAAAAAAGTAAAAAAAGAAGAAAAGAGTGCATCGAGCTATTAAGACTAAATGGTGAAACCTCAAAAGCGAGAAAAAAGGTATATTTAAACAGAAAGTCCTCCAAGGAGATGCTTGAAATTATGTTTGTACTCCTTCAAGGAGATGCCTGAAATTATGTTGGTACACCTTGTGACATGTGAGACAATATGGTTATACATATTAGGAAAGTGGCGAAAGATGTATTAGGTGAATCTAAGAGAGGTACTAACACAAAGAATCTTGGTGGTGGAGGGAAGTGGTGCAAGATAAAATGAAGACAAAGAGGACATGTTACAAATTACATTATGCTGAAAAGACTAGTAAAACTTTAGAGGCTTATAAAAAAGCAAAGAAATAAGCAAAAAAGGTCTTCAGTGAAGCAAAAACTAAAATTTGGGAGGATTTATATATATATATATAGCTCAAGTCGAAAGAGGATGAAAGAGATATTTTTAGGACAGCTAAGACTAGAGATAAAAAAATTAAGGATCTTAATTTTGTTAGATGAATCAAAGACGAGGATGAGAAAATTCTAGTGGTAAATGATGATATAAAAATAGATGGAAAACTATATTTATAAGTTTTTTAATGAAAATAAAGATGTTAGTATTAGCTTAGGAGAGTTAGCCAAATTAGAAAGCAAAAAAGAAAGACCTTCACACGATATTTATTGATTTAGAAAACGCTTACGATAGGGTACCTAAGGATGTTCTTTAAAGAATCTTAGAAGAAAAAGACATTCTACTCGCATATATAAACCTTATAAAAGATACGTACAATGGTGCAAAAACAAAATGGTGATTGATGAGTTAACAAAACATATTCAAATGAAGTACCTTAGTGTATGTTATTTGCATATGACTTTGTATTATTGGAGGAGTCTAAGGAAAAAGTTAATAGAAAATTGGAACTATAGAGAGAAACATTAGAAAGTAAAGGCTTTCAACTTAGTAGAATAAAGACAGAATGTGTGGAATGAAAGTTTGATCATTTCGTTACTTCAAATGACATAAAAATTAAAATTGGCACACATTGCATCCCAAAAAAAATAGTTTTAAATACCTAGGGTCAATTTTTCATAGTGATGAAAGAATTGATGAAGATGTTACGCATAGAATTAATGCAGGTTAGTTAAAATAGAGAAAAGCATCAGGTATTTTTTGTAACAAGAAGATATCATTAAAGTTAAAAGGTAAATATTATAGAGCATAAAATGAGATAGATAAGTGGTCATACAAGGAAAGACCGTATACATAATGAGGTTATTAGAAACAAATTGGGAGTAGCACCAATAGAGGATAAAATGAGAAAATATCATTTAAGATGGTTTGTGTAGAAGTCCCTTGGACACCAAGTTCAACGCAGAATAAACTCAAAAGTTGGAGGTTGGTGCCCCCCAATGCTGTCGCAACCTCTCTTTCTTTTATTTCTTTTGCTTAACCTAATAATCACACTCAAGGCATTATATATACAGATTTTTAACTTGAAAGACTGAAATGCCCTTCATTAGTAACACTAATCCTACCCGATTCCCAATGGATCAGATTCTGATCCATTGGATCCAAACTACTCAAGTACATAAATTCAAATATGCAGAAACATATGTATAGGCTTGATCTCTAACACGCCCCCTCAAGTTGGGTCTTGAAGACTTCAAACACCCAACTTGCCAAGACATTTTTTTAACCCATTAACAACAACTGATTTTGTGAGAATATCTGCCAATTGATCTTTCGAATGAAAATACAGGAGGTTGAAGATTTCTTGAGAAATTTTCTCTCTAATAATGTGGCAATCTATTTCAATATATTTGGTCCTCTCATGAAAGACTGGATTATAAGCTATTTGAAGAGTTGTTTTACTATCAATGAATAAGTTAATTGGAACAATCTTTCCCAAGTCAATTTCTTCCATAAGTGATAAGATCCATAAACCTTAATACATGCCAAGTAGCATGATATTAAGCCTTTATGCTTGACCTAGCCACCACAGATTGCTTCTTACTCTTCTAAGACACTTCATTGCCTCCTAAACATACCATATAACCGAAAGTTGACTTTCTATCAACTTTAGAGTCTGCCCAATCAACATCTGAATAAATCTCTATATCAAGTGATGAATGTAGAGGATATAGTAAACCATAAGTGATAGATGATTTCAAGTATCTGATGATGTGGAACATCGTACTCATGTGATGTTTAGATGGAGAATGCATCCATCTATTTATATATCTAACTACAAAATTGATGTAAGGTCTTGTGATAGTAACATATATTAGTCTTCCCACCAATCTCTGATATCAATCAACTTCTTATTGTGGAAAACAAGTTGACCTCATGTGATTAGAGTCTAGGTTTATATCGTGTCATGTTCAGTCTCATTGTAATTAAGGTCTATAGTTTGGATCTCAATGGATCAGTTTTCTGATCCATTGGGACCCGATTTATAGGTGTCACTAATTAGGGGTAGTTTAGTCCTTTAAGTTAGATTAGTAATATAAAAAGGAGTCTTGTAATTAGGTTAAGTGAGTCAGGAAAAATCGTGAGAGGTGGTGGGCAGCTGCCCTAGGTGCCGACCTGCACCTCCTTCTGTAACTTCAAGTTTGTGACTATTTCAGTGGATGAAATGCTTATTTTTTTAGCGTAAAATCATCATGGTATCAGAGCCTATCACGGCCATTTTTCGCCAAGGAAAATCAAGAGTAAGTACCAACGGGAATCGGTTACATCAAGGGTGATTCCAGGTAATAGCAGTCTTTTGTTTGTTTCTCATTTTCCCTTCTATAAGAGTGAAGTCCCAAGTAAGTAAGACAACTGTGACAGAAGTCTTTGTAATTTGAAACTCATTTCTTTATGGTACATTGGAACGACAAAGCAAAGTACAACGTTTTCTTGATTTAACTGTGTGGAAGATTGCAGTCGACTTATTGTGAAGATCATTGGAACAACAATTTTTTTTATCTTTGAAATCAGATTGGATACAACATTACACTCAGCTTATGTGAGCATCTGTACAGAGAAGTTGGAACCTATGTTATCAATAGCGCGCTATAGCACGCTATAGCGTTTTAGCGGATTTAAAACCGTTATAGCGAGTAGCCCTTGGCGGGCGACCCGCCAAAGCGCTATTAGCGCCGCAAACAACGCTATAGCAGGCCGCTATAGCAGTCTGCTACGGCATTGTAAGCTGACGCATTCAATTCAATAGATTGGGTTGGGTCGATCCAGATCTAGAGCGGGTGAAGATAATGGAGCAAATTTTGTGCAATATAACGAAAAGCTCAGAAGAAGGTACGAAGAGAGGAAATCTAATGGAGTAAATTTTGACCCCATCATGTTGGCATCGATTGAAGATCATGATGAATATCCTACTGATGATGAGTTCATTGATGACGATGATTCCCTTACTTGGCGAAATATCGATATGGCATCTGAAGCATCAAGAGCAGGGTGCTACTGCTGTTTATACAAGGTCGAGGACACGAAAGCGACAAAGAAGGCAAAGCAAAGGGAAGGATAAGATGCCTATGGAAGATGAAGAAGAATTTAATTTTGAAGAAACAAATGAAGAGGAAGAGGAAATAAAAGAATACGGATCTTTTTCTGAAAATGAGTGAACATGACCTAAACAATTAAGTATGATACTGATTGTAAATTTGTAATTGAATTTTGATGGATATTATGTACTTTTGAATTAGCTTATTGGTATTTGTGTATGTCTTTGTTCTTATTGAACATGTATGAGAATCTCATGTTGTTTGATGACATATTTGTTATCTTTTGTTGTAGGTGGTCAATGAGCGACATTACGGGCAGAGCAAGCATATAGCAACCCTCTAAGTATCACCCTTATTGACATATAAGGGTCATCAACTAAGAGGGTTGCTATGGATGTTGCTGCTTGTAACGTCGCTCATTGTCATGGAACGGTGCATTCCATAATCCATATGCTATCCAGCAAATTCAGGAACCTATGGTTTTAATATGTCTGTCTTGGTGATATCTATTGCCTTAATCACTCATTATTTGAACTGGAATAGTTTTCTTGTGCTTTGAACTGGAATTTGCCATAAGTCTCTCTTTCTCAGGTGACTCTCTCCTCCTCAACAAAGATATTACTCGAGCAGATAATGACCAGGTATGCTCCCTTCTCTTCAATTCGTTCTTTGTTCATGGTTGTCCTATTACTCAAATTTTTAATGCATATGACATGTAATTTTGTAATTTAACATTCGTTGGATTCTTCTACTTGTGCAAGTATCATGTGTTCTTGAGACTGTTGGTAGGTGCTAGTGCTACCATGCTTGATTAGTTGTTGCAACTGATGTGTTATTATCTATTCATGGCAATAATCTACTTAAGATCTTGATATTTTTTAGAAATTAGAGAACCCATTATATATATATATAATTTTTTAATCATAACTAAAAGTGTACCGCTAAATCCGCTATATCCCCGCTACCGCTATATCAGGGTCGACCGCTAACAACCCGCTAACTGCTATTGATAACATAGGTTGGAACCGTGATCACTATCATCCTATTTGACTCCTTTTATCCTTTTTGATTGGTATAAACAGAATTGAATATTTGCACGTGTATTTGTGTTTCAAGATTTCAAATCAAGAGACTCATTTCTCACATAAATGGAAAGAACAAAGATGGTTAATGGAAATGACCAGAGTCCTACAGACAAAGGTGAATTATTTCAAATCATAAATTTGAAGTTGGATGGCAAAAATTATCACCAGTGGACTCGTTCTATTGAATTGGCAATCATGACAAGGGGGCATTGAGATTATTTAACTGGTGACATATCTCAACCCCCAATAATAGATCCTCTTTATTCTCGATGGCGTAAAGAAAATGCACTAGTGAGTGCTTGGTTGATTCAGTCTATGACACCCTCCATTGGCAGTACCTTCATGTTCTTACAAACAGCTAGAGATATCTGGGTGGCAATACAGGAAGCCTATGCTCAGAGGAAGAATATTGCTAAAAAATATGACCTTATAGAAAAGATTAAAAATGTAGATAGGGAGGAAGATCCATCAGTGAGTACTATGCAGATCTCAGAGGCTAGTGGGAGGAATTACAACTCTACTCTAAAACTAAATGTCAGAGTTGCACACTTGAGCGCAATGAAGAATTTGAAGAACGTAAAGTATTTGATCTTTTATGGAGAATTTTTTCTGAATATGAGGCAATTAAGAATAATATTCTCAGCATTGAGGAGCTCCCATCCTTGAGTACAGTATACTCTCTTCTTCTTCGAGAAAAAGATAGAAAGCAGTTAGAGAAGGAAACCAAAATTAATATATCAGAAACTTCTACTTTTCTAGGAAGAGGTATATCTACTCCTATCTACTCTCGAGGAAGAGGAAGTTATGGACGTGAAGAGGTAGATCTAGACTTACTTCTGAAGAAAATGATAAGTTATTCACATTATGGAAAAACACGGCATACTAAGGAAACATGTTGAAAATTAGTTGGAATACCAACTCAATTTCAGAATCGGTCTAACACAGCTTATTTCAGTAGTGATCAGACAGAAAAACCAAAGAATGATGACAGTTCAACCTCATTAGCAGATATGAAGAAAGAAATTGAATTCCTTAAAGCTAGATTGGCTGATTCACACTCTACATCTACATCCTCCCACATTGATTCTCAGGATACAATGGCATATCCTTTTTCATTCCTGACTCAGGGTAATTTTAGTATTTCCCATTCCAGAGTTTGGATTATTGATTCTGGTGCCATAGATCACATGATCAATCGATGAGAGTTCTTTGATGACTATGAATTGTCTCAAGACAACATTAATATCAGACTAGCAGATGGCTCCCATACTCCAATAGTTGGAAAAGGGAGTATTACTACTTCATTTGGCATTTTAAAAAATGTCCTGCATGTTCCAAATATATCAGTCAACTTTCTATCTGTTTTCGCTATGACTAGAGATCAAAAATGTAGTATAATGTTTGATTCAACCGGATGTTACTTTCAGGAAATGAAGACGGGGAGGATCTTTGGTTAGAGTAGTGTGAGGAGAGGCTTATATTGTTGCGAGGATCATAAAGAAGCAGCCTTGCAATCAATTATTATCACTGGAAAATAGAAGGAGGAAATATCTCGCTGACACCAGAGACTAGGACATTTACCATTATCTAAACTGAGAATGTTACTACCAGAATTTAAGGATTGTAATAAGGAAATCAGCGGATTCTTGAAAAAGATGGTCATGAGTCTCGTGAATTAGTTTTGAAGCTTGATGATGCTTTATGAGCCCTGCGAACACCTTTTAAGACTCCAATTGGAACCCGTTACGGTGGTCTATGGTAAGAATCTTGTCACTGTCAGGGTTGATGCTCGAACACTCGGCTTTTTGGGCAACTTCGGCTGTTGAATCTAATGAAAGATTAAGGATAAAGGGTGCTCAGCAATTGTTCTGTCCACTGTGGGTTGGACTCACATGATTCAAACCCAATTTGAAAACATCCATTGCCGCTTGGATTCGATACATGGTAAGGAGTATTGCCAACCAAAAGCGTTGGCTTGACAAGCATTTATCTAAACTTGAGTACGGTATTATGCAAGAATCAGTATGTGTGTTGATACAACTCACGCTTGAAATGGTTTTTCTGGGAAATTGAAATCTAGGTGGTTAGGCCGCTTTTAAGATCCTTTAAGTGTTTCATGGAGCGGGTGAAGTTTGGGTGAGGCTGGTGGAGCTTTCAAAGTACTTTATAAATCGTATGCCAAGCATAATCCTCAATGAGAATACTCCATTTCATTTATTGTGTCCTTCTCGAAAACAATTTCATCTACTTCAAGAGTGTTTGGATGTACATGCTTTATTCATGTTTATCGTGGTTTAAGAGATAAGTTGGATGCTAGATCAATTAAATGTATTTTCCTAGGATACTCTTCCACTCAAAAAGGGTATAAATGTTACTCTTCCACTCAAAAAGGGTATAAATGTTATGATCCCCTTAGAAGAAAATTATATGTTACAATAGATGTTACTTTTCATGAAGACATTCCATTTTATTCCCCAAGAAAAAAACACTCAGGTATATACCAAAGGGGAAAGGAAGGTTATTACTCCACATTTGTCAGCTACTCCAGATCATAACTCAGAATCAGTTCCACCTCAGATTCAGGAGGTCTCTCCGCATTCCGATAATGAATTGGATGAATTACCAATTGCAATTAGGAAAGGGAAACGGAAAACCGCAAAATACTCTTTAGAAAAAATGGTATCATACTCTAATTATCCCAAATAATATCAGGTGTTTATTATGAATGCAGACTCTACTCATATTCCGAGCTCATTTGAAGAAAGAAGACAGTGTCCAGAGTGGAAAACAATATGGAAGAAGAAATTGCAGCTCTTGTAAGAAACAAACACCTGAGAACTAACTGATCTGCCTTAAGGAAGGAAGATTGTGGGATGCAAGTGGGTATTCTCTGTAAAATATAAGGCTGATGGCAATATTGAAAGATATAAAGCTAGACTAGTTGCAAAAGGGTATAGCCGGTCATTCGGTATAGATTACATAGAGACATTTGTTCCGGTGGCAAAGACGAACACTATCAGAATTATTCTAAGCTTGGCAGTCAATAGAGGATGGCAATTATGACAGTTAGATGTTAAAAATGAGATCTTCTGGAAGATATTTATATGGACTTACCGCTTGGATATAATAATGGACAGAATCAAGGCAAGGTTTATAAGTTAATTTCTTTTATTTTTATGGGTTGAAACAGGCCCCTAGGGCCTGGTTTGAGAGATTGGCAGTTTTATCAGTTTTGGTTTTGAATCTAGCCATTATGATCCCTCACTTTTCATTCAAACTAGTCCACAACACACCACTTATGTTCTAGTATATGTGGATGATATCATTGTGATTGGAAGCTCACCATACTTTGGTACAGCAGGTGATTACTGGGTTAAATGGAGAATTTGCTTTAAAGCAGCTAGGGAAGCTTGATTATTTATCTTTTGGAATAGAAGTCAAACACTTGTCTAATGGGTCTATTCTTCTCAAGTCAGAACAAGTATATTAGAGACTTGCTGGAAAAAGCTAAGATGACTGATGCAAAAGGAATAAGTAACTTCTCTCTGGTGACTAACAGCAAGCTGTCTAAACTTTATTTTGAAGTAACTATGTTCTTATGACCTGTTATCAACTATATAGGTTAGTCGTTGGTGCTTTGCAGTATGCAACAATCACTAGACCTGAAATCTGCTTCAGTGTGGTACCATGGTCTCAAAGTTTGCGCAGTTTCTTAGTTCTCACACTTGAGGATCATTGGAAGGCTGTTAAATGAATTTTTAAAGGGATCTAAGGGTACCCAACGATCACTGCCATGGTCTGTTACTAGTCAACTGCAAGTGGTCATCTAGTTCACTCACTCTACATATTTGCTCAGATGCTGATTGGGGAGTTTGGTATTCGAGGAGATCATACCGTTCATTTGGCAGGGGTGGGTGGGAGTTGTTCTTACTCAATCCCATTGTGATACTGTACGGAGCCTACCTACATTCTCTCTGCTTTCGAGGTCCTGCTAGTCATTCGATGATTGACTAACACAGTACCCATTGAGTTGAGCCCTACGACCGGCGTCACTTTACCTGTCCTTGAACGAGTTCCAATGTTGCTATGGGCTTTGAGACCCGGTGTCCATTCGATCCCACCTCTCACGTACCGGAGGCGCTATCTGGGCCCATCCCACGGACTTTTGTTGATAGCGAGTTACGGATTCAGAAGACCAATTGACAGATATCTTCACCAAACCAGTGTCAGTCAATGGCCTTCAGAAAGCACTTTCCCAGTTGAGAATTACTAGTCTTCAAGAGTCAACTTGAGGGGGCGTGTTGTGGAAAACAAGTTCACCTCATGTGATTAGAGTCTAGGTTTATATCGTGTCATGTTCAGTCTCATTGTAATTAAGGTCTATAGTTTGGATCCCAATGGATCAGTTTTCTGATCCATTGGGACCCGATTTATGGGTGTCACTAATTAGGGGTAGTTTAGTCTTTTAAGTTAGATTAGTAATATAAAAATGAGTCTTATAATTAGGTTAAGTGAGTCAGGAAAAATCGTGAGAGGTGGTGGGCGGCTGCCACAGGTGCCGACCTGCACCTCCTCCTGTAACTTCAAGTTTGTGACTATTTTAATGGATGAAATGCTTAACTTTTAGCATAAAATCATCACTTCTTCATATGCTTCAGCTGAATCATCATTATCTTTATATAATATCTGATGATATGGAACACTGTACTCACTCACTAGGATCGCACGGAAGAAGGAACGCTCTCAAGCTTTATTACAATCAAGACAAAAAACGGATTACATGACTGAACAGGCTGCATTTGGTTGAATGCTCACACACTCGGGTCACACCTTCTAGCTGGGATCACACTCACACGAGAGTGTGTTTCTAACTCCCTAAGCAGGCTACCAAGTCTCTCTAGACTTAAACTCTCTAGCTTCATGGTTGTCGTCTCTTGTTCTTTTCCTATTCATTCACTTACCCTAATTACATACTTAAGGCTTTATATAAGTACATACCTAACTTAAATGACCGAAGTACCCCTAATTAGTGACTAATACTACTCAATTGGGTTTAAGAAAGCTCTTGCCAAGTTGGGAGTTTCAAGCTGATCCATTGGGATCCAAGCCACTTACAAACATAATCACAAATACAACTACATAGCAGAAACTTAAACTCCAACTTGATCTCCAACACGCCCCCCTAAGTTAGCGTATAGAGTCATATGCACCAAGCTTGTTACAAATATAGTTTACTCGAGACCTCTCAAAGACTTAGTGAAAACATATGCAGTTGATCATTTGAATTAATGAGAAGCTAGTGGTGATGTCTTGAGACAAGATCTTCTCTTTAATAAAGTGAGTCTATTTCAATGTGTTTGGTCCTTTCATGACAACAATGGATTAGAAGCAATATGCAAAACAACTTGATTATCACAAATGAAAGAGTCATTTTCATAACCTCACCAAATTGAAGTTCTTTAAGAAGGTTACATTTTCAACCAAATGAGTTCCGCAAGTGGATTAAGGCCATGGCCTTCTATATTCTACCTTCTGCATGAGATATCGCGCAATCACATTTTGTTTCTTACTCTTCTAGGAAATCTAGGGGTTGCCTCCAATGAATATAATAATAACCCAGGAAGTGGATCGTCTCACATCGAGAGGAGAACCTGCCCAGTCAAGACATCTCCATATCTAACGGTCTGAGTATTTCCCTTTATAGATCTTCCAGGCCTAGATCCAGAGGCTCCTTTCACGGAGCTCCCTTAATATATACGAGGGATTACGAGTCTTGCATCCCAAAGATGTCCTTCACAAGGTGAATTTAGAAAACCGACTTACTACCTTGCTAATCGCAGCGAGATATCTAGGCAGATGTGAATAAAGGAGATAGCTTAAGCCTTTCCAACCAACCGTCTATATCTTCCTCGGGTCTGAAAAGTTGGTTTCCCTTTGATCCCAGGTAAAAGTTTAACATTGGGATCCATATTAGTGTCAATTGACTTTGCATTCAATAGTCCCTGTTTCTTCAAGAGACTATCCATAGCGTACTTCCTTTTGTGAGATAACTATGCCATCCTTGAGTCAGTGCCACTTCAATTCCCAAGTAATGTAATCTGCCCAAATCCTTCAAGTCAAATAATGTACTTACTTGTTTCTTCAGAATGACTATGCCTTCTATATCATCACCTATAACGATGATGTCATCAACATATACAAATAGCACAATAGTTTTGTCACCTTGGTTCATAAATAGTGTATGATCACTAACACACTATTTGAAACCCAAATTCACAACACCATTATTGAATTTTTCAAACCATGCACGTAGAGATTGTTTTAAACCATAAATCGATTTCTTTAGTTTACATACCTTGCTTGACTTTAGTTCATGAACATACCCGAGTAGCAAGTCCATCTAAATATCTTCCATAAGATCTCCCTAAAGAAAGGCATTCTTAACATCTAACTATCATAATTCCCATCCTTTATTAATAGTCACACTTAAGATAATTCTAATGGTATTCATTTTTGCCACTAATGCAAAGGTTTCTATATAATTGATGCCATATGACTCATTGTAACCCTTAGCCACTAATCTTGCTTGTATCTCTCTATATTCTTATCAGCCTTATACTTTACTTAAAACAACCATTTGCATCCCACTGTCTTCCTCTCTAGTGATAAATCTATAAGTTTCCACGTTTTGTTTCGTACTAATGCTGCAATTTCTTCTTCCATTGTTGCATCCACTCTTAATGTTGCTTTGCCTCTTCAAATATTTTTAGAATATAAGTGTTATCTGCATTCATCACAAACAACTCATACTCTTTGGGATAATTAGTATATGACACCATCCTCTCTAATTAATATTTTACAATTTTATATTTTTCCTTTCGAAGTGCAATAGGTAAATTACTAAATTCACTATCAAAACTGTGGGAAGTTACCTGAGAAGGAGTCAGATCTGATTCAGGGTGAGGATTTTGATTCAGGATAGTCGACTGGTGCGAGAGAAAGGCCTTTCTTTCACCTCTAGTATAAACCGGCCATTTCTTTTCTTGAGGGAGTCGCATCTCCTCCTCTTCTCTTTTAAGCATTGGTTGAGTTTCAACTGATTGAAGTGGTACCACATTAGGAGAATGTACGTATCATAGAAGAACTTCCTCCATGTTATAAAATGGTGTATCATGAAAGGTAACATCCATTGTAACATATGATTTTCTTCTGATAGGATCATAACATTTGTATCCCTTCTGAATAGAGGAGTACAACAACAACAACTAAGCCTTTTCTCATACTAGACGGGGTCGGCTACATGGATTCTTTGTTTCCAAGATCCCTATCGTGTGCCATGTTTGCAGTTAACTCACAATAAGGTAGATCATTCTTTATTGTTTCTTTCCAACACTTTTGTAGTCATCCTCTACATCTTTTAATCGTGATCTTCTTTCTATACGTATAAACCATCTTAAACAATATTCTCTCATTTTATCCTCTATTGGTGTCACTCCTAATTTGTTTCTAATAACCTCATTATGTATACGGTCTTTTCTTCTATAACCACTCATCCATCCTCTATTGGTGGCACATATAGGGATCTGTGGAAACAAAGAATCCATGTAGCCGACCCCGTATAGTATGGGAAAAGGCTTAGTTGTTGTTTGTTTTGTTGTTATTTGTCAAAATGTAAATGACAAACTTAGAAATAGAATTAGTGCTTTCGAAAATACATTTGAAACTTGGGAATATTTAAGAAAACTTCATTCTCAAGATGATTTTGTTTTTCAAATTGATTTAATGGAAAGAATGATAATGCTTAAACAAGAAAATTTAAGTATTAGAGACTATCACAATGAGTTTTCGGAATTATGGACCCAACTTATGAGCTTTGATAAATTTAAAAAACTTTATAAATTAGATGAATTTCAAGAGTTTTTAAACAATCAATATTTCGTTTTGTTTATGAGTGGGTTAAGAGATGAATTTGAAAATATTAGATCAATTTTAATACATAGAAAACCTAGACCTAGAGGAGACTCGTTTTTGGCCGACCTTGTTATGGAAGAAACAAGGTTGAAAAATATTAATGTTGCCAAAGAAGTCGTTCTTTCTGCATCCAAACCGGGAGATAACTTGAAGACATACAAGCCTCCACATACAAAAAATGCCGAAGGAACATCAAAGAACCCCATGAGTCCGTGGTCAAACAAGAATACTATTTGTCACTATTGCAAGGAAAGTGGGCATATCAAAACCACTTATCCTCTTCTTCGAAAAAAAATTGAAAATGTGGAAGCTGTGGAAGAAAAAGGAGTCTTGCCCAACAACATTAAAGCATACATAGAGGAAATGTTTAAGTAAAAAGCAAGCATCTCCGAGAACGCTCTCTCCACTTCCAAAGGTATGTATTGGTTTTTAGATTCGGGTGCATCTTTTCATATGACTCATTGTAAAAAAAATTTAAATGAATCTCTTGATATCATTGGAAAACATGTTTTTACGGCCGATGGTACGAAACTTCAAATTAAGAAAATAAGAAATTTTAAAAAAGAATTTTAAAATTAGAAATGTAAGCTTCATACCTAAACTAAATTTAAACTTGCTTTCTGTTGCTCAAATTTGTGATAATAATTGTATAGTCACTTTCTCATCCAAGCATTCTGTTGTGCAGGATCACCTATCGAAGAAGGTGATTAGTCCATAGAGAAAGTGAACTACACAAAATGGATTATTTAGTTATGCGAGTCTTGTAATGTAATCTTATATGCTACTCTTTGGCATAAAAGACTTTTACATTTAGACTTGCAAAAATTTTATAACATTCCTTTGATTAAAAAGATTAAAGATCAAAAGTTTGAATGTAAAGATTGTGTTCTTGGGAAGATACATCATCTTCCGTTTGGTTAAAGGAACTATGTACCCAACAAAGCTTTTGATTTAATACATTCTCATGTTTGGGGTCCTGTCTCGGTTATTTCTAAGGGAGGAGTTCAGTATTATTTGATATTTGTTGATGACTTTACTCGTTTTACCTGGATATATCTTTTAAAGCATAAATCTGAAGTATTTGAAAATTTTCTAATCTTTTGTAACATGATCAAAAATCCATTTAAAGCCACTATTAAGATTTTTAGATGAGACTCTGAAAGAGAATACTTGTCAAATGAATTTCAAAAATATATTGAAACTAATCGAATCTTTCATCAAAAGTCTTCCACTAAAACCACACAACAAAATGGTTTCGTTAAGAGGAAACATAGACATATTATAGAAACATGCCGAACTATGTTAATTGCCAGTAATAACAACAACAACTAAGCCTTTTCCCATACTAGACAGGGTCGGCTACATGGATTCTTTGTTTCTACAGATCCCTATCGTGTGCCATGTTAGCAGTATAAGTGCACTTGTTGTCGATTCCTCGAGTATCTTTTGGTTTTTCCATATTTCATTAAATAATCTTGTGAGCCAAGTTATTCCTATTTCTCCTAGTATTTTCCAAACTTCTATAGGAATATTATCTGGTCCTACCAATTTACCACCCTTCATATATTTAAGAGCCTCTTTGACTTCATTCTTTTGAATACCTCGGTATAAATTGTGGTTTATATACTTTTTTGACTTGGCTAAATCTCCTAAACTAATACTAACATCTTTATTTTCATTAAAAATATTATAAAAATAGTTTTTCCATCTATTTCTTATATCATCATTTACCACTAGAATTTTCTCCTCCTCGTCTTTTATGCATATAACAAAATTAAGATCTTTAGTTTTCTTATCTCTAGCCCTAGCTATCCTAAAAATATCTCTTTCACCCTCTTTTGAGTTGAGTTTTTTATATAAGACCTCTCAAATCTTAGCTTTTGCTTCACTAACGGCTTTTTTCGCTTCCTTCTTTGCTTTCTTATAAGCTTCTAAAGTTTCACTAGTTTTCGTCGCATAATGTAATTTGTAACATGCCCTCTTTGCCTTGATTTTATTTTGTACTACTTCACTCCACCACCAAGCTTCTTTTTGTGCCGGTACACCTCCCTTAGATACCCCTAACACATCTTTCGCCACTTTCCTAATATGTATAGCCATATTGTTCCACATATCACAGGGTGTGCAATATAATTCCAAACATCTCCTTGAAGGACTTTCTATTTAAATATATCTTCTTTCTCGCTTTTAAGGTTCCACCATTTAGTCCGAATAGCTCGATGCACTCTTTTCTTCTTTGTCCATTTTTTTTTTAAATCCATAACTAAAAGTAAATGTTGGGTGGTTAAGCTTTCTCCTGGAATTACCTTACAATCTTTATAACACGCTCTATCTTTTTTTCTACAAATAAAGTAATCAATTTGTGTTTGTGATAAGCCACTCTTATAAGTAATTAAATATTCATCTCATTTTTTGAAGATTGTATTGACTATAAAGAGATCAAATGACATAGCAAAATTTAAAATCTCCCTACCATCCTAGTTTATATCCCCAAAACCAAAGTTTCCATGAATCCCTTCATATCCTAATGCCTCTTTACCTACATGTCCATTTAAATCTCCTCCTAAATAAATCATCTCCCTTTGTGGAATCTTTTGAAACACCTTATCTAACTCTTCCCAAAAAACTGTCTTTATACTATCTTCTAGTCCTACTTGGGGTGCGTAAGCACAAACTATATTCAAAACCTCTGCTCCTAACACTAATTTCAACGTCATGATTCGGTCACCATATCGTTGTATGTCTACTACACTCTCCTTTAAATCTTTATTTAGGATAATACCAACTCCGTTTCGAGCCTTTTCTATTGCTGCCACCAGTGATTGATTGTGAACTAGAGAGATAGCCGCCACCAGTGGAGGTGTCACTCTCCCTATCACTGGAATGAGTTTAAAACTGATTTGAGAATTCAGTTTACGCCCATGAACTGCAACCACCGGACTCGGGAGCTTCTTGCAAAGCTCATCCATACGGGTACTCTTCACAAATATGTCCAAAGGTTCAACTCTCTATTGCTGGAAATTCATAACATTACCGAAGATGACAAATTGTTCCACTTCGAACAAGGTCTCCAGCCTTGGGCTCTGATGGAGCTAAGGAGGAGGAGCCCTTCGACCGTGTTGGAGGCGATTACAGTCGTGAAAGGCTTTGTGGACCTCCGATCCTTTAAGAGAGGGGGTGACGAATCCACAAACAAGAGATAATAAAAATGAGAATGGGAAGAATAAAAACAAGAAATTAAAGAAAAAGAAAGGTTCTACCAAGAGTTCTAAGGAAAAATCGGGTGAGTCTAAGGAGGGAAAGAATCGCCCAAACAAGAAGAATAAGGGAACGGGTGTTTGCTTCATATGCCAAGGCCCTCACCTTATGAAGTTTTCATGTAAAAGGCAAAGGTTGCAACCATTCTAGCAGAAGACGATACAGTGGGGGCTAGCGCTAGCGAATATAGTTGTTTGTGGAGACGCGCATAGGTACTGCCATGGTGCGCGCTTGCAAGCACGGGCGCATCTCACTCTATCGTATCCACGACGATGGCCAACCAGTGGGGGTTGAGGCTAGAGCCCTCGAAGCAACGGTTGAAGACGGTTAACACGAATACGAATAGAGTAGCTGGAGTTACGAGAGCATGTCGTGTCCAAGCCGAAGGTTGGAACGGTAGCTTAGATTTCATAATTAGCACACTCGATTAGGTTGTGACTTCTTTCGTGCAGCCAAAATGGTATAGTTTGTGCTTAGAAGATAGTATAAAGACAACTTTTTAGGAGGAGTTAGATAAGGTTATTCAAAGAATTCCACAAGAGAAGATGATTTGTTTAGGAGGGACTTAAATGAACATGTCGATAAAGAGGCATTAGGATTTCAAGGAAGCTTCGGTTTTGGGGATATAAATGAGGAAGGTAAGGGATTTTAAATTTTGCTATGGCATTTGATCTCTTTATAGTAAATACAACCTTCAAAAAATGAGATGAACATTTAATTACTTATAAGAGTTGATTAACCGCAAATTGATTATTTTATTTGGATTTCAACAAACACAAATTCATTATTTTATTTGTACGAAAAAAAGATAGATCGTGTTGTAAAGTTTGCAAGGTAATTTTAGGAGAAAGCTTAACCACCCAACATCGACTTTTAGTGATTGATTTAGAGGTAAAAAAGTAAACAAAGAACAAAAGAGTGCATCGAGTTATTAAGACTAAATGATAAAACCTCAAAAGCAAGAAAAAAGGTATATTTAAACACAAACTCCTTAAGGAGATGCTTCAAATTATGTTGGTAGTCCTTCAAGGAGATGCCTAGAATTATGATGGTACACCTTGTGACGTGTGACAATATTGTTATAATTATTAGGAAAGTGGCGAAAGATGTATTAGGTCAATCTAAGAGAGGTACTACCATCACAAAAAGAACCTTGTGGTGGAGTGAAGTGGTGCAAGATAAAATGAAGATAAAGAGGACATGTTACAAATTACATTATGCTAAAAAGACTAGTAAAACTTTAGAACCTTATAAGAAAGCAAAGAAATAAGCAAAAAAGGTTATCAGTGAAGCAAAAACTAAAATTTGGGAGGATTTATATATAAAGCTCAATTCAAAAGATGGTGAAAGAGATATTTTTAGCACAATTAGGGTTAGAGATAAGAAAACTAAGGATCTTAATTTTGTTAGATGCATCAAAGACGAGGATGAAAAAATTCTAGTGGTAAATGATAATATAAAAAATAGACAAAAAACTATTTTTATAAGTTTTTTAATGAAAATAAAGATGTTAGTATTAGCTTAGGAGAGTTAGCCAAATAAGAAAAGTATATAAACTACAATTTGTACCAATGTATTAAAAAGAATGAAGTTAAAGAGGCTCTTAAACATATTAAAGGTGGTAAATATCGAAGACCAAACAATATTCTTATAAAAGTTTTGAAAATTATAGGAGAGTAATGAATCACTTGGCTCACAAACTATTTAATAAAATATCAAGAAACCAAAAGATGTCCGAGGAATGGAGAGCGAGTACACTTATACCCAAATTCAAGAACAATGGAGACATTCAGAATTATGCGAATTATCATATTATGAAGTTAATGAGTCATACTATGAAATTATAGGAAAATTATTGAACATAGGTTAAGACAATATCGAGTATAATAGAGAATCAATTTGGATTCATGTCGGGCAGATCTACTATTGAAGCGATTCACCTTTTTAGACGTCTTATGGAACATTTTAGAGCAAAAAAGAAAGACCTTCACACGATATTTATTGATTTAGAAAAAACTTACGACAAGGTACCTAGGGATTAGAAGCTATTTAAAGAGTTGTTTTACTATCAAAGAATAAGTTGATTAGAACAATCTTTCCAAAGCCAATTTCTTGCATAAGTGATAAGATCCATAAACCTTCACACATGTTGAGTAGCACGATATTAAGCCTTTGCACTTGACCTGGCCACCACAGACATTTTGTTACACTTTCAAGACACTCCATTGCCTCCAAAACATACATATAATCGAAGGTTGACGTTTTAACAACTTTAGAGCCTGCCCAATCAACATCTTAATAAATCTTTATATATCAAGTGATGAATGTAGAGCATATAGTAAACCATAAGTGATAGATGATTTCAATTATCTGATGATGTGGAACACTATACTCATGTGACGTTTAGATGGGGAATGCATCCATCTACTACATATCCGACTATAAAAGTGAGGTTAGGTCTTGTAATAGTAACATATACGAGTCTTCCCACCAATCTCTGATATCTACCAACATCTTCATATGGTTCAACCGAATCATCATTATCTTCTTTTAGAATGTTAATGGGAGTAGAACATCCATTTTAGTTTCTTTCAGTAAGTGTAGAATGTATTTTCTTTTACTTAAGAACAAACAATCTTTGCTCTTTATAATTTTAATCCTCAAGAAATAATGTAATCTGCCCAAGTCCTTTAAGTCAAATAATATACTTAGTTGTCATTTTAGAATGACTATGCCTTCTGTATCGTCATCTGTAATGATGATGTTATCTATAATGATGATGTCATCTGTAATGATGATGTCATCTACATATACCAATAATAAAATGGTTTTATTACCTTGGTTGATAAACAGTATATGATCACTAACACACCATTAGAAACCCAAACTCACATTTTTCAGGAGATTGTTTTAAACCATAAATTGATTTCTTTAGTTTGCATAACTTGTTTGGTTTTTGTTCATGATCATACCCAGGTGGTAGGTCCATGTAAATATCTTTCATAAGGTCCCCTTGAAGAAAGTCATTCTTCACATCCAACTACCATTAGTCTCATCCCTTATTAACAACCACACTTAAGATAATTCTAATGGTGTTCATTTTTGCTACTGGTGCAAAGGTTTCTGTATAGTCAATATCATATGATTGATTGTAACCTCTAGCCACTAATCTAGCTTTGTACCTATCTATATTTTCATCGGCCATGTACTTCACTGAATACACCTATTTGCATCCCACTGTTTTCGTCTCTAGTGGTAAATCTATAAGCTCCCACATTTTGTTTCTTACTAATGGTGTAATTTCTTCTTTCATGATTGCCTTTCGCTCTAAATGTTGCTCTACCTCTTCAAATGTTTTGAGAATAAGTGTTATCTACATTCATTAGAAACAACTGATACTCTTTGGGATAATTAGTGTATGAAACCTTCTATAAAGAATATTTTGCAATTTTACATTTTCCTTTCCAAAGTGCAATAGGTAAATCATGAAGTTTACTACCAGAATTTTGAGAAGTTACCTAAGAAGGAGCCAAATATGATTCAGGGTGAGGATTATGATTCAGGGTAGTAGATAGATGTGGTAGGAAGGGCTTTCTTTCACCTCTAGTATAAACTTGCCATTTCTTTTCTTGAGAAGGTTGCATCTCATCTTCTTCTCTTTCAGGCTTTGGTTGATTTTAAATGGGTGGAAGTGAAATTACATTAGGTGAATGAACATCTAATTATTAAACTTCTAACTTGCTATAAAATGGTGTATCTTTATAAAAGGTAGCATTCATCGTAACATATGATCTTCTATTTATAGGGTCATAACATTTATACCCCTTCTCAGTAGAAGAATATCCCAAGAAAATGCATTTAACTCTAGCATCTAATTTATCTCTCAAGCCACAATATATATGAACAAAGCAAGTACACCCAAACATTTTTGGAAGTAAATGAAATTATTTCTGGGAAGGACATAAGGAGTAAAATGGAGTATTATCATTCAAAACCCTGCTTGGCATATGGTTTATGACAAAAACTATTTTTAAAACTGCTTCACCCCAATAAAATTTTGGAACATCATAACCAAGCAAAAGATTTGTAGGAAACTCTAGAATATGTCTATTTTTCTTTCAGAAACACCATTTTGTTGTGGAGAATAGGAACATGAGGTTTGGTACAAAATTTCACGATCTAAGAAATATTAATAGAGTGATTAAAACATAAATTCACCTCTATTATCGCTCCAAAAAAATTTAATGGTGCGTTGAAATTGAGTATGTACAAACTAACAATATATGGGAGAAATATATCTCACCTCATCCTTGGTTTTCACGAGATATATCATTGGGAACCTAGTACATTGATAAGTACTTATGACCATAAAACGAAGTAATAGAACAGGGACCCGAAACATCAGAATGAACAATCTCAAATGGTTTAGAGGATTTTTCTTCGTTCAAAGGAAATGAAACACGATAGTATTTTTCCTTCCAGCAGGTTTTACAGTTCAAATTTAAGTAATTACAATGAGCAAATTCAGGCAATAATATCTTAATTTTAGATAGAGGTAAATGTCCTAATATCTAGTGTCATAAAGGTAGCTCCCCCTTCTGCTTTTCTGTAATTATTGTTGACTACATTGATGCTCCTTTGACTTTCTCGTAGAAATAGAGACCTTTGTATACTACCGTGACCAAAGATCCTTCCCGTTCTTAGTTCTTGAAAAAAACATGCAATAGAATAAAAAATTATATGACATTTTAGATCTTGTGTCAAGGAAAGGACTGATAATAAATTGACTGAAATATTTGGAATATGTAAGACATTTTTCAATACGCAAAAAGGTGTGGTGATACTTCCTTTTCCAATTATGGGAGTGTGTGATCCATCAGCCAACCTAATATTAATTTTTCCTTTAATCAACTCATAGTCATCAAAGAAATCTCGCCCACTGACCATGTGATGTGTAGCGCCAGAATTAATAACTCATATCCTGAAATGGGAAATAAATACATTACCCTTAGCCATAAATGAGAATGGGTATGCCATTATAGCTTGAGAATCAACATTAGAGGATGTGGATGAAATTTGTGGATCAATCAAACGAGCCTTAAGCATCTCACTCTCTTTCTTCATGTCAGTTAATGAAGTTGCACTGCTTTGTGCTTTCTGTATTCTGTTTTTCACTTTGGTTACTGTTGAAGTAGGTTTTATTAGGCCTATTTTGATAGTAAGTATGTCTGCCCACCAATTCTCACCATGTCTCATTCGTATCTCGTGATTTTCTGCAGTAATAACAAGTTATTTTCTTTCTCTTCTTATTCTGATAGTAAGTAGGTTTGCCCACCAATTCCCACTATGTCTCCTTCGTATGTCGTGATTTTCCGCAGTGAGAACAAGGTATTTTCTCTTTCTCTTCTGAAGTAAGTGAGGTTCTACCTCTGCCACGCCTATATCCTCCTCTTCCACGAGAGAATGAAGAGATAGGAGCATTCCTGCCCCACGAATGCAGTGGTCTCGAAATTAATCTTAGTTTCCCTCTCTATGTCTCTGATCTTCTTCCCGAAGTAAGAGAGAATATATTATGCTCAAAGAAGGAAGTTATTCTCTACTAAGAATATTATTTTTCACAGCCTCATATTCCGATGAGATGACCCATAAAAGATCAAACACTTTCCGTTCTTCAAATTATTCATTACACTCTTGCATACAACTTTGACATTTTGTCTTATAATAGACATGTAATTCTTCTCATAAATCTCCAAGTTATGCATAATATTCACTTACGGATCTTTCTCCTTGTCTACACTTCTGAATCTTTTTAATAATATTATATTTTTTAGTTATATTCTTACTCTGAGCATAGACATCCTAAACCGCCAACCAAATATCCTTTCTTGATTCTAGAAGCATGAATATACTACAAATCGAAGGTACCATAGATTGTATAAGTCATGCATTGACCATTGCATTTTTCCTACGCCATCGTGAATAGAGAGGATCCGTTGTAGGGACTCAAGAATGTCGCCAGTTAAGTAATCTCATCGCCTCCTTGCCATCACAGCTAGTTCAATGGATCTGACTCATTAAAGATAGTTCTTGCCATCTAACTTTAGGTTTTTAATTTGAAACACCTCGCCCGTGTCCGAGGAATTGTTTTCATAACTATCTTCCATTATACTTTTATTCATTACTCTCACATTTGTCCCCTTTCTTTAGGTAGATCGTAGTCTTTCTCTTCTTCACCTTAGAAGACAAACACTGCTGAAAACACATCATACAAATCTGCGCCAAAGAAGGACAACTACACTCTCACATGTAGATAGGCTTCGTACTCCACAAGATTAACTTCACCTCAACGTGGAATACATTCAACTACTATATGATCGCCCCTACAATGTTACAGATTTGCCACAGTTCCATACTATACTGAAATCGAGAAAAAGAAAACTCATCAAGATATAACCCAATCTTCTGCTCTTAACCTAACAACCAGATCCAGTTGTCGCCACCACAAATGCCATTGATTTACACATCTAGCGATGCTGCAAGGCCGCGAACCTCACCACTTAGCTCTGATACCATGTAGAATTCCCTTGGACAGCATTAACAAATTCAACACAGAATAAACTCAAAAGTTGGAGGTCAGCGCCCCCATGGGTGTCGCAACCTCTCTTTCTTTTATTTCTTTTGCTTAACCTAATAATCACACTTAGGGCATTATATATACACATTTCTAACTTGAAAGACTGAAACTACCCGACTCCCAATGGATCAGATTTTGATACATTGGGATCCAAACTACTCAAATACAGAAATGTAAAATATGGAAAAACATAGATATAGGCTCGATCTCCAACAGTTTGGACATATAGAAAGAAGATCAAAAGAAGTGCCTGTAAGAAGGTATGAAAAACTAGATTTTGAAAATATTAAAAGAGGTAGAGGACGACCACAAAAGTGTTGGAAAAAAACAATATTGAATGATCTAGCTTATGTTGAGTTAACTGCTAATATGGCACATGATAGGCTGTGGAAACGAAGAATCCATGTAGCCGACTCCGTTGGGAAAAGCCTTAGTTGTTGTTGTTTTAGAATAACTTGCAGAAGCACTAAAACATATACTGGAACTATCATATTAAATCCACAACTGTGGCACAATGGTGATACTACGTGCAGGACTAATTTAACACAGCAAGTGCAGGGATGCAAGGGGATACTATAGAAATAAAAATATACGTATATGACTGATATTTTCATAACCCCCTCTGTAACCCTACCCACCTCTCGTTGACTGCATCAATTTTCAAGAAAATTAATCCTGTGAAACATTGACTGCGGGCATCTGCTTCCATGACCACACTGGTACGTCTTAGGAGGCACAGCATACATGGTGCTCATGTGTCGCAGGTGCACAAAAAGATAATCCAGTATGTTATGCGAGAAACATAATACTTAAGAACGATTCTCTAGGTAAAAAGTAAAAACACAAAGTAGTGGACCTTACTTCCTACAACTAAGATAGTTCATCAATAAATAGCTGATGTATCTTGAAGTGAGATTTCAGCAACATACCTGCTTTGAGGTACTGCAGGTCCTACTAGATCTATGAGCAACTGAACACCAGGAAAGAGATTAGACAACTCCACGAAAACTTGAAGTTGATATAGCTCTTTTTCAGGTCCTTCAGAAAGTAGCACCAAAGATCATAAAAGCCACACCACAAATTAACCAGGACAAAAGGATCTCAAAGTAGCAGATAACAGGCAATGGTGCCCATCCTAAAAGGTGCTATACTTTATTGAATTCTTGATAGAGGAAGGTACCTAAATAATGTATTCGCAGCTCCCTGCAAATCCCAGGAGAAGATCCATGAGAAGCAAGTTGGATTCCATAATACATGGTCAGTGGCTGCAACACAAATGATTAAATATCAAGTTGTTACTTATAGCAAGTATGTAAAAGAAGCAACTAATAATCATATCTTCATCATGGGACCTATCATTTTTATATATGAAAATGAAAGCAAACCATACAATGTACAAGACGAAGGAGAGCTGCAAGAAATCTAATGAAACCAACAATTGGAGAAAACTAGTAGGTATAAAAGAAACATGATAAGCTACCCAGTGCATTAGCAAGGCCACAGGTGAACAAAGAGGAAGACATCTCCACTGGTAGTATTCCTTCCAATTAAGTAACACCTCCTGTAGTTCATTATTTGGAGCTGCAAGATAACAAGAAAATTGTAATATCATTCATCAAACATCATTAACAAGCTAGGATATGAAGAGAAGTACCACCACATAGGCATAATGCACAAGGAAGGTACCAGTGATTATTGCTCCTGAAAAGTATAAAAAACTAAGATTCAAATTGAATAGCCAAGGACTTGCCAAGAATTAAACAATTTAGCTATACCATTGAATGCACCAGCACAAACAATACACAAGTATCCTATGTTAATTATCTGTGATGGGCTTCAGGACGCAAAAGGAGCATTTTCGTTAAGAAAATAAGCTGCAAAGGGTTCAATCAGAAGATAATGTACCAAAAAGAGAGACATGTTTAGCTGTTATGAAAGACAAAAAAATACAAAAGAGAATTTCCTTTACCCTATTTAGTTCAAAGAATACTACAACAACAACAAAAACTAAGCCTTTTCAAATACTAGACGGGGTCGGCTACATGGATTCTTTGTTTCCACAGATCCCTATCGTGTGTCATGTTAGCACTAAACTCCCAAAAAGCTAGATCATTCTTTATTGTTTCTTTCCAACACTTTTGTGGTCGTCCTCTACCTCTTTTAATACTTTCCAAATTTAGTTTTTCTAACCTTCTTACACGTTATTCTTTTGATCTTCTTTCTATAAGTCCAAACCATCTTAAACGATGTTCTCACATTATATCCTCTATTGGTGCCACTCCTAATTTGTTTCTAATAACCTCATTATGTATACGGTCTTTTCTTAACTCCGCCCATCTAAGGGATCACCCTTGCATTGCCGGTCCCAAGCCCGGATAAAGGAGGAGGGTTGTGTTAGGCTTCCGACAGCCAGCGAAAAACTTCGTCGCATTTCTACAACATAGATTACAAAAATTATGAGCATTGCTTTGGGGCGTTCCCGCCTAGCGATGTGCTGCAGAGTCCGAATGCAGTAAGAAGTAAGCAAGGGCCACTACATTTTCGCCCGAATGTAGTGAATCAATTGCAGAGAGGGTTCCCACATCATGGACGGGTGTGGGTAAAGAAGTTAGTCCCGCTACATTACCGCCTGAATGTAGTGAAAAATTTTCAAAGAGGGTCTCCGCATTTTGATTATGGACGGATGCGGGGGGTAAGGAAGCTAGTCCTAGATAATAAGATTCGTATTGGTTCTTGGAATATCGGAACATTATCGGGTAAGCTAATGGAGGTGGTAGATACTATGATTCGGAGAAAGCTTCATATTCTATGTTTACAAGAGACAAAATGGGTTGGAGAAAAAGCAAAGGAGATAGAGGATACAGGTTTTAAATTATGGTACTCAGGTAAAGAAAAGGCCCGAAACGGAGTTGGTATTATCATAAATAAAGATTTAAAGGAGAGTGTAGTAGACATACAACGATATGGTGACCAAATCATGAAATTGAAATTAGTGTTAGGAGTAGAGGTTTTGAATATAGTTTGTGCTTACGCACCCCAAGTAGGACTAGAAGATAGTATAAAGACAGTTTTTTGGGAAGAGTTAGATAAGGTGTTTCAAAAGATTCCACAAAGGGAGATGATTTGTTTAGGAGGAGATTTAAATGGACATATCGGTAAAGAGGCATTAGGATATCAAGGGATTCATGAAAACTTTGGTTATGGGGATATAAACGAAGAAGGTAGGGAGATTTTAAATTTTGCTATGTCATTTGATCTCTTTATAGTCACTACAATCTTCAAAAAACGAGATGAACATTTAATTACTTATAAGAGTGGCTTATCACAAACACAAATTGATTACTTTATTTGTAGAAAAAAAGATAGAGCGTGTTGTAAAGATTGTAAGGTAATTCCAGGAGAAAGCTTAACCACCCAACATCGACTTTTAGTTATGGATTTACAAATAAAAAAATGGACAAAGAAGAAAAGAGTGCATCGAGCTATTCGGACTAAATGGTGGAACCTCAAAAGTCAGAAAGAAGATATATTTAAACAAAAAGTCCTTCAAGGAGATGTTTGGAATTATGTTGGCACACCCTGTGATATGTGGAACAATATGGCTATACATATTAGGAAAGTGGCGAAAGATGTGTTAGGGGTATCTAAGGGAGGTGTACCGGCACAAAAAGAAGCTTGGTGGTGGAGTGAAGTAGTACAAAACAAAATCAAGGCAAAGAGGGCATGTTACAAATTACATTATGCTAAGAAAACTAGTGAAACTTTAGAAGCTTATAAGAAAGCAAAGAAGGAAGCAAAAAAGGCCGTTAGTGAAGCAAAAGCTAAGATTTTGGAGGACTTATATAAAAAACTCAACTCAAAACAGGATGAAAGAGACATTTTTAAGATAGCTAGGGCTAGAGATAAGAAAACTAAAGATCTTAATTATGTTAGATGCATAAAAGACGAGGATGAAAAAATTCTAGTGGCAAATGATGATATAAGAAATAGATGGAAAAACTATTTTTATAATCTTTTTAATGAAAATAAAGATGTTAGTATTAGTTTAGGAGATTTAGCCAAGTCAGAAAAGTATATACACCACAATTTCAACCGACGTATTCAAAAGAATGAAGTCAAAGAGGCTCTTAAACATATGAAGAGTGGTAAATCGGTAGGACCAGATAATATTCCTATAGAAGTTTGGAAAATACTAGGAGAAATAGGAATCACTTGGCTCACAAGGCTATTTAATGAAATATGGAAAAACCAAAAGATGCCCGAGGAATGGAGAACAAGTACACTTATACCCATATATAAGAACAAGGGAGACATTCAAAATTGTGCGAATTATCGAGGTATCAAGTTAATGAGTCATACTATGAAATTATGAGAAAGAATTATCGAACGTAGGTTAAGACAAGTATCAAGTACAATACAGAACCAATTTGGATTTATGCCAGGTAGATCTACTATTGAAGCGATTCACCTTTTGAGACGTCTTATGGAACATTTTAGAGCAAAAAAGAAAGACCTTCACATGATATTTATTGATCTAGAAAAAGCTTATGATAGGGTACCGAGGGAGGTTCTTTGGAGAACTTTGGAAAAAAGAGGTATCCCATTGACATATATTAACCTTATAAGAGACATGTATGATGGTGCAAAAACATGTGTGAGGACTCATGAAGGAACGACAGACTTCTTTGAAGTTAATATTGGGTTACATCAAGGATCAACTTTAAGTCCATACTTATTTATAATGGTGATGGATGAGTTAACAAAACATATTCACGATGAAGTACCTTGGTGTATGTTATTTGCAGATGACATTGTATTAGTGGAGGAGTCTAAGGAAAAAGTAAATAGAAAATTGGAACTATGGAGAGAAACATTAGAAAACAAAGGCCTCCGACTTAGTAGAACAAAGACAGAATATATGGAATGTAAGTTTGATCATTTGGCTACTTCAGAGGACATAGAAATTAAAATTGGCACACATTGCATTCCCCAAAAGGAAAGTTTTAAATACCTATGGTCAATTTTTCAAAGTGATGGAAGAATTGATGGAGATGTTACACATAGAATTAATGCTGGTTGGTTAAAATGGAGAGGAGCATCAGGTATTCTTTGTGATAAGAAGATACCATTAAAATTAAAAGGTAAATATTATAGAGCAGCAGTTAGGCCTGCCATGTTTTATGGTTCTGAGTGTTGGGCAGTTAATCATCAACATGTACAAAAGATGTTTGTGACAGAAATGAAGATGTTGAGATGGATGAGTGGTTATACAAGAAAAGACCGTATACATAATGAGGTTATTAGAAACAAATTAGGAGTGGCACCAATAGAGGATATAATGAGAGAACATCGTTTAAGATGGTTTGGACATATAGAAAGAAGATCAAAAGAAGAACCTGTAAGAAGGTTAGAAAACCTAAATTTGGAAAGTATTAAAAGAGGTAGAGGACGACCACAAAAGTGTTGGAAAGAAACAATAAAGAATGATCTAGCTTATTGGGAGTTAACTGCTAACATGGCACACGATAGAGATCTGTGGAAACAAAGAATCCATGTAGCCGACCCCGTCTAGTAAGGGAAAAGGCTTAGTTGTTGTTGTTGTTGTTGTTGTATACGGTCTTTTCTTGTATGACCACTCATCCATCTCAACATCTTCATTTTTGTCACAGACATCTTTTGTACATGTTGATGATTAACTGCCCAACACTCAGAACCATAAAACATGGCAGGCCTAATTGTTGCTCTATAATATTTACCTTTTAATTTTAATGGTATCTTCTTATCACAAAGAATACCAGATGCTCCTCTCCATTTTAACCAACCAGCATTAATTCTATGCGTAACATCTCCATCAATTCTTCCATCACTCTGAAAAAGTGACCCTAGGTATTTAAAACTTTCCTTTGGGGATGCAATGTGTGCCAATTTTAATTTCTATGTTCTCTGAGGTAACCAAATGATCAAACTTACATTCCATATATTCTGTCTTTGTTCTACTAAGTTGGAGGCCTTTGCTTTCTAATGTTTCTTTCCATAGTTCTAATTTTCTATTAACTTTTTCCTTAGACTCCTCCACTAATACAATGTCATCTGCAAATAACATACACCAAGGTACTTCATCTTGAATATGTTTTGTTAACTCATCGGTCACCATTATAAATAAGTATGGACTTAAAGTTGATCCTTGATGTAACCCAATATTAACTTCAAAGAAGTCTGTCGTTCCTTCATGAGTCCTCACACATTTTTTGCACCATCATACATGTCTCTTATAAGGTTAATATATGTTAATGGGATACCTCTTTTTTCTAAAGTTCTCCAAAGAACCTCCCTCGAGCTTTTTCTATATCAATAAATATCATGTGAAGGTCTTTCTTTTTTGCTCTAAAATGTTTCATAAGATGTCTCAAAAGGTTAATCGCTTCAATAGTAGATCTGCTTGGCATAAATCCAAATTGGTTCTGTATTGTACTTGATACTTGTCTTAACCTACGTTCGATAATTCTTTCTCATAATTTCATAGTATGACTCATTAACTTGATACCTCGATAATTCGCACAATTTTGAATGTCTCCCTTGTTCTTATATATGGGTATAAGTGTACTTGTTCTCCATTCCTCGGGCATCTTTTGGTTTTTCCATATTTCATTAAATAGCCTTGTGAGCCAAGTGATTCCTATTTCTCCTAGTATTTTCCAAACTTCTATAGGAATATTATCTGGTCCTACCGATTTACCACTCTTCATATGTTTAAGAGCCTCTTTGACTTCATTCTTTTGAATACGTCGGTAGAAATTGTGGTTTATATACTTTTCTGACTTAGCTAAATCTCCTAAACTAATACAAACATCTTTATTTTCATTAAAAAGATTATAAAAATAGTTTTTCCATCTATTTCTTATATCATCATTTTCCACTAGAATTTTTTCATCCTCGTCTTTTATGCATCTAACATAATTAAGATCTTTAGTTTTCTTATCTCTAGCCCTAGCTATCCTAAAAATATCTCTTTCACCCTCTTTTGAGTTGAGTTTTTTATATAAGTCCTCCCAAATCTTAGCTTTTGCTTCACTAACGGCGTTTTTCGCTTCTTTCTTCGCTTTCTTATAAGCTTCTAAGGTTTCACTAGTTTTCGTCGCATAATGTAATTTGTAACATGCCCTCTTTGCCTTGATTTTATTTTGTACTACTTCACTCCACCGCCAAGCTTCTTTTTGTGCCGATACACCTCCCTTAGATACCCCTAACACATCTTTCGCCACTTTCCTAATATGTATAGCCATATTGTTCCACATATCACAGGGTGTGCCAACATAATTCCAAACATCTCCTTGAAAGACTTTCTGTTTAAATATATCTTCTTTCTCGCTTTTGAGGTTCCACCATTTAGTCTGAATAGCTCGATGCACTCTTTTCTTCTTTGTCCATTTTTTTTTTTAAATCCATAACTAAAAGTCGATGTTGGGTGGTTAAGCTTTCTCCTGGAATTACCTTACAATATTTACAACACGCTCTATCTTTTTTCTACAAATAAAGTAATCAATTTGTGTTTGTGATAAGCCACTCTTATAAGTAATTAAATGTTCATCTCGTTTTTTGAAGATTGTATTAACTATAAAGAGATCAAATGCCATAGCAAAATTTAAAATCTCCCTACCTTCATCGTTTATGTCCCCAAAACCAAAGTTTCCATGAATCCCTTGATATCCTAATGCCTCTTTACCGACATGTCCATTTAAATCTCCTCCTAAACAAATCATCTCCCTTTGTGGAATCTTTTGAAACACCTTATCTAACTCTTCCCAAAAAACTGTCTTTATACTATCTTCTAGTCCTACTTAGGGTGCGTAAGCACAAACTATATTCAAAACCTCTGCTCTTAACACTAATTTCAACGTCATGATTCGGTCACCATAGCGTTGTATGTCTACTACACTCTCCTTTAAATCTTTATTTATGATAATACCAACTCCGTTTCGAGCATTTTCTTTACCTAAGTACCATAATTTAAAACCTGTATCCTCTATCTCCTTTGCTTTTTCTCCAACTCATTTTATCTCTTGTAAACATAGAATATGAATCTTTCTCCGAATCATAGTATCTACCACCTCCATTAGTTTACCGGATAATGTTCCGATATTCCAAGAGCCAATACGAATCTTATTATCTAGGACTAGCTTCCTTACCCCCCGCATCCGTCCATAATCAAAATCTGAAGACCCTCTTTGAAAATTTTTCACTACATTCAGGCGGCAATGTAGCCAGACTAACTTCTTTACCCACACCCGTCCATGATATGGGAACCCTCTCTGCAATTGATTCACTACATTCGGGCGAAAATGTAGTGGCCCTTGCTTACTTCTTACTGCATTCGGACTCTGCAGCACGTCGCTAGGCGGGGACGCCCCAAAGCAATGCTCATAATTTTTGTAATCCATGTTATAAAAATCCGACGAAGTTTTACGCTAGCTGTCGGAAGCCTAACACAACCCTCCTCCTTTATCCGGGCTTGGGACCGGCAATGCAAGGGTGATCCCTTACATGGGCGAAGTTAGTTCAAAAAATACTAACTAGAGAAAATCATCTCTCAGATTGATTGAAAAACCCATACATATTTTCATGTATTTCAAAGGATCCAATACATGATGGAGTTGGTAGATAATATGATTCGGAGAAAGATTCATATTCTATGTTTACAAGAGACAAAGTGGGTTGGAGAAAAAGCAAAGGAGATAGAGGATAAAGGTTTTAAATTATTTTACTGAGGTAAAGAAAAGGCTCGAAACGGAGTTGGTATTATCATAAATAAAGATTTAAAAGATAGTGTAGTAGACATACAATGATACGGTGATCAAATCATGACATTGAAATTAGTGTTAGGAGCAGAAGTTTTGAATATAGTTTGTGCTTATGCACCCCAAGTAGGACTAGAAGATGGTATAAAGACAACTTTTGGGGAAGGGTTAGATAAGGTGAATCAAAGGATTCTACAAAGGGAGATATTTGTGTAGGAGGAGACCAAAATGCACATGTCGGTAAAGAGGCATTAGGATACCAAGGTATTCATCAAAACTTTGGTTTTGGGAATATAAATGAGGAAGGTAGGGAGATTTTAAATTTTGTTATAGCATGTGATCTCTTTATAGTTAATACAATCTTCAAAAAATGAGATGAACATTTAATTACTTATAAGAGTGGCTTATCACAAACACAAATTGATTACTTTACTTGTAGAAAAAAAGATAGAGCATGTTGTAAAGATTGCAAGGTAATTGTAAGAGAAAGTTTAACCACCCAACATCGACTATTAGTTATGGATTTACAAATTAAAACATGGACAAAGAAGAAAAGAGTGAATCGAGCTATTCGGACTAAATGGTGGAACCTTAAAAACAAGAAAGAAGATATATTTAAACAGAAAGTCCTTCAAAGAGATGCTTGGAATTATGTTGGTACACCTTGTGATATGTAGAACAATATGGCCATACATATTAGGAAAATAGCGAAAGATGTGTTAGGCGAATCTAAGGGAGGTGTACCGGCACAAAAAGAAGTGGTGGAGTGAAGTAGTATAAAATCAAAACAAGGCAAAGAGGACATGTTACAAATTACATTATGTTAAGAAAACTAGTGAAACTTTAGAGGCTTATAAGAAAGCAAAGAAGGAAGTGAAAAAGGCCGTTAATAAAGCAAAAGCTAAAATTTGAGATCATTTATATAAAAAAACTCAACTCAAAAGAGGGTGAAAGAGATATTTTTAGGATAGCTAGGGCTAGAGATAAGAAAACTAAAGATCTTAATTATGTTAGATCAAAGACGAGGATGAAAAAACTCTAGTGGCAAACGATGACATAAGAAATAGATAGAAAAACTAATTTTATAAGCTTTTTAATGAAAATAAAAATGTTAGTATTAGCTTAGGAGAGTTAGCCAAATCAGAAAAATATATAAACCACAATTTCTACCGACGTATTCAAAAGAATGAAATCAAAGAGGCTCTTAAGACTTAAACATATGAAAGGTGGTACATCGGTAGGACCAGACAATATTCCTATAGAAGGTTGGAAAATATTAGGAGAAATAGGAATCACTTGACTCACAAGACTATTTAATGAAATATAGAGAAACCAAAAGATGCCTAAGGAATGGAGAGCGAGTACACATATAACCATATATAAGAACAAGGGAGACATTCAGAATTGTGCGAATTATCAAGGTATCAAGTTAATGAGCATTATTATGAAATTGTGAGAAAGAATTATCGAATGTAGGTTAAGACAAGTATCAAGTATAACAGAGAACCAATTTGGATTCATGCCAGGCAGATCTAATGTTGAAGCGACTCACCTTTTGAGATGTCTTATGGAATATTTTAGAGCAAAAAAAAGACCTTCACATGATATTTATTGATCTAAAAAGAACATACGATAGGGTACCGAGGGAGGTTCTTTGGAGAACCTTGGAAAAAAGAGGTATCGCATTGACATACATTAACCTTAAAAAAGACCTGTACAATGGTGCAAAAACATGTGTGAAGACTCACGAAGGAATGACATACTTCTTTGAAGTTAATATTGGGTTACATCAAGGATCAACTTTAAGTTCATACTTATTTATAATGGTGAATGATAAGTTAACAAAACATATTCAAGATAAAGTACCTTGGTGTATGTTATTTGTATATGACATTATGTTAGTAGAGGAGTCTAAGGAAAAAGTTAATAGAAAATTGGAACTATGGAGAGAAACATTAGAAAGCAAGGCCTCCGACTTAGTAGAACAAAGAATATATAGAATGTAAGTTTGATCATTTGGTTACTTCAAATGACATAAAAATTAAAATTGCCTCACATTGCATCCCCCAAAAGGAAAGTTTTAAATACCTATGGTCAAATTTTCAGAGTGATGGAAGACTTGATGGAGATGTTATGTATGGAATTAATCCTGGTTGGTTAAAATGGAGAGGAGCATCAAGTATTCTTTGTAGAAGATACCATTAAAGTTAAAAGGTAAATATTATAGAGCAGTAATTAGACCTGTCATGTTTTATGGTTCTTAGCGTTGGGCAGTTAATCATCAACATATATAAAAGATGTCTATGACAGAAATGAAGATGTTGAGATGAATGAGTGATCATACAAGAAAAGACCGTATACATAATGAGGTTATTAGAAATAAATTATGTGTGGCACCAATAGAAGATAAAATGAGAGAACATCATTTAAGGTGGTTTGGACATATAGAAAGAAGATCAAAAGAAGAACCTGTGAAAAGGTATGAAAAGTAGATTTTGAAATTATTAAAAGAGGTAGAGGACGACCATAAAAGTATTGGAAAGAAACAATAAAGAATGATCTAGTTTATGATCTAGTTTATTGCGAGTTAACTGCTAACATGGCACATGATAGGGTTCAGTGGAAACAAAGAATCCGTGTAGCTGACCCCGTCTAGTATGGGAAAAGGCTTAGTAGTAATTGTTGTTGTTGTTGTTGTTCTTGCAAGTGCCTGGGGCTGAACTGGATAGTGTGACTTTTCTTACTGTGGTTCATCCTTGTGTTGCTCTAGTTAAAGAAAAAGAGATCCACGGGCTGATTGTTCAACATGGGCTCGCTAGATTACCAAATTATGTCAGCACTACTAGACATGCATTTAAGATGTGGAGATATGCAACTTGTTGAACATTTTTTCAGAAAGTTTAATAATCCTGGTGTTGTTGTATGAAGATCACTCAATAATGGTTCTTACAATGGAAATTATATAAAAGCCATGAGGCTTTTCCTAAAAATGCAAATACTTGGTGTTAAGCCCCATATCACTTTTCTTGCTTTTCTCTCGACACGTAGCATTTTCTCAGCTTTGGAGCAGGGAAAGGAATTCATGGTTATGCCATAAAATCTAGTATTATTTCATGGCTATGACATGTATGTAAAATATGCATGCATGTAAAATGCAATGTTATAAAAATCGTATCGTATTGTATGATATAATACGATTTTATCGCGTATCGTATGAAGATATGGTACGATACAGGGGCACGTATCATTTATCACAAATTATCATGTCGTATCGTACGATATGGGGGTGTATCGCACCCTATCGTATGATTAGCACCGTATCGTACGAGTCGATGCCAATTTTTTTGTTATAAATTTTGAAAATCCAAAACTTGTGGATTTCATTTCTCTTTCTTCCCAAACCCTTTTTCACGCCATTTCCTTGCTTCCAGATCCTCTTCTTACCTTGTTCTTGTTGATTTCGTGGTTTATTCACAAGATTCTCAAGTATTTCACCCAATCCAACTCCCCGTCTCTAGGGTTTTTGTCAAATATGTGTCATACCTCTTTTCTTTGCAATTCTACCCGATTTTTCACTTAAAAAATTTGAGAGGTTTGCAGATTCCGTGATTCTTAACCTCTAAAAAGCCTTTTCCTTCTTATTGATTGTCCACTCTTGTCTTAATGGCTTCCGATCGAGTCGATCTAGCTTGGAAATAGTGCACTCCTGTGTATGATGGCAATAGGCTTTAAACAAGTGAATTTTTTGCAATGTTGTAAAGCATAGTGATATTTCTCGTATGAAACATCACCTTGCGGGAACCAAAAAGGATACTAGCGCATGTCCTCATGTTCTCGAAACCGTGAAGTATGAGATTGGGCAGGTATTAGAGGTTTTGAAATAAAAGAAGAGATTAAGGATGAGAGAGGGAGAGGGAAGAAATAGGTGGTTGGGATATGTCTCAACCATTTGAAGATTCTACTATACAGGGGATATATGGTGACTATGGTCATGGTAGTGATGAATTCTATGGTGCAACTGAGATGGAAGAAGAGATGGATGAAGAGGGGAGGAGAAGGCAACAAAAGGAAAAAAGTGTAGGTTCTAGTGGTAGTTGAATTAGAGTTGGCTCTTGTTTCACTGAAAGAGCTCCTATTCGCCCGATGCCTACGAGGGGTACTAGAGGAGGAGACAGAGGATGTAGTGGCCCTAGTGGGATGCCTTCATTTTTTCCCCCACGTACGACTCCTAGAGCTCAGCCAGGCATTAGATCAGCTGAATTTTTTTATAAAAATAGATTTAAAGTATGCTAAATTTTTTTATGAAAATTGTCTCTCTTTCAATGTTGCAAACTCATTTTCTTTTCAAAGTATGGCTGATGCTATTGCTAGCGTGGGATTGGGGTATAGAGTCCCTACTTATCATGCTTTGAGGGCACATTATTGTAGAAATGGGTTGATATTGTTAATGCATAGAGTTCTGAATTTAAGGAGTCGTAGAAGGATATAGGATGTTATGTTATGGCTAATGGTTGAACACATGGTCAGCATAAGTCTTTGGTAAACTTCATAGTCTATTATTCCAAAAGTATATTATTTTTGAAATCATTATCTCTGTTTATTTATAACCATAGATACAGATTATTCCATGCAACTTCCATCCTCATTACCTTAACTAAAGGTACAAATCGTGGAAGGATACAGATACTTCATAGTCTGTTATGGCTAATGGTTGAACAGATTTGAGTGCAATGGATGAAATAAGAGGGACTATAAATGCATGCAAAATTATTACAAAGTTTATTTATAACCATTCTTCAGTATTGTATTTGACGTGAATTCATACAGCTCGAAGGGAATTGATTAGGCCTTCATTGACAAGATTTGCTACAAATGTCATTATTGTACAAAGTTTTGTCATATATTAGAATGCATTGAAAAAATTGTTTGCATTTGATGAATCAGGCTCTATTAGTTGGTCTAGAAAGAGAGAAGGGATTGTTGAAAAGCATGTTTACCTTCATGGTTATGACGAGAGTACTCTAAAGCATTTTGATACGATGCAAAAAACAGTGGTTAAGCCAGAACCATTGGCTTTCCTTGCTACATTATCTGGCTGTAAGCATGCTCGCCTTGTTGAAGAAGGTACTACTACTAAACACTGTTATGATAAAATGTGGATGCATGGAGCTAATGTCATATGCATGGAGCTTGTAGGTTACCATATAAGCTTTCAGTTTAGATTCTTGAAGTAGAGCCGAACAATGCTGCAAAGTATGCAATATTGTTGAGCATACATGCCGAAGCAGGGAATAGGCTTAACACTAAGAAATTATGGAGATTCATGATAAACAGGGGATTGAAGAACCTACGTATAGTTGGGTAGAGAGTTTATATCAAGAGTGACCTGGCTCTTGTTGAAAAGCATTAAATCTTTCGGCCGATACTTAGAATGCATAAAAAGTTTAAGGGTTAGGGCAGTACGAACTATATGCTAAACCCATGGGTTCAAACTTGAGCTATAGTTTTTTCAAGGAATTTTCACATTTTGGTTACTCTGGTCTCTGCTTTCTGTTGGCAATTGGGACAGTGAAACTCATATGGAGAGTGTTGAAACATAATATTGTAAAAATAAAGCTAAAAAAGTTCCAATTATATGAGAATCGGGCGTGAAACTAGTATAAAGGTAGAATTGGAGTGTCAATTCCATGACCAAATCAAATGTGGAACCATAGTTCCAAGTGCTAGTTCCAAGCACAAATCAAACACGGAACTATGGCTGGTCCATACCATGGTTCCCAGTTTCATGTGGGCCTGGAACTGTAGTTCTTCCGGTACCAAAGGCCTAGTACTGTGAACCAAACACACCTTAATATAACAAACCAGGCTCAAACCAATCCATGACCTTTTGATGGAAATCATCATAAATTGTACATCAGTCGTCCATCAATGCTAATCATAGCACTGAAGAGAACCTTTCACCCATGATAGGAACTTCAATTTACAAAAGTTGTCATCATAACTCCAGAAATAGAGAAAAACACTAATTTCCAAGTCCGATACACTTATTTGCAAGATAACAATTAACAAACACATGGGCAAGTATATGAGAGAGAGAGAGAGACCATGACAAATCAGAGCAAAATGCTCTTGGCTCACAGTTGCACTCATATGTCCAAATTCCTACTTTGTGAAGGCCGATTGATTTCAAAAAGGAGCATCTGGTAATTTTCTTCCTATGCACCTAAGACAGCACTAAAGTTATCAGAATTTAACACAAGAAGCATTGTTAAATTTAAATTTACTGTGAAAATTTATGCGTAGTGAAGTCTCACTTAAATGACTCGACCATTACCAAAATTCTAATCCATGAAAATATTTCTTCAGTCATAATGAGCTTGATCAGAAGCATAACATAGCAATTACAATCATAAGAAATAACTTTTGTTCATATACATGATGAGAAACAAAATGACAGCATATATTCAGAAAGATAACCACATTATAGGCACAGAACTAGCTAGGCACAAAGGTAATTTATGACACTTCTATCCATCTTCATAATAATGTTAGCTATTCTATGGCCAAAATAAAGCTGATGCAGAAAAAGAGTTGGCAAAAGTAATTAGAACTGTATATGTGAAGTTTGGACCGACGGACCCGATCCGATCCAATCGGGTCCCACATGTGACCCGATACCTGGAGCAACAGAAGAGAGCCATGTATGCTGTAAACTCCAGCAGTGGCCACACGGCCACCGCTTGGCAGCAAGAAAGGCGGTGACTGCCTTCCTGCCACCGCATGCCAATATAAGAGAGAGGGAGAGAGAGAAGAAAAAGAACTAGAGAGAGGGACAACAAAGAAGGGGAGGGGATTGCTGGAAAAACACCACAGATTGCAGGTGCGACCTATCGAAAGGGAAAAGATGGCCAAAATCGCGGTATGGATTTCACCTTTTTCGTGAGATTTAGAAATGAAATCACCAGAAACCGCTAAGTTTCCAATGAGATTTAGGGGAGAAGGGTCGGTCGCCCCTTTTCTCGTCTTTTTCGGCGACACCACTGGCGACGGATGGCTGCCACTGGGGACAAATGGTCCGCCTACCAGTATTTTTATCTAATAAATGGTAGGCCTCTATCCTACCATTGAAAGTTGATAGAGCGAAAATTTGAATGATGTATTGCCAACAGTAAGGTCATGCGATCCATCGAGTTATCATGAATCACCAAAACATCGGGCATAGCCCGCGTCGGCCTTTTATCTAATAAATGCGCCCCTTCCAGGAGTCGGGGGTTGGTGCACGTATTAGCTCTAGCTTTACTACGGTTATCCGAGTAGTGAGTACCATCAAACAAACTATAACTGATTTAATGAGCCATTCGCAGTTTCACGGTCTGAACTTGTTCATACTTACACATGCATGGCTTAATCTTTGAGACAAGCATATGACTACTGGCAGGATCAACCAGGTAGCATCCATTGAAGACACCCCATGGAGAAATAGGAATCACTTGGCTCACAAGACTATTTAATGAAATATGGAAAAACCAAAAGATGCCTAAGGAATGGAGAGCAAGTACACTTATACCCATATATAAGAACAAGGGAGACATTCAAAATTGTGTGAATTATCGAGGTATCAAGTTAATGAGCCATACTATGAAATTATGGGAAAGAATTATCGAACGTAGGTTAAGACAAGTATCAAGTACAACAGAGAACCAATTTAGATTCATGCCAGGCAGATCTACTATTGAAGCAATTCACCTTTTGAGACGTCTTATGGAACATTTTAGAGCAAAAAAGAAAGACCTTCACATGACATTTATTGATCTAGAAAAAGCTTAGAAGTTCTTTGGAGAACTTTGGAAAAAAGAGGTATCCCATTGACATATATTAACCTTATAAGAGACATGTATGATGGTGCAAAAACATGTGTGAGGACTCATGAAGGAACGACAGACTTCTTTGAAGTTAATATTGGGTTACATCAAGGATCAACTTTAAGTCCATACTTATTTATAATGGTGACCGATGAGTTAACAAAACATATTCAAGATGAAGTACCTTGGTGTATGTTATTTGCAGATGACATTGTATTAGTGGAGGAGTCTAAGGAAAAAGTTAATAGAAAATTAGAACTATGGAAAGAAACATTAGAAAGCAAAGGCCTCCAACTTAGTAGAACAAAGACAGAATATATGGAATGTAAGTTTGATCATTTGGTTACCTCAGAGAACATAGAAATTAAAATTGGCACACATTGCATCCCCAAAGGAAAGTTTTAAATACCTAGGGTCACTTTTTCAGAGTGATGGAAGAATTGATGGAGATGTTACGCATAGAATTAATGCTGGTTGGTTAAAATGGAGAGGAGCATCTGGTATTCTTTGTGATAAGAAGATACCATTAAAATTAAAAGGTAAATATTATAGAGCAACAATTAGGCCTGCCATGTTTTATGGTTCTGAGTGTTGGCCAGTTAATCATCAACATGTACAAAAGATGTTTGACAGAAATGAAGATGTTGAGATGGATGAGTGGTCATACAAGAAAAGACCGTATACATAATGAGGTTATTAGAAACAAATTAGGAGTGGCACCAATAGAGGATAAAATGAGAGAATATCGTTTAAGATTGTTTGGACATATAGAAAGAAGATCAAAAGAAGAACCTGTAAGAAGGGTAAAAGAAACTAAATTTAGAAAGTATTAAAAGAGGTAGAGGACGACCACAAAAGTGTTGGAAAGAAACAATAAAGAATGATCTAGCTTATTGTGAGTTAACTGCTAACGTGGCACACAATAGGGATCTGTGGAAACAAAGAATCCATGTAACCGACCCCGTCTAGTATGGGAAAAGGCTTAGTTGTTGTTATTGTTGTTGTTTGTAATTTTGTAAGCTCGGCTTAATGAAAAAGTTTGGCCCAAGCATCTCTCTATATTTTTCTAGAGCTTTCGGGTAGCTCTCGAACACTTTATAAAGTGGTTTGGGTACTCCTTGTATATACTCAACTACATCTGTCCAACTTGAGAATAGACTGTTCTTTTTACCATGAAAATTGCATAAAATTTAAAAGATTTCTTTTTTTTTGTAAATTACTTTTTTTTAAATATATAATGAAACCATTTAAACTTACTAGAAGATAGTTTTGGTCAAAAGATACCTTTCTACTAGAAATCCATATATGATCTAAAAGACAGTGTTCTTCTTTTAGGATTATTTTATTTAGGGTTTTTAAAACTAAGTTAGAAGCTCTTCGTTATACTGAAAGTTCTATATTTTCAAAATTTAATTTTTCTGAGTGTATGAAGATGCAATATTACTTATCTATGTAAATGAGTTTTGTTCTATACTGTTTGAGTGTGTGCTCATATTATTGCTAGTATGGGTAACCGGTACCATCGGTCTCAAATCTGGTCTGTTTCTGAAGTTCTTCATTCGTAGAATTTTGATTTGTCATTTTCTTTTCAAACATTCTACTAAGAATATATGCTGCTATATTATCTTTTTCACTAATATGTTCAAATTTTGGTTTAAAACCACTTCGTGTTACTCTATCAATGAAGTTTAACCATCTTCTTACTAAACTGATTTTTTTCTTTGTACTTGATAGCATTGTAAAATTTTATAATTGCTTCGCAATTTGTTCTAAAAGTAACCTATCTTTTTTCTAATAAAAATAGTTTGAAACTATCTATAGCATAAATAACTACTAACATTTCTGAGTCTATACTATTTATTTTTCTCTTTTTTTAAAGATTCAACTAGCATATCTACATATTTCTTCTACTTCCTTAGGAGCAAATCCTTCTCTTTTTGAATTAAGATGGCTCCCCATCCTGTTTCATACCTATGAACTAGAAATATGAGGTTGTAATTTTATATAACCTTTTCCTATATTAGCTCCTAGAAAATTTATGTATTCTTTATATAATTCCATTTTCTTTTGGCTTATTATTATGGAAACAAAGAATCCATGTAGCTGACACCGGTCTAGCATGGGAAAAGGCTTAGTTGTTGTTATTATTATGCCATATTTTATGAATCTATCAAAAACTATTTTTAAGTGTCTAAGATGTTCTTATTTATTTTTTGAGAATACTAATATGTCGTCTATGTACATTAGAACAAATTCTTTTAAGTCTTGTCCAGTGTTATCTATACGATACGGTGTGATACATATCGTATCGTGAGACGCCACGATACGATACAACCCACTGTATCGCATAAGAAAAGTTATCGTGTCGTATCGTGCGATACGCCTAAGGTCTCTAACCGAACAGAAGCCCGCAATTTTGTGGGTTTCTGGCTTCTGTTGGCTTCCGTTTGCATGTATTCAAAGCTCCCCAAGCCACTCTCTCCCGTTCTTGGTGTTCAAAGCTAGAAAGAAAGTGTTCTATGGCGTCCGTTGAAGCCCTCAACTCGGATTGTTGTATACCTTTTAAGTTTTTTTTTGTTTTTGTTTTCGCTTTTAGTTTTTATTTACACAACTATCTCTTCCCCCCAACCAGATCCTACAACATTGTCCTCAATGTCAAAGATAGATAGGTAAATGATAGAAGATGAAGGTACACGATTTAATACAATTAACGAAGAGAACCTGCGCAAATTTAAAAGCGAAGCAAAATACGATAAACAGAAACGAAAGCTTACTAATTATTTAAATAAAGTTGGAGCTGTCTTAATTAGCTTTAAATAGTCGGAGCGTTCTATCGCTTTTCATTCTACTTCCTCACCGCCTCTCGTGACTCAATCTATCTCATTGAAAGCACATCGGATCAGGTGTCTATAAACAAAAGCTTCTAATTTATCAATCAACTCATCAACAAGTGGATTAGCAGCAGATATGGGAGCCGCCTATCTTGAAGTTGTGTAAGCAAATTTACGCTCCACAAGATGTGGTCAACTAAAACATAACATAATTATCGAAAAGAAATTATTAACATTCAACAAATCCATGGGTTATAAGTGGATGTTCGCCAGTCTGACCCAAGAGACAATTTGAAAGACTTCTTCCAAAGTGCCAAAACCACTTAGGTAAGGCAATGAATGCATCGTGAGTTTTCAAGCATCAGCTTTAATTGTCCATTCACGGCGATGATAGCCTTTGAATTACCCAGTCCAGTTGCTTGTAAGCGATGTTTCTTCGAGTTAAAAGGTTCAGGAATGACACCTAAAACTTGACCACCTCTTACAAATGCGTAAAGTGATGTTCTCATCTAACCCAAGGCAACCTCCCCAACCCGAGGCAACCTATCCAATATCTTTACGACATGTTCCTTCTGACAGTTGTTGGTCTACCAACAAGATGCTAGCTGCTGATTTACATAAACTCTTAAACTCTTTCCATAACTTGTTCCACAAAATACATGTGACATCGCACCCAATGGTAATCAGAAGAAGAAGCTCCTCCATTTCATACTCACACTCTCTTTGAATGTTGGTGTATGCCCTAGTAGAGCTAATACATTTTCTCGTACTTACATATATTCTATTATGCTATTTTATATATGACGTAGGTTCATTTATTTATTGTGTTCTTTTTTGATAAACATAATAACGTCCTTAGAATAAGTAAGTTTGATGCCATAGGACATCAAGTGGATGACTTGATCGCGTGAGATCCTTTTGGATTTACAACACTATTCTTAAATGTGTCCCTGAGTCAAGTATTATTGTTAATTAGGACAACAATAATACATTGAGAATAAGATGTATAGTAGACCGAAGGACCGCATTCTGATCGTCATGGATATGATATCAAGTCTTCACATTGGTACATATTAGAGTATATGATGTACTAGACTGACCCACCATGAGAACGCATATTAGATGGATAATGAAGTACTATTTGACCCACCATGACGCTACATGGATCGTTACGTGGCATGTAAGCGGTCTCATGGAAAGTGATAATGGTGTTTGTGATCCTTCGACACGAAATCACTACGATCTCTAACGTACGAGGAGTTGTGTGGTTTGTAAATGCCATCAAACGCCATCTGTAACAAGGTGATTATAAAGTTGGTTATTGGAACATCTTATGCGAACTTCGATGAGGGATGAGTGACCTAGATCGTAAATGTCAACTACCCTACATAACGGGAGAGCGATATCTTCGAATTTGGCCCCGATCGAGTGAGATACTTAAAACGCATGGCCATGCTCAAATGAGTCAATACGAGATATTGATCTCATTTATTGTTGGCAAACAGTCTACTCGAAAGATCAGAAACTTAATGATTGGACTATACAAGGGTGACGATTCGTACGCTCGAAGTTCAATCTAGATATCTTGACAAAGGTACTAGCGAACGCAAACATTAGTCTTGGAACATTGGTCACTGTCAAATCAGGTTAAGGCCATTCTCACTCACTTCTGGGTAGCGGTGACTGTGGGTAGCTGGTTGATGTGAAGCTAGATAACACTTCGCTTGTAATATTAAAATGAGATTTTAATAATTAGCTACCAACGCCATGCTAACCGTGGTCGCTAGCACTTAGGAATGTAGCACCGAGCAGGGCCTTGAGTGAACCCAATAAGGATCCAAGTTAGACCTGATTCAATGTGTAGCCCAACTCGCGACAGTATTTGGTTTGGGGTTGCACAACGTGCCTCTTTTGCTCACATGTCACTAATTAAGGTACCCACTATTATAAATGTAAGGCAATCGTCAATAATTTATATAGACGTTACATCACAACTCCTTTAGCCGACCTAAGAAAGTGAGAGTGAGAGACAAGAAAGGTGTCTTCTCTATTCAGCGGCAGACCGCTGCAGCTTGAGCGTGACTCTTTTTAAGCAAGTTCTGTTACGTGTGGATACTGGCAGAAACATCATCGCTATTACTTGTTGGTGATTCAATTTCGCTTGTGTTTATCAATGCAGCTTCAAGAGGTGAAATTAAAAAACTTCGATTATGGACTTTTCGCATGGATCCTCAAAGTGGAAGATCCTGATTATTATCCGCCTCGCGTAGATATTTTGAGTCACGCAATTCCTAACATATCAATGATTAGTTGTAGTTGTAGGAAGAAAATGAAGCGAGTGTTTAAATAGGGAAGGAGAATAGAAAAAAGTAATAATAGCTCCTATACTAAGTAGGGTTGATTATTGCTCTAGAAAACTTTAAAATTAAGAAACACGCCGGTTTTTTATTTTTATTAATTTTTTTATTTTTTATTTTTTAATATTAAAGTACGATACGATATGCTACGATTCGATACGCCCGTATCATGGAGCAAAATAATACACGATACGATACTCGTCGAACAACACTGATTATTTATCTCTAACCATGCCTTTGTATTATGTATGATATGGTATAGAACTTATTCGTATAATTGTAATTCGGTTTATAATTAATTTCTTATTTGTACAGAGTATTGTGAGACAGAAACTTATGAGACAGAAACAAGCCTTGAAGAGAATGTTTTCCTAAGATGAGTAGCAAAAATTTACAGAGTTGCCTCAAAATAAAACAAACAGAAAGTTAAATAAGATTTCAGGTACTAGCAAGGAGAAATCATTTGTGGGCTACTTTTATGAAGTCATGGATAGAGAAAAAGAAGTAATTAGAAATCATTTTAATGGAAGAAAGAAGGATTATGTGTCAGTGTGAAATATTATAGATAATAGATGGAATAAATAATTTCATCAGCCTATTTATGCAGCAGCATATTACCTAAACCCAACATTTAGCTACTCAGCAAGCTTCAAAAGGGACGGTGAGGTCAATCGAGGCATCAATGATTCTATAGATAGATTTGTTCCTAATAAGAGTACAGCAGATGCTATATATCGAGAGATGGAGATCTATGATCATGCTCTTCACTTGATGGGTTTGCTTGTAGCAATTCGCAACCGCACTAATATGCGCCTAGGTAAATTGTTTATCTTCATATTTGAGTTTCTTAAATCTTATATTATTGTGGATTAAGTCCCTCATGTTTGTCTTTTTCTACATATGTTTGGTGGAATAGGTTTGGAAGTAATTGTCCAAACCTTAGAGATTTTACACTTAAGAGTTCTGAGTCAAACCTATAGTGTAATGGGTTGTGAAAGGAATTAGAATGTCTTTGAATACATCTATTCAAAAAAGGGCAACGAGTTGGAACATAAGCGACTCAATTACTTAGTTTTCATATGTTGTAACATACGGCTTCGCTAAAGGTAATCTTGTATTAGTTACTACTTAAAGATTAAATTCAATATTTTGTTTGACTTCAATTGTTAATGTTATTTACTAATTACTTATTTTTCTTTCTTGTAGGCAATTAAAAAAGGTAAATAGAGAAAAAAGCCAATTTGATCCAATAAGTTTGGATAATTTTGATATATTAGAGGAGTGGATTATGGAAGATAACGAAGAAAACGCACTTATAACTGAAGAAGACGTTGCATGGATTAATTTGAAAGAAGCGCAATATGATCAAGAAGAAAAAGATTTTGATTTTGAAGCAGAAGGTAGTGAGGATCTTCAGTAAGGAGAAGATGAAGATTATTTAGTTGATTATCCTGATTACACTATGTAAATGTAAATGTATTTCATTTTTTATTTTAAAATACATAAATTTTTTTAATTATTAAATGGCGAACGATCAATATGTACTAAACTTTACATTATATGAATTCTTTACAATTATCAGATTTAAAAAAAAACACTAATCTTTTTGGATTTTTACTAATTTTTTAATATTAAATTATGATGCACTACGATATGATCGTATTGTATCATGGACCAAAACAATACACGTCAAACAACATTGTTCTAAACAATTATTCATTTTTCTTTAGAATATGTTAGGTGCATTTTTAAGGCAAAATGGCATGTCATTCATATAAACCTAAAGGACAAGTAAAAGTTGTATATTCTATACTATCTCGGTGCATTTTTACTTGCCAAAATCCTTATTTATAGTCAAATTTGCTCAATATTCTGGATGTTTGAATACCGTTTATTAATTGTTCTTTGTTTGGAAAATTGTAACTATCATCTTTTGTGTTATCATTAAGCCTTTTATAGTTTATTATCATTCCAGATAGAGGAGGAGGGTTGTGTTAGGCTTCCGACAGTCACCGTAAAATCTTGTAGAATTTTTATACCATGGATTACACAAAATATGGGCATTGTTTTTAGGCATCCCTGCCTATCGACGTGCTGCAGAGCCCGAATACAATGATAAGTAAGCAAGGGTCACTACACTTATCACCCGGATGTAGTCAATCAATTACAGAGAGGGTTCCCACATCATGAATGGGTAGGAGTAAAGAAGTTAGTCCCGCCACATTATCATCCAAATGTACTGAATAATTTACAAAGAGGATCTCCGCATTTTTAATATGGATGGATGCGGGAGTTAAAGAAGCTAGTCCTAGATAATAAGATTCGTATTGGTTTTTGGAATATCGAAACATTATTCGATAAGCTAATGGAGGTGATAGATACTATAATTCGAAGAAGGATTATATTCTATGTTAAAAAGAGACAAAGAGGGTTGGAGAAAAAGCAAAGGAGATAAAGGATACAGGTTTTAAATTATGGTACTCAGGTAAAGAAAAGGCTCGAAACGGAGTTGGTATTATCATAACTAAAGATTTAAAGGATAGTGTAGTAGACAAACAACAATATGGCGACCAAATCATGACGTTGAAATTAGTATTAGGAGCAAAGGTTTTGAATATAGTTTGTGCTTAAACACACCCCAAGTAGGACTAGAAGATAGTATAAAAACCACTTTTTGAAAAGAATTAGATAAGGTGATTCAAAGGAATCCACAAAGGGAGATGATTTGTTTAGGAGGAGACTTAAATGGACATGTCGGTAAAGAGGCATTACGATATCAAGGTATTCATGGAAACTTTGGTTTTGGGAATACAAATGAGGAAGGTAGGGAGATTTTAAATTTTGCTATGGCATTTGATCTCTTTATAGTCAATACAATCTTCAAAAAACGAGATGAACATTTAATTACTTATAAGAGTAGCTTATCATAAACATAAATTGATTATTTTATTTATAGAAAAAAAGATAGGACGTGTTGTAAAGATTGCAAAGTAATTCCAGGAGAAAGCTTAACCACCCAACATCGACTTTTAGTTATGGATTTATAAATAAAAAAAATGGACAAAGAAGAAAAGAGTGCATCAAGCTATTCGGACTAAATGGTGGAACCTCAAAAGCGAGAAAGAAGATATATTTAAATAGAAAGTCCTTCAAGGAGATGTTTAGAATTATGTTGGTACACCTTGTGATATGTAGAACAATATGGCTATACATATTAGGAAAGTGGCGAAAGATGTATTACTATCATCTAAGGGAGGTGTACCGGAACAAAAAGAAACTTGGTGGTGGAGTGAAGTAGTACAAAATAAAATCAAGGCAAAGAGGACACATTACAAATTACATCTGAAACTTTAGAAGCTTATAAGAAAGCAAAGAAGGAAGCAAAAAAGGCCGTCAGTGAAGCAAAAAAGAGATATTTTTAGGATAGCTAGGGCTAGAGATAAGAAAACTAAAGATCTTAATTATGTTACATGCATCAACGAAGAGGATGAAAAGAGATGATATAAGAAATAGATGAAAAAACTATTTTTATAAGCTTTTTAATAAAAATAAAGATGGTAGTATTAGCTTAAGAGAGTTAGCCAAATTAGAAAAGTATATAAACCACAATTTCTACCGACGTATTCAAAAGAATGAAGTCAAAGAGGCTCTTAAACATATGAAGGATTGTAAATCGGTAGGACCAGACAATATTCCTATAGAAGGTTAGAAAATATTAGGAGAAATAGGAATTACTTGACTCACAAGACTATTTAATGAAATATAGAGAAACCAAAAGATGCCTAAGGAATGGAGAGCGAGTACACTTATAACAATATATAAGAATAAGGGAGACATTCAGAATTGTGCGAATTATCGAGGTATGAAGTTAATGAGTCATACTATGAATTTGTGGGAAAGAATTATCGAACGTAGGTTAAGACAAGTATCAAGTACAACAGAGAACCACTTTGGATTCATGCTAGGCAGATCTACTGTTGAAGCGACTCACCTTTTGAGATGTCATATGGAACATTTTAGAGCAAAAAAAGACCACATGATATTTATTGATCTAGAAAAAACATATGATAGGGTATTGAGGGAGGTTCTTTGGACAACCTTGGAATGTAAGTTTGATCATTTGGTTACTTTAAATGACATAAAAACTAAAATTGGCACACATTGCATCCCCCAAAAGGAAAGTTTTAAATACCTATGGTCAAATTTTCAGAGTGATGGAAGACTTGATGGAGATGTTATGTATGGAATTAATCCTGGTTGGTTAAAATGGAGAGGAGCATCAAGTATTCTTTGTAGAAGATACCATTAAAGTTAAAAGGTAAATATTATAGAGCAGCAATTAGACCTGTCATGTTTTATGGTTCTTAGCGTTGGGCAGTTAATCATCAACATATATAAAAGATGTCTATGACAGAAATGAAGATGTTGAGATGAATGAGTGATCATACAAGAAAAGACCGTATACATAATGAGGTTATTAGAAATAAATTATGTGTGGCACCAATAGAAGATAAAATGAGAGAACATCATTTAAGGTGGTTTGGACATATAGAAAGAACATGAAAAGAAGAACCTGTAAAAAGGTATAAAAAAACTAGATTTTAAAAGTATTAAAAGAGGTAGAGGACGACATTGGAAAGAAACAATAAAGAATGATCTAATTTATTGTGAGTTAACTGCTAACATGGCACATGATATAGGGTTATGCGGAAACAAAGAATCCATGTAGCCGACCCCGTCTAATATGGGAAAAGGCTTAGTTGTTGTTGTTGTTGTTTTAAAATTTAGTATATTTTCATTTATAGAACAATTACAATTGTTTTGTTTAGAATTCTTACATGATCCTGGGATTTTACATGTGCATGGGTGTCCACTATGCTTCTCTCGTAACTCTGATAGTTGGTTGGTGGTAGATTTCAATAGGACAAAGACTAGTGAATTTTGAAATTTGGACATAATTTCTATCAAGAGTAATATTGCTATTTCTATCAACAAGAAAATTTATACCAAGAATGAATTGTTCTTGAAGTCCTAAGGGTTTTATCTATGTTTTTGGCATTTTATAAGACTGGCTATAGATACTACAATTTGTTTTAAAACAAATTGTATTGTGATTTGCTAGTTTGCTAGTCCTTCCTTATAACAATGAATGGTCCCATCAACAGTTCTAGTAGTAACATCTTCTGTTGTAGGAATAGGTTCTCGATATTCAGGAGGTATAATTCTTTCGTCTATAAGACTTATACTACATCCGGTATCTACCAAGGCTATACATTTTATTTCTAAGTTGCGTTTCTTAATCTTACATTTAATTTTTATGCTACGCATTCTTAATCCTTCGTTACATACACCAATTATGGTTGTATTAGTAGTTTGGTTGAATGCTTCTAAGTTGTCATGTACTGTCATATCTTCTAATGGTGGCATATCAGGATGTTCTAGATGTCATACTCTTTCTTCTAACAATTTATATTTGACTTCTAATATTTTTATTTTTTCTGCATGGATATTATTTTCTATTTTATTTTTATCTAGGGATTGTCTATCATTTGTAGTAAGGTATTTAAGATGTTTTTGTGCACATAGTACACAGATTTCTTTTAAACAGTTTTTACATTATAAAAGCATATTGTTAGCTGGGTATAATCCACAATATGATGAGAAACAAAATGACAGTATATATTCAGAAAGATAACCACGTTATATGCACAGAACTAGCTAGGCACAAAAGTAATTTATGACACTTCTATCCATCTTCATAATAATGTTAGTTATTCTATGGCCAAAATAAAGTTGATGCAGAAAAAGTCGTTAAAAGTAATTAGAACTGACTATATGTGAAGTTGGACCGGTGAACCCGATCCAATCCGATCCACAAGAAAGGTGGAAACTGCCTTCCAGCCGCCCGCCAATATAAGAGAGAGGGAGAGAGAGAGAGAAGAAAAAGAGCTAGAGAGGGGGACGATGGAGAAGGGGAGAGGATCGCCGGAAAAACACCACAGATCGCAGGTGCGACCTATCAAAAGGAAAAAAGTGGCCAGAATCGCCTGCTAAGAGGATACGGTATGGATTTCACCTCTTTTTCATGATATTTAGAAGTGAAATCACCGAAAACCGCTAAGTTTCCAATGAGATTTGGGGAAAAAGGGATTGGTCGCCCCTTTTCTAATCTTTTTCGGTGAGAGGAGACCACCGACGGCGGATGGCTGCCACTGGGGGCAAATGGTTCGCTTGCCAGTAGTAGAGTAGTAGACCTGTTGGGAGTGGTGGAAGGGAATGAACTGGTCAAAACCGCCGATTTTGGCAGCCAAACCAGTGGCCCATTGTTGGACCGATACTGCGTATTGTGTTTGTTCCCCCACTGTATCGTGTCGGTTTGAATGACACCGAACAGTCCTTGCAGAGATGCGGTTCTAGGTCCGGATTCGGATCTATAATGAATCAAGATCCGTTTTATAACATATTTGGATATGCACTCTTTTAATGGATCCAATCAAGACTATATGGATCCATATTGGGTTTTTAGGGTTTTCGAACTCGTTTGAGATTCAATTTTGATTTGGTTTGTATTTGAATATAGAATAATAATATTATGTCATTATCATGATTTAGGGATTAAATTGAGGTGATTAAGGGGGAGTTAACACTATTATATTTGGATTTTCATAGAGATGTCAGGTAGGTGAATGTGTTCTCTTTTCAGTTATATGCTAGAGATAGTTTTATTTGCTTTTAGATGATGTATGAGATTGTAAAATGTTTGTTAATGCTTTTAAATGGGTATAGATGTGTTGGTTTGTGAAATAGTCTTTAAAATGTTTTGAATGTTTTGATGACTATATGGATGCATGGCATGAGTGTGCTTGTGTATAAGTAAATCACTTAATGGGTATGGATTTATCTTTCACAACGGTATAGGACGTCGATAGATTATAGATGGGCGTATATATTAGTGTTAGCTTGGTAGTTGTCATTATAGGTGAGTGAAACACTATCGGTAGGGATCTACTTTCCACAACAATGTATTACGTTAGTAGAATGTAGATGGACATATTACATTGTGTTGGCTACTTCGTTGGTTGAGCTAGTGTGGTGCTCACATTTTATTTTATATGAATTTAAGAATATAGCCAGCAGAGACGCTAAACACGTGAGATGTTGAAGCAGGACTTTGTCTTTTGCTGCTAGATGGTAGGATTTGATAGGCTCCTTGTAGTTTTGAATTTCTTTTTGTTGTACCGCTGCCTTGTTGGATCTTAAATTGTATATAAATAAATGAACTTTTGACATGTCTTTGATTGTATAGGTTATGTTGCTTTCGTATTTGTTAGCGGTTTACAGACATCAACCACGTGGTATGAATGGGCCCTATGTCATGTTGGTCGACACTTATAGAACGTTACACTATTACACATAATAAAGGAACGAAGATGACCAAGATACATATAAATAATCACCAACTTTCATAAACTTTAGTGATGAAACTAATGGGCAGCAAAATAAACAAAGAATACTTGCCTGATATGTGACTTCAGCAGAAAATGTAAATGGGAAATCGAGCAACACATCCAGAAGTTTCATTTGTTTTGCTAGTCTCCCACATTCTTCTTTGTGCACTTCCCAGTGTGCATTCTGGCGAATGGAATGAATTTTGGATCAGCAGATGAAGAGGGATCCAATGCATATAATGCAATGCAGAATATGATGAAACAAAACATAGGAAACAAGAAGTCTGTGGTCATCCAAACTCTTGGATAAGCACAGTCAAGACACGTCAACAGAAGAAATCAAAAGAATTAAGAGATACAACTGATGACTAGCCAACATAGAACAAGTCAGAAACATTGATCAGTTGCAGGCAAAAGTTAGAAACAAGTCAGAATTAAGAGATTGGAATCTCCCCACAGGCCAGAATGGTAATACGGGAATTTAGCTTGAATAGACCAGTAAAGCTCGTTTATATCTTAGATGCAGTATATGTGGCCAAAAGTCAAATGAAAAACCACATTGATCTTGTTGAGTGACGCACCAGACTTGTTGAATCACATCAGCTAGATCTACTTTTCTTCATTATGCTCACTTTTAGTCAGAAATATAACCATTTAAGAAGAACACTGCTATTAATATCAAATAAAATCAAGAGGAAAATCGTAAAACATTTTTTAGTGAATCCTGGCAGACATTTGAGGAAGCCAGTGCCAATTTCATCCACATGTTAAGCCTATGGGATAACTACAGAATCAGGCTAACTTCTTGATTGACTTGCTAGGGATGATGTTGATCATGAACTTGAATGTGAACATGAAAGTGTTTAGAACATGGTAACTTTGTCAAAAGACTCCTCTGAAAATTACATGACACTAAATATATTATTATTCCCTTTCAAAAGCAACAATTGCAGAATGGATAAACAGGATAGAAAAAAATGAGAACTTGGTCAATAAGAACATGCAAGAAACAATAAGAACTCTCACCGTGAATATAAGCCACTCCTAGATTGTCTTATGAGTCTTTTACCCAAAATATCATTGACATATGTTGCAGTCAAACCTTTCTTTAATCCAAAACTTACAAACAAACTAAGGAATCCCAATAGAAAAAGGTTAAAAGGACCAATTAAAGAGAAAGCCAAAACTTGGAGATTTGTTGGTCGACCTAAGGTTAGTAAACTTTTAGGCTGTAAAGACCAAATTGTTTTGGATCATTATAAAGATATAAGGCTAGGTTATTCACAAAAGAGTACACAAAGAAATATGGGATTAAGCTTGAGGAAAACTTTGCCCTAGTAGCTCCCCTAACGAGCACAATTTCCTGCCACTAATTTCACTTCTTACTACATGCACCAGTACTTGGACTCTTTAGACTAGTGTAATATAGCATCCCAATTTTTAGAAATTTATAATTTCTTATTAACAATAATACTTTTACAGCAGATTAACATTTGACACTATATAAAGCAAAAGAACTCTTTATAGATACAAATTTGCTTAATGAGTAAACAAGACATAATAGAGGTATTTATAGATCTCTTCATTCCTAACATGGCATACCATTTTGGGCACCTTACTGCACCAAAACTGACTTAGACATTGCTTATCCAACCTACTGTTTTACCTAGCACCAGCGTGCTTCACCAACTTTCCTAATGTTTGATGTTCAATTTATATGGAATCGGTTCCACTAGAAAAAAGTCATAAATTCAAATTAGTTTTCCAAGCAATATTTACCATTTTCCCTCCATTTTGAGATTTTCTCCCTTGTTTATCTCTCCAATATAACTCCGCCCATGTAAGGGATCATCCTTGCATTGCCGGTCCCAAGCCCGGATAAAGGAGGAGGGTTGTGTTAGGCTTCCGACAGCCAACGTAAAACTTCGTCAGATTTTACAACATGGATTACAAAAATTATTAGCATTGCTTTGGGGCGTCCCCGCCTAGCGACGTGCTGCAGAGCCCGAATGCAGTAAGAAGTAAGCAAGGGCCACTACATTTTCGCCCGAATGAAGTGAATCAATTGCAGAGAGGGTTCCCACATCATGGACGGGTGTGGGTAAAGAAGTTAGTCCCACTACATTGTCGCCCGAATGTAGTGAAAATTTTCAGAGAGAGTCTCCACATTTTGATTATGGACGGATGCGGGGGGTAAGGAAGCTAGTCCTAGATAATAAGATTCGTATTGGTTCTTGGAATATCGGAACATTATCGGGTAAGCTAATGCAGGTGGTGGATACTATGATTCGGAGAAAGATTCATATTCTATGTTTACAAGAGACAAAATGGGTTGGAGAAAAAGCAAAGGAGATAGAGGATAAAGGTTTTAAATTATGGTACTCAGGTAAAGAAAAGGCTCGAAACGGAGTTGGTATTATCATAAATAAAGATTTAAAGGAGAGTGTAGTAGACATACAACGATATGGTGACCAAATCATGACGTTGAAATTAGTGTTAGGAGCAGAGGTTTTGAATATAGTTTGTGCTTACGCACCCCAAGTAGGACTAGAAGATAGTATAAAGACAGTTTTTTGGGAAGAGTTAGATAAGGTGTTTCAAAAGATTCCACAAAGGGAGATGATTTTTTTAGGAGGAGATTTAAATGGACATGTCGGTAAAGAGGCATTAGGATATCAAGGGATTCATAGAAACTTTGGTTTTGAGGATATAAATGAGGAAGGTAGGGAGATTTTAAATTTTGCTATGTCATTTGATCTCTTTGTAGTCAATACAATCTTCAAAAAACGAGATGAACATTTAATTACTTATAAGAGTGGCTTATCACAAACACAAATTGATTACTTTATTTGTCGAACCGAAGATAGAGCGTGTTGTAAAGATTGTAAGGTAATTCCAGGAGAAAGCTTAACCACCCAACATCGACTTTTAGTTATGGATTTACAAATAAAAAAGTGGACAAAGAAGAAAAGAGTGCATCGAGCTATTCGGACTAAATGGTGGAACCTCAAAAGCGAGAAAGAAGATATATTTAAACAGAAAGTCCTTCAAGGAGATGTTTGGAATTATGTTGGCACACCCTGTAATATGTGGAGTAATAAGGCTATACATATTAGGAAAGTGGCGAAAGATGTGTTAGGGGTATCTCAGGGAGGTGTACTGGCACAAAAAGAAGCTTGGTGGTGGAGTGAAGTAGTACAAAATAAAATCAAGGCAAAGAGGGCATGTTACAAATTAAATTATGCTAAGAAAACTAGTGAAACTTTAGAAGCTTATAAGAAAGCAAAGAAGGAAGCGAAAAAGGCCGTTAGTGAAGCAAAAGCTAAGATTTGGGATGACTTATATAAAAAACTCAACTCAAAAGAGGGTGAAAGAGATATTTTTAGGATAGCTAGGGCTAGAGATAAGAAAACTAAAGATCTTAATTATGTTAGATGCATAAAAGACGAGGATAAAAAAATTCTAGTGGCAAATGATGATATAAGAAATAGATGGAAAAACTATTTTTATAATCTTTTTAATGAAAATAAAGATGTTAGTATTAGTTTAGGAGATTTAGCCAAGTCAGAAAAGTATATAAACCACAATTTCTACCGACGTATTCAAAAGAATGAAGTCAAAGAGGCTCTTAAACATATGAAGAGTGGTAAATCGGTAGGACCACATAATATTCCTATAGAAGTTTGGAAAATACTAGGAGAAATAGGAATCACTTGGCTCACAAGGCTATTTAATGAAATATGGAAAAACCAAAAGATGCCCGAGGAATGGAGAACAAGTACATTTATACCCATATATAAGAACAAGGGAGACATTCAAAATTGTACGAATTATCGAGGTATCAAGTTAATGAGTCATACTATGAAATTATGAGAAAGAATTATCGAACGTAGGTTAAGACAAGTATCAAGTACAATACAGAACAAATTTGGATTTATGCCAGGCAGATCTACTATTGAAGCGATTCACCTTTTGAGACGTCTTATGGAACATTTTAGAGCAAAAAACAAAGACCTTCACATGATATTTATTGATATAAAAAAAGCTTATGATAGGGTACCGAGGGAAGTTCTTTGGAGAACTTTGGAAAAAAGAGGTATCCCATTGACATATATTAACCTTATAAGAGACATGTATGATGGTGCAAAAACATGTGTGAGGACTCATGAAGGAACGACAGACTTCTTTGAAGTTAATATTGGGTTACATCAAGGATCAACTTTAAGTCCATACTTATTTATAATGGTGATGGATGAGTTAACAAAACATATTCAAGATGAAGTACCTTGATGTATGTTATTTGCAGATGACATTGTATTAGTGGAGGAGTCTAAGGAAAAAGTTAATAGAAAATTAGAACTATGGAGAGAAACATTAGAAAGCAAAGGCCTCCGACTTAGTAGAACAAAGACAAAATATATGGAATGTAAGTTTGATTATTTGGTTACTTCAGAGGACATAGAAATTAAAATTGGCACACATTGCATTCCCCAAAAGGAAAGTTTTAAATACCTAGGGTCAATTTTTCAAAGTGATGGAAGAATTGATGGAGATGTTACACATAGAATTAATGTTGGTTGGTTAAAATGGAGAGGAGCATCAGGTATTCTTTGTGATAAGAAGATACCATTAAAATTAAAAGGTAAATATTATAGAGCAGCAATTAGGCCTGCCATGTTTTATGGTTCTGAGTGTTGGGCAGTTAATCATCAACATGTACACAAGATGTCTGTGACAAAAATGAAGATGTTGAGATGGATGAGTGGTCATACAAGAAAAGACCGTATACATAATGAGGTTATTAGAAACAAATTAGGAGTGGCACCAATAGAGGATAAAATGAGAGAACATCGTTTAAGATGGTTTGGACATATAGAACGAAGATCAGAAGAAGAACCTGTAAGAAGGGTAGAAAAACTAAATTTGGAAAGTATTAAAAGAGGTAGAGGACGACCACAAAAGTGTTGGAAAGAAACAATAAAGAATGATCTAGATTCTAGCTTATTGGGAGTTAACTGCTAACATGGCACACGATAGGGATCTGTGGAAACAAAGAATCCATGTAGCCGACCCCGTCTAGTATGGGAAAAGGCTTAGTTGTTGTTGTTGTTGTTGTTTTTATCTCTCCAATATGACCTTCATTGACCCGATTGATTGCTCAGTTGTCTTGAGTTGATTTAGTTTGGTTTTGCCCTAGGGTAAACATTTATCGAATGTTTTTCATGAATCGTTTAACTTTTAATCATCCATAGGCATCCTCGTTGGACTTTTTCATCTTTATATAGTGATTTGCACCTTAGTCATTCCATGGTAGAGCCTCCCTGGACAAGCCTTCACAACATTATTAACATACTATTTTGGTCTTTTGAAAGTCTATTATAAATTTATCAGTTTACAACAGTTTAACCATGTCTTTAGAGTCCTGGACCTCACACCATGCATAGTTGTTTGGCTGGCCATTGTTGTTCTAGCCTCGTTGGCTTGTTGTTAGGGGGTACTCGCCCTCTCTTTTAGAGGGTTCTCTTTCTTGTACCGAAGTCATTTTTTTTCTAACTACTTTAGCCGACCAAAATTAATTCAAAGCTAGCGCAATTGTTTTTTTTGGTGGGAAGCTCAATTGTATTTTAAAAACAAAGTTATGCAACCTCATTGCACCTAATGATTCAATACAGGTAAGCTATTTCACAAAAGCATGTCCAACGTGCATAATGAGGCAAACTTGGAGGATCAGGCCCTTGACTTGAAGGCCACTTATATCTCTTGTACAATCGAACATTAACTCTGCACAGTCAATCTAGGACAAGTTTATATATTCCCCAACGATGGAACTGCTCCTGCGGCACGACCAAAAACCAAAAAATGCAACGCGTTGGCATGCTTTTAGACTTTAAGGTAAAGTCCCAGTAAAAAGATTAACCCGTTACGATCATCAGGAGTACATGCCTACGCATCTCTCTATCTTCAATCCAAGCAAAAGTGCCCATTCCGTCGCCCAGAACCACTGAAATAGGGAATTGTGTCATACCATTTCCAGCATATCCACATCATTCATAGAACCGAAGTGCTCAATAGATCATGATGACCGTTTGACCAAATAAGGAAGAAGTGCTTCAAATCGTTAATGTTGGTAATCACGAATCAGAACTAATCTCAGAATATCTCTACAAATAAAATTTAAAAAGTGCGACGAACTTTAAGAACTTAAGTTTGAGAGAGATAATCAGGACCTTGGAGAGTGAAAGGAACAAGTTGAAGAGGAAGAAAACCTGATGAGAAGAAGAGCAATAGGAGACGGCTCCACAGCCACCACATCTTCTCGTTGCAGGCCCCGCGCAGGGGCTGTCGCTTCCCTTTGCTGCACACTCCATTCTCTCTAGAGTGTGCACAACCACAAACCACCTCTCCACTCCTTGTAAGAGGGATGGCCCGGCTGGGCTACCAAACGAGGAGAGTCAGCTGATCTGGAAGGGGTCTTCGACTCCCAGCGGCAGTTCGATTCATGGGGCGTGTGTGGTAGGCTTCCGCCTCCTGATTGCACGGAACTCAAAACGGGAATACAAATGGAAATGTGGGGGCATTACTATTACTATGCACGCACATACACCCCAATTTTCCTAAATACCTTTTACTCCATTTTCTCTATTAGCTCAATAGCAAATTTTCGCAATTTTATCCTCTTCCTCCCACGATCAACTTTTATCTTATTTTCATCCAATGAGAAGTGATATAGGTTTATTTGAAATCAACTATCACAGATTAGTTACTTACAAACCTAGTTGAAATCCAACGATCAAAACAGAAGAAAATGGAAAAAAATCGATGAGATAATCAATCCGACCAATTTTTGGATTTTAGTGAGATCATTGGTTTGCTTGATTTCTTTTGATTTTTTCATATTTAGAGATGATTCATGGTTTTGAGTAAAATCCAATAGATCATCAAAATTTAATGTTGAAATTAAGCACATCACGTCTCTCTTTATGAAAGGACGCATCTAAACCACATCTTCTTTAATCAAATTATATTTTACTCTGATATTGATATTCATAAATATATCGTAAAATCACAAACAACTCGAATGAAAGCACTTATGATGGAAGTGATTCAAAGAAGACAATGATTGATCAAAGTTCTTATCATACAATGACTATGGAGAGTGAAAGTTATTGTAGTATTCATTGATTGGTTGACAGATGAGGTAGAAGATAAATTTGTTGATTGTGAGGGTGATGGTTTGACTATTCACGTGTGTTTGCGACAGACGATGTATTTAAGAGTCGTAATGGTGTTATTGAATATGTAAGATTAGTTGGAAGGAAGCATAATATTGTTACTATTATTAGTCATTCGAAGAGTAAAGGCATAACAAACAAGGTATGACTTCAGTGTCAAAGGAGAAGCAAATATAGATCCAATAAAAACATTTGATGGAATTCAAGTATCAACCAATGATATCACAAACCGCTACCATGGACCTCTCACTATTCCCTAGTGTGGCAGTTCTATTGTATGTGTTTGTGTGTGGGACTTGATTCCACAAGCGAATGCGAGAGCATTAATAGTTGCTCGCACATAATACTTTTCAACTCTCTCTAATTAGCTTAGCTCACGTCCTCTAAGCTCGGTTTGTTTAATATCAGTTTGGTACTTTCATTGAGATTGAGCAGGTCGATCAGAATTTCATCCCTCAATCAATGCCGCATGGATTATCAATGGAATAAGCTCAAATCATGGCGTTAGAGTGAAGCCAGGAAGAGTTGAAGGTGCAAGTGACACAACTCACTCGTGCCATTGACGATTTACTGCGATATGAGGCAACCCCGTCCAACCCATCTCATCACGACAAATCTGAGAAAGAAGTGAACCATTTTGACCCAAGATTAGCATTTTGGTATCCTCGGGATGTATGATTCTAACGGTGGGAAGGAGACCACCAAATACATATCAAAATCCCTCTATTCAAAGGATTCAGTTCTCTTGAAGAGTTTATTGATTGGGTTAAGCATGCAGACAATTTTTTTTAGTACTATCGGTAATCCAAAGAGCAAAAATGCATTCTAGCTACACTTGAGTTTACTGACTATGATAACGAGTAGTGGGAAAGGCTTCAGAATCAATGAAAGAGAGAAGGAGAAGGCGACGTCATCAGTTGGGGTCTGATGAAGTAGATCATGTGTAGACGATTTGTACCAGATTGTTATCATCAAGAACTATACCTCAGGTTACAAAGTCTATGGCAAGTTGGATTTAATATCGAGGATTATATCAAAGAATTCGAGACCCTCATGCTATGGTATGAGATTTAAGAATCAAAAGAACAAACGATCGCTCGTTTCCTTGGAGGTTTGAACAAAGAGATCGCTGATATCATAGAACTACAATCCTTCACGTTCATTAAAGATGTTGCCACCTTGTCACTCAATGTTGAAAGACAACAAAAGAAAGGCCCTTTCAAAGTTGTTGCTCCAAAATTGTTCCTTGCCACCCCAATACCAACCAAGTTGCAACAGAGGCCCAAAAGACATTCTCTACCGCATCTAGACAGTCTCGTAGTAAGGCCAAGAATGGTCGGTTGTGTATGCCAAGGGGTTCTCATCGTGAACTCTTGATTAGGAAGGCCCGTAGTAGGGTCTAGCCAGACATTTAGAGAAGAAGAAGACCTTTGAACTATTAAAAGAGCACTTCTATTGGCCTCGAATGCACTGAGATATTCATAGAATTCTCAAAAAGTGTTTTGATTGCAAACTGACCAAAAGCAGGAAAACCAACCAGGGTCTCTACATGCCACTTCCCATTCCTAATCGACCTTGGGTTGTTGTAGATAGGTTCTCCAAGATGACACATTTTGTACCATGCCACAAGACTGATGATGCCATCCACGTAACATATTTATTCTTTCAGGAGATAGTATGGCTTCATGATATTCCAAGAAGCCTTGTATTGGACCGAGACACCAAGTTCATGAGTTATTTCTAGAAGACACTTTGGAACAGGTTGAGAACCAAGGTATTGTTCGACACGGCATGCCATCCATAAACTGATGTAGTTAATTGTATGCTTACAACTCTTCTTAGAGTTTTTGTCTCCAACAATGTGTGTGGTTGGGAGGATCAACTTCATTTGGTGGAATTCGCTTATAATCAGGCTACTCATAGCACCATTGGTCAATCTCCCTTCAAAATTGATTATGGTGTTAATCCAATAACACCCTTTGAACTCCCATTTTGGAGAAAGACGGAGTAGCTACATCTGGGAGTACTCATGTTAAAACCATCCAAGTTTTTCACAAAAAATTGAACAACGAATCAAGAAGCAAACTGAGATCTATAAGAAACAAGCTAACAAGAAGCGTTGGACCACCACATTCGAACTTGACAACCTTGCTTGGATACACTTACACAAAGAGAGTTTACCCCACAAGCATCGATCCAAACTTAGGCCCCATGCAGAGAGACCACTCAAAATATTCGATAAAATCAACGATAATGCATATACAATTGATTTGCCTAGAGAATTTAATGTTTCTAACACTTTCAATGTTAGGAACCTTACTCCTTATAAGAAAGATGCCAACAACCCATATTTGAGATAAAATCTTAGTCAACCCCTAGAGGATTATGGAATTAAAGTATCAACCAATGATATCACAAACTACTACCAGGGATCTCTCACACATCCATGAGTTAACTAGTCCATTGAGGCATTGTTGCTAGTAATGAAAACCTGGGTCGAGTGAAAAATGGTAGGCCCACGTGTTGTTAAAGTCGTGTACATCCTCCAACAACAAAAGATTCGAGGAAACCGGAGTTAACGCATTTCATCACCTTAATTAGAAACACAATTGATGCAGAACTTTACTTGAGAGTTCCTAAGACGTTTTAAGCTATTTTTTGTAATTTTTGAAATAGTTTAATTAGTAGTTAATGTTGCATGGTGACAACTATTTCTTAAGAATTCCAAGCTAGTAGTTCCCAAGGTCCTTTAATGCTTTCAATTGCAAAGCTTGGGAAACAACAAAGAATCATAAGGAATGAGAATAATTCACCTAGTAAATTGTAGGGTGTTAATGTTCTTTTTGAACTAAGCTTAAAGAGATTTTTTGAGCATAAATAGATAGATTATAGGATGAAAAGTCATATTATTTTGGCTATAGAGTTTTACTCTATCTTTTTCACTCTTTATCCTGTATAGGTGGTGAGTGAACCATGCCTTATCACCATTTTTTGGTGTGGCAATTCTGGTGTTCTATGTGAGACTTGGTTCCACAAGCAATTGCGAGAGTGTTAATAGTAGCTCGCACATAATTCTTCTCAACTCTCTCTAATTAGCTCAGTTCACATCCTCTCAACTCGATCTATTTTACATCAATATTGAGGTTAAAAGTATTAGGTGGACGGGCACTAAGAAGGTAGACTACTCATTTTTATTGAGAGGACAGGGTGTAGTTGATGATTATTAGAAGTTAAATGTATTGAATAGGATACATAACCACCCTCTAGGCTTATACCTCAAAGACATGCTTTTGCAAGGAGATTGAGTAGCTTTGAGTACAATGTAACAAAAAACCTCACACAAAGTCCTTAAAATCCAAAGCACATTTTGACACATTTGAATCAGGTGAATGAGAAAAATGTGAGTATGAAAAGATATATTTACAATGAAAGGATGAAATTCAAGAAAGAATATAGAGGTTCTCAAAGTATTCTATAACAACTGCTACACAATATTGACATTAACCATTATCATATGTAGCATCGTAAAATCCCTCATACGAATATTTTAAGTGATATTGTATTTGCACATCCTCGTTTCATATACCTACTTCATGCATTTATATGGATATTGGAATTTGATAACACATATAAAACAACCATATTAGTGTCTTACTTTTGTAAAGTAATGTTTACCTTGTATTACGATCTTTAACGGTTGTATTTTTCTCTTATATTTTGTACATATAAGATGTTTTTTCTTGAGTTTATCGAGTTCACATCAACCTCTAAGAACTTCTCCGTAGTCTTTGCTTTTATGAGTTTGAAAAAGGAAGAGAATTATATTTGAGTATTGAGGTATATGAGAGCGTTATGTACTTCAAACAAAATTCCACATGTTATTTGCAGTGATCGTGATATATCTTTGATCAATTTCATTCAAATAATTTTTACAAATGCGACACATTTTTTATGTAGATGTCATATAACTAAAAATATTGAAGTATTTATTATAAACTTGACAAAAAATACAAAGATGACAATTGCTTTTGGTGTAAACTAGAGGAAGGTCGTCTACTCATTAGATGAGAGCAGTCACAAGGAGGCATTGGAGCTAATGAAATTAAAGTGGATTTTTTTTTGCTCTACTCTCCTACGTTAAAGAGTAGTGGTTAGACCGATATAAAGGGAAATCGACTTGGTATGTACAGATAAGGTGATTCATTATGGTACTCATACAACTAATACGTATATAAATTTGGTTTTCAATGCATTCATGTCATCTAATTTTCTTAAAATATATAATGATTGTATATTCATATTTATAAGGGTGAAAAGTGCACACGTAAGGTTGAAAGAGTTTATTAGCAACTTAACTAGAAACAATTACATTTATTGATAGAATTATAGATTACAAAATTGAAGATCTTATTTGAAAAATAAAAAACTCTTATCATGCATTACATTGAAATGACAAAATGTCTTTTGCGAACCTTTAGAGAAGAGTATCACGATATGATTGTAAAAGAGTATAATCATGTGGAGATATTAGATTCAAATATAAGAATATATCATTGTAATTTATGACGTTTACATGGTCTATCTTGTGCTCATGAACTCAACCTTCTACTTAAATATGGTGGATCAATAGAATTGTCAACTGTCAATCTATTTTGAAAGAAGCTAAGCATAGACGAGGATACCCTATATATTACTGGTCAACTAGGAGAGGATGTAATACCATCTATGATAAAGACCATTTAAAGAAAGTTCAAAAATAATCCACAATGAGACAAATTTGTTAAGATGTTGGACGAGTAATTGAGTCATTAGTACACTACACTACAGGAACCACCAATTCGTCATCCTAAAGAGAGATCATCTAACCAATATATGAGGTATGACTTATTATCTTGGGAGCATGTAGAAAGGAATGTCTCGTGTAGAGGAAGGTATGATCACACACGTGATCGAGGACATGATGTCTCTATTAGGATGGGTCATTCCTCTTTAGGGAGTTGTGATACTCTCTCAACCGTTAGAGGAATATTTTCAAACTGTTTGACTTTGAATCGACATATGAGATGGTAATGCCATGCTTTATGGGCTTCTTTATAGATGCTTGGGTAAATATTATTGAAGATGGAAATCATGAGTACAGATTCATTAGTGTACTTTTAGGACAAGAGAGGAAGTGGTAGCGTGAAGCTCGTAGAAAGTGTTTAAAGGAAGTGGTACATAGGTGTGACATATATGTACGAGTTTTCATAGATGATGGTGATATTGATACTGTTGTTCAACAAATTACATACGTGAGAGGTAGGTCATGTCCTAATTAGTATTGAATGTTTTTGTCAGATATGAGTTTAATTATCGCTACTCAGTGAAATGTAGCGCTAGTACTCCTCTCTACGATAAGATCAACGATATTTTTGTCACTAACGTTAGACATTCAACAATCCACTATAAGGGATGTGTAGTACATGTGCTATTATCGTATTGTAAATATTTTCTAGTGGTAATTATGATATTTGTATACTTTATTATGTTATTTAGGCATTTGGTAGATTGAAGTAGCTATTAACCCTATCTTTTACTTCTATTTTTTTGTAAATGCACATGGTTGGTGGTTCTCCGATACCTCCTACCTTTCCAACATGATAATGCTATCGAGATTAAAGTGATGGGAGTTATCTATCTTTCTTTCAAGAATATATCGACTTATATATACAAATGAGATTACCAAGAGATAACATTGCACACAATATTGATAACAATGATTAAGTGTTATTGTCCATTTGTATATGTAATTGCATGTTTTTTAAATTTGAATGACATTCATATATTTTGTGGATTGAAAGCACGATTTCATTGCAATCATATAAGTAGGCGTGAGCAGCAGAAAAACAAATTTCTTTCATTATAAACATTAGTTACGTAAAATATTTGAAAATTAATAAATAACATCCTACATACAACCCAACAAAAAATGTCATGCATCATCACTGTCATTGTCATCAAGTATATACCTATAAATTCATTCGTAGTATTGCTCATACATCTCTATCAAGTCCAACAATATAGGGTCACCCAATAATAGTCATGGCACAAGCTTTGAATGTACTAAAACCATTATAAGTGTCTCATGTATCGCAACAAAAGATTAGAATAAGAAATTCAATAGAGAAAAGTTAGTATGTGAGGTAAGAAAAATAAAATTAAAAATGTTACTAATATAAATATAATAATTCATTTACCTATATGTATAATGATGTATCACATTACCTAACTAGAGTAGGCCGAGTAAAATGCAACCGATTAATAAAAAGTTGCAAAATAAATCGATGCATCCTCTAAATTTATCACTCCATGTACAACTTGTCACACATATGGGTAAAGTATTGGGACTCCAAAATACTGAAGTTCAAAACAATATAAGTATTGTGTCTCCCAAGTCACGTCATGTAGCTCATATTATACCTTATATATGTAAGGCTTTGCATGTTTCTTTACAATGGAGGGTCTTATCAGTACAACTGAGATACCTTGGCACCGACCAAACTAACAAACTATATGATATGATATATAAGGTTCCACAACATCTACGCATCAAATGCATCTGTGATATCACAACATCTTCTACGCACTACAATCAAAGTATTTTGCAAAACTATATGGCTGTCAATAAATCTATATTATACAAAAATAACAAGTAAGAATATATAACATACAAGGTTGTATTAATTAAAAGATTAAGAACATAAAACCTAAAGTCCAAAATATTATTTATCATCATCAAATCCAATTGCCTACGATATTTAATAAGTCAATCAATAGAAAATTGCCCATAGCATACACTTCTCATCCATTGACCTACTCGTGGTTCTCCATCCAACCATTTTGGTCGCATGATAACGCTGAAAGTTGCGAAGTACTCATAAATCTATGCTTATAATTAAAATATATAACTTTTTAAATTCTAAAAAGTATAAGTTGAAAGCTACATATAGCAAGCAATAATAGTACACACTCTTACATAAAGCAAAGAAGTATGTCCATTAAGTTGTTGTCCTTGTATTTGTTAAGCTTTTCCTAGCTATTTGTGCAAATATGCTAATGTAATTGTACCCCATACATAACTTTCAACCCTCCAAACATTATATGTCAATAGATTCATGAGCATTATCAATACTATGATATATACCCTAATTGATACAACAAATAACATAGGTCTTATTTTCGTTACTCACTCTTCTTCTTGAAAAATTAGTTTAGATTATGTTAAGCTTAACAACCTTGGACTTAATCTCACATACAACTTCATTGATTCTCATCCCTAACATAATATCACTCAAGATATCTTCCTTACTTCTAACCATCATCTCGTGTGTCAAGGCAACAAGTTGGCCCCCCATTGGAAATTCAAGTATCCCGTAGATATCGTAAAATGTGATAATCATTTCACCTCAAGACATGTGAAAGCTATTTGTTTTTGGTTACTCGATAAAAACATTCAACAATGCATCATCTATCACTTCATATAACAAATCTACCAACCCAATCAACCTACTCTTATATACAATCTCAACCCAATTATGAGGCCTCACATATGCCAATAATGTAACATGTGTGGGTTGTTACCACTTCCGTATTGTCTGCAAATATACGTTTACATAGTCAACTAGAATAGAGAGTATTGATATCGAATATTAAATTACACAAAAGTTAGAAATTACTTTTTTCTCCTATATCTTACAGGCAATGTGACCTTCAAAGTTCGGAAGTAATCCTGTCATATCAGGGGATACCCCATCCTCACTGTCTACAATATTCATCTCACTATCTGAGGTTGATGTATCCTCCTCATAACGTGAAGGATTGACTTCTTCCTATAACATTATTGTCTACTAGGGCATCCTCTATATAACATGAGATATTGGTATCAATAAATAAGGTTTGTGAGAGACGCACCCCAAGGCACGTTTTCCTCATGCGGGAGATGTGCCTAAGGCGTGTCCCTTACCGAAAAAACAGATGACAAATTTAGTGAAAAATGCATGAAAATGAAAAACAAACCAAATCAACAACATACAACTATAAATCAAAAAAATCCTTTTCGAATCGGCCAAGAAATCCTTTTTTTTTTCCTTATCCATTCTTCTTAAATATAATGTTTCGGTCCTGTAAACACCCCAAAATAAAACGAATTTCAAGACCAAACACCTGGTTTTAAAATTCATTGCAAAGCCAAATTTTGGAGGTTTTCGAAAACCCAGGAATTGTAAAAGCTTCAAATTTTGCTAAAACCCCGATCAAATTGATTTTCGCATATATGGGCCAAGTCCCAATTCTGTCAAAACCAGACATTAAACAGGTGAAGCCTTGAATGCCAAAGCAGCCTTAGAAACAGGTGCAGAAGCCCAAAAGCAGCATCCTGGCCTCATAAAAGCTAGGGTCAAAAGGCGAAAAGAAGGCCTAGGAACGATGCAGACTGCAAGCCTGGTGCACGCAGAAGCCAAGTCAAGTACATCCACCAAGCAGTAGAAATTAAAGCTAGAAATGGCGAAATTGAGCAGAAACGAAGTCCAAAAGGGCGAGATGGAGTTTCGGATGACAAAACTAGAGAAAACCCAACATAAGATGGAGTGCTGATGAAGCCAGGGCTCACACAAACCGTCCGTCTCAAAACGCCAAGAAGGACTGTTCAAAGAAATTTTGGATTTGATCTAGATCGTAAATATCCAGATCCATATCCAAATAGTGTTTGGATTTGGATTGAATCAAAATACTGTTTGGATTGGATCGGATCTGAACCAAAATATCCAGATCCATATCCATATAAATATTTGGATTTGGATCGAATGTGGTCATAAATATCCAGATCCAGATCTCAAACCCAAATCCAAACCCAAGACACACCTCACTTGCCTATAAATAGTGGTGAGGGGGTCTCTAAGAAAGGATTCACGTGAAAGTGCTTGGAGGAGAGAGAGTGAGTGATAAACCTAGCCATGTTGGCTTAAGGGTGAGTTGGGTTCAAGCCTTGTGGGCTGCAACCAAGGTGGGCTCGATTAAGGAAGGTTGGAACTGTGGCTTGGAAGTGGGCTCAACCAAGAAGGACCGGCTCCAAGAGGTAGGTCTCCTAATCCTAGCCTAATCCTCCTAATTCTGGCCTAATCACCTAACCTACTTCACTAAACCTCACCCTAAATGAACTAAATCTAACCTAACCGACACAACTAAAAAGCCTAAACCAAACCCCTAGCACACCCCCGGCCCAGTCGTGTGCCTCAATGCCTTGCCTGCGCGCCCCACGCCTGCCGCGCACCTTGTGCACGGCCTTGTCCGCGCCCCGCCTGCGTGCACCCTGCCTGCAGCGACAACACTCGGCACCCCTATTCAGCACCTAGCGCCTGGTTGTCGTGCTGCACCTCTGCAGCACCGACCTGCTGCCCCACTCCAGCTTCCCTTTAGGGCCACTTAGGACCGTGACCCCTTAGGCCGTGACCTTCCACTTAGTATCGTGACCCCTTAGGCCGTGACCTTCCACTTAGGACCGACCTCTTCTTGACCAAACCTAGGTTCACCAAGCCCACGCACCTCTCAAAAGCCCCCTCTCTCTCAAACCCGCCTAGGGAGACCCCTCTTGGCTACCCAAGGTGGACACAAGCCCAAGGTGGACGCAAGCCCAAGCGTGAGCAAGGAGAAGAAAAGCCCGAATCACTTGTAAGTGTTTAAAATTCAGTATTTACATTACTCCTTCCATATATGTATACATGGAAAATCTTCGACTCCGGGTTCTTAGGCCTGGAGTGAATTTTTTCGCAATCTACGTTCGCTTTTAGGGCATGCCAGCTAGCTTACTCAAACTAGCGAAGTATGTTTTGAAATATTTGACTTTTGAAAGGCAATTGTAGGCAAGCAGGATCTTCGTCGCAGACCTTCTTGCACCGATGCGCAAGGGTCAGTCTGTACGCTTAGAGACTTCGTTTGAAATAAGTTAAACTCAAAATCGATTTTTGAATAAAGAAGTGTTTTGAAAATCCTTTTGAAATCATGCACTTGGCGAGTTTTTGATTTGAGCGACCCTAAGTCTTTCAGTTTCAACCACTTAGGCATGGAGTGTGTGCAAAGTGGCCTAAGTTGGGCGTCTCACATGATTTTGTTCGGGGTTTGTTCGATGCAGGTATGCACTCTAGCACGAGTATGGCGAGTATGCAATGCAACTCACACAACTTGTTTGTAAAACCTGAATTTGAAAGACATAACAGAAGGGAAAACCCAAATTTAATGCAACTCACACGACTTGAATGTAAATTGCAGAAATTTAAATATATCTATATCTTAAGAACGAAAAGGCTCAATGTGTGTGTGGGTGTTATGTATAAATTGAAATGCAACGCATGCAATTGAACCGTAAAACGCAGCAGAAGGGAGATATAGATATATATAAGAGCGGAAAGGCTCAATTGTGGCATGTGTGTGTATGTATGAATTGAAAAAAACACACACGACTGAATTTAAAACTCGAAATTGAAATGTGTACACAGCTGAACCGGGAAAACTCACACAACAGAAAATATATAGATATGGCTATATCTTAGTGGCTTCTGAGGCCAAAATGTGCGTGAGGTGTTTGAGCAATCGCTCGGGTGTTTCTTGGGTGCGAGTGTGTAATTGAAAGACAAACTCACACGACTTAATGTAACAACCCAGCTGAATTGAAATACGTATGTATATGATAAGAGCGAAAAGGCTCAATTGTGTACGTGGTGCTTGTGTACGAGATAAGAGTGGAAAGGCTCAAGTGTACGTGTGTGTCTCGTGTGTCCAACACCATTATTACATTCCAGGAAGAGACGATGCTCCGTTATTACAACCCCATATCACGAATTGAATTGAATGGAAAAGAGACTTGATATATATCAAATGACTTACATTTTTCCAGGTTCTTGAGTTAGGATTGTACAAGGGACGAGTTCATCATCATCTCATGGCATCCGAGGCATGTGGGAGCGAAGCCGAAGAGCTTGAGAGCTTGGAGAGACTTGGAGTTCCGGGAGCTGCAAGTTATAATGGGTTTGGGGCTACTTGGGGCCGGTTTGGGTAAGGCATGACTCGAGCCAAGGTGGCTCGAGTGATAAGGTTTTGGTTTAGGATTCGGCCATCATTTAGCCTTGGTTTAGGTATAGGATAGAGTTGGTTGATCTTAGGTTAGGTATTGGCTGAAGTTTTGAGATTTCGGCCAAGGTTTATGGCCTTTGTTTGGTCTTGTGAGACTCGAGCCAAGGTGGCTCGAGTGAACTCGGTTTTTAGGATGTAGTTGGGGTCGATCCTAAGCAAGTCACAGCTAGGTTAGGGGTTGGTTTAAAAGGTAAATGGCCTGCTAAAAGGGCAGGCCAGATTTTAGGCGAGTGGGGGAAGAACACGGTTAAGGTGGCCTGCCTCAAAACAGGCCAAGTTTTGGCCAAGAAGCAAGGAAGCCCGGCCACCTTTGGCCGGGCTGTTTTAGGTACGTGGGGAGGGAAAACCCAGCCGATGGCTAGGTGGCTTTTAAGGTAGGTGGCTTGCCTCAAGGCAGGCCAAACCTTGGGTGAAATAATGGGACACGGCCTGCTGGTGCAGGCCGTGGGTTTTTTTGAAAAAGGGATCGAGCCAAGGTGGCTCGAGTAGGGTGTTTCAAATGGGAAGTTCGGCCAGGTGGTGGCCGAACTTGGCTGAGTTCAAAGGGGGAGTTCGGCTAGGTGGTGGCCGAACTGGTTTAGGTCTTAGGGTAGCTTGGTTAGGTGGTGGTCTAGGGTAGATGTTTTGGTGAAAACCGGCCAGGACTTGACTGGTTTAATAGAGTTTTTAGGGGCTGGTTTGGCTAGGATGGGTGGTCTAGAGTGGTTAGGAGAGAGGGAGTCTAGGTTAGGTTTTAGGAGCTTACCTTGTTGCAGCACCACTCCAAGCCGCTGCTCAAGCCGCCAAGCTCCACCACAAACTCCACTCCAACTAGAAGAAGGCATTCTCCTATTGGTGCAGCCCGGGCCTCAATGGCCAATCCCAAACACTCAAACCAAAATCGTTTTTGGCCTATGGAGGCCTTTCTCTCTCTTCCCCCCCTTTTGAAGTCCACGTGAAGCACCTCCCTGGAACTCACGCAGTATCTGATAAAAGCCAGGGTCAAAAAGCGAAAAGAAGGCCCAGGCTCGATGCAGATTGCAAGCCTGGCGCACCCAGAAGCCAAGTCAAGCACATCCACCAAGCAACAGAAATTGAAGCTAGAAATGGCGAAATTGAGTAGAAACGAAGTCCAAAAGGGCGAGATGGAGTTTCAGATGACAAAACTAGAGAAAATCCAGCATAAGATGTAGCGCTGATGAAGCCAAGGCCCGCATAAATCGTCCGTCTTGAAACGCCAAGAATGACTGTTAAGAGAAAAATTGGATTGGATCTGGACTATAAATATCCAGATCTATATCCAAATAGTGTTTGGATTTGGATCAATCCAAATAGTGTTTGGATTGGATCAGATCTGGACTAAAATATCCATATCTATATCCATATAAATATTTAGATTTGGATCGGATGTGGTCATAAATATCCAGATCCAAATAGTATTTGGATTTGGATCTAGATCTCAAACCCATATCCAAACCCAAGACCCACCTCACTTGCCTATAAATAGAGGTGAGGGGGTCTCCAAGAAGGGATTCACGTGAAAGTGCTTGGAGGAGAGAGAGTGAGTGATAAACCTAGCCATGTTGGCTTAAGGGTGAGTTGGGTTCAAGCCTTGTGGGCTAAGTGGGCTGCAACCAAGGTGGGCTCGATCAAGGATGGCTGCAACCGTGGCTTAGAAGTGGAGTCAACCAAGAAGGACTGGCTCCAAGATGTAGGTCTCCTAACCCTAGCCTAATCCTCCTAATTCTAGTTTAATCACCTAACCCACTTTACTAAAGCTCACCATAAATGAACTAAACCTAACCTAACCGACTCAACTAAAAAGCCTAAACCAAACCCCTAGCACACCCTCGGTGCCTTGCCTGCGTGCCCTGCGCACCGCCCTATACCCCAGCACGCTTGTTGCGCGCCCTGCACACCACCCTGCCTGCAGCGACAACACCCGGTGCCCCTGTTCAACACCTAGCACCTGTGCCCCTGGTTGCCGTGTTGCACCTCTGTAGCACCGACCTGCTGTCCCACTCCAGCTTCCCTTTAGGGCCACTTAAGATCGTGACCCCTTAGGCCGTGACCTTCCACTTAGGACCGTGACCTCTTCTTGACCAAACCTAGGTTCACCCAAGCCCACGCGCCTCTCAAAAGTCCTCTCTCTCTCAAACCCGCCTAGGGAGACCCCTCTTGGCTGCCCAAGGTGGACACAAGCCTAAGGTGGACGCAAGCCCAAGCGTGAGCAAGGAGAAGAAAAGCCCGAATCACTTGTAAGTGTTTAAAATTCGATATTTACATTACTCCTTTCATATACAATTCAATTCGGATACGGGGTTGTATTAATGGAGTGTTGTCTTCCCCCGAGATGTAATATTAGTGCTTGACACACGAGACACATACGTGTACTTGAGCCTTAGCTCTTATCTCGTACACGAGACACACACGTGCACTTGAGCCTTAGCTCTTATCTCGTACACAAGACACCCACGTACACAATTGAGCTTTCGCTCTTACTCCAAAGAATCTAGTAAGAGCCATATAAGCTGCAATTTCTTTCGGGTTGTTACATTTAAGTCGTGTGAGTTTGTTATTTCAATTCCACACTTACACACAAAGGATACCCGAGCACTTGCTCCACTCTCACACACATTTTGGCCTTGGCAACCCTTAAGATATAGACATATCTATATACTTTCAGCTACGTGAGTTTTACGGTTCAGTTGTGTATGTCTTTACATTCCGAGTTGTTAAAATTTAGTCGTGTGAGTTGTCTTTAAATTTATACACAACACACACGCACACATTGAGCCTTTCCGCTCTTATATCTATATTTCCCCGTTCCGCAAGTTAAATTTCAGTCATGTGTGTGAGTTGTCTTTCCATTTACACACAACACACACGAAAACATTGAGCCTTTCCGCTCTTATATACTTATATTTCAATTTCGGCAAGTTCAATTCAAGTCGTGTGAGTTTGTCATTTCAATTCCACACTCACACACGCGTGCATTGAGCCTTTCCGCTCTTAATATAAGTATATCTCCCTTCGGCAATTTACATTCAAGTCGTGAGAGTTGCCTTTAAATTTCGGGTGTTTCCCTTTAAGCTACGTCCTTACATTTCGGGTTTTACATTTAAGTTGTGTGAGTTGCTTTCAATTTGAGCTTAGCTCACATCATACCCTTCGAACCCAAGATACTTCGCATACTTGCATTCGTAAGCTTTCGAAAAAGCCCCAAATATCCTGATCAAACACGCCAAACTTAGGTCACTTATGCACACACATAGCTGGCTTAAATAGCGTAAAAGCAAAGACTTGGATACGTGCAACCCACGTAAATAAAATCTGCAAATAGGCATACAATCGACAAGATACTTTCATGTTCTTTTCAAAAGTCCATGCTTGTTAAAAATCGAGATTTTTTAAGCGATTAAACCGACCCTTGAGCATCGGTTCAAGAAGGTTTACAACGAAAAGATCTCACTTGCCCACAATCACCTAAAACGTGAGATATTTCCAAAAATCCTTCGCTAGTTTGAGTAAGCTAGCTGACACGCCCTAAAGCAACGTAGATACGAAAAGGTTCACTTCAAGCCTAAGAACCTAAAGTGAGAATTTTCATGTCTACAGGTTCTTTTCAACGAATTTTGTCCATTCTTTTGTTGAAAATGGTTGTAAATCGAATAATAAGTGGTTGGGATGAGTCAGTGAGTGAATAATGAAAGGAAGAATGGTAAAAAATGATAGCCAAAAATTGTTTCATGTAGGAGAAAAGAGAAATATATGTTTTCTATTTGAAGGATATTTTCATAATTACTGAAAATATGAAGGGGTAACTCCGCCCATGTAAGGGATCACCCTTGCATTACCGGTCCCAAGCCCGGATAAAGGAGGAGGGTTGTGTTAGGCTTCCGACAGCCAGCGTAAAACTTCGTCGCATTTCTACAACATAGATTACAAAAATTATGAGCATTGCTTTGGGGCGTCCCCGCCTAGCGACGTGCTGCAGAGCCCAAATGCAGTAAGAAGTAAGCAAGGGCCACTACATTTTCACCCGAATGTAGTGAATCAATTGCAGAGAGGGTTCCCACATCATGGACGAGTGTGGGTAAAGAAGTTAGTCCCGCTACATTGCCGCCCGAATGTAGTGAAAAATTTTCAGAGAGGGTCTCCGCATTTTGATTATGGACGGATGCGGGGGGTAAGGAAGCTAGTCCTAGATAATAAGATTCGTATTGGTTCTTGGAATATCGGAACATTATCGGGTAAGCTAATGGAGGTGGTAGATACTATGATTCGGAGAAAGATTCATATTCTATGTTTACAAGAGATAAAATGGGTTGGAGAAAAAGCAAAGGAGATAGAGGATACAGGTTTTAAATTATGGTACTCAGGTAAAGAAAAGGCCCGAAACGAAGTTGGTATTATCATAAATAAAGATTTAAAGGAGAGTGTAGTAGACATACAACGATATGGTGACCGAATCATGACATTGAAATTAGTGTTAGGAGTAGAGGTTTTGAATATAGTTTGTGCTTACGCACCCCAAGTAGGACTAAAAGATAGTATAAAGACAGTTTTTTGGGAAGAGTTAGATAAGGTGTTTCAAAAGATTCCACAAAGGGAGATGATTTGTTTAGGAGGAGATTTAAATGGACATGTCGGTAAAGAGGCATTAGGATATCAAGGGATTCATGGAAACTTTGGTTATGGGGATATAAACGAGGAAGGTAGGGAGATTTTAAATTTTGCTATGTCATTTGATCTCTTTATAGTCAATACAATCTTCAAAAAACGAGATAAACATTTAATTACTTATAAGAGTAGCTTATCATAAATACAAATTGATTACTTTATTTGTAGAAAAAAAGATAGAGCGTGTTGTAAAGATTGCAAGGTAATTCTAGGAGAAAGCTTAACCACCCAACATCGACTTTTAGTTATGGATTTACAAATAAAAAAATGGACAAAGAAGAAAAGAGTGCATCGAGCTATTCAGACTAAATGGTGGAACCTCAAAAGCGAGAAAGAAGATATATTTAAATAGAAAGTCCTTCAAGGAGATGTTTGGAATTATGTTGGCACACCCTCTGATATGTGGAACAATATGGCTATACATATTAGGAGAGTGGCGAAAGATGTGTTAGGGGTATCTAAGGGAGGTGTACCGGCACAAAAAGAAGCTTGGTGGTGGAGTGAAGTAGTACAAAATAAAATCAAGGCAAAGAGGGCATGTTACAAATTACATTATGCTTAGAAAACTAGTGAAACTTTAGAAGCTTATAAGAAAGCAAAGAAGGAAGCAAAAAAGGCCGTTAGTGAAGCAAAAGCTAAGATTTGGGATGACTTATATAAAAAACTCAACTCAAAAGAGGGTGAAAGAGATATTTTTAGGATAGCTAGGGCTAGAGATAAGAAAACTAAAGATCTTAATTATGTTAGATGCATAAAAGACGAGGATGAAAAAATTCTAGTGGCAAATGATGATATAAGAAATAGATGGAAAAACTATTTTTATAATCTTTTTAATGAAAATAAAGATGTTAGTATTAGTTTAGGAGATTTAGCCAAGTCAGAAAAGTATATAAACCACAATTTCTACCGACGTATTCAAAAGAATGAAGTCAAAGAGGCTCTTAAACATATGAAGAGTGGTAAATCGGTAGGACCAGATAATATTCCTATAGAAGTTTGGAAAATACTAGGAGAAATAGGAATCACTTGGCTCACAAGGCTATTTAATGAAATATGGAAAAACCAAAAGATGCCCGAGGAATGGAGAGCAAGTACACTTATACCCGTATATAAGAACAAGGGAGACCTTCAAAATTGTGCAAATTATTGAGGTATCAAGTTAATGAGTCATACTATGAAATTATGGGAAAGAATTATCGAACGTAGGTTAAGACAAGTATCAAGTACAACAAAGAACCAATTTGGATTTATGCCAAGTAGATCTACTATTGAAGCGATTCACCTTTTGAGACGTCTTATGGAACATTTTAGAGCAAAAAGGAAAGACCTTCACATGATATTTATATATCTAGAAAAAGCTTATGATAGGGTACCGAGGGAGTTCTTTGGAGAACTTTAGAAAAAAGAGGTATCCCATTGACATATATTAACCTTATAAGAGACATGTATGATGGTGCAAAAACATGTGTGAGAACTCATGAAGGAATGACAAACTTCTTTGAAGTTAATATTGGGTTACATCAAGGATCAACTTTAAGTCCATACTTATTTATAATGGTGATGGATGAGTTAACAAAACATATTCAAGATGAAGTACCTTGGTGTATGTTATTTGCAGATGACATTGTATTAGTGGAGGAGTCTAAGGAAAAAGTTAATAGAAAATTGGAACTATGGAGAGAAACATTAGAAAACAAAGGCCTCCGACTTAGTAGAACAAAGACAGAATATATGGAATGTAAGTTTGATCATTTGGCTACTTCAGAGGACATAGAAATTAAAATTGGCACACATTGCATTCCCCAAAAGGAAAGTTTTAAATACCTAGGGCAATTTTTCAAAGTGATGGAAGAATTGATGGAGATGTTACACATAGAATTAATGTTGGTTGGTTAAAATGGAGAGGAGCATCAGGTATTCTTTGTGATAAGAAGATACCATTAAAATTAAAAGGTAAATATTATAGAGCAACAGTTAGGCCTGCCATATTTTATGGTTCTGATTGTTGGGCAGTTAATCATCAACATGTACAAAAGATGTCTGTGACAGAAATGAAGATGTTGAGATGGATGAGTGGTCATACAAGAAAAGACCGTATACATAATTAGGTTATTAGAAGCAAATTAGGAGTTGCACCAATAGAGGATAAAATGAGAGAACATCGTTTAAGATGGTTTGGACATATAGAAAGAAGATCAAAAGAAGAACTTGTAAGAAGGTTAGAAAAACTAAATTTGGAAAGTATTAAAAGAGGTAGAGGACGACCACAAAAGTGTTGGAAAGAAACAATAAAGAATGATCTAGCTTATTGGGATTTAACTGCTAACATGGCACACGATAGAGATCTGTGGAAACAAAGAATCCCTGTAGCCGACCCCATCTAGTATGGGAAAAGGCTTAGTTGTTGTTGTTGTTGTTGTACTGAAAATATGAAGGGGTATTTTGGAAAAAGCAATAAAATAGAGGCGTGTGTAGTAAAAAGGGTGTGTGCATATCAATTCTGAAAAGTGGTATGCAAAAGTTGAAACATTCAATCTTAATAAATTATGAAGTGGATGATTTTCGAACTTGATACACGCACTTCCTTTTTATTGTACACACACCCTTCTTTTGCGGTGATTGTAATTTTACCTTTACTAAAATTTAAGAATTATCTTTGTGCCCTCAATTATGTGATTCTCTCTCCCTATGGGTTCTTACCTCATTGTCGATCCTCCTATACCATTTCTCCGACAACCCAAAACCATGATCCAACATACAATATTAAATCATCTATGAAAAGAAAGAAGAGGAAAACAAGAAAAAGAAGAAAAAATAAAGAAAAGAAGGAACAAGGAGACTCATTCGAGGAGGTTTTTGGTGTTTTTGATGTATGTCATTGATTTGATGTATTTTTTAATGTTTATTTCAGGTATTGTTTTCATTTTTTGTCGAATTGAAAATGAAAAGAACGTCTAGTTCTCGGCTCAAGACGCAGCACAGGCGCGTCTTTCCGATGAGAGCCTGTCTCTCTATTGATAGGAGATGTGACTAAGTCATGGGTCTTTACTTGGTAGAAGCAGTTGAGTTGTGTATCTTGTTGTTGGTGTAGTGTTTGTAAAAAATATACTCGTAAGTTTCTTAATTTTCTTTTTTCTTTTATTGTAGATTCTTGATGTTTTAGTTCTTCTTATTGTTATTGATTTTGTTTACATTGATCTTGATTCTTCTTTTTTTTCTTTTTCTTTTTTGATGAGATTTATAAAAGTATAATGATAATTAAAACCGAATGAAATGTCGATATCAAAGTAAAAATATCACCGAGGAAGAGGGAGGCTTTTGATGGAATTGGATGAGAGGGAAGAGAGAAAGTAATGAGAGGTAATTTTTGTATTTAAAATATATATAGATAGTAAAAATGAGATACAACATTACTATTTGTACACCCTAAATTACTATACACACCTTTTTCCATGATTTTGAAAATACCCCTCATTTTCAAAAATTTCTATACTACCCCAATTTTCTCCAAGCTTTTTTCCTCCTTTTCTTTTTTACAAGCATAACTGCTCCATCACCTTCTCTTCCAAAAAAAGAAAAGAAAAGAAAGAAAAGTAAAAAGAAGAAAAATAAAAAGAGCTTGGCACATTGAATCTTGATTAACGAAGTATTTTATATTTTTTAGAGGTATGTTCGTAAATTCGAATAAAACAGTGTTTGCCCGAAAACGGCAATAAGAAGTGCCTTACGGTTAACACCCTGACAAGTAGCTATCTTAATTCCGTTTTGTAGTTAAAACCTTCACAAAAAAAATCCTCTTTATCTACGGTCTATTTAGATGTTGAAGTCAGCCGAAATTGGCCTTGAAAGTTCACTGTAACTATACTCACAGACAACAAAGAACTCCCATTTGCTCCAATGTAGTGACCAAACGAACATCTTTATCTGATTGCACAGCTTAGGTGCAGACAGTTTAAGTACCTAGAAGGTTTCTGTTGTCACGGGAGATAGCTATCAATTAAGCCAGAAAGTCTTCTGAACCGCAAGCCAGAGATGTTGTCGTACGTGGCATTAGAGTAATCTCGCTGGTTGGCTTTCGTGGGGTGCAAGCCCTTGTCGGAGAACATCGGTCTATGGCCTTAGGGGATTGGGATAAGGCTCAAGCGACAGTTGCAAGTCTTTGGGAATCCGTGAGCATATCCAAGTACCTTTGACACTCCGAGCTCGAGTAGAATGTGATATGGTCATCAAGGATACCTACAAGATAGAAAAAGCTGTTACAACGTTACACTACTCTTAGGAAAGAAAAAGAACGGTATTGTTTGGGTGATTGATGCCTCGACTGCTCTCTGCCTTTTCCATTTATAGAGTTCTTAAGGCAGCAATAGGTGAGCTGTCTCTGCATTTCCATCGACATGTTCCACAGCTTCAGCTTTCCATTGTCTTGTTCTTGCTGCCCTAGTACTGTGAAGATAGGACCAATCTTTTTTTGTTGTTAAATGTCATTAACCATTATACCTCGACTCCTTCCACATAATAGCCAGGTCGCGTACATTGCCTCGATTTTCAGCATCGATAGATGCATTGGAATTAGTCTGATACAAGACCAAGACAAGGCCCACAATAGTATAGGTTTCGTAGAAGAGTTGCACAGATTGTGATCCCATGACTCTGGAGTTTCAGGTTGAGGATCATGCCCCCTACTCAAGGAGTAATGCGACTCAACGAGAAGGGTAAGTTAAGCCAACGATTTATCTTACCATGTAAGAGTTAAGGATATGATCCTTCCACGACTTCCCAAAGAGGAACTACTATAAGCACGTGAGGATATTTGAATTGTATTAAATGGTGCATGCTTTGTGGACTGTTTAGCACGTGTTGGAATGATCATCATGCATAGTTCTTTTTGTGAAGTTGGGTATGTTCATGACAAAAGATTATGTATCTTGGGAACGAGTTAAGGATATGATCCTTCCACGACTTCCCGACCCATTTAATCTGTTCTTTATCATGTCTCTCACCGCATTCAATATTACAAGTGTTCCAGAGGTGGAAAACTATTATAAAATTTAGCTTATGGTTTAATCAAATGCTAGTATAATACAAGATCAAACATAATGGAAAATAAAATTTCTCAATATTGAGATTAACAACTTGTCAGAAGAAAAGAGACCATTTTGTAGACATCAATCCTTAGTTCATGTTTAGTCTCTGTGACAAGTTTGATATTGTGGTAGCATCGATTGACATTTATGCAAATTATAGAAATGGGGAGGCTGTATCAATGCTTAATCTTTCATTGCAGATGCATGTGGATAACTTCTGATGGTCTCAAAAAGGTGAATTATGTTTGTTGGGTTCCTCTAGGAAAACTGTTGACAATTCTTTAAACCTTAAAACTAATGCAATAATGTTGCCCCGAGCAGCAATTGCTTATAGTGTTCCTTTTGGAGACACTAGAGGCATGCATCTGATGGAAGTTGGTGCAACCCCAGAATCCTTAGAAAAGAAGCCTTATTACACCCTGCATTAAACTCTTCCAAACAAATACTAGGTTGCCATGGGCTGAACTAGAGAAAGCCATTCTAAAAAGCACCAAAACAGCAATAAGCATTTCAATCATACATGGTGTATTTAGAGCTGGCAAATGAGCTCAATGAACCGAAAAGACTCTTCATACCAGTCTCGTTAACATTACTGTTCATATTTAGCTCGTTTGATCATTTGGGTCAAGCCAAAACAAGCTGCAACTTCAAGAAGTAGTTAGGGATCTCATTAAATTCAACTGCATGTGTTCTTATCCAACTGCTTGGTATATATCTGTAAGAAGATACTGGTACCAGCGATCTCAGACAGGAATTCTCTTTCCCTTGCAGCTCCAATGGGAAATGTTCCCATACTGATAATTATGAAATGATGACAATGACAAGACAGGATGAGCTGCTTGAATGTAGTCTAAACAGCGAAACAGTTCATCTACTACAAATTTTGACTGAGAATGCAATGAAATTTGTGAAGACTTCCATAGACAAGATAGCACAATGATTGTTTGAAGCATTCAGGTGAACTGAACAAGTAATTCATAATGGGCAGATATCATTTTCTCTGTGTGTGTATGGGAAGGGGGGGGGGGGGGGGGGGGTCTATGTGTTTGTGGGCACTTGACATGAATCATGCAGGTTCCAGGCTCCAAGCAGCAGTAAAAAGTTATACAGCTTGCATGGACACATGCAGCACGTAAATTAAGTTCCAATGTGCTTATAAATCCACACTTGATCTCCCAAGGACAACCAGGCAATTACAAGAGATATTAAATCTTTCAAACATACTTACAACCAAGATACAGCGACGATGTCTGCAAACCAATGTTTGCTCATCTCAAGCTAGATTAGCAAAAAGGAATTTAAACATGACCTGATTATTGAGGTTAACTGAAACCATATAGTTAGATAAAGGAAATTAATCATCATCTCTGCGTACCAATGAAATGCCATCAATAAGAAGCATATCATGGCCGTTAGATAGATGCCAATGAACAAAATAATGACATAGTACAAAAGTTCCAAAATTTTTATGTCCAGGTACTAAAGTTGGGATGTATGGAGATCGGATTGGTGAGTTCCTCCAGCTGTCACTTGTGCGTACCATGACTGCCAAGCCTCGAGATAGTGAGCGAAGAGATCGCTAAGTGCTGAAATTAGCAATCAACCACTGTTTATTTTGTCACTTTGAAAGAGAAGAATGCAGGCTCAAATGTGCGCAAGCATTCACTAGCACATGCAATTAGAGGAGCAAGCATGTATGCAACGTAAGTATAAACTCTCAATTCCTGAAACCAGCCAAGAGAACTTCAGGATCTTGAAATGAATCGTTAATTTATGATTGCTTATTCGTGGACATTGATAACATCCTTCCATTTGGCAGCACCTTCGATGACATAGCCTTAACATTAACAGCGAGGTCCAAACAAGGAAAGGCTTACAATGGATAACTACGCACCAAGAGGCAAGGAAGGGCATGGCAAGCAATGATATGATTTGGGGAGTTTATACGACATTCTTTTATTTTCATCATAGAGCCAGAATCCCCAATTACTAATGCACAGGCAATCTTAATGAAGCAACCAAAATGTCCAAAAGAATATTATCGTTAGGTGGTGGTGTCAGTAGATTATAAATATGGACATGTACAAGAGCGAAGACAACTGACGCAGGTTTTGCAAACAACGTGAAATCCAACACAGAACTAGCACATTTGAGTTGCAGACATTAGTACTAGTCAAAGTGAAAGCCCGAGTCAACACATCTGCGTCAGCATGCATTGGGTTTAATTCAGTTGAATTCATTGAAAGGAAGGCAACCTACTCAAGACTTTCTTAACCAAGCTATAGTTAAAATTTTCAGTTGTTTAATGCATCTTGAGGATTATATGTATGTAAAGGTAAACCTTTTGTATATGACAGGTGCTAATAGCCCTTATCGTGTATGTGCATGTTTTACGTAAACTACAATGTTTTAAATCACCTTGTTATTTCCCTCACTCAGCGGTCAACCACATGCAAGACACAGCGCTAGTAATAGGGTTTCTGGAGTTATATAAACTTAGATTGTAGACTTTTGCAAGAATTCACACACACGCATATAAATATGAGGGGAGAGAGAGAGAGAGAGGGATGCCCCTGTAAGATGCCAAACTCAGACATGGACTCTCCAGTAGCCAGTACAGGGTCAAAGATCAGGATTTCACAAGATATAGCTGAATCTTATATATAACTCTAGATTTTTGCATTGATGATTATCCTGATTCTCTCCAGGCCCAGATTCTAGAAAGGAATGATTATGGAATCAACTAGCAAGCAGATCCTAGAAGACAGATTGCACAAGTTTTATCCTGTTTAGTATATTACCATGAATGAGACCCAAGGCTAAATGCAATTAAATCTGTACAAAAAACATGTCACCTATTATGCAAATGGATGCAATATAATCTTCAAACAAGGAATTTTCAAACTTTCATATATCTTACCTTGGTTCTTGTACCTAGGATGAATTGAAGCAGCCAAGGCATCCCAATCCTGATACTTCTTTGGAGTGTACTCCGCATTTACTTGAGATGGACAAACTGGGGAAAAAGGTCCATAAACAATACCCTTTGGGAGAATGTTCTCCTTCTGCTGATCCTGCTGTTTCCCGTAGCACTTTTGTGGTTGTGGCTGTACCAGTGCTTTGCCATTGCTAAGTTCCAAGTTCATGTTGATTTCTTTCCTTGGTTTAAGCACTTGAAGTCCCGGTAGCAATTTGTTCCTTTTCGCATCAATGTTTTCGTTGATACAAAGTTCTGTTCCAAACTTCCTTTTCTCACTCTCTTCCTTAGACACATCATACAAGCTAACAGGATCATATTTCTTCTCGGATTTTCCATGAACACCCAACCATCTAAATGCAGGCTTTCTGGTCAGAGAATGATGTGTCTGAAAATAATAGAAATAATCGAATGATGCAAATGATATAGCTCTCATTTCTTGTATTCAACTATATTAATTTTACCTTCTCAATGAGATCCATGGATGACAGAACATTTGCGATGTCATATAATCTTCTTACTTTTGCTGCAAGACACAAGATTGAATATCAAAACAAACTAGCTGCTTCATAATTGCGAAATGAGAAGTGCTTTTGAAAGAAAATGGAAATGGAGGTGGAGGCTGTTCAAGAATTACTACTCCTCAGTTGCAAAGAATCGTTAGCTTCACCAAGCAACAGAACTGCAGCTTCCTCGAGTGAGACAACTTCTGCCTGAACCATACCATCGCAATGATTATCACATAATAGGATTGCATGTACACGATGTTGGTTATTGAGGAAAAAAGATATTCCACCTTAGAACTCAGAAAGAGCTTGACAAAGTTTTGTGTGAGCAACCCAAGAGACTTCTCTCTTCTACGTTCTGCATACCAACATGCCCATAAGTACAGCGGCTGAAATTCTAATAATTGGCAGCATATACAAAATGTCTTTCACGGGATTACAGTTCTTCAACAACGTATCATCTATTTCACTTTCAGCAGAAAGTTCTCCAGCATAAGGGAAACCTAGATGCATGGGCATGTCAAAACAATAAATATTTACCGCACAGATGAACAAAACTAGGGTTACTCATCTTGTTAGATGAAAGATGTCGATTGTACTTCAAACTTATTGGATGAAAAGAGCTTCATCATCGTTACAAGACAACTTATTGTGCTTATTGTCCTCAAATTAAACTTGCATTTCTTTCACCGATATATTCACAGATATGCCTTACAAGAGAACACACTGCTAAAATATGTACCTATCCTTGCTTTTGGTGCACCTTCATTTGTCATTCCCGGAGGGCAGCACTTCACTGGAAATTCTTGACTATTAAGGTTGGATGAGTTCTCGACCTCCTCACCATCAGATGTCTTGTTTTGAGTAAAAAGCGAACAGAAAGAGAATTTAGTAATACTGTATCTTGACAACCAGTTAAGGACCTCTACAGATACAAGTAAACAGCTTACTCTTCCATCATCAGGAATCATTGGCCGGGAGCTATTACATGCTTCTCTTCCTGCATCTTCCTGCAATCGATCCAAGTAGACTAAGAATGAGAAACAGATCGCAGAGCTAAACAAGAAACTTGAAAACCCAGCATCAGTAATGAGAAATCCATCCCTATCGTGTGTGGTATAGATCGTTATCATCTTGACTAAATAATAACATCATAAAGAGTTTCTCTGAAAAGCCAACAAAGAAAACCTTACCCTCCCATCGTCCGAAACCAATGGCAATGTGCTGTTAAATGCCTCTCGCGTGGCATCTTCCTATAGTATAACCCAATACACCAAATAAAAAACAGATTAGGCAGTGCATCTCTGACGGAAAATTTCGAAACATACAAATGCATCAACCATAAGAAATCCATTTGCACGATCTGTATGACAGGTCTTCGGCCTTCGTCCCCAATTCACTCCCATCAACAAACAAAATTTGATAAAAGTAAAAAGAAGGAATTAGGGGAGGAGAATGTTGTTCCATACCCTCAGTTTTTCCAAAGCTTGTGGAATTGCAGCAAATCCCTTCCAAGAGTACCGATTTTTCGCCTTCCTGGAAAGAACCTAAAGCAAATGACCCAGGCATAACCGTCAGTTTAGGAACCAAACTATCAAACTTACGGAAACAAGGAGTAGAAAAGGTTTTACCCCGACGCTCTCAAGAACGTTGACGATATCATAGATCCGGCGCCTCTCAACACCTGCCAACTCGAAATAAAGACTAGATCATCCATGAAACACATAATACACAAGAAATCACCAACTCTGGAATTTACCGAGTCGGCTGGCAGCCTCATCCAAACCAACCAAATCAACACCTTCCCGATTGTACAGCGCAAGAAAACTGCAACAAACCCATATCGATGTAAGGCCCAACATTGTACACTGCAAAATCAAAAGATCGAAAAAGAAACGATCGATCGATCGAGAGAGAGAGACTTCTGGCACAAGAGGCCGAGAGACTTGTCCTTGCGATTGTAGTTGTAACGGCGACAATGGAAATCCTTCAACGAAGAAGACGACGACATCTCCCTGTGCAGACCACCAGAGAGAAAGAGAGAGAATATTAATAATAACCGTGGGTGAGGGAGAGAAGAGAGAGGGCGCGCGAGGGGACGGAACCGTTAAAAAGATGTGTGGCGCGTCCACTAATTCAAAAACTCAGGCTCAGAAACAGAGAGTATCAACAGCGAGCGGGAGCCCCGCATTCAAATCGCGACTCAGAGCGCGGCCTCGGCTTTCATTCACGTGCTCATCTTGACCTCTCTTTGGGATGGATTTGATGCTTGACTGATGCAATGGCCAATACACCCATAAATTTCAAATTAACACCACCTGAGACTCGGGTTAGTCAGGGGTGTTTCGGTAATATGGAGGATAGTGGCAAGTGAGAGAGTTGCAGAGAGATGGAAGGTAGTGCACCCATTTAAAGCAAGGGTATCATACATCCTGTATGTATTGTTTAAATTTGGCTTGGCTTTGGGGGCAAATCTTGGGTGCGTTTGATTTATATGCATCATTTATGAACATCACTAATTTACTGTTACGGGTGGCAATTTCGTGTTTGTCTGTGTCGTATCAATTCCTCTTGATACCAAAAACAGGTCAACCATACTCTTAGATCACTTTGGATGGTCTTGACCATGTAAAATACATTCTAATAGACATGGTCTGTTCGGAATAAGTTTGACGGTTTCAATCGGAACTGAACTGAGCTGGGAATTATATAGAGCTGAAGCCAGAACAAAAGACCATCCTATTCAGTTTTGGTTCTCCTTTTCATGGAATCGGAACCAACCTGAAATTGGAACCCATGCCGGTTTTATACTTTCTTTATTTTCTTTAAAATTTAAAATTTTCAAATATCTTTGCCAGTTCTAGGAGGTTTAAGGCTCAAACTGGAACTTGTCACGTCTGCATTTTGAGTCACGTTCAAGTATTCATGTGTTGTGTTTCATATGTAAACGATCCAAGTGAATCGAGCAGTGTTTGTGCTTGTCTTTGGTACTCAGTCAAACAAGAGCAAGACTTACATGAACCCCTCCTAGCTAGAGACGGCAAACACGACTACTAGTTCAAATAATAGGTTAGTTCTACAAGTTCCTTCATGAAATAAATTTGTAACCCAAAATAATTTCTTTAATAGCACATTAGCAATGAAGCTGATTTCCGACATGAATCTGCCTGACCCCAGTATTCTTATTAAATACATAAATGTTACAAGCTCGGTTGAGTTGTGTCTAGTCACACATTGTTGGTTCATCTGAGTTCATGCAGCTATGCCAAAATGAGCATGAACAAACTTAGCATGATCATACTGGTCTCAAGGGGTCCTACATAATATATATAATAAGGTTTAATTCATGATTTGACATTTAAAATGAAACCATTAGAACTAAAGCAATCCATGCACAGACATATTCGAAATTAACACTTCTCTATCCCATGTCGTTTCACTTTCCAAATTTCCAACTTTTCGAATCATAATTGCTATTGTCACATATCTTTTATGTTTGATACACATTTTCCTTAAAATACCCCAGATGCCATCCCTCCCCTTTCTCTTTTTTGTAAACGCACACCCCACCGCACGATTTCAGCATTGTTCTCAATAGCTTCCGCCAACCGTTCGGGGTCCTCTTTCAAATATTTCATGCACTATTGGTTTATATTCGACATTTAGAAAAGAAAACAACAAAATTGAAAAACCTTACAAACTCTTGAAAAGATGAACATTGCTTCTTACTAAATTGAAGAAGGAAAAGAGAAGAAAATCCATTATATTTGAGGTTAGATGATTCATTTGAACCCGTAGATTTATAAGTAATCATGTTGTTCTTTTGGCATTTTTAATTGATGGCTTTCAACTGTTTCCTATCAATCCTGTCAAATTCACAAGGGCTTTTTAGTTGTATGCACATATTGGTGGTATTAGTTCCATTTTAACAACAAACTTTAGGACTAAAATAAAATCTATGTTTCTGCACGAATCTTTATATATGTATAGTGATTCTATCTTACATACCTGTGGCACATGCATGCATATCTATGTATTCTCATGCCTTTGAAAACATCAGTATTATTTAAACAGTTATAAGAGTTTAAATACAAAAGGGAAACCTCTCAAAAAGCAAGGGAAATGCATGAGTATTTATGTGTCAAAAGTTGCATATATATGAGACTAAATTATAGGCACACTATAAAATGCATAATGCAAAACAGAGGGTCCCAATCAAATAAATGCAATGCAACCAACTTATTTTTATAACGATGGCCTACTAATTTTACATTGTGCATTTGGTGTGCTTTCTGTAGTCATGAGCAGGTACATATTGCACATATATATATATATATATATATATATATATATATATATATATATATATATATATATATATTTGTGTGTATGAGAGGTTTTTTTACCTCTTATATACGTATACTCATGCATTTTCTTTACTTTGGTTTGAGTATAACTGTCATTTTAAAAGTTATAAACGTTTAAAAAAAAAAATGACAACTTACTACTTACGGTCTTAAAAGCAAATGAGAATCTATGAGTATTTGTGTCAAAGGTTAAATGCCCCATTCTTATATATACATATATATAAAAGAGAACTAGATCCTTTCTACTTCTCACATGATCACTCATCTCAAACCCATTACTTTTTTTGTGGTTTAAATATAATTTATAAAAATAAAAAAAATTCAAAAAAATAGAAAACAATATTATTCTACTCGTACCCCAAAACAATAAACAAAAACGTAAGTGAACAATATCACTAGTAGGCCAATCACTCTCTCACTCACACAATACCCTTACAGTGCCCCTCTCACTTATCAGAAACTCATTTAAGGCACCATTCTGAGACTGTCGAAAACATAAATTTTCAGTTGATGTCCGAAGCCTCCATTCAGAATATAAGGTTTTAGGCAATCGGCATTCCATGATAAAGTTATCAAACTTTGTCGGATGAAGAGTCTAAGAGTCTAAAGATGACGCTAATGCCAAATCATCAAATTTGGGCACAAAAAGGTTACCTTGTTTGAGTGGCTATTTGGTTGACAGCCTCACTTGATTTCATAAAGACCTTGATGGAGACAAGGTACTTTAGGGACATTGTTTGAGAAACTGGAAGACCCAAAACCTTGGTACCCAATCAAATCTAATTGCATATATGGGACAAAACCTGATGTTCTGAAGAAATTTAATTCATTTTGTACAAGGTTTTAGGAGAATTGGACCTTGAATGTTGGTACTCGCAGTTCTAAGTTTTATTGTTTATCAAACAGGAACATATGATTGATGCGAAAGTGTGATTCTATAATCTCAATTGGATTAAAAAACTTCAGCATAAGGGAAAAGATGGGCAACAAGAAGCGAACCCAATGGCTTTGCATGAAAACCCAAGCATCTCCTCTCTCATGTTGCTACTTGCCTCAAAAGAAAACGCAATGTTAGTACCCTTACAAATCAAGCACAGAACCATGGTTCCTAAAAATCATAATTACAAGCAAATATGGCTCTAGGCCTATAATTCTAATAACACGGGCCTGACACCACAAATCAAACACACACTCATGTTCTTAATGAAAAGGCTAAATTCAAAGATTTATTGGAATTGAAAAACTAACATATAAATTTCAACCACCAAATCCTCTCTTCAACACAATAACCTAAATAAGCAACGATGGTGGTTCATATGTCATCGGGAAACATTTCAGGCCGCACGTTAGCCTTTTAACCTGTATGCAGCCAACCCCATTTTGGTGCCCTTGAAACAACCCAAAAGGTATCCTCTGTGCAATTTCTTGCAATAACTACTTCATAACTAGAGTACAACTATGATGCAGGAGAATGCACAGATAGATGCAGACATACACACACACACACACAGAGAGAGAGAGAGAGAGAGCTAAATGAAGAAGTGAATACATGGAGTTCTTTCCCTTGAACGATAGAACTTGAAAGAAATAGAAATATAGGCTAAACCATGAAGAGGAAAAACTGATCGGATAGCAGTTGGATTTTCCTTTTATTTTGATATTTCAGGCTATTATTTTAAGCTCCGGTGATCTCAATTATGTCCATTGCAATCTCTTCATCCACACGAAGCTACAAACGTAGCCGGAACTACTCAGGCAATGTACGTAACCCAACTAATGCAATCAGCAAACCAACATTGTGCAGAAGGGTTCCACAAGATGCTTCTTAAAACAGAAGATGCATTTTCGTCGACTATCTTAATATAAAAGCTCATCATCAAAGTACAACTGCTGATATTCGTGTTCAACACATGTACTCTTTGGAAGAAAATTGACCATGGAAGGGCCACATTGCATTCTCCAACACATCATGAAGGATATTCTAGTATTTCCAAACAATCTGTCATCAGAATAAGAAAATGTAATCAATGTAAGAAAAACTATACAAAAAATCATATATAACCAGCTCTGCGAAAGGGACATAATCTCGTACAACTATAAAGACTACAATGGTGCACAAACATGTGTGAGACTCATGAAGGAATGAAGGATTCCATTGAAATTAATATTAAATTATATCTAGGATCAACTTTAAGTATGTATTGCCTCCGTTATTGATAAGTTAAGAAAACATATTCAAGATGAAGCACTTAAGAGTATCTTATTCGCAAATGACAATTGTGCTGGTGGATTAGTCTAAGAAAAAAAGAAATTAGAACTGCAGAAGAAAACATTAAAAAAATAAAGACTCAACTTAGTAGAACTATGACAAAATATGTTATACATGACAAAATATGCTATAATATGCAGTTTGATCATTTGATTCCTACAAGCAATATGAAAATTAAAATTACACATTGCATCCCAAAAAGGAAAGTTTGAAGTACCTAGAGTCAGTTTTTTTATACAACAACAACAACAACTAAGCCTTTTCCCATACTAGACGGGGTCGGCTATACATGAACTAATGCAGGTTGGTTAAAATGGAAAGGTGTATTAAATATCTTATTTGACAAGAAGATACAATTAAAGTTAAAAGGTAAATATTATAGCAACAAATAGACCCACTATGTTATATATTGCAGAATGTTAGGCATTTAATCATCAACATATGCAAAAGATGAATGTGGTAGAAATAAAGATGCTGACATCAACGAGTGGTTATACATGGAAAGACCGTATTAGTAATAAGGTTATTAGAGACATTTAAAATGATACCAATAGAATAAGGAAAAATCGCTTAAGATAACCTAAACATGTGGAAGGGCGGCCAGAGGAAGCTCCGATAAGATGTGAAACTGAATGGTGAAAATTTTAAAAGAGGAAAAGAAAGACTACATAAGTGTTGGAAGGAAATAATAAAGAATAATCTAGCTTTTATCGACTTAAGTGTTAGTACGACACAAGATCAAGAAACAAAGAATCCATGTAGCTGACCTATCTAGTATGGGAAAAGGCTTAGTTGTTCTTATGAGATGGGTACTGGACATATAATTTCGTTGAAATAAGTGAACTTTTTCTCACTCTCTTCAAAGACCTGAATTGCAGTCAGTTACACCTTGTTTCAAGAGTGATTTGATGTACTCAAGTACGATGGGATCTACCATAAAACTCGACAGAATACATACTGCAGAACACTAGAAATAATTTGTTTAAACATTCTTTTAGATAAAGTGAAATGATTTAAAATTAAAGATCCCATCTTTTTTAGCTTATTGAGGAAAAGATAGTATGATGAATTCAAGGACAGATTCTAAATGTCAATTTTTTGAAAAATTGCATGACACAATGTTTTAGAACACGAGTGTGCACCATACATGGGTTCATAAGATAATTCTATCTTCAGTTTTTTAGTTAATTATAAAAAGCAAGTAAATGGGACAAGATAAAACTCAATGGCAACTGAAAAACCCTTAGTTTATCCCTGTTAAGAAGGACTAGGTCCGCCATGGCCATAACCTGACCTAACAGCTAGTTTTTCTAGACATTGGGTCAGTCAGCTGGTAGTGACCAACATCCACAACTACTATTTTAGTAGTTGGATGCTGGCCAATGTCTCTTTACTCCCTAGATAAGCACCTTAAGTACTGTATTGTAAAGTAAGCCTGTGTGGCTAGACTTTATGATTTGTCTTTAGTTATTCTATAAAGATTTTGTTCTTTGCTGAGTTGCTTGGATCACTTGTGTGGCTGATTGCTTGCCGATACGATAAGAGATTGTTGTTAGACCTCAAGGAAGCACTTGAAGGTGTTGTATTGCTGTTGAAGAACCTCAATATTATTACATGGTATCAGAGCTGAATCGCTATTGAGATTGGATTGAGAAGCGGGCCACATAAGAGAAAGCACTCACGAGAAGAGGAAGTCACTTGGCTTTAGCTGGAAATTGCTATTTGAAGTATTTTTCATTAAGTTTCAAGTGTTGATTAAAGAATCCCAAGGGCCACATAAGAGAAAGCACTCACGAGAAGAGGAAGTCACTTGGCTTTAGCTGGAAATTGCTATTTGAAGTATTTTTCATTAAGTTTCAAGTGTTGATTAAAGAATCCCAATGAAAGAAAAAGAATTTAACTTTCGTTTTGACTAGTTCAAATTATAAGACATGGGCCCAAAATATGAAAAATTATCTATATTTTAAAAAATTATGAGGTTATGTTAGTGATACCAAAATAGAACATCAATTAGATCCACTTTGAAACAAAAGAAAAAATATGAAGGATGACACAAAACACTCTTATGGATACTTGTGAATAATGTGAGTGATCATGTGCGGGACACGGTATATGATTTTACAAATACTAAGGATGCATGGGAATATCTAAAACGAGCTCATGTACAAAGTAATGTAGCACACAGAGTGACTCTACGGGATTGGCTTCAATCATTTCGATAATGAAAAAAGAGAATGAATGAATATTATAGTGAATTCTCTAATATATGGAACCAACTTTGATCTAATGAAAAGAGACGTACATAATGCCAAGATGCAACACAGTGCAAACAGACTTTATCTATAAATTCCTTAGAAGTCTAAGAGAAGAATTTGAAGGAGTTAGATCTACTCTAATACATCAAATTGCATTTTCAACAAAGGAAGAAGCTCTTAGAGATCTCCTTATGGCTGAGACAACGATCAAAGAAGCAAAAATACAAAGAGACTCGATGCTTGTTACTTTCGGACCAGGAGCAAATATACGACCCTATCATCCTCCACACTTAAAACCAGATGAACAAAATGTTACAAAAAAGGAGGTAATTTGTTTTTATTGTAAATAATTAGGACATGTTATAAAATATTGTCCTAAAGCAAAGAAAAGAGTTATTGCGGTTGATGAGAAAGGAGACCAGAACTTCACTCTCCGTGAACTTCAAGACAAAATAAAACAAGTTGAAAAACAAATTAAAGAAAAGGCATCCATCAGTGTTGTGTGTTCTACCCATTCTGGTAAAACGATAGGTATGAAATTATGGTTGATTTTGGATCCTCCTTCCACGTCACATGTGAAGAGAACCTTTTAAACACATGCACATACAAAAAAGTTTGTTTCATATGTTTTTACTTATAAAATTGAGAATCTTCAAAATAAAAGTCAGTTTAAAAAATAAGTATGGTTTCAAAATTAAACTTAAACTTATTTTCAATATCACAAAGTTCTGATAATTGATGTGTGGTCACCTTCTCATCAAATGGTTGCTATAGAGGATCACCTATCGAAGAAGGTGATTAGATGTGGCCATAGAGAAGGAGGATTATATGTGATGGACTACCTACACAATCAAAATATTGAATATTGTAATGTTTTATCAAAAGATATACTTTTATGACACAAGAGACTTGGTCACTTGAATATACAAAAAATGTATGAATGCCCTTCAATTGGAATTAAAAAAGTGAAGACTTTTTTTGCAAAGATTGTTCTCTTAGAAAAATGAAATGTCTTCCGTTTTCATAAAGAGGAGTTCTGTACATGTTATGTCTAAAAGAGGAGTCTCTTATTATGTAATTTTTGTTGATGATTTTAGATATACATGAACGTATCTATTGAAAGCCAAATATGAGGTACTTAAAAACTTTGTAATTTTTCATAACATTGTTAAAAACCAATTTGATTCTAATGTCAAAGTATTCAGGTTTGATTTTGGTGGTGAGTTTACTTCCAAAGAATTTGAAAACTATTTTAAAAGGAATGAAATTCTTTATCAAACATCATGTACTAGAACCCCTCAACAAAATGGAATTGCAGAATGTAAGCATAGACATATAGTTAAAACTGCTAGAACCTTATTAATATCTAGTAATGTCTATAAAAATCTATGGGTTGAAGCCGTTATGATAGTTGTATATCTTATAAATAGAATGCCTTCGTTTGTGTTACATAATACTTCACCCATTGAAAAACTATTAAAAGTTGCCCCTAACTATTCCTATCTAAGAGTATTAGGGGTATAAATAAGAAGGGATATAGGTGTTATGATATCAAAAATGACAAACTTTATGTATCTAGAAATGTTCAATTTCTTGAAAAAGAATATTACTATAACAATGATACTACTGAATTTGTTGATAACCTTATATATTCTTTTATGATTGATATATTAGATAGAGTGGAATAGGAAGGGGATAAAGAGATTCAGAATGATGAACTTCAATATTCTAGAAACATGACTGCACTATTTGAGAGGTATTACACTCTACGAACCTTAGAAACTCCTCCAAGAGGATCAACTAGAGAATCAAGACCTCCTGAAAGATTTGTCTCATATAACACTTTTTCACCAGCACACAGAGCTTATTGTCTACACTTAAAGAACCTAAAACCTTTAAGGAGGATCAAACCTCTCATCACTAGATTGATGCTATGAATGAAGAATTATATGCCTTGAGTAAAGCACAAACTTGAGAATTAGTTGACCAACCAAAAGGAAAAAAGCTTATAGGTTGTAGATGGGTATATAAAATTGAAACAAAAAGTGATGACACGTTAGAAACATATAAAGCTCGATTAGTTGTGAAAGGGTATGCACAAGAATATGAAATAGATTGCGAAGAAACATTTGCTCTCGTACCAAGAATCACTACAGTGAGAACCCTTATTGCAATCACTGCTGTGAAAAATTGGAACATATTTCAAATGGAAGTTAAAGATGCCTTTTTGAATGAATTGTTAAAAGAAGAAGTCTATATGGAACCCGGTCTTAACATTCCTAACAACCAAGTTCTTTGACTTAAGAAAGCTCTATATGGACTAAAACAAATACCTAAAGCATGGTCTAATAAAGTAAATGAGTTCATGACTAAACATGGATTTGTTACATGCTATACAAACAAACAATAAACACGTGGAAACTCCAGAGGTATTCAATCAAAAAATGAAATTTCGAGACGGAGAGCCACTACCATATCCTACTCCATATCGACAAATGGTTGGAGCCTTGACTTATTTGACTATCACTCAAACTGATATTTTCCATGCGGTATACATAGTAAGTCGATTTCAATATGCACCCACTACGGTTCACATTAGATATATTAGAAATACTATGAAAAAAGGAGTTCTCTTACCTTCTTCATCTTCTTTAAAATTAATTGCTTACGCTGGTGCTGATTGGGGAGGTGATGTCAATGACAAACATTGTACAACAGGTTTTTGTGTTCTTAGGTGTCTCCCTCATTTCATGGAAGTGCAAGAAATAACAGAAGGTGTCACTCTCATCTACAGAGGCAGAATACAGAGCGATGATTACTACTACAACAGAATTGACATGGCTTGGACAACTCTTAGGCGACCTATATGTAAAACTGGAGGCTACATCTCAAATGTACTGTGACAACAAGAGTGCAATGTACATTATCCACAACAATAAGTTTCATGAGCGCACAAAACATATAGAGATGGATTTGTCATTATGTTTGTGAAGAATATCTGCAAGGACACTTAGATCTTCAATTTCAATATGCTCAAACCAAGTATCAACTTGCTCATATTTTCACTAAATCCCTTCCAACCCCACAGTTCCAAGGACTGATTAGCAAACGGTCAATCGTCGCCTTGTCAGTTTGAGGGGGGTGTTAAGAAGGACTAGGGCCGCCAGGCCCTGACCATAACCTGGCCCAACTACTAGTTTTTCTAGCCATTGGGCCAATCAACTGGTAGTAACCAACATCCAATGGGCCAACGTCTCTTTACTCCCTATATAAGCACCGTAAGAGTTGTATTGTAAAGTAAGCCTGTGTGGCTAGGCTTGTATGATTTGTCTTGAGTTATTCAACAAAGATTTTGTTCTTTGCTGAGTTGCTTGGATCACTTGTGTGCTTATTGCTTGCCAATACGATTAGAGATTGTTGTTAGACCTCAAGGAAGCACTTGAAGGTGTTATATTGCTGTTGAAGAACCTTGATATCATTTTGGCTTTGTTTGTATAGAAATTAGCAAGGAGAAAAAAAACATGAATGCTTCTTCCTTCTCCATCTCAAGTTACTAATCTCTCTATGTCTATTCCTCAAGCACGTAACTTTCCAACATACTCCAATGCAACAGTGAAAGAAACATAGGATTTATCAAAGAAGAAAATCTTCCAAGAAAATTAAAACCGGGCATTTCAACACATATTTTCAGTACTAATTCTAACTTTGAGTTGTTAAACTTAAAAGTTAAAACAGTCATCACTCCTAAATTGTCTTGAAAAACTCATTTAGCTTTCCAACTATTCATATAGTCCTTTGGGGATGCATTGTTTCTGCATAACACATTCTTCTTGCATAATATTCAACAAACTTGGATGATTAAAGTTGGCCTTACTATTTTGGGTTCTTGCCATGCATTCAATGGATAATGACGCTGGTATTTGTTCCACTATGCTATCTCTCATAGGACAAACATCAGCTCATGCTAGTACATGATGAGTGAATGATATCCATTCTCAAGAGAGATGCTTGAGATTACACTAAGTCGGGTGATCCTTGAGTTGTAAGAGCCTGGAGAATTTATTGCATATAGACCTCTTCCTGTAATTCACCATGTAAGAAGGAATTATTGATGTCTAGGTGGTGAAGAGGTCAATGATGAATAGCGATCATGGCACTTAAGCAAAGTGAACAAAGCAATCTTGGCCACTTGAGAGAAAGTATTTCAATAATCGAGAAATTTGAATATCACATTGTATCCTTTTGCCACTAAGCGGGCCTTTAGACGGTCAACATTCCCGCATTAGGACCAATCTTGAAAGTATAGACCCGCTCGACAACCAACGATCATTTTGCTAGAAGATAAAGGCATAAGTTCCCAAGTACCACTAGAGTGTAAGCCGATCATTTTGTCAACCATATGTAGCCGACGGGGTGAGATAAGGCTTCACTTGTAATAGGCTACGACTAGAGCCGCAGAAGAGGCATGACCCCCACTCTGTGCCGCCCCGGCTGTAATAGGAAGGAGATAAAACGCATACATAACTCAAATGACAAGCATAATGGCCTTCTTACTGGTTCCGGTATGACATGGCTGAAAATGCTTTCTCTGCATGTGGCTCACTCATGGGCAATACAACGAGCATGGTGACAATCTAGATTTGGCTTTCTAGAAGATGAGTCTTTAAGCTCATTTGCTCCGTTGGAACCTTGGTTACGGTGGTGCTACATCATCAGAAAGTACGGATTCAAATCGTTAACAGTGATTATAAATCAACTTAGAATCCATTAGCCTATTATCAGCCATGGGTTACTGAGGAGGCATCGAATTTGTTGTGGGTGTAGTCTCTGGTTGATATATGAAGCACATGGAAGAGTTGAGATATGCATGTAAACAAGGACAGCATTGACCTAAAAGGGATAAGGACCCTCTTGAGGGAGCTGAAATAAGCGCCATGGAGTTATCGGCGATGTAAAATCATCTTATGGAAGTAGATGAGCGAGAAAGGATGAGTATCGAGCTGAAGCTCAACATGCGCTCAGTTGCGGAAAGATATGACCCGTCGACGAAATTGCGATCGGAGACGTCTAGCATAGCGATGGGCGTAAACTTAAACATGTAGCAGAAATATTTGACCGAAATGACTTTGTGTTAGGGATTTAGCGACCAATATGGGTAGTAAGGGTTAAGTATAAGTCTCGATTAGCTGGTTAGTTATGTGTTTCAATGAACATGAGTATATGTAGATTGGTTTGGACTTGAAGAGGAAGAGAATTAGAGCTTCGAAGAGTAGGAAACAAGAGTGGGAATGATAGGCTACTTGAGTTTAAGAACAGATGGAAGACAGATTATGCGGTTGATTAGGTAGCTGATGTAAAAAGATTTAGATTTGCATCACATTAAATAGCAGTACTTAGTTGGAGCTGATAGGAGCCGTAGAGTGACAGTCGATTTCGATCCATAGGTGTTAGAATAAGAATCTTGATACGAGTACATCATTGAGACACTTTATGGATGTATGAGCGCACTTGATGATTGGTGTAAGAAGAGCGACATAAAATTTATAAAACCATTGAAAGAGTAGAAAAATGGTGGGACCTGCACATAAATGGCACTTTTATAGTGGAACTCACCCGTGTCTTATTTGCACAGAAAAATAGGCTACAAATTAGTACTACAATTGCGTAGGAACAACCCACCTTGTACCGCAGGGAAAAACCACGGGAAAAATCAGAAATGATTTTTCATTATATCAATAACTTAGATACTGATATAGGAAAATCTACGCTCTGCATAGAAGATTCTAATAATAGTATTGGTTTAACCCAAAGTAGAAATAATATGACTAAGACACCCAAATATACGTATGGACTAAAACAAAGAGAGCAGTATGAATCATTCTAATATGATCTTTACTTTCGGGAAAAGAACTACGTAGAATGTTTTCCTAATTAGCAGACTTACACTCTAGGGTTGACACTTTAGAAAGGCTCAGGGGCGATGACTACGTAATTAGTGTAGGTTGGGATGTCCCAGCGTTGATGAATACATCATTCGGATGGCCCGGAAACGACAAAGTCTCTATGCAATAGGAGATCTTGGTATGGTAAAAGTGATACAACCACGTCAAGATGCTTCTCAGCGTCCGTCCTGTGAAATCGTGCTGCCAATTTGCTTGATTGTGAACAACAAGCTGCACAAGAATAGAATCATTAGCAAAGATAACCACAGCAATGCATGGAGCAACGACTGAGTTTGCTAAAGGACCATCAAAGTTGCCGTAAAGGACAATTTGGCACAAGACTCCATTTTGACTTTTCAGAATTTAAAGGTACCCATAACTTAGGGAATTAGCTTGACCAATGCGTTTGGACTTTCAGCCTTTCTTGAAACATTGGATAAAGTAACACTAAAACAATGTATCTGTATAGGTACAGGTGGGAGAAAATGGGATTTGTTGCAGACGTATGGGTCTCAATCCCTTGAATCAAGAATCGAGGTCCTTGAGATGAAGATTTAGACCCGAAAAAGTCTACGGGATTCTTGGTCTGTATTCTACAAGTGTAGTGGCGTTAGCATGGCATGCCTTGGGGCACGTCTCCCCCAAACTCAGCCCACCCGGATGGTAGAGAGGGAAACCTCCTGGAATGCGGTCAAATGGAGAGCTGACTGGTCAGTCTTCAGGCAACGAGGTGTGAGCGTCCTGCCCAAGGCAGGACATGACTGGTGAGGATAAATATTTATAGAGCCTAATAGGGTGAGATAAACCTTTACAGATAGGTAGGACTGGAGGGTGAGGATCTGCATCTGTTCACGTAGTGCAGGAGTCTGTGAAAAAGGCGAGATGAGGTTGCGAGTTATCTTAACTACTCCCAGGCTGTAGCGAGGAGGAGGTCCGAGCAGGTTGACTCACGGCGGCGTAAGCGCAACTCGGTGGCAGGTGTTGGCCGGCTATGGTGGCGGAAGAAAGCGACATTCTGCTTCACACGCCCGATGGGCTGACCAGGCGAATAGAATGCGCAGCATGGGGCGGTGGGTTACACGCCTTGGCAGCGGTTAGGCGATCAGCCAGGCGATGGCAACCGGCCTAAACCGACCAGATCTTCACGAGCTTCTTGCCAAGGCTGCGTCGTTCTATAGCACTCTAGCTGTAGCGACATTCGGTAGCGACCAGACTCAACGATGGAACAACCCGACGCGAGCTTTACGTTACGTCGGATTCTCTGCCCACTCTCTTCGGTCGTCCGTTCAATCCGTTCTAGAGCCACCTCTTGATTCGTTCTCTTCATTATCACATTCGAAATGTTTTCACAAGGTGCGACTGAGTGTTAGTGGCATTTGGTTGCACGGTCTGTGGTCAGGTCACAGCCAGTGGCAGGCTCTTCTAGTTCTTTGATTATGCAATGTACTGCTACGGAATAAAGCTAAAAAAAAAAAGTTGTCCACTTTTGGGTTTATGTGACTATATTGCAAAGTAAAAGGCTTGAGGAGGAGGAATGCAAGCTACAAATGCAATTTTGTGATCGAATTTATAAGGGATCTTATTCTAGAGTGAAGATCTCATCCTCTTGAGGAAAAAGGACATGGGATTAGCATATGTAATCTTTGTGCTAAATGGCTTATCTTCAAAGAAATGAAGCAAATAGAAAGAGAGGCTATGTGAGAAAGATGCAAAGCCGATGCAAGTTCCTTTACCCTCTCTGGCTCTACAAGTTTTGAACCCTCACCAGAAGTTGATATGTCTTACGATGGGAGCAAGAGAAGAAGGAGACTTGCGAGTGCAATAGGAAAGGAGCATTTAATAATGAGGCAAGAGATCATTTATCATGTGGAAATAGCTAGACTATTCTACTACTATGCTGGTTTGCCATTCAATGTAAGCTAGAAATCCACATTTTGTTGGCGCTACGTTCACGTATGCTGCAAATACTACTCTCTCGAGGTTTTCTTTCACCTAGCTACAATGCTATAAAGAACTTCAATGTTTTCAAAGAGAAAAAAGCACATATCTGATATTACTTCAAGCCATCAAAGACGCTTGGCGAGGAAAAGGTGTGAGTATAGTGGTGATCCATGTGTGTGGTGCACACCTTGAACCTTGCTTTGAAAAATATTTGTGCTCCTAAAAATAATCCAAATAATGAGAGTGTTTATGCTTGAATGTCATTGGATTACTGCTTTGTTGCTGATGATGCCTTTTTCATTAAGAATTTTATCATGAATCATTCCATGAGGCTAGCCATGTATAATCAATTTGTGCATCTGAAGCTACTTTCTATCATTGCTTTGAGACTAGATTTGCCTCCATCATTGTAATGCTTAAAAGGTTAAGAACTATTAAACATGGTCTCTAATCTATGGTCATTAAGTGAAGAATGGTCTCACTATAGAGAAGATGATGTTCAAAAGGCTACATACTATGTGAAAGAAACAATCTTGAATGACCTTTTTGGTGGGATAAAGTTGATTATATTCTAAGCTTTACAAAGCCCATCTATGAAATGCTTCGTTTTGTGACACCGATAAGCCAAACCTTCATTTGATTTATGAGAAATCGGATTCTGTATGATTGAGCAAGTAAACTAGCAATCTATCAACATGAGAAGCGAGTTGAATCAACATTCATCCTTCTATTAAGTGGTGTATAACATCCTAATTTCTAGATGGAATAAAGTTTTACACCACTTCATTGTTAGTTCCTAATATAATTCCCCCACACAAAGATAATGAAATTTGTGAAGGAAGGAATAAATGTCTGCGAAGGTTCTTTCAAGATCCAAAAGAAAGGCTAGAAGTTACAAAAGAATTTGTGAAATTCTCAAGCAATGAAGAACTTAGACAATTTGATTCTTTGGAAAATAGATGGAGTTTATCTCCAAAAGAATGGTGGGTTATTCATGGGTCATCAATTCCTAAGCTTCAAACGATCGCTTTAAAGCTTCTTTCGCAACCATGCTCGTCTTCATGTTGTGAAAGAAATTAGAGTACATATTCCTTCATCCATTCTTATAGAAGAAATAAGTTAAAGCCTTAAAGAAGTGAAGATTTGGTTTTTGTTCATACAAACCTTCATCTTCTTTCAAGAAAGAGTAAGGATTACGTGTAAGGTGAAACAAAAATGTGGGATGTTGGTGGAGATGATTGGGATCCATTTGAGGGAGTCGGAATTCTTGAAGTTGCATCATTGTATCTTGATGAACCAAATATGGAAGCAGTCATTTTTACAGATGATAGTGAAGGAAATATTGAGATCGAGACTGTTGGAGTTTGAAATAAAATGTATTTAGATTCAAAATATTGTGCTTAGAATATGAATTTTGATACAAACTTGTAACTTTTTTGTGTTGATATGAATATGTAATATTCTGTTGAAAATTGGAATGATATTGTTTCATAATTCATTGTATCCAAGTTTGTGTTTGCCTCTTTGTTCATGAACTATGTAATACGAGTTTGTTGTGAGTTTATGTAATATGTAGGAAGACTGCACTGCGAAGTATGTATTGGTCAACTATGTAATACGAGTTTAAAACAGTGCATATCATAATTACTTTCATTTTATTACACCTTTTTCATTGATTTTGAGCTAACTTCATGAAAATCGTTCAGATATTAAGATGGATGTGCGAGATATGCATAGCTTTAAATCTGGTTCATTTGATGTTGTGATTGACAAAGGTCTCTCTATCTCTTCATTAATTCTTTTTGCATATGTTGGTCTTGCTTATATGTTGTTGACTTCATTATTCTGATTTATGATATTCTTGAAATGATGCTTCTTCAGGAACTCTTGATTCTCTTATGGTAAGCACTACAACTGCAATGATGGGGATCACCTTTTATACTGGTTTCAGATCTTTCCTTGCAAATTCAATTGGCGAATTCTGGTATGTGTTTGTTGTTTAATTGTTCTTACTTTGAAGAAGAATATAAATGACATTCTCATAGTTAGAATAAAATTATTCTCAAACACTAGAATGCTCTTTAAAATATAGAATGCTCTATATAATTGTGTGTATATATATATATATATATATATAATTTTTATAATTTTTTAATAGTGGTGTACCCGTACCTTAGTTTTTAATAAAATTGCATACCCCGCACCCGTACCGGGTACCGGTACCGTACCCATATCCATGCAACATAGCTTAAGATCTTTTTATAGAATATTATAGTTTCATCCAAAAGCAAGTCAACATAAGTGATAATTATGAAAAAACAAAGACACCCTCTCCAAAGAAATCTCAGCTGCATAATATTATTTTTTAAGAGAAATATTAAGCTTTACTGAATTGAAGATTATGCCAAGTAAACTATAGGCGGGAGAAGGAAGCTTAGCCAGCATCACCAATCATCCTATTAAACATATTGTAGACACCGAAAATCCCCGCCTCTGGTTCTTAGGCCTGAAGCGAATCTTTTCGTGTGTCTAAGTCGTATTTAAGCAAAAGGGCGTGCCAGCTAGCTTGCTTAAGCTAGCGAAGAAATATTTTGAAATCTAACTTCTATCGTGGCGACTGTGAGCAAGCAAGCTCTTTTCGTCGCAGACCTTCTTGCACCGATGCACAAGGGTCAGTCTGTACGCTTAGAAAATCGAGTTTTAGACATGATAACCTAGGGAAAATGTTTGAGGTGTTCGATTCGAACTGATTTGTATGTTTTCAAATTTTATTTTCACGTGGATTTGCATGTGCCTATATCTTTCTTTTTATCCCTTTTCGGGCCAACTAAGTGTGTGTATGCACACGTGACCTAAGTGGGGCGATTTTGAGCGGGAGTGCGGGGTTTGCTTTGATGCAATATGCGTCCTAACTCGTGGTATGGCGTATATGCAATGCAAACTCACGCAACTCCAAAGGGAAAACCTGAATTGAAAGACAATGCGGAAAGGAAATTACTTAATGTAAATTGCAAAAGGGAAATATGGCTATATCTTAAGAGCGGAAAGGCTCAATTGTGCAAGTGTGTGCCGTATATATATGTAAAGACTATGCATACTGCTGAACCTTAAAACCCAAATCTAAAAGACATAGCCGAAAGGGAAATACTTATAATATATATGGGCCCGAAGGTTGCCAACGTGTGCGTGGGTGTTGTGTGTATATTGAAAGACAACTCACACGACTTGTAAATGTAACCCAAATATAATTGCAATATGGCCTTAACTAAGGTCTTGGGAGTAAGAGCGAAAGCTCAATGTGTGTGAGTGTAGAAATGAAATACTACGCAAACAACATGTAATGAAACCCAAATATAATTGCAATAGGCCTTGACTAAGGTCTTGGGAGTAAGAGCGAAAGCTCAATGTGTGTGAGTGTAGAATTGAAATACAATGCACACGACATAAATGAAACCCAAATATAATTGCAATAGGCCTTGACTAAGGTCTTGGGAGTAAGAGCGAAAGCTCAATGTGTGTGAGTGTAGAAATGAAATACTACGCACACGACATGAAGTAAAACACCCAAAACGAAATTGCAATAGGCCCTTACTAGGGTCTTGAAAATAAGAGCGAAAGCTCAATGTGTGTGAGTGTAGAAATTGAAAGACAACACACACAACTTAAGCAAAACCCACGCAACTTAAATTATATAGGTATAGCTATATCTTAAGGGCTGATTAGGCCCATGTGTGTGTCAAAATCTGTGCACCTAAGAGCGGAACAGGCTCAAGTGCACGTGTTGTGGGTGTGCCAAACCACATTATTACAAGCGGGGGGAGACCGCTCCATTATTACAACCCCGTATCGAATTTAATTAAGCATAAACAAGTCTATAACAAGGACCGAGTTAGGCACTTACGTATAGCTGGTACGGGTGTGACTTGCTTGCGCTTGTCTTAGAGAGTCGCCTTGGGCTGCAAGAGGGAGCTCCTTGGATGGGCGCGGTAAGTGGGTGTGCTGGCCGAATGGAAACAAGTGCAGGCGGGTGGCGCCTTGGCGCTAGCCGAGTGGATGGGGTGCTGCCTTGGCTGGGGTTGGGGCACTTAAGGAAGGAAAGGGGAGCTATTTAGGGGTTGCCAATAAGGCTTGGGGCAGGTCTTAGAGAGAGGTAAGGCGGAGGGTGTAAGGCGCGGCTGGTTTAAGGGAAGAAGGGGCAGGTGGTGTGGCCGGGTGATGCTGGCCGAATGGTGGAAGGTGGCAGGTGGTGGCCGGTTGGATGAGATGTTAGTTAGGTTAAGGGAAGGTGGCGGTTATGTGGCTAGGAATGGAGGGGAGTGGAGAGAAGATGGTGTTGAGATAGGGTACTAACCGGAGTGGAAGGCTGGCCGAAGGGTGGAAGTGGCGGGTGTCAAGGTGCAGCCGAATGGAAGGTATGTTGCAGCCGGTGGCGTGGAGTGGAGTGGTGTTGCTGGAAGTTGGAGGTGGCGGGTTCCAAGAGGGGAGCAGGTGAGAGAGGAGAGGAAGGGCTGAGTTGCCCAAGAATGCATGCAAAACCCGCCCACAAGGGGGGTTTTTTATAGGCTTTTAGTGGGGTCGGTTGGGCTGGTATTGGGGGGTGGTTTAGGGGTATGGTGGTGGTGGTTTGGGGATATGGTGGGCTAGGTATTTAGGTGGGCCAGATATTTATCTTAGGTGGTTTAGGGATATGGTGTGCTAGGGATTTAGGTGGGCTGGTTTAGTGGTTTAGGGCTTAGCTAGGTGGGTTGGGCTTAGGGTGAGGTTTAGTGGAGTGGGTTAGGTGTTTAGGCTAGGATTAGGGTGAGGTTAGGGAAATTAGGCTAGGTTTAGGGAAGTGGGTTAGGTGATTAGACTAGGATTAGGTCGGGTTTAGGGGGAAACGGCTAGGTAAGGTGGATTAGCTTAGGGTTAGGGTTAGGAGCATCCCTTTGCATGACCCATGAACCTAGTTGCATCAAGTTGGTGCAGCCCTAGGTTAGGTGTAGGTGCATACAAGCTTAAACCCACACTCATTAGGCTAACCCACATGATTAACCCAAAACTTGACACAAAAGTCAAGCTTAACACATGTTCACTCATATTTAATCCCCCCATTCTCTCTCATGCCCAAGCTTTCCACGTGATTTTCTTGTGGGTCCCACCTCCATTTATGAGAAGGTGATATGGGCCATGGATGTGGATATTGGATTGGATCTTTGGATCCAAATCCAAATCCATATACATGTTTGGATTTGGATATGGATATATATGGTCCAGATCCGATCTAATTATGATTTCTGACTCCTTCAAGGTGTGTTCGAAACGAACGGTTTGTGTGGGGCCTGACAGCATCAGTACTCCGTCTTACGTTGGGTCTTCGCCAACATTGTCGTCCGCTCCTCTTTTCACCTTCCGGAGATTATTTCGATAGATTTGCTGATAACAGGGGCTTGGATGTCCGAGATTCTAGGGATGAATCTAATGCGAGAGTTGATGTGCCGGGCTCGACATGTGCTCCAGTTCCGGTCTTTCTTTCGCTCTTCTGGTCCTGCTTTCATCAAGCAAAGTCGCTTCGTGGGGTTTCAAAACATCTTTTAAAAGGTTTTAAAACTATATAATACATATTTTAAAACATATATAGTTTAAACATATGTACAGGGTTGCCTGGAAGGCTCCTGGGTTTCCAGACTCAAAATAACCCTTTGGGCCTTTGGGACTGCTTTTGCAAAACAAGTGTTTTGGGAAATTCGTGGGATTTTGGGGTGTTTACACGTATCTCTGAAGCCTTCCTTTTGTCTCTCCATTAGACTTCTTATTGCATCCTGAACACCTAGGGAAATCTATGGGTATCCGATACTATCACTATGTATTTTCATATCATGGGAACGCAATCTAGTGTAGAGATATATGGCAATTACTCATCAACACCTATTATCTTTAGAGTTTCATTCTTCATTTCTACAAGGCTTATGTTGCATTAGTAGGTTTAGCAATAACTCCCACATCTACAGCTGTCTTTCCTGCATGTGAAAATAATTTGGCTCATGGGCAACTACAACCAAAATATGAAAATTACTTAAAACACATTGAAGACGTGCATCCACATTCAATCTGAATGTTGGTTTAAAATATATGTAATGTCAACTTTATGAAACCAACAAGCAATTATTGATATCACTCCTAGCCCATGCATGCCCCAGTTCAACAGTAGTTAACTCAAAACTTTGCATTGATTAGCAGTGCTGCTTCTACCCTCGATTCAAACAAGTGTTCATGGTTAGAAATCTTAGATTCAACATTATCAACAACCAATTCCTTACTAGATGAAGCTTGGTCAATCGTTCCCTTCTCTGAAGTAGAGCCCTTGTTTTTCTGGTTGAATCTGACAACTGTTCTACACAAATTAATTATGTTCCCGCCTCATGATTTGCCCCCATGTGTTCAACTTTGTAGCTTTTCAGTTGAATAATGGAACCAGCTTCTTTCCATTGAACGAGCCAGCACAAAAAACAAAAAAGTCATCTGCAGCCTTTCATTATCTCCAGACTCTCTTGGACCCATTCCCAACACAAACTAGGTTAAAATGATGGATCTGTAGATAGTTATATCTAAGCTGGATCACCCTTGCATTGCCGGTCCCAAGCCCGGATAAAGGAGGGTTGTATTAGGCTTCCGACAACCAGCGTAAAACTTCGTCGGATTTTTATAACATGGATTACAAAAATTATGAGCATTGCTTTGGGGCGTCCCAGCCTAGCGACGTGCTATAGAGCCCGAATGCAGTAATAAGTAAGCAAGAGCCACTACATTTTCGCCCGAATGTAGTGAATCAATTGTAGATAGGGTTCCCACATCATGGACGAGTGTGGGTAAAGAAGTTAGTCCCACTACATTGCCATCCGAATGTAGTGAAAATTTTTCAGAGAGGGTCTCCGTATTTTGATTATGGATGGATGCGGGGGGTAAGGAAGCTAGTCCTAGATAATAAGATTCGTATTGGTTCTTAGAATATCGGAACATTATCCGGTAAGCTAACGGAGGTGGTAGATACTATGATTCGGAGGCTCTATCTTTTTTTCTACAAATAAAGTAATCAATTTGTGTTTATGATAAACCACTCTTATAAGTTATTAAATGTTCATCTCATTTTTTGAAGATTGTATTGACTATAAAGAGATCAAATGCCAAAGTTTCTACGAATACCTTATATCCTACTGCCTCTTTATCGACATGTCCATTTAAGTCTCCTCCTAAACAAATCATCTCCCTTTGTGGAATCTTTTGAATCACCTTATCTAACTCTTCCCAAAAAGTTGTCTTTATACTATCTTCTAGTCCTACTTCGGGTGTATAAGCACAAACTACATTCAAAACCTCTGCTTCTAACACTAATTTCAACATCATAATTCGATCACCATATTGTTGTATGTCTACTACACTATTCTTTAAATATTTATTTATGATAATAACAACTCCGTTTTGAATCTTATTATCTAGGACTAACCTCCTTACCTCCGCATTCGTCCGTATTAAAAATGTTATTCACTATATTCAGAAAGCAATAGAGGATAAAATGAGAGAATATCGTTTAAGATGGTTTAGACATATGGAAAGAAGACCAAAAGAAGAACCTTTAAGAAGGTATGAAAACTAGATTTTGAAAGTATTAAAAGAGGTAGAGGACGACCACAAAAGTGTCAAAAAAAATAATAAAGAATGATCTAGCTTATTGTGAGTTAATTGCTAACATCATGATAGGGCTCTGTGAAAACAAAGAATCCATGTAGTTGACCCCGTCTAATATGGATTTCTACTCTTTAGAAAAAATTGTTGTTGTATACTCACCACCGGAATCCAATCTCAAAATTTTAAGAGTAGTGTTTAATTGATTTCTAATCATTGTGAAATTTCAAAAAGTTTCTAAAGACTTTGGATTTATGTTTCAAAAGATATATCCAAGCATATCTACTAAAATCATCTATGAAAATCATATAGTATCCTACTCCTTTAGATACAATATGAGTCAGTCCCCAAACATCGGAGTGCAGCAACTCAAAAGGCTTACTTACAATAAAATTGCTTTCACCAAAGGATAAACAATGCAACTTTTCAAGAATACACTTTTTGCAAACAAAATCTTTGACTTTATTATTATTCAACAAAGAATGGTTACACAATTTGTTCATATCCAAGTGACTCGATTTTTTGTGCCAAAAAGTTAGTTATAAACCATACCACAATTTTCAAAATTTGGCACAACCAAATTTTATTGTGTTCTTCAAGTAAAAAAGGACCTTCACGAATAATTTAAAATGAAAGATCTCGAATTGCTCACTTATTTTTTAGGAATTGAAATTATAAATAGTGATAGAGGATATTTTATGTATCAAACAAAATTTGCAAGTGATATTGTTAACGGGTCAAGACTAACTGATGAGAAAGTAGATACACCAGAAATCCTTGGAATAAAACTAAGAGCAGCGAAAGGAGAGAAACTGAAAAATCCAATACCATACAGGCAACTGATAGGGGTATTGACTTATCTCTCTATCACTCACTCTGACATATCACACGTTGTTCACACTTCCAACCAGTTTCAGCAAGCTCGTACCAGTACTCACATGAGTGCCGTAATGAGAAATCATATACATTAAGCACTCTATAGATAAGAGGGTGTTTCTAACTTCTTCATCTTTCTCTTGACTTAACTGTATATATTGATGTTAAATGGGGTGGAGACACTCCACCACCGGTTTTTGTGTATTTCTAGGTGAGTCTTTCATCTCTTTGAGATGCAAGAAGTAACAAAAATGTCTCTATCTTTCATAGAAGCAAAATAAACTACTGCTACTGAGACTTCATGGATTGAAGAGGCACTAAGAGATACTATTATGCTTTGTGACAACAAAAGTGTCATATCCACAGCATCTAAACACCTTTCATGAAAGAACCAAGCACATCGAGATGAATTGTCACTTTGTTAGAGAGGAATGCTTGAAGAAAAGATGACTCTATGCTATGTTCCTTCGAAACTTCAACTTGCAGATTTCTTTACCAAATCATTGTCAGCTCCAAAGTTGAATTTTTGTTAGACAAACTTTCGGTATACATACTGTAAGCCGACCCCGTCTAGTACGGGAAAAGGCTTAGTTGTAGTTGTTGTTGTTGTAAACTTTCGGTATACATACTGTAAGTTTAAGGGTGAGTGTTAAATGTAATAGAAAACGGGTTACTAAGGCCCTTTGATCTTGGTTCACCTAACCCGAGCCCCAAGGGTCAGGACCATGTGAAAGTTGGCCCCAACTAGCACTTGAGGGCCTCCATCTGCCCCCGAACGGCTCCTCTCTTTCTCCCTCTTAGCTGCTGTAAATTTCATTTCTTGCTCTATAAATAGAGCTTCAACCTTCATTAATAAACATCCTTGTTTTGAGGACATCACCTCCGTTATTTGTTTGATTCTTTGGTTTTTCATTTGACTTAACTTGTGTGTTTGAACACCAAGTGTTTAGTGTATTGATTGTTTGACAATTCTTTAATTGTGATATTGTCATTTAGCGTAGACACGTCAATTGAAGAGTTATTTCTTACAGAATGATCGTGCAAAAACTTGTGTGAGGACTCATAAAGAAATGACAGACTCTTTTAAAGTTAGTATTGGGTTACATCAAGAATCAACTTTAATTCCATATTTATTTATATTGGTCGTTAATGAGTTAATAAAACATATTTAAATGAAGTACATTGGTGTATGTTATTTGCAGATGATATTATGTTACTAGATGAGTCAAAGGAAAAAGTTAATAAGAATCACAAGGAAAGTTTTAAATACTTGGGTAAGTTTTTCAGAGTGATGGAAAAATTGATGGAGATGTTACATATAAAATTAATACAGGTTGGTTAAAATGATGGGACATGAGGTATTTCATGTAACAAGAAGATACCATTAAAGTTGAAAGGTAAATATTATAGAGCAACAATTAGAATTGTTATGTTTTATGGTTTTTATTAAAATGAGACATGATAGGAGACAGGCTACTAAGACCTGTCAGACTTGGACTAACTGGCCTAGCCATTAAGGCCAGTTAGTGTTGCTGGCACCAACTAGTCGTTGGCATCCCCATTTCCTTTTCTTCTTCTCTTCAATCCTTCTTCCTTGCTCTACAAATAGAACTCTTCTATAAATCAATTAAAAGCAATAATTAAAGTCATGTCTGGCTGCATTGTATATAGATTTGATCTTTAATAAAATGGATTTAGTACATGTTTATTTACATGGTATCAGAGCTTAATTGACAGTAAGACGGTGATCGACTCTATGTGACGATTGAGAGAAATGATAGTAGGGTTGAGGGTCAGGTTTGCTTGGGTCGCGGTGGACACAAACTTTGGTCGGTAGCGGTTGTGATTGATGTATGACGACGACATAGTCGCCGAAGGATCTGGCAAGAATGTCGTGATCACCGACGTGGTGCTCGACGTTGCAGACAACGATTCCCTCCGGGATGGAGTGAAGCGAGAGGACGTTACCGATGGAGAGGGTTGCCTTCTTGCTGTAGTAGATGAATTGGCCGGTGTAAATGCCCTAGACAACAATGAAGAGCTCCTTCTGGTGCTTGTAGCAGAATGGGTGGCAAAAGATGATGCAGGCGAGCAGGGCACCCCTCCCTGGGTCGTGAATGATCTATGTCACCATCCGCTTCAGGAAGTCATTCCGCTCCCCAAAGTCGAGAGACCGAAACCTCACCGACCCCTTCCGGTGGTGCGTATGCGATCCGAAAACTAAACTTGCACCCTTCCTCTACGCTCTGATCACACAATCCATCTCTCTCGCTCGCTCTCTGGGGGGAATGAGGGAAGATGAAAAGAAAAAGTGAAAAGTTAAGGATGAGGAGAGAGGGGGAGGCGGTGGCCAGGCGGCTCAATTGGAGTTGGTCGAACAAGTCGACGGTGAGTAATGATGAATCATAGGAGTAACAAGGTTTTAGACATGGTGGTAGTTAACGATCGTGAGATGGTGAGGATAGTTTGGGTGGATAGAGACAACGGCAGAAAGGCGGCCATGGTTATTGTTGGTTGCTAAGGAGGGGTTGTTTGTCCCCTTTAGAGCAAGTGAATGTGAGTTGTTTGTGATTGACGGTGGTGTTGTGATGGTTGTAGTGGTCAATGGCTTTAAGCAGTTGGGGACGATAGTGATGCAATTTGGTTGGCCAGAGACGACGACGACGATGGAAACTTTGGCTTGGGCTCCTTCGACGGAGCGTCCTGCTTCTAGAGAATGTCGTAGGAGGAGAGAAGCGAGAGGGAGCGGTGTTGCTGTTCATCCAGACCACGGAGTCCCAAGGAGATTCGTTTACTACGCAGTTAAGGGGACACATTTATATATAGTCGGGCCTTGGATCTAGACCCATTTTATGTTCACTAAGGTCTTTGTTGATCTTGGATCCAAACCCAACCTATGTCCGAACCCAATTTAATCATGCTTGGTATTCAGATTCAAGTTCATCCAAGGGTGCTCTTTCCAACTTGTTTGTTTTTAATATTGATTGTATAAATTGTTTGTTGGCATGTTTAGAGGAAAAATATATTACAACATTTGAATGATTTCAAGCTTGACTATTGATTAGATAAAAAATATATTTGTTGAAAAATAATAAGTCATATCTTCCTGTATAATTGAGATCTATGTTGTTGGACTTTTGTTGAAGACCTTTGTGATTAAGGTGCTTCATGTTGTTGGCCTTTTGCTGGAAATCGATTAATGTTTAAAGATGGTCTTATTGTTATTTGAGAATTAAAACTTAGTTGTTAAATGAATTGGAAAAATGTTTGTTGATAATAAGTTACATCTATTTGTATGACTAAGATTCATGTTGTTGGCCTTTTCTTTAAGACCTTTATGATTAAGGTGATTCATATTGATAGCCTTTTGGTAAAAATTAATTGATATTTAAAGATGCACTTATTGTTATTTGAGGGTTTGTGATCTTGATAACTTTAAGGTTACTTTTCATGAGATTATAATCTATGTTTATTGGCCTTTTGTTGTAGATCTTTATGATTAAGATGCTCCATGTTATTGACCTTTTGGTTGGAGAGTAATCAATATTGAAAAAGCACTTATATCTTGATTAGCTTGTATTTGATAAAATTGTTTTAAGAGAATTGTGAGATAAACTCTATGAGACTTTTGAAAAACATGAAGTTGATCCCTTTGACTTGCTTTGATCTTCTTAATGGATTGTCTTATTTTTGGAACCATAGAATCACTTTTGAGTTTAAAGGATATTTAAGCGTCTTGGGATTGTATGTATGAAGGTTTTGAGCTTTGCCTTAGCTTGTTTGGGTTTGAGTTTGTCTTTAAAACTCAGGTTTGAGCTTAGCCTTAAAGCTTATTTGACTTGGCGGGTTTTTCGTTTAACCATAAAAAACTTGTTTGACTTGAAGGTTTTGAGCTTTGTCTTAAAAAATTGTTTGATATACTAAGGTCCCCTTATAATATCATAAGTTTGTAGTGATTTATGAACCTATTTGTTATAATATGCAATCCTATTTGGATGATATCAATGTTTTCTATCAAATGACTTTCTTGAATTAGAGCAAATCAACTTCATGAACTTATTTGATTCGTTTTTGGTTTGCCTTAGATATCATAAATTGACTTGTTGGTTTCAAAGATTGAGCAAATGTTTGCATTGATACTTCATTGATCTTCATGCAGGATGAAAAAAGAATTGATTTAAAAGATGATTTAGGGTTGTTTCGAAGGAGGTTGTGGCAACTTGGATATTATTATAGAAACTCTTGTCACAAGCAACCACAAAAAGTGAGTTCTATTTGATTTATGATTTTGTTAGACAAACTTTTGGTAAAATGAGATGTAATAGGAGATGGGCCACTAGAGCCTATCAGATTTGGACTAACTGGCCTAGCCATTAGGGCTAGGGCCAATTAGTGTTGCTGACACCAACTAGCCGTTGGTATCCCCATTCCCTTTCTTCCTTCTCTCCACTGTTCTAAATCCTTTTTCCTTGCTCTATAAATAGAGTTCTTCTATATATCAATTAAAAGCAGTAATTGAAGTCATCTTTGGCTGCATTGTATATAGATTTGATCTTTAATAAAATGGATTCAATACCTCTTTGTTTACAGTTTTGAGTGTTGGGCAATTAATCATCAACATGTACAAAAGATGTTCACAATAGAAATGAAGATTTTAAAATAGATGAGTGGACACACAAGGAAAGACCACATACATAATAAGGTTATTAGAAATAAATTGGGAGTGACACCAATAGAGAATAAAAGGAGGGGAAATCGTTTAAGATGATTTGGACATATAGGAAGAGGACCAAAAGAAACTCTAATAAGAAGGTATTAAAAACTAGATTGTGAAAATGTTAAAAGAGAAAGAAGAAGACCACAAAAATGTTAGAAACAAACAATAAAGAATTATCTAGCTCATGTTGAGTTAACTACCAACATGACACATGATAGGGCTCGGTCGAAACAAAGAATCCATATAGCCGACCCCATTTAGTATGGAAAAAGGCTTAGTTGTTGTATGATATATAAAGTACTAAACTTTAATCCATGTTATTTGGATATTTCCCTGGTCATGGGTTGAGAACGGGAGTTAAACTCTCCTCACCGTGTCCTTTATATGGAAATCGGAGGCCAGGGAAACTTGATGAGTCGATCTGCCTACACATCTTGCTTCATTTAGATTAAGACTCTTCAGAATTTAGGAAGGGGCCTCATTTGAAAAATATGCTCTTCACCATGGCAAGTTTCAGATTTTGATTGTTCATCTATGCACCTTGCTGCCTAAATCTGCCAAAGAAGTTACTAAGTTGACATCATTCAGCTGTATGTTTCTTGATGTCTAATGTCTACATTAATACTATAATCTGCCATTCAGATGGATCCGTTTGTTCATCTGTGTCTACTGCTTTTGTATGAGAAATAATTTTGTCCTCTGTATAGTTCACTCCTGGAGAAAAAAACCCTACTTTTACAACTGATTCAAAAAAAAATTCTTCTCATTCACAAAATCATATAGACTTGTGTGCATCCCACATACTTCACAATCTTATATTAGTTTTTTATATTCAAAAAATTGATGAATAACCTCTCTTTACTTCTAGCATTACATCTGACACTAACTTTATCTTCTTATATATTTGAATGCAAAGTTATCTTTTCCACATAAACGTGATCTGATTAATAGTTAAGAGTTTCTCTTCTATGCTCATGTTTTCACCATTCTTAACCAAGAGAAACAAAGCCAAATTGGTGCTGTGGATGGTATGTCTAATTTCCATTTAGCCCCAGCACACCCTACATGGAGAACAAGTGTTCTCCATTTAAGTTTCCACATGCCTCTTTTTCATTCTCTTCATCGTATCAGATTCGTGAGCAAAACAACTCAAGAAACGTCCACTATTTGAAGTAGTAAAACTCCAATATCTATCATCCATCTATATTTTCTGAGATTCTAAAAGGTAAAGGCAGTTAATCATCAACATATACAAAAGATGTCCGTAGCATAAATAAAGAAGTTGAGACGGATAAGTGATCACACAAGGAAAGACCGTATAAATAATGAAGTTATTAGAAACAAATTGAGGGTGATATTAATAGAGGATAAAATAAGAGAAAATAGATTAAGATGGTTTGGATATGGAGAAAGACGACCAAAGGAAGCTTTAATAATAAGGTATGCAAAATTAGATTGTGAAAATGTTAAAAGAGGAAGAGCAAGACCATAAAAAGTGTTGAAAATAAATAATAAAAAATGATCTAGCCCATGTTGAGTTAATTGTCACCATGGCACATTAAGCTCTGTGGAAATAAAGAATCCATATAGCCGACCCCATCTAGTATGGAAAAAGGCTTAGTTGTTGTTTGTATTCTAAAAGATGAAGGAAAGTTCCATCCTTTTAAATTCACTTCCCATATAACAACCAACAGCTACCAATCACTGCCAATAATTTAGATACTTTAAAAAATTTCTCCTTATGGATGATCAGTCATTATGAAAGCCCCATATGTTTCTTGCTTGAACCTGCTCCTTTCATGGCAGCCATCTGCTTCCCAATAAAACATCATAGGTGATTTGAAGGATTACCTAAGCAAACAATTTGAAATTTTTGAACACAATGCAAACCCCAAGAGTTCAGCAATACCAAATACTTCAAACTCTTATCTACATGAGATGCATCGACCAACACATGCTTAGGAGTTTCAGAAGCAACAAAGCAAGTATCTGCTCTTTTCACCATTGAAAGTTGCATTCATCAAAATAATTAACATGTGATACACCAACCAACGGATTTCAAATGCGAAAACAAAACCATCTTAGTTATTCTTGATAAAAAATCATATTCAAGCAAAAAAAACCTTATCACCTTGAACCATGTCAAGATAAGATATCAAATCACCTAATGAGATACTCCAAGCACCAAACTTGCTGCTTACTGTAAAAGCAACCAAGGAGAATACCAAAGGGAAAAGAAAACTCACGTACTTTTCATCGGAACAAGAAAAAAAAAATCTAACGATACCCATCAGCACAAAACAAGCAAAACACCCAACAAAAATAAAAAACCTAAATCAAACAGCAGACCAACCCGAAAACCGGCAGATCAATGTTTGGCCTTCACAGAATTGTTCTCCTTGATTCTCGCCCGATTATCGAGCTTGGTGAAGCGTTTAAGGTCTTCATACGGGAGGGTCTCGAGATTCTTCCTCTTGAGCTCGCTGAGGGGCGGCTTCTTATCAAGGAGATGCCACAACCACTCTGGATACTCAGAGTCGGGCAATATTTTGGGATCGGACCCATCTTTGAGGATGTTAGCTCCCACCACGGTAGTGGCTTTGACTTCCTTCGAGAGCGTCTCAACCTTTGGGGCGTCTGTGCTACCGCCCTTACCGCCACCGCCCTTCTTCGATTTGGCCCCCACAGCAAATCCTCTCTGAGAAATGGTGGAGGTGGTGGTGCTTCTCAGGAGGAAAATCTTTCTGCTTTCTCTCCAGACGGTTAGAGACATTTTCTGCTCTCTCTCTCTCTCTCTCTCTCAAGCAGATACTGGAGTTGGGTGTTGGCATGGCGTATAGGGTTTAGGGACGACTGCTCCTCCGCCCAACTCCCAAGCTGCCATATTCGTCACCGAGGCTCGGGCTAACGCATGACGCGCCTCGCCATATGGATGCGTGTCTCAACAATTTTAACGGGGTCTAACGACACGTTAACGCACATACTTAAGTCCTAATGTGTCACACCCCACGCCCACAGGTCCGACCCTGTATTTACGTGTTTGACGTAGCTCGATCAACCCAAAGCGTGAGAGGATAAAAATTGTCAAATATAAACCAAATCTTAATTCATATTCAAACTTACTGAAGCTAAACAATTTATATGTCGACTATAATATTAAAAAATTATAAATGAAGGCTCGAATTTATTTTATTTACAAGGTAGTACAACCTTTTTTAACACATGACTTTCACATGTCATCATCTTTAAGACCAACTACTGGTCTATCTCCAAGTACCTGCGGTGAAGGGTGAGCATGATCTAGGTCACACTATAAGCACTAACATGGTAGGGTGTCTTAGGTGTACAATTGAAAGAGAAACGGGGTCGCGTATGAACCTTGATTAATACGTCATAATGGAAACATGAGCTCCTTAATTACAACCCCATAAAACTTAATGAAAGAGGAGATATAATTATCAAAAGAAATAAAGAAATAATGGACCTATGACGGAAATATTGGAGAATGGCTAGCGGTTAGTGGCGATGCACCTTCTTCTTCCTCTCTTCTTCTCTCTCTCTCTTTCTCTCCCTCTTTTTGGGTCATGGGATGTTGGATGATCGGATGATTTGTGGATGAGATGATTGAACTCGGATTGATGCATTGGAGCTCACTTGAGGCCCCTTTTATTGGCTAACAGCTGCCTCTTTGCAGCAGATTTTTGTAAGGCAAGCTCCCTTATTGAAGGTGACGGAAATCGATAAGTGAATGCTGGCCGGCCTTTCTTACCAAAAAATCTGTTCCATTGGATATGGTAAGTGGATGTTGGCCCTTCTTGCTAAAAATCTACCCCATTTGATATGGTAAGTTCAGCTGCTCATTTGATGAAGCTTGATAAGGTAAGTTACTTAATCCTTTGATGCTGAACTCCGAAATTGGTAAGTTTCCTATTAGTGGCTTACCAAATTAAATATCACTACTTGCCAAATCGAACATTACAGCTTGCTAAATCGAGCATCACTTTCTTTTTGCGTGGATGATGCCGACTTTCCTTCTTGGACACCGACCTTCCGTTCCGGGTGCTCACTTTCCTTCTTGGACACCGACCTTCGGTTCCGGGTGCTCACTTTCCTTCTTAAACGTCAACTTTCATTTCTTGAACACCAACTTTTCTTTTTTGATGTCGACCTTCCCTTTTAATACTTAAAACTAAAAATGATAAGTTACCTTTCCCAACAGTGCCAAAATTGACAAGTATCTAGTTGTTGCTATTTTGGTCCATACTATCTCCTCTTTTTGAGGAATTTGTCTCCTTTCGATCCGAGTTTTATATATGGCATGTATGGTTTCAAACATTTTGTAAAAAAATAAATTTGTATTTGAAAACATCAATTTTTTAGAAAACACTAGGTTTTATTCCCAATTTCTATTTGCAAGGGTGACCTATTTTTGCTCCCTGTCAGTCTTTTATCATCTTGACCAATTTAACCCTTTTATATGGGTGTAGGGTACCGAACCACTTTAATCGTGGGTATTAGGTCTTTGAATGAGACTCTTCTCAACCGGGTGAATTTCTAAGGTCTCATTTGAAATTGAGTTTACTTATGAATTTCAAGGATTTTGAAATTTTATAAATTTATAAATCTGCAAACATTTTTTGGTTTGGTTCACAATATTCTCATTTTCACTTGCTTCCTTAAAAAAATCGTTTGAAATTATCCTTTCTTCGAAATCAATCATTTGAAAAAGCAAAAACCCTACCAATTTGTTCTTAAGGGTAAAAGAATCAGTTTTTGTAAACTTTTGTTCAAATTTGATTTTTTTTAGAGGGATGCAATATATTATCATTTTCAGGTTGGTATAAAATTTTGATGCGAAAATTAGTTCATTTAAGGTGTTTTTATTTGAAAAACCCTTAAAAAGCCTAAAGCTGCAAAAAAAAGAAAATTTCTAAAAGATGAAATTTTTTTATTTGGGTGTTTACATATGCCCCTCTTTGACATTAATCCTAATTTATGTAGATAATGGCAAAGAAGAAAATACTCATTTGATTTTCTTTCGAGATTTAGCTTGAGAGTATGAAATTTTCCTTTATTCCATAACATCTAATGAATCTCGGAACATGAGAACACCTGGTCCTAGGATGATTTCTCTTTTCTTTTCTTTTACTTTTTGAAAGACCTTTATATTAGAGGTTTTATTTTTCTTCATTTTCTTTTGATTTTTGTCAATTTTCCTTTTTAGGGAGAAATAAAGTGGGGAGTACAACTCATCCCTTTAGATACTCAATTCAATCAAGAACATCCTATTTCCTAATAGCAGCTACCATTTGAAAATATTTTGCTATTTTGAACTAGGCCTTATTTTGTAAGCCAAAGATTTTTGAAATATTACCAAATGATTTTGAAAACTCTACTTTTCATAAAGCATTAATTCCCTAATTCAAGGTCACATAATCCATTTTGATCATTTTTTCAAGAAATTCAAAGGAGATTCAATTTTTAAAATCTTTTCAAAAGAATTTAAAGTAGACCCTATACATAATATTTTTTCAAGTATTGGGCATTTATAGGGTCTGCTAAATTTTTTCCCTTAACATCAATCAGTCAATATACATTCTTTTCTTACAACATAAGGACCATCTCACTTGGGCCGCTACCTTCTAAAAGGACGTGGGTCTCTTATGGATAAATGATGTAAATGACATGTAAAATGTATTCCATATGATATGCTAGAGATACGTTCTTTATGAAATGATGAATGTATTCAGTATCCATGAAAAGTGTTTAGGAAATACCTAGTTTGGAGGAGATGACATGAGCATTCATACACTATGGCCATCCCTTATTATGGTATGTGATGAATGATTTTTAATGTGATGCATGAGTGACCTATATATGCACGATCTTGGTTTTTGGCATTAGATATGATCCTAGCCTTTGATACATTTTGGGTTAGGTTCACTCCTTAAATTGACTTCTAGGAAATCCCCTCCTATAGAATTTGAAAGTTTTTCCAAGTCAAGGATTTTATGGAATTTGGGAAGCTCGGAGGCTTAATTATCCTCATATATGAGGGAATCTCCCTCTTTTTTTATCACTCTCAAGTGCTTTAATTTCTAGGAAAGCATATTGCAGTAGAGAAGGGTTATGTACAAAAAGATTATGAGACAATTCGGGTTGAGAATGTATATGGATTTTATCAAAATCAATGCTTGCATTTGTACCCGATTTTGAAAACCAACATTTTTAGAGTTTTTGACTTTTTCAAATTTTTTTAGATTTTTCCACACATGCTAGAAGGAAGAACGTAAAAGACATTTTTTTTGGAATTTTCTGATTTTCCAAAAAGTTTTTTGATTTTGAGAGTTTTCTAAATTTTTTATTTTTTCAAAATATATATATATATATTTTTAGATTTTTTCAGTAAAGGGGTCTTCCATCAAACCTACAAAGAAAACACCATGAATTAGACTCCAAACAACAGGTATAAGCCATAAGTTTCGGTTTTTGCTGGTTGTAGGGCAACCTTGACCCAATTAGTCTTAGGTAGTAGCGTAGAGGGTATGGATGGGGTGTACCTTAAGCTGTATGGACCCAGGTTAGTTAGAGGTAAGATGGGTTCTAGTCTATCTTGGTTTTTGGCTCCTAGATCGTGGTATAGTATATACCTCATATTTAGTAACATATTTCAAGACTTTTTAAGTTTTGAAATTTTTTATAAAGAAGATGGCCTTGGAATAATGCATCATCCATGACATGGTCATACACTTGAATTTTCTGATATGAGCCCAAGAAATCTATGGCTCTAGGGTTGGAAGGGTTTGACTCACCTAGGATGCATACGACCCTAAGAGTAGAAGACTTGAGTGATTTTGGTTCCTCTAGGAGATGGACGACCTTGGCCGGGTGTGGCTTGGGTTCCTCTAGGATATATATGACCCTAGAGGGTTTGGGATGGGTCGATCTTGGTTCTCCTAGTAGGTGGATGATTGGAGGATAGATCCTAGGTGCAATCCTCTGTGCCCTTAGGGTGAACGATTTGAGTGTACAAGGATGCTAAGGGAGAGCATGTTTGATACCTTCCACAAAGGAGAGAAAAGGAATCCAAGAAAAACAATAGTCGGTCCCTTGGTTGGTTTATTGATGTTGGAAGAAATCATGGCCATAGGCTTGGGTTTATGATACAAACCTAGGCTAAAAAATATTTGTTTATACATGATAGGGTTAGGCGTACCTAGATTGTCGATGCATCCCTTAGTTATAACCATGTTTACTAAGTTTTGAATTTTATTTTGTTTTTCTTTTTTATTTTGAAATTCTTCTTGTTGGTGTTGGACATTCGTCGCACCTTAAAAATCCACATCCTTCGGCACATTCACTGGGGTTGTGGGTGCATGAGTGTGATATAAATGATCTACCGACTCTACATAACAAAGAGAATGATCGAGTAAAGAGTTTTGAGAGAAATGAGTTTCAGATATACCTTTTGTAAGTTTGTCTACCTTTCCACGGTGAGAGCAAGCTTCCTTACAAGCGTCTTGAGGTTGCTCTAGTTCATGCATGACTTCAAACTCCCGTTGCTTTGTGAGGTCTTGAATTTTATTTTCCAAGCCTATGTGTATGCAACATTTAATTCATCCGCTTTTATTTGACCTTGAGGGCAGGTAGGCAATGGTCAAGTCAATCTCGTATGGGCCATGGACATTGAGTTAATAACAAGGAAAGATTCGTTGCAGGTGGAGTTTCCTTAATCACTCTCCCATGAAACTCTGACCGATTAGTTCTCAAAGTAGACAACTCTGCACCTTCTTTCACAGGTTTTCACTGAACTGGAAGAAAGCCTCGAAGAGGTCAGTGTGAATATCAAACATTAGATATGATTATCCTTTGTGTATGAAATGGTGCTCAAGGGAATGAAACCCACCGGAGCAAATGATTTTGAAAATTTTGGAGTGATTTGGGTGAAGTGAATCTCATGCCCCACTCCACTTGTGCACTTAGGGATGTAAACTTTTTCTTCCTTTTTAATTTTTCGAATTTCAAAATTTTGATTTTCAAATGTTTTTGATTTTTAAAAATGTTTCAATTTTTTTTGGTTTTTCAAAATAAAGAATTTTTTTGTCTTTTCTATAAACAAAAGGGTGTTTGGATGATTAGCAAGATTAGATGATTTAATCTCAACACTTGCTTCATCTGCGGCCTCATATCCTTCATCGGATTTTGGCCTCGGTTTTGTTTTTGAGTATGGCTCTTCTCCCTATATACCCGAAATGATTTTTCATGAGAACAATATATCTTGGCTTCTAGGGTCTTAATTTCTCTTTCAACTTGTATTACTCTCCTCCTCAAAAAGGCAATTTCTTCTTGGGCTTGAGAAGATTTTTTTGCGGTTTTCAAAAACCAATTTTGAAAATTTGATGAGGCCTTCCTTGACATATTTTCAGAGGACTCATTGAAACACGACATTATTGAGTTGTTGAAATTTTTAACTTAAAGCAAGAGATTTAAAAAAGAGAGGAGTTTAAGAATCACGATTTGAACTTGTTTCATTTTTTTTAGATAACTTTTGAATCTCCAAAACTAATTTTTTTATTGAACATAGAATTTGATGTACAAATTTAAAAAATAATTTTATTTTTATTTTATGTGTTGTATATTTATTCAATTAAATCCGAAAAGACACCCTACTCAGATATTCGGGACAGACTTATGCTAGAAAATTAGAGGTTTAGAAAAACAGTTGTATTTTTATGCTCAGACCTCAGATTTCTATAAAATTAGATTTGTTGGAAAGCTACAGATTTTAGCTTTAAAATGAGATCATTTTCAATAAAAAAGGTTTATTGTACACAAAGATATGGGATTTTGATCCAGTCTCTATCATAGAAACTTCTGGTTTTAGAGAATCTATTCTAGTTTTATTTGATATATTTTTTTTATTCAGGATGTTGCACTAGCCTAAAATTCTTGAAAATTTTATTGAAAGTGTGTTGATGTATGTAGATTAGAGTGTAAAGTTTTGAAACATTCGGAATAGGGGGTGAAGAAATAAAATTCATTTACGAGACATGTGCAGCGTACAGAAAACAGGTTTTCAGATTTTAAGATTCGTGCATGTGTTTTCGTTCGAATTAAAAATTAATCTACAACATTTCAAAATAAATAAAATTATAATTATATCATAATATAGAATGATTTAGAGGTATATGATCTTATATTGTATTATGGAGTAGAAGGGATCAAAATTAAAATATATAACGAATATCATATGAATGAAATAGAGATAGGGCGGCGTATGAACCTTGATTAATACATCATAATGGAGACATGAGCTCCTTAATTACAACTCCATAAAACTTAATGAAAGAGGAGATAACATAATGGACCTATGGTGAAAAGATTGGAGGATGGCCAGCAGTTAGTGGCGGCGCACCTTCTTCTTCCTCTTTCTCTCTCTCTCTCTCTCTCTCTCTCTCTCTCTCTCTCTCTTTCTCTCCCTCTCTCTCCCTTTTGCTCGGTCGTGGGATGCTAGATGGCCGGATGATTTGTAGATGGGATGATTGAATTCGGATTGTTGCATTGCAACTCCCTTGAAACTCCTTTTATAGGCTAAGGGCTGTCTCTTTGATACAGATTTTTGTAAGGCAAGTTACCTTATTGAAGGTGGCTGAAATTGGTAGGTGAATGCTGACCCTTCTTACCAAAAAATCTGCTCCATTGGATATGGTAAGTGGATGCTAGTCCTTCTTGCTAAAAATCTGCTCCATTTGATATGGTAAGTTAGCTGCTCATTTGATAAAGCTTAATAAGTTAAGTTGCTTACTCCTTTGATGTTGAACTCCGAATTTGGTAAGTTTTCACTTAGTGGCTTACCAAATTAAACATCACTACTTGCCAAATTGAGCATCACTTTTCTTTTGCGTGGATGACACCGACTTCCTTCCTGGACGCTGATCTTCTATTTTGGGTGCTGACTTTCCTTCTTGAATGTCGACTTTCTTTTATTTAACGTCGACTTTTCTTTTTTGATGCCAACCTTCCTTTTTAATACCTAAAATTAAAAATAACAGGTTACATTGCGCAATAGTGTTGAAATTGGCAGGTGCCTGGTTATTTCCATTTTGGTCCATACTACCTTCTCTTTTCGGGGAATTTGTCTCCTTTCGGTCCGAGTTTTATATATGGCAGATATGGTTTCAAACATTTTGTAAAAAAAATAATTTTGTATTTGAAAACATCAAATTTAATGAAATCTTCAAATATTATTTTTAGAAAACACTGGATTTCATTTCCAATTTCTTTTTGCAAGGGTGACCTACTTTCACTCCGTGAGTTAGTCTTTTACCCTCTTGACGAATTTAACCATTTTGTATGGGGTATAAAGTAACGAACCACTTTAACCTTGGGTATCAGGTCTTGGAATGAGGCTCTTCTCAACCGGGCAAATGTTCTCATTTTCACTTGCTTCTTTAAAATAATCGTTTGAAATCATCCTTTCTTTGAAAACAATTATTTGAAAAAGTAAAAATCCTACCAATTTGGTCCTGAGGGTAAAATAGTCCTTTTTGTAAACTTTTGTCCAAATTCGATTTTTTTTAGAGGGATGCAATATATTATCATATTGAGGTTGCTAGAAAATTTTGATGCAAAAATGAGTTCGTTTAAGGTGTTTTTATTTGAAAAACCCTTGAAAGGCCTAAAACTGTAAAAAAAAAATGTAAATTTTATAAAAGATGAAAATTTTGGGTGTTTACAAAGGTGTCTATCGCTCCATGCGTCTGGCAGATTAGATGGGGACCTGTTTCCTTGGATGATTGTAACCGGCTTGAACATTTTGGTTTAGCTGTTCACTCCATCAATTTGTGTTTTTTATTCCCTCGTCTAACAAGGATGAGCCCTTTTTTATTTTAAGAATCAATTTCCTCATCCAAAGGCGCATCCCCCCTTGGAGGGACCAAAAATCTGTTTTCAACTTTCAAAAGGATTTTCTTTTAACCTTCATATTTTGGGCTTAGTATGTGTTCTCGTTCTCCTCTTCGAAAAGCCATCTGGACTTGTGGTAAATTGACTCACATGCCTCACAACTAGGGATGGCAATGCCACAGGGCGGGCTGGGGCAGGGCATGTTTTCGCCCCACTTGACATTGCCTCCCATCTTCCGCAATGGACTCGTCATTCATTGCATTTGAGTCGCTTAGGAAAATTTATTAGCATCTAATCCTATAGTCTCATAAATAGAGATCCATAATTGTAATTGTTAAACTGATGAATACATGTTATCTTGAGAGTTCTACACTTCTTCTGTACAAAAAAAATGATGTGTTATTTTTTTCTTTGAGTGGAAGGGAAGCCTGAATCTGATAATACTGTTGAATATTTTAAGATGTCTATACGACCATTTGGATCTTCCAAAGTAATAAACTTCTGATTAATGAAGATCTATCTGTCAGATACTCATGGATTTGGGCATGCATGGGCTATGAGGGACAGTAAGGGTTCATTATTCAAGTTAAAAATCACATTCAATTATAGTCCAAGAAAACTTTAGAATCATAACAAAATCAAACAAAATGTGGCATTTAAGTCCTTAGTGTACCTTAATTAGTTTCATCTTGTTGACAAGTTTTCTTCTTCGCTTATCAGTCAAATTATCTCCATGAAAGACAAGTGGAGGTTACATCATCCTTTTTTACGACAGAAGGATAAAACTCTCAACATCATGTGTTCGTTAGTTTAACAACTCTGAATCTCTATGATTTCGTTGACAAGTTATGAGACTGCATTATTCGGTGCTATCTGCAATGATGAGTCCGATAGGGGAGGATGGGAGGCATGACTTCAAGGTTTTTTCTCTCTCAATAGAATGATTGGGGATTTGACTGCCTATCTCTTACTTGGTATAATAATAAAGTCAGTGAAGCTTATATTGCTAGCAAGGTTTATGGCTTTTATGGTGCCGAACTGATGCACAACCTCCTAGAAACTTGGTTTAGTTTACTTTGAATCTTATTATGATCCTAAAAGGGTATATTGGTGAGCAAGGTCGATCATCCTCGTAGTGCACTCGAACTTTGGTTTATTGGGATGTGGATTAGGAAGAGAAACAAATACCACATCCTTTTTCTATTCAACGATAAATTAGTGAGGTTTACCGGGCTTCAACTCGAAGGTATGATGTTCTTGGGCACAATGACTCTTCTTAGTGTGTTTTTTCAGGCATATCTGGACATTAAGAAGGTACAAATGCCGCTAATTATCAACTTAGGGATGCATATGATAGAGATAAGCCCCACTAATACTGTGATAGCTGGGTATGGGATGGACCCAAATTTATACCCAAGACCAGAACCAAAGTGAGATTTGGGGAAAAATGAAACCAGTTTTTTTTTTCCTGAATAAGGAAACCAATCTCCTTTATGAATTTGGAAGTCGCAAGGCTTATTCAGGGCAAAACCAGAGGCCTTTTGTCCCTCATTAATTTTAGAGCCTCAAGGAGATCGAGCACCATGGTGATTGATAGTGGAACGACTAGAATCAATCTTTGACAATAAAAAGAACTACACTCATAGTGCGTTAGCTCACCAGGTAGGACTCCTCGACTGATGAAACATAGGCGTTTGCGATGAAGGTCCACACTAGCCAGGTTGGCCAGGACGGGTTTGGCTGGGTTGTACTAGACACAATGGCTGAATTATTCTCCATCTGTACCCGCTTGGACTAGAACATGGTATCCCCTACTGGATGGCAATTTCAACTTGACCCATGGGTACCCACTTCAACATGTCTCGCATGGGGTGGGTTTTTCAGGTCTAAAAACATGCCTCGCAGTGAGGCAGGGTCAGGTTTGCTGTAGACCCAACTGAACTCACCTTGGAGTATATATTACATGTCCAACAGTTAGGGACTAGGGCTTCTCACTTCTCTTTAAGCACATTCTGATTTTTGATTTTTGCTTGCAAAACCAAGGTCTAGTCGTCTAGGGAACTCCTGCCTATAGCCTGTTATGGCGTTGCACCATCGACCATCCCCTTTAGGTGGTGAATCACAAGGTGTTGCACCGCCAACCCTCCCCTTCAACCCTTTTCATCTTCCTCATAGCTACCAGGTAAGTCGGCAAGGGTGTTTTGGTAACAACATTCGTCGATGTTGGTTTTTATTGAATGGTCTTGTTTATATTATCCTGGTCTTTGTGACATTGTCCAATAGCACAGCCGGATGGTTGCCTATTGGGGTTTCATTGTTGAACAATTGTTAAATGCCACCAATAGTTGGTGAGCAACAACTTTTTGGTGAGCTATGATGATTTGGGTGTGTTTGCAAGCCCTAATTATTTGGTTGTTCCTCTTTTGCAATAGATAATTTGTGACTTTTTTTAAGGATTGTCTTCTTATTGTGGATATGGTTCTAATTGCTCTATTTCAGTATTAGAATCTTATTTATATTATCTCCTACCAAAATTCAAGGTTCCTTTTTTGCTTAATTTGTTTTCTAATGTTTTGATTGTAACAATTTTGAGTTCAAATTCTTGTTTATTGATAATGATCCTAACTTTTTACTATTTGAACCAGATCTTTTCATTTTCCCAAATTCATGTTTCAATTTCTCTCCTCTCTCTAGCGGCCGCTTGGTAAGTGTTTTCTTATGATTGTCTTCATTTCCTTCATTAGGGTATTCATTACTACATATCTGAATTGGATTGCATCAATTATGAACCTGAGAGAATCAGTTTGCATTTAGTATTTTTTATGCTTTTGGACCTATGCGTGAAAACTGACTTTTGGCTGTATTTTTGTTTGAGGATTATCTTTGTTTCTATTACTAGGATACTATTTCAAAAGTTTAAGCTTGACTTTTGGCTGTACTTTTGTTACATATTTGAAGTACAATGTTCATTTTCATTTCCATTAGTTATGTATGAATTTGGTGGTCAGGTTTTCAATTGATCTTTGGTCGATTTTGTATTATTATTGATCACATTTTTTTATAGGCTAATGATATCTAATACCTTATCTCAATTCTTAGGACGTTACCAAACTTTTATTTTGGTGACAAAAAGCTCACATAATAGAGGGAGATAAGGTAATATTAACACTTACTGTGGTTGAGTATCTCAAGTCAATAAGTTAGATTGAATCCAATTCCTCTTAGGCAACCCTAGAATTCTGGCCATGTAGTAGTAGAAAGTATAAATTTGACTAGGCTGGCCATGTAGTAGAAAGTCTAAATTTGACTAGGCCAGATCAACATGTAGCATCTATCAAGCAACCTTTAGGTGAAAATATAACTAAAAAAGATGACAAGAAGGTACCTACTATAAACCCAAGGCACAGTATCAAGGCAAGGCATTAAAGAACCATTGCAACAATAATGTAAAAGAATTAAAAGGACTTCCACAAAGCAATAAACTATTGCTTAGTTTTTCGAAGCACATGAGCAAATAGAATTTAGTTTCTTTGATCAAGAGTGTTCAACGAAGGAACTTGTCAACATGAATACTCATGAAGTATAATAGATCATATTGGTTTGAGAAAGTTTATATCTAGCTTGAAGCCAACTTTCAAGACACACAACACCATTAATAAAGCTATAATAAAAGTTTACATGGATCTAAAGTGTAAAACAATGAAAATATTTGACAATATTGAAAGTAGAATAGCAATAATACATGACATGTGGACCTCTAATAAGATGAAGAGTTTTATGGTGTTACAACACATTTTATAAATATTTCTTGGAAATTGCAAAGCTTAAATTTGAGGTAATTTTTAACATTATTATATTTAGTTTAATATTATATAACTTCTTAATGTATGGATTTATTTCGTAGTTTCAAATTTGTTCCTGCACCTCATACAAATGAGGTACTTTTTAATGTAATGATAAAGTCATTGTTGGAATGGAATATAGACACGGAGTTGTCAACGATTACATTGAATAATTGCTTGACCAATGACACATTGCTAAATGATTTTTTGGGGCATCTAGATGGTAATTATTTGATGTTAGGTGGAAAGTTGCTCTATATGAGGTGTTGTACACATATTAATTTAATTATGGAGGATGGATTAGACTCCGTGAAACATACAATTGGAACAATTAGAAGTAATGTAGCATAATTGACCGCTACAAGTATAAACATTTGTTAGAGTGTGTATTATATCAAGAATTTTAGTTAAGAAGTTGGTTTCTGATTACAAAATAAGATGAAATTCTATGTACTTGATGTTAGAGACTATTAGTTTGTATAAAGATATTTTTCATTGTTTGAGGCAAGTTAATCCACAATTTGTGAAAAGTTGAATGTTTTTTATGAGGTGACAAAATTATATTCTGGAACATAATATCCAACTGCCAACATGCACTTTGACAAGATTTGTGGAATTAAGTTAGTGGTAAATGATTTGTGCAATGCTCCTTTAGTGATTAAGGATATGACTAGTGATATGCTCATGAAGTTCAAGAAATATTAGGAGAATATTAATGGTATCTCTTTGGTGTTGTTGCAATGTTGAACCCGATAAAAAGTAGATGCTAATCATAAACTTTCAACTTTTAATAGATATGTTTAATTAAAGGAGTACCAAAGAAGTTCATCTACTCAAACTAAAGTTAGTTTCTACTTAGAACAAGATGTGCTCCCAAGAACTTATGACTTAGACCTTTTGTTATAGTTGAAAGATAAATGAAGTTAAATTTCCAACACTACAAAATATAGCTAGAAACATATGACTTTTCACTCACTACCATTGCTTCTAAATCTATGTTTTGTAATGGGGGTCATGTGATCAATGATTATCGAAGTAAATTGAAACAATCAACAATAAAGCTTTAATTTGATGACATAATTGGTTGTGTACTTTGCAAAATGGTAAATACTTATATTAATCTTTATAGTACATTCAAAAATAGTTTAGTTTGTTATAATATATTAAATGTTGTTTGTTCGTTTGATTTTCAGATGCTAAACTACTTAGTATAGATGATTATGTTAAAATAACAATTTGAAGGACAATAATGAAAAAGAGCCCATGTAACCTTCGTTATGAATTTGGCATTTGGCAAGTAATAAACTATCTTATCCTTCATTGTCTATACTAGTGAATTAAGGCATCACATTGATATGCTTTTTGTATTGTTCTTGCCTTAGCTTATTGCCTTTTTCTCTTTTGCAAAAAGCGAAGAAGATTTGATGTGTGTGACACATGAATAACTTGTATTGATAGAGTATATAATTTGTTTGAATATTTGATCTTTTGCATGAAAGGAATACATTTGTCATGTGTTTGTTTGAATATGATTTGATTTGTGCATGTATTGGCATATCCTATAATTTTCTGTTTTTTTATTAATCCTTACTTGATAGGAAAGGGAAGACTTTATGATTAGGCATAATGTGACACAAGCATACCTTGGAAGGAAAGAAGATTTGATCTTTTGCTAGAAGGGCTCCTTGTTATATATTTGTTTGAATATGATTTGATAAGTGCATGTATTACAAAGCCCATCATTTTCTATTGCCTTTCATGATTAGGCATAACTTAAAAATCCGGCCTGATACACTTCTCCGGTGACAATAGTAGCATTTAATAAAATTGGGAAGGAGATAATCGATCAAAGCATGAGAAGAGTATAATTATATTCTATATATGGGCCCTTACTTGGGTCTTGGAAGTAAGAGCGAAGGCTCAATGTGTGTGCGTGTGAAAATGTAAAGACAACACACACGACTTTAAATGAAGCCCAAATATAAATTGCAATATGGGCTTAACTAAGGTCTTGGGAATAAGAGCGAAAGCTCAATGTGTGTGAGTGTATAATTGAAATACTACACACACGACATGAAATTAAACCCAAGGAAAGTATAACACGGCCCTTACTTGGGTCTTGCAAATAAGAGTGAAAGCTCAATGTGTGTGAGTGCGAGAATTTAAAGACAACACACACAACTTAAGCAAAACCCCATGCAACTTAAAATATGTAAATAAATTTATATCTTAAGGGCTGATTAGGCCCGTGTGTGTTCAAAATCGTGCACAACTAAGAGCGAGGTAGGCTCAAGTGCACGTGTGTGTGGGTGTGCCAAGCCACGTTATTAAAAGCGGGGGGAGACAATGCTCCGTTATTACAACCCTGTATCAAATTTAATTTAACTTAAGCAAGTCTACAAATGGGGACCAAGTTAGGCACTTACTTATAGCTGGTCCGGAGGTGACTTGCTTGAGCTTGGGCTTGGGCGTCGCCTTGGGCTGCAAGAGGGAGCTCCTCGGAATGACACGGCAAAAGGGATGTGCTGGCTGGGTGACAAAGGAGCACGGGTGTGGCGCCTTGGGGACTTACCGGCTGAATGGGATGGGGCTGCTGTGGTGCCTCGGGCTAAGGTGGTTAGGGAGGGTCACTAAGGTATTGGGCTGATGCTAGGGAAGGTGGAGCTAATGGGTGACTAAGGAGGATGGTTTAAGGAAGTGGGTGTGGCTGGCTGGGTGACTTGGGTGCAGTCGGCTGTGACTGGCCGACTAGGGGCGGTTTAAGTGGTGGCCGGTTGGGGTAGCTAGGGGATGTCATGGATGGGAAGGTAGGGTGCTATGGAAGGTGGAGTTAAGGGTTAGTGAAGAGTGGAGGGGGCAGGTCCTAGGAAGCAAGGTAAGGTGGCTGGGGTGTCGCTAAGGGCTGGTAGGGAAGCGGGTGTGACTGGCCGGGTGGTTTAGGTGCAGTTTGAAGGGTGGCGGGTAGTTAGGTGGTGGGTAGTTAGGTGGTGGCCGGCTGAATAGAGTGGAAACTAGGCTAAGGTGGCTGAGAGTGGAGGGTGTAGACGCGCGAAAATCCCCGCCTCTCACCTTTTCAGGGCTCGGAGCGGATCCTCTCGTGCGTCTAAGGCCTTATTTATGCAAACAGGGCGTGCCAGCTAGCTTACCTAAGCTAGCAAAGATATATTTAACACTGACTTCCAATCGTGACGACTGTGAGCAAGTGAGCTCTTGTCATCGCAGACCTTCTTGCACCGATGCGCAAGGGTCAGTCTGTACGCTTTGCAAAAATCGAGTTTTGGGAGAGAAAGTCTACGAAGCAGTTCGAGGTGTCTAATTCGGGTCTTTTAGATGCGATTGCATATTTTAGATCACGTGGATTTGCACGTGCCTAAGTCTTTCCTTTTATCCCTTTTCGGGCCACCTAGTTTGTGTGTTATGAACACTCCACTACGTGGGCGAATTCGAGCGGGGCTTGCTTTGATGCAATATGCGTCCTACCTCGTGGTATGACGTAGATGCAATGCAAACTCACACTACTCCAAAGGGAAAACCCGAATGTAAAGACAATACTGAAGGGAAATAACCGAAGGGAAATGACTTGAAATATAAATGCCGAAGGGAGATATGTATATAGAGTATGTATATACGCCCTTACTCGGGTCTTGCAAATAAGAGCGAAGGCTCAATGTGGGTGCGTGCTTGAATGGAAAGACTTACACACACGACATAAAATTAAACCCAAATATAAATTGCAGTATGGCCATGACTAAGGTCTTGGGAGTAAGAGCGAAAGCTCAATGTGTGTGAGTGCTTGAGTTGAAGTACTACGCACACGACATGAAATTAAACCCAAATATAACTGCAATAGGCCTTGACTAAGGTCTTGGGAGTAAGAGCGAAAGCTCAATGTGTGTGAGAGTGCTTGAATTGAAAGACTTACACACACGACATGAAATGAAACCCAAATAGTATAGGTCGGCCCTTACTTGGGTCTTTCAAATAAGAGCGAAGGCTCAATGTGTGTGAGAGTGCTTGAATTGAAAGACTTACCCACACGACATGAAATGAAACCCCAAATAGTATAGGTCGGCCCTTACTTGGATCTTTCAAATAAGAGCGAAGGCTCAATGTGTGTGAGAGTGCTTGAATTGAAAGACTTACCCACACGACATGAAATGAAACCCAAATAGTATAGGTCGGCCCTTACTTGGGTCTTTCAAATAAGAGCGAAAGCTCAATGTGTGTGAGTGCTTGAATTGAAAGACAACGCACCCAACTTAAGCAAAACCCTTCAAAAATGAAAGTATATGTATATACTTATGTATTAGGGGCTGATTAGGCCCGTGTGTGTTCAAAATCGTGCACAACTAAGAGAGTGCACGTGTGTGGGTGTGCCAAGCCACGTTATTACAAGCGGGGGGAGACTATGCTCCGTTATTACAACCCCGTATCGAATTGAATCTCAAGCAAGTATACAACTAAAGACCGAGTTAGGCACTTACTAGTAGCTGGTCCGTAGAGGTCTTGCTTGAGCGTGGGCTTGGCCTTCGCCTTGGGCTGCAAAAGGGAGCTCCGAGAGGTTGAGCGAAAAGGGGTGCTGGCCGGGTGCCTTGAAGGTGGCCGGCTGCTAGCAAGGGTGTCGCCTTGATGTGGGGGATTGAAGGGGTAGGTAAGGTCACTAGGGGAAGTGTAGTTTTGGGGAATATGGCACTAAGGGAAGGGAACTAGATAGGGGAAGGATACGGCTGGCGGGTGGCTGGCCAAACGACAAGGTGACAGTCGGTTGGAGTGGCCGACTAGCAGCTTGGTGGTGGCGGGTATCTAGGGAGTTTGGTTTCGGCTGAGTGAGAAGGGTGGCAGCAAGTGGAAGGTCTGGTGTTAGGGGGATATGGGAGTGGATTAGGTGGTTGAGAGTGGAGAGGGAGTGAAGAAGTAGCAGGTTATGGTGTAGGGGACTTACCGGGTGAAGAAGAGGGTGGCGCTCGGCTGGAAGGGGGTTGGGCAGGCGGTGGTATTCGGCTGGGAGGTGGTGGTGTAGGTGGCGGTGCAGATGGTGGTGCAGATGCAGTAGGTGGAGCAGGTGCGATTCGGATGGACTTGGGGGAAGGAGAGGACCCGGCTGGGATGGGTGAGGGCTGCTAGATTATGGAACCCGCCCCCAAGGGGGGGGGTTTATATAGGGATGGGTAGGTCGGTTAGGGCTGGGTTTGGGGTGGTGGTTAGGTGGTTTAGGTAGGGTGGTATGAGGATAAGGTGGGCTGGAAAGGGTAGGGCCAGATATTTTGTTTTAATGGTTTTGGAGGATATGGTGTGCTAGGTTTAGATGGGGTGGTTTAGTGGTTTAGGGTTTAGTTAGGTGGGTTGGTTCTAGGGTGAGGTTTAGTGAGCTAGGTTAGGTGATTAGGCTAGGATTAGGCTAGGTTTAGGGAAATTAACCTAGGTTTAGGGAAGGATTAGGGAAGTAGGTTAGGTGATTAGGTTGGGATTAGGCCGGGATTAGGAAAGTGGGTTAGGTGATTAGGCTCAGATTAGGGGTGGATTAGGGTGGAAGGCTAGGATTAGGTGTTTTGGGTTAGGTTTAGGTGAAGGAGCTCCCTTTGCATGACCCATGGACCTTAACCACATCATGTTGGTGCAGCCCTAGGTTAGGTTTTGGCAAATTACAAGCTTAAACCCACTTAAGTAGGCTAACCCACATGATTAACCCCAAACTTGACACACAAGTCAAGCTTAATTACAACACACTTGATCTTATCCACCCCCACTCTCTCTCATGCCTATAATCCCACGTGAATTTCAAGTGGGCCCCACCTCCATTTATGAGAAGGTGATGTGGGCCATGGATATGGATATTGGATTGGATTTTTGAATCCAAATCCAAATCCAAGTCCATACATGGGTTTGGATTGGGATCTGGATATATATGGTCCAGATCCAATCCAAACTGAACTCTGACTCCTTCGAGCTGTATTCGAAATGAACGGTTTGTGCGGGGCCTGACAGCATCAATGCTCCGTCTGCGTTGGGTCTTCGCCAACATGATCATTCGCCTCTGTTTTTGCCTTCTGGAGATGACTTCAAAGGAAGTTTTGATGATAACAGGGTCTTGGATGTTCGAGATCCTGGGGGTGTGAATTTGATACAAGAGTTGTTGTGTCGGGCTCGACATGTGCTCCGGTTCCGGGCTCTTCTTAGCTTTCCTGGTCCTGTCTGGGTTAGGCCAAGCTGCTTCGGGGTTTCAAAACATGTTTTTTTAAAAAGGTTTTTAAAAGCCATATTGTATGTTTTTGAAATACAAAGTTTAAAACATATGTACAGGGTTGTCTGGAAGGCTCCTGGGTTTTCAGACTCAAAATAGCCCTTTGGGGCTGCTTTTACAAAACCAGGTTTGTTTTGAGAAATTCGTGGGATTTCGGGGTGTTTACAGAGGGGAAGTGAAGAGAAGATGGAATTAGGGGAGTATACTAACGGATGGGTGAGGGAAGTTGGTGTCCAAGGAGGGTAGCCGGGTGATGAAGGTGGATGGAGTTGGCCGGGCGGTCGGTGGCAACGTGGAGTGGAGCAGGCCGGGAGGTAGTGGTGGCGCGTGGTGGAGCTGGCCAAGAAGTGGTGGTGGTGCAGGTGGGAGAAGAGCAAGGTGAGAGAGGGCTCGGTTAGCCCAAATGCTGGCTGGAAGAAGTTGAAAAACTCGCCCACTAGGGGGGGGGGTTTATACATTTTTCCAAGGTCAGTTGGGGCTGGTTTTTAGAAAGTGGTTAGGTGGTTAGGTGGTAGTGGTGTGGTGGTGATAAAGTGGGCTGGTTTTGAGGAGGGGCCAGATATTTTGTTTTAAGTGGTTTTAGGGATATGGTGTGCTAGGTTTTAGGTGGGGTGGTTTAGTGGTTTAGGGCTTAGCTAGGTGGGTTGGTTTTGGGGTGAGGTTTAGTGAGGTGGGTTAGGTGATTAGGCTAGAATTAGGTTAGGATTAAGGGAATTAGGCTAGGTTTAGGGAAGGATTAGGGAGGTGGGTTAGGTGATTAGGTTGGGATTAGGCCGGGATTAGGGAAGTGGGTTAGGTGATTAGGCTAGGATTAGGCGGGGATTAGGGTAGAGGGCTAGGATTAGGGGTTTTGGCATAGGATTGGGTTAGGAAGCTCCCTTTGCATAACCCATAGACTTCATTGCATCATGTTGGTGCAGCCCTAGGTTAGGTTTTGGCTAATACAAGCTTAAACGCATACTAATTAGGCTAACCCACATGATTAACCCCAAACTTGACACACAAGTCAAGCTTAATACAATTCCCCTCATGCTTATCCTCCCCATTCTCTCTCATGCCCATAATACCACGTGAATTTCAAGTGGGCCCCACCTCCATTTATGAGAAGGTGATGTGGGCCATGGATGTGGATATTGGATTGGATCTTTGGATCCAAATCCAAATCCAAATTCACACATACGTTTGGATTGGGATCTGGATATATATGGTCCAGATCCAATCAAAACTGGATTCTGACTCCTTCAGGGTATGTTCGAAACGAACGGTTTGTGCGGGGTCTGACAGCATCAGTACTCCGTCTGTGTTGGGTCTTCGCTAACATGGTCGTCCGCTTCTGTTTTCACCTTCTAGAGATGACTTCTCATGATTTTTGCTGATAACAGGGACTTGGACGTTCGAGATCCTGGGGGTGGATCTAACACGAGAGTTGCTGTACCGGGCTTGACATGTGCTCCGGTTCTGGGCTTTGTTTAGCTCTTCTGGTCCTGCTTGCGTCAGGCCAAGCCGCTTCGTGGGGTTTCAAAATGTATTTTAAAAGGTTTTAAAACATATTATACATATTTTAAAAGCATATACTATTTTAAACATATGTACAGGGTTTGTCTGGAAGGCTCCTGGGTTTCTAGACTCAAAATAGCCCTTTGGGGCTGCTTTCACAAAACCAGGTTCATTTGAGAAGTTCGTGGGATTTCGGGGTGTTTACAGGCCCACAAGAAATTCACGTGAAAAGCTTGGGAAGAGAGAGAATGGGGGATAAAGTATGAGTGAGAATATGGTGGGCTTGACTTTTGTGTCAAGTTTTGGGTTAATCATGTGGGTTTAGCCTAAGAGTGTGGGATTAAGCTTGTATGCACTTACACTAACCTAGGGTTGCACCAACATGCTGCAACTGGGTCAATGGATCGAAGGCCAAGGGGATGCTGCTAAACCTAGCCCTAAGCTAACCCACCTTACCTAGCCATTCCCCCCTAAACCCGACCTAATCCTAGCCACCCTCACCGAAAACTACTAAACCATACCTAGCCGACCTCACCTAGCCCACCCCACCTAACTAGACCACCTAGACCCTAACCAAACTAAGCCTAATCCCCCTAATCTTCCCTAATCTCACCCTAATCCTAGCCTAATCACCTAACCCACTTCCTTAATCCTTCCCTAATCCTAGCCTAATCTTCTCTAACCTTACCCTAATCCTAGCCTAATCACCTAACCCACTTCACTAAACCTCACCCTAAGCCCAACCCACCTAACTAAACCCCAAACCACCAAACCAGCCCACCTAAATATCTAGCACACCATATCCCCAAACCACCCAAAACAAATATTTGGCCCACCTAAATATCTAGCACACCATACCCCCAAACCACCACCACCAAACCAGCCCACCAACCGACCTCCCATATCCCAGCCACCGACCCATCTAGCCTATAAAATCCCCTCCCATTCATGCGGGTTCCCTCTCTTGGCTCTCAAAAAAATCTGGGACTTCTTCCCCCCTCTTGGAACTCTCCCCTTGGCTCACTTGGGACTCAGCCAGTATCACTCCATTCCACGCCACCTTCCACCTGCTGCACCCGACCAACACCATTCCACGCCACTTTCCACCTGCCACCTTCTTCCATCTAGCCAAGACCTTACACCCGCCACCTTCCACGATTCGGCCAGAACCTTCCCCTTGGTTAGTACCCCATCTCAAACTCCATCCTTCGTCCCCTCCATTCGCCACCTTCCATCTACCCAGCCAGCACCTATTCCATTCGGCCAACCCAACCCCCAACACCACTCGGCCAACACCTGTACCACCTGCCCCTCTTCCCTTAGCTAGCAGCCTTACCTCTCCCTAAGACCCATCCCAGCTCCTAGCATCTACCTCAGCACCCTTACCTCCCTAAAACACTTCAACCTCAACCAAGACGCCAGCCCTTCCACTCAGCCAATACCTGCAACTTCTCCCATTCGGCCAACACCAAACCTTCATCATCCGGCCAGCACCTCCACCTACCGTAGCCATCCAAGGAGCTCCCTCTTGCAGCCCAAGGCGACTCACTAGGCCAAAGCCAAGCAAGTCACACCCGGACCAGCTAGAAGTAAGTGCCTAACTCGATCCTTGTTATGAACTTGCTTATGCTTAATTAAATTTGATACGGGGTTGTAATAATGGAGCATTGTCTCCCCCCGCTTGTAATAATGTGGTTTGGCACACCCACACACACGTGCACTTGAGCCTATTCCGCTCTTAGCTGCACACGATTTTGATACACACACGGGCCTAATCAGCCCTTAAGATATAGTTATACCTATATGTTTTAAGTTGCGTGGGTTTGTAATTAAGTTGTGTGTGTTGTCTTTCAATTTCCACACTCACACACATTGAGCTTTCGCTCTTATTCCCAAGACCCTAGTAAGGGCTGTATTGCAAGTTCCCTTGGGTGTTTTACTTCAAGTTGTGTGCGTAGCATTTCAATTCTACACTCACACACATTGAGCTTTCGCTCTTACTCCCAAGACCTTAGTCAAGGCCTATTGCAATTATATTTGGGTTTCATTCATGTCGTGTGCGTATTATTTCAATTCTACACTCACACACATTGAGCTTTCGCTCTTACTCCCAAGACCTTAGTCAAGGCCTATTGCAATTATATTTGGGTTTCATTACAAGTCATGTGAGTTGTCTTTTAATATACACACAACTAAGAGAGTGCACGTGTGTGGGTGTGCCAAGCCACGTTATTACAAGTGGGGGGAGACTATGCTCCGTTATTACAACCCCGTATCAAATTGAATCTCAAGCAAGTATACAACTAAAGACCGAGGTAGGCACTTACTAGTAGCTGGTCCGTAGAGGCCTTGCTTGAGCGTGGGCTTGGCCTTCGCCTTGGGCTACAAACGGGAGCTCCGCGAGGTTGAGCGACAAGGGATGCTGGCCGGCTGCAAATGGGGCACGGGATAGGCGCCTTGATGGTGGTCGGCTGCAAGCAAGGGTGTCGCCTTGGTGTGGGGGATTAAAGGAGCTGGGCCAAGTGAGTATGTAGGGTCACTAGGAGGGTATATAGTGTTAGGGAGTATGGACCTAAGGGGAACTTAAGGGAAGGTCGAATGGGACTCCTAGGGGAAAAGAGATGGCTGGCCGAATGGAAGGGATAGTCGGTTGGAGTGGCCGACTAGGGGAATGTGGTGGTGGCGGGCTGCTAGGATGACTAAGGCTGGAGTATGGGAAGGTAGCTAGTTAGGTGATGGGGCTAGGTGGTAGTGGGTGTAGTGGGTATAAGGGAGTGCTATGGGTAGGTCTTAGGAAATTGGATAGGGTGGCCGGGTGTAGCTAGGGTAGTTAGGTAGTGGCGAATGGCTAGGGCGGCTAAGGCTTGGCCGAGTGCAGGGGTGGCGGCAAGTAGTGGTGGGATGGAAAGTAGGTGGTGGTATGGTGGGTGGCTGGGAGTGGAGAGGGAGTGGAGAAGGAGCTAGGTAGAGTGTGGGGTACTTACCGAGTGAAGGGAAGGTGGCGCTCGGCTGGAAGGAAGCTGGGCAGGTAGTGAGGCTCGGCCGGGAGGTGGTAGAGATGGCGGTGCAAGTGGTGGTGGGGTGGAGAGATGGTGGTGGTGCAGGCGGAGCAGGTGGAGCAGGTGGAGCAGTTGGGGAAGTGGAGGAAAGAGAGGGCCCGGCTGGGATGGTGAGGGGTTCTTGATGGAAAACCCGCCCCAAGAGGGGGGGGTTTATATAGGGAGTTGGGTAGGTCGATTAGGGCTGGGTTTGGGGTAGTGGTTAGGTGGTTTAGTTTGGGTGGTATGAAGATAAGGTGGGCTGGAAAGGGTAGGGCCAGATATTTTAAATACTAGTGGTTTGGGTAGATTGTGGGCTAGGGGTGGTTTAGGGGTTTAGGGTTTGGTTAGGTGGTTGGGTTCTAGGGTGAGGTTTAGTGAACTAGGTTAGGTGATTAGGCTAGGATTAGGCTAGGTTTAGGGAAATTAACCTAGGTTTAGGGAAGGATTAGGGAAGTGGGTTAGGTGATTAGGTTGGGATTAGGCCGGGATTAGGGAAGTGGGTTAGGTGGTTAGGCTCAGATTAGGGGTGGATTAGGGTAGAAGGCTAGGATTAGGTGTTTTGGGTTAGGTTTAGGTGAAGGAGCTCCCTTTGCATGGCCCATAGACCTTAACCACTTCATGTTGGTGCAGCCCTAGGTTAGGTTTTGGCTAATTACAAGCTTAAACCCACTCAATTAGGCTAACCCACATGATTAACCCCAAACTTGACACACAAGTCAAGCTTAATTACAACACTCTTGATCTTATCTACCCCCACGCTCTCTCATGCTCATGATTCCACGTGAAATTCAAGTGGGCCCCACCTCCATTTATGAGAAGGTGATGTGGGCCATGGATATGGATATTGGATTGGATTTTTGAATCCAAATCCAAATCCAAGTCCATACATGGGTTTGGATTGGGATCTGGATATATATGGTCCAGATCCGATCCAAACTGAACTCTGACTCCTTTGAGCTGGGTTCGAAACGGACGATTTGTGCGGGGTCTGACAGCATCAGCACCCCGTCTGCGTTGGGTCTTCGCCAACATGATCGTCCGCCTCCGTTTCTGCCTTCCGAAGATGACTTCAAATGACATTTTGATAATAACAGGGTCTTGGACGTTCGAGATCCTGGGGTTATGGATTTGATACAAGAGTTGTTGTGCTGGGCTCGACATGTGCTCCGATTCCGGGCTCTTCTTAGCTCTCCTGGTCCTGTCTTGATCGGGCCAAGCTGCTTTGGGGTTTCAAAACGTGTTTTAAAAGGTTTTCAAAAGCTACATTATATATTTTTGAAATATGAAGTTTAAAACATATATACAGGGTTGTCTGGAAGGCTCCTGGGTTTCCAGACTCAAAATAGCCCTTTGGGGCTGCTTTTACAAAACCAGGTTTGTTTTAAGAAATTCGTGGGATTTCGGGGTGTTTACACTCGGCCAGCCAATGGCCGAGCTTGGGATAGTCTTAGGTGGGGACGAACTTGGGTGAAACTAGATTAGTTTTAGTGAAGTTCGGTCAGCTTCTTGGCTGGACTTTGCTGGGTTTCCAAAAGGTGGTATTGGGTGGTTTAGAGAGACAAAGGGAAGAGCGGTTTAGGTGGCTTCTAGGGACTCACCTTAGCCACGGTTTGGGTGATCTCCACGCACCTTCTCTTCACATCAAGTGGACCATCCATGGCTGCCGGATCCATATGAGTTGCAACAAATTTTTCACGTGAAATGGTGTGGCTTCCAAGCTTACAAAACCAGCCCATGATTTGTACAAACAAAGGGGGGAAAACCAGCCCCCTTTGTTGACCTTTTTCCCTTTTCTCTCTCTCTCTCTCTCTCTCCCCTACCCAAGCAAGAGGCGTGAATCAATTTTTTTGCAGCCCTCATGAATCAGCCCCTCACGTCCTTTTATAGACTTCTTATGTGGATATGGATCCTAGATTGATTCTGAAATCCGGATCCAATCCAAGTCTTGTTTGGATCTGGATCTTGGGTCTGGATCTGGATATTTGGATTCAGATTTGATCCAAAATTTTCTCTTTTTCGGTCCTTCCTGGCGTTTCGAGCCAGACGTCTTGTGCGGGCCCTGAGTTCATCAACGCTCCGTCTTATGCTGGGTTTTTCCCAATTTCGTCATCTAAGCTCCTTTTCACCTTTCCAGACTCTGTTTCAACTGATTTGTGTTGTTTTTGTCTTGGATTGTTCATGATTTCAGGGACACTGTTGGCTTGGCCTCCGATGCTTCCGTCTTGAAGTTCATTTGCGGCCTAGGCTCCTCTTTTGTCTTTGAATTTGGCTTTTCTTCGGACTGGGCTTGCTCTTTGAATTTTTCGAACCTTTCTTGCAACTTCTTTGGGCCAGGCTTTACCTGTTCGTCTGGGCTTTTGCAAAAATAGAACTTTCACCCATTTTCAAGAATTTATGTTCCGACAGGGTTGGAAAACGGAGGTTTGAAGTATTTGAGTTCCCGAGTTTTCGAAAATTCCAATTTTGGCTTTCTAAGCTTATTTTCGAACCAGACATTTGTTTTTTTTGCAAAATCTTTGGAATTTGGGGAGTTTACAATAGCATAGGGCCGGTTCCAGGTCACTGAGGAACCAGAGCCTGCCCAAGCTATTTTCAAAGAACCCTTCCCCAATCACGCAAGCACTAGTGGGAAGGGCAAAGAGGTATGTGCTTTCTCGACTTCAAAGAGTCTAATGCATTCATCTCATGTTGGTTTTACTACTTGTGCACCATCTCTCATCCTTCATAGGAAAATCGCCCAAGTAGTAACCCGGGGAGCGCCTAGAGTCCCGCCCCCGGTTAAAACCATTTTACAAATTCAAGGTGCTCCAAGGCACACAAGTAGAGCCACCATAGGCGCGAGCCCTAGGCAGCATGGGGGAGGTGAGTAGGTCTGAAAGGATCTATCAACCCCCACATCTACAAAGTGCTAAAAAAGTGGTCAGTATTTCTGGCCCTTCAAAAGCATGTATTCTTAGAGTTTTGCCAAAAATAGACAAAGGCAAAATTGTTTTAACCTTGTATGATTTTGAAAATCATCTTTCTAAGATTCCAATTAACATGTCCATCCTAGAGCTGATACAAACCTCGCCTAGGCATAGACTTGTCTTAGAAAAAATCCTAGAAAGAGCCAAGGTTAGCTCAAGTATAACCCCTGAGTCCTTGTCAATCCAAGTGGTGCCTATATGTGTAAAAACGCCCATCGTGTTCTCAGAAGAGGATATCGAAAGACCAGATGAAACCCACAACCAAGCCCTATATATCGAGGTGGTATTGAATCACCATTCTTTGGACAGGTGCCTAGTTGATGGGGGAGGAGGACTCAACATCCTTTCGCTCCACGTAGCGTATCAAATTAGAGTCACCTTGACTTCCGTAAACCCAAGTCCCATCGTAATCACTGGATACAATGGGAATGCATCTAGACCACTAGGAGCCATAGAGTTACCCATGGAAACGGGGGGCATAGCCCATTTGGGGGTGTTCCATGTCTTAGACATCCACCCCACTACAACCTATTGTTGGGAAGACCCTCGATACACAGCCTGCGAGCTGTGCCATCCACCTTCCATAGTGTAAACTGCTCCAAATCCCACGATTTTCTCAAATATACCTGGATTTACAAAAGCATCCTCAAAGGGATATTTTGAGTCTGGAAACCCAGGAGCCTTCCAGACAACCCTTATGTTGAAACCATATATACGTTTTAAAATTGTATACATATAGTTTTAGACCTTAAAAGGTATTTTGAAACCCCAAAAGCAGCCTGGCCTGACGAAAGCAGGACCGAAAAGGCGAAGGAGAGCCCGGACCCAAAGCATACTTCAAGCCCGACACATCAACTCTCGTATCAGAATCATCCCCAGATTCTCAGACATCTAAGCCCCAACTATCAGAAATTTGCTCGAAATGAACTCGTGAAGGTGAGAAGAAGAGCGGACGACAATGTTGGCGAAGACCCAACGCAAGACGGAGTACTGATGCAGTCAGGCCCCGCACAAACCGTCCGTTTCGAAATGCCATGAAGGAATCAAAAAATCATATTTGGGCCGGATCGAGACCATATATATCCAGATCCAAACCCAACATGTTTTTGGATTTGGATTTGGATCCAAAGATACAAATCCAATATCTACATCCATGGCCCACATCACCTTCTCATAAATGGAGGTGGGGCCCATAAATATTTCACGTGAAAAGCTTGGGTAGAGAGAGAAAGGGTGATAAAGTATGAGTGAGAAAGTTGGTAGGCTTGACTTTTGGTCAAGGGTGGGTTAACCTTGTGGGTTTAGCCTACAGTGTGGGTTTAAGCTTGTATGCACCTACACCTGACTTGGGGCTGCACCAACTTTGACGTGGCTGCAAAGGGATCAATGGACCGATGCCAAGGGAGGTTCCTAAACCTAGCCCTAAGCTAGCCCACCTCACCTAGCCATTTCTCCTAAAACCTAACGCAAACCTAGCCATTCTTGCCCAAACCGCCCCCAACCTCACCTAGCCCACCTCACCTAGCTAGACCACTTAGACCCTAACCAACTAAGCCTAAACCTACCTTAGTGCACCTAATTAAACCCCTAACCGCTAAGTCCCAGCCCACCTAACCGACCTACCCTAAACCACAAACCAGCCCCCCCTAACTGACCTACCCCAAACCATGTCCCATGCCCACCTTATTACAAATATCTAGCCCACAACCCCCTAACCGACCCAGCCCATTTCTAGCCTATAAAATCCCACCTTCCTTGCGGGTTCCTCTCTCTCTCTCTCTCTTCCACTCTCTCCTCCACTCACTCCAAGCTCCACCACCCGGCCCACCACCTACCATTCCACCGCCACTCCATCACCCGGCCAGCCCTTCTCCATTCCAACCGACTCCATCACCTTCCACCTTCGGCGAGGAGTACCTTCCCGGCTGCCACTCTTCTTCCACCACCATCCAGCCACCACTTCCATCCACCAACACCGCCTCCTTCACGGTTAGTACCCCACCTCAACCCCATCTAACCCTTCACCCCCTTCTTTCCCAGCTGCGCACTCCCATCCACCGTCCAACTTGCATCCTTCCCTTCTCCCTTCCACCCGGCCGACCTACGCCATATCCCATTCACCCTCCTCAACACCACCCCTTAGCTCCTAGTGGAACATCCTCCCTTAGTCGCCCACTTCCCAGCCAAACACTACACCAACCTAGCCCATCCACCTGCCACTCCACCACCCGGCTAGTACCCCTTCCTGCCGATCCTTCCACTTGGCCAGCATCAAGACACCACTCGGCCAACACCCCTACATGTCGCCCACATCCACCTAAGGAGCTCCCCTTTGGCTGCCCAAGGCGACTCACGAAGCCATGCCCAAGCAAGTTGAACACGGACCAGCTACACGTAAGTGCCTAACTCGGTCCATTATATGAACTTGCTTACATTTAATTAAATTTGATACGGGGTTGTAATAATGGAGCGTTGTCTCCCCCCGATTGTAATAATGTGGTTTTGACACACCAACACACACGTGCACTTGAGCCTTTCCGCTCTTAGTTACACACTCCTTTTTCACACACACGGGCCTTGACAGCCCATAAGATATAGTTATATTCATATATATTCGGTTGCGTGGGTTTTAATTTAAGTCGTGGGTGTTGTCTTTCAATTCTACAATCACACACATTGAGCTTTCGCTCTTATTCCCAAGACCCTAGTAAGGGCCATATTGCAATTTTATTTGGGTGTTTCATTCAAGTTGTGTGCATGGTATTTCAATTCTACACTCACACACATTGAGCTTTCGCTCTTACTCCCAAGACCCTAGTAAGGGCCATATTGAAATTTTATTTGGGTTTTACATTGCAAGTCGTGTGAGTTGTCTTTACATATATACACAACACCCACGCACATGTTGGCGACCTTCGGGCCCATATATATTATAAGTATTTCCCTTCTGCTATGTCTTTAAGATTTGGGTTTTAAGGTTCAGCTGTGTGAGTAGTCTTTCCATATATACATGACACACACTTGCACAATTGAGCCTTTCCACTCTTAAGATATAGCCATATTTCCCTTTTGCAATTTCCCTTTTGCAATTTACATTAAGTCATTTCCCTTAAGTATTGTCTTTTAATTCAGGTTTTCCCTTTGGAGTTGTGTGAGTTTTGCATTGCATATTCGCTATACCACGAGTTAGGACGCATATTGCATCAAAGCAAAACCCCACACTCCCATGCAAAAATCACCCAACTTAGGTCACTTGTGCACACACCTAGTTGGCCCTAAAAAGCATAAAAAGAAAGACATAGGCACGTGCAAAATCCCACGTGAAATAAAACTTGCAATCATACAAATAAGACCCAAACACTTCGGGTATTTTTCAAAGAGGTTTGATTTAAAAGATTTTGCCAAGCGTACAGACTGACCCTTGCTCATCGGTGCAAGAAGGTCTGTGACGAAAAGAGCTCACTTGCTCACAGTCGCCCCGATAGAGTCAGATTTCAAAATTTACTTCGCTAGCTTGAGTAAGCTAGCTGGCACGCCCTTGTTTTAAAAACGACTTAGACACGCGAAAAGGTTCACTTCAGGCCTAAGAACCGGAAGTGGAAAATTTTTCGTGTCTACAGATTTTGGCATGCCCAGTGGGACCTGGGCCTTGTGCAGAGTCACTTCATGTAGAAAAACCTCATGAAAATGTTTTTCAAAGAAAGTGTTTTTAACTTTGTTTGTTGCATTTCATATCTAGGATTTTTTTGAAAAAGCATTGAAGCATGTCAAGTCCAGGCTCCCAAGAGGTATCTAGCCACGGCTCATGCACATCAAGTTCTCACTCTAGGAGGTTTTCGAAAAAGCAAAACAAACTAGAAGAGATTGAGGATTTGAGAAAGGATTTCGAGGCCAAGATCGCTGCTCTTAGCCAAGAGGCTGAAGCAGGGGACTCATGTACGTCAAATGGCGAACCAAAGGCCAAGAAAAAATTTGAAAAACCTCGCAAACACAAAGAGACTTCCATAATGGAAGGTAACCAATACCACGAGTCCTTCACACACAAGGACCATAAAGCCCTACAGCAACTGCTGAGAGGGCAAAATAAAGAGAAAAGGAGTTACGCCCTGTCTAATTTCTTGCCTGTGGACTATGAAACAGACGGTGATGATGAAATACCAAACTTCCATCGGTATGATGGCATGGGAGACCCTAGGTCTCACTTGCAGCTTTTCTCTCGTCGAGCCCATAAGAAAAAGAAGGACTCGATGAAGTGGGTGTATTGGTTCCCTTTGTCCCTCAAGGGCACAGCAGCCAAATGGCTGGCTTCCTACGACCTTAGCCAGTTCGCAAATTTTGAAGAGTTAGCGAACTGCTTTATGCAGAGATTCTCGCATAACATGGAAGTCACGCTGACTTTAAACACCTTGAGGGATACAAAACAAGGTGTGAACAAAGACGTACATACGTTTATCGTTCGTTGGAGGTCTCTCCTAGGTCAAGTGCAAGAGCCAATATCCGAAGGATGCGCAGTCATGCTCATCCTAGATAATTTTAAAAATGAGTTGAAAACCCTTCTCTTGCTTCACGAAATCTCAACTTTCCATAAGTTGATAAAGAAAGCATCCCTTTTCGAAACAAATTTTGAAAAAAGGGGTGCATGATCACTTATGGAAAGGAAATGCAATTTCGAAAACTCGCTTGGAGAAACCCAACACTTATGGGCTACCCACCGCGGACAAAGGGGCAAAACCCCACAAAATCACCAATGTCCGGGTGGATCCAAGCCCGACAAGTGCTTCGCGAAATTTTGAAAGAATAGAAAATAAAAGGGAAAAAAGTTTTAAAAAACCCTTTGAAAGATGGGAGTACACTCCGCTGGGGCAACCTGTATCGGAGGTCCTAGACCTCCTACTCGCCCAGGGTATGATTGAACTCCCTGAGATTCCTGAGGGAGTCACTTCGAAGGGGGGATTTTTAAACAAATTTTGCAAGTATCATCGACTCAAAGGCCATGATACAAAGCGGTGTTTCTCCCTCCTGAATAAAATTGAGAACTTCATAGTAGAAGGCTGGCTCTAGGTCGTTGAGGAACCTGAGCCTGCCCAGCCTATCTTCAAAGAACCCTTCCCCAAGCACGCAAGTACCAGTGGGAAGGGAAAAGAGGTATGTGCTCTCACGATTTTAAAGAGTCTAGCACATGCATGTGAGTCTGGTTTGTCTACTTGTGCATCTACTCTCATACTTTACAAAAAACCCGCCCAAGTAGTCATCCGGGGACCACCAAGTGTTTCGTCCCAGGTTAAACCAATTTTGACAATTCAAGGTGCTCCAAATCTCTCGATTAGAGCCATGTTAAGTGTGAAACCTAGGTTGATCGTGGGGGAGGTGACAAGATCCGGGAGGATCTACCAACCCCCACATCTGCAAAGTACTAAAAAGGTGGTCAGTGTGTCGGGCCCCTCAAAAGCATGTATTCCTAGAGTTCCGCCGAAAACGGACAAAGGAAATGTCATTTTAAAGGTATATGATTTCGAAAACCATCTTTCAAAGATTTCTATCAACATGTCCATCCTAGAGCTAATACAAATTTCGCCTAGGCATAACTAGTGTTAAAGAAAATTCTAGAAAGAGCAAAAGTTAGTTCAAACATTACCCTAGAATCCTTGTCCAAACAAGTGGCCTCCATAGGAGCAAAAATGCCCATCGTATTCTCGGAAGACGATGTAGAAAGACCCTACGAGTCCCATAACCAGGCCCTACATATCGAGGTGGTTCTGAATAACCACTCTCTGGATAGGTGCCTTGTCGATGGAGGAGGAGGGCTCAACATCCTTCCACTTCATGTGGTGAACCAAATCAGAGTCACCTTCACATCCGTAAACCCAAGCCCCATCATCATCACTGGATACGATGGGAATGCGTCTAGACCACTAGGATCTATTGAGCTCCCCATGAAAACAGGAGGGATAGCACACATGGGGGTGTTCCATGTCCTAGACATCCACCCCCACTACAACCTGTTGTTGGGAAGGCCTTGGATACACAGCTTGCGCGTTGTGCCATCAACCTTCCACAGGTGTATCAAAATCCCTTTCAGGGACAAAGTCATAGTTATCCTAGGTGAGAGTTATCCTCAACTTCAAGGGGTCACAAATTCTCCTTGCTTGTCAAGTTCCCAGACCCACGAGGTAAAACTGGGGTAGACCATGTTCGAGCCACCAAGGCTCACATTGTATAACCCTAGGAAGGTCGTATATGTGAAGGGGCCACCCAAGGCTGATCCCCTCAAAGTTCTGACCATTCTGGGAAAACCCAAGAACCCCTTATTTCTAAAACCCCTAGACAAAAAGCCCTATGTGCACAACATAGACGACAGCAAGTTCCTGGACCACGATTTATATCAAACATTATCTAAAAATAAAAATCGTGGAACATGCTGTTAAACATGGGCTATTTGCCATATAAGAGTCTAGGGGCACAAAATCAGGGTCTCCTAGAACCCATACTACCTAGGGCCAATCCAAGCCGATATGGGATCGGCTATACTCCCAGAATACCACCAGAACCACCCCCTGTGACCACCTGGGTCGAGGGTGCCCTGGAACCTATCTTAGAAGAGACCTACGATTTAGACCTCTTATTCAGAGTCTAACCTGTAGTGTTTTCCCTTTGTAGGTATGATGGAAGATCCCTTTATAAAAAACACAAAAACATTTGAAAAACTCAAAATCCAAAAAATGGAAAAATTACAAAAGCCAAAAACATTGGAAAATGAAAAACTCGAAAAAAGAGTAGTTTGTATAGTTCCCAAAGTACTCGTTTTACAAAAGAACAAAAAAATCAAAAATTTACAAAATTTCAAAAAGATTTTGTACATAGCTTCTCCTATAAGGATTTGGAAAAAGCAAAAGATTTTGAAAGAAACGTTGTCTGTATAACTAGACCAAAAATTTCGAAATCAATAGAAATTCCAAGTATAAAACCAGGTCTTTTGAAAATCCATGCATCAAATTCCTTAGGATCTATAAGCCACGAGAATTATCGAAGCCTAGAAGTGGATCCCCTTGAGGAAGATCCCACTTCTGAGCTCCCAGAATTTCATAAAATTCTCGATTTTGAAAAACCTTCAAATTCGGTAGGAGGAGATTTCATAGAGATAAACCTAGGGAGTGATTCAAAGCCCAAACTCATTAAGGTAGGCGCATGTTTGCATGAGGATGAAAGATGATCATTCATTGCATTTCTAAAAACCTACTTAGATGTGTTTGCATGGACATATGAAGACATGCCGGGCATAGACCCTAGTATTGTCGAACATCGTCTTCCCTTAGATGCGGATGTGAAACCTATAAAGCAAAATCTTAGGAAAATACATCTGAACGTACACGCACAAGTCAAAGAGGGTGTAGAAGATCTGTTAAAAGCCGGATTTATAAAACCCATTGCATATTCTGATTGGCTAACCAATATCGTTGTTGTTCGAAAAACCAATGGGAAGATTCGAATATGCATCGATTTTAGAAACCTGAATAAAGCCACTCCAAAGGATAATTATCCTTTACCAAACATAGATTTGATAGTCGATAGTACTGCAAATCATGAAATGTTTTCGTTTATGGATGGCTATTCAGGGTATAATCAAATCAAATTAAGCCCACGAGATTAGGGTAAGACCGCTTTCACAACCCCATGGGGCACGTACTGCTATACAGTCATGCCCTTTGGTTTGAAAAATGCCGGCACCACATACCAGAGAGCTATGACCACGATCTTCCATGATCAGATTCATGAGTTCGTAGAGGTATATGTGGGTGATCTCTTGGCAAAATCCAAAACTCGATGCACACATATCGAATGCTTACGAAAGATTTTCAAAAGGCTTAGACTTTACAAAGTAAAGCTAAACCCTCTGAAGTGTGTGTTCGGAGTAGAGTCCAGAAAGCTCTTAGGCTTTATGGTGAGCCAAAGGGGCATAGAAGTCGACCCATCTAAGTGTCGAGTCATCATAGACATGGCTCCACCCTCCAATCTCACGCAGATTCGTAGCCTCCAAGGTCGATTACAATCCATTCGCAGGTTTATCTTAAACCTGGTGACTGGATGCGAACCCTTCAATAAGTTGTTGAGGAAGGGCACGAAATTTTCATGGGATGACGACTGCCAAAAGTCATTTGAGATACTAAAGGCATACTTAGTTAATCCCCCTATTTTAAATCCTCCAAAGCAAGGAAAACCTCTTTTGCTTTACATTTTCGTGCATGCAAATGCCTTGGGAGCTTTGTTAGCTCAATACGAGGATGACACCCTGTAGACGCAGAAAGTTCCCGCTTCTGGTTCTTATGCCTGAAGCAAATCTTTTCGTGTGTCTAAGTCCTATTTAAGCAAAAGGGCGTGTCAGCTAGCTTGCTTAAGCTAGCGAAGAGATATTTTGAAATCTGACTCCTAACGACTGTGAGCAAGCAAGCTCTTTTCGTCGCAGACCTTCTTACACCGATGCGCAAGGGACAATCTGTATGCTTAGAAAATCAAGTTTTAATTATGAGAACCTACGAAAAAGTTTGAGGTGTTCGATTCGGGTTGTTTTTGTATGATTTTCAAGTTTTATTTCACATGGATTTGCACGTGCCTATGTCTTTCTTTTTATCCCTTTTCAGGCCAACTAGGTGTGTGTTATGAACACGTGACCTAAGTGGGGTGACTTTGAGCGGGAGTATGGGGTTTGCTTTGATGCAATATGCGTCCTAACTCGTGGTATGGCATATATGCAATGCAAACTCACACTACTCCAAAGGGAAAACCCGAATTGAAAGACAGTGCGGAAGGAAAATGACTTGAATGTAAATTACGAAAGGGAAATTGCAAAAGGGAAATATGGCTATATCTTAAGAGTGGAAAGGCTCAATTGTGCAAGTGTGTGCCGTGTATATATGTAAAGACTACGCACACTGCTGAACCTTAAAACCCAAATCTTGAGGACATAGCCGAAAGGGAAATACTTATAATATATATGGGCCCGAAGGTCGCCAACGTGTTGCGTGGGTGTTGTGTGTAAATTGAAAGACAACTCACACGACTTAAATGAAACCCAAATATAAATTGCAATATAGCCTTGACTAAGGTCTTGGGAGTAAGAGCGAAAGCTCAATGTGTGTGAGTGTAGAATTGAAGTACTACGCACCCGACATGAAATTAAACCCAAATATAAATTGCAATAGGCCTTGACTAAGGTCTTGGGAGTAAGAGCGAAAGCTCAATGTGTGTGAGTGTATAATTGAAATACTACGCACACGACATGAAATAAAACACCCAAGGGAAATTATAACACGGCCCTTACTTGGGTCTTGAAAATAAGAGCGAAAGCTCAATGTGTGTGAGTGTGAGAATCGAAAGACAACACACACAACTTAAGCAAAACCCCACGCAACTTAAATTATATAAGTAAGTCTATATCTTAAGGGCTGATTAGGCCCATGTGTGTGTTCAAAATCGTGTACAACTAAGAGCGAGATAGGCTCAAGTGCACGTGTGTGTGGGTGTGCCAAGCCACGTTATTACAAGCGGGGGGAGACAATGCTCCATTATTACAACCCCGTATCAAATTTAATTAAGCTTAAGCAAGTCTATAAACAAGGACCGAGTTAGGGACTTACGTATAGCTGGTCCGGAGGTGACTTGCTTGAGCTTGGGCTTGAGTGTCGCCTTGGGCTGCAAGACGGAGCTCCTCGAAAGGGCGCGGCAAAGGAGGGTGCTGGCCGGGTGACAAGGGTGCAGTGGGTATGGCACCTTGGTGCTAGTCGGGTGACAAGGGTGCAGCGGGTGTTGCTGCCATGGTTGGGATAGTTAGGGGATGTTTAGGAAAGGAAGGGGAGCTAGGGTGTGTCACTAAGGAGTGGGGGCTGTCTAAGGGAAAGGTAAGGTGGCTGGGGACTAGTTAGGGGGCTGTCTAAGGGGAAGGTAGGGCTGGCGGGTGGTGTAGTCGATTGTGGCTGGCCGAATGGTAGTAGGTAGTTAGGTGGTGGCCGGCTAGATGAAGTGGAGGTTAGACTAAGGAAGGGTGGTATGTGGTGGCTGAGAGTGGAGGGGGAGTGAAGAGAGGGTGGTGTTAGGATAGGGTACTAACCGGAGGGTGGCTAGGTGATGGATGAAGTGGCGGGTGTCCAAGAGAGGCAGCCGAACTGTGGCAGGTGGGTGCAGCCGGGTGGCGTGGAGTGAAGCTGGCCGGGAGGTGATGGTGGCGTGGAGTGGAGCTGGCCAAGAGGTGATGGTGGAGCAGATGAGAGAAGAGAGCAAGGGATGAGAGAGGAGAGGAGGGGCTCGGCTGGCCCAAAGGAAGTTGAAAAACCCGCCCACTAGGGGGGGGTTTATAAGGCTTGGGTGGGTCGGTTGGGGCTGGTTTTCGGAGGATGGTTTAGTGGTTAGGTGGTGATGATTTGGGGATAAGGTGGGCCAGATATTTAGGGTAGGTGGTTTTAGGGATATGGTGTGCTATGGTTTTAGGTGGGGTAGTTTAGAGGTTTAGGGTTTAGCTAGGTGGGTTGGTTTTAGGGTGAGGTTTAGTGAGGTGGGTTAGGTGTTTAGGCTAGGATTAGGTTAGGATTAGGGGAATTAGGCTAGGTTTAGGGAAGGATTAGGGAGGTGGGTTAGGTGATTAGGTTGGGATTAGGGAAGTAGGTTAGGTGATTAGGTTAGGATTAGGTCGGGATTAGGGTAAATGGCTAGGATTAAAGGGTTTAGCTTGGGATTGGGTTAGGAGCATCCCTTTGCATGGCCCATGGACTTCATTGCATCATGTTGGTGCAGCCCTAGGTTCGGTGTAGGTTCATACAAGCTTAAACCCACACTAATTAGGCTAACCCACATGATTAACCCAAAACTTGACACACAAGTCAAGCTTAATACATTTCCCTCAAATCTTATCCTCCCCATTCTCTCTCATGCCCAAGATCCCATGTGAATTTCAAGTGGGCCCCACCTCCATTTATGAGAAGGTGATGTGGGCCATGGATGTGGATATTGGATGGGATCTTTGGATCCAAATCCAAATCCAAATCCACATATATGTTTGAATTGGGATCTGGATATATATGGTCCAGATCCAATCCAAAACTGAATTCTGATTCCTTCAGGGTATGTTCGAAATGAACGGTTTGTGCGGGGCCTGACAGCATCAGTACTCTGTCTTGCGTTGGGTCTTCGCCAACATGGTCGTGCGCTTCTGTTTTCACCTTCCGGAGATGATTTCAAAGAGTTTTGTTGATAACAGGGGCTTGGATGTTCGAGATTCTAGAGATGAATCTAACATGAGAGTTGATGTTCCGGGCTCTCTTTTGTTCCTCTGGTCCTGCTTTCATCAGACCCAGTCGCTTTGTGGGGTTTCAAAACGTATTTTAAAAGGTTTGAAAACTATATTATACATATTTTAAAACATATAAGGTTTAAACATATGTACAGGGTTTGTCTGGAAGGCTCCTGGGTTTCCACACTCAAAATAGCCCTTTGGGGCTGCTTTTACAAAACCAGGTTTATTTGAGAAGTTCGTGGGATTTCGGGGTGTTTATAGATGCCCCTCTTTGGCATTGTCCAAATTGATTTGGATAATGGTAAAGACGACAAACACCTCTTTCAATGTCTCCCTAGATCTAACCACGAAAATATGGGATCGTCCCAATCTTTAGCAAAATCTCACTTTTAAAACCCTGGTAGGAGGAGATATCACGCCAAAGGGATATACAGAACAGTTTCTGGTCCTAAAATGGGATCATGTTATGCAAGTGTCTATGCGTGGAAATACAGATGCATGACATGGGTGGGGTGCCAAGAGTGGCGACCTCCCAGAGACCAGATATGGTCGAACTCTTGAGACTTACAAGGCCTACTGCTCCAAGTGAGCAAATCCTATGCTGTTTGATGTTCGATTTTTCAAAATCTATTTATAAAAAGCTATTTACAAAAGGGACAACTGTCTTGAGTCTCAACCCTAAGGATCTCGAGCTCTTCGAAATGCCTTTTGCTTGAGTCTTGACACTCGCTTATCTAGCGGAGGTTTTATAAGAAAATAAGCTGTATTTCAAATTCCTACGTCTTACTCGAAATGTCGAATTCTCAAACAAAATGAAATTCAAGTAGGTAAATCCTATTTTTACTTTAGGATTCCTCGAAATGAACCATGTTTATACTTGGGATAAGCCAGGGATGGGAAAAGAGATACCACCGTCCCTTCTGAAGCATCCCGTTGTTTAAGGCGTAGAAGGCAAAAAACTGCTCTTTTTGAGCTTTTTGGCCTCTTTTTCCTTTTTTTCATAGAGGGTCTCCCTTTGGGAGTATTTTTTCTTTAATCCCTCTTTTTTTCACAAGAGAATCAATTTTTTCTTTTGGATTCTGGTTTCTTTCTTTTGGAAAGAGACTTTGGATGGGAAAATTCCCTTTATTTGGGCCACGTTTTCCTTTTGGAAGGAGAAGAGAAGAGGGGAAGGACTTATCCCAAGGTCACACTCGATCCATTCCAGATCAGCCTATTTAGAAATAGCACGTACTACTCGCAAGTATCTTTCTATATTGAACTAGGCCTTTCTTTGTAAGAAGAAGGATTTTGAAATGTAACCATGATTTGGAAGACTCCACTCTTTCACAAGTCTCAAAGCAGCTATCCCTAAGGTTTTCGAAAATTGGAATTTAACCCAAATCCTACACATAATACTTCTTTAAGTATTGGATATTGATAGGATCTGCTAAATTCCAACCTTCTACATCGATCAACCAATACGAGTTGTTGGTGGTGGTTGCACGTACAACATAGGGTCCATCCCACTTGGGGCGCCACTTTCCAAGTGGATGTGGGCCACGATAATGGATGATTTTCAAAGCCAGATCCCCCACTTCAAAGTGTCGAGGTCTCATGTGTTTGCCATAGTGTCGGGCTATCCTTTGTCGGTATGCATGAGCATGATCCATAGCAAGGAGTCGCCTCTCATCTACCAAATCTAGTTCGGCCATCCTAGCATGCTGAAGCGTCTCTAGGGGGAGGTCGAGTGCTATGGATGTATGGAATGAATGCAATTGAGTATGAATGGGAAGAATGACATTTGTGCCATAGACCAATTCGAATGGTGTGGCATTCGTGGGAGTCCGGATGGAAGTCCTATAAGCCCATAAGGCTTCATCCAGCTTCTCGTGCCACGTCCTACCCTTCTCTAAAGTCTTCTCAATTATACTAATGAGAGTCTTGTTTGTGGCTTCGGCTTGGCCGTTGCCTTGAGGGTAGTAGGGCGAAGAGAAGTGGTGAGTTATGCCATACGTGTTGCACAACTTAGCCATCCGCTCGTTTTTGAATGGGGTGCCATTATCAGACACAAGGTCTCGTGGAACCCCAAATCGAGCCAAGATATTCCTCCTAATGAAAGCCACCACATGTTGCCCCTGTACATTGGTCAGGGAGATGGCTTCCACCCACTTGGAGAAATACTCAGTGGCTGCTAAAATGAATCGATGCCCATTCGAGGCTTTTGGAAAGATCGGGCCTACGATATCAAACGCCCATATGGTAAATGGCCAGGGGCTGACCACGGAATGTAATGCAGATGATGGGATATGCCCATGCACTTGACATGGATGACACTTCCTAACATGATCGTGACAATCCTTTTTCAGGGTGGACCAAAAGTAGCCCGCTCTAAGTATTTTCATTGCCATCATGTTGGCATTAACATGGCCTCCACATTCTCCATCGTGGAACTCATGCATCACAGTCTGAGCCTCCTCTAGATCGATACATCTAAGTAGGATCCGGTAAAACTTTTCTTATATAGAACCCCACCCAGAATGGTGTATCGGGTCGAAATTTTACGGATGAATGCCTTATCTTTGGATGTGGCATCCTCGGCGAATCCCCCATTTTCTAGAAAATGTTTGATGTCGTAAAACCAAGGTTTTTCAATAGAATCTGGATTATTTTGGCAAATATCCAAATCATGTGTGGATGGGTTGGGCGCATGCCATATTTCTAAAGATCGGGTCCCTGAGATGGGATCGACCTTTAGGGCTGAACCCAAGGAGGAGAGGGCATCGACAATGCCATTATCCTCTCTTTCTACGTGTGTGAGTTACACGATTGGAATGACTCAACCAAGCGAGTGGCCAACTCGTGGTATGGAAGTAGTTTTTCATTACGTACTTGCCAAATTTTCAAAACTTGGCTTATAACAAGGAGCGAATCTCCAAAGACCACGATGCATGATGCCCCTAGAGTTTTCGAAATCCTTAAGCCTTGTATGAGTGCTTCATACTCAGCTATGTTGTTGGAACATTCGAAATCTAGGCGGATTTCTATGGGAATTTCACCCTTTTTAGGGGATATGAGGATGACCCCAGCACCAGCCCCTCGTTGGTTTCGTGCCCCATCGAAGTGCATCTTCCACACTTGGTTTTGAAAAGAGTTTGCCAAAATGTGGTTTTGAAAATGGTTTTGCAATATGCCTTTGTCAGGCATTTCATTAAGTGTGGGGTATGCGTCCTCCAGGGGGAACTCAACCATGTAGTCTGCTAGGGCTTGCCCCTTAATGGAGATTTGGTGATGGTATTTCAGGTCATACTCCATTAGAAGGAGTTGCCATTTGCCCAATCTACCAGTGAGAATGGGTTTTTCAAACAAGTGCTTGATTGGATCAAGCTTGGACACTATCTATATCTCATGATCTAGGAAATAGTGTCTAAATTTCTGGCAGGCCCAAACTAGGGCCAAGCATGTCTTCTCCATAGCTTGATAATTCCTTTCATAAGCCAAGAGAGTTTTCGAAATATAATAGATGGCATATTCCTTATGGGTGTCATCCTCGTATTGAGCTAATAGAGCTCCCAAGGCATTCGAATGCACGGAAATGTAAAGCAAAAGAGGTTTTCCTTGCTTTGGAGGATTCAAAATACGGGGATTAACCAGGTATGCCTTTAGTCTTTCAAAGGACTTTTGGCAGTCGTCATCCCATGAAAATTTCATGCCCTTCCTCAATACCTTGTTGAAGGATTCGCATCTAGTCGCCAGGTTTGATATAAATCGGTGAACGGACTGTAATCGACCCTGGAGGCTATGAATTTGTGTGAGATTGGAGGGTGGAGCCATGTCCATGATGGCTCGACACTTAGAGGGGTTGACTTTTATACCCCTTTGGCTCACCATAAAGCCTAGAAGCTTTCCAGATTCTACCCCGAATACACATTTTTGAGGGTTTAGCTTTACTTTGTAAAGCCTAAGCCTTTCGAAAATCTTTTGCATTCGATATGAGTGTATCGGGTTTTGGATTTTGCCAAGAGATCATCTACATACACTTCTACGAGCTCATGAATCTGATCATGGAAGATCGTGGTCATGGCTCTTTGCTATGTTGCACCGACATTTTTCAAACCAAAGGGCATGACTGTATAGCAGTACATGCCCCATGGGGTTGTGAATGCGGTCTTACCCTGATCTCGTGGACTTAATTTAATTTGATTATAGCCTGAATAGCCATCCATAAACGAAAACATTTCATGATTTGCAGTACTATCGACTATCAAATCTATGTTTGGTAAAGGATAATTATCCTTTGGAGTGGCTTTATTCAGGTTTCTGAAATCGATGCATATTCAAATTTTCCCATTGGTTTTTCGAACCATAACGATGTTTGATAACCAATCAGAATACGCGGTGGGTTTTATAAATCTGGCTTTTAACAGATCTTCTAAACCCTCTTTGACTTGCGTGTGTACATTCGGATGTATTTTCCTAAGCTTCTACTTTATGGGTTTTACATCCGCATCTAAGGGAAGACGATGTTCAACAATGCTGGGGTCTATGCCCGGCTTGTCTTCATACGTCCATGCAAACACATCTAGATAGGTTTGTAGAAATGCAATGAATGCTGATCTTTCATGCTCATGCAAACATGCGCCTATCTTGATGAGTTCGGGATTGGAATCACTCCCTAGGTTCACCTCCATGAAATCTCCTCCTACTGAATTGGAAGGTCTTTCAAAATCGAGAATATTATGAAATTTTGGGAGCTCAGAAGTGGGATCTTCCTCAAGGGGATCCACTTCTGGGCTTCGATCATTCTCGTGGGTTATAGACCCGAGGGAATTTGATGCGTGAGTTTTGAAAAGACCTGGTTTTATGCTTGGATTTTCAATTGATTTCGAAATTTTCGGTCTGGCTATGCAGACGACGTTCCTTTCGAAACTCTTTTCTTTTTCCAAAGTCCTACCAGGAGCAGCTATGTACAAAATCTTTTTGGTATTTTGTGGATTTTCGATTTTTTTTTGTTTTTACAAAACAAGAACTTTAGGAACTATACAAACTACTCTATTTTCGAGTTTTTGATTTTCCAATGTTTTTGGTTTTTGTAATTTTTCTGTTTTTTTTTTTATTTCGAGTTTTTCAAATGTTTTTGTATTTTTATAGAAGGGATCTTCCATCATACCTACAAAGGGAAAACACTACGGGTTAGACTCGGAATAAGAGGTCTAAATCGTAGGTTTCTTCTAGGGTAGGCTCCAGGGCACCCTTGACCCAGGTGGTCACAGGGGGTGGCTCTGGCGGTATTTTGGGAGTATAGCCGATCCCATATCGCCTTGGGTTGGCCCTAGGAAGGATTGGCTCTAGGAGACCCTGGTTTTGTACCCCTAGACTTTTATAGGGCGTATAGCCCATGTTTAACAGCATGTTCCAGGATTTTTTGTTTTTTGAAAAATTTGAGTATAAATCGTGGTCCTGGAATTTGCTGTCGTCCATATCATGCACATATGGCTTTTTGTCCAGGGGTTTTGGAAATAAGGGATGTTTGGGTCTTTCTAGAAGGGTCAGGATTGAGAGGGGCCTACTTTGGGCGGTCCCCTGACGTATACGACCTTCCTAGGACTTGCTAACATGAGCCTTGGCGGCTCAACCATGGTCTGCCCCAGGTTAGCCTCATGGGCCTGGGAACTCGACAAACAAGGGGAGTTTATGATCCCCTGAAGTTGAGGGTGACTCTCACCTAGGATCACCACGACTTAGTCCCTAAAAGGGATTTTAACACACTTGTGGAAGGTGGATGGCACAGCGTACAAGCTGTGTATCTAGGGCCTTCCCAACAACAGGTTATAATGGGGGTGGATGTCCAAGACATGGAACACCCCCGTGTGTGTGATCCCTCCCGTTTCCATAGGGAGTTCGATCGATCCTAAGGGCCTAGACGCATTCCCATTGTATCCAGAGATAACGATGGGACTTGGGTTCACAGAAGTCAAGGTGACTCCGATTTGATATGCCACATGAAGCGGAAGGATGTTGAGCCCTCCTCCCCCATCGACAAGGCACCTGTCTAGAGAGTGGTTATTCAGAACCACCTCGATATGCAGGGCCTGGTTATGAGTTTCGTAGGGTCTATCTACATAATCTTCCCAGAAAGTGATGGGCAATGTTGCTCCTATTGACGCCACTTGGTCGGACAGGGATTCAGGACTTATGTTCGAACTAACCTTAGCTCTTTCTAGAATTTTCTCTAGCACGAGTCTATGCCTAGGCGAAGTTTGTATTAGCTCTAGGATGGACATGTGGATAGGAATCTTTGAAAGATGGTTTTCGAAATCATAAGGGTTTAAAACGATTTTCCCATTGTCTACTTTCGGCAGAACTCTAGGAATACATGCTTTTGAGGGGCCAGGCACACTGACCACCTTTTTAGCACTTTGTAGGTGTGGGGGTTGATAGATCCTCTCGGATCTTGTCACTTCCCCCACGACCAACCTAGGGTTCGCACTTAAACTGGCTCTAATCGTGAGTTTTGGAGCACCTTGGATCTTTAAAACTGGATTAGCCGGGGATTCAGCTCTTGGTGGTCCCCGGATGACTACTTGGGCGGGTTTCTTGTAAAGTACAAGAGTAGACGCACAAGTGGGTCGACCAGACTCAGATGAATGCGCTAGATCTTTTAAAAAGGTGAGGGTACATACCTCCTTTCCTTTCCCATTGCTACTGGCGTTCTTGGGAAAGGGTTCTTTAAATATAGCTTAAGTTGGCTCAGGTTCTGCAGTGACTTGGAGCCGGCCCTCCGCTATCAAGTTCTCGATTTTGTTTAAAAGGGAGAAACAACGCTTTGTATCATGGCCTTTGAGCCGATGATACTTACAAAAGCGGTTTAAATATCCCCCTTTGGAAGTGACTCCCTCGAGGATTTCGGGGAGTTCAATCATGCCCTGGGCAAGTAGGAGGTCTAGGACCTCCGACACAGGTTGCCCCAGCGAAGTGTACTCCCGTTTCTCAATAGGTTTTTGGAAGTCTCTCTCACTTTTGTTTTCTGATTTTTCAAAATTTTTTGAAGTTGTCAACGGGCTTGGATCTACCCAGACATTGGCAAGTTGATGGGCTTTTCCAAGCGAGTTTTTCAAATGGGACATCCTTTCCATAGGTGATCGTATATCCCCTTTTTCAAATTGGTTTCAAAAAGGGATGCTTTTTTGATCAACTTATGGAAAGTTGAGATTTTGTGAAGCGAGAGAAGGGTCTTTAGCTCATTTTTAAAATTATCCAGGATGAGCATGACTGCACATCCTTCGGATATTGGCTCTCTTGCCCTAAAAGGGACCTCCATCAAATAATGAAGGCATGCACATCTTCGTTCATGCCTTGTGTAAACACCCCGAAATCCCACGAACTTCTCAAATCAACCTGGTTTTGTAAAAGCAGCCCCAAAGGGCTATTTTGAGTCTGGAAACCCAGGAGCCTTCCAGGCAACCCTGTACATATGTTTTAAACTTTATATGTTTTAAATATGTGTAATGTAGTTTTGAAAACTTTTTACATTTTGAAACCCCACGAAGCAGCTTGGCCTGATCAAAGTAGGACCAGAAGAGCTAAAGAGAGCCTGGAACCGGAGCACAAGTCGAGCCCGACACAACAACTCTCGTGTTGAATCCACCCCCAGGATCTCAAACGTCCAAGACCCTGTTATCAGCAAACATCACTTGAAATCATCTCCGGAAGGTGAAAACAGAAGCGGACGACCATGTTGGCGAAGACCCAACGCAGACGGAGTATTGATGCTGTCAGACCCTGCACAAACCGTTCGTTTCGAACACAGCCTGAAGGAGTCAAAATTCAGTTTGTATTGGATTTGGACCATATATATCCAAATCCTAATCCAAACCTATGTGTGGATTTGGATTTGGATTTGGACCATATATATCCAAATCCTAATCCAAACCTATGTGAGGTGCGGCCCACTTGAAATTCACGTGGGATTATGGGCATGAGAGAGAATGGGGAGGATACGATTTGAGGGTAATTGTAACTAAGCTTGACTTGTGTGTCAAGTTTGGGGTTAATCAAGTGGGTTAGCCTAATTAGTATGGGTTTAAGCTTGTATTAGCCAAAACCTAACCTAGGGCTGCACCAACATGATGCAAGGAAGTCTATGGGTTATGCAAAGGGAGCTTCCTAACCCAATCCTAAGCCAAAACCCTAATCCTAGTTGTGCATGATTTTGAACACACACGGGCCTAATCAGCCCCTAATACATAAATATGTATATATACTTTAATTTTCGTAGGGTTTTTGCTTAAGTTGGGTGTGTAGTCTTTCAATTCAAGCACTCACACACATTGAGCCTTCGCTCTTATTTGAAAGACCCAAGTAAGGGCCGAGCTATACTATTTGGGTTTTCATTTCATGTCATGTGTGTAAGTCTTTCAATTCAAGCACTCACACACATTGAGCCTTCGCTCTTATTTGAAAGACCCAAGTAAGGGCCGAGCTATACTATTTGGGTTTTCATTTCATGTCGTGTGTGTAAGTCTTTCAATTCAAGCACTCACACACATTGAGCCTTCGCTCTTATTTGAAAGACCCAAGTAAGGGCCGTGTTATACTATTTGGGTTTAATTTCATGTTGTGTGCGTAGTACTTCAATTCAAGCACTCACACACATTGAGCTTTCGCTCTTATTCCCAAGACCTTAATCAAGGCCATACTGCAAGTTATATTTGGGTTTTATTTCATGTCGTGTGTGTAAGTCTTTCAATTCAAGCACTCACCCACATTGAGCCTTTGCTCTTATTTGCAAGACCCAAGTAAGGGCACGTATACATACCCTATATACATGTCTCCCTTCGGCATTTACATTACAAGTCATTTCCCTTCGGTTATTTCCCTTCGGCATTGTCTTTACATTCGGGTTTTCCCTTTGGAGTAGCGTGAGTTTGCATTGCATCTACGCCATACCACGAGGTAGGACGCATATTGCATCGAAGCAAGCCCCGTACTCCCGCTCAAATTCGCCCATGTAGTGGAGTGTTCGTAACACACAAACTAGGTGGCCCATAAAGGGATAAAAAGAAAGACTTAGGCATGTGCAAATCCACGTGATCTAAAATCTGCAATCGTATCTAAAAGACCTGAATTAAACACCTCGAACAGCTTCGTAGGCTTTCTATACCCTAAAAACTCGATTTTTAAAAGCGTACAGACTGACCCTTTCGCATCAGTGCAAGAAGGTCTACGACGACATGAGCTCACTTGCTCACAGTCGCCACGATTAGAAGTCAGCTTAAAATATATCTTCGCTAGCTTAGGTAAGCTAGCTGGCACACCCTGTTTATATAAATAGGCCTTAGACACACGAGAGGATCCGCTCCAAGCCCTGAAAAGGCAAGAGGCGGGGATTTTCGCACGTCTACAGGGATTGGCACGCTCGGTGGGACGTGAGCCTTTCAAAAATCGAGTTTTAAGTTAGAAGCTTGCAAAAATTTTGTTAAAAAGGTGTCATTTTTTACTTGTTTTCTTTGCTTGTACTTAGGAAACTTTGAAAAAGCTTGAAAAGCATGTCAAAATCCAATCCAAGTGAAGTGTCGAGCCAAGGCTCATGCGCATCAAGTTCTCACTCTAGGAGGATTTTCAAAAACAAAATAAAACTAGATGAGATCGAGGACCTGAGAAGGGAGTTTGAGGCCAAAATCGATGCTCTCATCCAAGAGGCTGAAGTAGGCGATTCGTGTTCATCAAATGGTGAACAAAGGCCTAAGAAAAAATCTGAAAAACCTCGCAAGCACAAAGAGGCCTCCGTAATAGAAGGCAACCAATACCACGAGTCCTTCACACAAAAGGACCGTAAAGCCCTACAGCAGTTGCTGAAAGGGCAGAATAAAGAGAAAAGAAGCTACGCCCTGTCTGATTTCCTTCCTATGGATTACGAAACAGACAGTGATGATGAAATACCGAACTTCCATCGGTATGATGGCATGGGAGACCCTAGGTCTCACTTGCAGCTTTTCTCACGTCGAGCCCATAAGAAGAAAAAGGACTCGATGAAATGGGTGTATTGGTTCCCTTTATCCCTTAAAGGCACAGCTGCCAAATGGCTGGCTTCCTACGACTTAAGCCAGTTTGCCACTTTTGAAGAGTTAACGAACTGCTTCATGCAAAGATTTGCACATAATGTAGAAGTCACGCCAACCCTGAATACCTTAAGGGATACAAAGCAAGGCATGAACGAAGACGTACATGCCTTCATTATAAGATGGAGGTCACTTTTGGGCCAAGTGCGAGAGCCCATATCCGAAGGATGCGCAGTCATGCTCATCCTGGATAACTTTAAAAGCGAGTTAAAAACCCTTCTCTCGCTCCATGAGATCTCAACTTTCCATAAGTTGATAAAAAAGGCCTCCCTTTTCGAAACCAACTTGCGAAAAGGGACATACGATCACTTGTGGAAAGGAAGCGCCGTTTCTAAAACCCGCTTGGAAAAGCCCATCACATACGGGCAGCCCACGATGGACAAAGGGGCAAAACCCCATAAAATCGCCAATGTCCGAGTGGATCCAGGCGTGGTAGGCACTTAAAAAATTTTGAAAAATTAGAAAACAAAAGGGAGCGAACCTTTCAAAAACCGGTTGAAAAACGGGAGTATACGCCGCTGGGGCAACCTGTGTCGAAGGTCCTAGACCTTCTACTTGCCCAAGGCATGATAGAACTCCCCGAAATCCCCGAAGGAGTCACTTCCAAAGGGGGGTATTTAAACCGATTTTGTAAGTATCATCGGCTCAAAGGCCATGATACCAAACGTTGTTTCTCCCTTTTAAATAAAATTGAGAACTTGATAGCGGAGGGCCGGCTCTAGGTCACTGCGGAACCTGAGCCACCTCAAGCTATCTTCAAAGAACCCTTTGCCAAACACGTCAATGGCAGTGGGAAAGGAAAGGAGGTATGTACCCTCACCATTTCTAAGGAACTAACACAAAAACCAGAGCCTGGTCGACCCACTTGTGCGCCCACTCTTGTATTATACAAGAAGCCCGCCCAAGTCGTCATTCGGGGACCACCAAAAGTGGAATCCCCGGCAAAACCAGTTTTGAAAATCCAAGGTTCTCCTCAGCTCATCCTTAGAGCCAAATTTAGCGCGAACCGTAGGCTGGTCATGGGGGAAGTGACTAGATCCGGGAGGATCTATCAACCCCCGCACCTTCAAGGTGCTAAAAAGGTGGTCAGTGTGCCTGGCCCCTCAAAAGCATATATCCCTAGTGTTCTGCCAAAAGCAGATAAGGACAAAGTCATCCTAAATCCTTATGACTTCGAAAACCACCTTTCAAAGATTCCTATTCACATGTCTATCTTAGAGCTTATACAAACCTCGCCTAGGCATAGACTTGTATTAGAGAAAATTCTAGAAAGGGCCAAGGTTGATTCGAACATAAGTCCGGAATCCTTGTCTGCCCAAGTGGCTTTATTAGGAGCAAAATCGCCCATCACTTTCTCGGAAGATGATGTAGATAGACCCTACGAATCCCACAACCAGGCCCTACATATCGAGGTGGTTCTGAATAACCACTCTCTGGACAGGTGCCTAGTCGATGGTGGAGGAGGGCTCAACATCCTTCCACTTCATGTGGCGTATAAAATCGGAGTCACCTTGACTTCTGTAAACCCAAGTCCCATCGTTATCACTGGATACGATGGGAATGCATCTAGACCTTTAGGATCCATCAAACTCCCAATGGAAACGGGAGGGATCGAACACACGGGGGTGTTCCATGTTTTGGACATCCACCCCCATTATAACCTGTTGCTGGGAAGACCCTGGATACACAGTTTGTGCGCTGTGCCATCCACCTTCCACAGGTGTGTTAAGATCCCTTTTAGGGACCAGGTCGTAGTGATCCTAGGTGAGAGTCACCCACAACTTCATGGGATCATAAACTCTCCTTGTTTATCGAGCTCCTAGGCCCGTGAGGCTAACCTGGGGCAAATTATGGTTGAGCCACCTCGGCTCGTGTTAAACAACCCTAGGAAGGTTGTATGTGTGAAGGGGCCACCCAAAGCAGGCCCCCTCCTGATTCTAACCCTTTTAGGAAAACCCAAGCGTTCCCTATTTCTAAAGCCTCTGGGGAAGAGGCCATATGAGCACAATATGGATGACAGCATGTTCCAGGACCATGACTTGTACCACGCCTTTTCAAAAAATAGAAAATCGTGGAACATGTTGTTGAACATGGGCTACACGCCCTACAAGAGTTTAGGGGCACGAAACCAGGGTCTCCTAGAGCCCATCCTTCCTAGGGCCAATCCAAGCCGATATGGGATCGGCTATACTCCTCGAATACCGTCAGAGCTACCCCCTGTGACCACCTGGGTCAAGGGTGCCCTGGAACCTGTCTTAGAAGAAACCTACGATTTAGATCTCCTATTCCGAGTCTAACCCGTAGCGTTTTCCCTTTGTAGGTATGACGGAAGATCCCTTTTATAAAAACACAAAAACATTTGAAAAGCTTAAAATCAAAAAAATCGAAAAACAAGAAAAACCAAAAACAATGGAAAAACAAAAACTTGAAAATAGAGTGCTTTGTATAGTTCCCAAGGTTCTTGTTTTACAAAAACCCAAAAAAATCAAAAATTTGGAAAATACCAAAAAGATTTTGTACATAGCTGCTCCTGGTAGGACTTTGGCAAAAGAAAAGGATTTCGAAAGAAACGTCGTCTGCATAGCCAGACCAAAAATTTCGAAATCACTTGAAAATCCAAGTACAAAACCAGGTCTTTTTGAAAACCACGCATCAAATTCCCTCAGATCTATAGCCCACGAGAATGATCAAAGCCCAGAAGTGGATCCCCTTGCGGAAGATCCCAGTTCTGAGCTCTGAGAATTTCATAAAATTCTTGATTTTGAAAGACCTTCCCAATCAGTAGGAGGAGATTTCATAGAGGTGAACCTAGGGGATGATTCTAATCCCAAACCCATCAAAATAGGTGCATGCTTGCATGAAACTGAGAGGATAGCATTCATTGCATTTCTACGAACCTATTTAGATGTGTTTGCATGGACGTATGAAGACATGCCGGGCATAGATCCCAGCATTGTCGAGCATCGTCTTCCTTTAGATGTAGGTGTAAAACCCATAAAGCAGAAGCTTAGGAAAATACACCCGAATGTACACACGCAAGTCAAAGAGGGTTTAGAAGATCTGCTAAAAGCCAGATTTATAAAACCCATTGCGTATTCTGATTGGTTGTCAAACATCATTGTAGTTCGAAAAACCAATGGGAAAATTCGAATATGCATCGATTTCAGAAACCTGAATCAAGCCACTCCAAAGGATAATTATCCTTTACCAAACATAGATTTGATAGTCGATAGTACTGCAAATCATGAAATGTTTTCGTTTATGGATGGCTATTCAGGCTATAATCAAATCAAACTAAGTCCACGAGATCAGGGTAAGACCGCCTTCACAACCCCATGGGGCACGTACTGCTATACAGTCATGCCCTTTGGTTTGAAAAATGCCGGCGCAACATATCAACGAGCCATGACCACGATCTTCCATGATCAAATTCATGAGCTCGTAGAAGTGTATGTAGATGATCTCTTGGCAAAATCCAAAACCCGATGTACTAACCCACCTCACCTAGCCACTCCCCCCTAAACCTGACCCAATCCTAGCCATCCTCACCCAAAACCACCCCAACCTCACCTAGCCGACCTCACCTAGCTCACCTCACCTAACTAGACCACCTAGACCCTAACTAGACTAAACCTAATCCCACCTTAATACACCTAATTAATCCCTTAACCATTAATTCCCAGCCACCCTAACCGACCTACCCTAAACCACCATACAACCCACCCTAACCGACTTACCCCAAACCACCCCACAAGCCCACCTTATTCTATAAAAACCCCAGGTTTTTGCGGGTTTGGGGACTCTCTCTCCTCTCTCTCCTGCCCTCTCTTCCACCCCATCTCACTCTCACTCTCCCCCAATTGTACCACATCCACCGCCACTCCACCCGGCTTCCACCTTCCCACTCCATCACCCGGCTGCACACTCCATTCGGCTGCCACCTCCTTCCACCACCTCCGGCCACCACCTCATCCCCCAGCACCATGGTTAGTACCCCATCTCAGCCCCATATAGCCTCTCATCTCCCCTTTTTTTCCTGGCTTCACACTCCACCACCTGCCACCTCTTCGCCCAACCATCTCCCTTACACCCGGCCCAACTGCACCCTACTTCACTACCATCCCTTAGCACCACCCGCCTTAGCTCCTAGCTGGACCTTCACCCTTAACCTGCCACCACCTAGCCAACACCCTAACCTGCCACAACCCAACCAGCATCCCTACTTGCCGCACCCATCACCCGACCAACATCAAGGGTCTATTCGGCCAGCACCCTACCTGCCGCCAATCCACATCCAAGGAGCTCCCCTTCGGCTGTCCAAGGCGACTCACTAGGCCAAAGCCAAGCAAGTTGAGCACGGACCAGCTACACGTAAGTGCCTAACTCGGTCCTTGATATGAACTTGCTTACATTTAATTAAATTTGATACGGGGTTGTAATAATGGAGCGTTGTCTCCCCCCGATTGTAATAATGTGGTTTGGCACACCCACACACACGTGCACTTGAGCCATTTTGATTTTAGCTGCACACAATTTTGGCACACACATCGGCCTAATCAGCCCTTAAGATATAGTTATACATATCTATATTCAGCTGGGTGGGTTTTAATTTATGTCATGGGTGTTGTCTTTCAATTTCCACACTCACACACATTGAGCTTTCGCTCTTATTCCCAAGACCCTAGTAAGGGCCATATTGCAATTTCATTTGGGTGTTTAAATTCAAGTTGTGTGCATGGTCTTTCAATTCTACACTCACACACATTGAGCTTTCGCTCTTACTCCCAAGACCCTAGTAAGGGCCATATTGCAATTATATTTGGGTTTTACATTACAAGTCCTGTGAGTTGTCTTTACATATACACACAACACCCACGCACACGTTGGCGACCTTCGGGCCCACATATATTATAAGTATTTCCCTTCGTCTATGTCTTTAAGATTTGGGTTTTAAGGTTCAGCTATGTGCGTAGTCTTTCCATATATACACGACACACACTTGCACAATTGAGCCTTTCCGCTCTTAAGATATAGCCATATTTCCCTTTTGCAATTTCCCTTTTTGCAATTTACATTAAGTCATTTCCCTTCCGCATTGTCTTTCAAATTCGGGTTTTCCCTTTGGAGTTGTGTGAGTTTGCATTGCATATTCGCCATACCACGAGTTAGGATGCATATTGCATCAAAGCAAACCCCACACTCCCGTGCAAAAATCGCCCAACTTAGGTCACTTGTGCACACACCTAGTTGGCCCTAAAAAGCTTAAAAAGAAAGACATAGGCACATGCAAATCCCATGTGTAATAAAATTTGTAATCGTACAAACAAAGCCCAAACACTTTGGGCTTTTTTGAAAGAGGTTTGATTTAAAGACTTTGCCAAGCGTACAGACTGACCCTTGCGCATCAGTGCAAGAAGGTCTGCGATGAAAAGAGCTCACTTGCTCATAGTCGCCCCGATAGAGTCTGATTTCAAAACTTTCTTAGCTAGCTTGAGTAAGCTAGCTGGCACGCCCTTTTTGTCAAAAACGACTTAGACACACGAAAAGGTTGACTTCGAGCCTAAGAACCAGAAGTGGGAATTTTCCGTGTCTACAACGATCATGTTAGGAAGTGTCATCCATGTCAAGTGCATGGGCATGCCATTGAGCATCGGTTCAAAATGGTTTAAACGAAAAGATCCCGCTTACCCACAATCGCTAGAAAAGTTAGAATATTTCAAAAATCTTCTCTAGCTTGAGCAAGCTAGCTAGCACGCCCTTAGAAACGACGTAGGCACGAAAAGGTTCATTTTCGGTCTCAAGAACCAGGAGTGAAAATTTTCATGTTTACAAATCCCTTGCAACTTGGAGAGATATGGATTCCAAGGGAAACCATGGTTGGTCCCTTGGGGGGTTTGTGGATGTTTGGAGAATTCATGGTTGTAGGTTTAGGTTCATGATACAAACCTAGGCTCAAAGTAACATTTTTGTTCATGGTATGGTTAGGTGTACCTAGGATGTCGATGCATGCCATAGGAGTAACCATGTCTAAAATATTTTGAATTTTGTTTTCTTTTTGTTTTTCATTTTGAAATTCCTTTTGTGGGTGTGGGACATTCAGTGCACCTTGAAAATCCATATCCTTGACATCATTGAGTGGGTATGTGGGTGCATGAGTGTGATTTAATGCATATGAATGATTTACCGATCCTACACTAAGAAGGGGAGTGGGAGAAATGAGTTTTAGACATACCTTTTTCGAGCTTGTCTACCTTTTCATGGTGAGAGCAAGCTTCCTTGCAGGCGTTCTGAGGGTGTTGTAGCTCATGAATGACTTCAAGCTCCCGTTGCTTTGCGAGGTCTTGGATTTCATCCTCCAAGCCTGTGTGTGTGCAACACTCATTCTCCCTTGTGTTTTATAAAATATGTGAGGTGGTGCTCATGGGAATGGAATTCGTCGGAGCGAATGTTTGTGAAAAATTTGGAGTGATTTGAGTGAAGTGATCCTCATGCTTCACTCCGCTTATGTGCATAGAAATGTGGACATCACTTTCAATTTTTGGAATTTCAAATTTTTGATTTTCAAATGTTTTTTATTTTTGAAGATTGTTTAGATTTTTTTTATTTTTCCAAATAAAGATTTTTTTTGGTTTTTCGATGGAAAAAGGGATGTTTGGATGATTAGCAAGGTTAGATGATTCAATCTCAACACTTGTTGCATTTGTAGCCTCATTTCCTTTATTGGATTTTGGGCTCAATTTGTTTTTTCGGGTATAGTTTTTCTCTCTATGTACCCGAGATGATTTTTCATGGGAATGATGTGCCTTGGCCTTTTGGCATAGGACCTCAATTTCCCTTCTAAGTTACCTTGCTCTTTCCCACAAAGAGGCAAGCTCTTCATCTCGGGCTTTAGAGGATTTCCTTGTGGTTTTGGAAAACTGATTTGGGAAATGTGATAAGCCTTTTCTTGACATGTTTTTAAAGGAATCATCCAAACTTGACATTATTTCAAAATCAACTAGTGCACAAAAGATTTTCGAAAAGATAATTTAAAAACCAACACCAAATCAGTCAATCCTCAAAGACATGACTCCCATCAGGCATGCCAATTCTCTAGATGTGAAAATTTTACTCCAAGCGTATGTAGAGACTTGAAACAAATTTCTCAAACCTACTTTTCTTGCGCTAGCGTGCCAGCTAGTTTTCCAAAACTAGTAAAAGTTTTAAAATCTGACTTTGGCGATTGTGGCTAAGCGAGATCTTTTCGCTTTAGGCTTTCTTGAACCGATGCTCAAGGGTCAACCTAAGCGCTTTGAGGATTTGTAGGTAAGATTTCAAATTTACTTCAAAAGAAACCCAAGAAAATGTGAACCAACTCGTGTACCTAGTGTTTTGGAAGATAAGTTTTCATCAAGTTCTAGAAAAAAAAATGGTTTTGTTCATACCTTGATTTCTGATTTTATTTCAGTATCTTCCAAATTTCCAAAAATCATGAAAATTTAACAATGATCAGACAAACACCTGTGTGGATCTTTCAAAACTATTTTTTTTTAATTTTTTGGGGCTATGGTGATCCAAAATTAAATCGGAGAAGTGTCTCTACTCAGACACTCAGAACTATTCTATTATAGAAATATAGAGATCCAAAGAAAGATTTATATCTTGATGCACAAAGCTCTCATTTTTATGAACGTAGTCTTGATGGAAATCTCTAGATGTAATCTTTCTAATGAACCAAGTTTCACTAGATTTGGACAACCACAGACAGAGTTATGGGATGATTACCCAAGCTCTATTGCAGGAAAACAGTTTTGACAGAAACGTTTCTGGATTTTTCCCAATCTTACATAACTTTTATTACATGTTTGCATGGCCCTAAAATTCTTGAAAATTTTATTACAAGTGGGCTTGTGTGTGTAGATAAAGTGTACCAAATTTTAAGTTGATCGGAGTAACAATTTAGCAATGAAAAATAAAGCAATCAACATATGTAGGAATGTTGAAATCAGATTTTTTGGTTTTTATAACATACGTGATGAAAACTCACCCAAATTTAAATTGCATCAACACAACATCCCAAAGTAAATTTAATGAAGGGAAAGGAATCAAAATATATAGATTAACTTAAGTATAGAGGGGATTAGGAGTTATAAAATTTTTATAACATATAGAGAGGTAGAATTAAGAACACAAACAATTAGAGTACATAAGCAAGAATAGAAAATTACAGCACATCTACTTCTTATTACATCATGGGGGGAGACAAGGCTCCATTAATAAACCCCTTTTGAACTAAATGTTAAGAAGAGAATAGAGAGGAATAATGGATGTGAAATACTTACTTGATTATCTCCAAGAATCGGCTTACAAATGAAGCACACGCCCCTCACCTTTCCCTTTCTTTTCTCTCTTCTTTTCTCACTCTTACTCTCTAATCTTGCAGCACTTGCCTACCTTTCTACCCTCCCTCTCTCTCTCTCCACTCTTCCCTAGAGGAGACTCACGAAATGCCTCAGCCAAGATGCCCTAACGAAGCTCACCAATGCTGAAAATCATCCCCTCATCTTCATTGCATTCCGTAGTCAGCCCCTGACCATTTACCATGTGGGCATGCTCCGTCTTGGGCTGGATTTTTCCCAACCTTCTTATCCGATCGTCTTCTCACCTTCTAGACTTCATTTCGTCTGATCTTTGATATTTCAAGTTTGGGCTTGGATTTCTGATGGCTTTGTCGGTGCTTTTGGCTTTGCATTTCATATTCCAGGGCTGAAGTCTGGTTCTAGCCTACGTTTTTCTTTTGCTTTTTGGTCCTGCTTTCATCAGGCTGGGTTGAATTATGGGCTTTTGACCTGCTTTTGGAGCTGCTTTTCGATTAGGCTCCAACTGCTTGATTTGGCTGCTTACAAAATTTGGGTTTTGAACCGAGTTTAAAAAAAACTATATTTTGAAAGAGTTTTTGACAAAAGTTTAAAACTTTGGAACTCCTAGGTTTTGGAAGTTCCAAATTGGTTTTTGAAATGGTTTTTGCAAACCAGGTGTTCATTTTGGAAATCATTTGATTTTGGGGTGTTTACAGATGCCCCTCTTTGGCATTATCCAAAAGAAGACAACACCCCTTTTTGCTTTCTCCCTGGATTCATTCTCAAGAATATGGGATCGTCCCAGTTTTGAGAAAAACTTTTTTCTTATGCCTGATAAAAGGGGATTTTTGCCAAAGGGGACTTCTCCTAATATGGTTTCAGTCCTAATTGGGATCATGTATTTGATGGCAATGCGTGCACATATGAGTGAATGACATGGATGATATGCTAGAAAATATGGTTTTCTAGAGACTTAATTATGGAATGGTCGAACTTGGGAGTCTTATGAAGACCTGTTGCATCAAGTGAGCTGGTCTTATGTTGCTCGATGTTCGGGGTTTTTCTCAATTCGCTTTTGAGAGAGGAAAAGCCCTTTTAGCTTCAATTCTAAGGATTTTCAGCTTCTCGTGTTTCCCTTTACTTGAGTCTTAACACTCGCTAGTCTAGCGGAGGTTTTTATAAGAAAATCAAGTAGCATTTCAAAATTTCTACGCCTTACCCAATAACGTCTAATCCTCAAACAAAATGAGATTCAAGTAAGCAGATCCTATTTTTACTTTAGGATTCCTTGAAATGAATCTTTCTTCACTTGGGATAAATCGTAGGGATGGGGAAAGAGTTACCACGGTCCCTTCTGAAGCATCCCGTGGTTTGAGGCAAAGAGGCGGAAAACTGCTCTTTTGAGCTTTTGGCAACTTTTTCTTTTCATAGAGGGTCTCCCTTTGGGAGTATTTTCTCTTTGTTCCCTCTTTTCCATAGAAGAATGATTTTTCTTTTCAATTCTACTTTCCTTTGGAAAATGACTTTTGTAGGGATTTCCCGTTTTGCTTTTTGCCAAATTTTCCTTTTGGGAAAGAGAAGAGGGGAAGGACTTATCCCAATGATCTACTCGATTCATCCCAGATCAGCCTATTTAGAAATAGCACGTACTATTTGCAATTATTTTGCTATATTGAACACGGCTTTCCTTTGTAAGATGAAGATTTTTGAAATGTAACCCATCTGTTTTTGAAAACTCCGCTTTTTCACAAGCATCGATTCTCTTATTCAGGGTCACACGATCCACTTTGATCCTCACTCATGAAGTTTCAAAGGAGATTTCCTCAAAACATTTTTACAAAGGGGATTTTGCTTAGACCCTACACATGGTATTTTTTCAAATATTGGGCATTCATAGGGTCTGCTAGATTCCTACCCTCAACATCGATTAACCAGTATGCATTGTTCATGGTGGTTCCACATACAACATAAGGACCATCCTACTTGGGCCGCCACTTTCCAAGTGGATGTGGGCCACGATGGTGGATGATCTTCAATACAAGGTCTCCCATTTTGAAGTGGCGAGGCTTCATATGCTTTTCGTAATGTCGGGCTACCCTTTGCCGGTATGTATGTGCATGATCCATAGCAAGGAGCCTTCTTTCATCTAATAAATCAAGCTCAGTCATTCTAGCATGTTGAAACATCTCTAGGGGGAGGTCGAGTGCAAGTGATGTATGGAATGAATGCAATTTGGTATTGTAGACACGGAAAATCCTCGACTCTGGGTTTCTTAGGCCTCGAGCGAATCTTTTCTCAATCTACGTTCGCTTTTAGGGCGTGCCAACTAGCTTACTCAAACTAGCGAAGTATGTTTTGAAATATCTGACTTTTGAAGGTGATTGTAGGCAAGCGGGATCTTTTCGTCGCAGACCTTCTTGTACCGACGCGCAAGGGTCAGTCTGTATGCTTAGAGACTTCGTTTGAACAAGTTGAACTCAAATTCGATTTTTGAATGATCAAGTGTTTGAAAAACTTTGGAAATCATGCACTTGGCGAGTTTTTGATTTGGGCGACCCTAAGTCTTTCAATTTTAATCACTTGGGCGTGTTTGCACATTTTGTTCAGGTTTGTTCGATGCAGGTATGCACTCTAGCTCGAGTATGGCGAGTATGCAATGCAACTCACACAACTTGAATGTAAAACCCGAAATTTAAAGACTTAGTAGAAGGAAAAACCCAAATTGAATGCAACTCACAGGACTTGAATGTAAATTGCAAAAATTTAAATATATCTATATCTTAAGAGCGAAAAGGCTCAATGTGTGCGTGGGTGTTGTGTATAATTGAAATGCAACTCACGCAACTTGAATTTAAAACCCAGCTGGAAGGGAAATACGTATATATATGTAAGAGCGGAAAGGCTCAATGTGAGTGAGTGCTTTGAGTGTATAAAATGAAAGACAACTCACACGACTTGAACCTTAAAACCCAGCTGAATGTATATAAATAGAGCTATATCCTATGGGCTGTTGAGGCCCGTTTGTGTGCAAAAGTGTGCAGATAAGAGCGGAAAGGCTCGAGTGTACGTGTGTGTATTTTGCATCAAACACATATATTACATCCGGGGGGAGACAAGCTCCGTTATTACAACCCCATATCGAATTGAATTAAGTTTAAAGTAATCTAAGAGAGTCAAGTTCAAGCACTTACACGTCGCCTGCTTGGACTTCCTTTATCAATGAGATCCGACCTTGGATATAGCCGTTGGATGGACCCCTCTCTGTGAACCGACCAGCTGCGTGGGTTGTTGATCCTAGTTCATGACCTGGGCGAGGTTGACATGCGAAGGTGCTATGGCTTTGGGTAGGACACGAGTGGATCGAAGGCAAGGTATAAGGGATCTAGGGCCAGATCTAAGGTGAAGGGTTTAGTTTGGGTTCGAATCAAGGTCCTAAGGTGAGACTCGACCAGCTAGGGTCCAAGTTGGGTGATGGTCCATGGGCAGATTTGGGAAGGGTACTAAAGGAATGCTCAGCCAAGTGGTGGCCGAGCTTGTTTGGTGTGTTGAGAATGGTCTTAGGCGAGATTCTAAGGAGGGCCTAAGGGAATGCTCGGCCAAATGGTGGCCGAGCTGGGCAAGTTTGGGAGTTCGTCTTAGATGGGAACTAGGGTGAAGTCCTAAGGAAATGGCTCGACCAAAGGGTGGCCGAGCTGGGCAGTTTTAGAGTTTGTTTTGGTTGGGATTTTAGGCGAGGTCCTAAAGGACATGGCTCGGCCAATGGTGGCCGAGCTGGATAGTTTTGGGGTTAGCTTAGGTTGGGTTTAAACCAAGGTAAGGATTTAGGACTTAGGGTGAAAATGGGACAGATCTAGGGTGAGCTCGGCCAGCTATTGGCCGAGCTTAGCATGGGCTTAGGTGGGGACTGACTTGGGTAAAACTAGGTTGGTTTTTAGTGAAGTTCGGCCAGCTCCTTGGCTGGACTTTGCTGAGTTTTCAAAGATGGTATTGGGTGGTTTGGAGAGACAAGAAGAGAGACGGTTTGGAGAGGATCTAGGGGGCTCACCTTGGTATTGGTTCAGCCATGATTTTCTTGATTTCCACGCAGCCAATCTTCACCAAGAAGGGGCCATCCAATGCTGTTGAATCTTACTTGAACATGAATTTTTCTTGTGTGAAATGGAGAAGCTCCTTGGGTTACAAAACCAGCCCACCTATTACAAAAAGCAAAGGGGGAACGCCAACCCCCTTTGTTGACCTTTCCTCTCTCTCTCTCTCTCTCCTACCCAAGTGAATAAACGTGAAAAAAAATTTGCAGTCCCTTGTGAATCAGCCCCTCACGTCCTTTTATAGACTTTCAACTTGGATATGGATCTTGGGTCTTGGATTTGGGTCTGGCTGTCCAGATCCAATCCAAACTCTATGTGGATCTGGATCGTGGATCTCAGATATTTTGAGATCCAGATCCAGTCCAAATATTTATTTAGGTTTGGATCTCGGATCTCGGATCTTGGATTTTTGAGATCCAGATCCAATCCAAACATAATTTGGATCTGGATCTGGATATTTTTGGGTCCAGACCCAATCCAGACTTTTCTTTTGCTCCTTGGTTTTCTGGTCCTTTCTGTTGCTTTTCATCGTCGGTTTCGAGCGGGCTTCGATTCATCGGATGCCCAACTCTGTCCTGGGTCTTCCCCAAGTCTTTCTACCAATTGGTGTTCTGCTTTTCAGGACTTTTTCGACGTTCGTTTCGGTCCGCCGTTTTGGTTTTTGGCCGGTTCCTGTTCATATCGAACTCAGATTGTCGCACGGATTCCGTTCTTCATTCTTACGGGACGTGTCTCGGGCTTCTGTCGACTTCCTCAGGTACTGGGCTTCTTTTTACATTTTGGAGCTGCTTTGTGCTTTTTCTTGGACCCAAATTATGTTTTTGCCCTTTTGTCGGGTTTTCTCCAAACGGGCTCTTTTTTCTTCTGTTTTTGAACAGGGGGTGGCTTTTGAGACTCTGGGCTTGATTTCTCTTCTTGTCGGGGCTTTCCTTTTTCCTTTTGTACCTGTTTTCACATTTTAAAATAGGTTATCGTTTTGGCTCAAACGAGCTTTTTGTGTTTTTGAGAGTTTTTGATTTTTTGGAAAATTCAGGGTATTTACAAGTATGAATGGGGAGAATGGCATTTGTGCCATAGACCAACTCAAATGGCATGGCATTTGTGGGAGTTTGGATGGAAGTCCTATAATCCCATAAGACTTCATCAAGCTTCTCATGCCATGTCCTACCCTTCTCTAAGGTTTTTTCAATAATACTTATGAGAGTCTTGTTGGTGGCTTCGGCTTGGCCGTTGCCTTGAGGGTAGTAGGGCGATGAGAAGTGATGAGTTATGCCATAAGTGTTACATAACTTTACCATCCTATCATTTTTGAAGGGGGTGCCATTATCAGACACTAGGTCTCTTGGAACTCCAAATCAAGCCAAGATATTCTTCTTAATGAATGCCACTACATGTTGCCCCTAGACATTAGTCAGGGAGGTAGCTTCAACCCATTTAGAAAAATACTTGGTGGCTGCTAGGATGAACCTATGTCCATTTGATGCATTTGGAAAAATTGGTCCTATGATGTCAAATGCCCATGGGCATGGTGAATGGCCATGGGCTGACCACGGAATGCAAGGTTGATGATGGGATATGAATGGCGTGTCCATGCACTTGACATGGGTGACATTTCCTAACATGATCATGACAATCTTGCTTTAGAGTGGACCGAAAGTAACCGGCTCTAAGTATTTTCATAGCCATCATGTTTGCATTTACATGCCCTCCACATTCTCCATCGTGGAATTCATGCATTATCATCCTAGCCTCCTCAAGGTCTACACACCTCAATAAGATGCTAGTAAAACTCTTTTTATAAAGAATCCCCCCAAAATTATGTATCAGGTTGAAATCTTTCGAATAAAAGCTTTGTCTTTAGACGAAGCGAATTCTGAAAATCCTCCATTTTCTAAGAAATCTTTAATGTCTTGAAACCAGGGTTTTTCAGTAGAATTTTGGTTGTTTTGGCAAATCTCCAAATCGTGAATGGATGGAGTGGGTGAGTGCTATATTTCTAAGGATTGAGTTCCCAAGGTGGGATTTACCCTTAGGGCTGAGCCTAAGGATGAGAGGGCATCTGCTATGCCATTGTCCTCTCTTCCTATGTGTGTGACTGTACATGATTTGAATGAATCGACCAGTTTGGTGGCCAATTCGTGGTATGGAAGGAGTTTTTTATTTTTGACTTGCCAAATTTTTAACACTTGGTTTATGACAAGTAAAGAGTCTCCAAAGATCTCGATGCATGATGCCCCTAGAGTTTTCAAAATTTTCAAGCCTTGTATTAGTGCTTCATACTCGGTTGTATTGTTGGAACATTCGAAATCTAGGCGAATAGCAATGGGGATTTCTCCCTTTTCAGGAGATATGAGGATGACTCCCGCACCTGCCCCTCTTTGGTTTCTTGCCCCATCGAAGTGCATTTTCCATACTTGGTTTTCATTTAAACAGTTTGCTAAAATATGGTTTAGAAAGATGCCCTTGTTGGGCATTTCATCAAGTATAGGATATGAATCTTCTAAGGAAAAATCAACCACATAGTCGGCTAAGACTTGTCCCTTAATGGAGGTTTGATGGTAAAATTTTAAGTCATACTCCATTAAGAGGAGCAGCCATTTACCCAGCCTACCCGTGAGGATAGGTTTTTCAAATAGGTGCTTGATTGGATTAAGCCTAGACACTATCTCATAATCTAGGAAGTAATGTCGAAATTTCTGGCAGGCCCATACCAAGGCTAAGCACGTTTTCTCCATGAACTGATAATTTCTTTCATAAGCCAATAGAGTTTTCGAAATATAGTAAATAGCATACTCTTTATCGGTATTATCCTCATATTGAGCTAATAAAGCACCCAAGGCATTCGTATGCACAAAAATATAAAGTAAATGCGGTTTTTCTTGCTTTGGAGGTTTTAAAATCGGAGGATTAACCAAATATGCTTTTCATCTTTCGAAAGCTTTTTGGCAATCATTGTCCCATATAAATTTCATCCCTTTTCCCAAAAGCTTGTTGAAAGGTTCGCATCTTGTTGCGAGGTTTGAAATAAACCTTCTAATCGATTAGATGCGACCTTGGAGGCTTCGGATTTGAGTTAAATTGGAGGGTGGAGGCATGTCTATGATAGCTCGACACTTATAAGGGTCGACTTCAATGCCCCTTTGGCTGACCATAAAACCTAAAAGCTTACCGGATTCCACTCCAAAAATGCACTTTTGAGGGTTTAGTTTCACTTTATAAAGCCTCAATATTTTGAAAACTTTTTGCAAAGATTCGATGTGTGTGCATCGGGTTTTTTATTTCACCAAGAGATCATCCACATACACTTCTAAGAGCTCGTGAATTTGATCGTGAAAGATTGTAGTCATGGCTCTTTGGTATGTGGCGCCGACATTTTTCAAACCAAAGGGCATGACTGTGTAGCAGTATGTGCCCCAGAGTGTGGTAAAAGCAGTTTTAGCCTGATCTCTTGGGGCTAACTTGATTTGATTATAACCCGAGTAGCCATCCATAAAAGAAAACATTTCATGATTTGCAGTGTTGTCGACTATCAAATCAATGTTTGGCAAAGGGAAGTTATCTTTTGGAGTGGCTTTATTCAGATTTCTGAAATCGATGCAAATTCGAGTTTTCCCATCGGATTTTTGAACTACAACAATGTTTGAAAGCCAATCAGAATACGCAATGGGTTTTATAAATTCAGCTTTTAAAAGATCTTCTAAACCCTCCTTCACTTGAGAGTGCACGTTCGGATGAATCTTTCTAAGCTTTTGCTTTATAGGTTTTGAATCTGAATCTAGGGGAAGACAATGCTCTACGATTTTTGGGTCTAGACCTGACATGTCTTCTTATGTCCATGCAAAAACGTCAATGTAGGCTTTCAGGAATGTAATGAATGATGCTTTCCATGCTCATGCAGACATGTGCCTATCTTAATATGTTTTGGTTTTGATTCACTCCCTAGGTCGACTTCCATAAAATCTCGTCCTACAGAATTCGAAGGTTTTTCTAAATCGAGGATTTTGTGAAACTCGGGAAGCTCGGAGGTTTGATCCTCCTCAGGGAGAAGGGGATCCTCCTATGTGCTTTGATCATTCTCGAGAATTTTGAATCCTAGGGAATTTGGATTTGATGCATGCTTTTTACAAACACCTGGTTTTGGTTTTAGAATTTCTGCAAGTTTTGAAGATTTTGGTCCTTTTATGAAGACGACTTTTTCTTCAAATTTCTTGGCTTTTTCCAAATTTTTACCAGGAGCTGGTATGTACATGATTTTGTTTTTGGTATTTTTTGGTTTTTCTATTTTTTTGGCTTTTTGTAAATGTAAGCACGAAAATTCTCACTTCTGGCTTTTGAGGCCTGAAATGAACCTTTTTGAGTTTACGTCGCTTTTAGAGGGTGTGCTAGCTAGCTTGCTTAAACTAGCGAAGTTTTTGAAAATATCTGACTTTTGGGCAATTGTGAGAAAGCAGGATCTTTTCGCTTTAAACCTTCTTGAACCGATGCTCAAGGGTCACTTTAATGTAAATACCCGAATGAAAGTGCAACTCACGCAACTTAAGGGAAATACCCAAACTTGAAAGCAACTCACACGACTTGAATGTGAATTGCAGAATTTGAAATATACTTATATCTTAAGAGCGGAAAGGCTCAATGTGAGTGTGTGTTGTCGTGTATAAATGGAAAGACAACTCATACAACTTGAATTGAACTTGCCAAAATTCAAATTTAAGTATATAGTAAGAGCGGAAAGGCTCAATGCACACGTGTGTGTAGTGTGAAATTTAAATGACAAACTCACACGACGTGAATTGAACCACCCGGAAATGTAAGTGCGTACACAACTGAATATAAAACTCACACAGCTGGAAAGCATATAAGTATGCTATATCTTATGAGCAACAAAGGCTCAAAAGGTGCATGAGAGTGTGGAGCAAGTGCTCAAGTACTTCTTGGGTGCGAGTATGAAATGTAAATGACAAACTCACATGACATGAATGTAACAACCCGAATTGAATTGCAACTCACACGGCTTTCACTAAAGTCTTTAGCTTAAGAGCGAAGGCTCAAGTGTGTGCAATTAAGAGCGGAAAGGCTCAAGTGCACGTGGGTGTCTTGTGTACATTTAAGAGCAATATGGCTCAAGTGTATGTGTGTGCTTCGTGTATCAAGCACCAATATTACATTTCGGGAGGAGACTACGCTCTGTTATTACAACCCCGTATCAAATTGAATTTACTTGGAATGGGAAAAGCAACTTGATATATATTTTGAAAGACTTACACTTTTGAAGTCGGGATCTTGGCTAGGTAGTGTCCACCTTCTTTGTGTTGAGCCCGGGTTCAATTTGTGCAAGTCTACCTTGAGGTTGTTCAGCCCCTTGTGCTGTGGTCAAGTTGTTCCAGCTGAGGTAGGTTCCTATGGTGCAATCGGCTCAAGTCTTGGAGTCTGGCCAAGTTTAAGCTGGGTGAAAGTTTTCAGCCAAGGGGAGCTAAGCCAAGTTGGTTAGGAGTGGGGCTTTAGGGTGAGGTGGTGAGTTATGCCAAGGTGTGGGGATAAGTCACGGCTGAAGGGTGTTGCTGTTGAGGTAGGTCGGCAGGTTGGAGGGTATGTGGCGCTAGGGTGTGTCAAGGCGCTAGGGAGCTGGCTAGTGTGGCAGGCGGGAGCTACAGGGGGTTCTGTTGGGAGATAAGGCGCGGTGCTTAGGGCGCTAGGATGGCCAGAGGTTGGCGCTAGGGCATGTCGAGGCAGCCAGGTATGGCAGGTGGGGGGATGGTGCTGTAAAAGGGACATGGCCTGCACTAGCAGGCCGTGGGGTTTTCTAAGGGAAACGGCCTGCCAAAAGGGGTAGGCCGTGTGGTTTTTTTCTTTTGCTAGGTGCGGCCTGCACCTAACTAAGTGGGGAAGAAGGGGGGGGGAGCCTAGGTGGGTCTAAGCAAGGCTCGGCCAAGGTGTGGCCGAGCTAGGGCGTGGTTTGGTTCAAGCACAAGGTGAGGCGGTTGGGTAGGTGGGGTGTTTTGGGATGTAGGGTGAAGGTTAGGTCGGCTAGGTGGGAATGGGTTAGGTTTTTGGTGGGTCGGCTAGGTGGAGATGGTCTAGGTTAGGTGGGTGGGCTAGGTTAGGTGGGTCGGCTAGGTGGAGATGGGCCAGGTTAGGGTTAGGTTTAGGCACCTACCTCTTGGAGTCGGTCCACCCACTTGCAGCTTCAAATCCACGCCATATGTTGGTGCAACCCTTTGGTTTGGTGTAGGTCCATACATGGCTTGAACCCATACCCTTTGATCAAGCCCACATGGCTAGCCCACTTGAAAATATCAAGCCCAGCATTTCTCTCTCCTACTTTGTGCAAGCTCTCCCCAAGCCCTCTTGGATTTCACATGAACTTGTGGGCACCCCCTCACCTCTATTTATAGGCAAATGAGGTGGGTCTTGGATATGGACCTTGGATTTGGATTTTGAGATCCAAATCAGATCCAAACACTATTTGGGTCTAGATCTGGATATTTGGGTCTAGATCCAATCCAAATTTTTGTTTCTTCAGTCCTTCTTGGCGTTTCGAGATGGACGTTTTATGCAAGCCCTAGCTTCATCAGTGCTCCGTCTTGTGCTGGGTTTTCCCTAGCTTTGTCGTCCAAACTCCTTCTCACCTTTCTAGACTTCGTTTTTGTCTGAATCTTGCGATTTTGAGCTTGGTCTTGGATTTTTGATGCCTTGACTTTGTATTTCATACCCCAGGGTTGAAATCTGCTTTTGGCCTGGGCTTTGCTTTTTGGTCCCAAGTTACAGCTTTGACCTTCTATCAGGCTTTTCTTCGAACTGGCTTCAATTTTCCTTCTTTTTCTGGTTTTTGCCTTGAGATGGCTTTTTAAGTTTGGGAATTTCAAAATATGGCATTTTTGGGGTGTTTAAAGATGCCCCTCTTTGGCATTATCCAAATTTATTTGGATAATGGCAAAGAAGAAAACACCCCTTTTGTAAATTTTCTCCCAAATTTTTTCGAGAATACACCATTCTTTGCTTCGTAAAAACTCTGTTTTCTTTAACTACAGGAGGGGATTTTTAGCAAAAAGGGGACTTTTCCTATATTTTTGGGGTTTTTGAGCCCGAAGAGAGCCTTTTGAAGCTGACTGCTCCGAGCTGATTTTACCCATGTCTTTTTGACATTTTTGGGTTTTTCGAGCCTAGAGAGAGGCTGTCTGCTCCAAGCAGGTTCTACCCATGTCTTTTTGACATTTGTGGGTTTTTGAAAATTTTCTTTTTCAAAAGGAACTCCTTTTATCTTTTATCGAAAGGACTTCCAATTTTTTCATACTTCCCTTTATTCGGGTTTCAATACCTACTACTAAGTAGAGGTTTTTGGTAGGAAATCTTGGAAAACATTTTAAAGTTCCATTTCCTACAAAACAAAGTCGAGTTCTCAAACAAAATGAAATCCAAATGAATAGATTCTATTCCTACTTTAGGATTTTCATAATTGAACCTTTTTCCTTGGGGATAAGCTGCGGGGATATGGGAAAGAGCTACCACGGTCCCTTCTGAAGCATCCCGTGGTTTTAGGCAAAGAGTCGGAAAATCGCTCTTTTGAGCTTTGGCTTTTTTTTTTGTTTTTCAAGAGAAGACCTCTTTTGAAGAAGTTTTGTATTCCCTTTTCTGGGAAGGCTTCTTTTTCGAGGAGTTTTTGTATTATCTTTTTCTTTTTTCCTTTTTTCTTTCAAAGAGAAGACCTCTTTCGGAGGAGTTTTTGTATTCCCTCTTTCTATTTGAAGGGGAAGACCTCTTCTTGGAGTTTTTGTATTCTCCTTTTTCTTTTTTCTTTTCTTTCTTTTGGATGTTGCCAATTTTTCTTTTTAGAGAGAAGTAAAATGGGGGAAGCTTATCCCTTTGGTTACTCGATTCAACCGAGATCGTCTTATTTCTTAATAGCATCTGCTATTTGAAAATATTTTGATATTTTGAACAAAGCTTAATCTTGTAAGCCAAGGATTTTTGAAATGTTGCCAATTTCGTTTTTGAAGACTCTACTTTTCGTAAAGCATAAATTCCTTCATTCAGGGTTATACAATCAACCTTGATCCTTCTTTCAAGAAGTTTCAAAGGAGTTCAATTTTTTTAAAAATCTTTTCGAATATTCGGGCATTTTCGGGGTCTGCTAAATTTCTACCCACAATATCAACATGTTTTTCGATTTTTGTTGCCCTTTTTAAGACATGGGGACATTCCTACTCGGGCTGCCACCTTTTTTGGGCTTCTTTGGATGATATGATATGTAATGCATGATATGCACTCCATGTGACTCAATGGAAATACATGTTTTTTGCAATGATGAAAACCTGAAATGTATCTCACATGTCATGATGGAGAAACATTCTTATGAAATTGGTTCAACATGGAAGGTGTCTAAGGGATATATTAAAATGCCCCTAGCTTGATGGAGATGTATGATTCCCATGGCCACATGGTGAAGGGCCATGGCTTTTCAAAAAGGGAATTTTGGGTGGACGCTGGATGTCCATGTATTTTGGTATTTGCGGTATTTCTAACATGATCACGATACTTTTTGGTTTAAGGATGGAAAATATAACCAGCCCTAAGTGATCATCATGGCCATAATATTTGAATTTGACATGATCTCCACATTTTTCATCGTGAAACTCATGTGCTTATCCTAACACCATCAAGGTTTTTAACAAAAGGCTGAAAAATCTTTCTTTTCAAAGTCCTTTGTAGGGTTAAATTTAAAAATTGGTTCTTTTGAAGAAGTAATTTTGGGAAATCCTCCCTTTCTATATGAAGATGGTTTCTATACCTGCCCCTTGATCGAAATATGTTTCCTATGCTTGATTTTCTTTGAAATAATTGGTCAAGCATGGTTTTTGGAATTCATTTTGAACATTCATGCCTTCATGGGGCATTTGATCAAGCATGGGAAATGTGTTTCGAAGAGACACTTCAGCCACATGATGTAGGGCTTGTCCCTTAATGGAGTCTTGAGTTTGAACTCATACTCTAATGAAAGGGTTTTGCCATTTATCTTGCCTATCTGTTTAAGATAGGTTTTTCAAATGAGTGTTTTAATGAACATCATTCCCTTTTCGTGATAGGGGAGATGATGTCTCGAACTTGGAGGCCTTCAGCAAGGCTAAGCATGATTTCTCTTTTGGCTTGATGTTTTCTTTCACATGCCAATAGAGTTTTTGAAATGTATGGCACACTTTGTATGAATACCATCTTCATTTCGATTTGAAATCCACCTTGAAGGTTTAGGATTTGATTCATATGGAGACATGCCTATGATGGCTCGATACTTAGGGGGTCGACTCTCATTGCCCCTTTGGTTTTAGATAAACCCTAAATTCGAGTTCTAAGATGATGTCTAGACCCGATGTTGTTTATGCACATGTATGATTTCATAATGTAATGCATGATGCTTATGCACACACTATGGGTTAGACTCACTTCTAAAAATCCCCAAATTTTCTATAAGTGAAGGATTTTATGAATTTCAGGAAGCTTGGAGGTGATTATTCCTCCTTGCTTTGATGATTCTCGAGCTTTTCAGTTTTGAGGAAGCTCTAGGCAAAAGGTATATATGACCAGCATTTGGACACTTTTGGGTTTTCGGGAGTATATACGATTTTGAAAGTATTTTGAAACTTTTGAGAATGGGCTTTGTACATGGCCATTGTTTTTGAAATTTTTGAAATTTCTTCATTTTTTTGTCTTTTTCAAAATACAAATTCGAGGATTTGTATTAAGGCTTTCTTTCGACAAAGGTTTTTGAGATAAACTTCTTTTTGGAATTTTCAGTTTTTCAAATGTTTTTGAGATTTTAAAGATTTTCAATTTTTTTTGGTTTTTGGCAATATCTATTTTTTTTGGATTTTTGAAAAGGTAGGGATCTTCCATTGAACCTACAAAGAAAACTTCATGAATCATACTCTAATGAAATAGGTCTAAGACATGGGTTTCGGTTTTAGAGGTTCTTGTAGACACCAAAAATTCTCACTTCTGGTTCTTAGGCCTAAAGTGAACCTTTTCGAGTTCTACTTCGCTTTATGGGCGTGCCAGCTAGTTTACTTTAACTAGAAAAGTATGTTTTGAAATAATCTGACTTTTTAAAGGCAATTGTAGGCAAGCAGGATCTTTTCATCGCAGACCTTCTTGCATCGATGCACAAGGGTCAGTCTGTATGCTTAGAGACTTCGTTTGAAACAAGTTTAAACTCAAAATTGGATTTTGAATAAAGAAGTGTTTTAAAACCTTTATGAAATCATGCACTTGGGCGATTTTGATTTTACTAGGGTTGGGCGACCCTAAGTCTTTCAATTTAATCTACTTAGGCACGATGGGCGTGCATCAAATAGCCTAAGTATTGGCGTGTTTGCACGATTGGTTCGGGGTTTGCTTTGATGCATGTATGCACTCTAGCTCGAGTATGGCGAGTATGCAATGCAACTCACACAACTTGAATGTAAAACCCGAATTTGAAAGACATAACAGAAGGGAAATTGCGTAATGTAAATTGCAAAAGGGAAATTGCAAAAGGAAAATTGCAAAAGGGAAATATGGCTATATCTTAAGAGCGAAAAGGCTTAATTATGTAAGTGTGTGTCGTGTATATATTGATAGACTACTCACACAGTTGAACCTTAAAACCCAAATCTTAAAGACATAGTGGAAGGGAAATACAACTATATATATATGGACCCGAAGGTCGCCAACGTGTGCGTGGGTGTTGTGTGTATATGTAAAGACAACTCACACGACTTATAATGTAAAACTCAAATAGAATTGCAATATGGCCCTTATTAGGGTCTTGGGAGTAAGAGCGAAAGCTCAATGTGTGTGAGTGTGGAATTGAAAGACCACGCACACAACTTAAATGAAAACTCACGCAGCTGAATATATATATATATAACTATATCTTAGGGGGCTGTCAAGGCCCGTGTGTGTGCCAAAAGGTGTGCAGCTAAGAGCGGAAAGGCTCACGTGCACGTGTGTGTGCCAAAAGGTGTGCAGCTAAGAGCGGAAAGGCTCAAGTGCACGTGTGTGTTGGTGTGTCAAACCACGTTGTTACAATCGGGGGGAGACAACGCTCCATTATTACAACCCCGTATCAAAATTTAATTAAACATAAGCAAGTTCATATAATAGACCAAGTTAAGACACTTACATGTAACCGGTCCATCTTCAACTTGAAATTTGTGATTAAACTCGGGCAACCAAGAGGAGCTCCTTAGGTAGTTTGAGAAAAGCTGGGATTTGAGTGCCTTAGGGACAGGTTGGAGCTGGACGGCTGGCTTATGGGAGCTAAGGGAAGGTAGGTTAGGTACTAAGATGCTAAAATGTGGTGTTGGGAGTCGGAGTGGCTAGGGGTGGCAGGTGGTGCTGTTGGTGAAGGAGGCGGCAGGTGGATGACAGGTTGTGTTCAGTTGGGAGAGATGGGAGATGGATGTTGGTGCTGGTGCAGCCGGGTGGTGGTGGAAGGAGTGGATGTGGATGAGTGCTGGCCGACCTTCGAGGGGAGTGGTGGAGTGATGGTCCTATGGTGAAGAAAGGGGAGAGAGGGATGGCGATAGATGGGACTGACCTTATGGTGAAGAAGATGCGGCAGGTGATGGCAGGTTGTGTTCGGTTGGGAGAGATGGGAGATGGATGTTGGTGCTGGTGCAGCCGGGTGGTGGAGTGGAGGGGGAGCTGCTAGGAGAAAATCCTGGCCGGATGTGGAATGGAGAAGATGGCGTGGGATGAGATGGAGGGGAGAGTGAGGGTGCTGGCCGAATGTGGAATGGAGGAGATAGTGATAGGTCGGCTTGGGGGTTATGGAATGAGTGCTGGGATTTTATGTGGGGGCCTCATGTGAGTGGCTGGCCGAATGGATGGGATGGGATGGTAGGTCGGTTGGGGGGATGAGTGGCTGGTTGGATCTAGTTAGGAAGTGGCTGGGATTTTATGTGGGGGAATCCTAGTGAGGTCGGTTAGTGAGTGGCTGGTTGGGTCTAGTTAGGAAATGGTTGGGTCTAGTTAGGAACTAAGTCCAATTAGGTGGGCTGTGGGCTACATATTTTGTTTAGGTGGGCTGGGATTTTAAGGTGGGCTAGATATTTTAGGATGGGGGTGGCTGCACCTAGTTTAGGTTTTGGTTTTAGGGAATGTTGTGGGCTAGGCTAGTGGTTTTGGGGTAGTTTGGTTAGGTGGGCTGGGTTTGGTTGGTTAGGGACTTAGTTAGGGTCAACTATGGTTGGTTTAGGGCTAGTTGGTTAGGGTCTAGTTGGTCTACCTAGGTGAGGTTGGCTAGGTGAGGTGGGTCTGGTTTTGGGTGAGCTAGGTGAGGTAGGCTAACTTAGGGCTAGGTTTTTAGGAACCCCCTTCTTGGAGCCGGTCGACCACTTTAGTTGCAGCCATATCCAAGTTGGTGTAGCCCTAGGTCAAGTGTAGGTGCATACAAGCTTAAACCCACACTCTTGGCTAAACCCACAAGGCTAACCCACTCTTGACCAAAAGTCAAGCCTGTAGACACGGAAAATCCTCACTCCTGGTTCTTAGGCCTGAAGCGAATCTTTTCGTGTGTCTAAGTCGTATTTTAGTAAAAGGGCGTGACTGTGAGGAAGTGAGCTCTTTTCGTCGCAGACCTTCTTGCACCGATGTGCAAGGGTCAGTCTGTACGCTTGGCAAAGACTTTTTGATATGTAAACCTCTTTGAAAAATAGCCTAAGTGTTTGGGGCTTTGTATATGCGATTTCAGATTTTATTACACGTGGGATTTGCACGTGCCTATGTCTTTCTTTTTATCTTTTTATGGCCAACTAGGTGTGTGCGCAAGTGACCTAGATTGGGCAATTTTTGAGCGGGAGTGTGGGGCTTGCTTTGATGCAATATGTGTCCTAACTCGTGGTATGGCGTATATGCAATGCAAACTCACACAACTCCCAAGGGAAAACCCAAATTGAAAGACAATGCGGAAGGGAAATGACTTAATGTAAATTTGCAAAAGGGAAATTGCAAAAGGAAAATATGGCTATATCTTAAGAGCCTAAAGGCTCAATTGTGCAAGTGTGTGTCGTGTATATATGTAAAGACTACGCACACTACTGAACCTTAAAACCAAAATCTTAAAGACATAGCTGAAGGGAAATACTTATAATATATATGGGCCCGAAGGTCGCCAATGTGTGCATGGGTGTTGTGTGTATATTGAAAGACAACTCACACGACTTGTAATGAAACCCAAATATAATTGCAATATGGCCTTGACTAAGGTCTTGGGAATAAGAGCGAAAGCTCAATGTGTGTGAGTGTAGAATTGAAAGACTACGCACACAACTTAAATGAAACCCAAATATAATTGCAATAGGCCTTGACTAAGGTCTTTGGAGTAAGAGCGAAAGCTCAATGTGTGTGAGTGTAGAATTGAAATACTACGCACACAACTTAAATGAAACCCAAATATAATTGCAATAGGCCTTGACTGAGGTCTTGGGAGTAAGAGCGAAAGCTCAATGTGTGTGAGTGTAGAATTGAAATACTACGCACACGACATGAATTTAAACACCCCAAAACAAAATTGCAATACGGCCCTTACTAGGGTCTTGGGAATAAGAGCGAAAGCTCAATGTGTGAGTGTGAAAATTGAAAGACAACACACACAACTTAATGAAAACCCACGCAACTTAAATATACACACGCAAGATTTTTTTGATTTTTTGAAACAAAAACAACTTTTTTTGAATTTTCTTTGGAATTTTCGAATTTTGGATTTGTGGGAGTGGAGGACTCGCCCCTTTCTGGGTTTTGGCCTTTTTCCTCAATTCCTTCATCGATTTTGAATTTGGTTTTCTTTTCACAATCTTTGTGCGCCCGAGAAGAGCTGCTATGGGTTTTATGGGTTTTAAGCTCCTTGCTTAAAACATCGATTTTTTTGAAAGTTGCCCATATATCCGCTAGCATTTCTCATTCTTTGGCTATTTTGAAAACCTCTTTTGATTTACTCAACGAGGATTTTGGAAGTGTGGGAGTGGAGGACTCGCCCCTTTCTGGGTTTTGGCCTTTTACCTTACATCCTTCGTCGAGTTTGAGATCGGTTTTCTTTTCACGATCTTTGTGCGCCCGAGAAGAGCTGCTATGGGATTTATGGGTTTTAAGCTCCTTGCTTAAAACATCCATTTTTTCTTTGAAAATCGTCTGTATATCAGCTATTGCTTCTCGTTTTTTGGCTTTTTTAGAAACCTCTTTTGATTTACTCGACGAGGATTTTGGCTTTTGCTCCATTTTCTGCAAATTTTCTAAATATGCATGATTTTTTGCAAAATACCTTCTTTTTTTTAAATTTTGAGTGTAACTTGTTTGTTTGAAGTCTACTTAAGTCCCGGGTCCCACCAGGCGTGCCAAATCTGTAGACACGGAAAATCCTCGACTCCGGGTTCTTAGGCCTGGAGCAAATCTTTTCGCAATCTACGTTCGCTTTTAGGGCGTGCCAGCTAGCTTACTCAAACTAGCGAAGTAGTTTTTAAATATCTGACTTTTGAAAGGCGATTGTAGGCAAGCGGGATTTTTTCGTCGTAGACCTTCTTGCACCGACGCGCAAGGGTCAGTCTGTACGCTTAGAGACTTCTTTTGAAACAAGTTAAACTCAAAAATTGATTTTTGAATAAATAGGTGTTTTGAAAAATCTTGAAAATCATGCACTTGGCGAGTTTTTGCTTTTACTGGGCTTGGGCGACCCTAAGTCTTTCAATTTTAATCACTTGGGCGTGTTTTGCATGTTTTGTTCGGGTTTGTTCGATGAAGGTATGCACTCTAGCTCGAATATGGCGAGTATGCAATGCAACTCACACAACTTGAATGTAAAACCCGAAATTTAAAGACTTAGCAGAAGGGAAAACCCAAATTGAATGCAACACACACGACTTGAATGTAAATTGCAGAAATTTAAATATATCTATATCTTAAGAGCGAAAAGGCTCAATGTGTGCGTGGGTGTTGTGTATAAATTGAAATGCAACACACGCAACTGAACCGTAAAATGCAGCAGAAGGGAGATATAGATATATATAAGAGCGAGAAGGCTCAATGTGAGTGAGTGCTTTGAGTGTATAAATTGAAAGACAACTCACGCAACTTGAATTTAGAACCCAGCTGGAAGGGAAATACGTATATATACGTAAGAGTGGAAAGGCTCAATGTGAGTGAGTGCTTTGAGTGTATAAAATGAAAGACAACTCACACGACTTGAACCTTAAAACCTAGTTGAATGTATATAAATAGGGCTATGTCCTATGGGCTGTTGAGGCCCGTTTGTGTGCAAAAGTGTGCAGATAAGAGCGGAAAGGCTCAAGTGTATGTGTATGTATTTTGCATCAAACACATATATTACATCCGGGGGGGAGACAAGCTCCGTTATTACAACCTCATATCGAATTGAATTAAGTTTAACGTAATGTAAGAGAGTCAAGTTCGAGCACTTACACGTCGCCTGCTTGGGCTTTTCTTTATCAGTGGGATCCGACCTTCGATATAACCGATGGATGGTCCTCTCGCTGCGAACCGATCCGATGCGTGGAGTTTTGGGTGGGATTCGATCGAGCCTAAGGCAAGGTGTAGGGGATCTAAGGTGAGCGGCTTAGGTAGGTTTGAGTCTAAGTCCTAAGGTGATGGGCGACCAGCTAGGGTTCGAGTTTGGTGAGGGTCCTAGTGCGGATTTAGGAAGGGTCCTAAGGAAAAGCTCGGCCAAGTGGTGGTCAAGCTGGTTTGATGTCCTTCTTTGAACTAGTCCTAGGGTGAGTCCTAAAAAAAGGGCTCGGCCAAGGGTGGCCGAGCTAGTCAAGACTTAGGGTTAGTCTAGGTTAGGACTTAGGGTGAAAATGCTAAAGGGAATGGCTCGGCCAAGGGTGGCCGAGTTGATCAACTTGGATTTAGTTTAGGTGGGATTTGGGATGAAATGGCTAAGGGGAATGGCTCGGCCAAGGGTGGCCGAGCTGGGGCAATGTGGGTTTGATTTAGTTTGGTATTAGGGACTCACTAGGACCGACCTAGGGTGAGCTCGGCCAGCTATTGGCCGAGCTTGGTATGGGTTTGGGTGGGACGGTTTTTGGATAGAGTCTAGGTAGTTTTGCAAAATTCGGCCAGCATGTGTTTGGTCGAATCTTGTTGGGTTTTCTCAAGATAGTTAGGCGGTTTTAGAGGGGCAAAGGATAGAATGGCTTTGATGGGTTCTAGGGACTCACCTTGGCCACGGTTTGGGTGATCTCCACGCACCTTCTCTTCACATCAAGTGGACCATCCATGGCTGCCGGATCCACATGAGTTGCAGCAAGTCTTGATGTGAAATGGTGTGGCTTCCAAGCTTACAAAACTAGCCCACCTATTACAAGAGACAAAGGGGGAAACCAGCCCCCTTTATTGACTTTCTTCCCCTCTCTCTCTCTCTCTCTCCTACCCAAGCAAAGTGGCGTGAAAAAGTTTTTTTTTTTTGCAGCCCCTTGTGAATCAGCCCCTCACGTCCTTTTATAGACTTTCAACTTGGATATGGATCTTGGGTCTTGGATTTGGGTCTAGCTATCCGGATCCAATCCAAACTCTATGTGGATCTGGATCGCGGATCTCGGATATTTTGAGATCCAGATTCAGTCCAAATATTTATTTGGGTTTGGGTCTCGGATCTCGGATCTTGGATTTTTGAGATCTAGATCCAATCCAAACACAATTTGGATCTGGATCTGGATATTTTTGGGTCCAGGCCCAATCCAAACTTTTCTTCTACTCCTTGGTTTTTTGGTCCTTTCTAGTGCTTTTCACCGTCGGTTTCGAGCGGGCTTCGATTCATCGGATGCCCAACTCTGGCCTGGGTCTTCCCCAAGTGTTTCTTCCAACTGGTGTTCTGCTTTTCAGGACTTTTTCGGCGTTCGTTTCGATTCGCCGTTTTGGTTTTTAGCTAGTTCCTGTTGATATCGAACTCAGATTACCTCACGAATTCTGTTCTTCATTTTGACGGGACGTGTCTCGGACTTCTATCGACTTTCTCAGTTACTGGGCTTCTTTCTGCATTTTGGAGCTGCTTTGTGCTTTTTCTTTGACCCAAATTACATTTTTACGCTTCTGTCGGGCTTTTCTCCGAACGGGCTCTTTTTTCTTCCATTTTTGAACAGGGGGTGGCTTTTTAGACTCCAGGCTTGATTTCTCTTCTTGTCGGGGCTCTTCACTTGCCTTTTGTACCTGTTTTCACATTTTAAAATAGGTTGTCATTTTGGCTCAAACGAGCTTTTTTGTGTTTTTGAGAGTTTTTGATTTTTGGAAAATTTGGGGTGTTTACAACTATATAGCAGTACGTGCCCCATGGGGTTGTGAATGCGGTCTTACCCTAATCTCATGGACTTAATTTGATTTGATTATACCCTGAATAGTCATCCATAAATGAAAACATCTCGTGATTTGCAGTACTATCAACTATCAAATCTATGTTTGGTAAAGGATAATTATCCTTTGGAGTGGCTTTATTCAGGTTTCTGAAATCGATGCATATTCGAATCTTCCCATTGGTTTTTCGAACCACAACGGTATTGGATAACCAATCAGAATACGCAATGGGTTTTATAAATCCTGCTTTTAACAGATCTTCTAAACTCTCTTTGACTTGTGCGTGTACATTCGTATGTATTTTCCTAAGCTTTTGCTTTATAGGTTTTACATCCGCATCTAAGGGAAGACGATGTTCGACAATGCTGGGGTCTATACCCGGCATGTCTTCATATGTTTATGCAAACACATCTAAGTAGGTTCGTAGAAATGCAATGAATGCTGATCTTTCATGCTCATGCAAACATGCGCCTATCTTAATGAGTTTGGGATTGGAATCACTCCCTAGGTTCACCTCTATGAAATCTCCTCCTACTGAATTGGAAGGTCTTTCAAAATCGAGAATTTTATAAAATTCAGGGAGCTCAGAAGCGGGATCTTCCTCAAGGGGATCCACTTCTGGGCTTCGATCATTCTCGTGGGTTATAGACCCGTGGGAATTTCATGCATGGATTTTCAAAAGACATGGTTTTACACTTGGAATTTCTATGGATTTCGAAGTGTTTGGTCTGGTTATGCAGATGACGTTCTTTTTGAAATCCTTTTCTTTTTCCAAAGCTTTACCAGGAGCAGCTATGTACAAAATCTTTTTGGTATTTTGTAAATTTTCGATTTTTTTGTGTTTTTGCAAAACAAGAACTTTGGGAACTATACAAACTACTCTATTTTCGAGTTTTTGATTTTCCAATGTTTTTGGTTTTTGCAATTTTTCTATTTTTTTGATTTTGAGTTTTCCAAATGTTTTTGTATTTTTGTAAAAAGGGATCTTCCATCATACCTACAAAGGGAAAACACTGTGGGTTAGACTCGGAATAAGAGGTCTAAATCATAGGTTTCTTCTAGGGTAGGCTCCAGGGCACCCTTAACCCAGGTGGTCATAGGGGGTGGCTCAGGTGGTATTTTGGGAGTATAGTCGATCCCATATCGGCTTGGATTGGCCCTAGGAAGTATGGGTTCTAGGAGACCTTGGTTTTGTGCCCCTAGACTCTTATAAGGAACGTAGCCCATATTCAACAGCATGTTCCATGATTTTTTGTTTTTAGAAAAATTTGAATACAAATCGTGGTCCTGGAACTTGCTGTCGTCTATGTCGTGCACATAGGGCTTCTTGTTCAGGGGTTTTGGAAATAAGGGATGTTTGGGTCTTCCTAGAAGGGTTAGAACCTTGAGGGGGGCAGCCTTGGGCGGCCCCTTCACATACACGACCTTCCTAGGGTTGTTTAACATGAGCCTTTGTAGCTCAAGCATGGTTTGCCCCAGTTTTACCTCATGGGTCTGGGAGCTTGACAAGCAAGGGGAGTTTATGACCCCCTGAAGTTGAGGGTGACTCTCTCCTAGGATCACAACGACTTGGTCCCTGAAAGGGATCTTGACACACCTGTGGAAGGTGGATGGCACAGCACACAAGCTGTGTATCCAAGGCCTTCCCAACAACAGGTTATAATGAGGGTGGATGTCCAAGACATGGAACACCTCCGTGTGTGCTATCCCTCCCATTTTCATGGGGAGTTCGATAGATCCTATGGGTCTAGACGCATTCCCATCGTATCCAGTGATAACGATGGGACTGGGATGAACGGATGTCAAGGTGACTCCGATTTGATTCGCCACATGAAGTGGAAGGATGTTGAGCCTTCCTCCCCCATCGACAAGGCACCTATCCAGAGAGTGGTTATTCAGAACCACCTCGATATGCAGGGCCTGGTTATGGGCTTCGTAGGGTCTATCTACATCGTCTTCCGAGAATACGATGGGCATCTTTGCTCCTATAGAGGCCACATGTTTGGACAAGGATTCAGGGGTAATATTCGAACTAACCCTTGCTCTTTCTAGAATTTTCTCTAACACTAGTCTATGCCTAGGCGAAGTTTGTATTAGCTCTAGGATGGACATATTGATAGGAATCTTTGAAACATGGTTTTCGAAATCATACACCTTCAAAACGACATTTCCTTTGTCCATTTTTTACGGAACTCTAGGAATACATACTTTTGAGGGGCCAAGCACACTGACCACCTTTTTAGCACTTTGTAGATGTGGGGGTCGGTAGATCCTCCCGAACCTTGTCACCTCCCCCACGATCAACCTAGGTCTCATACTAATCATGGCTCTAATCGAGAGATTTGGAGCACCTTAATGATTAACACTGGTTTGACCGGGGACGAAACTCTTGGTGGTCCCCGGATGACTACTTGGGCGGGTCTCTTATATAGTATGAGAGTAGACGCACAAGTAGATGAACCAGACTCACATGCATGCACTAGATTCTTTGAAATTGAAAGAGCACATACCTCTTTTCCCTTCCCACTGGTACTTGCGTGCTTGGGGAAGGGTTCTTTGAAGATAGCTTGGGCGGGCTCAGGTTCTTCAACGACCTGGAGCCGGCCTTCTGCTATTAAGTTCTCAATCTTATTAAGAAGGGAGAAGCACCGCCTTGTATCATGGCCTTTGGGTCGATGATACTTGTAGTACTTGTTTAAAAACCCCACCTTCGAAGTGACTCCCTCAGGAATCTCGAGGAGTTCGATCATGCCTTGGGCAAGTAGGAGGTCTAGGACCTCCGTCACAAGTTGCCCCAGCGGAGTATACTCCCGTCTTTCGAAGGGTTTTTGAAAACTCCTCTCCTTTTTATTTTCAGCCTTTTCAAAAGCTTTTGAAGCACTTGCCAGGCTTGGATCCACCCGGACATTGGCGATTTTATGGGGCTTTGCCCCTTTGTCTGCGGTGGACGGCCCATAGTTGATGGGCTTCTCCAAGCGAGTTTTTGCAATTGGATTTCCTTTCCATAAGTGGTCGTACACCCCCTTTTTCAAATTTGTTTCGAAAAGGGATGCTTTCTTTATTAACTTATGGAAAGTAGAGATTTCATGAAGCGAGAGAAGGGTTTTCAACTCGTTTCTAAAATTATCGAGGATGAGCATTACTGCACATCCTTCTGATATGGGCTCTCGCACTTGACCCAAGAGAGACCTCCATCGAATGATAAACGTATGTAGGTCCTCGTTCACACCTTGTTTTGTATCCCTCAAGGTGTTTAAAGTCGGTGTGACTTCTACGTTATGCGAGAATCTCTGCATAAAGCAGTTCGCTAACTCTTCAATAGTTGCAAACTGGCTAAGATCGTAGGAAGCCAGCCATTTGGCAGTTGTGCCCTTGAGGGACAGAGGGAACCAATACACCCATTTCATCGAGTCCTTCTTTTTCTTATGGGCTCGACGAGAGAAAAGCTGCAAGTGAGACCTAGGGTCTCCCATGTCATCATACCGATGGAAGTTCGATATTTCATCATCACTATTTGTTTCATAATCCACACGTAGGAAATCAGACAGGGCATAACTCCTTTTCTCTTTATTTTGCCCTCTCAACAGCTGCTGTAGAGCTTTACGGTCCTTGTGTGTGAAGGACTCGTGGTATTGGTCACCTTCCATCGCGGAAGTCTCCTTGTGTTTGTGAGGTTTTTCAAATTTCTTCTTGGCCATTGGTTCGCCATTGGACGAACATGAATCGCCCGCTTCAGCCTCTTGGCTAAGAGCGGCGATTTTGGCCTCGAAGTCCCTTCTCAAATCTTCAATCTCTTGTTTTTTCGAAAACCTTCGAGATTGAGAACTTGATGCACAGGAGCCACGGCTAGATACCTCTTGGGAGCCTGGACTCGACATGCTTCAATATGCTTTTCAAAACAAATCCTAAGTATGAAAATGCAAACAAGCAAAGTTTAAAACACTTTAAAAAAAAATTCATGAGGTTTCTCTACATGAACTGACTCTGCACAAGGCCTAGGTCCCACCAGGCATGCCAAATCTGTAGACACGGAAAATCCTCACTCCTGGTTCTTAGGCCTGAAGCGAATCTTTTAGTATGTCTAAGTCATATTTTAGCAAAAGGGCGTGCCAGCTAGCTTGCTTAAGCTAGCGAAGAAACATTTTGAAATCTGACTTCTATCGGGGCGACTGTGAGCAAGTGAGCTCTTTTCGTCACAGACCTTCTTGCACCGATGTACAAGGGTCAGTCTATACGCTTGGCAAAGTCTTTTTGATATGTAAACCTCTTTGAAAATAGCCTAAGTGTTTGGGGCTTTGTATATGCGATTTCAGATTTTATTACACGTGGGATTTGCACGTGCCTATGTCTTTCTTTTTATCTTTTTATGGCCAACTAGGTGTGTGCGCAAGTGACCTAGATTGGGCGATTTTTGAGCGGGAGTGTGGGGCTTACTTTGATGCAATATGTGTCCTAACTCGTGGTATGGCGTATATGCAATGAAAACTCACGCAACTCCCAAGGGAAAATCCAAATTGAAAGACAATGCGGAAGGGAAATGACTTAATGTAAATTTGCAAAAGGGAAATATGGCTATATCTTAAGAGCGGAAAGGCTCAATTGTGCAAGTGTGTGTCGTGTATATATGTAAAGACTACGCACACTGTTGAACCTTAAAACCCAAATCTTAATGACATAGCCGAAGGGAAATACTTATAATATATATGGCCCAAAGGTCGCCAATGTGTGCGTGGGTGTTGTGTGTATATTGAAAGACAACTCACACGACTTGTAATGAAACCCAAATATAATTGCAATATGGCCTTGACTAAGGTCTTGGGAATAAGAACGAAAGCTCAATGTGTGTGAGTGTAGAATTGAAAGACTACGCACACAACTTAAATGAAACCCAAATATAATTGCAATAGGCCTTGACTAAGGTCTTTGGAGTAAGAGCGAAAGCTCAATGTGTGTGAGTGTAGAATTGAAATACTGCGCACACAACTTAAATGAAACCCAAATATAATTGCAATAGGCCTTGACTAAGGTCTTGGGAGTAAGAGCGAAAGCTCAATGTGTGTGAGTGTAGAATTGAAATACTACGCACACGACATGAATTTAAACACCCCAAAACAAAATTGCAATACGGCCCTTACTAGGGTCTTGGGAATAAGAGCAAAAGCTCAATGTGTGTGAGTGTGAAAATTGAAAGACAACACACACAACTTAATGAAAACCCACACAACTTAAATATACATACGTATAGCTATATCTTAAGGGCTGATTAGGCCCATGTGTGTGTCAAAATCGTGTGCAACTAAGAGCGGAATAGGCTCAAGTGCACGTGTGTGTGGGTGTGCCAAACCACATTATTATAAGCGGGGGGAGACAACGCTCCATTATTACAACCCCGTATCAAATTTAATTAAGCATAAGCAAGTTCATAAGGACCGAGTTAGGCACTTACGTATAGCTGGTTCGGGTATGACTTGCTTGGACTTGGCTTGATGAGTCGCCTTGGGCAGCAAAGGGAGCTCCTTGGATGGCTGCGGCAGGTGGGTGCTAACGGCAGTTAGAGGGTGATGGGAGGGTGGTGCCTTGGCGCTGTAAGTGGATGTGTTAGTGTTGGCTGAGGTTTAAGTGTTTAGGGGAGGTAAGGGTAAGGCGTATAGGGAAGAAGGTGTTGAGCTAAGGGATGGCACTAAAGGTTGGGATGGGCCTTAGGGAAAGGTGAGTGTAAGGCGCGGCTGGCTGAGAGAGGGGGACTGGCCGGGTACAAGGGAGGTGCGACTAAGATGCAGCAGTGGCGGGTGATGGAGTTTGTGGCTAGGGAAAATAGGAGAGGGATGGTGATGGTGGAGGCGGCCTAGGGGATGAGATGGAGGAGAAGGAGGGGAGAGTGAGAGGTGAGGCTTACCTAAGGGAAACCATGGAAGGAAGCTGGCCGAATGGGTGAGAAAGAGGCGGCAGGTGGGGTCTTGGCCGGATGGAAGAAGGTGGCAGGTGGTGTGGAAGGGTGTTGGCCAGGTGCAGCAAGTGGAAGGTGGAAGGTGGCGTGGAGTGGTGCTGGCCGAGTTCCAAGAGGGGAGAAGGTAGGACCAAGGGGGCGAAGAAATCCCAGATTTTTTAGAGCCAAAGAGATGGAACCTGCATGAATGGGAGGGGTTTTTATAGGCTGGATTGGGTCGGTGGCTGGGATAAGGGAGGTCGGTTGGTGGGCTGGTTTGGTGGTGTTGGTTTGGGGATATGGTGTGCTAGATATTTAGGTGGGCCAGATATTTATTTTGGGTGGTTTGGGGATATGGTGTGCTAGGTATTTAGGTGGGCTGGTGTAGTGGTTTAGGGCTTAGTTAGGTGGGTTAGGTTTAGGGTGAGGTTTAATGAAGTGGGTTAGGTGTTTAGGCTAGGATTAGGGTGAGGTTAGGGGGATTAGTCTAGGATTAGGGAAGGATTAAGGAAGTGGGTTAGGTGATTAGGCTAGGATTAGGGGAGGATTAAGGAAGTGGGTTAGGTGATTAGGCTAGGATTAGGGTGAGGGTTAGGTTTCTAGGAAAAATGGCTAGGTGGGGTGAGCTAACTTAGGGCTAGGTTTAGAAGCATCCCTTTGCCTTCGACCCATGGACCTAGTTGCAGCATGTTGGTGCAGCCCTAGGTTAGGTGTAGGTGCATACAAGCTTAATCCCACACTCTTAGGCTAAACCCACATGATTAACCCAAAACTTGACACAAAAGTCAAGCCCACCATATTTCTCACTCATATTTTATCCCATTCTCTCTCATACCCAAGCTTTTCACGTGAATTTCTTGTGGGCCCCACCTTCATTTATGAGAAGGTGATGTGGGCCATGGATGTGGATATTGGATGGGATCTTTGGATCCAAATCCAAATCCAAATCCATATACATGTTTCGATTTGGATCTAGATATATATGGTCCAGATCCGATCCAAATCTGCTTTTCTGACTCCTTCATGGTATTTTCGAAACGGACGGTTTGTGCAGGGCCTGACAGCATCAGTACTCTGTCTTGCATTGGGTCTTCGCCAACATTGTCGTCCGCTCCTCTTTTCACCTTTTGGAGATCATTTCAATAGATTTGTTGATAACAGGGGCTTCGATGTTTGAGATTTCAGAGATGATTCTGATACGAGAGTTGATGTGCCGGACTTGACATATGTTCCGGTTCCGGGCTCTCTTTCGCTCCTCTGGTCCTACTTTCATTAGGCCAAGTTGCTTTCCGGGGTTTCAAAATACCTTTTTAAAGGTTTTAAAACTATATAACACATATTTTAAAACACATATGATTTAAACATATGTACAGGGTTGCCTGGAAGGCTCCTGGGTTTCCAGACTCAAAATAGCCCTTTGGGGCTGTTTTTGCAAAACCAGGTGTTTTGGGAAAATCGTGGGATTTTGGGGTGTTTACAAAGCCTACCAACTTTCTCACTCTTACTTTCTGCCCCTTTTTCTCTCTACCAAGCCTCCCAAGGCATTTCACGTGAAATATTTGTGGGCCCCTCACCTCCATTTATGAGAAAGTGATGTGGGCCATGGATATAGATATTGGATTTGGATCTTTGGATCCAAATCCAAATACATGTTGGGTTTGGATCTGGATATATATGGTCTAGATCCGACCCAAATCTGATTTTTTTGATTCCTTCATTGCGTTTCGAAATGGACGGTTTGTGCGGGGCCTAACTTCATCAGTACTCCATCTTGCGTTAGGTCTTCGGCAACATTGTCGTCCACTCTTCTTCTCACCTTCAGGAGTTCATTTTGAGCATATTTCTGATATCTGGGGCTTGGATGTTTGAGAATTTGGGGATGCTTTAGACATGAGAGTTGATATGTCGGGCTTGAAGTATGCTTCAGGTCTGGGCTCTCCTTTACCTTTTTTATCTACTTTTATCAGGCCAGGAGGCTTTCTGGGCTTTTTTCACTCCTTTCTATGGCTGCTTTTGATCAGGTTGTACCTGTTGGACTCAGCTCTTTACAAAATTGGGACTTAGCCCAAGTATAATATATTTTATATCAAAATGGGGTTTTATACAAAATCTGGAGTTTTTACAACTCCTGGGCTTTCGAAAACTCAAAATCTGGTCTTGAAAAGAGGATTTTAAAACCAAGTATGTTTTCAAAAATTATTGAAATTTAGGGTGTTTACAGTTCTACAGGGCACCCTTGACCCAGATGGTCTTAGGTGGTGGCTTAAGAGGTATGGGTGGGTTGTAGCCCAATCCATATCGATTTCTGTTCGCTTTAGGTAGGACAGTTTCTAGCCTACCTTGATTTTTGGCTCCTAGGCCTATATAGGGTTTATATCCCATGTTTAGAATCATGTTCCAAGACTTTTTGTTTTTCAAAAAGTTTCTATATAATTCATGGTCTTGAAACATTGACTCATCCATGACAGGGGTATATACCCTTTTTGTTTTGGATAGTGGGAGTTTGGATTTTGGGGTGGTGGAAGATGGTGGAAGACTTGGGCTTCCACACGACCCTGGTTTGGGAGCTATGGTTTTCAAGGGAAGCCGTGCTTGGTCCTTTGAGAGATTTTGGATGTTTTAGGGTGATGGAAGACTTGGGCTTCCACACGACCCTGGAGGCATTTTCTTCAACGGAAGCCAAGCTTGCTCCCTTGAAGTTTTTGACCTGCTCCGTAGGTGCAACTCGTGGTGCCCCTAGGGATGGATTCTTTTGTTTCAAAACCATAGTCTTGGGTTTAGAGTACAAGACTAGGCTTAAAGAAGTGAATTCTTTGATGGTAGGGCTATGAGCTCTTAGGATATTGATGCATGCCTTAGGGGTCTCCATGTCTACCATTTTTTGAACTTTTTGTTTTGAAATTCTTTTGGGTGGTGCGGGACATTTGGCGCACCTTGAAAATCCTCTATTTATGGTGCATGTTGTGGGTTTGTGTGTGCATGGACATGATCCAATACATCTGATGACCCTATTTCGAAAAGAGAGTTTTGAGGAGGATAGGTTTCAGGCATACCTCTTTTTGGCTTGTCTACCTTTTCAAGGTCAGAACAGGCCGTTTTCCCGGGTGACTCTGTTTCGAGCTCCTGTGGCTTCTTGAGGCATTTCTTTTTGAACCCTACCTGTTTGTGACTCTCGTCTTTTTGGTGTGGATTTTGTTTCCCACTATGTGTGTGCCTTGATTTAGGGATTTCATTTTCAGTTTTTGGAATTTCAAAGTTTGTTTTTTCAATTTTTTTGTCTTTTTGAAAATTTTCAAGATTTTTTTGGGTTTTTGAAATAGAAAAGTCTTTTTTTTATTTTTCTTTGGATTTTTGAGAGTTTGGAGACTTGGGAGTGGTTGACTTGTCCCTCTTTCGGGTTTTGTCTTTAACCTCCAATCCTTCGTCGAGTTTGAGATCCGTTTTCTTTTCACGATCTTTATGTGCCCGAGATGAGTTGTTGTGCGATCGATGGGCTTTAAGCTCTTTGCTTAAAGCATCCATCTTTTGAAATATTTCCTAAATATCAGCCAACTCTTCTTGGGCTTTAGCTGTTTTGAAAACCTCCTTTAGCTTACTCGATGAGGATTTTTTTGGCTTTTGCTCTATTTTTCTGTAAATGCACGAATTTTGGAAACACTTTTTGGAAAATTTTTCAAGAGTTTTGCTTGTTTTATCGAAGTTTTAAGACCCGGGTCCCATCGGGCGTGCCAATTTGTAAGCACAAAAATTCTCACTTCTGGCTTTTGAGGCCTGAAATGAACCTTTTCGAGTTTACGTCACTTTTAGAGGGCATGCCAGCTAGCTTGCCTAAACTAAAGAAGCTTTTGAAAATATCTGACTTTTGGGTAATTGTGAGAAAGCGGGATCTTTTCGCTTTAAACCTTCTTCAATCGATGCTTAAGAGTCAGTTTAAGTGCTTATAGACTTCGATAAAAACAATTTTAACTTTGAAAATATAAGTGTTTGAAATATGGATTTGATTCGTGCCTACGTTGCAAATTTTATGTATGGGAGTTGTACGATTCCAAGTCTTTGAGTTTTAAGCTATTTAGGCCGGATATGTGTGTGTGCACAAGTGGCCTAATTTTAGCGTGTTTGAGCGTAGATTCGGGGCTTTTTCGAAAGCGTACGGATGCAAGAATGCATAAAATTTTTTCGGGTTTGATATGATGATTTGAGCTAGGCTCGAATTGAAAGCAACTCACATACACAACTTAATGTAAATACCCGAATGAAAGTGCAACTCACGCAACTTAAGGGAAATACCCAAACTTGAAAGCAACTCACACGACTTGAATGTAAATTGCATAATTTGAAATATACTTATATCTTAAGAGCGGAAAGGCTCAATGTGAGTGTGTGTTGTCGTGTATAAATGGAAAGACAACTCACACAACTTGAATTGAACTTGCCGAAATTGAAATATAAGTATGTAGTAAGAGCGGAAAGGCTCAATGCACGCGTGTGTAGTGTGAAATTTAAATGACAAACTCACACGACATGAATTGAACCACCCAGAAATGTAAGTGTGTACACAACTGAATATAACACTCACACAGCTAGAAAGTATATAAGTATTCTATATCTTATGAGCAATAAAGGCTCAAAAGGTGCATGAGAGTGTGGAGCAAGTGCTCAAGTACTTCTTGGGTGCGAGTGTGAAATGTAAATGACAAACTCACATGACATGAATGTAACAACCTGAATTGAATTGTAACTCACACGGCTTTCACTAAAGTCTTTAGCTTAAGAGCGAAGGCTCAATGTGTGTGCAATAGTGTGCAATTAAGAGCGGAAAGGCTCAAGTGCACGTGGGTGTCTTGTGTATGTTTAAGAGCAATATGGCTCAAGTGTACGTGTGTGCTTCGTGTATCAAGCACCAATGTTATATTTCGGGAGGAGACTACACTCCGTTATTACAACCCCGTATCAAATTGAATTTACTTGGAATGGGAAAAGCAACTTGATATATATTTTGAAAGACTTACACTTTTGAAGGTGGGATCTTGGCTAGGTCGTGTCCACCTTCTTTGTGCTGAGCCCGGGTTCAATTTGTGCAAGTCTACCTTGAGGTTGTTCAGCCCCTTGTGCTGTGGTCAAGTTGTTCCAGCCGAGGTAGGTTCCTATGGTGCAATTGGCTCAAATCTTGGAGTCTGGCCAAGTTTAAGCTGGGTGAAAGTTTTCAGCCAAGGGGAGCTAAGCCAAGTCGGTTAGGAGTGGGGCTTTAGGGTGAGGTGGTGAGTTATGCCAAGGTGTGGGGCTAAGTAACGGCTGAAGTGTGCTGCTGCTGAGGTAGGTCGGCAGGTTGGAGGGTATGTGGCGCTAGGGTGTGTCAAGGCCCTAGGGAGCTGGCTGGTGTGGCAGGCGGGAGCGGAAGGGGGTTCGGCTGGGAAATAAGGAGTGGTGCTTAGGGCGTTAGGATGGCCGAAGGTTGGCGCTAGGGCATGTCGAGGCAGCCAGGTATGCTGCGGGTATGGCAGGTGGGGGGATGGTGCTGTAAAAGGGACACGGCCTGCACTAGTAGACCGTGGAGTTTTCTAAGGGAAACGACCTGCCAAAAGGGGCAGGCTATGTGGTTTTTTTCTTTTGCTAGGTGCGGCCTGCACCTAGCTAAGTGGGGAAGAAGGGGGGGGGAGCCTAGGTGGGTCTAAGCAAGGCTCAGCCAAGGTGTGGCCGAGCTAGGGCGTGGTTTGGTTCAAGCACAAGGTGAGGCAGTTGTGTAGGTGGGGTGTTTTGGGATGTAGGGTGAAGGTTAGGTCGGCTAGGTGGGAATGGGTTAGGTTTTTGGTGGGTTGGCTAGGTGGAGATGGGCTAGGTTAGGTGGGTCAGCTAGGTGGAGATGGGCCAGGTTAGGGTTAGGTTTAGGCACCTACTTCTTGGAGTCGGTCCACCCACTTGCAGCTTCAAATCCATGCCATATGTTAGTGCAGCCCTTTGGTTAGGTCTAGGTCCATACATGGCATGAACCCATACCCTTTGATCAAGCCCACATGGCTTGCCCACTTGAAAATATCACGCCCACCATTTCTCTCTCCTACTTTGTGCAAGCTCTCCCCAAGCCCTCTTGGATTTCACGTGAACTTGTAGGCACCCCCTCAGCTCTATTTATAGGCAAATGAGGTGGGTCTTGGGTATGGACCTTGGATTTAGATTTTGAGATCCAAATCCGATCCAAACACTATTTGGGTCTAGATCTGGATATTTGGATCCAGATCCAATCCAAAATTTTGATTCTTCAGTCCTTCTTGGCGTTTCGAGATGGATGTTTTGTGTGGGCCCTAGCTTCATCAGTGCTCCATCTTGTGCTTGGTTTTCCCCAGTTTTGTCGTCCAAACTCCTTCTCCCCTTTCTGGACTTCATTTTTGTCTGAATCTTGGGATTTCGAGCTTGGTCTTGGATTTTTGATGCCTTGACTTTGCATTTCATGGATGGCTATTCAGGGTATAATCAAATTAAATTAAGTCCACGAGATCAGGGTAAGACCGCGTTCACAACCCCATGGGGCATGTATTGCTATACAGTTATGCCCTTTGGTTTGAAAAATGCTAGCGCAACATACCAAAGAGCCACCACGATCTTCCATGATCAGATTCATGAGCTCGTAGAAGTGTATGTAGATGATCTCTTGGCAAAATCTAAAACTCGATGCACTCATATCGAATGCTTGCAAAAGATTTTTGAAAGGCTTAGACTTTACAAAGTAAAGCTAAACCCTCAAAAATGTGTATTCAGAGTAGAGTCTGGAAAGCTTCTAGGCTTCATGGTGAGCCAAAGGGGTATAGAAGTCGACCCCTCTAAGTGTCGAGCCATCATAGACATGGCTCCACCCTCCAATCTCACACAGATTCGTAGCCTCCAGGGTCGATTACAATTCATTCGCAGGTTCATATCAAACCTGGCGACTAGATGCGAACCCTTCAACAAATTGTTGAGGAAGGGCACGAAATTTTCATGGGATGACGACTGCCAAAAGTCATTTGAAAGACTAAAGGCATACCTAGTTAATCCCCCTGTTTTAAATCCTCCAAAGCAAGGAAAACCTATTTTGCTTTACATTTCCGTGCATGCGAATGCCTTGGGAGCTTTGTTAGCTCAATACGAGGATGACACCCACAAGGAGTATGCCATCTATTATATTTCGAAAACTCTCTTGGCTTACGAAAGGAATTATCAAGCCATGGAGAAGACGTGCTTGGCCCTAGTTTAGGCCTGCCAGAAATTTCGACACTATTTCCTAGATCATGAGATCTGGATAGTGTCCAAGCTTGATCCAATCAAGCACTTGTTCGAAAAACCCATTCTCACTGGTAGATTGGGCAAATGGCAACTCCTTCTAAATGGAGTATGACCTGAAATACCATCATCAAATCTCCATAAAGGGGCATGCCCCAGCTGACTACGTGGCTGAGTTCCCCCTGGAGGACGCATATCCCACATTTAGTGAAATGCCTGATGAAGGCATATTGCAAAACCATTTTCAAAACCACATTTTTGGCAAACTCTTTCAAAAACCAAGTGTGGAAGATGCACTTCGATGGGGCACAAAACCAACGAGGGGCTGGTGTTGGGGTCATCCTCATATCCCCTGAAAAGGGTGAGATCCCCATAGCAATTTGCCTAGATTTCGAATGTTCCAACAACATAGCTGAGTATGAAGCACTCATACAAGGCTTAAGGATTTCAAAAACTCTAGGGGCATCATGCATCGAGGTCTTTGGAGATTTGCTCCTTGTTATAAACCAAGTTTTGAAAATTTGGCAAGTGCGAAATGAAAAACTTCTTCCATATCACAAGTTGGCCACTCGATTGGTTGAGTCATTCCAATCATGTAGACTCACACATGTAGGAAGAGAGGATAATGGCATTGCCAACGCCCTCTCCTCCTTGGGTTTAGCCCTAAAGGTCGATCCCACTTTGGGAACTCGATCCTTAGAAATATGGCATGCACCCACCCCATCCATACACGATTTGGATGTTTGCCAAAATAATCCAGATTCTATTGAAAAACCTTGGTTTTATGACATCAAATGTTTTCTAGAAAATGGGGGATTCGCTGAGGATGCCACATCCAAAGATAAGCCATTCATCCAAAAAATTTCTACCCCATACACCATTCTGGGTGGGGTTTTGTACAAAAAAAGTTTTACCGGCATCCTACTAAGATGTGTCGATCTAGAGGAGGCTAGGACTGTTATGCATGAGTTCCATGATGGAGAATGTGGAGGTCATGTTAATGCCAACATGATGGAAATGAAAATACTTAGAGCGAGCTATTTTTGGTCCACCCTAAAAAAGGATTGTCACGATCATGTTAGAAAGTGTCATCCATGTCAAGTGCATGGGCACGCCATTCATATCCCATCATCTTCATTGCATTCCGTGGTCAGCCCCTGGCCATTTACCATCTAGGCGTTTGATATTGTAGGCCCGATCTTTCCAAAGGCATCGAATGGGCATAGGTTCATTTTAGCAGCCACTGAGTATTTCTCCATGTGGGTGGAAGCCATCTCCCTGACCAACGTACAGGGGCAACATGTGGTGGCTTTCATTAGGAGGAATATCTTAACTCAATTTGGGGTTCCAAGAGACCTTGTGTCCGATAATGGCACCCCATTCAAAAATGAGCAGATGGTCAAGTTGTGCAACACGTATGGCATAACTCACCACTTCTCCTCGCCCTACTACCCTCAAGGCAACGGCCAAGCCGAAGCCATGAATAAGACTCTCATTAGTATAATTGAGAAGACTTTAGAGAAGGGTAGGACGTGGCACGAGAAGCTGGATGAAGCCTTATGGGCTTATAGGACTTCCATCCGGACTCCCACGAATGCCACGCCATTCGAATTGGTCTATGGCACAAACACCATTCTTCCCATTCATACACAATTGCATTCATTCCATACATCCATTGCACTCGACCTCCCCCTAGAGATGCTTCAGCATGCTAGGATGGACAAACTAGATTTGTTAGATGAGAGGCGACTCCTTGCTATGGATCATGCTCATGCATACCAGCAAAGGATAGCCCGACATTATGACAAACACATGAGACCTCGCCACTTTGAAGTGGGAGACCTAGTTTTGAAAATCATCCACTATCGTGGCCCACGTCCACTTGGAAAGTGGCGCCCTAAGTGGGATGGACCCTATGTTGTACGTGCAACCACCACGAACAACTCATATTGGTTAATCAATGTAGAAGGTAGGAATTTAGCAGATCCTATCAATATTCAATACTTAAAGAAGTATTATGTATAGGATTTTGGTTAAATTCCCATTTTCGAAAACCCTTAGGGATAGCTGCTTTGAAACTTCAAAAGTAAGGTTCAAAGGCGAATTGTGTGACCCTGAGCGAGAGAATCCGTACTTGTGAAAGAGTGGAGTTTTCCAAATACGTGGTTACATTTCAAAATCCTTCTTCTTACAAAGAAAGGCCTAGTTCAATATAGCAAGATACTTGCAAGTAGTACGTGCTATTTTTAAATAGGCTGATCTGGAATGGGTCGAGTATGACCTTGGGATAAGTCCTCCCCTCTTCTCTTCTCCTTCCAAAAGGAAAATATGGCCAAAACAAAGGGTAATCCCCGTCAAAAGTCTCTTTCCTGAAGAAAGAAACTAGAATCAAAAGAAAAATTCGATTCTTTTATGGAAAAGAGGGATTAAAGAAAAAAAATACTCCCAAAGGGAGACCCTCTATGAAAAAAAAGGAAAAAGGCCAAAAAGCTCAAAAAGAGTAGTTTTCCGCCTTCTATGCCTTAAACCACGGGACATTTCAGAAGGGACTATGGTATCTCTTTCCCATCCCTGGCTTATCCCAAGTAAAACATGGTTCATTTCGAGGAATCCTAAAGTAAAAATAGGATTTACTTACTTGAATTTCATTTTGTTTGAGAATTCGACGTTTCGAGTAAGGCGTAGGAATTTTGAAATATAGCTTGTTTTCTTATAAAACCTCCGCTAGATTAGCGAGTGTCAAGACTCAAGCAAAGGCAAACACGAAGAGCTCGAGATCCTTAGGATTGAGGCTCAAAGCAGTTTTCCCTTCTTGTAAATAGATTTTGAAAAATCAAACATCGAGCAACATAGGGTCTACCAACTGTGTGTTGTAAACACCCTAAAATCCCACGATTTTCTCAGATTACCTGGTTTTGTAAAAGCAGCCCCAAAGGCCTATTTTGAGTCTGAAAACCCAGGAGCCTTCCAGGCAACCCTGTACATAGGTTTAAATCATATATGTTTTAAAAATATATGTTATACAGTTTTAAAAACCTTAAAAAGGTGTTTTGAAACCCCGAAAAGCAACTTAGCCTGATGAAATCAGGACCGAAGAAGCAAAAGAGAGCCCAGACCCGGAGCACATGTCAAGCCTGGCACATCAACTCTCGTATCAGAATCATACCCAAAATCTCGGGCATCCAAGCCCCTGTTATCAACAAATTGTTTAAAATGATCGTCGGAAGGTGAGAAGAAGAGCGGACGACAATGTTGGCGAAGACCCAACGCAAGATGGAGTACTGATGTTGTCAAGCCCCACACAAACCGTCCGTTTCCCAACACCATGAAGGAGTCAGAAAATCATATTTGGATCGGATCTGGACCATATATATCTAGATCCAAATCCAAACATGCATCTAGATTTGGATTTGGATCCAAAGATCCAATCCAATATCCACATCCATGGCCCACATCACCTTCTCATAAATGGAGGTGGGGCCCATAAAGAATTCACATGAAAAGCTTGGGAAGAGAGAGAATGGGGGATAAAGTATGAGTGAGAAAGTTGGTGGGCTTGACTTTTGTGTCAAGTTTGGGGTTAATCATGTGGGTTTAGCCTAAGAGTGTGGGTTTAAGCTTGTATGCACCTATACCTAACCTGGGGCTACACCAACATGAACCTGGCTGCAACTAGGTCTATAGATCAAGGCCAAGGGGATGCTGCTAAAACCTAGCCCTGAACTAACCCACCTCACCTAGCCATTCCCCCCTAAACCTGACCTAATCCTAGCCACCCTCACCCACAACCACCCTAAAACCTAGCTTGCAAGAAGGTCTGCGACGAAAAGAGCTCACTTACTCACAGTCGCCCCGATAGAGTCAGATTTTAAAAACTTTGTTCGCTAGCTTAAGCAAGCTAGCTGGCACGCCCTTTTGTTAAATACGACTTAGACACACGAAAAGGTTCACTTCGGGCCTAAGAACCATAAGTGAGGATTTTCCGTGTCTACATGTGTAAGTGTGAAATTTAAATGACAACTCACACGACTTTCACTAAAGTAAATACCCAAATGGAAATATATACTTTAGCTTAAGAGCGGAAAGGCTCAATATGTGTGTGTGTGTGTAAATGTGAAATTTAAATGACAACTCACACGACTTGAATGTACATACGCGAATTGAATTGCAGCTCACACAGTTTTCACTAAAGTAAATAACCGAATGAAAATATATACTTTAGCTTAAGAGCAGAAAGTCTCAATGTGTGTGCAATCTTGTGCAATATAAGAGCAGAAAGGCTCAAGTGCACATGGGTGTCCTTTTGTGTGCAATTAAGAGCGAAAAGGCTCAAGTGCACGTGTGTGGATATGTTTCAAGCACGTTGGGTTGCACCTAGGCTTCATATCAAAATCATCCACCTGTTAGGAGAGCCCAAGCCAAAACCTCTCAAGCTACTCACTCCTAGGGTTATATGGAAGCCCAAGCCTTCCCTTACCCAAACTTCCCAACTCCTACCCAAACCAACTCGTGTGTATATTCATGATATTGATGACACTCGATTCCAAGGCCATCCTCTTTATAAAAAAAATTTGAAACTCAAGAAGACTTGGAATATGATGTTGAACATGGGATATACACTATACAAGGGATTAGGAGCCAAGAACCAAGGTTGGGTAGAGCCCATCTTGCCACTTCCAAACCCAAATCGACATGCATTGAGATACATACCATCCATACCCCATGAGCCACCACCTAAGACCAATTGGTCAAGGGTGCCCTAGAACCCACTAACACTGAAACCTATGGCTTAGGCCTCTTGTTTAGAGTCTAATTCATGGTGTTTTCTTTGTAGGTTTGATGGAAGACCCCTCTTTTAAAAAAATCCAAAAAAACTATATATGTGGAAAAACCAAAACTTTCAAAATACAAAAACACTTGAAAAACCTAAAAAATTCTAAAAAAAAAGTCTTTTATGTCCATCCTTCTAGCATTTGTTTGGAAAAATCCAAAAAAAAATTAAAAGGTTCCAAAAATTTTGGTTTTCAAAACCATGCATACATTCCAAAATCGGTTTTGACAAACCCATGTACATCATCCACCCCTAGGGGCACATTGGGTTGCACCTAGGATCCATACCAAGAACATCAACCAAAACGACACCCCAGGTGCACATCCTTGATGCACCCGAACCCCCATACCCTCCTTGGATATAAAGCTAACTTCGGGTTTTATATATATTTTATAGGTTATTCCTAAAATCCAAAAAAAATTGAAAAGGGAAAACAAAAAATACAAAAATTTCCAAAAAGAAAAAGAGAAAAATCAAAACCAATTTTTCAAAAAAATGTCAATCCTCTTAGAGATAATTTGAGTGATATCAATTTACATGAACTTCCTCAAAATCAAAAAAATCATGAACTTGGGCAAAACATTCAAATTCCTTAGAATGTGACCAACATAGGAATCAAACCTATATCCAAAATACATCAAGGCTAGGATCATATCATGCATATTCCTAAGCCATTACCAAAAACCAAAATCGTGCATGCATGAATCATTCATTCATCACACTAAATATCATTCATTACCTCCAAACTAGGGGCATTATAATGCATTCCCCAAATACCTTTCATGGAAACATATATCATTTCATGTATCTCCGTCATCTCGTTTGGGGATATATTTTACATATCATGCATCTCTCTAGTTCACATCAAAAACTAGATCTCCAATGACATGGTGAATGTAAGAATCATTCATCACATGCCACAATAGGGGTTGGCCCTATAGTATGAACATTCATGTCATCTCCACCAAACTAGGGGCATGTAGAATGCATTCCCTAAACACATTTCATGAAGAATTACCACATTCATTATTTCATAAAGTATATATTTTCATCATCTCATATGGAATACATTTTACATGTCATGCATCCCATACACACCATTCACCCAAAGTGGCCCAAAAAGGTGGTGGCCCAAGTGGGAATGTCCCCATGTCATAAAAGAGGCAACAAAAAATCGATCATGCATATTGGCTCATTGATGCCTAGGGAAGAAACTTGGTAGACCCTATAAATGCCCAATATCAAAAAGATATGACATATAGTGTCGACCATGAATTATTTTGAAATGATTTTTGCAAAATGGATCTTCTTTAATTTCTTGAAGAAGGGACCAAATCAAATATAGGCCTCTTAACTAGGGATTGATGCTTTATGAAAAGTGGAGTGTTTTCAAAATCATGAAATGACATTTCAAAAATCCTTCTTTTACAACATAGGGCCTAGTTCAAAATAGTAAAATATTTTCAAATTGTATGTGCTATTATGAAATAGGGCATACTTGATTAGACTGAGTATCTAGAGGGACAAGCTATTTTTCCCACTTCATTCTCTCCAAAAAAGAAAATCGGTAAAAAGTCAAAAAAGAAAGAAAATAAACCTCCAATATAGAGGTCTTCCTAAAAAGAAAAGGGGCAAAACAAAAACCTTTAATATAGAGGTTTCCTTTGAAAGAAAAGAAAAAGAAAAAGAAAAGCCAAAGCTCAGAAAAAGAGCAATTTTTTATCAAAAATTTCTTGGCCTTAAACCACGGGATGCTTAAGAAGGGACCGTGGTAACTGTTTTCCAAATCCCCTACAGCTTCTTCCAAAAGAAAAAAGTTTGCCAGTATGGTCCTAAAGTAGGAATAGAACCTACCAATTTGGATCTCATTTTGTTTGAGGATTAGGCCTTGTAGTGTGGAAAATGGAGTTTTGAAATGTTGTTGAGTTTTTCCAACAATAAAAACCTCTACCAAGTAATTTTACATTAAAACCAAAGTAAAGGAAAATATAGGAGATGGAAGTCCTTTTTGATAGAAACAAAAAGAAAGTGTCCCTTTTAAAATGATTTTTCTAAAATCCAAGGCATCAAGGAAATGAACATTGACGCCATCCCACTTTGGGCAGCCAATGTTCATGGGATCTCCACTAAATAAATTGTGGAGATCATCAAACATACATGATTCATCTGTTGCATACATTTCATGCTCATATGCATTCATAAATGCCTTATGCATATATAATCCATGCATTGGTCGACTACAATTCATGTTGAGTCACCCTTGCTATAAATCCTCTTCCATTGGAATTAGGATAACCCAAGTCCAAGAAGTGAATCCCTTAACGAAAATGGGAAAGTTCATAAAATCTTGATTCAACTCAAGTCAACTCTAGAATCTTAAAAGAATAATTTTTTTTTATGGGTGTTATCCTTTGCCATTAACCAAATAAATTTGGGTTAATGCCAAAGAGGGGCATCTGTAAACACCCAAAAATTTTCTCAACATAATTTGATCTTTTAGAAATTTTGCCTTTTTAAAGAAAAATCGTGGTTTTGGGTCTTTTAAGGGTTTTTCAAATAAACACCCTAAATGAACTCATTTCCGCACCAAAATTTCGTGGCAACCTCAAAATAAAGGTAAATTGCCCCTCTCTTAGAAAAATTAAATTTTGACAAAGAACCAAGAAAATGATTGCTTCGCCCCCAATCCCAAATTAGCAGCATTTTGCCTTTTCAAAGATTTCATTCAAAGAAAGGATGGTTTCAAATAATTTTCTTCAAAGAAATAATTTAAAATGAAACATTGGCATGTTTGCTAAATATCAAGTTTATCAAAATCTTTTGAATCAAATCAAATCCAAACTAGACCTGAGAAATTCGTCCGGTTTAGAATAGTCTCATTCCGAGACCTAATACCTAGGGTTAAAGTAGTTTGATGCCCTACACCCATTAAAGTGGTTAAAGTGGCTCGATACCCTACACCCGTTGAAGTGGTTAAAGTGGTTCGATACCATACACCCATTGAAGTGGTTAAAGTAGTTCGACACTCTACACTCATGAAAAGGGTTAAATAGTAAGGTGGTTATAGATTGACTCACGGGGCGAAAGTAAGTCGCCCATACAAACGAACACTCGGAATGGAACTCAGTTGTTCTAAAAAAGAACAATATTTGAAGATTTTGTCAAAACTCAATATTTTCAAATATAATGAAACAATTTTAAATAATCAAAAGAAATATTTGAAACCATTAATCTGAAATCAAGCACAGGATTCAAGTCCGATTCAGGGATAAAGCTGCGAACTAAATCCAAGAGAGAGTAAAGCATGAGATAAAGACAAATTGGCAAAAACAAAGCTGATAATTCAAGGCCAAGGACCCATGAAGAAGGGCACCTAGCTGGACCAATGAAGAAAGCTGAAGGGATGAAGCCCAGAGGATATAAACAAATCAAGGTGACGGTTGAGGAAAGCCCGGATCAAGCCAAGATCAAGCTCGTGTAGATCAAGATACGGATGAAGAAAGTGCATCAAATCAAGTCAAGGAGGGGCCCCATCAATTACCAAGACAAGTGGGTAGCCTCACCAACCTAACCTAGTTGAATTTGATCAAAGCCTAGACTTGATTCACCTAGGCTAACCATGACTCGTGGTCTAGCTCTAACCAAGTGACCTTAACTAGACTGAATTGAACTCACCTTAGCCATATCCACCCTACATTCTTTGGCTAAACCACAATTGAAATCTCCTTTACCTAGCCTTGACCGAACCCATCTTAGTTAGCCCATTTTTTTCATTAAACACAACTATCCCATGACTAGATGATGGGATCAAGCTCCAAGGTGGCTAGAGCAAAGAACTAATCGGCCCACTTGGGGCTGCATTGGCTGGTCCAAACTTGACCAAATGAGACCATAAGGTCACATGAAGACCAAGCTTTGGGGCTGGGTTTTGGATCATGGAGCACCCGCCCCAAAGAACCATCTAGAGAAAGCCCCCCTTGGCCTATAAATGAGGCCAAGGGGGATGATTTCCAACATTGGTGAGCTTTGGGAGGGCATCTTGGCTAAGGCATTTCGTGAGTCTCCTTTAGGGAAGAGTGGAGAGAGAGAGAGGGAGTGTAGAAAGATAGGCAAGTGCTGCAAGATTAGAGAGTAAGAGTGAGAAAAGAAGAGAGAAAAGAAAGGGGAAGGTGAGGGTCATGTGCTTCATTTGTAAACCGATTCTTGGAGATAATCAAGTAAGTATTCCTCATTCATTATTTCTCTCTATTCTCTTCTTAACATTTAATTCAAAAGGGGTTGTATTAATGGAGCCTTGTCTCCCCCCATGATGTAATAAGAAGTAGCAGTGCTGCAATTTTCAATTCTTGCTTATGCACTCTAATTGTTTGTGTTCTTGATTCTACCTCTTTATATGTTATAAAAATCCTATAACTCCTAATCCCCTCTATGCTTAAGCTAATCTATATATTTTGATTCATTTCCCTTCAGCAAATTTACTTTGGGATGTTGTGTTGATGCAATTTAAATTCGGGTGAGTTTGCATCACGTATGTTGTAAAAACTAGAAAATTTGATTTCAACATTCCTACACATGTTGATTTCTTTATTTTTCATTGCTAAATTGAAACTCTGATCAACTTACAATTTGACACACTTTATCTGCATATACAATCCCACTTGTAATAAAATTTTTAAGAATTTTAGGGTCGTGCAACCACGTAATAAAAGGTGTGTAAGATTGAAAAAAATCCAAAAATATTTCTGTCAAAACTGTTTTCCTGCAATAGAGCCTAGGTAATCCTCCCATAACTCTGTTTGTAGTTGTTCAAATTTAGTGAAACTTAGTTCATTGGAAAGATTACATCCAGATTTTTCAACTTTGTGCACCGAGAAATAGACCTTTCTTTGGGTCTTTATATTTTTATGACAGAACAGTTTTGAGTGTCTAAGTAGAGACACTTCCCCGATTTAATTTTGGATCACCATAGCCCTGAAAAATAAAACAAGAATAGTTTTGAAAGATTCACATAGGTGTCTGATCATTGTTAAATTTTCATGATTTTTTGAAATTCGAAAGATACTGAAATAAAATTAGAAATCAAGGTCTCAAAAGAACCCGTTTCTATTTTTTTTCAGAACTTGATGAAAACTTATCCCTCAAATCCTCAATGTTCTTAGGCTAACCCTTGAGCATCGATTCAAGAAGGCCTAAAGTGAAAAGATCTCGCTTAGCCACAATCACCAAAGTCAGATTTTAAAACTTTTGCTAGTTTTGAAAAACTAGCTGGCACGCTCGCGCAAGCAAAGTAGGTTTGAAAATTTTGTTTCAAGTCTCTACATAGGCTTGGAGTAAAATTTTCACATCTATAGGGGTTTCAAAATATTTTCCGAAACATTTTTATTTTGAAAATAATGTTTTAGATTTTGTGAAATCCATAGGGCATGTTCAAATCAAGAATTTTTAAAATATACCCCAGTTTATTTTGAAAAGATTTTAGAGTGTTTACAATGACCATGCATGGATAACCCTTTTTGTGGATGGATGTGTGCATAGAGTGTAAAGTGGGTTATAGAGACCCTTTCATCTAATTTGGGAGCTTGGGGAGAAGCCCATGAAGGTTAGCTGCCCCAAGTAGAATGATTCCCATGTTGTTTCATTTGATCCTTTGGGTTTTGAAATTTTATTTCAAAAAGGAACTCCTTTTGCTTTCCATCAAAATGGACTTTCAATTTATTATATTTTTTTTCACTTAGGTTTTAATACCTACTATTTAGGAGAGATTTTGTTGAAAAACTTTAAATAATATTTCAAAATTCGATTTCTCACACAACAAGGTCTAATCCTCAAGCAAAATGAAATCTAAATGGGTAATTCCTATTCCTACTATAGGATTACAATGACAAACTTTTTCTCCATTGGAATAAGTTGTGAGGATTTTGGGAAAGAGTTTCTCACAATCCCTTCTGAAGCATCCCATGGTATGAGGCAAGGAGACTTTTGACGAAAAATTGCTCCTTTTGAGCTTTAAGTTTTCTTTTTCTTTTCTTTTGAAGGGATCATGTATATTGGAAGTTTTGTTTTTCTATTTTCTTTTCTTTTTTGAAGATCTCTATATTGGAGGTTTTGCTTTTCTTTATTTTCTTTTTGATTTTTGTCAATTTTCCTTTTAGATAATCGATCTAGACAAGTATATCCCATTTCATAATACCACCTATCATTTGAAAATATTTTGTTATTTTGAACTAGGCCTCATCTTGTAAGCCAAAGATTTTGAAATGTTATCAAATGATTTTGAAAGTTCTACTTTTCATGAAGCATTCATTCCCTAATTTAGGGCCACATAATTCATTTTGGTCCTTCTTTGAAGAAATTCAAAAGGAGATCCATTTTCAAAAATCATTTCAAAAGAATTAAGAGTAGACCCTAGACATGATATCTTCTCAAGTATTGAGCATTGATAGGATCGACTAAATTTCTTCCCTCAACATCAATCAACCAATATGCATTATTTGTGGTTGTCCCTCTTACAACATAGGGAGCATCCTACTTAGGTTGCCACTTACCAAGTGGATGTGGGTCATAATAGTGTATGGTTTTCAAGACTAAGTCACCCACTTTGAAGTGGCAAGCCTTCATGTGCTTTTCATAGTGCCGGGCTATCTTTTGCCGGTATGCATGTGCATGTAATATAAGCCTATAAGTGGTAAACTTTCATGTGCTTGTCAGCCATTCTAGCTTATTTTAGGGCCTCTATGGGTAAATCGAGTGCAAGTGATATATGAAATGAATACAGCTTGGTATGAATGTGGAGTACGACATTTGTACCATGACCAACTCAAATGGTGTGGCATTGTGGGAGTAAGTATGGAAGTTCTATAAGCCTATAAGACTTCATCTAGCTTCTCATGCTATGTCCTACCTATAGATATGAAATTTTCACTCTAAGCATATGTAGAGGCTTGAAGTAATCCTTTCAATTATACTTCATGCACGAGCATGCCAGCTAGTTTCTAAAAACTAGCAAAATTATGAATCCGACTTGGCGATTGTAGCTAAGCAGGCTCTTTTCGCTTTAGGCCTTCTTGAACCGATGCTCAAGGGTCAGACTAAGTGCTTTAAGGATTCCAAATGAGCTGGTAATATTTCAAATTCACATGAAATAGGGTGTTGAAAATGATAAACTTAGTTTTCAAGTTCAAAACTCACAAGTTCTGAAAAATAGAAATTGGTTCTATTTTCAGCACTTGTTTCCTGAATTGTTTTGAGTGACTTAGAGACCTTCAAAATTTATAAAAATTTTACAGGATAGAGCCTATAATGTGGAGATTCTATGACACCTTTTGTTTTGAATTCAAGATGGGGATGATGCAAAATTAATTCGGCAAAGCGCCTCTGCTCAAACACCAGAAACTGTTTTGTTATAGAAATATAGAGACCCAAAGATAGGTCGGTATCTCGGTTCTCAGAGTTCCAAATTTAGTTTACTTAGTCTTGATGGAAAGCTATGGATGTCAGATTTCTAATGAACTAATAATCACTAATTTTGGATAACTGCAAACAGAGTTATGGGATGAATACCCATGCTATATTGTAGGAAAATAGAGTTGACAGACAGTTTGCAAAAATTTCCCTGATCTTGCACAGTTTTAATTACATGGTTGCATGACCCTAAAATTCTTGAAAATTTTATTGTGAGTAGGCCTGTGTATAGATATAGTGTGAAAATTTTTAGAGCGATTGGAGTAGAGATTCAACAATGAAAAATCAAACAATCAACGTATGTAATGATACTAAAAATCAGATCTTATGTTTTTAGAATATATGTGATGCAAAACTCACACGAATTAAAGTGCAATAACACAATATCCCGAATTAAATTGCTAAAGGAAAATGAATTGAAATATATCTAATAACTTAAGCATAGAGGGGATTAGAAGATATAAAGTTTTTATAGCATATAGAGAGGTAGAATCAAGAACTCAAACACATAGAGTACATAAGCAAAGAAAAGGAAAATTTCAGCACATCTACTTCTATTACATCGTGGGGGGAGACAATTCTCCATTAATACAACCCCTTTTGAATTGAATATGAAGAAGAGATGGGGGTTGATCAAGAGCAGCACTTACCTGGATTCTCAAGAAATTGGCCTCCAAAGATGGTGCTCGGCCTTCACCTTTCCTTTTTTTCACTCGATTTTCTCACCCAAACCCAAATGGCAGTACTTGCCTTAATCCTAGCATCCTCTTTCCTCTCTAAGCCTCTCCCTAGCAACCTAAGATCACTAACAAAACCACCCAAGGAGTATCACTTTCTTCACTCTTTGCAAGATGGGAGAACACGCCCCCCCTTGGCCTCTATTTATAGGCCATTGGGGGCCTTTCTAGGCCATTCTTTAGGGTGGGTGGCCCAAGATCCAAGTCCAATCCACTTGCTCACCATGTTCACGTGGAAGAGAGAGAGGAGTGGTCCCTGTTTGGTCAGCCATGGACCAGCCCCATGTGGGCTGGTTTCAGTGTTGATTGAGTGCACCTAGCCATGGTCGACTAGGTGCTTGAGCCCTCCAAGTTCAAACAGTCGGTCCTTGCTTCTTCAAGTGGCTTGCTTGGTTGATTTAATCAAGGTTAGGTATGCATGTGTTTTAGTAAATTTTTGGCCCAAGGATATAGGGTGAACGAGGCTAGAAAAATTCTGATATTGGTCGAATTAAAATATTTTATTCAAACAAGGCTTTATGTTTGATTCGAGCCAATCACGTCTAGGACTTGGTTGAAGTGGGCTGGGTTTGATGAGCCCGTCTACTTTTATTCGATCTTGGATGAGGATATGCTTTGACTTGTTCTCCTCCCTTGATTTCTGGCTTGTCCTTTGGGAACCGTCCCTAGCTCGAAGCGGGCCTCACCTATCAACCTCTTTTCTGCCTGCTTTACTCCAATCTATTGGGCTTTATACTTTTAACTTTAATTTGAAACCTTTTAAAATCATTATTTTAAAGATTTAAAATTTTTATTTTAAAGCTAAAAGATTTAAAACAACTCAGCTTTCGAATTTTGGAGTATTTTCAGAAAATTCTTATTTAGGGTGTTTACACTACCTTTCTCTAAAGTTTTCTCCATGATGCTTATGAGAGGTTTGTTTGTGGCTTCAGCTTGGCCATTACCTTGAGGGTAGTAGGGCGATGAAAAGTGTTGAGTGATGCCATAAGTTTTACACAACCTCTCCACTTTTTCATTTTTGAATGGGGTACCATTATCTGACACTAGGTCTCTTGGAACTCTTAATCAACAACAACAACAAACAACAACTAAGCCTTTTCCCATTCTAGACGGGGTCGGCTACATGGATTCTTTGTTTCCACAGATCTCTATCGTGTGCCATGTTAGCAGTTAACTCCCAATAAACTAGATCATTCTTTATTATTTCTTTCCAACACTTTTGTGGTCGTCCTCTACCTCTTTTAATACTTTCCAAATTTAGTTTTTCTAACCTTCTTACAGGTTCTTCTTTTGATCTTCTTTCTATATGTCCAAACCATCTTAAACGATGTTCTCTCATTTTATCCTCTATTGGTGCCACTCCTAATTTGTTTCTAATAACCTCATTATGTATATGGTCTTTTCTTGTATGACCACTCATCCATCTCTTGGAACTCTTAATCGAGCCAAGATATTTTTCTTAATGGTTGCTCTTTTCAACAAATGAAATTCAAGGTACGACCTCTTGGATTATTGCTTTGGGTGCTTCATTTCATATGACTTCTAATAAAAAAAATTAACTTCTCGTAAAAAATCTTTATCATGTGTTTACAATGCGGACAGAACAAAATTAGATGTTGATAAATTTGGTAATTTATAAAATAAAAACTTTGAAGTTTTCAAAATTAGTATTGTTCCAAAATTAAATATAAACTTACTCTGTGTATCTCAAATTTAAGGTAAGAGTTATATTGTAACCTTTTCATCCACGGGATGTATTGTAGAGGATCGCCTTTTGAAGAAAGTGATTGGTCATGGTCATAGAGAAGACGAACTTTATATTATGGACTATTTTTATAGTATATGTTATGTTAATGTTTTGTCAAATGATACTCTTTTATAGCATAAAAGACTAGGATATCTTAATACTCAAAAATTGTATCAATGTCCTCTTGGAATAAAGGCTAAGGAAAAATTTTCTTGTAAAGATTGTGTTCCTAATGAAATTAGGGTACTTAATACAGATTTCTAACTTGAAAGACTAAAATATTCCTAATTAGTGTTCCTAATGAAATTGGATCCTATTAGATATGATCCAATAGGATCCGAATCCAATAGAATTAGAATGACTAAATTGCATAAATACAAAATCTGAAATCTATGACATCTATGGCTTCAACAATTAGGTCAGATTTTGAAGTGAGTGGAATAAAATAGGAGCCACTGACTCCATAGAATGAGGGCAAGCTGGCATTCCATCTTCCCATTAATTCTTCTTGTATTCCTTGATGATATCTTTGGAGGATCTATATGCACATCAAGCTTTGCTAGGTATAGTTAGTAACTACTAGCTGTGAAAGGAATCATAGCTTTCGGGAAGGTCTATACACCTCAACCTTATTATTCTTTCCTTTTTCCATATTGCAGCTTTCAATTCACAGTGTTTGGGGACAATGCGAGTTTCTAAAGGAAGTGTTGGTTAAATCTTTTGCCCATCATGAATTAACATACTTGAGTGGTCTTCATGGATAGTTTGATTTGTTAAGTAGAAAATGTGTCATTTTCTGGAAACATGTTTTTCTGTTTAGTTCTGCATTGCTTGAATTGTTCATATATCTCTTATTAAAGGGGTTACTCCCATATTGCATGGCCTTTGCAACTAGTCCTTGTTAGACTGGCTTCATATTTTTTTGTATGTGACGTGATCAATTGTGTTACCTTTCCTTTTGTGTCCAACAATGACTATTTCTTCCGTTGCTTTTATACTTTAACAAAGATAAAGATAGCTTCAACAGATTGCTTTCTGTATTCTTTTTCCATAACTATTCTCTTTTAAGGAAATAAGTATGTTGAGTTGCCTCCTCCTACACATTAGTTTCATCATTATTGTTATTCACCACAGAAACCAAAACCAAGCCTTTTCCCATCGAACATGTTTCCATTCGGGTTGATCCTTTGCCAACATTTAACTTCAGAAAAATAAGAATATTTTATTGCATCTTTCAACACTTTAGAGGACTTAGCGAAAGCAAGATCTTGTGCTAAATCACATTCATATATTCTGTTTCTATTCTGCTAACTCAAAAGCCCTTTGTTTTTAAGGTTTTGCTTATGTTTATTGTTAATTCTTTTGTTTTGTTTCATCCACCAACACCGTCATGTGCAAATAAAATTTACAAAGGTGCTTGATCTTCAGTGTGCTTTTTGTTAGTTCATCCATAACTAAAAAAGACAATATGAGCTTCATCTTCATCCTTGGTGTAATATCGATATTAATGTTAAATAAATCAGTTATTCCTTTCGTACAATGCTCCCATCTTAGGTTCCTTCTCGTTAGGCTAATATTACATAACTACATTCGGATGAGGATATTGGACCTTGTTTATACTTCATTACAATTGGGAAGCTTAAACAAGCATGTGTCTCAACAAGAGGAGACACCTCAACAAAATTCTAATAAAAGTTAAAGTCCATTCTCAAAGAAACGAGACCGAGTTTTACATTGGTCAACCCTACTACATTCTCATCCTCTTGGACCATCAAGGGTGGAGTTCATTGTCATTATTTAGTCAGACTAAAAATTGTAGTGCATATCTGTAGTGGATGTAGCCTTTCCTGTTATGTCCTGTCCTAGGTAAGTATTGTTCCGTTATTGGCCTTCCTTCTATTTTGAACTTTCAACTGATTTCAAGAAATCCAGAGTTACTTCAACTATGGCTGATCTGTTAACTGTACAACTCAAAGTAGGTTGAAAAATGAGTTTGAGTAAGTTTACAAGTAAACTTTTACATTTTGTCTTGCAGAGAATTCATTTTGCTAGTCATATGGAGACTTCAGAACAGGTGGTTCAAATGAGTCAATTAGGTAAGCAGGAACTGACATTATTCTTGGCATCAGTTTAGTTATGACGAGTTTGATGCAACATCATTGATTGAAAACCAAATCTGACAGTTAAATTGCTTTTGGGAGTTGAATTGTGTTAAACAATTATTTACTCATCTCCATTCAAACCTAATCCAAATGCTTCTCTTCTCGTCTTATCATTTGCAATTTCACATGTTTAAGTTCATCTAGGAACAATGAGAAAGTGAAATTTTGGATGTGAGGAAGCTGACATTGTAAATGCAGGTTCTTCGCATGGCAGGGGTATTTCAGTTCGGTGGAAAACAAGATAGCTGCTCTACAATACAGAAGCACAGCCCTTCCCCTAAGAAATCGTCTGTAGTAGCGTCTTCCAGGTCAGTGGAGCACCATGAGATATGCCATAATGTGCTTGATGGTCACAAATTGGATGAGTCAGTAGGCTTTCCTGTATGTATGGGAGGAGCTGCTACTCTTCCTAATGAAAAATATTCATCAATTTCCACTCATAAGCTCCAGGAAGCTGGCATGGTTAGTGGACGTTCTTTTCCTGGTAGTATCTCAGTTCAGGAACTGCAAGCTAACTGTTCAGAAACCTTCCAGCACATTGTTACCCCTGGGAAGCAGGTAGAAAATGTTATTGACAATCACAGGTTGGATGAGCAACAAAACAGTTTTCTCGGATCTTAGAGAGCAGGTACTAATCTTATTAGCATCAGTGAAAAGTATTCACCAAATTCCATCCCTAAAGTTAGCCAGGGAAATGAATCTCCATTGTTGTGGATGACATCCATATTGCGTTCTAAAAAAACGTCTGACTGCTAAATGAGACTTTCAGTCCATTGTGCAATCTAGAGATTTCCAATCTTTTTTCAGTTACGGCAGGAAGAAAGCACAAGGACTTTATTGGCTTGACATCTTCAGCAGACAGGAAAGTTTCCACACCATATGCAGTGGTTGATGCATCACAAGGAGACCATGGAATTAATCAGTTGTCACCGTTTTTTTCTTTGTCAGGTTCTCATCACCATATACAAGTTTTAAATGCAGAAAGCAATAGAGATTCCATAATCAAACAAGTCAAACCTTTAAATACTAAAGCAGAGATCAACACATTTAACGTAGAACTGGGTGACAAGAACAGTCAGGATGGTCCTGTACTGTAAGCAGTTGCGTGGAATTAGGTGGAGGAAATATTGAAACAGAGTGGGGGAGATATATGAAACCCAGTAGTTTGAACAGCATTTTTGAAGATGCACTTGCATCTCCAGTGTCCACACTACCAAAGAAGACGGGAGATGAGCATCAATTTTCACCACTAGGAAATTCATTATCTGATGCAGTGAGTTTTACTGTTTTAGTTGCTCAGGTTTCAGACTATTTAGTTGATAAAAGTTTGTATTGGGTGATAAATTGGGATGTGTAATCATAGATTATCTTTTCTAGGCTTCTTCTCTTTTGAACACTTTTGAGCTACTAAGGGATGCATTTCCATCTTCATTATCCCGAATGAGATATAAAGATGTATGTATCACCATGCTGTTCTGTTTCTTTGGATTTTCATTTATACTAGATGGTCAGTAGGGATTTTGGATTGTCTTCTTTGTCATTTTTCTGTTTGAGTAGATTAGTCATATATTTAACCTTGTAACTGTTGCATGTAGCTTTGTCAACTAGAAGATATGCTGGAAGAGCTGCAGAAGGTTATAAAGTATAGAAGGTTGTCTGCTAAAGTTCAGGCCCAGGTCAATATAGTTGAAAGAGTCCTTTTCAGATCTGTTCACATTAATAGGTTATTGTAGAGCATATCCCTGAAACCTTTTCAGCTTTTTTTATGCAACAAATTTTCTTCTTTGTGCTCAAAACACTGGTTTAATTGATAGAATAAAGAGAACTTACATATTTCAGCAGATTGGAGAAGAACATTCCAATCTGCACACTGAAGTTGGCTCCCTGCCTATTTTCTCTAGCAGTCGCCCAACTCTCTTATTAAATGTACACAATAATTACATTTTATTCTATGATTCTAACTTGAATGACTAAACTACCCATACTATTAATTAAGAAATACAAGACGTACAAAATATGAACTAGGGACTATACGGGTCCAGTATTGGAACCCAAGATCTGATTTTATTCTCTAACATTCTCCTTCAAGTTGAGTGAAAGATATTGATGACACCCAACTTGATCAAAGTATTTTTGAGTTGTCTATTGTTGATTGCTTTGGTAAGAAAATCATCTCTTTGATGTTCAGACTTTATATACTCTAGTTTGAATTCTTGGTTGACTATCTTTTCTCTTATGAAATAGCAATCAATTTCTATATACTTTGTTCTTTTGTGATACACCAGATTGGATGTCATCTGAATTGTTGTACTATTGTCACAATATAAGGGTATAGGGTGAATATAACTGAATTCCAATTCAAGAATCAATGATGATATCCACATTTCTTCACATATGGCATGAGCTATAGGTCAGTATTTTGCTTTTGTAGTGGATCTGACAACTATCATCTGTTTTTTGCTTTTCCAAGATATAAGATTTCCACCAAGTAGAGTTACATCACCCATGGTAGACCAGCAATCATCCACTTTGCATCGGAATAAACTTCAATACTTAATTTACATGATTTTGAATATAAAAGACCAGGTGTTGATTTGAGATATCTTAAAATTTGGTACATTACATCCATGTGATTTTTGGTTGGTGAATGCCTTAATTTACTTACAATTTTATTATATGTAATATTAGGACGTGTAATAGTCAAATACATAAACTTACCAACCAATTTCTGATATTTATGAATATCTCTAAACTCTTCATTAAAGACATAATTGATGATTTAGTGTTACTTTGTTTATAATCAGTCATATTCGTTTCTTAGAGTAGATCCATAGTGTACTTTTTTGAGTTAGGAAAATACCTTGGCTAGAGTATAACACTTTGATGCCTAGGAAATAGTGAAGTATACTCAAGTCTTTCAAGTTGAATAACTTGTGAAGATTTTGATATTTCTTCAATATTGTCACCTGTTACAATGATATCATCCACATATACAAAAAGAATAGATAATTTTATGCCTTTTTTAAAGAATAATGTGTGGTCATTTATGCTTCTTTGATATCTCAAACTGCACACACACTCACTAAACTTTTTCAAACCATGCTCTTGGATACTGTTTTAGCCCATAGATATCTTTATTTAGTTTGCAAACCTTACCTTCATGTACCTTATTATTTGTTCTAGGAGGTAGCTCCATATACACTTCTTCACTTAGGTCTCCTTGCATAAATCATTATTTACATCAAGTTGCCATAGATCCCATCCCCATTTGGTAGTCATGCTTAAAATTAATCTTATGGAGGTCAGATTTACTGGTGGTATAAAGGTTTCATTATAGTAAATCCCATATGATTGACTATAACCTTTTGCAACTAGTCTTGCCTTGTATCTATTTTATTCAAGTTTTTAGATCAAAGAGCTGGTGTAGCTTCACTTTAAGTGTGTTAGTTTCTCCATGATCATCATCTATAACTATAATATCATCAAAATAAATAATCAAAATAGATATCTTCATTTTTTTACCTAATTTGGTAAACACTGTATGGTGATACCTAAATTGGTTATACCTTCAGTGAATCTTTGAAACCATCTTTGGGAGATTGCTTGAGACCATAAATGATTTGCTTGAGAACCCTTATGGAAGTCAATTTTGTCACTAGAGCAAACATTTAATGGTAGTCTGTATCATATGATTGACTATATATATCTTTTTGCTACTAATCAGGCTTTATAACATTCCATACTTCCATCTGCCTTAAATTTCAAAAGATACATCCATTTGCATCCTACTGGTTTTCTTTCTAGGAGAAAGTCAACAATATCCCAAGTGTTGTTCTTCTCCAAAGCCATAAGCTCACTTGGAATAGCTTCCTTCCACCTTGGAGATTAATTTGCCTTATCGATGTTAAGAGGTATAAGATATAACTCAATATTCATAACAAAGATATAACTCTAAAGTCATAACAAATTTGTCGTACTCTAAATAGGTAATGATAAGATAGATCCATTTTCAATCTAACCTTTGATACCTGCCCGAACCTTTGATTGGTGTCTATTGGGACTATGATCTTTTTGCAGTCAATCATTGTAGTAACTTGAAGCAAGTCTAGAGTATATTTCTTTTGAGTTATAAATACACTTTTGTTAGAATATAAAACTATAATTCCAAGAAGTAGTGTAGTCACACCAAGTTTTTATATCAAAGAGCTAGTGTAGCTTTACTTCTTATAATTATAATATCATCAAAATAGATATTTTCATTTTCTCACCTTGTTTAATAAACACTGTATGATGATTCACACTTCTGTGATAACCTAAATTGGTTATACCTTCACTTAATCTTTGAAACCATCTCTAGGAGATTGTTTGAGACCATAAATGACTTTCTTTAACCTCCACACCTATCCTTCAATAATTTTTTTATCAAATCCAAGCGGTAAATCCATATAGATTTCTTCTTGAAGATTTACTCACAGAAAAGCTTTCTTTACATAGCTAAACTCATGGGAACCCTTATGGAAGTCAAATTTGCCACTAGAGCAAACATTTAATTATAGTTTGTATCATATGATTGACCATATCCTTTTGATACCAATCTGGCTTTATAGTGCTCCACGCTTTCATCTACCTTAAATTTCACAAGATATGCCCATTTGCATCCTACTGGTTTTCTTCCTAGGAGAAAATGAACAATATCCCAAGTGTTGTTCTTCTCCAAAGCCATAAACTCACTTGGAATAGCTTCCTTCCACCTTGGAGACTAATTTGCCTTATCGATATTATGAGGTATAAGATATAACTCAATATTTATAACAAAGTTTTGATAATTTCTTGAGGTACCGTGGTAAGAGACAGATTGAGAAATAAGATAAAGAGTGCATGTTCTCATACCTTTTTTTGTAGCAATGGGAAGTTCAAATCCAAAATTTGTGAAAGGAGGAATTTGTTGAGTATCTCTAGAAAGGACCGGTCTGAAGCAAAAGAAGAAGAATTGATCACGTGAACTTGAGTGTTGGGCATCACCATCTTCCTCTCTAGAGATACTCAACAATATCCCGAGGTTCCTCAAGAACGTAAATCCCTTTCCTCATGCTACTATGACCAAAGATTATTTTCATCCTTAAATCCTAAAATACACAACCAAATACCAAATGAATAAAAGGTTACAAAACAATTTAGATGTTTGGTCAGGGAGCTAATAAACAACAAGTTTAAAAGAAAGCTAGGGACATGAAGGATAAATGGTAAATTGAATAAAGTTGTTGAAATACTTTCCTTTCCAATCATAGAGGTACGAGAGCCATAAGCCAATTTAATCAACTCTCTGTTATGGAAGGGTTGATTATTAGATGAAACTTCTGGTCCACAACCATATAGAGGAGTTGCTAATATGATCAATAACTCCAGAATTAAAAATCCATATTCTAGCTAAAGAGGGAGTAGGATTACCAATCACCATGAATGAGAAATATGCCATAGTGGCGTGGGACTTTGAGGTAGATGGTTGCTCTCCAAGCCGTAACTCGATGCCTTCTATATGCTTTATCAATTCCGTTATGGTACCCATATGTGAATTATCTAATGGAGTTACCAGTGTGTTTGCTTGGTATGCATAATTCTTAATGATGCTGGGTTTATCAATCAAATCCTAACATTGTTCTTTTGTGTGCCGGTTCTTATTGCAGTGAGAGAACTTCAATTTATCTTTTTCATCACAAGAGAAAGCTCCACACCCATTGTATGTCATTTCCATTGAATTAAACTAGAACTTCTAAGCCATTTGAAATTGTATATTCTGATGTTTGGGGTCTATATTTTATTACTTCATTGCATGGCTATAAATATTTTATTTCCTTTATAATGATTGCACTCGATTCACTATAGTTTATCTCATGAAAACCAAAGATGAAGTGAAGAATATCATGTTCGTGTATTGCAAATTCATCCATACCCAATTTCATCTACCCATCAAAATCATTCGTAGTGATAATGGAGGAGAATTTATGTCTCAGTCACTATATTCATATTTTCTTAGTCATGGGACACTACACCAAACATCATGTCCACACACCCCACAACAAAATAGTATTTTTGAGAGAAAAAACAAGCATACATTGGAAGTTGCAAGAACCTTATTGATTGGGAATAGTGTTCAAAAATTTTATTGTGAGAAGTTGTCTTAACTGCTGTAATTCTGATAAACCGCATGCCCACTGGTGTCCTTAATGGTAATTCTCGCTTTCATTCTTTATCCTACTCAAAAACAATTTCATGTACCATTAAGAGTGTTTGAATGTACTTATTTTGTACACATTTTTTTTGTAATGCTGTTGTATCATGCGATACAGGCAATACGGCTAGGAACCCTTTTAAAGGGTCCTTGATCGAACAAAAACTCATATTTTTGTTGGTTTATGACCTTTGTTCACCTCTCTTCACTTCTCCCTACGGCATCCTTTGGTGACTCTCCTCCTCTTTCGTATAAGGCTCGAAAAAAAACACTTTACGGCATCCGTGCAAGGCTCCCAACTCGTATTGTGGTATAACTTTTTATGTTTTCTGGAATTTTTTTCTTTATATTTGTTTTTTTTGTTATTTGTATTTTTCTATTTTTGAATGACAAAATATGAAGTTTTGAAGTGCGTTGATATAATTTTTATTGTATTCGTGAAGTGGGAGACACTCTATTTGAGTGTTAAGTGAAGATTGGGGATTTATGAAGTGCTTTCATTTTCACATTTTTTATTGAATTGAAGTCCTCAATTGAGATAGCAGGAAGGGGCGTTAGAGACTCCCAATCTCAGTCTGATAATTCAGCAAGGTAGTGGGGTACAACAATTGATTGAAAATCAAATATTTGTTTTGTAAGAAGGTTGTTAGTGGCAAAATTTTACAATTAAAACACCACCTAGCAGGGACTAGGAAAGAAGTTGTTGGTTCTAGAGGCAGAATTAGAAGTTTGCTAGAAGCCATTAAATGACAATGTCTGCTGATGATTGAGAGTATATATAAGAGGAGACAATAGAAAGATGATTGGGGGATATTTGAGGAAGAGGATGATGATATTATTCGATTGACTGATAGTATTCCTTCAGATGATAGAATAGAGGTTTGTAGTAATAGTTCTCGACCATCAACCAGAAGAAAGAGGGTTGTTGAAGATTTTGCAAGTTAAAGTGGTAGAAGAGGAAGGAGTAGAGAAAGATCTTTTGGCATACATTCATTTTTTTCTCTTACCACTACACATGGTGCTCAACTTAGAATTCGTGTTGTTATGGCTTCAGAACAACTCCATGAGTAGGAAGACCTTTCAGTGGAGAGATGGTTTTATGATGCATGTATTTCATTTAATGTAGCAAATAATTTTCATTTTCAAGCAATGGGTAGATGCAATTGCTAATATTGGTCCAGGATAGAAGATGTTCTCTTATCAGAAGTTGAGAGGAAAGTTATTAGATAAGACTATCATTGAAGTATCGGAATATTGTTCGACTTTAAGAGTCATGAAAGGAGATTGGATGCACCATCATGCCAGACAGATTAATAGATAGGCGAGGAAGGACTTTGTTAAACTTTCATGTCTATTATCCTAAAGGACTTATATTTTTTAGATCTATAGACATGTTAGTGGAGAGGCATACTACAAAGATCCTCAAGGTTGGGATACAGTCAAATTCATTACAAATAATGCAACTAACTATAAAGTAGCTAAAAAATAGTTAGCATATACTTATGGGACTCTCTATTTGACACCATGCACACCCCATTGTTTAGATCTCATCCTTAAGGATATTGGTGAGATAAATGAGATAAAGGCAATAACTCAGTATTGCCAAGATATCACCAAATTTATCTACAACAAAGCCTTTGTATTATATATAATAAAGAGATATAAAGATATGCAGTGCTTTTTCGTACAACTACAACTCGGTTTGCAACTAATTTCTTATATGTATATAGCATTGTGAAATAGAAGCAAGCCTTGAAGAGAATGTTCTCCTTATATGAGTGGCAATAATTTGTAAAGTTGTCTTAAAATAGAAGAAACAGAAAGTTAAATAAGATTTCAGAGATAATCTTTAAGAGTATATTTTGGAATGCATGTGTTAGACTGTTGAGGATTACATGTCCTTTAGTGAAGGTTATGAGATTGGCTGATAGCGAGGAGAAACCATCTATGGGCTACCTTTATGAAACCGTGGATAGGGCAAAAGAAGTCATTTCAATGGAAGAAAGAGAGATTATGTGCTCCGATGGGTTCCATTCCCACGAGCACCATTTCATACACAAGAGAGACCGAGTGTTACACACCCATAGGCTTGGCAGATGAAGTCCAAGACCTACAAAAGCAATGGGAGCTCAAAGCCCTACAGGAGCTATAGCACCCTCAGGATGCCTACAAGGAAGCTTGCTCTCACCATGAAAAGGTAGACAAGCAGGAAGAAGGTACACCTGAAACTCCTCTCTCTCCAAACTCTCTACTCGTTCTTCCTATTCATTGTGTAGGACCAGTAGATTACCAAGATTCAAATCACAATCATGCACCCACAACCCCACAAAATGTGTTGAAGGATGTAGATTTGGAAGGTATGGCGAATGTCCAGCACAAAAATGAATTCCAAAATGAAAAAGATGAAATTTCAAATTTGGTAACCCCTAGGTTATGTACCGACAGCCTAGATACACCTTATCTTACCATCCACCTACTAGGAGAGCCACACCCAGCCAAGGTCGTCCATCTCCTAGAAGAGCTCAACTCACCCCATAAACTCGTAGACCTCCAAGGCATAACCAATGAAATTCAAGTGTATAGCCACGTCATAGATGACACAATATTCCACGGCCATCCCCTTTATCAAAAATTTTCAAAACTTAAAAAGCCTTGGAATATGTTACTAAATATGGGATATACACCTTACCAAGGCCTAGGAGCTAAGAACCAAGGTAGGCTAGAACCCATCCTACCTAGACCAAACCCAAGTCGATATGGATTGGGTTATATCCCATCCATACCACCTGAACCACCACCTAGAACCAATTGGGTTAAGGGTGCCCTAGAACCCGCTAATCCCGAAACCTATGGTTTAGATGTCTTATTTAGAGTCTAACTCGTAGTGTTTTCTTTGCAGGTTTGATGGAAGATCCCTTTTTATTTGAAAAAAATCCAAAAAAATTATATATTCCCAAAAGCCAAAAAAAAATGAAAAAACCCAAAAACCCAAAAAAAATTGAAAAATTTGAAATTCCCAAAAAGAAAGTTTTATTCGTTTCCCCTTTTGCTATTTGCTTTGAAAAATCCAAAAAAATAGAAAATTATGAAAATTTCAAAAAAAAAATGTTTGTTTTCCCTTCTACTAGTTGTTCCGAAAAATCCAAAACAATAGAAAAATTTGAAAAACTCCAAAAATATTGTTTTTCAAAAATTGGATTTAGAAATGCCTTCTTCTCTTATCCATGATACTTCCCTAGAAAACAAGAACTTGAGAGTGATTAAAGCAAGGAGGAAAATCTCCTCATTCATGAGGATGGTCAAGCCTCCAAGCTTTCTATATTCCATAAAATCATTGATTTGGAAAAGCTTCAAAGTGTGTAAGTACGAGTTTCTTAGAAATACATTAGAGAGTTAACCTACCCAAAATACATCCAAGGATCATATCATGCATCACCAAGACTAAGGTTGTGCATATCTTTCATGCATCACATTCAAAACCATATCATATAGAGATTGGCCATGGTATGTGAATTCTCATGCCATTCCCTCCAAACTAGGGGCATTGAAATGTTATTCCTTAAATACATTTCATAGAAATTGAGTGTATTCATCATATCATAAAGCATACATTACCATTGTATTATAGGAATACATCTTGCATGACATAATGCATCCACAAGAAGCCCGCACTCCATTTGAAGATGGCGGCCCACAAGGATGGTTCCTATGATGCAAAGGGGCATCACAAAAGGAATGCTGGTAAGTTGATGTTAAGGAAGGAAATTTAGTAGATTCTATAAATGCCCAATACTATGTATAGGGTCTACTTTAAACTTCATTTGAAAAGATTTTGAAAATAGATCTCCTTTGAATTTATGAAAAGAAGGACTAAAGATGGATTATGTGACCCCAAATTAGGGAATTGATACTTTATGAAAAGTGGAGTTTTCAAAAATTATTTGGTAACATGTCAAAAATCTTTTACTTATCAAATGAGGCCTAGTTCAAAATAGCAAGGTGCTTTCAAATGGTAGGTGCTATTAGGAAATAGGACAATCTTGCCTGGATTGATTATCTAAAGGGATGAGTTGTATTCCCCATTTCGCTTCTCTCCAAAAAGGAAAATTAGCAATATTCAAAAGAAAACAAAAAGAAAAAGAGAATACAAAAACTCCTAAAAAAAGAAGTCTTCCCCGAATAGATCGAGGGAATACAAAAACTTCTTAAAAAGGAGTCTTCTCTTTGAAAGAAAAAAAGAAAAAGAAAAGAGAATGCAAAAACTCCTCCGAGAAGAAGTCTTCCCCAAATAGACAGAGGGAATACAAAAACTTCTTCAAAAGAGGTCTTCTCTTGAAAAATAAAAAAGGAAAAAGAAAGAAAAGCCAAAGCTCAAAATAGCAATTTTCCGTCTCTTGGCCTTAAACCCCAGGACGCTTCAGAAGAGACCGCGGGTAATTCTTTCCCAAATCCCCATAGCTCATCCCGATAGAGAAAAGTTCACCTTGAAAGTCCTAGAGTAAGAATAGGACCTATTTTATTTGAATTCATGTTGTTTGAGAATTAGAATTCGTTGGGTAAGAAAGGGAGCTTTGAAATGTTATTCAAAATCTTCCATAAAACCTCTACTTATTTATGGATATTAAAACCCGAGTGAAGGGAAATATGAGAAATTATAAGTCCTTTTTGATAGAAACCAAAAAGAGTTCTCTTTTCGAAAAAGGAATTTTGAAAATCCTAAACATTAAAAGAAATAGGGACCATTGCTTGGTGCAGCTGGGCATTGTGTAGACGCGCGAAAAATCCCCGCCTCTTCGCCTCTTTTGTGGCTTGGAGTGGATCTTATCGTGCGTCTAAGGCCTGAAGTGAACCTTTTCGCAATCTACTTCGCTTTATGGGCGTGCCAGCTAGTTTACTTTAACTAGCAAAGTATGTTTTGAAAACAATCTGACTTTTGAAAGGCGATTGTAGGCAAGTGGGATTTTTACGTCGCAGACCTTCTTGCACCGATGCGCAAGGGTCAGTCTGTACGCTTAGAGACTTCGTTTTGAAACAAGTTTAACTCAAAATATATTTTGAATGAAGAAGTGTTTTAAAACCTTTTGAAAACCATGCATTTGGGCGATTTTGACTTTGTAAGGGTTGGACGACCCTAAGTCTTGCACGATTTGATTCGGGTTTGTACGATTCTCAGATTTTAGATCACGTGGATTTGCACGTGCCTAAGTCTTTCTTTTTATCCCTTTATGGGCTACCTAGGTGTGTGTTATGAACACTCCACTACATGGGGCGAATTTGAGCGGGAGTACGGGGCTTGCTTCGATGCAATATGCGTCCTACCTCGTGGTATGGCGTAGATGCAATGCAAACTCACGCTACTGCAAAGGGAAAACCCGAAATTAAAAGACAATGCCGAAGGGAAATTGCCGAAGGGAAATGACCGAAGGGAAATGACTTGTAAAATAAATAGCCGAAGGGAAATGACTTGTAAAGTAAATAGCGGAAGGGGAAATATGGCTATATCTTAAGAGCGGAAAGGCTCAATTGTGTAAGTGTGTGTCGTGTATATATTGAAAGACAACGCACACGACTTGAACCTTAAAACCCGAATCTTAAAGACGTAGCCGAAAGAAATACTTTATATAGAGTATATGTAGGGGCCCTTACTTGGGTCTTGTAAATAAGAGCGAAGGCTCAATGTGTGTGCGTGCTTAAATTGAAAGACTTACACACACGACATGAAATGAAACCCAAATATAAATTGCAGTATGCCTTGACTAAGGTCTTGGGATTAAGAGCGAAAGCTCAATGTGTGTGAGTGTAGAATTGAAGTACTACGCACACGACATAAATGAAACCCAAATATAACTGCAATAAGGCCTTTACTAAGGTCTTGGGAGTAAGAGCGAAGGCTCAATGTGCGTGCGTGTGGAAAATGGAAAGACAACACACACGACTTAATTAAAAACCCCCTTGACTTAAAATATATAAATATAACTATATATTAAGGGCTTGTTAGGCCCGTGTGTGTGCAAGAAGTGTACGACTAAGAGCGGAAAGGCTCAAGTGCGTGTGTGTGTGGGTGTGTCAAACCACGTTATTACAATCGGGGGGAGACGAAGCTCCTTTACTACAACCCTGTATCAAAATTTAATTGAATATAAAGCAAGTTAATGTAATAGACCAAGTTTAGACACTTACAAATAGCCGATCCATGTTCAACTTGCTTGCACGTGGGCTCACGGTTCACCTTGGGCAGCCAAGAGGGGGTTATCCTAGGGGGCTTTGAGGGAGGTCCTATGGGGCACGATTAGGGTCTTAGGGGAACTAAGGTTCGGCCAAGACGGGGGCTGTGTAAGGTATGTCCTAGGGTCTGTCCTAGGGTATAGGTCACGGCCAGGGTGCAGGTTGGGTCGGCAGGAAGGTGGACAGGGCGGCAGGAAGGCGTCGGGCGCAGCAATCGGGCGCCTGGCGCTGGGCGCTGAGCGCTGTCGGGCGTCTGGCGCTGGGCGCTGGGTGCTGGCGGGCGTCTGGCGCTGGGCACTGGGGCGCGGGATAGCGTCAGGGCGCGGGATGGCGTCAGGGCACGGGATAGCGTCAGGGCGCGCGGACAGCGTCAGGGTGCGCACGGCAGGCGCGGTCCGGTTAGGTTTAGGTTGGTTCAAGTCTAGGGTTAGGTTTGGTCGAACCTAGGTTGGGTTAGGGCTAGGTTTAGTTAGGGTTAGGTTCAGTTGGGGTTAGGTAGGTTCGAACCTAGGCTAGGTTGGGGTTAGGTTTAGAGGGGTGTAGAGAGAATGGCTAGGTTAGGTTAGGCTTACCTCTTGGAGCCGGTCCTTCTTGGCTTGAGCCCACGTCTCCACGGTTGCAGCCACTTGGTCCAGCCCACCTTGGTTGCAGCCCCTTGGTCTAGACCCACTTAGCCCACATGGCTTGAACCCACCTCACCCAATGAGCCCACATGGCTAGGTCTATCACTCCCTCTCTCTCCTCCCAAATATTTGCATGAACCCTTTACATGGACCCCCTCACCTCTATTTATAGAGATTTGAGGTGGGTCTTGGATTTGGGTTTGGGTTTGGGGTTTGGATCCATACCCAAATCCAAACACTATTTGGATCTAGATATTGGATCTCGGATATTTTGAGATCTGTATCCGATCCAAACCCAATATTTTTATGGATACGGATCTGGATATTTTGATCCAGATCTGATCCAATCCAAACACTATTTGGATCCAATCCAAATCCAAACACTATTTGGATCGACCCAAACACTATTTGGATTGGCCCAAATCCAAACACTATTCATTACATGGATTTGGATCTGGATATATATGGTCCAGATCCAAATCAAAATTTCTTCGGACAGTCCTTCTTGGCTTCTTGAGGCGAACGATCTGTGCGGGCACTGGCTTCATCAGCGCTCCGTCTGGTGCTGGGTTTTCCCCAACTTTGTCATTCGGACTCCGTTTTGCCGTTCTGGACTCCGTTGAGCTTTTCATCAAATGGGCTCTGCTTTCTTTTGTTTTTTTATCAGGGAGTGGCTTCTGAAGTTCTGGGCTTGAATCCTCTTCGGGCCTAGAGTCTTCTTTTACCTTCTGTACCTGTTTTCACATTTCAAAACAAGTCGTCGTTTTGGCTCAAACGAGCTTTTTGGTGTTTTGAGAGTTTTTGAAAAATAGAAGATTTGGGGTGTTTACAGGCATCATAGGCTTCTTCATCGTAGATCAAAGGTATGGGTCTCTAAACATCCATTTCATTCATTTCCCACACATGAATATATTCATAAAGTGGTCGTTCATGCATGATTGCTCTAGGACTAGAAGCTCTTACCAAATCCCATTTTGCTAAGAATCCAAGGAAATAGATGTTATGGAATAAAGAACAATTCCATACTCTCAAGGCAAATCTGGGAAGCAAAAGCAAATGGGTGTTGTCTTCTTTGCCATCATCCAAATAAATCCTGATGATGCCAAAGAGGGGCATCTGTAAACACCCAAAATTTTCTTATAAAATTTTTACCTTTTTAGGGAAATAACTATTTTTGGTAATTTTAGGTTTTCGAATGAAAAAGGCACTAAACGAGTTTATGTCGGTATCAAAATTTTATGGAAGCTTTAAAATGATGAAAGAATGCTTTCCTTTCTGAAAATTTCAAATTTTGACAAAATTGGGGAAAATGACGATTTTGCCCTTAGCATTGGAAAAGCAGGATTTCATTTCCTTAAAAGATTTATGATGAAAAGTATGTTGAAAGCTTACCTTTTGAAAAGATACAGGTATCAAAAAGATAAGTTGACACCTGAAAAGGACGGTGGACGCCCAGAAAGGGAAAGTGAGCTTCCTAGAAAGAAAAGCTCACATTTGGAAAGAAATCAATTTCTAGAGGGTAAGGTCGGTATTATCAAAAGAAAGGAAAGGTAGAAGCAAGAACGAAAGCCTCCGAAAATGAAGGTTTGGTATCGAACGCCTTTCGTAATGTGTCTACGTTATGTTTGGGTATCGAGGTAATTAGTATTGATATACATCAATTTGCATCGTCATTTGTTACTGGTATGCTATTGATATATTATGATAAGAGCAATTTTAATATCCCAACACTCGTGGAAAGGATTGAATGAGCATGAAAGTTGATTTTCAAAAACGTAACATGGGCCTAATAGAACATGTTCATAGTAGAAAGGCATGTAACATGTATTTGCTTAACCACTTTCACAGCAAGTATACAAGTGGAAGTTCATAATGCTCATGGTAGAGAACATGGAAGATGCAGGATATTCTGAAGTTGCTGATGTTGTTGCTGAATCACAGATTCACCTAACAAAGAATGGGGAATGTCACAAAATGCCAATATTATGGAAAATGCTGAACTTTCTGAAACAGAACAAGGACAAATTAATCTGGTTTAGAGATACTGCTGATTATGATTGGGACATTTGACATTAACGGGAAAGTCTTCCAATTTGTTAAATAACAACACGGGTTGATGTTGTGAAGTTACTAAAGAATAATGTTGATTGTGATCACATAAACAACAACAAAGCTTGGCGCAAAGCCGTGTGTTTCATGATAGATCCTACATCTGGGCCCAGATATGCTATGTCCGGTTTCCTCTAAAGATGGCTGAGATTCAAGGAGCAGTAGTAGCAGCTACATGAAAAGTTCGGATGAAATAGTAACAATAAGCTTTTCAGCTGATGATAATACTCCAAATCCTGGCTGCATCCTGTCAACAAGCTCAACAACCTGCCACCTACCTTCAACCGATTCCCAGCTACAACACAGAGCAGATAACGATTCAAAGCTTGCCTAGATAACGTTATCAACTGTAGATAACGTTCCAAACAACTCACAAAATATCATATGCATATGATATTCAAATTACAAAGTAACGTTCAACATAAAGTTCAGCAACACATATCATGTGCAGATCACGTTTAAGATCAAATGAAATCAGATACCAGATGAGATCTTATCAACACAATCAAAACCGAACTCATCCAAATCCCAACCAACAGGCATCCATTAGCCTATAAAAGGACTCTTCCAGGAATTGCACATGGACGAAGAAGGGGGGATCAACAATGAACCAACGACGATCAACCAACGAGCATCAACAGAAAACGATCAACCAAGACACAGCAACATTCAGTCTGAAAATACAGAGAAATAGAGAGAGAAAGAGAGAGAAAGGAGGGGAAGAAGAAAAAAGGGAGGCCGGACTGGTTCCGACATTCGACGATCATCCGACGAAGCTCTTCTATGTTCCCTCTCACTCACACAAGTTGGAATTCTTATACAAATTGGTCTCAGTTCATACGAATCTGAAAATCCACGGATTTTGGAAATTTGTATGTGAATCAAGGCCTTGAGCTCATGTTCTTCATTTATATCGATACAAACATGCATGATTCCTTCATGAACGAAATTAAAATCCATGTTTAGATGATTCCCATGCATCATTAGGACCGGTACAGGTTGAATTTCGTTTTAGAATCACGTTAGGAACCTTCTGAAATTTTCTGTAAAACTGGTTTCTCGAACTGTCTATGCACACACGTCTGATCACTCAATTTTTATAGACAAACGGATAAGCCAATTGCTTCGAAATTTTGCACGAATAATCTAGACATACAGACTTTATTAGATAAAATTTGGAGGAATTTTTATGAAATGATGCCTAGTCAATTAGATCTGTGAAGTTTATACAAAATCCAGATTGCGTTTTACAAAAACAGAACGTTCAGTAACAGACCTCTGTTCTTTTGCTCATATCTCTACAACCACTGAATGAAATTGGATGAAATTTGATTCTTTAAAAACCTAACATCCGTAGCTTTCTACAAACTTTATCGAAATTGGATGCCTGAGTGCTGAGATATTGCTATTTTTCTGAGTTTTTGATTCACAGAAACAGGGCTGTTCCGAATTTTATAACAGTTTCTGATTCTGTATTTAATTCTCAAAAAACAGAGAACGAAATTATAAAATAAAAATATATTCTGATTCTAAACACACGTGTCTCTATTTTATAAAATGTTTAGAATTTTTGGAGAATCATAAGTATTTTTAAAAATTCAGAGAACAGGTCTCTGGAACTGAACAGATTTTGCAACTTTCAGAATCTGAAAATTTTCAGAAATCAAGAACTTAAACACAAATCTGAAACTTTGGAAAATCTGATTTTTTCTTTCTCGAATTAACGGATTCAAACAAATTTCAAGCATCTAGGCTGACCCTTGAGTGCCGGTTTAAGAAGGCCTAAGTCGAAAAGATCTCACTTGTCCACAATCGTTCTTAGAAGTCAGAAAATCAGAATTTGTTAGTTTTGATAAACTAACTGGCACGCTCGCGCAACCCGACATAGTTCGAGGGTTTGATTTTGAATCCCATGATTTGAAATAAAATCACGTCTATAGTTTACAAACCATCTTAAACATTTTTTTCTCATTTTATCATCTATTAATGTCACTCTCAATTTGTTTGTAATAACCTCATTATATTTATACTCATTCCTTGTTCATCCATTTCAGCATCTTCATTTTTACCATGAACATCTTTTGTACATGTTGATAATTAACTATCCAACGCTAAGAACCACAAAATATAGTGAGTTTAATAAACACTCTATAATATTTACCTTTCAACTTTGATGGTATCTGTTGAAAGATTAAGTCGTTAGGAGTAGCTGTTTTCTACTAGTACTTATTTTATTTTTCATTGTTCTTAGGACTGTCATTAGTATTAGCTTCTTTTCTTAAGTTATTGTTTTTAAAGGTTCCTTTAAATTAGATTTTATTAATGGCACTTATTTAATAAACACATTTAGAATGTTGGTTAAAAAGGAGAAACCTTATCAACCATGTAACATAACTTTTGGAAGAAATAGAAAAGAAGAAAGAGATAGGGGGTGGCAGCTAACTGATGATCCTACACACCCGATGGATTTTATGTTGTTTAACTTTGTCAAATCAACATAGTATCAAAGCTTTGTTGCTGATTTCTTAAAAAAGGAACAAGGGAAAACTGTGGATAGCAGAAAAGGATTGAGGTGTTTGAGTGCTTTGACACATTTCAAAGTAAAACCTGCAACAATTAGTTACATGGCTACCAGCAACTGGAGGAAAGATTGAAAGAAGAGTTTCAAAATCCTACAAGCATGAATGACTCAAGAATCAAGCCATTTCAAATCACCAACATGAAGTTGGATGGAATGAATTATCGAGAATGGGATAAATCTATAGATCTAGTCCTAAAATCAAGAAGAAAGTTAGGAATCATCAAGGGGACGCAATTATACCCTAAGGAAGACATCATAGAGTTCGAATGGTGGTCAAAGGAAGAATCATTGGTGAGTTCATGGCTAATACAATTGATGATTCTTACTATTAGTAAGACATTTATTTATCTGAAAACAACCATTGAAATTTGAACAACGGTTGAAGAAGTATATTCAAGAAAACGGAATATTGCAAAGGAATATGAAGTGATAGAAAAAATCAGAAAATGCCGCCAAGGTGATAAATCAGTAAGTGATTACTATAGAGAACTCTGTAGGTTGTAGAATGAACAATAACATATCGTAGAAAACAAGTGCAACCACTGCATAAAAGAGAGGACAACCGATAGTAAAGTGAGAAAGGTATTTGATCTTCTTTGGGGAATTTCTCTGGCATATCAATGTATTAAGATCAATATACTCAATAAGAAAGAGTTACCCTCTATTGGAATTGTACATTCACTACTTTTAAGGAAAGAAGATAGGAGGAATTTAGAAAGAGGAGATCAATTACAGACTAAAAAGAGTGCATTTGCTAGAAGAGGTCAGATGAATTTTCAGCGTGTAAGAGCTTCCACTAGAGGAAAAGGAGGCGGACGATCTCGAGCCTATGAAGATAGAAACAAGTTACAACGCTCGCATTGTGGCAAGAGGAGACATACTCAAAACCAATGTTGGGAAATCATTGAAAAACCAACGGATTCCAGAGATCATGGAAACTATATAGCTGCTACTATAGAAAAGACAACAAATCAGTTGCACATGATGAGATATAGAACAAAGAAAGAAAATTGCAAACATTGAGTCTAAACTACGAGATCAACCAACTCATAAAAAAAGAATGAAGGTTTTCCTACCGGTGATAACTCCAAGTTTATGGAATATCAACCTACCTCTAATACATTAAGTTGGCAAATGTTGCCTTGATTCCAATGAAAGGAAAAGGGACAATGCAAACTTAGAATTTCAAGTCAATTTATTATCAATAAGTTCTTTGGTTAGAGATTTATAATGTTCCGTAACATTTTCTCTATTTGTATTTAAATTTCGGGATATAAGGATGGGAAGAACCTTTTGACATGGTGAACTGAGAAATGGGATTACATCCTTCGTGATAACTTCATTTGAATACAGAAGGCTGCAATTACAGCTATAAAAGCACAGGAGAAACTTAGGCTATGGCATAACCGAAATAGAGACTTTCCAGTTTTAAAAATTAGAGGTTTAATTTTTGTTAAAAGTCAAAGAGATTGGTTCTTTAATATGATGTATGTCAAAGTACCAAACATCATAGAACACCATTTCCTAGTAGAGAGTCACAATTTTGTGTTCCATTTGAGTTGATATATTTTGATATATTGGGACCTTGTTCTATTCCATCATTAGAAAAATATCAATATTTTATTACCTTTGTTGATGGTTACTCTAGACTTACATTTGTATATCTCATGAGATCTAAATGTGAAGTTTCATCCGTATTTCCATTGTTCATAAACTTATTGAAACTCAATTTGGTCATATGATCAAAACACTTAGATTGGATAACGGGGGTGAATTTATAAATCATGACTTACAATGATACCTATAATCTCACGGTATTATTCATCAAACATCTTATGTCTATACACCACAACAAAATAGGGTTGGTAAAAGAAAAAATAGACATATCCTAGAAGTCAACATAACCTTACTGCTAGAGCATAATGTTCATAAATATTTTTGACATGAAGCTATCATCACAACTATGTATCTTATCAACATATTGCCGTCTACTATATTGTCCATGAAAACTCCACTCCAAATGATAAAGCTTGGGGCTACTCCACTCTATGTAACACCGCAAATATTCGGGTATTTATGCTATGTTTATATTTATAGCTCATTTCTAGATAATTTAGATTCTAGAGCAGTTAAATGCATTTTCCTTGGATATTCAAGTGAAAAGAAATTATATGTATGCTATGATCAGGAAAACCATAAGAAATATGTGATGATGGATGTTGTTACTTTCTTCGAAACCACCCCATACTTTTTGTGTGAAACTATGTCATCAAGTTCCATTACAGACAAACAAGTGCCGCCAATTAATACAACCTATGAAGAGGATTGGAAGGACAACACAACTAAGGAAGAAAATGAGCAGCAAAAAGAAAAGGAGCTAAAGGTTTACACTAAGGGAGAGGAAATATTTTTGCCCAATCCTCAGAAAACTATGGACCAGGGGGAGTCTCCACCTGAGATCAAGTCAGTGATATACTGGAAGAAAAAAGTAATGATGAGTTAAATCTAGATATTCCTATTGCTCTGAGAAAGCAGAAGAGAGATCATATTGCAAATATTCTATTAATCAATTTATCTCTTATGATCAATTGTCATCAAGTTATCATAACTTTGTTTTGAATGGGTGGATGCTATGCAATCAAAATTAAAGGCACTAGAGAGAAACTAAACATGGTTAGTAAGTGATCTTCTAATCGAAAGGAAAGTTGTTAGCTTCAAATGGGTGTATACCATTAAATTCAAATAGATGGAACTTTAGAAAGGTACAAACCTCGGCTAGTTGCAAAAGGATACAGCTAGTCTCCTAGGATTGATTATGATGAGACATTCACACAGTAACAAAACATCTATTAGAGTTATCACCAGTATTGTAGTGCAAAGAAAGTGGACTTTGTGGCAACTGGATGTGAAGAATGCTTTTTTGTAAGGGGAGTTGAACGAAGAAGTTTATATGAAATTGTTAAAATATATGTAATAGGAGGTGGGCCACGAGAGCCCATTGAACTTGGACTAACTGGCAGGGAAAGTTAGGGTCGTTGGCCTCACCAACTGTTAGGGGCCAACTGTTGTCCCCAACGACTAGTTCAAGTAGGAGTTATCACCATGTATATGTTGTATATTTTGCTCTATAAATAGAGCCTTTTAACCTAGATTTGCAGCTTTTTGATATTTGGTAAGACTTGTGACTTTGATTTATTCTTAACTTGAAACACCCATTTTCGTGTGTATTTGTATGTGACTTGTTGATTTGATACTTAATGATACGTGATCAAGCTACTTCTAACTACGAATATTGATAATTGTTTACATGGTATCATAACCTCGTTTTGAAAAAATTGAGCATATTAGGAAGCGCTCAAAGATTGAAAAATTTGTGATATTGCATACTTGACGTTCTAGAATTTGAAGTATCATCAAACTCTTGTTTATTTCTTGAAATTGAATGTAAAAAGAAGTCTTTCAAGTATATTCTTGACCCAAAATGCTATCAAAGTTGGGCAAGAACTATAAAAAAAAAATTATCAAAAGATTATTGGGATTAAATAGATGAAAATATTCAAGAATCAAAATTAGATTTTGAAAATTTAGACGATGATGATATTCTTAAAACCCAAGAAACATACAAACAAGATTTAAAAACTTGAGAGAAAATGAATACAAAAATAACATTGAATATTTGTAAAAATACTTAGAAACCAAATTAGTGTGTATCAAAGAGCCTTTGAGACTTGAGAATATTTGAAAAATATTCATTCTAAGGATGACTTTGTGTTTGAAATAGATTTGATGGAAAGAATGATAATGCTTAAGCAAGAAAACTTAAGCATTATAGAGTATCATAATGATTTTTTTGAATTATAGACTCAACTTAGAAAGTTTGATAAATTTGAAAAACTCTAAAAAATAGATGAATTTTAAGATTTTTTGGACAATCAATACTTTTTCTTATTTATGCGGGATATAAGGGATGAATTCAAAAGTACAACAACAAAAACAACTAAGCCTTTTTCCATACTAGACGGGGTCACCTATATGGATTCTTTGTTTCTACAAAGCCCTATCATATGCCATGTTAGCAATTAACTCACAATAAGGTAGATCATTCTTTATTGTTTCTTTCTAACACTTTTGTGGTTGCCTTCTACTTTTAATACTTTCCAAATTTAGTTTTTCATACCTTCTTAAAGGTTCTTCTTTTGATCTTCTTTCTATATGTTCAAACCATCTTACGCGATATTCTCTCATTTTATCCTCTATTGGTGTCACTCCTAATTTGTTTCTAATAACCTCATTATGTATACGGTCTTTTCTTGAATGACCACTCATCCATCTCAACATCTTCATTTATATCACATATCTTTTGTAGATATTGATGATTAACTGCGCAACACTCGGAACCATAAAACATGGTAGGTCTAATTATTGCTCTATAATATTTACCTTTTAACTTTAATGGTATCTTCTTATCACAAAAAATACCTGATGCTCCTCTCCATTTTAACTACCCAGCATTAATTCTATCCGTAACATCTCCATCAATTGTTCCATCATTTTGAAAAATTGATCCTAGGTATTTAAAACTTTCATTTTGGGAGATGCAATGTGTGCCAATTTTAATTTCTATGTCCTCTGAAGTAACCAAATGATCAAATTGACATTCCATATATTTTGTCTTTGTTCTACTAAGTCGGAGGCCTTTGCTTTCTAATGTTTCTCTCTATAATTTCAATTTTCTATCAACTTTTTCCTTATACTCCTCCACTAACACAAAGCTATCTACAAATAACATACACCAAGGTACTATTAGATATTGGTAACTAAGAGTTGTTATGGGTCATAGTGTAGCTTATGTCTATTTAGTAGTATTTAATTATAATTAGGGGTAGTTTAGTCATTCAAGTTAGATATTACTTATAAATAGGTAGATTAGGGTTAAGTGTCATAATAAGAAGAAAGAGAAGAAGGAGGCTGCCGACAACCACAAGTAGGGGTCGAGTCTAAGTTTTGTAAGTTTCTCAGTATTTTCTTCAATATGGATTTTACAATATGGTATCAAAGCCTATAAGGCTTTAAATCAGTATTTTGTTTAAGAAAGATTCAATTTATTGCGAAAAGTAAAAGACCATTTTGTGAAAATTGAAAAATCGGTGAAGAAATTTTGTTCTGGCTTGCTTTCTGCGTGTATCTGATCCTTGAATCACAAGATAATGCTTGTGTTGCTCTCAATGGCCTAACAATGGGAGAGAAAACGCTGATTGTACAGGTATTTCATTGCGAGTAAGGAGGCTGACTGATTACAAGCCCAGCCAATAAAGTCATCATCAGAACTTAGCTGCCGCCAGCCAGACTCCTGGAGCTATTGAAGGTGTAGAGGTGCTTGACCAGATATCTGTTGGTGGCTTCCATACTACTTAACGGAAGCCCAAATAAGGGAGCCTACGAAATATTGGTGATCTCTCATTGACCATCTTCAGTTCTTCCTGAGAGGAGCATCTTCACTTCGAGGCGTGGAGTAGCCATAGGGGATTTAGTGTTGTGGTTGCTTCATGATCTGGCCCTTAAATTGTAGGTGATGATTCTGATTATTTCCAGCATTGAATCTTAGCTTGTTCTTTGGATATTGAAGATTAGACCGCTGTTTAGAAAACAAAAACAAATTATGAGAAGTCATTTTATTCATTTTCTTATAAATAGCTGGTAAAGGAAAAGAGGTTGTAAGCTCCTTAAATATATGTGAACTTCCCATACACAAAAAAAGGAGAAAATTTGGAATGGTCTAGGTTTGTGGAATTGGCTGTTATAGCAAGGAGGAGATGGGCTCACTTAATGGGTCAAATACCGAGTCGAGATACACATGATGTATTGTGAAATGAATGCATTAAACAATATAGAAAAAACTTACAAGACCTTGCAGATTGGAGGCATTCCTCCAATCTGCCCCATGATGAGACCTGCGGCTACCACACTGCTGCCGTCCAACCTTTCTCCTCTAATTAAGACTTAACCCTAATGACTCCTACTTATACCCTATCTAACTTGAATTTCTAAACTACACCCCATTAGTACTAATTACTACTAAAGCGACATAACACACTAACTACACTAAATACACTTACATAACGTGAAATAACAATAACCTAACCTACTCTTATATCTAACATTACATCCTTTAACACTCTCCCTCAAGTTGGGTAAAAGACATTTGTAACACCCAACTTGGTTAATGTCTCCTGTAGATGTCTGCTGGTGGTAGCTTTAGTTAGAAAGTCAGCCCACTGTTTTGAAGATTGAACATACTCCAACTTGAATTCATCATTGGATATATTCTCTCGGATGAAATGACAGTCAATCTCTATATGCTTGGTCCTTTCATGATATACTGGATTTGAAGTCATCTAAATAGCAGCACTACTATCACAATATAGAGGTATAGAATGATTATAAGAAAATCCCAATTCACTGATTAATGAGGATACCCATTTTCCTTCACACATAGCTTGTGCTATAGCTCTGTATTCTGCTTCCGCTATAGATCTCACAACCACTGTCTGCTTTTTAGTCTTCCAAGATACAATATTGCCACCAAGTAATGTAACATATCCGGTAGTTGATTTTCTGTCATCACGTGAACCAGCCTAGTCTGTATCAGAATAAAGTTCAATATGCAAGTTCAATGATCTAGAATAACGTAAGCCCATTCCTGCAGTTGATTTGAGATATCTAAGGATTCTATACACAGCATCCATATGATTTTTTGTAGGTGAATGCATATATCTGCTCACTACTCTCACAAAATATGTAATATCTGGACGAGTAATTGTTAAGTAGATGAGCTTCCTAACTAACATCTGATATTTATGTATGTCTCTAAACTCTTCACTATCCCCAGCGGATAATCTCTGATTCACTTCCATAGGTATATCACTTGGTTTATAGTCAAGCATATGAGTGTCTTGAAGAAGATCCATTACATATTTCCTCTGTGTTAAAAGAATACCATGAGTTGAATACAATACCTCGATTCCCAAGAAATAGTGAAATCGACCCAAATCTTTTAGATCAAATAGTTTATGGAGATTTTTCTTCAGCCTTGATATTTCTTCAAAGTCATCACCTGTAACAATAATATCATCCACATAGATAGCAAGAATAGATAATTTTGAGCTCTTCTTGAAGAAGATAGTATGATCATTGAGACTTCTTTGGTAACCAAGATTACATACAGCTTTACTGAATTTATCGAACCATGCTTTGGGTGATTGGTTCAGTCCATAAATAGATTTATTCAGTTTGCACACTCTTTGATTTATTGTCTTTATACACATCCCAGGAGGTAGTTCCATGTACACTTCTTCATTTAATTCTCCCTGCAAGAAAGCATTTTTAACATCTAACTGCCACAAATCCCAATTCAAGTTGGCTGTCAGGCTTAGGAGTACCCGTATAGAAGTAAGTTTAGCCACAGGGGCAAATGTTTCAGTATAGTCAATACCATATGATTGGCTGTATCCTTTTGCAACCAACCTAGCTTTATATCTTTCAATACTTCCATCTGCCTTATACTTGATGGTAAACACCCATTTGTATCCTACAACATTTTTGTCAGGAGGTAATGTTGTAATCGTCCAGGTTTGATTTCTTTCAAGTGCCTTCAGTTCTTCTTCTATAGCAGTTCTCCATAAAGGACTTTGACTTGCCTCAATAAAATTCTTAGGAATCTTGTGTTTCTCAGCATTCATAACAAAATGTTGGTATTCCTTAGTTGTATTCACATATGAGATACAATTTGAAACTAGATATCGTACACAAGAGCGTTTACCTTTCCTGATGGCAATAGGAATATCTAGGTCTTCTGCATCTTTCTCTTGGGGATCTAGGTCAGGGAAAATATCTTTGGTACTCGCACTAGGGGTTTGTTCCTCTTCAAAGTAGATAATATTTCTTGATCCTCTCTTGTAAGTTAAAATCTCTACTTGCTTGCTGTCCTCATTTATGATATCATCTGTCTCATATCTGGTATCATTAGGAGCTAATGGTAGGACATAAGGAGAATTTTGCTGAGGAATTTGTGTTAACTCCCCCTGGGATAAATAATAGGAGGTGGTTTCAGTAAAGGTAACATCTATAGAGATATATAGTTTCTTTGCGAGAGGATCATAACATTTATAACCCTTTTTAGAGTTAGAATAGCCAAAAAAGATACACTTTACAGCTCTAGGATCAAGTTTATCTGATTGGGTAAATGAACATGTACAAAGTAGGTACAACCAAAGATGCAGGGAATTATGTGAAAAGGTTTTGATTCTTTATTGAAACACTTCATAGGGCTTTCACCTTCAAGAACAGGACTAGGTATTTTATTAATCAGATGAATAGCAGTAAGTACAACTTTTCCCCAATAGAGTTTAGGAACATTGCTCTAGAGTAAGAGTGTCCTGGCCACTTCTAGAATATGACAATTTTTCCTTTCAGCAATTCCATTTTGTTGTGGGGTGTAGGAACACGAAGTTTGATGGATTATACTATGAGTGTGTAGGTATTCAGATAACTGCTTGTTAATGTACTCCCCCCCATTATCTGAACGAAGAATTTTCACTGACTTATTGAATTGAGTACAAATAAATTTATGAACAATTGGAAAAATAGACGAGACTTCTGATTTTGATTTCATTAAATATATAATTGAAAGGCGAGTACAATCATCAATAAATGACACAAAATATCTCTGACCAAATAAAGAGGTAACAGGACTAGGACCCCATACATCTGAATGGAGGAGTTCAAAAGGCTGAGAACTTCTAGAGTCACTTAAAGGAAAAGTGGCTCGTTGATGTTTCCCAAGCTGACAAACTTCACATTCGAGCATAGGTTTATTAACTCTAAGATGAGGAAAAACATAGTGAAGTTTTGAAACAGGAAAGTGACCAAGACGATAATGCTAGAGCTGAATTTCTGAATCCTGAATAGTTGCCGCTGAAGCTTTAAAGGGAGTTTCTTCCTGCACATTATCTTCCAAAATATATAAGCCCCTTTTCAGTTTACCATGACCAAAGATTTTCTCCGACTTCAGATCCTGAAATACACAACCAGTAGGAGAAAATGTTACACTACTGTTCATATTCTAAGTTAAAGCACTGACTGAAAGAAGATTTATAGGAAAGCTAGGAACATGGTAAACTGATTTTAAATTTAAAAAACATGTGTGTACACTTCCCTGTCCAATCATATAAGAATATGAACCATTTGCCAACTTAATCGGTTCTCGGTTTGGAAGAAGTCTGTATTCTGAAAAATAGGATGATTCTCCTACCATATGGTCTATTGCACTTGAGTCAATAATCCAAACTTTGGAATTAGAATAACAAGAATTATCCTTCACTGAGTGAGTAGCCTGAGCTATAGTAGCTTGAGAGGAAGATGGCTGAGCTTTTTCAGATAGTCTGGTTTCAAGCCCTTCTATTCTCTTAATGAGTTCTTGCATTCCATCTGTATTTGAAGGAGAATTCTCAGCAGCATGAGCAGAGGGATTTCTGTTCTTATAATAGTCTGGTTTTCCATGTAATTCCCAACAGTGTTCCTTTAAATGTCTGGATTTACCACAATGAGAACAAATGAGTTTTTCTTTTCCATCAGGATTAAATTTGCTATGTCCTCGTCCACGACCTTGGTATCCTCCTCTTCCTCAAAAATTAAAGTTTTCTCCTCTTATTTGAAGTGCATGTTGTTCTATACCAGGAGAGTTGTTCTTTTCAAGATTTCTTCGGTCTTCCTCCTTGATTAATAATGAATACACTGTTCCCAATCAAGGTAACTCGTCTCTTCCTAAGACATTGAGTTTTATAGACTCATAATCTGAGTTCACTCCCCACAGTAGATCAAATACTTTTTTTTTTCAAGCTCTTCATTTCTTTCAGTGTAACAGGATAAACACTTAATATTGGTGTAATAGAGAAGTTCATCCCACAATCCCTGAAGATCTGCATAATATTCACTGATGGATCGAGTTCCCTGTTGACAACGTCTGATTCTTTCTAATATTTCATACTCCTTGGCAACATTCTTTTTCCGGAAGTAAGCTTCACATACAGCATTCGAGATTTCATCAGCTGATTCAAGAAACATAAATGTTTTTGCAATAGATGGAACCATAGACTGAAGTAGCCAGGATGAAATTAAGGCATCTTCTCTTCTCCAACTTGGATATTGAGCATCATGTATCTCTGGTTTCTGTGTGTGTCCCATTAGGTGAGCCCATCTCCCCCTTGCTATGATGGCCAATTCAACTGATCTGGACCATTCCAAGAAGTTCTTCCCATCCAACTTAGTTGATGTGATTTGAAAATGTTCTAACTTTTCATTGGGATAGAATTCAGACATTGTCATTTGATTGTCAACTTCTTTTCCTTTACTTCCCATTTGAACACGTTTCAGTAATAAGTCTCAAAAAAAATGTAGCTGAGAGAATAAAGATGTTGGCTGGCATGGTAATACGATAGTCTTTTTAACAGGTCACGAAACCTCCTGACTTGGTGACTTAATGAGAATTCATGTTGAATACCTCTTCTTGATGAAGAAGGCTGGCTGACTTTGGCTGGCCGATTCCTTCCTAATGGCTAATTGCCTTTTGATAATGAAGACTAATGAATACAAAATGGTGAAGAAACTTCTTGTCTTCAAAATGAAGATTATCGTTAACTGCCTCTTCTTAATAATGACGGATGATGAAAGAAATCGCAGGTTGATTTCTTTCTCAAAAATGCTTCCTTTCGTCTATCTTTTCAACAAGAAATGCAGACTGATTTCTTCTCAACACTTTAAAGGGATATTTCATGAGAATCACTCTTCGTTTCAACAAAGAAAAACTTGATTTACTTGCCTCTTAGGCTATGATACCATATTGTGAAATAAATGCATTAAACAATATAGAAAAAACTTATAAGACCTTGCAGATTGGAGGCATTCCTCCAATCTACCCCATGATGAGACCTGCGGCTGCCACACTGCTGCTGTCCAGCCTTTCTCCTCTAATTAAGACTTAACCCTAATGACTCCTACTTATACCCTATGTAACTTGAATTCCTAAACTACCCCCCATTAGTACTAATTACTACTAAAGCGACATAACACACTAACTACACTAAATACACTTACATAACGTGAAATAACAATAACCTAACCTACTCTTACATCTAACATTACATCCTTTAACATGATGCACAATACCCTAGTTGGAGAAGATAAGATACATTGATTTCATCCTGGTTATTTCATTCTATGATCCCATCAATTGTAAAAACCTTCATGTTTCTTGAATCTGCCCATGAAATTTTGTGTGCAGTCTTTGAAGCCTATTCTGGAAAAAAAAAATTACAAAAGAGTACGAGATATTAGAAAAGATTAGAAAATATAAACAAAAAACTCATTCAATCATTGAATACTATGCAGATCTTCGAGGATTATGGGATGAACTTATTTTCTATTATAGACACGGAAAATTCCCACATCTGGTTCTTAGGCCTGAAGTGAACATTTTCGTGTGTCTAAGTCATTTTTATAAATAAGGGTGTGCCAGCTAGCTTACTCAAGCTAGCGAAGTAAGTTTTGAAATCTGACTCTATCGGGGCGACTGTGAGCAAGTGAGCTCTTTTCGTTGCAGACCTTCTTACACCGATGCGCAAGGGTCAGTCTGTATGCTTGGCAAAGTCTTTTAAATCAAACCTCTTTGAAAAATACCCGAAGTGTTTGGGCTTTGTTTGTACGATTGCAAGTTTTATTTCACGTGGGATTTGCACGTGCCTATGTCTTTCTTTTTATGCTTTTTAGGGCCAACTAGGTGTGTGCGTAAGTGACCTAAGTTGGGTGATTTTTGCACGGGAGTGTGGGGCTTTCTTTGATGCAATATGCGTCCTAACTCGTGGTATGGCGAATATGTAATGCAAACTCACACAACTCCAAAAGGAAAAAACCGAATTGAAAGACAATACTTAAGGGAAATGACTTAATGTAAATTGTAAAAGGGAAATATGGCTATATCTTAAGAGCGGAAAGGTTCAATTGTGCAAGTGTGGGTCGTGTATATATCGAAAGACTACTCACACAGCTGAACCTTAAAACCCAAATCTTAAAGACATAGCGGAAGGGAAATACTTATAATATATATGGGCCCGAAGGTTGCCAACGTGTGCGTGGGTGTTGTGTGTATATGTAAAGACAACTCACACGACTTGCAATGTAAACCCAAGTAGAATTGCAATATGGCCCTTACTAGGGTCTTGGGAGTAAGAGCGAAAGCTCAATGTGTGTGAGTGTGGAATTGAAAGACCACGCACACAACTTGAATTAAAACACCCAAACGAATTTGCAATATGACCCTTACTAGGGTCTTGGGAGTAAGAGCGAAAGCTCAATGTGTGTGAGTGTGGAATTGAAAGACAACACCCACGACTTAAGTTAAAACCCACGCAGCTGAAATATATATAAGTATAACTATATCTTAGGGGTTGTTAAGGCCCGTGTGTGTGCCAAAATGGTGTGCAGCTAAGAGTAGAATGGCTCAAGTGCACGTGTGTGTTGGTGTGCCAAACCACATTATTACAACCGGGGGGAGACAATGCTCCATTATTACAACCCCGTATCAAATTTAATTAAATGTAAGCAAGTTCATATCAAGGACCGAGTTAGGCACTTACGTGTAGCTGGTCCGTGCTCAACTTGCTTGGCTTTGGCCTAGTGAGTCGCCTTGGACAACCGAAGGGGAGCTCCTTGGATGTAGGTTGGCGGCAGGTAGGGCGCTAGCCGGGTGGAGTCCTTGATGCTGGCCGAGGGATGGAGTGGTTAGGTGCGACAGGTTAGGGTGATGTTGGGGCTGGGAAGTGGGTGCCTAAGGGAGAAGGTCCAGCTAGGAACTAAGGTGGGTGGTGCTAAGGGAAGGTAGTGGATTAAGGGTGGATGGTGCTGGTGCAACCGGGTGGATGAGTGGCAAGTGGATGTTGTCCTGGCCAGCTGGTGATGGAGGGAAGGTGTTGGTGGTGGCGAGAGATGGAGGGGAGATGGTGGATGAAAAGGATGGAGTACTAACCGGGAGGAGGTGGTGCTGGGGGATGAAGGTGGTGCCGGCTTGGTGGAGGAAGAAGATGGCAGCCGAAGGTGGAAGGTGCGGGAGTTTGGTTGAAGCAAAGAGGTGGCAGTCGGGTGATGAAATGGCGGTGGAAATGAGGAAGGTGGCAGCCGGTTGATGAAGTGGCGGTGGAAGTGGTGCAGCTGGGAGGGAGTGAGGGGGGATGTGAGTGGAAGAGAGAGAGAGAGAGAGAGAGAGAGCAAAACCCGCAAGATAGGAGGGTTTTTATAGGCCAAAGAGGATTGGGTCGGTTAGGGTGGTATAGGCTAGATATTTATAATAAGGTGGGCTTGTGGGGTGGTTTGGGGTAGGTCGGTTAGGGTGGCTATTTGGTGGTTTAGGGTAGGTTGGTTAGGTGGGCTGGGACTTAGTGGTTAGGGGTTTAATTAGGTGTATTAAGGTGGGTTTAGGTTTAGTTAGTTAGGGTCTAGGTGGTCTAGTTAGGTGAGGTGAGCTAGGTGAGGTTGGGGTGGTTTTGGGTGAGAGTGGCTAGGTTTGAGTCAGGTTTAGGGGAGAGTGGCTAGGTGAGGTGGGCTAGCTTAGGGCTAGGTTTTAGGAACCCCCCCTTGGTGCCGGTCCATGAACCCAGTTGCAGCCATATCCAAGTTGGTGCAGCCCCAGGTTAGGTGTAGGTGCATACAAGGTCAAACCCATACTCTAGGCTAAACCCACAAGGTTAACCCACCCTTGACCAAAAGTCAAACCTACCAACTTTCTCACTCATACTTTATCACCCCTTTTCTCTCTCTACCCAAGCTTTTCACATGAAATATCTGTGGGCCCCACCTCCATTTATGAGAAGGTGATGTGGGCCATGGATGTGGATATTGGATTTGGATCTTTGGATCTGTGGGCCCCAAATCCAAATGCATGTTGGGTTTGGATCTGGATATATATGGTCCAGATCCGGCCCAAATCTGATTTTCTGATTCCTTCATGGCGTTTCGAAATGGACGATTTGTGTAGGGCCTGACTTCATTAGTACTCCGTCTTGCGTTGGGTCTTCGCCAACATTGTCGTCCGCTCTTCTTCTCACCTTCCGGAGTTTATTTTGAATAAATTGTTGATATCAAGGGCTTGGATGTCCGAGAATCTGGGGATGATTCTGATACAAGAGTTGATGTGCCGGGCTTGAAATATGCTCCGGGTCTGGGCTCTCTTTTGCCTCTTCGGTCCTGCTTTCATCAGGCCAAGCTGCTTTTGGGGTTTTAAAACACCTTTTTAAGGTTTTAAAACTATATGTATATATTTTTGAAACCTATATACAGGTTCAAAGTATGTACAGGGTTGTCTGGAAGACTCCTGGGTTTCCAGACTCAAAATAGCTCTTTGGGGCTGCTTTTGCAAAACCAGGCATATTTGAGAAAATCGTGGGATTTTAGGGTGTTTACATCTATATAAATATAAAGTGCTCATCTTGTTACACTGAAAGAAATATTGAAATTGAGAAGAAAAAAGTATTTAATTTATTTGGGGCATAAATTCAGAATTTGAGTCAATAAAACTTAACATTTTGGACAAAAAAGAACTTCATTCACTTGGCACAGTATACTAATTATTGATTAGGGAGGAAGATCGTCAAAATCTTGAGAAGGATAGCACCTCTGTCACATATCAACATGCACTTCAAACAAGGAGAGAAAACTCACATTATCGCGGAAGAGGTGGACAACAAAATCATGGATGCGGTCGTTTCCATTATGATGAGAAGGATAAAATTATTTGTTCTCACTGTGGTAAATCAAGACATTTAAGAAAAAACTGTTGGGAATTACATGGTAGACCTGATTGTTCTAGAAATTTAAACTACTCTGCACATGCTGCTGAAAATCCAATGCCCAATACTGATGACATTCAAGAGATTATTAAAAGGATAGAGTGCTTACAATCAAAATTATATGAACATTTTCAACCTACTTCTTCTCAAGCTACAATAGTACATGTGACACATACAATGAAGGGTAACAAATTTTCTCCCTTTCATTTGAAAACTTGGATTATTGATTCGGGTGCTACATATCACATGATAAGAGAGTCATCATACTTTTAAAAATATAGACTTCTTAAAAACAGAAGCCAATTAAGTTAGTAGATGGCTCATATTCGTATATGATTGGACATGGAAGTGTACCAACATGTCTTTCAGACTTAAAATCAGTGTATCATGTTCCCAGCTTTCCTATTAATCTACTCTGTATCAGTTCATTGACTCGTACTATAAATTGTAGCATAACTTTTAATCCTACTTGTTGTGTGTATTAAGATTTAAAGACGGGGAAAATCTTTGGTTAAGATATCCTGCAGAGAGGCTTATACGTCCTAGAGGACCACCTTCAATATACAACTCCTTATAGTGAGTGCTTCAGCTACAACTGTTCAAGACGCAGAAATTCATCTTTGGCATTGTCGTCTAGGTCATCTGCATGTGTCAAAGTTCCAATATGTTTAGCTCATCTTATAGTCAAGTCAAATAAATCTCAGTTTGAATGTAAAGTGTGCCAACTTGGGAAACACCAAAGAGCTCCTTATCCTTTAAGTGACTCTAGGAGATCTCAACCTTTTAAACTTCTTCATTCTGATATATGGGGTCCTAGTGCTGTGACTTAATTGTTTGGTCAGAAGTATTTTGTTTACTTTATTGATGATTGTGCGTGTCTTATAATTATTTATTTAATGAAATCAAAATTAGAAGTTTTTGCTATCTTTCCAATTGTGCATAAATTCATTCTCACTCAATTCAATACTTTTGTGAAAATCCTTCGTTTAGATAATGGGAGAGAATATATTAGGTTGTTCTTACTCTAACATAATGTACCTAAATTCTAATGAGGAGAAGTTGTTCTTACTGCTGTCCATCTAATAAATAGGATGCTTAGTAGTGCACTAAAGGGTGACAGTCCAATAAAATGTCTTGATAAAGAATCAAAACTTTTTCATATCATTTCTCAAATCTTTGGTTGTACCTATTTTGTTCATGTTCATCTACCTGGTCATGATAAACTTGATCATTGGTCTGTAAAGTGTATTTTCTTGGCTATTCAAATTCTCAAAAAGGTTATAAATATTATGATCCAATCCCTAAGAAATTGTATGTATCCATGTATGTCACCTTCTCAGAATCTACTCTCTATTATTCTTCTTAGGGAGAGTTAACTACCTCTCAAAATATACCTCTTATGTCCTTCCCTTAGCTCCTAGTGAGGCAGAAGATAATGCAAATGACTGTAGAGAGAAGGTAAATGAATCAAAGCATATCGTGATATACAAGAAAGATTATTTACTCCCAAGAGGAACCCATATAATCTACAATTACCAAAGATATTTCCCCTAACTCAGATCCTCAATCCCAAGTGGAAGAAGACTTTAAGATCCCTATTGTCATTCGCAAAGGTAAACGTACTTGTGCATGATACCTATCTCTAATTATATTTCATATGCTAATACTTCTGAGAAATATCGAACTTTTGTTACGAATGTTGAGAAACACGATTCCTACGAAGTTTGAAGAAGAAAACAAGTGTCCTTTATGGAAAGTTGCAATAGAAGGGGAACTGAATGCTCTTGTGAAAAATAATACTTTAACCATCACAAAACTTCCTCCTGACAAAAATATAGTGGGATGCAAGTACCCTCACTATTAAATATAAGGCAGATGACACTATTAAAAGATATAAGACAAGATTAGTTATCAAAGGATATAGTCAGTCATATAATATTAACTACAATAAAACCTTCGCACCTGTGGCAAAACTTACTTCCATAAGATTACTTCTCAATATGACAGCAAACTTGGGATGAGATCTATGACAATTAGATGTGAAAAATGCCTTCTTACAAGGAGACTTGAATGAAAAAGTATATATAGAACTCCCTCCAAGAATGAATACTAAGGCATCTGATGATAAAGTGTGCAAACTAAAAAAAACTATCTATTGGATGAAACAGACACCAAGAGCATGGTTTGAGAAATTCAATAAGGCAGTGTGCAACTTGGTGTACCAAAGAAGTCTCAATGATCATACTATTTTCTTCGAGAAAGGTACAAAATTATCTATTCTTACAGTCTATGTTGATGATATCATTATACAAGTGATGACATTGAAGAAATATCAAGGTTAAAAGAGAATCTTCACAAACTATTTGACTTTATGGACTTGGGTCGGCTTCACTATTTCTTGGGAATAGAGGTTTTATATTCCACCCAAGATATCTTCCTAATTCAGAGAAAATACACTATGGATCTACTTTAGGAAACAAATATGCTTAATTGTAAACTAAGTGATACTCTTGTATAAGTAAATCAGAAATTATTCATTGGTGATAGTGAAGGGTTCAGGGACATTCACAAATAACAGACTTTGGTCGGTAAGCTTATATACTTAACAATTACTCATCTAGATATTACTTAAGTTGTAGGCATTATGAGCAGATCTATGCATTATCCTACCAAGAATCATATGGATGTTGTGTATAGAATTTTTTGATATCTCAAGTTAACACCTGGCATGCGTCTTATTTATTTCAAATCTTACAAATTTAGTATTGAACTTTATTCTGATGCAGACTGAGCTGGTTCTAAAGATGACCACAAATAAACTATTGGTTATGTTACGCTATTTGGTGTGAATATTATATCTTCGAAGAGTAAAAAACAGACAATTGTTGTCAGATCTATATCTAAAGTAGAATACAGGGTGATATCTCAAGGTATATGTGAAGAAAAATGGGTATCTTCATTTATCAGTGAACTTAGATTTACTTCCATTCAACCTATACCGTTATATTGTGACAACAGTGTAGCAATTCAGATGGCTTTCAATCTAGTATATCATGAAAGAACCAAATATATAGAGATTGACTGCCACTTCATCAGAGAGAAGATAACAAATCAAGAATTCAAATTAGAGTGTGTTAAATCAGCAAGACAGAGGGTTGATTTTTTAACTAAAGCTACTATTAGGAGACAACTCAAGGATACGTTAACCAAGTTGGGTGTTCTCAATATCTTTCACCCAACTTGAGGGAGAGTGTTAGATACTGGTAACTAAGAGTCGTTGTGGGTCATAGTATAGCTTATATCTATTTAGTAGTACTTAATTATAATTAAGGGTAGCTTAGTCATTCAAGTTAGATATTACTTATAAATAGGTAGATTAGGGTAAGTGTCACAATAAGAAGAAAGAAGGAGGCTGGTGGCAGCCAAAAGCAGGGGTCGAGTCTGAGTTTTGGGGCAGATTGGAGGAATGGCATTCCTCCAATCTGCCAATATCTGTAAGTTTCTCAGTATTTTCTTCAATAATATGGAATTTACAACAGGTACTTCATCTTGAATATGTTTTATTAACTCATCAATCGCTATTATAAATAAGTATGGACTTAAAGTTGATCCTTGATATAACCCAATATTAACTTCAAAGAAGTCTGTCATTCTTTCATGAGTCCTCACACATATTTTTGCACCATCATATATGTCTCTTATAAGGTTAATGCATGTCAATGAGATACTTTTTTTCTAAGGTTCTTTTGGTACTCTATCATAAGTTTTTTCTAGATCAATAAATATCATGTGTAGGTCTTTCTTTTTTGCTCTAAAATGTTCCATAAAACGTCTCAAAAGGTGAATCACTTAAACAGTAGATTTGTCTAACATGAATCTAAATTGATTCTCTATTGTACTTGATACTTGTCTTAACTTGCGTTCGATAATTCTTTCCCACAATTTCATAGTATGGCTCATTAACTTGATACCTCGATTCAGAATGTCCTGAATGTCTCCCTTGTTCTTATATATGGGTATAAGTGTACTCGCTCTCCATTCCTCGGGTATCTTTTGGTTTCTCCATATTTCATTAAATAGTCTTGTGAGCCAAGTGATTCTTATTTCTCCTAGTATTTTTCAAACTCTTATATGAATATTGTCTGGTCCTACCGATTTACCACCCTTCATATGTTTAAGAGCCTCTTTGACTTCATTCTTTTGAATTCGTTAGTAGAAATTGTGGTTTATATACTTTTCTGATTTTGCTAACTCTCCTAAGTTAATACTAACATATTTATTTTCATTAAAAAGCTTATAAAAATAGTTTTTCTATCTATTTCTTATATCATCATTTGCCACTATAATTTTTTCATCCTCATCTTTGATTCATCTAACATAATTAATATCTTTAGTTTTCTTATTTTCTACCCCATAGCTATCCCAAAAATATCTCTTTTACTCTCTTTTGAGTTGAGTTTTTTTTATATAAATCCTCTTAAATTTTAGCTTTTGCTTCACTGATGGCCTTTTTCGCTTCCTTTTTTGCTTTCTTATAAGCCTCTAAAGTTTCACTAGTTTTCTTACCAGAATGCAATTTGTAATATGCCCTCTTTACCTTGATTTTATTTTGCACTACTTCACTCCACCACCAAGCTTCTTTTTGTGTCAGTACACCTCTCTTAGATACACCTAACACATCTTTCGTCACTTTCATAATATGTATAGCCATATTGTTCCACATATCACAGGGTGTACCAACATAATTTCAAACATATGCTTTAAGGACTTTCTGTTAAAATATATCATCTTTCTCGCTTTTGAGGTTCCACCATTTAGTTCGAATAGCTCGATGTACTCTTTTCTTCTTTGTCTATTTTTTTATTTATAAATCCATAACTAAAAGTCGATGTTGGTTGGTTAAGCTTTCTCCTGGAATTACCTTGCAATCTTTACAACACGCTCTATCTTTTTTTATACAAACAAAGTAATCAATTTGTGTTTGTAATAAACCACTTTTATAAGTAATTAAATGTTCATCTCATTTTTTAAAGATTGTATTAACTATAAAGAGATCAAATGCCATAGCTTCCTCATTTATATCCCCAAAACCAAAGTTTCCATGAATACCTTACATCCTAATGCCTCTTTAACAACATGTTCATTTAAGTCTTCAACTAAACAAATCATCTCCCTTTGTAGAATCCTTTGAATCATCTTATCTAACTCTTCCCAAAAAGTTGTCTTTATACTATCTTCTAGTCTTACTTGGATGGTGCGTAAGCACAAACTATATTCAAAACCTCTGCTCCTAATACTAATTCCAACTTCATTATTCGGTCATCATATCATTGTATGTCTACTACACTATCCTTTAAATCTTTCTTTATGATAATACCAACTCTGTTTTGCTTTTTCTCCAACCCATTTTGTCTCTTGTAAACATTGAATATGAATATTTCTCTCGATCATAGTATATACCACCTCAATTATCTTACCGGATGATGTTCTGATATTCCAAGAACCAATACGAATCTTATTATCTAGGATTAGCTTCCTTACCCCCTGCATCTGTCCATATTGAAAATGTGGAGACTCTCTCTAAATTATTCACTACATTCGGGCGGTAATATAGCGTGACTAACTTCTTTATCTACACCTGTCCATGATGTGAGAACCCTTTATGCAATTGATTCACTACATCTAGGCGAAAATATAGTGACCCTTCTTTACTTATCACTTCAATTGATATCAAATTTGATTCATATAAAACCTAGACCAAAAGGAATATCTTCTTAGTTGATTTAGTTATGGAAGAAACTAGATCAAAAAATATTAGTATTACAAAAGAAGTCGTTCTTTTCGCTTTCAAGTCGGGAGCAGATATCTAGACATATGAGCCTCGTCACGTCAAAGGCTTCGAAGTACAAAAAGGTGTTAATGGATCAAGAAAGAAGCCAGTGGTACCATGACTAAATAAAGACACTATTTGCCACTATGTAAGAAAAATTATCACATTAAGACCACTTGTCCTCTCTTTCTACAAAGATATGAAAACATGAGATCCATGGAAGACAAAGATGTAGTAGTCTTACCTTCAAACATTAAAGCCTATATAGAAAAAATGCTTAAGGAAAAAGCAAGCATCTTTGAAAGTGCTCTCTTCACTTCTCAAGTATGTCTTGGTTTTTAGACTCTGACACTTCTTTTCATATGACTCAAAATATTTTTGGTAAATATGTTTTTACGGCCAATGGTACGAAGCTTCAAATTGAAAACCTTGAGAATTTTGAAAAAAATATTTGAAAATTAAAAATATAAGTTTTATACCTAAATTAAATCTAAATCTTCTCTTGGTTGCTCAGATTTGTGATAACGGTTGTATAGTCACTTTCTCAAATAAAAATTTTTAGTGCAAGATCACCCATCGAAGAAGGTGACAGATCAAGGCTATAGAGAAAGTGGACTATACAAAATAAATAGTCTAGTCATGTCAAATTTTAAATCTTGTAATATAGTTCATGATAATACTCTTTGGCATAAACAACTTAGACATTTGGATATGTATAGACTATATAATTTTTCTTTATTGAAGACAAACACAAATCATAATTTTATTATAAAGAATGTATGCTTGGAAAATACATCATCTTCCTTTTGGCGAAAGAAATTTTGTAACTACATTCAAATGTTTGGGGACCTACCCCTATTATTTCCAAAAGAGTAGTATAGTATTATGTAACATTTATAGATGATTTTACTCGATTTACTTAAATATATCTACTAAAACATAAATCCAAAGTATTTGAAAATTATTTAATCTTTCACATAGTAAAGAATCAATTCGGTTCTACCATTAAGATTTTTAGATCTGATTTAGTCGAAAAATACTTATCAAAAGATTTTCAATTTTTTTTGAAATAAATAGGATTTTACATCAAAAAATTTATACAAAAACTACACAACAAAATGGGCTAGTATAAAAAAAACATAATCACGTTATAAAAACTTGTAGAACACTTTTAATTGCTACTAATATTCTTAGGTTTTTATATGTGAAAGATACGCTAACCTCCATATATCTCATTAATAAAATACCTTCAACCCATCCTGAAAATATTTTCTTTTTGAAAATTTGTGTAATCTTTCTCCTTATTATGAAAGACTAAGGGGTTTTGGTTGTAGATATTTTATTTATACTAATAAGAATGATTGGTTGTCTTCTAGAGCTATTGAATATGTTTTTCTTCGATATGGAATCAACAAAAAAGGATATAAATGCTTTGACCCTATCAATGATAAACTTTATATTTCTAAAGAGTATTTTTTTTAAATTACTACTATTATAAATCTAGTCCTATTGAAAATAATAAAGAATCATCTTCTCAATTTTTTTCAACCAAGATAGTGAATTGATGATGGTGATCTTGAAGGCAATCATGATACTACCTCACATGATACAAATGATGTTTTTGATGAAAGGTTTGACACACAACCTATTCTTGAACATTTTCCTTTGCACTATACTAGAAGACCTAGGGAACAAAACACCTCACGATTGACACCTAGACTTTTAAAACCTCTCCAACATTTTATATCTTATGATTCTTTTGAAATCAAATGAAAAAAGTTGATTGCAACAATTTTACAAGTAAAAGAGCGTATCATCAAGTCAAGGGTATTCCGAAATGGGATGATGTTATGCTAGAAGAGCTAAATGTCTTAGATAAAGCTTAAACATGATCCATTGTTCTTAAGCCCAAGGATCAAAAAGTTATTGGATATAGATGGGTTTACAAAATTAAACTCATAATAATGGTAATATTGAAAGATATAAAATTATATTGGTAGCTAAGGGTTATGCTTAAGAACATGGAATTGATTATGATGAAACGTTTGACCCTGTTGCTCAGATGATCACTTATAAGGATTCTCATAACCCTTAGTGCTATCTAAAAATGAGACATTTTTCAACTTGATGTTAAAAATACCTTTTTGAATGGAAGATTAAATAAAGATCTTTATATGACTACTCCTCGACTTCATTCTCCAAGATCATGTTCTTAAACTTAAGAAAGCTCTTTATGGTTTGAAACAAGCTGTCAAGGCCTTGTTTGATCTCTTTGAAATATTCATGCATTTACATAACTTTGTTTCTTGTTATACTGATACTGCTTTATTTATAAGAAAATCTGATACATGAATTACACAAGTTAAACATGATCTTCATCATGAATTTGACATGAAAGATCTTGATCTTCTTAGTTATTTTTTGAGTATCAAAATTGTTAGAAACAATCATGGATATTTTATGTTACAAACCAAGTTTGCAAATGAAATATTTGATAGATCTGGGATTACTGACAACAAACAATTTGATACTCCTAAGGTCCTTGGGCACAAAGTTCATAGCTATAAATGGATAAAAATTAGGAGACCCAACTCCCTACAGACAACTGATAGGTGCTCTCACCTATCTGACTATCACTAGACCTGATAACTGTCATGCAGTGCATATAACTAGTCAATTTCATTAAGAACCTACACCATTTATATGAATGATGATATGAGAATTATTCAATACGTAAGGAGTTCTACAAACAAGGGGTACTCTTAACTTCTTCTTTGTCCTTTGATTTATCTGTGTATTCTGATGCTGATTGAGGTAGAGATGTAAATAATAATCATTCTACTACTGGTTTCTATGTTTTTTTAGGTGAATCACTAATTTAATGGAAGTGCAAGAAGCAAGAGAAGGTTTTACTTTCCCTCTTTGATATTTGGCTTGACTTGTGACTTTTGTTTGTTCTTGACTTGAAACACTCATTCTTGGGTGTGTTTATATGTGACCTGTTCCCCTTGCATATGACTAGGGCTTGTAAATGAACCACAGTAGTCGAAGTCTTGCTCTTACTGTAAATCCAAAGCTTATGGTGGAAAAGAAATCCTAAGAAGCCTACTTATTCTTTAGGGAATAGATTTTTTTTGTAATATCAAAGTTTTGCTCCTATTTAGCACCATTAGGAACATTGTGGATTCCTCAAGCAAATCCTATCATTTAAGTTTGGGCCGGATTCATATCAATGGCAGTTTTGAGTTGGATTTGTGTCAGATCCAATTGGTTGGTTTTGAATTCGATTAGGTCTAGTTGTAGAATGAATAGTAATGGGTTCGAGGATAACAATTTGGATAGAGTAAGACCTTGTTAAGACCCGAATTTAGTTTTTGAGCCATATCGAAGCCATGCGGACTCTCATTTAGATGATGTTTGAACCATTGGATTCTTGAGTGAATGAGCTATATTAATATATTATTTTTATGATTCTATAGTAACTGAATCAAGGCCATTTGTTGGTAGATGTTGGATTTGAGTAGTAAGACTTGGATTTTGTTGCAATTGAGGTACGTAGTATCTTTTGTATTATCATATTAAAAATAGTTTTATGGCTTTTAAGTTGTGTATGCTTGTTAATTATGGCTTTACCTAATATGTATTTCATTGATTTGTGAAGTGATTTATTATGAGCATGATTTAGAAGGGTGAGCATTTACATGTGCAGACTGTACAAATTGGAACTCAAGAATATGATTGACGCGACATGGTCACTCGAATGTAAAAGATAAGATTGACTTGATCATGCGAATATACTGGCTACATTATATATTGTTATATGGGGGTCTCTAGAGATTCAGATGCGTGATATATTGTGCAAGCTTCTTGATGTTTGACCAAGGGCATGTATAGGGTGGGTACACGAAAACAGGGTACCATAGCCGCGTAGTTAGAACCGTGTACCTAGTTGCCATTGGGGAGTAGCAAACGACTTATGCGATCTCGGTTTTCTGTCATAATTATCGAAATATAAATTGAGTAATTATGTGTATATATACGTGGATTCTTTAAATGTTTGTAAACTGATGTATTACCTCACTAAATTTATCTTCGGTGTACTACTTACTGCAAAACATGTCTATTTCTAATCTATTCAATATAAGGGGTAGTTATCCACATACTAGGCGTAGGCTAGTGTGATCAATCCACCTTTTATTTTCACCATTTTACAGTTTAGCCAGAGGCGAGTTTCTGGAGGGTCTGTGTAGAAGAATAGCTGATCATTTTGGAGTTTATAACTTAGCCGACAATAGGAGTTTATTTAGCATAAGTGATTCTTTTCTTTATTTCAGGCTTGTCATTGGATTACACCACCATGATTTATATTTATTCAATGGATATTATTAGTCATTAGAATTTAATTCAAGTTAAATTATTTTAAATTGCATTGGCTATAAACATTGTTCATCCTAAGTTCGCAACTGTGGGGTATCAGAACACGTGATGGGATGTGATTGGTCCGTTATGGGCCCAATTGCCCCTAGGTGTGACAGAAATACTATCACGTTTTCTTTTATTGTGATGAGAAGATAAGACTCCAAGAGATTAGAGGTTAAATACATTTATAAAGATCCTATTGTTTGTATTCTTTTCCTATTGTCTATTGATCCAACAATACAAGCTTCTCTCCTCTCAAAGTCTTCTTTCTCTCTCTCCCTTCATCTTTCTTGCTTTCTTCTTCCTTTTAGGTGGGCTCACAGAGGAGCGTGACCAAAAAAGGTGCATTCTTGGTGGTGCTTGGCTGAGGTGGCGTGGTGGTGCTCAACCAAGTAGGGGTAGTCGATCCTCTTCAAGTGCGGAAATCTGATCCCCACAGGTTCCACCTTTGGATACATATACAAAGTATCCATTAGTCCATACACATATTAAGATATTGTTTTAATCTCAGTTGCATATAGGTGTGAATAATGCCTAGGTTCTTACTTGAATCATGCTTGGGGTCATTTGCTAGTGCTTATGTTGTCGTTTCATTTGTTCCTAACATTTGATATTTATCAATCCTTTATATTTGTTTATTGGATTGATTTTCCATTAGGTGTGTCGATTGATTCATTGCCTGGCACTTAATATGTTCATGCTTGGCGGCTGATTGTGTCGTCATTGGTACCACATCTAATTGATGTTTTAACCATCCTTTGGTTCATATACATACGTTAGTCTAAAGTTCATTATTCATCGCATTTGGTCCCATATCGCAGCCGGCACCTATATATGTATTTAGTTGTTTTAAGCTGACATTGTATATATGATCCTAATAGCATTTGCACCTAGATTATTGCCTGTTTACTCCGTGTGTATATATATCAATGATTGATGCGAATTTATGTTGTGTATAAAGTTACTTGGTGTAGGTTGCCATTGCAAATTTGTATATACCAATTGCCTGCCTCTTAACCAGTCTCACCATTGTACATATGCCTTTTGCCTTAAACCCCTAGCTTACTCCATCATCATGAAAACTGCCAAGATCGACCTTAATCCCCTTGCCTACCCATCTTACCGCACACTACATAACCCAACTCACACCCTAGCTGAACCATCACTACCCTTAAGTAACCCTCTTAACCAATCCTGTAGCCAAACCATAACCAGCCTACTCCGACTCTAATCAGTCCCAGATCTTTAGTGAACCCAAACAGCAACAAGCAACCACTTTTGGTACTCACCTTTCATCTAGTTTGCTAAAACTCGAGTTTGTTTAAGCAAATAATTCAGCAGCACAAAGGATCATCTCTTTTCATAAGAACTCAAATGTCTACTCGGTGCAAGTCTTTTCTACATTGGGATTACATATGTACATAAATTTGGGAGTCTTGTAAACCCTAAATTACATAGCATGAGACTGATCACATGCCGAATTAGATTTCTTCGGTGAAACTCTCTCTCTCAATTCATCTAGTTCAGTCAACTATAAGAACCAAACCTAGCCAACTTTAACCGGCTGTAACTCTCTCAAGTTTTATCCTTTTTTCATACACTTTATACCGTCGGTCTCCAGATTCAAAATTATATCATTTGGCTCGCTAATGTGCTTGAGCCATGATTGATGACCTCGATGCAATGCAAGTTCATATGGATTGTTATCGATCACGTGATTGGATATGAAGACGATCCTTTTGAAGATTAGATAAGGTGGGTTCATTGGTCAACTTGGTTGGGGGTTTTTAGCGCCCAAAACTATTGAGTCGCGTAGAGTTGAGGTCAATGGTGACATGGCAATGGACCAAGTGAACATTGACGAGCCTAAATGGCCTGGTTTCCTTGGGTAAGAAGAAAAGAGTGCCCAAAACCAAGCAACGAGTGCTGAAAGAAGTCCAGGCCTGTGTCCAAGTAGAGGAAGTGGAGAAGGACTAGGATTGTTTAAATATTGGCATTCATTACACGACCTGTTTTAGTACAAGTTTGTGCGAGTTAAACTTACATTTAATATAAACCATTTGCCAACATTCTACCTTCCCTATCATCAGACTCATCCTTTCAGTTTTAGCAATAAATCTAGTAAATAAAGCATTTTCGCATAAATGTTTCGTCTTCCTTTTTACTTATGATCATTTATATCATTTGAACTAATGATAAGACTACAATTAAGTATCACAAATAAATAACCATTGACCTGCTGCTATTGGGGAAGAAGGCAAAGTATGAATGTGTAAGTAAATAATCAAGCATAACGCACATTTTTAACGAAAAAAGACACCCTATGGAAGAAGTGAAAATCATGGCATCAAGTAAAAGGAAAATCTCCGCTATGAAAATTCCATCGAGTACAGAGGAAAGCATATCTTAAGTATCTTAAAACACTCGTACTCACTCTCATCAGTAGAGTGGAAAGCAATTCTCCAATGGATTTACATACAAAATCACTCCACAAAAAATGACAAACAACGCAACAGATAGAATAAAAATATCTATCCATTGCTGATGCACATGGCTGCTGTCAAAATCCATTAACCTGCTTACTCAGAATCTGTCAAAAAAATTTGTAGTTTTCACGGTTTTAGTTGGTTTAAAATTCGACCCTTCGGAATGACACTAACTGCCGATTCCGTTTTGCGTATTCAAGCAAGCAGCACTTAGAGCATTAGCTCACCTGGCAAGAGACTTAACTCACAAGATGAAGGTCATCTATTCAATACCCAAGGCCTGCATACACCTGGCTCCCGCTCCCCATTGTAACCAAACTTCAAAGCAAGCAAGTGCGAGGAAGACGCTCTGTCAAAATAAATCTCTAATTTTCAAAATTGGATTAGCCATAACCTAATATATACTGGACCAGCTGTAGAGATAGTCAACAACAAGGCTCTCACGTCTGGGCATTATTTACAAAATGATGCATGAACAAAATGCAGACAGTTGCTCATCAAATGGCGAGGAAATAAAAAACGTGGAAGCATTATTTACACAGTGACGAGGAGAAGAAAGATTTGCTTTCTTATGGTTGCTAAAGCTTGGGGAGGCATATTTTGAAAGATTGGGATTTACTCCAAACTCAAGGGAATCTGGAGAAGATGTTTAAAAAAGTGCGGTCTTGATGGTAACGAGGCCGAAACCGCATGTCGATCCGGATCACATTATGTTGTCTTCAGAATAACCAATTGGACTTGGACTTGAATACCGACTCGTTGTCTGAAACCGCTGATATGGTAATTAATCTAGCAGAATTCTTTTACCTTTCAGTTCATGTTACAACTCTGACGGATTATTTGGAATATGTGCGATCTGAAACAGATTTGTTCACTCCTTTCTTCGTCAATCCGGTTCTTACGCAAGCTTAGCCGCAAGAACATGTTATTATAGGTACAATACACTTAAGTGAGCAGACACTTGAAAACTTTGCGTTTGATGATAAACAAGGTTAAAATATAAATTATGGTGAAACCAGATTTCGGCCCCCTTCAATAAAAGTATGAGAGGTTGACTTCATGGAAGCAGCTGATTTAATGTAGAATTATTGACAATCATCTGCTCTATCATTCAACAGTATTCATTTTTTACCCCCTGTGAAGCTCAGCCTGCTTCTGTCATACTCTGTTGCTTCAGCAGATGATTGTGACACTGAGAATTGGGCATATTCACTTTGTTTTTGGAAGAGGGGATTCAATTAAAAGTATGTCATTTCTATCAAGCAAGGATGCTAGACTTAAAGAAACATATCGTCTATCACTCAAACGTACCAGCACATGGACATATTCCAGTAAAACAAGCTTTCACAGCAGACTTAGTGAAACTTTCTACGTCCAGGACCTTGGCTTTCGCTTAGAAAACTGTTGGTGCTGCAATACCATAATTTGGGCTCAATTCCTCTCGAAGCCGAAATGGTAGAACCAACAACTACCACAAAAATCCCAATACCGTGAGTCATGTATGGTCAAACCCTGTTTCAGTATTTCCATACGCAACCTTAGAGAGGTTCGTTCGAGTACATAGATTAAGAAGCATACACTGGCTCCCAGAAAAAGCAAGAATCATCTCCTTTTCTGCAAGAACTAGACTATTAAACAGAAAAGGACTAATTTTTTTAATAAAGAAATCCTCTGCCAAATCGTACAGTCTACCATGAAAACTTCTTGAGGGGTTGATCTTCCTTGTTTCTATCAAGTATAGATGGCGACCAATCATGCACGCCTAATTTTCTTGTCGAGCATAATGTGATCCGTATTAAAGTATTTTAAACATCTTGGTTATTCTTCAGCCAATTCCAATTGGACCCAGACGGCCTTTCCCATGACCATGAAAAATATTTTTCCAGAGCAGGAACATCGTCCACGACTAATTTTCTTGTCAAGTATTGATGGCGACCAAACGGTGCCATGGGCATGGCTCTGCGTCAAGAAGTGTGCAGAACCGGATATGCCATGGTTGGGCCCTTGTGCTGAAACAAATGTTTGCAACAGGGCTACAAATGATCGAGTTATTAGCCAAATCGTTGTTAACCGGGATCCAAATTTCAATGGTAACGAACAAGGGTAGATATAGATCACAAAAGCACTTTCATGTTGGTCTTGCGTTCAACATCGCCTACCTAACCCAACTTGACCAGTTCACTATAGGACCCGTTCCAGGTTTCAGCTCAGTCTTGATGAACTTCAAACACAAAGAAAGCTTCATAGCTAAGCGGTGGATAGGATGTAGTCACAATCTACGATGGATATTACAAAAAAAACAAAATAATCAAAAAAGGAAAAAATCACGTACTGATGTCAAATAAAAAACCAAACGGTTCCGAAGGCAAAGGGGCTGGTTGCAAGGTCATCACCGCGACTTGGCATCTACTGAATTTCAAAAGTAACCAGAAAAGGGGACGTACACATATGCATCTTGGTAAAACAAACACCAAAATACCATCTTTTTCCACATGAGATAACGAACTTTATATTAGTGAGATCAGCCTGCACAAAATTGCACATCTTATCTGGCTTTCTCGTTTCATGCATTCACTTTCATCTACACAAAAATATACACATCCACCAGCTGAAGGCACGGCACCGAGACAAAACAACGGAATATATGGTAAAAAAGCTCCGGCTGGTCCAAAACGTTAGCGGCAAAGGAGTATGGTATATCTCTAACAATGCCGCAGCAAAAAAGGGTCTTTAATCAAAATTATCATCAGCCACGGATGGGAAACTTGCATAGTGGACATGATGGTCTCTGTCTCAGCCACCGATCGATGCACTGCATACATGGTTAGAAAGATTGTCATCATCATCTACACGCACACACAAGACGTACAAACACAAGAGAATCCTACATTTCTGTGAAACTTGTGTAGGCATGGGAGATGGCGGATATGATCCCCAGTAGACGGGATCTCTAAGCAGCAAGCACATGCCTCGCCAGGATTACTAGCAGCCTGAAACGATCATAGAAACAAATAATGCAAATCAAAGATTAAGAGATACTTATTTAAGAAACCAACAGGTTCTTTACAGAAAATTCTGAGACCTGGATTTGTGAAACGGGCAACTCATTTATCTCTTGCATAGATGCACCAGCGTGGACATTGTCATCATCAAGATCATTGTCACCAAGAAAACCCCGCATCATTCTTGACAATAGTCACCAAGCGAAATCAAAATCTCATACAATCAACTTTCTTTTTAAGTTTACAAAATTCTCTAGAACAAGAGCCATGCAAAGCTAGACGGTTTGAGCCAAAGCATTTGTATCCCAAAGTTAAGAACCATCTACATAAGGATTTATAAGTAACAATCGACTCAATGCAGAGACACACTGCACGAAATTTAGAAACCAACGGAAATATCATCGCATAGTCAAGTCACTCTTTCAGTTGATAAAATCTCAGTATCAAATACAAAACCTGACAAAGGCAGCCGACACCTCAAAGGGGTGTAGAAGGAATATCACTAGGATGCTAATTCAGATGAAGCTAGAGAATCAGGTTTGACCATGGGTCCATGCGCATCCTTACAAAGAGTAGCCCAGAAATCTCAAGAATCAAATTGAACAGGAAGGCGAGTACTAAAGTAAGCAGCTAATGAAAGAAAATGTACACGAAAAGGAAATCTTACATTAAAAGAAAGGAAACAAAGATACAGCAAGAAAAGGATTGGAAAGACTGTTGATTGATGATTGTTGGATCTCTCATATGCTGACACATCCCACTATTTATAGAATCCTCCAAGTCAATTAAAGCTCAGATAGTAGGCAGCCTTTGCTCCATGGATTCCCCCCCATTGATTCATCAAAAGCTGCAAGATTAGAAGGTTTTCTCGTGCCAACATTTCTGAAAATGGGTCTTTTCTCATCCGCTTCACGTCTCCCACCCTTTTCATGTTTAACCCTGCAACTTTCTTTAGTTTTACCCAATTTTGGACTCATCCTGTGACTTTAACAGGTTTCAGATAGCGGATTATCCCTGCTGGTCAATTTGGCTTAAATTATAGTCCAAATAGTCGTCGTGCCATTGGTCCTACACCTACTCGACCCTCATTTGAAAATTTGGCGGTAACAAGCTCTCAATTCCATTAACAGCACTCCTGTTGCTGCCTCTTCTTTGGAATATAGCTTAAGATCCATAACCTATGGTCTGTACATACTTTTATCATATGCAAGTCTGTTCCGCTTAGTTGTCACCTATTTGACAAACGGCCGATTAGTGAAGCATGAGATCAGAGGGTTTTAAAGGTGGCTCATTCAAAGGTATCTAAGATATTCAAGCACAGAAGGTGGTCGAGAAAACACACCCATTGTGCTCATACGGCCATACCAAGGACTGATTGTTAAAATAAAAGTCTCACTAAAACTGTGGTGACCTAATCTTGAAGAGCCTCTATCATTCTCATTTGTTTCTGACATTAAGAATTTTCACCCCTTGGCCTTGCCTATCTTAGATCATGGCCAGGGAAAAAAGCCTTTTAAAGAAAATAATAAATTATTTTCATGGATATGGAACGTTAAAATGATCTATAACCTTAAAGAAGGCTTACTCATCAATATTCACTTCACCTCCACGCAACCTCTCAACCGTAAATTCATCACCCTCGCCAGGTGTACCACCCAATACTTCGAGCAAGAAGGTTCTCTGTGCAAAAAAGAAGGATACTCACCTTAAGAAACAGGAAAATAAAGACACACGAGTAACTAGAATGCAAAAAAGATCTCAAATACATGGCATAAATAGCTCATTAAGAGTTGGATGCAACTCGCCCAGGAAAGAGAATAGAGTGGTTTCTTGTGAAACCACATTCATCAACATGCCAGTGGAACAAGGCATTTCCCTAGTTTTGAACATAAAAAGGTTGAAAGTTCAACTCATTACAACCATGACATCACTTTTTCTTCTGACAAGGGAAAAAAATTATCCAGTTGTTTTTAATAATTCAGCAATAAGTAACATAGCGATAAGGTAGATTAATTTAGAAAGATGTTCTCAAATCCCTTGCACAAGTATGGCTCATAGACACACCAAATGCATGCATGAAAAATATGTGCAAGGAGGAATACAGGACCTCAGTAAACTCAAGCTAACCTAAACTAATCCTCTCATTCCTCACATTTCTCCTGTCCTTAATGTTGCTTTTGGAATTATAAGATTTCTTACAGAATTGCAAAGGGAACCTGCAATCCAAACCATGTGGCACATTTTTTTATTTATCATCTCATCACCACACAGTATAAGACTTAGTTAAAACCATGGTGGCAAAACCCGGAGGTCCTTGCCCCTAGGACTTATGATGGGGGTGGCTTCAGCAAGGGCTAAGGAAAACACATGTTGGAGTTAAACCCTTAATTTGTGTGTGTAGCAGCCCTTCCCTGCATAACTGACCCCTTCAATCTCACGCCATGCATATTCAATAGAAAACAAGTTGAAGCCAAAAATCACACGTGAAAATGCTGATATATACACAGTTTAACTTCCATGGTCTTAGCATTGTCTCATCATAATATCAAGGTCCTGCAAAGTTCTTGTCCGAAGAAGAATAGATTTTCAAAAAAAAAAAGAAAAAATTATAACTTTGGTAATTGCATAAACTAGTTTCATATCATAAACAGAGTGCATGACAAAAGTTAATCAAGAATTTTACCATCTCCAAAGGAAAGGTGGGAGGAAAACGCAAAGTTATTTTAGGTTGTGGGGTAGGATTAGTGACAGAATGAGTTGCAGAACCAGCAGAAGAATCATCAGAAGATTGCAAGTTGGCAATGGACGAAACTTGCTGCGAAGACCACAGAGTGAAAACATGAAATTAGTCAACAACTAGGATGAGAAGATGAATTAACAGAGAAGAATATATTAAAATATGTAAAATTTACTCTTAAATACAATTTCTTGATCCAGGATAACGATCATTTTTTAGGCTCCCAACTCCAGTTGCAAGCCAGTAAAACAGTCAATTGAACACTTGTAGAAATCTTGTGTTCTGCAGCCATTTCTCAGAGACAAAACTGTCAAGAAATGGGCCACAGCAACTCGTCCAACTTTTCATGATACATGTTTTAAAGGACTATACAAACTTCTTACAGAAGAATGATTGAAAACATAAACCACATTACCATGTAGCCAAGAAAACATTCCATTTTTGGTTTTTAAACTATTGTTCTATTACCATGTTCCGGAGGTTCACACAGAAACCCTTTTGTTAGTTTCACTCACCTTCAGTTAAACCTCATGTTAACTCCATTTCACCATGAATAATCCTTTTCAAAATCGTCTACATTTTTCCCATAAAAGAACACTTTTTTGTGTTGAAGGTAGTGAAGCCACAATAGATGTCTGCTTCTTTCCTGGACTTCATTCCCAAAGTCATATTAACTTGTGACAACCAATGCACAGTAGACATAAGTGTACCATAATGTTTTATAATAGTGCAGTGGTATACCAATTAGTAAGAATTGCAACAATGGTATACGCAGATGATGCAGATTATAAAACAACAACAACAACTAAGCCTTTTCCCATACTAGACGGGGTCGGCTAGTGATGCAGATTATAAAGAACCAAAATATATAAGGCATACCAAAGATAGTGTTTGGAGCCATCGTTAGGAAGTCTTGTTTTTATTTATTCAGAGAACCCCACTAGTAAGACTTTTAGAATGGCTAATGTTAGGAGAAGCCATGTGTAGGTGATCTCCATGAAACCAATATTCTGACTCTAGCAATTCGGTTTTTAATTAAATTTCTGAACTACGTTACTAAGACCCTTCATGAATATTGACCAATTATACTATATCTATTAATATATGAAAACATAGTTTTCCCTTTAAGTTTCATGGGATATTATCAATTATACATAATAATATATATAAAAAATATGCTGAGATACAGCAGGTGGCCCAAACGTGATTTTAGAAAAATTTTGTGCTCTGCACCCTCTCCCAGTTCTGTGCCAACACCCATGTGACATAGCTCCATGGCACAACGCGACATGCATCCTAGAATTTAAGCAATTTCCAGATCCAATTATTGAATATAGATGGATAAGATCAGTAATTACTATAATTTCCTATTATACTTAATTTCCCCGACTTATTGACATAAAAAGTATCAAACCGATAATCATAGAAGCATTGCTAATGAACTTGATACCCATCATGGAGAATCTTTCAAATTATGCCCTATATCAAAATGGAATAACAATCTCCAAATTAAAGCACATAATATATACTTTAAATTGAAACGCACTTAAAAGCAAAAGTAGAAGTTTCCAACTAAAGACTAGCACCAAACAGAATCATTCATAAGAAAAGGATAAATGAATCTTAGAAGGACAAGAAAACTCACACTATGTGGTGCAGCCTGGTTGGAGGAGGATGCGGATCCATCAACTTTCGCAGTCTGCACCTGTTCCAATTTCTCAGCAGTGTGGCATCAATATGCTAAAGATCAAATCATGATGCAATTCTTCTAAAGGTAAAATCAGGAAAGAGCAATGTGCAGACCTCAACAGTACCACGGGAGCGCTTCTTGGCTTCAAATTCTTCATGAATAGCCATTTCCTTTCTGCAAACCACATGTAAAAACATTAAAACCAACAGTTACCAAGTAAAGCACAGATAGTAGCCAGTTAGTGTCGTTAAAGGTTCGGTAATCATCAGAAAATATAACTTGGTATTAAATTTGGACTGTAACCTAACCGCTTAGGCAACAACAGAAACAACTGAAAATTTCCAACAGTACAGTCAACATAAATTTAGAAAAATAGCTTCAAAGATGAAAAATGTCTGCTTAAAAGAATCAAGAATTGTCCATAATATTAAAAGGTAAGCAGCACGCAGAGCATCACAAGAGAAGTCCAATGTGCTGGACTGTGTTGCGGAACGGTGAAGGAAACTCGTCTTTTACTTAAAGTTTTAAATTTTCTCCCCGAAGTTCCCTGATAGTGACTGGAATCTTTTGGTAGGGGTGGCAAATCGCGCGCGCACATACACACCTGTAAACACCCCAATACAACACCCATATATACATGTATATAATGGAGAATGGAAACAGCATAATAGAAAATGAAAATCATATTTGGAAATAGGAAACATCAAAGGGTAAAAGAAACATAAAACCAAGCAATGGCATATGGCTGCGGCACAATCCTTTCTGGCTAACCCCAACCCTAAGCGGCGATATCATGGCTGGTGGCTGCTAAAATTGGTGAATCTTCTTTTGAAACCAGAACCCGAAAAGAATATGGAAGATGGTGTTTTATATGACCTCTAAATGAAAATAAAAGAAAAAAGAACTAAAAGGAAAACAGCAAAGAAACGGTAAAAGGAAGGGAAAAGAAAAAAGAAAAACATGTAGAGAAAGAGGGAGAAACTCACGGGCGTTTCATGGTTCGCCGCACCTTCGTCTTGCCCCTCGGTGGTGAGAAAGAGAGAGAGAGAGAGAGAGAGAGAGAGAGAGAGAGAGGCGAACCAGCGCGAAAGTGGAAAGTAAAGTCTGGGATTGAAATCTAAGCGTTTTTCCAAACAAACTTTCTTAGGTAAAGGACGAACTTGTCCTGACATTCACACAAACAGATTGATTTCTCTTGCTTGTACGATGAGATGGTAATATGACACGTCAACACGAAGGATTCCGGGTTATTTAAAGAAAATCACGTCTAAGGAGTCCACAAACTTATGTCAATCCATAAGACATTTATAATAAACAAATATTCAATAAATATAAACATATCTCATACAACAACTCTATATCTAAAATAAGCCATACATAAATGAGACAAAAAGAAAAGCAATAAACACAAAAATAACTTATGTATGCGAGTCACCCTTACGAACTTGCCTTATAAAAATCACTATCCCGTTACGTAAAGGTATATTCGTCTTCTTCGAAAGATAAAATACACACACAACTCAAAAACATATATATACCTTATTTCGAGTCGACTTCGACCACACCTAAGTCGTTTATAGTTGAAGGAGAAAGGGATGGCTTGAAGCATAATAGAGATGGAAGGAGAGAGAGAGTATGGTAACGCAAAAAGTTTCTAATTAGGAAGCCTTAATCTCTTATTTATACATAGTGTGTTGGATCAAGGATTATGGATCTGATCCGAACGACGCACCTCTCCGTCCTGTGTAAATACTTTTAACCATTAGATTAAAAGTTTTTCATAAAAAAAATATATCAAAAATAATTTCCAAACCCAAGCCTAGGCCCGATTCGCGAGTGCACGCGAGTATGTGGTTAACAAAATTGGACTAAACTTTGTATCCTCTTGATCATCACATGCACAAGTCTCTCACATGTTACTTTTTAAACTTTAAGACTTTCACATATATCAATGATACATCAATTGAATATTTGGAATATCAACATAAATTAGATGTTATTAATATACATGAGTTTAATTAACCTAACTTAATTAACATTAAATCTAACAATTCCCACAATGTCCTAAAGTATAAAAGTATCTTCCAAAACTAACCATCATATTATACTTTGAGTAATGATACATTCCGGTTTGAATTGTTACCTTAGTTATCTAATATTATCCTTAAAGAAATTAAGTGAACATATACGTCTTCAACTTAAACCTTAGGTTTAAAAGCGTCTATTGGTAACAACAAAATAAAAGGTTATGGTGTGACCTTTAAGGGTTATGCATTAATTGTCATGCATCCATATCCTGTATCTTGATTGACTTCAAAGAATAACCGAGTTCTCATATTACGGTCACACAATGTCAATCACTTAACTGGGCATTTGTAAGGATGTAGTGTTACACACTACATATCTTGTAGGAGTCTCATGTCCTCGATCCCATTAAGAGAATAATCTCTTGCTAAACTTGGAGTCACGACACTTTAGGTTTACAAGTTATAGACATACAGATACTAAAAGTATCATATAATACAAAGTATCATCTTATTCACCCAACATCTTGTTACTGTCACATTGAACATACTTCGTAAGATCTTCACTCAGTTAGGTTGGGTTGTCACTACTTGTTAATAAATCATAGGTTTCAGTCTCATCCATGATAGGAATCCAAGAGTATGTAGAGACAAGCTAAGCGAAGCCAATCAAGATGTGCAATCAATCCATAGGATATGGATTTATTGTGCACCAACTGGTCCAACTCAGTATTTTTTATCAATCCGCTTACCCCAACTCAAAACCAAGCCAAGCAACAAAGAATAGGATTACATTAGATCTAAGCATCAATTATTATTAGCCAACCTATTCATTTAAAAACAAAAGTTAATTTTTCACCTTTCCAAGAAGCATTAGATTTCCTAAGAGTTACATGCTCTTTTCTTTTCGTGGTAGTCATGAAGTGTTTTATGGAGCTCCTAGGTAGCAATAGTTAGTTAGCAATTTTAAATTAATTAGGACATAATTTTCAAAACAAAAATTATAGCATTTAGTTTGAGTGCTCAGCTTAGAGGATTGTTCTAAGCTATATAAACTCATCCATATGAATGAAAATGAAAAGTGGTGATTTCCTACATAGTTTATATATTTCAAATCTCTCTCTTATCCTTAATCAGTAGTGAGTGAGTCGGTCTTATCACCTTGGTGAATCATATTCATTGTGTGTTTGACAGTGTATGCATGGGTGGTTGGTGAGTCACATTCAACAAGTTTATGTGTGCGTGAGCCCACTCAAAATGTGTTCAACTACTTCCATGTGTGAGCGTGTGATTAATGGTGAACCCAAATTCAAGAGTGTGTGCATATTAGAGCATTATTTGATGCTTTTTCGCTTAACCAATATCCTCTCGACTCACAATTCACATCAGTTGGTGCTTTCATTGAGATAGAGAGGATTCATAACATGAGGTAACCAATTTTCATTCTACCTTCTCTAACGTGTCTCATCCTTTTCTTCTTTCTCTCTCATTACCATTATCACTCTACCACATCCCTTGTCACTCATTATCATCCAAGGGTGATAAGGAAGAAAGAATTGGGCTTATAGGAAATGAAAGGACAAAGAACAATGAATAAAAACTGAAGATCACCAAATGATGTGGTAGGTCTTGAGTCATGTAAGTGTCTTGGTAGGAAAACTTTGTAACAAATAGTGGCAAGAACTCTTTGCAAGCAGCTGATGAGAGATCACCTTGGCATGAAAACTGAAGATCATCAACTGTTGCATTTTAGGACAAGTCCTTACCAACCCTGCAAGTATGATAGGAATCTAAGTGCATGTAGAGACAAGCTGGGCAAAGCCAATTAGGATGTGCAGTCAATCCATAAGATATGGATTTATTGTGCACCAATTGGTCCAACTCAGTATTTTGGATCAATGTGTTTACCCCAACTCGAAACCAACTCAAGCAACCAAAAATAAGATTCCAGGAGATCTAAGGATCAATTATTATTAGCCAACCTATTCAAGAGAGTTAATTTCCTCCCTTTCCAAGAAGCATTAGATTCTCTAAGAGTTACATGCTCTTTTCTTTTTCAAGTAATCATTAAGTGCTTTATGCATCTCCTAGGCAGCAATAATTAGTTAGCAGTTTTAAATTAATTAGGGAATAATTTTTAATGTTTCAAAAATTATAGCATTTAGTTTTAGTGCTCAACTTAGAGGGTTGTTCTAAGCTATATAAACTCACTCATATGAATGAAACAAAAAGTGGTGATTTCCTATAGAGTTTCTATTTTTCAAATCTCTCTCTTATCCTTAATCGGTGGTAAGTGAGTCGGTCTTTATTACCTTGGTGAGTCATATCCATTGTGTGGTAGACAGTGTATGCATGAATAAGAGTTAGTGAGTCATATCCAACTCATGGGTGAGAGCGTGTGTTGGCGAGTCACATCCAACAAGTGTATGTGTGTGTAAGCCCACTCAAAACGTGTTCAACTACTTCATGTGCGAGCGTTTGATGCATTGGTGAGCCCAAATTCAAGAGTGTGTACATCCTTAGTCAAAGGATGAGTTGCATTATCTTTATATCTAACAAAATCTACAATCATGATCTCATTGGACAAAAGAGTCCTTACAACCTTTAGTCAGACTTGTATGTGTGTATATTACTTTTGGTTGTACTTGGAACTACTGATCTTAGCAATTGTAGTTACGCTATCAAAGTGTAGTGAAATTGCAATAAACAACTTCTTTATCATAGGTAAACTTGACATATAACTCCCTTAAACCATTCGGCTTCCAATCCATTCTCATCTAAAGCACATAGTTTTACCTCAAAGGTAGAAAGAGCTAAAATAGTTTGTTTCTTGAATTTTTAAGTAACAACACCATCACCCATAAAAAACACATATCTAGTGACCCTATTACTCATAGAATTTTCTGTTAACCAACTAACATCATTAAATCCTTCAAAAATATAAGGATTTATCATAATTTAGTTCAATAAAAATCGTTCCATTAACATAGTGAAGTACTCTGTCTAGAGCTTTCTAATGGTTTTTATTTGGACAACTGATGTATCTACTCAACTTACACATAACAAATACAATATCTAGTTATGGATAGTTGGTTAGATACATCAAATTACTAATAATCTGAGAATATTACAGTTGAGACACATGAATACCACTTTCATTCTTATATAAAGCCTTAAATGAATCATATGGGGTCTTGATAGGTATACAATTTGCATATCCAAATCTTTATAATACTTTCTCAACATAGTGTGGCTAAGAAATTAATATACCACCAGTAGACCTTTGATTTTAAGCACTAAAATCATATCAATCACACCCATGTCCTTCATCTCAACCTTACTATATAATAATGACTGTCTCATTTACTATTCTTACATTTGAACTAAACAACAATATACCATATATGTATAGGTAAAGAATGATAAATGCATTATTGATCGACTTGCAATAGATACACTTATCATAATCATTAGAAACGAAGCTAAAAGATGATATTACATATTCAAACCTTTTATACTATTATTTAGAGCTTGTTTCAAACCATATAATGATTTAATAAGCTTACATACCTTAGACTCATTCACACGAGCTATAAATCCCTTTAGTTGATCCATATAAATTTCCTCATTGAGGTCACCATGAAGGAAAATAGTCTTCACATCCATCTCATAGATTGTGAGATCATAATACGGAGGTCAGTGTTATAAACACTCAAATGATCATTCGAGAAACTGGACAATAGGTATCAAAGTAATCTATTCTTTCTTTTTGTGTGTATCCCTTGGCAATTAATATAGCCTTATATTTATTGATTGTCCTGCCTGCATTTAGTTTCTTCTTAAAAATCTACTTGCAACCTATTAGAAAACAAGTAGGAGGCAAATCCATCAATTTTCAAGCGTCATTAGAGAAAATTGACTAGATTTCATTGTCAACGACTTTCTTCCAAAACTTAACCTCGGGTGTAGTCATAGTCTGCTGGAAGGTGATATGACTATTCTCAATATTTAAAATAACAAAGTCATTTCCAAAGTCCTTTGATATCCTAGGCTATTTACTTTTTCTTGATTCAGTTATTTGCTCAAAGTCATCTTATTTGAAAATAACACAATGAGGATCACCCTACATTTGTCATCCTTTGCACATGATCGGCAATAAAATGAGTAGTAAGGTAAGAATCTCTAGAAGATACACTTTGGGAAACTCTAGTCTTCTTAGAAAACATATTCTCAAATAATATAGAATCATAGAGCTCAATTATTATATTGAGAAATGAGTATTTTTGCATCTTGTCTATCAGATCTAATGACCAAGAATTTGTACGCATAGTTTGTCTCTACATAACAAAGAAATATAGTATTAATTATTTTAGGTCCCAATTTCTTTCTCATGTATTGAGGAATGAGTACTTTTGCAAGACATCCCATAGAGACCAAAGAGAATACAAAGTAATAACCTCATGAACAATACTATTGTTTTGAAAGTATTCTTGAAAAAGGTTTGATGTATACTATCATCCCCTATCAGACCTTAATCATTTAAGTACCTTGCATTTTTGAGTTTATGCTTCATTTCTAAATATTTGAACTTTTCTAAAGCTTCATATTTACTTTTAAGCAAATAAATATAACAATATTCACTACAATCATTAATAAAGGTGATAAAATATCTTTTATTATCTCTAGTAGTTATTCCATTGAATTCACAAATATCAGTGTGCACCAAATCTAAAATCTTATATTTCCTCTCAACCGTATGAAAAGATTTTCTAAGTTGCTTCTCTTGGACACATATACTACATTTTTATTTTCTATCTATTACAGTCTTAGGGATAAAGTTTAAGTTCATCATTCTTTTTATGAAATCAAAGTTTATATGTCCCAACCTAACATGTCATACATCATAATGATGAACTTAACTACAAAGCCAACACAATTTGTTTTTGAATTTCTGATGCGAACCAAACGATCGTTAGTCATTCTAATTGCAATGGTTCCTAGCCTTCTAGTAATTCTCTGCCACGACTGGGACTCATAAGTATAATGAACTTAGTAATTACCACTAAACTCAAGCTAGCCAAGTTTAGATGAGTAGGAGAGGAGGGATGCTTCCAAACAGCAAAATGGTTTAGCCAAAAGCTCTGCAATTCATTTTATTCCAATGACTTAAATAGAAATTATAGAGCAGTAATGACATGCATTAAAATAAGTTGGAAATAACGCATAGGAACTAACACTACATGGTTATCTTCCAAACTAAGAGAAATGAGTTTGATTTAATGATCAATCGGCTCATTAAGGAGCATAATAATCAGTTGGTACTGGTTTGGATGACCATTTATGAAATCTTTCAATAATGCCCAGCTTGTCTCTACATGCTCCTAGATTCCTATCATACTCTCGGAGTTAGTAAGAATTTGTTCAAAAATCCAGTAGTTAGTGATCTTCAATTTTCATGTCAAGGTGATCTCCCTTTAGCTACTTGCTGAGAGTTCTCGCCATTGTTCGTTACAAGGTTTTCCTACCAAGACACTTACATGACTTGAGACCTGGTACACTTAATTACCAAAAGAGACAATATAAGCAAATACCTACTATGGTTAAACTAGAGGAAACTATGACTTAAAAAGTAATTCTTGTTTCATAATCCTCGACATTCATTTCTCCTTGCCGTAGACTTTGGAGTTTAAGAAGTAATTCTTGTTTGTAATATTCTTTAACAAATCGCTTTGCCATTAGGCGTTTAGATTCTCCCACCAAATCTTAGCGTAATTTGTAAATTCTAGGGCTGCAAGATGACATTTAGTTTCTTCAGAGAAGTTAAAATATTCAAATATTTTATTCACCCATTGAACCCATTCTAAGAATACTTCTGCAGAACTCAATCCCTTAAATTGTTTGATTTGAATTTTGGAGTAATATACATTTTGATCCCTGTAGTTCATGGTATGGGATCTGGGGGGAGGTGCCATGACTTCTTCCTCAGGTTCTTAGTCATCTGAACGTGAATGAGAGCCTCCTGAGTTGGGACAGAGTAGAGTAGCTGATGGTGGACTCAAGTGTTCCATGCCACTAACCAGAAATTGGAGTTGGCCCATCATTTCTTCTTGTCGTCTTTCTAATGCTACAATTCTAGCTTGGTCAAAAGACATGCCTCTTGGGATGTTAGGAGCTTCTTCACTGGAATTTTCACTAGGGTGTTTTAGTGGTTTGTCATGATTTGGGAGATAAGAGTTAGGAAGGCTTGAGAGATTTTACACGTTTTGAAGCAAAATAATATGTGGTTTGGACTCAACCACCTCTTAAGCTAGTAGCAGGCGTGATTAACTCAATTGGCTGAAGAGCATCTTAATGAAAGCACCAATGATGCATTCCCGTTTGGCAACAATTTTGTTGATTCTGAATGAGCCAAGACACTATTCACAAACAATTGGTTTATGGGAATTCTTGTTCACTCGCCATAGATTTAACTGATAAGAGAGAACTAAGAAAACTATCTCACCACTAATTCTGAACTGAATTAGATAAGAGAATACTATTTCGCCCGAAAATGGATGTTGTCCCCTTCATTCCACTAAGAGGCCTATTTAAGGTTGGACAAGGGCCCTAAAGCTGACCATACATAAATAAATCAAAACACAGGTTTCCACACAACAATTAACTCTGGATGCTGGCTCCAATGGTGGTTAAATGAATCATCCTATTTTCCCAAGCATTGAGAACACAAAAGTTATTTCCTAGACTATTTCCATGTCTCCCATGTGTTTTCATGCTTTAATTACCCTAGAAAACACCATCATTAATTAATTATATAGTTGATTGTTTTCAGTATTTAAGTCTTGTGGTTCTTGGAGAGTGAGGACGCTTTTGAGACTTTCGACAGCGGGATTCCAGCCACTTCCAATGGAGACGCTCTCATTAACATATTTCTGAACTAATTGGACGAATTGAGAATTTTGTCTCGTCATGGACCTTGTGTGTGGACAAGTGAGCCCCATTGATGAATTTGGATTGATGTCCACATCAGGTCCTATAATTAGACCAGGCCCGACTCTTGGCCCTAGAACAAAAATTTGAGCAAGTATTGTTCCAAATGACACAGCTTTTCCAGTCCATCCTAAATCCTGGATCTCAACATGCTTCCCCACCACGTCACAACAGTGTATACGAGCAGGCGAAGAAGCTGCTGAACACACTCATCATAGATTGTGACTTCAGAAGAGGCCATAATGATGTTGATCACTCCATCAAGTTTAAGATCCCTCCCTTCAAAGGAACCAGCTCACTTGAGGAGTTCCTTAAATGGGTGCAGTGAGTAGAAAAGATTTTTTAGTATCATAACTACTTTGAGGAGAAGAAATGTGAGTTAGGAAGTTTGGAATTCACAAATTATGCTAATCTATGGCGCGAAAGTCTAAAAGATCAAAGGTGAATGGATGAGGCAAAATAAAAAGTTGGAGCTTAATGAAACAACTCATGCAAAAGTGATTCATACCTGATTACTACTGCTAAGAATTATTTCTTAAGATGCAAAGCATTCATCAGGGAGGAATGAGTGTCAAGGATAACGTGAAGGAATTTGAGACCCCCATGATTCGTTGCGGAGTGCAAGAACCTAAGGAGCAAACCATAGCCAGATTCTCAACAGGCTGAACCATGACATCACCGGGACTGTGGAACTTCAACCTATATCTTCCTGGAAGATGTAATAAGCTAGCCATTAGAGTCGAATGAAGGCGTCAATAAGGTTCATCCAGGAACCACTAGACGAAGCTCCCTAGCAGTAGAACAGTACCCTCCTCAAGTCCTATACCTCCCACACACAAAAAATCAGCAACAAAAGGGCACACTACCAGTTAGCAAGCCGAAAGAAACTCCAGCCTCCACCTCGTGAAGTAGGGACATCAAACATTTTAAATGCCAAAATATTGCCTCGTAGTGCCCTAATCGCATGATAATGATCCTACGCGAAGCAACAAATGAAGTTGAGAGTGAAAATGAAGCTGAACTGGAGAACATTACCTGTAAAGAGGTGGCCTTTGTTGATGAGGGAGAACTATTGGTAATTCATGGTGTTCTCAACTCCCTATCTGTCAATGAGAAAAATCAAAGAGAACATTATCTCACACATGGTGCACCATCAAAGACCAAGTATGCAACTTCATCATTGATGCAGGCAACCGTGCCAATGTTGCTTCCACTGAATTGGTTGACAAACTCACCTTGACTACCCGGGCGCATCCCCATCCTTACAAATGACAGCGGCTGAACAACTAAGGCAAGGTATGGGTTGATAAACAAGTCACTATTCATTTTTTCATAGGGAAAACATACCAGGACAATGTCAATTGTGACGTTCCCATGGATGCTAACCACATGCTATTGGGACTACCATGGCTATTTGATCACCGTGTTTGGCATGATTGGTTTAAAAACTCTTACACGTTCTTAAAGGAAGGGCGGCAAATCACATTTTCCCCTCTCAGTCCACACCAAACAACGATCAATATCTCTCCTAAAACAGATTCTTGCAAGGAGAACCTACTTACTCAACGGAAAGAGATCAAGAATGCATTATCTCAGTCTCAAACTGTAGTGTTTGATTCACTAAGGAAATAGCAACTGTATCCCAACACCAAGAAGTGTCACCTCAGCCGACCCCATATTACATTCCTGGGATATGTAATCTCTTCACGTGGAGTAGAAGCTGACACTGAGAAGATCAAGGCCTTCAAAGAGTGGCCAGCTCCTGCTAATCTCTTGGAGCTAAGAAGTTTGCATGGCTTGGCTTCATTTTACAAACATTTTGTGAAAGATTTCAGCACAATTGCAGCCCCATATCCGAACACAGTTTTGATCTTCAGAAAGAAAAACTATACTCTGCACCCATCCTCTCTGATGCAAACCATTAGGTACTGTCTACGACTCTGAGGATCAAAATTACAAGATGTTCAGGAATAGTAACTCGCCACACTCCAGTGAGCGACTGGAATGATAAGAGTGCACTCGCCACACTCAAGGAAACCCTAGTTGATAAGAGCTACCGAATGCTGTGCAACTCGGATGAGAGCAAAACTCAGCTGCATATTTCTTCAATGGTGCCCTATTTATGCTCAAGACAACCCCTTGAGTGAGGTTACTTTACCAAACAGACTTAAATGCAAAACAAATAATGTGGGGAAACAAAAAAGTAGGCTGGGCATCACCCAAGGTTAAGTAATGAGGTTAGGCGCCTTTCAAGGATCAATGCTGATGAGATTAATGCTTAATTAAACCAACTATTGACAAAATGGCAGGTGTGAATTAAAGCAGTTAGTTGATCAATTGGAGCTCGGAGGTGCCAGCTAAAGTTCCCAGATGATCCTGGATGCTTCCAATTGGTGGGTCCTTAAGCTGGCTTGGACCAATACTGCTAGTGATGGCAACTGTTTTGACATGGACCTAGTGATCCAACGTGTGGTTGGAGGATCCTGGAACTTGATGTCCGCATCAACACCTCGGGCTAACGAAAGATTCGTCCCCAAATCTGGATTGTTGAGGTCCTCTAGGTAGGGACTTAGGTCCTGCACATTGAAAGAGGGAGATATGTTGTAACCCTCTAGAAGATCCAACTGATAGTCATTGTCATTGATTTGGGTCAGGACTTTGATGGCAGCAAGGGGTGAGAGCTTGGAAGTGCATAGGTGTGCAAAGCATTTTTTGCACAAGTGTGCCCACACCCGGTCTCCTGGTTGAAACTGAACAGACTTCCTCTTGCGGTTGGCAACACGACAACTCGATTGTAGGCCATAGATGTTCGATGTGATGGTGTAAGTGGATTATAACCATAGATGATCTTGAAAGGGATATAGTTCCAGTGGTATGGTGTACAACACAATTGTAGACGCATTCAATGACAACAGAGAGAAGAGCCCCTAGGGTATGGTTGACAACTTCGGTCTGTCTGTACGTTCGAGGATGAGAGGTGGTGTTGAAAAGAAGTTTGGTGATGATCAGCTTCCTCAAGGTGCACCAGAAATTGCTTACGAATTGAGATCTCAATCGGATATGATGGACTTGGGAATGCCATGAAGTCGGACAATCTCTTTGATGAATACATTGACGATGGGAGCATCATCATCCGTTTTTCTACATGGGCCATTTTTTAGAAACAATTAACTACGAAAATGCAATCTTTACCTTGGGCAGTCCATGGCAATACAAGAACAAAATCCAAGCAAACATCCTGCCATGGACCTTTGGGAACTCGAAGCAGGAGGTACGAGCCTTACTGTACTACTTCGTTGCTCTTAGCTTGCGTGAAGTTGGAGCAGCGACTGACCACTCCATGTACAATCCTGCACATTTCGGTCAGTAAAAGTGTTGTTTTAGGGCATCTAAGGTCTTTTGTTCTCGATGGTGAGCGCCATTCATTCAGCACGAACCTCTCTTATTCGTAGTTCCTGTATGGAACTTTTGGGAATACACAGCTTCCCTGTCGAAACAGGAAACCATCCTTAATGTGATAGTCGAAGGTGGAGTCCTGGCTGTACTCGGAGTCAGCTAGATATAACTCCTTGAGATGCTCAAAACCGAAGTACCAACTTCCCAGTTCAGTGAGGAGAGTGTACCAACGGGATAGAGCATCAACCATCATATTGGACTTGCCCTTCTTATATCTGATGGCATAAGGGAAAACCTCCAGGTAATCCACTCACTTGTCATGACACTTGTTGAGCTTAGCCCTCCCCTACAAAAATCGTAAAGATTCATGGTCAGTGTGGATAACAATCTCCTTAGGGAGAGGTAGTAGTGTTGTCATGTGTTGAGGGCTCAGATTGTCACGTAGAACTCCTTGTTGTAGGTGGAGTAATTTAGGGTTGTTCCTTCTTTAAGGAGGATGGCACCAATCTCTGCTCCTGATGCATCACATTCTAGTTTGAAAGTTTGGCCAAAGTTGGGAAGCACGAGTATTGGGGTTGAGCACATGAGTCTTTTAATCTCCTCAAAGTTGTGTTGGGCGGCAGGGGTCCAGCGAAACTCCTGATCCTTTTTTAATAGATCCATGAGTGGTGTCAAACGTTACTCAAGTTCTTAGTGAACCTACGGTAGACTGAGGCGAGTCCGTGAAAGTAGCGAACAACACCAATCTTTTCGGGAACCAGTCAATCTTGAATGGCCTTCATCTTTTCGCGGTCAACCTCTACCCCTTGCATGGATACAATGTACTCTAGAAAGCTGACTCAGGGCAGGCAGAATTGACATTTCTTTATGTTCCCAAACAGTTGTCATAGTGGGAGAATGCGGTTACAGAATTAGCTCAACAACATTCCGGCTATAGACCAAGATGTCATCGAAGTACACAACCACAAACTTACCGATGAAGTCCTGCAGAATGTGGTTCATGAGTTCCATGAATGTGCTAGGTGCATTGGTGAGGCCAAATGGCATGACCAGCCACTCGTACATCCCATCGAGTTTTGAATGCAGCTTTCCACTCATCCCCTTCAAGCATTCAGATCTCGTGATACCCAAGTTTCAAGTTAACTTTGGAAAAAATGGTGGCACCGTTCAGTTCGTCTAACATGTCGAGAGATCGGGTGTTGATACCTCATGATGATTTTGTTGACAGCCTAGCGGTTCATACACATGCACAGTGTCCCATTCTTCTTTGATCTAGGACAGTTGGTACTGCACAGGGACTGACAGACTCAAGGATGAATCCTTTATCAAGTAATTCCTTCACTAGCCTTTGCAATTCATTTGCTTCTCTCGGACTACAGTATGCCATCTGGTTCGTAATTACGGCCCTTGGAATTAAGTCAATACCATACTCAATACCTCCCATAGGTGGTAATCTTGTTGGAATATCGTTGGGGAAAACATCCTTGAATTCCACCAGCAGTTGGGAGATGATTGGTGGGGGTACAGCCAGCCCATCCTTGCACTCTTCCTTGGTTAATAGGATGTACACAGGCTGGGCTTAATGGATTGGGACCTCTATTTCACCTCTTGAGATGTGCAGGTTTTCCTTAGGTAGGGTAGGTTGTGGCTGTATACTACCTAGGGTGAGGGGCACAAGTGTTATGTTCTGCCCCTTTTCAGTGAACAACTATGTGTCGATCAGGGAGAAGGTGTGCAACATCCATGGGTAGGACGTCACACAATACTTGGACTTGGTAGTGTTGTCCTAGTCAAAATGGAATGCTAACGTATCAAACCACCTTGAGGAGGTCATCATTAGTTAACCATTGAAAGTAATACGACCTTGGATATGGGAATGTGTACAGTTTAGTTTTTCCACCATTTTTGTAGAAGCCACATTGGTGCAGCTTCTCCCGTCAATGATTACCGAGCATACCTTATCCTAAATTGTGCACCTTGAATGAAACTTGTTTTCCCACTGCTTCGGATGGTCTTGGGCCAGGGAGCTTAGTGCTCAGTGCACTACTAGGAGTGGGTCGTTATCTGCACACACCGGTTCATGATGGAAAATGGTTGTCTCCTCCTCAGGATCGACTTCATCCTCACTTGTAACCTCCTCTTCAGGACAGGAAGCAATATGTCCTCATCCCAAGCACTTATAGCACTTGATGTCTTGGCTCTTAGAAGAGGAACAATTAGCCTCCATTGGTTTGGCAGGTTCGAATGTTGAAGGCATCTTAGACTTGTTATCTGATGGTCTAGAGGTGATAGGAATCCAAGAGCACGCTGAGAAGTTGGGTGGAGCCAATCAAGATGTGCAGTCAATTCATAGGACATGGATTAATAATCAGGCATGAATCGTCGTTGCATAAGTCCCTTCATTAATCGACAACTCTTGACTTCTTACTCTCATTCCCTGCATCACTGCTCTCTCATGTTTTTCCACCAAAGTGAGGCATACCCCATGAATTCCAAGGCTGCAAGTTGCCATTTTTTGTTCTCGAAATAGTGACACAACTCAAATATGTGACTACCTTTTGAATCCAATCCAAGTAGTTATCTAGTGAACTAGAGCCTGAAAAGGATGAAATTTTGATTTTGATGGGTTGATCGTCCATTGCACGGGGACAATTAGGAACCCATATAGGCTGCTGACCTGTTGGTGGCCAAGATCGGGTTCTTCCTCAGGTGAAAGATTTCTATTCATCCTTTCAAGGGTACAGGATCTCCGCAGGTTAGGTGACCATAGTTTCCTGTTGTCGTTGGAGGCCAAGGATTTAGGGCTTGTTCGATGGACAGGCCTCGGGGTGCCCAAGCTAGACCTTTGTAGTCTAGATTGTCGTGTCTTGGGCTGGACGTGCTCTTGAAGTGTGGAGATGGTGGACTTTGGGTGAATCAGGTAGGAAATGGAAGACGTACAAAAAGACGTATGAGAAGAAAGATCTGTGGGAGGATGGAGACAAAGATGATAAGTATCGGACTAACCTGTGAGAGATTGTTTGTCGTAGAACAACCTCGTGCCGTAAGGAAATTCACCACACCAAGACTGCTCCGAACAACCGAGAATCTCAATAAAATCACCAAATGATGCAAAGCATTATGTACCGTCCAAGACTCTAAGGATGGAAATTGTAAGATGCTCAGTGAGCAGTTGGAATGATAAGAGTGCACTCTAAACACTTCAAGGAAACCCATGGCGATAAGAGTGATCGAATCCCATGCAACTGGGATGAGAGAAAACAGAGCAAAAACCAACTGCATATTTCTTTCAATGAAGCCCTATTTCTGCTCAAGACAACCCTTCATCTAGTTTTCTGTATCGAACAGACTTAAATGCAAAATAAATAACATGGGGAAACAAAACAACACACCTACCATCACCCAAGGATGAGTAATGAGGTTTGGCACCTTTCAAGAATGATTATTGAGAAGATTAATGATTAATTAATCATGTGTTGATTAAAGCTGGTAGTTGATCAGTTGGAGCTAGGACGGGCCAGCTGAAGCTTCCAAATGATCCTGGATGCTTCCAATTGGTGGGTCCTCAAGGTGCCTTGGACCTACCAGTGCTAGTAACTATTTTGTCACAAACATAGTGATGCATTCCCGTTCAGTAAACGCTTCCACCAATACTGAAATAGTCGAGACACTATTTACGTACAGTTGGTCAATGGGTGATTGTCGTTCACTTGCCATAGGTTTGACAGATAAGAGAGAACTAAGAAATCTTTCCCACCATTAATTCTAGAATTATATAAGAGAACACAAAATTCACCAAGAAATGGATGCTATCTTCTTCATTCTACCAAGAGGTCTATTTAAGCTTGGACAAGGGCCCCAAAGCTAGCCAAAAAGAAATAAATCAAAACACAAGTTCCCATGAAATGAACTTAGGCTGCAACTTCTCAGGGTGATAAATCCAACATTCTATTTTCCCAATCATTGAGAATACAAAACGCAAGTTCCCATGCAAGAATTAACTCAGGATGCAAGTTCCTAGGGTGGTTCATGTGGGCATCAATGAGGATAAAGAAGGCAACAACTTCCAAAATAACAATTTTGGGGATAGACAATTTGAATTTAATGTTCATTTAGTGGCCTTAGCAATTTCCAAAACAACAATTATAGAAAAACTCATAGATGGTTGAGCCTTTATCAGCATTTTACTAGGTGATTATCTATTTCCTAGAAAAGTTTATACCTAGTTCATAGATGGTTGAGCCTGTATCAGCATTTTACTAGGCCATTGTCAATTTCTTAGGAGTCTTTATAGCAAGTTAATATGCCTTAAACCTAGCTCAGGGGGTTGTCCTCAGTATAAATAGGATTAGGTCTAAGGAATTTTCATTCGGTTGTTTTTCAGCATTTGCTTCAAATCTCTCTCTCATCCTTAACTGGTGGCAAGTGAGTCGGCCTTTATCACTTTGGTGAGATATCCATTGTGGGGAATACCATGTGTGTGTAAGGAAATCAGTAGGCATGCGTGAATCCTCTCAACTCAAGTTTCATATCATTTGGTGCTTTCATTGAGATTGAGGATGATAGGACAAGATTTCGATGCTCTCCTGTATCACGAGGTACGTCTCTTGACCAAGTTCAGATCATGGCACTACAATGTGGACATGAGGCACTCACAGCTCAGGTGGCACAACTGACCCAAAGCCTTGAGGAATTGTTGCGACAAAGAGCTCCTTCCCCTAACCGATCCAACACCAGTCACCATGGTGTAGACCCAAAGTCCCCTGCGGTGGGTTCAACTGTATGAATGCACTAGGAGGCAAGAATGGATCAAAGATATGTGGATCACAAAGTTCGATCAAAATTCCCTCTTCCGCCTGATCAAGCTCCACCTGAAGAGTTTCTCGACCGGGAGCAGCGAGTGGATAAGATCTTCGAGTATTATCAACACTGCACCTAAAGAGTTTCACCGATTATGCTAATCTCTGGTGGAGCAAACTTAAAAATCAGCAACACAAGGAAGGAGATGGGGACATAACAAGTTGGGGCATGATAAAACGGATCATCCATAAGAGATTTGTTCCCGACTACTACCAGTAAGAGATCTACCTTCGATTGTAAAGCTTGCGACAAGGTGGGCTCAACGTGGAGGACAACGTGAAAGAATTCGACACCTTGATGCTTCCTTATGAAGTAGGGAACCATGGGAGCAAACCATTCCCCGATTTCTCAGCGGGCTAAACAAAGAACTAGCTGACACTGTGGAATTACAACTTCATTCATTCATTGAGGACATTTAACAGCTTATCATTAATGTCGAAAGACCAAGGAGAAGGTTTTTCAAGCACAACCAGTACTTCCAAAGAAATCAAGAAAGCCAAACTTGCTACCGCAATAAAACCGACCGAAAATGAGGTGGCTCAACTACCTACCATAGCAGCAATATTAAATGTTTTAAATGTCTTGGCCGTGGTATATCACGTCTCAATGCCCCAACAAGCGAGTGATGGTACTACGCGAGTCTTCTGAATCACTAAATTGCGAGGACAAACATACCCCTGAAGATGTTGAGTTTGAAACTATTGAAGTTGCAGACGAAGGGGAACTTTTGGTCATACGTAGGGTCCTGAGCTCTCATGCCTCTCTTGAACTGGAGCAATGTGAGAATCTATTTCATTCTCGTTGTACAATTCTCGATGAAATTTGCTCACTCATTATTGATGGCAGCAGCTGTACAAATGTGGCATCCACAGAGTTAATCAAGAAGTTGAGCTTACCCTCCATAGCTCATCCACATGCTTATAAGTTGTGCTGGCTCAATAATTAGATTTTTTTTTTGGTTCAGCAGCAACCTACTATGCCAATCTCCATTGGCAAAACTTACCAGGACCCCATTGAATGTGATGTGGTTCCAATGAATGCATGTCATCTCCCATGGCAGTTTGACCGGCGAGCCTTTCATGATGGTTGCAGGAATACATACACATTTACAAAGAATGGAAAGAAAATCATGTTGGCCCCATTAGCACCACAACATCCCTCTCCAACATCAACTACCAACGAGTTGCAGGCTAAAGAAAGTTTGGTACTCACCAGAAGAAAGGTTGAGCTAGCAATCGCACAAGCTAGCATGATATACTTGGTTGTAGCTAAGGAAGTGGAAACCAGCTTGCCAACACAGGAGCATCCCCTACTTGCTATGAACCTATGGAGAGAATTCACTGATGGGTTTTCCTCCAATTCATGGTATTGAGCACCACATTGATCTGCTACCTGGCGTGACTCTTCCAAACAAGTCGGCCTATGTTGCAACCCCAATGAGGCTAATGAGTTGCAACACCAAATCAAAGAGCTGGTTACCAAAGGCTTTGTGAGAGAGTTCCATGAGTCCTGTGTAGTACCTGCCCTTCTGGTACCCAAGAAAGATGGATCGTTACGAATGTGTATTGAGCCATCAACAAAATAACTATCTAGCACCGCTATCATATTTCTCGGTTGAACGACATCTGGGTGAACTCAAGGGATCAAGACTATTTTCAACGATTGATCTCAAGAGTGGTTACCACTAGATTCGAATCAAGGAATGAGACGAATGGAAAACAACCTTCAAAAAAAAGTTAGGGCTATTCGAATAGCTCGTGATGCCATTTGGCCTATCAAATACGTCCAACACCTTTATGCGACTCATAACCATGTGTTGTGAGAGTTTGTTGGCAAATTACTCATCTTATATTTTGACGACATCCTGATTTATAGCCGTGAAATAGATGAACATATTATCCACATTCGGATGGTTCTATAAGTAACCTTAAAAAGTGAGTTCATCATCTCTGAGTAAGGACTTTTGGTTATCCCGAAAAAGTGAAGTCATCCAAGACAGATACCTTTTTCGATGAGAGAAGCTTTGCATTCCGAGATAATCCTACCGAGAACTCTTTACTCGAGAAGCTCACGTGGTGGGTTAGCAGGACATTTTGGAGAAAGAAAAACACTGGAGTTGCTTAGATAACATTTTTATTGAACAAAAATGAACCGTGATGTTCATAGGATTGTTGAAAGATGTGTTACCTGCAAATTGGCTAAAGTGAGAGGGACAAACCAGGGACTCGACATGCCTTTGCTGATTCCTACTGTAAACACCCCAAAATAAAATCATTTCATAAAACAAATACCTAGTTTGGAAAGCCCATTTCAAAAACCCATAGTGAGTTTTTGAAAACCTAGGAGCTTTCAAAGGCTTGTAAATTCTGTTTTGAAACCCCGTATCCAATGTGGATTTCTTAAACTCGGCCCAAGTCCCATTTTTCCAAAAAGCCAAAAACGAACAGGTGAAGCATGGAAGACGACGCCTGATCAAGAAGCAGCCCAGAAAGTAGCTTAAAAGGGCCAAATCAGAAGCAGATGCAGAAGCCCAAAAGTAGTACCCTGGACTGATAAAAGCCAGGGTTAAAAGGCAAAAGGAAGGCCTAAGCCCGATGCAAAATGCAAGCCTAGAGCACCTAAAAGCCAAGTCAAGTACATCCACCCAAGCAGCATAAACCTGAGCTAGAAATGGCAAAATTGAGCAGAAACGGAGTCTAGAAAGGCGAGAAGGAGTCCGAACGATAAAATTAGGGAAAACCCAGCATAAGACGGAGCACTGATGAAACCAGGGCCCGCACAAAATGTCCACCTCGAAAAGCCAAGAAGGACCATCTAGAGAAAATTTGGATTGGATCGAATTTGGATCAAAATATCTAGATTTGTATCCATATAAATATTTGGATTTGGGTTGGATATGGATCCAAAATATCCGAGATCCAAACTCAAATAGTGTTTGGATTGGATATGGATTCCAAGACCCAAATCCAAAACCCATATCCAAGACCTACCTCATTTGCCTATAAATAGGAGTGAGGGGGTCCCCAAAAGTTCACGTGAAAGTGCTTGGAGGAGGCTTGGAGAAGAGAGAGAAAGGGGTTAAGGTGAGTGTTTAGTGCTTTGTTCATTTTTAGTGGGTTAAATAGGATTAGCATGGGTTGCACCAAGGTGAACCGAGGTGGACCTAGCTGCACTTGGAGGACGTGAGGTGGGCTGGACCGAGCCTAAACCTAACCCTAACCTAACCCATTCTTTTCCTAACCCTCTAAACCACCCATGAACCAAACCTAACCTTGGTTGGACCAAGCTAAACCTAACCTTGCAGCCACCTTCCCTTGGACTGACCTACCCCACTTACCGAAACCCTCACTCTTGGCCACCTAGCGCGCTACCCACGCCCCACACCCGCTCCACGCGCCCCGCACACCACCCATGCGCCCCTCACTCCCTAACGCCACCCGCTCCACGCCCGAGCGCCTCTACGCGTGCCCAGCCGAACCTCACCTACTGAGCGCCTCTGCGCATGCCCAACCGAACCTCACCTGCCGAGCACCTCTGCGCATGCCCAGCCGAACCTCACCTGCCGTGCGCCTAGCGCCTGTCACCCCAGCCAACTCCCATCTGCCTGCACCACCCTCTTCACTACCCCAGCCAACATCCTCACCACAAGCCACACATACCCCATCTTGCCGTGAACCTGCCATAGCCCCTACAAACCCCCGCAACCACTCTAGCGCCCGTGAGCCTTATCCCTCAAAAGCCCAAATCCCTTTCAAGCACCACTCGGCCAGCCACTTCACGTCTCAAGCTCCAAAGAGGACATCTTCGTGGCTGCCAAAGTGAACCAAGTCCGGGTAGATTGGAGAAGAAGTCTGAAACCACTTGTAAGTGTTTAAAATTCAGCATTTTACATTACTTCTCCCTTATATCCAAATCAATTTGATACGGAGTTGTATTAACGAAGCGTTGTCTCCTCCCGGAATGTAATATGGATGCTTGACACACGAGACACATACGTGCACTTGAGCCTTAGCTCTTATCTCGTACACTAGACACACACGTGCACTTGAGCCTTAGCTCTTATCTCGCACACCAAGCACCCACGTACACAATTGAGCCTTCGCTCTTACTCCAAAGACTCTAGTAAGAGCTGCGTGAGTTGTCTTTCAATTTACACACAACACCCACGCGTGCATTGAGCTTCAGTTCTTATCATATATATCTATCTCCCGTTCAGCTGGGTTGTTACTTTAAAGTCATGTGAGTTTGTCATTTCAATTCCACACTCGCACCCAAGGAACACCCGAGCACTTGCTCAAGCACTCACGCACCTTTTGGCCTTGGCAGCCCTTAAGATATAGTCCTATCTATATACTTTCAGCTGCGTGAGTTTTCCCGGTTCAACTGTGTATGTCTTTACATTCCGGGTTGTTAATTTTAAGTCGTGTGAGTTGTCTTTACATTTATACACAACACACACGCACACATTGAGCCTTTCCGCTCTTATATCTATATTTCCCCGTTCCGCAAGTTAAATTTCAGTCATGTGTGTGAGTTATCTTTCAATTTATACACCACACACACGAACACGTTGATGCCTTAGGGCTCATATATATATATATACGTATTTCCCATTCCACACTTTACATTGAAGTCGGATATAGTATACGGGTTTTCTAAAATGTCGCATTTTATTCCGTGCCATAAGACTGACGATGTGGTTCATGTTGCAAATCTTTTTTTCAGGGAAGTCATATAACTCCATGGTATTCTCCAAGGCCTCATATCTGACCACGATGCTAAGTTCATGAGCAATTTCTGGAAGACTCTATGGAAGTGGCTCAGAACCAAACTTCTCTTCAGCACAGTCTGTCACCCTCAAACTAACAGATAAACTGAAGTGGTAAATCGTACTCTCACCGCTCTTCTGCGAGCTTTTATCTCCAATAATCTGCAAACTTGGGAGGAGGAGCTTCCTTCGGTAGAATTTGCCTATAACCGCTCAGTTCATGGCATTACGAGTCGTTCTCCCATTGAAATAGTCTACGGGGTTAATCCCACAACCCCTTAGACTTGGTCCCATACCCGAGCACGCTTCAGCAGATTCTAAGGGAATAAGTCTAGTTGAATCCATCAAAGCTTTACAACAACAAGTAAAGCAACAGATTGAGAAACAAACAACAGTTATGCCAAACAAGCTAACAAAAGGCATAAATCCATTGTCTTTTCCCCTATGGACCTTGTTTGGATACATCTCGGCAAAGCCACATTCGCACACAAATGCCGATCTAAACTCATGCCCTGAGCCGATGGCTCATTTACAATTTTGGAGAAGATTAATGACAATGCTTATAAGATAGTTCTACCAGAGGCATTTAATATTTCTAATTCTTTTAACGTTAAGAATCTTATTCCTTACAAGGAATATATTGAGAATCCAGATTTTAGGGCAAATTCTCTCCAACCCCAGGAGGAGGATGAATGACCAGGGACTAATGATCTAACCTGGTCAGAAGGACTCACCGATTGTTATCAAGGACCTCTTTCTTGTGTGACTTAGTTAGCGGCGTGCTATTCACACTCAACCCTCTTATCAATCAGACCTTTTTCTGATTATGGCGAGTCCTTTTCTCTCTTCCCCTGCAATCTCCTATCAACGTGAGCTAGAAGCACATCAGGTTAGTATTCTTTTTTTTCAATTTCTTACTTCTCATCAGACTCATTTCTTGAGGTATCTCGTTTCAAGGTGAAGCAAGCATAACATTTGGTGCTTTCATTGAGATTTCATCTCAAGAATCGTCATTGTACTTGCTAATACATATTTTGATATCATGAGTGCCTTAAACAATAATAATGGTAGTTGTATCGGCTCATATGGTCCCCTTCTTGCCCACGAGGAGTATCTTTCGATTAGATCATATTGCTTGTTTCATAAAGAAGGCAGGAATAAAATGTTGCTCAAATGAGATAGCTATTGCAAATGATGATACAACTGAGTACCAATGCACATGTTCAATTGGGTGAACAGTTCCAACATTCATCTAGTTCCAACTCGCCCATTGTAAATTTAGATGATGAAATAGAAGCAGAAGAAGCCCTACCACCGATATGGATTGCGTTGAGAGGATGTGAACTGTTCCACACCCGCTGCACCATAAAGAACAAGGTTTGTAATGTCAGCATACACAGTGGGAGCTGCACGAATGTGGCTTCAGCTGAGCTCGTGGAGAAACTTGGATTGATTGTGTGGATCATCCTCATCCCTACAAGATTCATTGATTAAACAATGAAGAGGGGTTGTACATCACCAAGAAGGTTAGCATTCCTTTCTCCATTGGGAGGAACTACCGAGATGAAGTACTTTCGTGAAAGGCGGAAAAAAAAATCACCCTCATATCACTTAGTCCAAAGCATAACAGAAAGGAGCCCAAGAACACCAGTCAGAATTCTAATTCAAATCCTGTTGTTTTTTAGGAAGAAAAGAATAAGGACGATCTTGTTTCTCTCAGTCTGGAGCAAAATTCTAAGAAAGAGAGTTGAACACTAGAAGAGACTCGATCTTCTTGCATCAATCTAAGTGATAAAATTATTGCATTGAATCGTGCAAATGAGAAACTATAGACTGTTGCTAATCCTAAAACCAGCAATGCTCCCTTTAATGAGTTGTATTCCAACTTGACCAACAAAAATGAAGGTGAACAAAGGAATGTAGAATTCGGCCTCTTGTTTTCAACTAAGCCGTCTCAGTTTGAGTTCAATGATGAGGTTCATCTAGCAAAGACCCTATTACCAAGCAAGCAATCCATGCAAGTTTTCTGTGATTAAGCTTCAATAATCAAGAATACTATGTCACACCAATCAATTGTGCGATAAGAGTAAGCATTGTTATGGAGTTTTGCTTGTTGCATGAGGTAAATAATATATTTGAAGTACTTGCATCCGCAAGTCAAAATGAGCTTGTTTATTCGTGACCTTTACCATGAAGGAAAGGCCATGGTAGAGTTGGCCACAAAAGATATCATCATTGTTTTGCAAGATACGATATACTCAATCCTATTATTTCGTGTCTTTGCACTTAATATTGTTACAGGCCTAATGAATTCACTCAAGATGAATGTGTGAAAGTTTTATCATCGTATTGGAGAATGAAGCTGTAAGAGCAGCCCCACCATTTTTGGTACATACGTAGGGTAGAATAATTTTACTTCTTGAGTCATAGTTTCTTTCCTCTAGTCTACCCGTAGTAGGTATTTGCTTATGTTGTTTCTTCTAGTAGTTAAGTGTATTATGTCTCGAGTCATGTAAGTGTCTTGGTAGGAAAACTTTGTAACGAATAGTGGCAAGAATGTTTTGCAAGCAACTGGAGATCACCTTGGCATGGAAACTGAAGATTACCAACTGCTGGATTTGAGGACAAATCTTTAGCAACCCCGGGAGTATGATAGGAATCCAAGAGTATAAATAGATACATGAAGAGGACATCAAAAATAAATCCCACTCGAATGGTTACCGTGTCCATAGTCGAGTCAGTAGAAAGACTCATGATAGGATCTAGGGATAGGGCTCAACAATTCCAGATTTAATGGATCTCTTTTGATGCTTAAGTAGACTAACTAAAATTCATAGTGGAGTCTAGGGTTTTTGTTTTGAGCTTTAAAATGCACTTATTTTACCTTTTTTCTATTGGTTAAGTGGGAGGTAGACTGTTTAGTCTTAATTATACTGCAAAGTACAATATTTATTATTGTCTATTTGATTGGTTAAGTGGGAGGTAGACTGTTTTTGTTAGATTAGTTTTTCGTGTTTAGACAACTACTTACGAAGCCTCATAACAAGTATTTCGATTAGTGTGAATTATTAGTTCACCACAAAATGTGTGAAACAATCCCCATTTATCGAACTCTGTTATCAAACATCGAATGATACATATATACTTAACGTTGAATTGAAACCGAAGGTTAGACAACTGACTCCACAGCTATTTCGTAGGAAACTAGCACTTGAATAAGGATACGTGGGAATATGGAGGGAAATGGGACAAACAATTTGTCACATATTTGTTCAGCTCACCGAGCTCACTCACGTTCGTTTTGGCAAATGTACATGAACAAAGTTCGCAGAAGTGGGCTAAATTCGATCTGCTTGCATAGACTCAGAAATCTTGCAGCCGAATTTCATAATATTTACGTTCGTCTACATATAAGGAAAAGTGTGCAAATCAAATTATGATTGGATGGTTTTGTCCACTAATAAGAAGTCGATCGAAAATTTACTTTTCTTATTTGGAAGAGTTGAATTGCTCCAACTGTTTACCTGATTATGCTGTGAAGTGAAAACTTCGATTGATCTGACAAGACAGATCGTGTTCTTTTCTTTTATTTTAGCTTGAAATTCCTACATCAACTTAAGATGTAGGCGAGCCCAGCCAGCTTTTGTTCGTTTTTTTTGGTGACACGACGCTTAACACGAAACGGGCACAAACAAGGGTCGTCGTCGCAGAAGCAACTTCCGTCGGTTGAGAACGAACGGGGAAGGAAGGGCAATAACAAATATTAAGTAGCGTAAGACTGCGAGGGAGGACACGATTGTTTACATCTGCTTATCTCCCAAATGGTTTGGTAATTTCGCCCACGTCATACTTTTTCCTCCACTGTTCACGCAGTGCACTACCTTTTTTTCCACATTGCCTCCCTGAAAAGGTGGGCCCCACATCACCCGATCCCTCCTCCTCCTCTCCTCTCCTCTCTCTCTCTCTCTTATTTATTGTCGCCCTAATTTTTTGTTTCTGTTAATTACTAATTGCCATTTATCTTTAGATCAGATCTCTTTTTGCTTTAATTCCCCCTCACAAACATACAGCCGAAACTGCGAAAAGGAGCCTTTTTCGCTCTTGAGAGTTCCACGACACCCGCTGGTTGGTCTTCTCCTGTGTTAATCAACCTTAGGTACGATCTCTAATATATTTTTTAGTTTTTTATATTTATTTTTTTATCAGTCGTAGCTCATACACATTTCCGTTGTTTAAGTTCCTTTCGGCTCTTTTTGGCAAATTATGACGTTCTTCGCATTTGTCCCGCTGAGCTTTTGTTTAGTGTTTGGAGTTGATGGTGTCTGCGGATGTTTCTTCCATCTCCGTGCGTTTTTGGTTTAAAGATTTGCAGCTTAGACGTGAATTTAGGTCGGTGGGCATGCTTTAAGATATTCGGTTGTGCTTTCTGCTTATTCTCGGCATTTATCAACCCAATGTTTTCTTTTCTGTGGTGATATGGGATCCGTAGCTAGAGATCGCTTGATCTGATAGATTGGAGGTGTTTGTGGTAGTGGAAACTAGGTGTTAGTATTTGCATCTTGGCTAACTCACGTCGAACCATCTCACCTGACTGTGGAAATCGGCTTTCTTGCGGCAACCAATCTTTTTTCGTTATAACTTGAAGTTTTCCTTGGTGATTGATGAGTTAACAAAACATATTCAAGATGAGATGAAGTACCATCGTGTATGTTATTTGCATATGACATTGTGTTAGTGGAGGAGTCTAAGGAAAAAGTTAATAGAAAATTGGAACTATGGAGAGAAACATTAGAAAGAAAGGGCCTCCGACTTATTAGAACAAAAACATAGTATATGGAATGTAAGTTTGATCATTTGGTTACTTAAGAGGATATATTAAAATTGGCACACATTGCATCCCCCAAAAGAAAAGTTTTAAATACCTAGGGTCAATTTTATAGAGTGATGGAAGAATTGATGGAGATGTTATGCATAAAATTAATGTTGGTTGGTTAAAATAGAGAGGAGCATAAGGTATTCTTTGTGATAAGAAGATACCATTAAAGTTAAAAGGTAAATATTATAGAGCAGCAATTAGGCTTGCCATGTTTTATGGTTTTGAGTGTTGGAGAGTTAATCATAACATGTATAAAGGATGTATGTGACAGAAATGAAGATGTTGAGATGGATGAGTGGTCATACAAGAAAAGACCGTATACATAATGAGGTTATTAGAAAAAGTGTTGTCTGATGCGTATCGTATCGCTGGACTCCACGATACGTGCGTATCGTATCGTATCGTATCGTATCGCCCGTATTGTAAAAAAAAAGAAAAAAATCAAGAAAAATCTAGTAATTGCTTTAAATTTATATAATGCAAAGTTTAGTACAAATTGAGCATTCAACATTGAACAATTGCATCCAAATTTACATATTTTGAATAAAAAAAATAAAATACATTTATATTTTACAAATTGTAATCAGGATCATCAACTAAATAATCTTCATCTTCTCCTTGCTGGAGATCCTCCTCATCATCAGCAGCAACACCTTTTGCTTGGAAATCAAATTCTTCGTCTCCTTGATATTGTTGTTATGCTCTTTCCAAATTAGTCCATGCAATGTCTTTTTCAGTTAGGAGGGCATTTTCTTCACTGTCTTTTATAACCCAATCTTCTAATATATCAAAATTATCCAAACTTATTGGATCAAATTGGCTTTCTTGTCTATTTACTTTTTTTAATTGCCTATAATAAATAAAGATAAATAATTAGTAAATAATATTAACAATTAAAATTAAACAATTTATTGAATTGAACATTTAAGTAATAGCAATACAACATTACCTTTCACAAAGGCGCATGTTACAACGAATAAAAACTAAATCATTTAGTCTTTTATGTTCCAACCTGTTGCGCTTCTTTGTATGTTCAAAAACACTCTAATTTCTTTCACAACGCACTAAAGGTTTGGCTGAAGACTCTTACTGTAAAATCTCTAAGGTTCGAACAATCAGTTCCAAACCTATTCCACCAAACATCTGTAGAAAAAGATAAACATTAGGGACATAATCTACAATAATATAAGATGAAACTTAAATACGAAGATAAACAATTTACCTGGACGCATCATAGTGTGATTGCGAATTGCTACAGGTAAACCCATCAAGTGAAGAGCATTATCATAAATCTCCATCTCTCGATGTATAGCATCTGCTATGCTCTCATCAGGGACTAATCTATCAATACAATCAATGATTCCTCGATTAACCTCACCGTCTCTTTTGAAGGTTGCTGAGTACCTGAATGATGGGTTTAGATAATAGGCTGCAACATGAATATGTTGATGCAATTGTTTATTCCATCTATTATCAATTATTTTCTACACGAGCACATAATCTCTCTTTTTTTCATTAAAATTATTTTTGATGGCTTCTTTTGTCCTATTCATGGTTTCATAAGGGTAGCCCATAGATGGTTTCTCCTCGTTGTCAGCCAATCTCAAAACTTTCACTAAAAGACGGGTAATTCTCAATAATCTAACACATGCATTCCAAAATGTACTTCTGAAAACTGTCTCTGCAATCTCATTCAACTTTCTATTCCTTCTGTTCTGAGGCAACTCTGCAAATTATTGCCACTCATCTTAGGAGAACATTCTCTTCAATGCTTGCTTCTGTCTCACAATGCTCTGTACAGATAAGAAGTTTGTTGCAAACCGAGTTGCAACTGTTCGAAGAAGCTCTACACCTTCTATATATCTCCTCATCATACACAAAACAAATGCATGGTTGTAAAAAATTATGAGCATTGCTTTGGGGCGTTCCCGCCTAGCGACGTGCTGCAGAGCCCGAATGCAGTAAGAAGTAAGCAAGGGCCACTACATTTTCGCCCGAATGTAGTGAATCAATTGCAGAGAGGGTTCCCACATCATGGACGGGTGTGGGTAAAGAAGTTAGTCCCGCTACATTGCCGCCCGAATGTAGTGAAAAATTTTCAGAGAGGGTCTCCGCATTTTGATTATGGACGGATGCGGGGGGTAAGGAAGCTAGTCCTAGATAATAAGATTCGTATTGGTTCTTGGAATATCGGAACATTATCGGGTAAGCTAATGGAGGTGGTAGATACTATGATTCGGAGAAAGATTCATATTCTGTGTTTACAAGAGACAAAATGGGTTGGAGAAAAAGCAAAGGAGATAGAGGATACAGGTTTTAAATTATGGTACTCAGGTAAAGAAAAGACCCGAAACGGAGTTGGTATTATCATAAATAAAGATTTAAAGGAGAGTGTAGTAGACATACAACGATATGGTGACCGAATCATGACATTGAAATTAGTGTTAGGAGTAGAGGTTTTGAATATAGTTTGTGCTTACGCACCCCAAGTAGGACTAGAAGATAGTATAAAGACAGTTTTTTGGGAAGAGTTAGATAAGGTGTTTCAAAAGATTCCACAAAGGGAGATGATTTGTTTAGGAGGAGATTTAAATGGACATGTCGGTAAAGAGGCATTAGGATATCAAGGGATTCATGGAAACTTTGGTTATGGGGATATAAACGAGGAAGGTAGGGAGATTTTAAATTTTGCTATGTCATTTGATCTCTTTATAGTCAATACAATCTTCAAAAAACGAGATGAACATTTAATTACTTATAAGAGTGGCTTATCACAAACACAAATTGATTACTTTATTTGTAGAAAAAAAGATAGAGCGTGTTGTAAAGATTGTAAGGTAATTCCAGGAGAAAGCTTAACCACCCAACATCGACTTTTAGTTATGGATTTACAAATAAAAAAATAGACAAAGAAGAAAAGAGTGCATCGAGCTATTCGGACTAAATGGTGGAACCTCAAAAGTGAGAAAGAAGATATATTTAAACAAAAAGTCCTTCAAGGAGATGTTTGGAATTATGTTGGCACACCCTCTGATATGTGGAACAATATGGCTATACATATTAGGAAAGTGGCAAAAGATGTGTTAGGGGTATCTAAGGGAGGTGTACCGGCACAAAAAGAAGCTTGGTGGTGGAGTGAAGTAGTACAAAACAAAATCAAGGCAAAGAGGGCATGTTACAAATTACATTATGCTAAGAAAACTAGTGAAACTTTAGAAGCTTATAAGAAAGCAAAGAAGGAAGCAAAAAAGGCCGTTAGTGAAGCAAAAGCTAAGATTTGGGAGGACTTATATAAAAAACTCAACTCAAAAGAGGGTGAAAGAGACATTTTTAGGATAGCTAGGGCTAGAGATAAGAAAACTAAAGATCTTAATTATGTTAGATGCATAAAAGACGAGGATGAAAAAATTCTAGTGGCAAATGATGATATAAGAAATAGATGGAAAAACTATTTTTATAATCTTTTTAATGAAAATAACGATGTTAGTATTAGTTTAGGAGATTTAGCCAAGTCAGAAAAGTATATAAACCACAATTTCTACCGACGTATTCAAAAGAATGAAGTCAAAGAGGCTCTTAAACATATGAAGAGTGGTAAATCGGTAGGACCAGATAATATTCCTATAGAAGTTTGGAAAATACTAGGAGAAATAGGAATCACTTGGCTCACAAGACTATTTAATGAAATATGGAAAAACCAAAAGATGCCCGAGGAATGGAGAGCAAGTACACTTATACCCATATATAAAAACAAGGGAGACATTCAAAATTGTGCGAATTATCGAGGTATCAAGTTAATGAGTCATACTATGAAATTATGGGAAAGAATTATTGAACGTAGGTTAAGACAAGTATCAAGTACAACAGAGAACCAATTTGGATTTATGCCTGGTAGATCTACTATTGAAGCGATTCACCTTTTGAGACGTCTTATGAAACATTTTAGAGCAAAAAAGAAAGACCTTCACATGATATTTATTGATCTAGAAAAAGCTTATGATAGGGTACCGAGGGAGGTTCTTTGGAGAACTTTGGAAAAAAGAGGTATTCCCATTGACATATATTAACCTTATAAGAGACATGTATGATGGTGCAAAAACATGTGTGAGGACTCATGAAGGAACGACAGACTTCTTTGAAGTTAATATTGGGTTACATCAAGGATCAACTTTAAGTCCATACTTATTTATAATGGTGATGGATGAGTTAACAAAACATATTCAAGATGAAGTACCTTGGTGTATGTTATTTGCAGATGACATTGTATTAGTGGAGGAGTCTAAGGAAAAAGTTAATAGAAAATTGGAACTATGGAGAGAAACATTAGAAAACAAAGGCCTCCGACTTAGTAGAACAAAGACAGAATATATGGAATGTAAGTTTGATCATTTGGCTACTTCAGAGGACATAGAAATTAAAATTGGCACACATTGCATTCTCCAAAAGGAAAGTTTTAAATACCTAGGGTCAATTTTTCAAAGTGATGGAAGAATTGATGGAGATGTTACACATAGAATTAATGCTGGTTGGTTAAAATGGAGAGGAGCATCAGGTATTCTTTGTGACAAGAAGATACCATTAAAATTAAAAGGTAAATATTATAGAGCAGCAGTTAGGCCTGCCATGTTTTATGGTTCTGAGTGTTGGGTAGTTAATCATCAACATGTACAAAAGATGTCTGTGACAGAAATGAAGATGTTGAGATGGATGAGTGGTCATACAAGAAAAGACCGTATACATAATGAGGTTATTAGAAACAAATTAGGAGTGGCACCAATAGAGGATAAAATGAGAGAACATCGTTTAAGATGGTTTGGACATATAGAAAGAAGATCAAAAGAAAAACCTGTAAGAAGGTTAGAAAACCTAAATTTGGAAAGTATTAAAAGAGGTAGAGGACGACCACAAAAGTGTTGGAAAGAAACAATAAAGAATGATCTAGCTTATTGGGAGTTAACTGCTAACATGGCACACGATAGAGATCTGTGGAAACAAAGAATCCATGTAGCCGACCCCGTCTAGTATGGGAAAAGGCTTAGTTGTTGTTGTTGTTGTTGTTGTTGGCAACACTCAATTGCTGCCTTTATTTCATCCATCTCACCAATGTCCTCAAGGATGAGATCTAAACAATGAGCTGCACATGGTGTCTAGTAGAAAGTCCCATAAATATCAGCTAACTCATTCCCAGCTGTTTGTAGTTAGCTGCATTATCTGTAATCAATTGGACTACATTCCCTAGCCCAACCCCTTGTAGAACCTTATCAAATTCTTCTTGTAGAATATCCGCAGTGTGCCTCTCCTCTTACATATCTAAAGATCTCAAAAACATAAGTCCTTTAGGACAGTATACAAGAAAGTTTAGCAAGGTCCTTCCTCGCCTATCTGTCCATCCATCTGCCATGATAGTGCAACCTGTCTCCTTCCATGACTCTCTCAATGTCGAACAGTATTCTTGCACTTCAATGACGGTCTTATTTAAGATCTTTCCTCTCAACTTCTGATAGGAGGGCATCTTGTATACTGGACCGATGTTAGCAATTGCATCTGCCATTGCTTGAAAATGAAAACTGTTTGTTGCATTAAATGGAATGCATGGATCATAAAACCATCTGCCCACTGCAAGGTCTGCCTGATTATGTAACTGTTCTGAAACCATAGTAGCATGAATTCCAGGTTGAGCACAAGGTGGAGTAAGAGGAGAAAAAAATGAATGTATACTAGAAGAAGCTCTTCCTCTACTCCTTCCTGAACTTCCTCTTCTACCACTTCCAAAGTCTTCAGCAACCCTCTTTTCCCTACTGGGTACTCGTGAACTGCTACTACCAATCTCTGTTCTAGCATCTGAAGGTAAACTATCAGTGAATCCAAATCCAGTAGGATTATCATCTTCTTCAAACATCTCCAAATCATCCTTTTATTGTCTCCTTTCTTGTATACTCTCAATCATCTATAGACATTGCCATTTAATACCTTCTGGCAAACTTTTAACTCTGTCTGTGCATGGAGCAACTTCTTTCGTAGTCCCTGCTAGGTGGCGTTTTAACCGTAAAATTCTACCACTAACGACCCTCTCATAAAATAAACATCTAATCTTTAATCTGGAACCCTCAATTGGTGTATCCCACTGCTATGCCGGATCATCAGACTTAGAATGAAAGTCTCTAACAACCCTTCCTGCCATCTCAATTGAGTACTTTAATTAAATAAAAAATCTAAAAATAAAAGCACTTCGTAAATCCTCAATCATCAAATAACACTCAAATAGAGTGTCTCCCACTTCATGAATACAATAAAAATCATATCCACACACTTAATAACTTCATATTTTGTCATTTAAAAAAAGAAAAATACAAAAAAACAAAAAAGCAACAAATAAAAAGAAAAAAATGAAGAAAACACTAAAAATATACCTAAATCCGAGATAGGAGGCTTGCACGGACACTGTAGAGCACAGTTTTGCAGCTTTGAACACCAAGGAGGCGAAGAACGTCAAATAGGAGGCTTGGAGAACTCGAATACAGAGAGGAAACCCGCGAAAATCGCTGGTTTCGGTTCGGCCAGGGACCTTTATCGTGCGATACGGCCCGTATCGCACGATTCGTATCACACGATACGGTGCGATACTTACCTATTTATGATACACCATAGTGTATCGTATCGTGGTGGCCCATGATACGAATAACACTAATTAGAAACAAATTAGGAGTGGCACCAATAAAGGATAAAATGAGAGAATATCGTTTAAGATGGTTTGGACATGTAGAAAGAAGGTCAAAAGAAGAACCTTTAAGAAGGTATGAAAAACTAAATTTTGAAAGTATTAAAAGGGGTAGAGGATGACCACAAAAGTGTTGGAAAGAAACAATAAAGAATGATCTAGCTTAATGTGAGTTAACTACTAACACAACACATCATAGGGATTTGTGGAAACAAAGAATCCATGTAGCCGACCCCGTCTAGTATGGGAAAAGGCTTAGTTGTTGTTGTAACTTGAAGTTTTCCATTGATTATTATGAAGCTGAGTTTTACAACTTTTCCTTTATCATGCTTACTTGTTAGATTGTGACACTGGACCTCTTTAGGCGACATATGTAGCTTATAGGTTACAACTTTTCCTTTATCATGCTTACTTGTTAGATTGTGACACTGGACCTCTGTAGGCGACGTATGTAGCTTATAGGCTCTAACAATCTTTGAGAACCTGTTGTTTTTCTTTCGGGAACGTGGTTTTCTGAAGACGCCTTAAAGCCATGAAGGAGAAGTTCTCATGTGCTCTATATGTTAATTTCGTAACTGATTTTTTTTCCTATTGTTGATCACGTCTTAATTCTGAATTGTCCTAATACTTGTTAGTTTCCCACGTTTCTCAAATACTTTTTTACATGAAAATTGATTTTCTCTCATGGCGATGGGAGTAAGTAGTTTATTACTTATCCATATTTAAGGAATTGGAACTTCAAGATGAATCGTCATTTACCTTTTTTACTTCAAAAACTTAATGTCATGGCAATGCTTTTCTTGAACAAGGGCATGTTTTTGCAGTCATGCATATTAAGGTCCAAGAGTCATGAACCAAAATTTCATTAATTACAAATGTTGTTTACGTATTCATGTAATGAATAATACAAAAGAACATCCAAAATAAAAGATGTAAACCCTATATATAATGGTTTATCCTAAGGCATAAATCGTCTGCAACACCGAGCACACACATCCTCACCATCATCTTGAATAGTCAATCAATGTGTTCATTGACAACATTATTTGTATGTCTCTAACAAGTCTAGTAATGCAAGGTCACCCGATAATGGCCATGATATGTACTTTGGATGTACTAAAGTTGATTCTAGTGTATCACATATTGTGGTAAGATGCTGGTATACAACCAAGGCAACAATATATCACTTAAAATGTCTTCTCTACTTCTAGTAATCATTTCTTGTGTCAATAGAATAAGTTATCCTTCCATTAGAAGACCAAATATCTTGCGGACATTATAAAATATGATAGTCATCTCACCCATGACATGTAAAAGTTGTTTGTATTTGGTTCCCAATGCTCTATAAAAGTAGTCAATAACACATAATCTATAACTTTATATAACAAGCATTCTTACTTAGTTAGCTCACTCTTATCTATAATCTCAACCCAATTATCAAACCTCACATTCATTCTCTTTACTAACCATGTTTTGCCAAAAACATATCTTGTGTGGGTTGTTAACAGTTTTCGTATTGTCTGCATATTATATTACATAATCAGCTGAAATAGTGAGTATTGATTTTGAATATATAATTTTACTAAAGACAGAAATTACTTGTTCCTACTAAGCCTTATAAGTAATGTGACCTTCAAAGCTAGATAATAATCTTGACATATCATAGAATTCCTGATCCTCATTCTCTATAATATCAACCTCAAACTCTTAGGTATTTATATCTTCTTTATAACGTGAATGCCCAACTTCAACAATATTTGTATATGTCAAAATGTCTTCTTCTCCTTTTTGTTGTCATTTGTATGATCCGGCATTAAATCTTATACATGAAGTAGTGGCATTACGACCTTCTACCCGTGCTCTATGAGCCATATCTATATAGCAACAACAACTAAGCCTTTTTCCATACTAGATGGGGCCGGCTACATGGATTCTTTGTTTTCACAGAGCTCTATCATGTGCCATGTTAGCAGTTAACTCACAATAAGCTAGATCATTCTTTATTGTTTCTTTCTAACACTTTTGTGGTCGTCCCCTACCTCTTTTAATACTTTTCAAATTTAGTTTCTCATACCTTCTTATAGGTTCTTCTTCTGATCTTCTTTCTATATGTCCAAACCATCTTAAACGATATTCTCTCATTTTATCCTCTATTGGTGTCACTCCTAATTTGTTTCTAATAACCTCATTATGTATACGGTCTTTTTTGGTATGACAACTCATCCATCTCAACATCTTCATTTCTGTCACAAACAACTTTTGTACATATTAATGGTTAATTGCCCAATACTCAGAACCATAAAACATGGCAGGTCTAATTGTTGCTCTATAATATTTACCTTTTAACTTTAATGGTATCTTCTTTTCACAAAGAATACTTGATGCTCCTCTCCATTTTAACCAACCAGCATTAATTCTATGTGTAACATCTCTATCAATTCTTCCATCACTCTAAAAAATTGACCTTAGGTATCTATGTTATCAATAGCGCTCTATAGCGTTTTAGCGGGAGAAAAAACGCTATAGCGGGCGACCCGTCAGAGCCAATATAGCGCCGCTAACAGCGCTATAGGGGACCGCTATATCACTATTAGCGGATAGTGTTTTTAATACATATTGGATCGGGTCGATCCAATTGGAATGACCCAATCCAAATTAAATAAAAGGTTAGTAACCCTCGCCATTAACGCAGACGAGGGTTTCTCTCTCTCACCTTTCCCTCTCCCTCTCCCTCCTCTCTTCATCTATCACTCCTGCCTCTCGCTGCTGCTATCTGCTACCTCCCCCACGGACACCACCATTGTAGGTACGCTTGGCAGGCGGTTAGTGCAAGGCGAGAAAAGCTCTCACGCTTCGCTTTTCGACCACTACTTCTACCTTTTGTGCGTCTGGGGTGGAGGCGGTGGTAGGGCCCACTCTGCGGAAAGCGATTTGAGGCAACGAAGTTTTCATTGTTTAGTTGTTAAGCACACACATGGTTTAGAGACCTGGGCTTATTGCGGTTCTTCCTTTCTTTGTGCTCCCTAAAATCAGCGTCTGGTTGGTGCGTGGTCTCTTTGTCTTCTTCGGGTTGCTTGCCTTTTTTTTTGTTGATTAGGCCGTGGGTCAGGGTTGGTTAGGAGTACAACTACGCAACATTCAAGGTGAATGTTGTTGCCTTGGATCATCTGAAGAGAAACAGGGAGAGAGAAGACAGAAATAGGAGATGAGACTATTGTATTTTGTTGCCGTCATAAACAAAGGCCCCAGGTTGCTTTTGGTATTAGAGTGGGAACAGATGAGAGATTTCGTAGTCCCATGGTAGTGGTGGAATTTTTCATATCATTGGATTTCTTCATATATGACTCATCTTAGATTTTGGGGCCTTTAGTCGAAGCTCGATCTACGAATTCACCGCCCTCCTTTTTTTTTGAGATTCTATTGTTTGGAATGTAGTATTTTTTGGGTTGTGAAAGATTTTTGTATTGGCTTTCTGTGGCTATCGAGGTCGTTGGCGTAAATGGTGATACATGTCTTTCATTTAAAACATACTCTTAAAACACACTTTTCTCTTGTCAACTACCATATGTAATTTCTAGGTTAATCTTGTAGTAATCGAATGCCTCTTGTTGTCAATTGGGTATTGCTTATAATTTTTTTTAAACATGGTTTGATTTTTTTAAAACATGGCTTGCACTTACAGTTGCTTTATTGTTGAACAGAACATTGGTAAGTGTTGACAAAATATGGGATCGTATGGTTATAAAGATGGGTTCCTTCAAAGGTTTCATTAGCTTTCTCGTTGCATGCAAAATATTTAAACAAAATATGGGAGATTTTATGGTTATAAGATGGCTTCCTTCAAAAATTTGATTCGCTTTCTTGCTGTTGGCATCATGTTTTACTGCTACAACTAACTCTGATAAGCATGAAATTTCATGAACAATGATACAACATGCAAATGAACCGTTGCAAAGGATGCCTCAAGATGATGATACCAATATGCTTGTCCTTTCTCATTCATCATGCTTGCTTCTAAGCTTACTTGGTTTACATTCATAGAATTCGAGGATGCCTTTCATTTTCTCTCGGTTGATATTGTTCTTTGAAACATTTGACTGATTTCAGCATGCCTTTCATTTCATATTTTCTTTGAGGACTTTAATAGCCGACTGTTTGAATTTTTGAAGTTTGCTTACTATGAAATGCTAATCAAGGCTATGCAACTATGCCTTTTCTCTAAATATGTTGAGAGATAGGACTAGTCATATTCTTTGGCTCATTTCTATGTGATTTCTTCTCTCAATGCTTGCACATGCACTAATCTTGGTTCCTTATTTTAGGTAATGCCTCCATTATGGTGCAGGTTAGAATCGTTAGATAGACTATGGTTTGGACACCCTGGGATCTTACCAGGGACAATGACAAGACAACCTTTTCTCAGTCCTATGGATCACATATTTGAGGTATCACTTGTTCAAAGTGTTGTATTGTTGTAACAATTTCTGTTGCTATTTCATGTTGATATTGCTGTAACCATAGTTACCATGGTTGTTCTTGTATCCTCATTGCTCACAAGTATTTGTTACAAAATGTGATGATGTCTGAAATGCCAGAGGAATTTTACCCACGAATAGATTTCAAAGAGTACTCATTCTTTGAGAATCCATCACTACCTAAATCGGTACAACAAGTTTTAGGAAATAAATAAAGGTAATTATTTTGTTCCACGTTAAGCTTAATTCTTCTATCTGGAGATAAATGATTCAAGGCTATATGTAGAACTTTGTGATCCAGCATTGCCCGATTGCCAGATATCGAACACCACTGTTAGCCCTGGAGTTTTGAGGTTTCCAAAACATAGCATGGAAGAAACGGTAAATTTTAGTCTTAAGTTGAGCTGACAAGTAATGAATCCAAATTGGTTCTCTGTTGTACTTGATACTTGTCTTAACCTACGATCGATAATTCTTTCCCACAATTTCATAGTATGGCTCATTAACTTGATACCTTGATAATTCACATAATTTTTAATGTCTCCCTTGTTCTTATATATGAGTATAAGTGTACTCGCTCTCCATTCCTCGGGCATCTTTTTGTTTCTCTATATTTCATTAAATAGTCTTGTGAGCCAAGTGATTCCTATTTCTCTTAGGATTTTCCAAACTTCTATAAGAATATTGTATGGTCCTACTGATTTACTACCCTTCATATGTTTAAGAGCCTCTTTGACTTCATTCTTTTGAATATGTCGGTAGAAATTGTGGCTTATATACTTTTTTGATTTGGCTAACTCTTTTAAGCTAATACTAATATCTTTATTTTCATTAAAAAATTTATAAAAATAGTTTTCCATCTATTTTTAATATCATCATTTGCTAGTAGAATTTTTTCATCCTTGTCTTTAATGCATCTCACAGAATTAAGATCTTTAGTTTTCTTATCTCTAGCCCTAATTATCCTAAAAATATTTCTTTCACCCTCTTTTGAGTTGAGTTTTTTATATAAATCTTCCTAAATTTTAGCTTTTGCTTGATTGATAGCCTTTTTTGCTTCCTTCTTTGTTTTCTTATAAGCTTCTAAAGTCTCACTAGTTTTCTTAGCATAATGTAATTTATAACATGCCCTCTTTGCCTTGATTTTATTTTGCACTACTTCACTCCACCACCAAGCTTCTTTTTGTGCCGGTACACCTCCCTTAGATTAACCTAACACATCTTTTGCCACTTTCCTAATATGTATAGCCATATTGTTCCACATATCACAAGGTGTACAAATATAATTCCAAGCATCTCCTTGAAGGACTTTCTGTTTAAATATATCTTCTTTCTCGCTTTTGAGGTTCCACCATTTAATTCAAATATCTCGATGCACTCTTTTCTTCTTTGTCCATTTTTTTATTTGTAAATCCATAATTAAAAGTCGATGTTGGGTGGTTAAACTTTCTCTTGGAATTACCTTGCAATCTTTACAATACGCTCTATCTTTTTTTTTCTACAAATAAAGTAAGAAATTTGTGTTTGTGATAAGCCACTCTTATAAGTAATTAAATGTTCATCTCATTTTTTTGAAGATTGTATTGACTATAAAGAGATCAAATGCCATAGCAAAATTTAAAATCTCCCTACCTTCCTCATTTATATCCCAAAACCAAAGTTTCCATGAATACCTTGATATCCCTTTGTGGAATCATTTAAGTCTCCTCTTAAACAAATCATCTCCCTTTGTGGAATCCTTTGAATCACCTTATCTTGTTGGAAATGTGGTTGCACAGCGGATAATCAATAGTAAAAAATATGAACAAAAGACGAAGAGGAAAAACATGGAGATCGAAGGAGGGGGCAGACCTCCAATAGAGGTCGGCCCCGCTCCTTCTCTCTTTTTATTAATCTCAGCAACTTTAAACCCTAATACAACCTATCAACCCTTATATAAGGTGTTGTAAAACATAAAATGACCAAAATGCCCTTAGTACAGAAAATTACCAAAATGCCCTTATAACTTCGAACAATTACAATAATACCTAAATCATCAAATTTACTATCCTAAAACAACAAATGTACTAAAAATGACTCTAAACTCATTCTTCAACACCCCCTCTAAGTGGGAGTGAGATACTTCGAACTCCAAACTTGCAAAAGAACTGGTTTTTTCTTCATCTGGCTACAACATTCTTCATTTGTCTTCATGACTGATATGATCTTCAGCAGCTTCCAGCCTTCCTGACTGATCATCTCTAGCAGCATCTCTGGCTGCAATATCACTGAGCCTTCCTGGCTAATCATCTCAAGCAGCATCTATGGCTGTAACATCAACTCAGCCATCTTGGCTGATCATCTCAAGCAGCATCTCTAACTGCAACATCAATTCAACCATCCTGGCTGATCATCTCAAGCAACATCTCTGGCTGCAACATCAACTCAGCCATCCTAGCTGATCATCTCAAGCACCATCTCTGGCTGCAACATCAACTCAGTCTTCCTGGCTGATCATCTCAAGCAGCATCTTTGGCTGCAACATCAACTCAGCCTTCCTAGCTGATCATCTCAAGCAACATCTCTGGCTGTAACATCTACTCAACCTTCTTGACTAATCATCTCAAGCAACATCTATGGCTGCAACATCAACTCAACATTTCTGGCTGATCATCTCAAGCAGTATCTATGACTGCAACATCAACTAAGCCTTCATGGGTTTTTTTTTTCCAAGCAGCTTTCATAGCTGCAAATTCCTGCAACCTAACTAGCTGTGAATAAAAACATTTTTGAAGTCCTCATAACTGCAATCTTCAACATATATCTCTTTTCTGTAAACTTTCTTCATGTTGTTTTCCAATGGAGACAATCATCACGTACTAATCTTCTACTCTTTTCCTGAATTTTCATCTCTCTTAGACATTTCTTCAAACACTTGATGCTCAGGTAAACATCTCTTTTTTAGCATTTATGCAAACACTTGATATGCAGGTAAACATCTCTCTTAGGCATTTCATCGAACACTTAATGTGTAGTTGAATATTTCTCTTGAACATTTCATCGAACAGTTGTCCTATAGAGTTGAAGTTTCTGTGAAACATTTCATCAAACAGTTGGTCTACAGTTGGTCTACTGCATCATTTCATCTTGCACGCTATCAACATCTTCTATCATCATTTGAGCCTGTCGGCCAAAAGCTTGAAGGTGGTGGTGTTGCCAATGGAGGCTGATGTTGAACTTCTTCCCTTTGCTGACACTCACTATTTCCTTGAGCTCCTCTAGTAGCTCCTCCAAATGGCGTAAAGGCCATTGAGTGGGACCATCATCTGGGGTATTTAAAGGATCATTATGCACCTTGGTGCAGTGAATGTGTAACATCTGCCACAATCGGGCAGTTTGCTTCTCTCATCCACTCTAAGTTGCATGGATCAACAACCAGATCGTTATAACCAAACATGGTACCACGCTCGCAAACCATTACATTTGGGTTACCTGCCAGTCTAATTTTCTCTGCAGAATTTGCCATAACAGACGGAGACTTCAAAGAAGATTCATACCATGCCAAAGCGATCCTTTTTTCCTTTGGGTACATTACACGAAGCAAACAATCCTTTCCAATAGGCAAATCCTTTTAATTCGTCCATATATTTATAACTGTTGGTGTCAAATACGAAGCAAAATGTAAACTAACCCATCGCATACTTGGTCCGATCTGTTTTGTACATATATGCAATCTCTGGCACCAATGGGTCATCCGGGTTTGGGTCCGTCAACAGTGAACAGATCGACAGCAACACCTTTGAGATAGTAAGTGCAGGGCTCCATTGCTCCTTCAGGATGTCAAGACAAATGCTACCATTGTTGTGCCAAGGAACAACCTAGTTGGTGCAAGAAATCCCGGCTCCTCGAAGTTGCGGATGATCCCATTTATCTCTTCAGGCTTAAACTGAGGGAAGTTGGCACTCTGAGCCCAGACGCTTCTGTCTTGCCCGAGAATGGTCGCGGCCGTGAGATGTTGGCCGTCAATATCGCACATCAGGCGGTCCTCGACGGATGCTTGCCACGACATTTCTGCAAATCTCGCTTTCTCTCTCTAAGCAAACTCTCATTCCTCTACAAATGACTTCTCTGGCTCTCTCTCCCATGTGCCTTCAGGACTATAAAAATCAGACCTTCCTGAACGGCCTCACGAAGAGGTCTCGTGTTTAAGACCGAAACCCATGACCAGTCGGCATCCTCCTCTCTTCTCACTGCACCATCGACTATCGCCGCCAATATTTTCATTAATATGCTCTGATACCATGTTAGAAACGTGGTTGCACAGCGGATAATCAATAGTAAAAAACATGAACAAAAGATGAAGAGGAAAAACATGGAGATCAGAGGAGGAGGGCGGACCTAAAATAGAGGCCTCCCCCCTCCTTCTCTCCCTTTCTTAATCTCAACAACTTTAAATCCTAATACAACCTATCAGTCCTTATATAAGGTGTTGTAAAACATAAAATGACCAAAATGCCCTTATTACAGAAAATTACTAAAATATCCTTACAACTTCGGACAATTACAATAATACCTAAATCATCAAATTTACTGTCCTAAAACATCAAATGTACTAAAACTGACTCTAAACTCATATTCTTCGACATATCTAACTCTTCCAAAAGTTATCTTTATACTACCTTTTAGGCCTACTTCGGGTGTGTAAGCACAAACTATATTCAAAACCTCTACTCCTAACACTAATTTCAACGTCATGATTTAGTCACCATATCGTACTTGTATGTCTACTACACTATCCTTTAAATCTTTATTTATGATAATACCAACTCCGTTTTGAGCATTTTCCTTACCTGAGTACCATAATTTAAAACCTTTATCCTCTATCTTCATTGCTTTTTCTCCAACCCACTTTGTGTCTTGTAAACATAGCATATGAATATTTCTCCGAATCATAGTATCTACCACCTCCATTAGCTTACCGGATAATGTTTTGATATTCCAAGAACCAATACGAATCTTATTATCTAGGACTAGCTTCATTACCCCGCATTCGTTTATAAAGAAAATGCGGAGACCGTCTCTGTAAATTATTCACTACATTCGGGCGACAATGTAGCATGACTAACTTCTTTATCCACATCCGTCTATGATGTAGGAATCCTCTTCGCAATTAATTCACTACGTTCGGGCGAAAATGTAGTGGCCCTTGCTTACTTATCACTCCATTTGGGCTCTACAGCACGTCGCTAGACGGGGATGCCCCAAAACAACGCTCATAATTTGTGTAATCCATGGTATAAAAATCCAACAAAGTTTTATGCTGACTGTCGGAAGCCTAACACAACCCTCCTCCTTTATCCGGGCTTGGGACTGGCAATGCAAGGGTGATCCCTTGCATGGATGGAGTTAGCCATATCTATATAGCAAAAAAAAATTTTAATTAATCAAATTAAAATAAGAGAGCCATGCTTGTAGTGCGGAGACACACTCCAAGCTTATCTCCACTATGCAAACACGTTTCTCACAAAGACAAAACATAAATCTAATGATTTTTCCGATTAGAATCCGACAAAAAACAATGAAAACAACAAAAAATGACAAAACAAAATCACATCAACGATATACCTCGACAAATCGCTGAATTTACCTTTTAATCGCCTCGTGTTTTCTCTTTATTTTTCTTTTTTCTTCTTCTTTCTTTCTATTTCTTCTTCATTTTCTAACCAATTTTGATTAGTTCTTTTGTTGTAAATGAATGTAGATCGAGTAATATGTAGAAGAGTGGAACAAAGGGAAAAGAAGACAGGATGGTGGTTCACACACTAAGAGAGTATGTTATGATGATGGAGTTTTATCTTTCCGGGAACCGTGAGGTTTGTTTTGCTAGTATCCTATTCTTTTATCTATGTTTTGTTTGTTTCATCCATTGCGTGTGAATGCTAGAGAATACAGGAGATGTTGAGTGGTATCTTTGCTGGCTGTCAGATGTCTGGCTTTTGTGAAGAAGAATTTCCCAAAACATAGTATTAAAGATGTTTTGGCTTTCCATTTTCGTGAAAAAGCTATCATCTTCAAAAGTCAATTTGGGGCCTCTTATTCCTCTCCCACCTTTTCTCTTTTTCCATTCCTCTCTACCTCAATGGCCTTGCCCACATGATTTCTTTCTTCCACTCTGGATTTCCATGGCAGCTCAGCACATCTGCCTACCTGAAAAGAGGTTGCCACATAGGTTCACTTGTTGTCATTAGCACATCAGACCCTGCTCTCTCTCTCTCTCTCTCCAAACAACGTATTACAGAAATATTAAAAGCATAACTAGTCGAAAGACTTATCCTAGGGCATACCCTTATAGGAAACTAACTATTTGCTTTCTTTTACTGCCTTACTTTATATTGTGTCCTTGCTTAGATATTCATTTGCTTTTTGATGTTATGGCAATCTACTTTATTTTCATTTCTAGAAATTGGGTCAATCCTAATTAAGTTTGGAAACAGGAATCACTTTCTCTTAGGTTATCAAGATCTCAAGTAGGCTACAACCTTGAATCCACTAATGAAGAAACTACAGCACGATTGTGGTTGATGACAAGCCCAAGACCTTGTTGATAGGAACCTCTGATTTCAACTGCCATCTAGTACGGCAAAATGGGAGTTATTTGTGACTTCTGTGGGGAGCAAAGATCTGTAGTGTATTGCAAGTCAGATGTTGCTTGCCTGTGCCTTTCCTGTGACCGCAATGTCCATTCAGCAAATTCACTGTCTCAGCATCATTCTCGTACCCCATTATGTGATGGATGCAATGCTCAACCAGCTAGAGTCAGGTGTATCGAAGAAAAACTGTCATTTTGTCAAAGTTGTGACTGGAACAGACATGGTGGTCTGGACACTGCTGCCGAACACAAAAGACAGGGAGGTCCTTCTGCCGCAGACCTTTCTAGAATCTGGTCCTTTGTTCTGGACTTTTCTTCTGGGGATTGCAAAATTGAAGAAGGGATGGCCTTGGCAAGTATTGATGAGAACAGTGTCAGCAATTGTTGGGGACCTTCAAGCAGCAACCATGTTGAACTAACCATGCCCCATAAACCAAGTCATATGGAACCTGCAGACAAAGCAAAATTTTGGATGGATTCATCTCCTTTGCCTCTTTTGAACTCTGTGGCATTTTCTGTGGATCAGCAAGGTGAAATAATGGACTTGGTTATGCCTAAGGTGACTTATCGCAATGCTACTTCTCTGTTATATGCAATCTGGACACCCTTTTTGAACAATGCTTTCCAAATTAATCACCCCTCCATACATGACGTGCTTTCCATGTTTGCCACTTAATTTAGACATTGGTATTTCTGTACACCAGTTATACTGAACTGTAGAATAGCTTAATTTCTAAGCCAGGGTGGTTGCTCATTTAACATCCTTCTCTAAACAAGCTACTGGGAACACATGGAGTTGATCACTGTTGAGCAGCAGTTTATACTTTCAAACCATTCTTGTTACTTTTCATTTGGGCTTTTGAATTAAACCTTATAGAGGTAAAGTGTGGAGGGCTGGTGAACTAACATCGAATAGGTGATGACTGGGTCAAGTTCTTTGCCTCCTAAGAATTAAAATATGAAAAACCTTGATTAACAACTCCATGTAGTTGATTTTATTTAAATGGATTTTATTAAACTCTGTAACATGTTATAGGCTGAATGATATTTTTGGATGCTTTAGGAAAATAACCATGAACTGGTGGTACAGAAAGCAGTCACCTTACCATAGGGAATTGGTGAAGAAATAGAAAACACTGGAAGCCAAAAAAGTAACACCATAAAAGCCCCTGTTAGTAAAAGATTGAGATTGAGATTGGATTTGGTGGGGTTAGAGAAAGGAGTGCTGACAGCTTCAGCGCATGCTTTATATTTAAGATAAGGAGAGGTTATTGGAAAATGTTATGATGTTTATGATTAGGTATTCTATTTTAATGATGTAATATGTAAATAACCCTAGAAAATGATGGCTTTGCATCTTTACCAAAGTGAATATTAGTTAGAATGTCTCCCAGAAGTTAATTCACTAACTCTCGGTAGATTGTTGTGAAAAACAATAATTAACAGGTCAAATATTAAAAAATTGGCATAAAGGAGTTTTCAATACACTATTTCTTTTTAAGAAATCAAAATATTAATACTTCAGTTCAGTTCCACTTGGTACCTGGCAGTGCCTCATATTATAAAACCTACATTTAGTTAACAAAATGCGCCCATTTATTTCATAAAGCTTGGGATTTTCTTCCTCAAGATGTCATAAACTTGATAATATGTAGACTGCTTATTCAGCTCACTGGTGATTTAATTCTTGAAGCTTGACACTCCAAAGTGCAAGCCGGGTCCTAAGTGGTGGCCCATCACATATTTTACAAGACAATTCTATTGTGTGGTTTTTTTATTTAGGGATCCTGTGTTTGGTCACATTTCACTTAACTTTCTATTCCCTTTTTGTGTCATTATGCTCCAAACCTTTTCATGCAATATCTATTACTTTCTCAGACTTGTGTATTATGATGTATGAATAGATTTCCTCTGCATTCTTTTCTGTTGTTTATGCTATCATGGTACCGATTTATCTTTTCCTTATTTTACAAACCCCCCGATTCCATTTTTGGTTCCCTTATGAGGGATTTTTGAGGGTTGTGCATCTGGTAAATTTGTGTTTCCTAGCTCCTAGTAAATAGCTTTCTTATCATCAATGAAACAGTCTTTAACAAGGTTTACATGGTTAGTAGCTGTTCAAATTTCATGCAACATTTGTGTGACTAGGTAAGCTTCCTTCCAGTTATTTTAAATGAATTTCAAAAAGATTCACAATGCTACCTGCAGTTATCATGTGATGGAATGAAAGACCTTGGAATTTTTGAGGATGCAGAGCTATTCAAAGATTTCAATATGGGCGATTTAGACCTAAGGTTTGAGAATTATGAAAAACTATTTGGCAATTCCGAGAATTCACAAGTCCCTTTTGAGGATGATGATGCTGATAAAATGAATTGGGGAAAGAATATCTCTGCTGCTGACTCAAATGGACAAAATGATGCTATCCTAGAGGTCTTATCTTTTGTTTCACATGCTTCTATTTGCTATTGAATTTTATATCCATGTCCATGATCTTTACATTTATTTGTTGTTGCACAATGATTTCGATCACCTTAGCTTTTGGTGTATGCCTAAATGTATAAGCATGATGGCTATCGCTTTCCAGAACAGGACCCCAATTTACTTTACACATATATGTTCTGAGAAATCTACAAGGATGGTATATCCAAAATCCTTCTTGTGATGCCTTTTGACATAGCTTTTTCAAGCCTTATATGCACTAGGATTAGTCTATCCACCTTGGATTATTTCCTCAGCAATTGTTGCAAACTCGGATAAAGTTGACCTGTCTAAGTGCAAACAGACATGAATCTATATTTTTCTGGAGTTCATGCCTTGAAAATCAGGATTATATTTAAATGGAAAACATTGAAATGCTTATGTTATCAGTACCCAGGATATATGTTTGGCTTTCATCCGTTAAAAAAAACGTAGAACATTGTTACTAGCAGTTATTATATATGTTTGGCTTAACGGTTGTGATCATTAGCTACCATTCAAAATTCCAAACAACAACAAAAACAACAACTAAGCCTTTTCCCATACTAGACGGGGTCGGCTACATGGATTCTTTGTTTCCACAGATCCCTATCGTGTGCCATGTTAGCAGTTAACTCCCAATAAGCTAGATCATTCTTTATTGTTTCTTTCCAACACTTTTGTGGTCGTCCTCTAAATTCCACTCAAAATAAAAGATGCATGCTCCTTCTAACACTTGAGTTGTGTAGGAAACAATGCTTTTGTAATGTAGCCAACAATTAAACTTTTGTTCTACAATTATTTTGTTCTGTTGTAGTATGTATCAATGAGTTGGTAAATCTTGTACACAAAAGGCTGTATTGACTTTGAACATAATGACTAGACATTGTTAGTGATGATAGAAATTGTGTAAACATATTCTTCACCTTCTCCATGTTCTTTTGTTTGTCTCCTGAGGTAAGAGGTGCGCAGTGCTGAATATTAAATTCTTGTTATGATAAATCTGTAGTATTCTTTTGTGCGCTTCTTATTCAGAAAGACAGTCACCATTCTCGATCTGGTTTCCTGGTTAGTCTTCTTCTTCAGCGGCAGATCATGGGACAATCGGAGACCCACTTCTTGCTGCTCCATTGAAAGCTATAAGCTGCTTGCAGAAGTGTGGTTTCAGCAATGCCAAGTCCTGGCCTTGACACTGATACATCCTTTCCACCAAGGCAAGCATGCTCAAGTTTGTCTCTTCCATTTTCGGGACTAAGTGGTGAAAGCAGCGCTGGAGATTATCATGATTGTGGAATACCATCTATGCTTCTCATTGGAGAACCACCTTGGCTTCCTACTGGTCCAGACAACTCACATACTCAAGCTACCAGGGACAGTGCTGTGATGCGTTATAAAGAAAAGAAAAAGACTCACACGTAAGTGATGTTAATGAAGTAGTTCCTTAGGTGTTCATTGTGCATTCATGTTATTTCCTTCAGGCACAAGTTATTTATCTTATTGCTTCGTTCTACTAATAAATATCTAGGAACTCTAACGCTTCTTGTAACGCTGGCAAGTAGCTCCAGTCCTAGAAAACAATGCCCACGTTAGCTGCACCAATAATTAAGGAAACCTTCTCCTTGAAGAACTCTGCATTACATATTAAAAGATTAACTCAGAAAAAGAAAAAGATATAAAGAGCATGTTGTTATCATGTTGCTGTCCCTAATGTGTTGTTATTACCATAATTACTGTCAAGCTGTAGAATTAGGGATGATTAGAACTATATTACATTCAATGTAATAGTTATGGTCTTTTTGTGTGCATGTGTATGTGTTTGTTTGTTTGTGTGTGTGTGAGAGAGCGAGAGAGACAGATTCTCACCTTTGAAAATAGGATGTGTTAGAGGTCATACATTTTTTTCTGTTATGAATTGCCAAAAACTCTTCTACAAATAGTAAATAAATATAGTTACTGGTACTTTAAAAATATGTTCATAATTTTTAAATGATGATGGGCCAGGTCAAGCTGGTCCAGGTTTCAGGCCCCCTTCCTGCTGCTTGGTGGAAGGTGGGGTATTCGGCCATGGCCCTGGCTCTGATTTTTGAGAACGTAATGTGGACCTTGTGTTCTTGTCCTGTTTGTGGATGATGCATGTACATGGTTATCATGATGTGGTTGAACTTGGAGAGGCAAGGAAATTGGTCATTGAAATTTTCATAAATGAACAGCATGACTATCCCTGTGGAGTAGGTACGAACTTGATTTGCTTTGGGTATTTATTGTTTTACCATGGAGAATAGTCAAGCCATATGAAGCTTCCCATCTCAGGCTCTGGTTGTATCATTTATTGGCAATTAAATGTGGGGCTGTTTTTTTTTTCTTACTGTATTCACTTGTGCAATTTTTGGACAGGTTTGTGAAAACTATACGATATGCATCCCACAAGACAAGGGCCGAAAGCAGGAAGCGTGTGAAGGGGCGGTTTGTCAAGGCTGGTGATGCCTATGATTATGATCCATTATGTCAGACAAGAAGCTGCTGAATGGAGCACGACATCCTGAACCAAGTACAGATGAAGTGGCTTCAAAGAGTCTCAAAACATTTTTTAAATGCCTGGCACTTTTTGTATGTTGCTAGCTGCGGTTCTTCAGGTCCATGCTTTAGACCACAGAAAAAATATTCCCGTTCTATCCATCGACAGCATGATGGCAGCTATTTATGAACCACGTTGGAAATAAAGCTCCAGGCTGATGATCATTCCTTTTCACAAAACTGGAGAACAAAGATGAAATAGGCAAAAAATGTAGCATCAGCTTCTATGAAAGGGCTGACTGAGTGGTGTCAAAGTGCAGGGTAAATTAGAATCAAGGGAAAAAGGGGGGAAAGAATAGTATACAAGGAGACTTTTGTGCATCTAACTACATGATGCTTAAGATTGAAATATTTGAATTTTGAGGTGGCATTCTCCTCTGAATTATCTTCAGAAGTTCATAAACTCCACATGAAACAAAAGAATGGACCAACTGAACTGGAAACCATAGTTGTGTATATTGCTGCAGGCAGTTCTGAAAACTCAACAAGGTCTTACGTTTGTCACTATACGCTGTAAATGTCTTTCATCGTTAAAGATTCTACTGCAATGGTGATGATGCTGATATAGGACATTTTGGCTCTCACAGCTTCATATCACTGCCCTTGAAAGAACTAAAAGGAGTTACAGCTCCAGTATCCCACATTCTTGTATTCTTTTCCTATGTAAATTTTGATTAAATTGGTATAGTATGTTATCGTTTTTGCAGTGTATTCTTGGTCTTATCTATGAACTTAAGAACAGTCGCATCCAATATTATGGTAAATGAAAATCTGTTTTGGTTGGGCATTGGTAGCTATCAGTGATTCGGCATTTGGTGTAATTTATTGTTGAAATTACAGATAAACTCGCAGCTGCTTCTTACCACTTATGAGCCTGTTCCCGTTTGCTCTTCCTATCCAAGTAAGAAAGCTGTTGGAACTTGCAGCATAACGGAGAATATAGAAGCAACACATTTGTGAACCCGTCCACCCAATTGTCCAAGAGCCCTAACATATCCAATATAAACCATAAGAAATGTCATTCAACACATTGTAATGTGGGATTTGGCCATTTTTCGGTAGTAAATCTATGGAAAATGGGAAGATCTCAAATTTCATGGATACATTACCTAAAAGATAAAAATGTATATGTTAAAAGATAAGATCAAAATCTTGTAATGGAAAACCTAGAACACGGAAGACAAAGTCTGTTTTTACAAAAGGTTTTTCACTATATATACTATCACTATAAATATTGCAGTAGTGAATACACTAGAAAAATAGAGAAAAAAATACAAAGATCTTCCTTGATAATCCGTTTGAAGGTAACAATGTATCCATTTCACCCCCTTCTTCTTTGTATGTTATTGTTGTGTCTCTTTGGCCCGTCCACTCTCCATTGTGCGACTCAGAACTCAAGCGAGGATCCTACACAAGATTAAAAAACCCATTAGTGGTATTAGGGTGAGGTTGACTGGAATATGCAAAATAGATACACCATTAGTGTTTGAAAAAAGAGAGAAAGTATGCACAAGGTTTTTCCCTTACGAAAAACCGAAGTAACAGAGAAGAGTGTTTCACCCGACTATCCTCTGTTCAAAGCTAACAGAGGAGATTTAAAACAAAAAAGAGAGAAAATGAGAATTACTCCCCGAGATTGTCAGAAAAAGAACATATAGCCAGTCGAAAGCCACCGCATAGGTAGCTTGAGACTATCGGGAAACTAGAAAAGGGGGACCCGACAAAGAAACCTAAAAAATGATTGGCTCTCCGACCGTCTCTCTCTTTCTCCTTCCTCACTCTCCCTGTTCTCTCCCTCTCTCATGATTTTATTCAACAACTGAAAACTACCTACAGTTTTCATCAAAACCGTAGTTTTTAGAAAACCGCTGGAAAAACCACTGGCAGTTTTCCTCGAACAATGGATTAAAAAGTTTGTTCTGCCCTCAGTCATTTTGAAAAATAACAAACTGCTACAGGACAAAATTACAAAAAGGTCAAGATATTTTTAAGTCAAAAGACGATTTTGCTACACTCGATGTTTGAGAAGATCCTTCTCACCCTCCTGATGGGGTGTCTTATTGATGGTATGGCACAAATGGGATAGGGTTTTCTCTCCATGTGGTAAATCTCTTCACTTCGCAAATTAGCTCAAGGATAGCTGCACTCAGTGTTTGAGAGCAAGGTTGAAGAGATTGTAGTTTGACCAACTTTTCAATGGATTGCACCAAGCAGTTCAGTTCTTTCTTCGTCTTTTCTTGCTTTTGTTCTAGGATATGAAGTAATGCTTGTTCGAATGATACACTATGGTAGGCGGCAAGTTGAACTTAATCGTAACTTGACATTGAGTTCGGATCTCAATTAAAGCATCAAATGATGCAAACCAAATGGTTGTTAGGCGTTCAAGATACTTCCAAACAGCAAAATACTTTAGCTAAAAACTCTATAATTTGTTTCATTCCAATGACTTAAATAGAGATTACATAGTAGTAATAAAAGGCATTAAAACAAGTTGGAAATAACACCTAGGAACTAACACTACATGGTTATCGTACAAACTAAGGGAAATGAGCCTGATTTATTAGTTAATCGGCTCATTAATGAACATAGTAATCAGCTGGTACTGGTTTGGATGACCATTTATAAAATCTTTCAATAATGCCCAACTTGTCTCTGAGTGGTTTGGACAAACACTAAGATTGCCACAAGAAGATTGACTCTCTTCTTATGAAACACTAAGTATGGTCATTGTTGAGCAAGATGAAAAAAGATCCTTCTCACCCTCCTTAGATTGGAGCAAGACGAAAGGGAGCATGAGAGTATTACACAAAAAGAGAGTCAATCTTCTTATGGCAATCTGAGTTGTGAAGATACTACGTTAATTGTCGATGAACTGGAAATTCTAGACAATCTTGAAACCAATAATATTCCCTTGAAGGAGTTGGGTTCCAATGAAGCCAATAAAGCTAAAAGTAAGCCGGTTGAGTCTCTTAGCCATGGCGTAGAACTTGGTGGCCAATATATCCTATCTAATTTTGTATCGTTCCTTCCTCTCAGCAAGTCTACTAACCAAGAACCTAAAGATTTAGACGCTCTAACCTTGGTCCGATCTAACTTCCCATAGACCCACTTGACACTTTCTATGATCCTTCTTGAATTGGGCTAATGGGTGCCAATATAAAGTAATGGCAAATTTGATTGTAGCAGGCCTACTAAGTCCAATCAAGCATCAACTCGAACTGATGTATATGAATATAGGAGAAGTTCCTCTCTCCTATGCGGATGTGGCATGTTCAACTATTTTTCTTACAGGCCTGATGAATTAATCTAGAATGAACACGTGAAAGTTTTATCATCGTAATGGAGATTGAAGCTCCAAGAGTAGCCCCATCATTTTCTGTACATAGCACCTAGGGTAGAATATTTTATAAAGGAATTTGAGACGCTAATGATTCAATGTATTGTGCAGGAGCCACAAGAATAGACTATAGCTCTTTTTCTTGCAAGACTTAATAGAACTATTGCAAATGTTGTTGAATTACAACCGTTCGTTTTCCTGGAAGATGTCATAAAATTATTAATTAAAGTAGAAAGACTCCAGAAATCGTGTAGTCCCAAGCAATCAGCTTGGCACCACTCACTATTAGGCTTTTCAAAATTCTTATAGAATCTACTCCAAGAATTCCAGGATATCATTCCTAAAGAACTACCTTCTAATCTACCACCCATTCGAATTATTGAACATCAAGTTGATTTCATTCCCAGAGCACCACTTCCAAATCGAACAGCGTACAGGACAATCCAAAGGTAACTAAGGAGTTCAAAGACAAATTGACGAATTGGTGAACAAGGGATACATCATAGAGTCCTTAAGTCCATGCGCGGACCCTCCATTACTAGTGCCAAAAAAGATGAAACTCTCAGAATGTGCATTGATAGCAGAGATGTTAACAAAATTATTATTAAATACAGGTACCCCATACCCCAGTTGGATCGGCTACATGGAATCTGATTGTTCTCCAAAATCGATTTGAGAAGTGAATGCCACCAGATAAGGATGAAGGAGGGGGACGAGTGGAAGACGACTTTCAAAACCAAGGCTAGGCTATGTGAATGACTAGTTATGTCATTCGGATTAACAAATGCCCCGAGTACCTTCATGAGACTTATGAATCAAGTTTTGCACGATTACATTGGAAAATTTGTTGTCTATTTTGGAGATATTCTAGTCTATAGCAGACTATACAAGACCATCAACAACACTAGAGTTCAGTCTTCTCCAAACTAAGGGAACAACAACTGTTTGGTAACCTTAAAAAATATCATTTTTGCTTGTCATCATATTTGACGAAGAGAAGGTAAAGGCTATTATGGATTGGTCGGTTCCCACAAAGCTTAGCGAGATCAGAAGTTTCCATGGACTCGTAGTGTTTTATCAAAGATTTTAGCACTATCATTGCCCCTATCACGGATTGCATGAAAAAGGAACATTTTTGCTGGACACCTTCAACCCAATACGATTCAAAGATATTAGGAAGAAACTGAGCTCCGCACTAGTTCTAATGCTCGCAGATTCTAACAAAGCGTTTGAGGTTGAGTGTGACGCATCTGGTGTGGGTATTGGTGTTGTCCTAACTCAAGAGGAAAAACCTATTGCATTTTTTAATGAAAAACTTAAAGGAGACGCTTTGAACTATTCAACATATGACAAGGAGTTGTGTTCTTTGATTTGTGTCCTCCAGCATTGGCAACACTATCTCCTTCCAAAAGAATTTGTAATGCATACTGATCACGCATCTCTTAGACATTTGCAGGCCCAAGAAAAGTTGAGTCACCAACATGCAAAATGAGTGGAATTCTTCGAGATGTTTCACTATACTGTTAAATACAAGAAGGGTGCCACCAACATTGTAGCTCATGCTCTTTCTAGGAGGTATACTCTGGTTTTATTGGATAGCACCAAACTTATGGGCCTTGGATTTATCAAGGAAATACACACCCAAGATCCATAACTGGCAAAATTTGTATTGCACCCCCATATGTCCGAACAAGGTTTCTACATGCATGATGGATACCTTTTTCTTTTTGGAAGAACCTGTATCCCAAAAGGATCCATTCAAAGTACTCATCAAGGTCAATGAAAATTCCTACACTAAATACCTCCCTAAGCATTATACAGTGTCACCCACTTTCAACATTAGAGACCTGACTCCTTATGTGCTAGACTCTGAAGATCAAGATGTCCTTCTCTAACTCAGCGAAAATGAAGTGGACATCAACCTAAATTCATCAACGGGAACCACTCGTCCAATTACATCAGAAATATATTAATGAGAGCATCTCTATTGGAAGTGGTTGGAATCCCGTTGTCGAATGTCTCCAAAACATCCTCACTCTCCAGGAAATACAAGACTTAAATGCTAAAAACTGTCAATTATAAAATTAATTCATGACGGTGTTTTCAAGGGTAATAAAGCATGAATTTGTCCAATACATGGGAAGCATGGAAATAGTCTACGAAAATAGGATAACACATTTAACCACCCTTAGAACCTGCATCCAGAGCTAATTGTTGCGTGGGAACTTATGTTTTGATTTATTCCTGTATGGCCAACTTTGGGGCCTTTGTCCAAGCTTACATAGACCTCTTTCTGGAATGGAGACAACATCCATTTTCTGGAGAAATCGTGTTCTCCTATCTACTTCAGTTCAGAATTATGGTGAGATAGTTTTCTTAGTTCTCTCTTATCAGTTCCATGTGTGGCTAGTGAACAAGAATTTCCCATAAACCAACTATTCATGAATAGTGTCTCAGCTCATTCAGAATCGAGAGAAGCTATTATTGAACAGGAATGCATCACCGACTATGCTAATCTCTAGTGCAATAAACTTAAAGATCAACGACGCAGAGAAGGAGATGGGGATATAATGAGTTGGGACATGATGAAAAGGATCATGTGTAAGAGATATGTTCCTGACTACTACCTTCAGTTGCAAAGCCTGCGACAAGGTGGGATCAGCGTGGAGGACTACGTCAAAGAATTCGACACCTTGATGTTGCGTTGTGAAGTACAGGAACCATGGAATCAAACTATTGCCCGATTTCTCAGTGGCCTAAAACAAGAATTAGCTGACGCTGTGGAATTGCAACCACATTCATTCGTTGAGTACAACGAGCACTTCCAATGAAATCAGGAAAGCCCGATTTACTACAGCAATGGAACCAGGCAGAATTGAAAAAGCAGTTCCTAAAAACCCTCGCACCAACCATCGAAGTCATGACATTAAATGTTATAAATGTATTGGGCATGCGATATTGCGTCTCAATGCCCCAACAAGTGAGTGATGCTGCTACACGAGTCTTCTGAATCACTAGATAGCAAGGACGAACAAACCTCTAAAGGTGTTGAGGTTGAAAGCCTGAAACTATTGAAGTCATAGATGAAGGGGAAATTCTGGTCATACGTAGGATCCTAAGCTCTCAAGCCACTCTTGAACAGGAGCAGTGCGAGAATTTATTTCATTCTCGTTCATCTCCTACTTGATCGACCATGGTAGTTTGACTGGCGAGCCATCAATGATGGCTACAGGAACACATACACATTTACAAAGGATGGAAAGAAAATAACTTTGGCCCCTTTAGCACCACAACATCTCTCTCGAACATCAACTACCAAGGAGTTGCGGGCCAAAGAAAGTTTGATACTCACCAGAAGAGTGGCTGAGCTAGCCATCACACAAGCTGGCATGGTATACTTGGTTGTAGTTAAGGGAGTGAAAACCAGCTTGCCAACGCAGGAGCATCCTCTACTCGCTAAGCTATTGAGGGAATTCACTAATGTGTTTCCTAACGAGCTTCCCGATGGTTTTCCTCTAATTCGTGGTATTGAGCATCACATTGATTTGCTACCTAGCATGGCTTTGGTATATCGCCTCAACCCCAATGAGGCTAATGAGCTGCAACACCAAATCAAAGAAATGGTTGACCAAGGCCTCGTGAAGGAATCCATGAATCTGTGTGCAGTACCTGCCCTTCTGGTACCTAAGAAAGATCGATTGTTATGAATGCATATTTACAGTCGAGCCATCAACAAAATAACTATCTAGTACCGCTATCCCAATTCTCGGTTGGACGACTTGCTGGATAAAATCAAGGGATCAAGAATTCTTTCAAAGATTGATCTTAAGAGTGGTTAGCACCATATTCGAATCAAGGAAGGAGATGAATGGAAAACGGCCTTGAAAATGAAGTTAGGGCTATTAAAATGACTCGTATGAAATGCACCTAACACCTTCATGCTACTCTTGAACCATGTGTTGCGAGAGTTTCTTGGCAAATTCCACGTTGTATATTTTGACTATAGCGGTGAAATGGATGAACATATTATCCACATTCGAAAGGTTCTAGAGGTCCTACATCATCAACTCTATGGTAACACTAAAAAGTGTCAGTTTTACCAATCACAGGTGCAGTTCTTGGACTTCACCATCTCTAGGCAAGGAGTTGAGGCTAATCCTGAAAAAGTGAAAGTCATCAAAGACTGGCCAGACCCAACCAACATTGCCGAGGTACACTGTTTTCATGGGTTGGTCTCGTTCTATAGAAGATTCATCAGGAATTGCAACAGTATTACAGAACATTAACTTATTGCAGCCTTGTTGATGCAGGGCATACAAGGATTGCAGGGGACTAAAGAATTCATGAAATCGACCATGAACCTCTTGAGCATCTTCAGGGTGAAGGCAAACTGAATAGAAGATACGACAAATGGTTAGAATTCCTAGAATCCTTTTCCTAAACCATTTGGTACAAAAAAGGAAATCTAACATAGTGGCTGAATAGAAGATATTCACTGATCACTGTTCTTGAAGCCCGTATGATGGGATTGGATGTCCTAAAAGAACAATATGCAGGAGTCCTAGACTTTCCACCCCTCGGTTCGGTTGGCTAGAAAAGAGAGTTGGATGGATTCTACTAGAATGATGGATACCTTTTTCGACGAGAGAAGCTTTGCATTCCGAGAGGATCATATCGAGAACTCTTTACTTGAGAAACTCACGGTGGTGGGTTAGCGGGACATTTTGGGGAAAGAAAAACACTAGAGTTGCTTAGAGAACATTTTTACTGGCTGAAAATGAATCGTGATGTTCATAGGATTGTTAAAAGATGTGTTACCTGAAAATTGGCTAAAGGTAGAGAGACAGACCTAGGACTCTACATACATGCCTTTGCCGATTCCTACCAAGCCTTGAGATGACGTTAGCCTGAATTTCATTGTGGGCCTTCTTAGAATGAACATGGGACAAGATTCTATCCTAGTTGTAGCAGATAGGTTTTCTAAAATATCACATTTTTCCCCTGTCATAAGACTGATGATGCGGTTCATGTTAAACATCTTTTTTCAGAGAAGTTGTAGAACTCCATGGATTTCCCAAAAAACTCTTGTCTAACCACGATGCTAAGTTTACGAGTTATTTCTAGAAAACTCTATGAAAGTGGCTTGGAACCAAACTCCTCTTCAGCATGACATGCCACCCTCAAACTAAAGTGGTGAATCACACTCTAACCACTCTTCTGTGAGCTTTTATCTTCAATAATCTGCGAACTTGGTACCGTTCTAACTTTTAAATAGTTTATGAGGTTAATGCCATAAACCCTTAGACTTGGTACCCATACGCGAGCACGATGAAGCAGATTCTACGGGAGTAAGTCGAGTTGAATCCATCAAAGCTTTACACCAACAAGTAAAGCAATAGATTGAGAAACAAATTGCAGCTTATTCCAAACAAGCAAATAAAAGGCGTAAATCCATTGTCTTTGCCCCTGGGGACCTTGTTTGGATACATTTCAGCAAAGTCACGTTCCCGAACAAGCGCCAATCTAAACTCATGCCCCGAGCCGATGGCATATTTAAGATTTTGGAGAAGATAAATGACAATGCTTATAAGATAGATCTACCAGAGGGGTTCAATGTTTCTAATTCTTTCAACGTCAAGGATCTTATTCCTTAAAAGGAAGACATCAAGAATCCATATTTAAGGATAAATCCTCACCAACCCAAGGAGGATGATGATGGACTAGGCAATGATGATCTAACCTGGTCATAAGGACTCACAGAATGCTATCAGGGACATCTTACTCATCGTGCCTGAACTGGAACAACAACCCAACCATGTTCGAACTGAAAACATTGTTGGGTGAATGGAGCAAATCATGACTTCACCAAACTCAAGGTTGTTTGTTTAGTCCTACAGGAGGTCACTCAAGAGTAAAGGCACATTTAAGCCATCTAAGAGATTCTCAACATCTTTTAAAATCACCAGGTCTAGTTGACTCATTTTGGGGATAGACAATTTGAATTTAACTTTCATTTAGTGACCTTAGCAATTACCAAAACAACAATTATAACAAGCTTATAGATGACTGATCCTATATCAACATTTTATTAGGTGATTGTCGATTTTATAGGAGAGTCTTTATAACAAGTTAATATGCCTTAAACCTAGCTTAGGGGGTTGTAATCAATTTAAATAGGACCAGGTCTAAGGAATTTTCATTCCATTGTTTTCCAGCATTTGCTTGAAATCTCTCACTTATCCATAACCGGCCATGGTGAGTGAGCCTATTTTTATCACTGTAATGAGTCATATCCATTGTGTGGCAGACCGTGTGTGTGTAAGGAAATCATTATGCATGCATGAATCCTCTCAACTCAAGTTTCACATCACCACCATTAAATTTTCTCCCAGCCTATTATAAAAAGACATCTTATAACCTGGACCAATGGCAGCAATGGTATCTACGATAGCTTGAAAATGAAAGGAATTTGCTCCATTAAATAGAATGCATGCATCATAAAACCATCTCCCCACTATAAGGTGTCATGCAATTGCTCTAAAGTTATAGCAAGACGAACTCTACATTGAGCACCAGGTGTAGTACTAGAAGTAAAAAATGACTCCATGCCATAATAAGATTTTCCGCTATTCCTTACTCTTCCACCACTTGCATTGGTAGCAGACAACTTTAATTGTCTATTTGATTGGCTAAGCTACTAGGTGATGTGGATATTAAGGCTGAAAAAAAGAAAACTAAAAATGCCCCAGAATCAAGCTTTAATCAGCTCACATATCAAGAACGGTCATGTATTGTAATGTTCAGAACATAATCCATCCAAGTTGAACCCTGAGACCATAACACAATTCTAAGTCCAGGACAAGTCAAGCAGTGGCAGATCCAAGCATGGAAGATTTCATAAATGGTCCGGTTGACCATTAAATCGGGCTCATTTCCCTTATCTTGCAACATAACCATGTAGTATTTTAGAAATGAATTGAATTGCAGTTTTGTTTGGACGCAATTTGCTGTGTGGAAGTGTCTTTCTTCCGATTATCTCATCTCAACTCGTCTGGCTTGGGTTGAGTAGCGATTACCAGGTTCATTGTCTTTATCAGTTATGGCTATAGTAGAAGGGCATTGAACTTAGTAGAAGGGCTCAAGTCAAAGGCAGTCTCGTCACGCTCAACAAGCACGAAATGTTGGTCATTGAAACTCTGAAGTTGCAAGCTAAACCTTATCATGAACAGTGAGAGAACCGATTCCGCACCCGCAGTACTATAAAGAACAAGGTTTTAATGTCATCGTAGACAGCGGGAGCTGCATGAATGTGTCTTCAACTGAGCTCTGTGAAAACTTAAATTGATTGTGTTGGATCATCCTCATCCGTACAAGATTCATTGGCTAAACAATGAAGAGGGGTTTGACATCACCAAGCAGGTTAGCATTCCCCTCTCCATTGGGAAGAACTATTGAGATGAAGTCTATGTGATGTAGTTCCCATTGAAGGGGGTCACTTACAACTCGGGTAGCCATGGCAGTTCGACCGAAGGACCACATTTGATGGGTTTCACAATACCTATTCTATCATGAAAGATGGAAAGAAAATCAGTCTCATATCACTCAGTCCAGAGCAGAACGAAGAGGAGCCCGAGAACACTAGTCAGAATTCTAGGCCAAATCCTGTTGTTCTTGAGCAAGAAAAGAAGGACGACCTCGTTTCTCTCAGTCTGGAACAAAATTCCAGGAAAGAGAGCTGCAGACCAGAAGAGACTCAATCTTCTTGCTTCAATCTAAGTGACAAAATTGCTGCATTGAATCTGACAGATGAGAAATTGGATACTATCACTAATCCTGAAACTTGTGACACCCTCCTTAAGGAGATGGATTCGAACCTAGCCGTCAAAAATGAAGGTGAGCAAAACAATGCAGAATTTTACCTCTTGTTTCGTAGTAAGCCGTCTGAGTTTCATTTCAATGATGAGGTTCATCAAAGCAAAGACCCTCATGATAAGCAAGCAATCCAAGTAGGTTTTCTGCGACTAAAGCTGAAGAATCTAAGACTACTACGTTGCACCGAATGATTGTGTGACAAGAGTGAGTGTGTTATGGAGTTTTGCTTGTTGCATGTGGTAAATGATATATTTGAAGTACATGCTGCAACTCTTTGTCCACAACTGAAGATGCGCTTGTTTATTCTTGACCTTAACCAAGAGGGAAAGTTCATGGCATAGTTGGCCACAAAACACATTGTTTTGCAGGATACGATATTTTTAATTATACTATGTCATGTCTCTGCACTTGATATTGTTGCAGGACTAATGAATTCTCTCACGATGAATTTATCATCGTAATGGAGATTGAAGCTCCAAGAGTTGCCCCACCATTTTTGGTACATAGTACCTAGAGTAGAATAATTTTACTTCTTGAGTCATAGTTTCCTCCAGTGTAGCCACAGTAGATATTTGTTTTTATTGTATCTTTTGGTAGTTAAGTTTAGTAGGCTCGAGTCATATAAGTGTCTTAGTAAGAAAATTTTGTAACAAACAGTGGAGAGAACTCTTTGCAAGCAGTTGATCGGAGATCTCCTTGGCTTAGAAATTCAAGATCACCAACTACTGGATTCGAGGACAAATCATTACCAACCCCGAGAGTATGATGCAGACATCAAGATTGAAAAATAGAAAATGAAAATGCTCTGGAATCAAGCTTTAATCAGCTCACATCTCAAGAACAAGATATGTATATTTAGGACATGTATATATACATATCTAGGAATTATTGTAATGTTGAGAATATAATCCTTCCAAGTCGAACCCCAAGACCAGTAACACAATTGTAAGTCTAGGACAAGTCAAGCAGTGGCAGATGCAACCCAGGAAGATTTCATAAATGGTTGTCCAAACCTACCAATTGATTACTATGCTCATTAATGAGCCGATTGACCATTAAATCAGGCTCATCAAAACTCGTCCAAACCCAAGCCATTGGAATGAAACGAATTGCAGTTCTGTTGGGATGCATATTGTAGTGTAGAAGTATCTTTGTTCCCCTTATCTCATTTAAACTCGTCTAGCTTGGGTTTAGAGGCGATTACCAAATTCATTGTCCTTATCAGTTCCGGCTATGGTGGAAAATTCCTGGATTGCTAGAAATCATTGCAACCAGAATGCCTAACAACCGTTTGGTTCACATAAGGAGCGTTGTTCCAGCATAAATACCCATGTTTCTTAATGAAATGACTTTTAGCTGTATTGCATCAATGGAAGTTGCGAATTTCTTCTTCTCTTATCTTGTCCTTCAAGTTCAGTGGTGAGTCCTGGCCTCCTGGCTTCTTCTATGGAGCAACTGGACGTACCACAGGATGAGATCCTCGATAAGTGCCCTGGGGTATTTGGTAGACCCCAACATATTAGACAGTCTTGAGATAATTAGGGTTGGGTAGTATTAGTTGTTCGAAAGGACAAAATGATGCAAACCAAACGGTTGTTAGGCATTCTGGTTGTAATGGTTTCTTACCTTCCTGGAATTCTCTGCAACAACCGGGACTGACAATAAGGTTGGTAAATTGGAGTAGGATGAAACAGGAACAACAGGTGAGAGGAGAGGTGAAAGTAAGAGCAAACAATTAGCATCCTTGCACTCCAACAGCACAAACACACCACAAGGTAATTGATAAGCAAATGAAACTCAAATTTCACTTGGTAGAGCAACAAAAGGTGCCTTACCGATCTGGTGATTGTGATTTTATTAGCTGGAAACGGGCCTCTTCAATTGTCCAATGAAAGAGAAGGCAAGAATTAATGCTTCCACCCAATCAACCTGTAAACAAAATATTGTATTAATTGCCCAGACTAACAGATAAGTTGCCGCCCAGTTAGCCAATAGATGAAAACTAGTTGTTAGGTAATTGACTCAAGGTGGCGTGAGATGCCATATCCAAAACTAGTTGATGGAATGAGATGCCACTTGCCAGGATCTCCATCTGGGTATAAGGTGGCGTGAGTAATGGCTGGGATGTGCGCTTCCTCTTGACATGAGTCCCAAGAACAGGTAACAGGCTAGTTCATTCAATGTGGTTGTGTTGTTCATGGCCGGAGTTATACTTGCTTGTATTCAGTTCCAAGTTGCTCCCTTCTTTGTCCTCATTGATGCCCACATCATTTCCTTTAGGTGAAGAAAAGATTCATTCTCGAATCTAAGTCTCTTAAGTAGTTGTATAAAAGATTTGGAGCACTTAAGAAGCTGGTGATAGTGTTGGTGCTAGTTTTTAAACTAGTCCAACCAATTCCTATATACTTTCCTTCAGCCTCTAAGATCCCACAGTTTCCTGCTTCTTGATCGTCATTTTTTCGTGGTAGAGACAAGCTATATGATATTAGGGAGCTGACTTACTGACTTAATTCAAAATTTTCTTCGATACAAATGATGGCTGTGAGGATTCCAGATTATAAAGAAAGATTTTGCCAGATAGTATTTCTTTGTCTTGAGATTGCAATCTGATCATTAACTTGATGTTCCTTGCTTGTTTTCTCAAAAGGCAAAGGGATAAGCAAAGGTTGTAACTGTTCTTCAGACATTGTTACTGTAGTAAGTTTGTCAAACCAAGGACCATCTACGGTACAATTCTGAGTAGCTGAGATCAGGTCGGATGTGTGTCACTCCCCTTCATTGGAAACATATTGTCTTGTTTCCATGGTCGGCTTGATGTCCACTACTGTAGAATCTTTGGAGTTTGGTTGCCTGATTGACAGCAACCTCACCACTAAGTATGTCTAGACCTTGTTTTGGGTTTGCATCAAGATTTTCAAAGGAGCTTCAAACCTTCCTAAATTCAGCAGAGTGTTCACCGGTATCCTTGAGCCCGTTTATAGGTTCTTTAGTGCTTTGTTTGTAGACATATGGACAATTGATGCATTGGTGTCCATATCCAAAACAAATGTAATGTTTGGGGGATTGACTACAGGTGTACATCTTCATGCTTTCTTTTGATGGGACGAATACTAGCAGTTACACGGTTCTTCAACATCCTGTAAAGAACTTCAGATATCTCTTGTAATTGCTTTGGCATCTATTCTTGTCGTTGGTTAATTCTATTCTAATGGTGTTTTCAAGGGACAACCCTTCACCTTCCAATGGATTAAGAGAATCCAGAAGTTAATGGACACCCAATGCATTAGAGGTAGGCATGATTGTAGGACTAGGATTGGAATGGTACCACAGGTTTAGGTTGTGATAATGGGCAAGAATTGTAAAGCAAGACATTTTAGTAGTGCTACGTTTGAGAATAGCATCTTCATTTAATTGAACGTGTAGTAAAGCTGACATGTTGTCTCTTTGTTGGGGTTGTGGATGGTCTGTTAGATTAGTGAGGCCAAGAGCTTAGGAGTTTTAGCTTGGTGACGGTGATGAAATCATATATGTCTATGCTAGAAGATGCTAATAAACTCGGTCGGTTGAGTCTGCATAAATTGCACCACATAACTAAAAGAACTCCAGATATGTGAGTAGAAATGCTAGAAGGTGAAAGGTGTGTTAGGAAACGTGAATGGGTGAGGTATCAGGCAATTAAATGGGTCCCCAAAAATCTAATTGTGGGTATCTTAGTTATCGATGGGGGTTGTGTAGGCACTCATGTGATCAGGAAGATAAAAAGGTTATGTTACTTCAACTCTTAGGGAAAGTAAAATAAAAAAGAGTTGCTATTGTATCCGCGTTGATTGGGGTGTGTCAACTGATCCACAAACTATAAGAGCAGCTTGAGGTGATAGGCATGTCTCGCCCGCCCGAGGTCATGAGCCACATGTCCCTTCCTTTTCTGAAACTCATCACCTTTTGCCACATAACCTCATGCATTTTGCTAACATCAACAATATGAATAACCAATCTAAAATATTTTATTTCTTTGTCATATAATTATTTTGACGAAATGGGAAATGAGAAGCACGAAACAAGAAGAATATAGAACAGCTCCACTTCTTTGGGGGAGGAGAATATAACTACTTTTCAAGTAAATTAAAATTCACCTATTTGAAGCACGGATAGACGCAGAGAATCTGGACAGCAAGAGAAAAATAGACTCCAAATGATTCCTAACACATTTTCTCTCAGTTAAATAAATCAACAAGTACATAAAGAACACTCCAAAAGAGAATCAGGGGAACATTGTACAATCATAGCTAGTATTTGTGTCACCATTTTCAGGAAAATTTGTTTGCATACATATATACGCACACACACATACATGCATAGGGGTCAAACCTAGCTACACTGCGTCGGAACAAAGGTAGCTGAACTCAACTCATCTGAAAGTGCTCCACTTGAGCTTGAGCTTAAGCTCCACTCAATATATTCAAATAGCTTGGGCTTCACTTGATTAAGCTCAACTCAGATAATATACTTTCAGCCTGGGTGAAACTCATTTTCAAAGTTTGAACCCCTTTAGCCATAAAATTATATTTCAACACCATGTGGTCCTTTCGACCTTACCTCATGTGTACGCACATAATAACCAATAAGATTGAAAAAAAAATGATAGGAATGCAACAGCATGCAGGGAAAAGCTGGGCATGAAGAGGACATCGAAGATAAATCCCACTCGAATGGTTGTCGTGTCCAGAGTCAAGAGTCGGCTGAAGGACCCATGACCAATCTAGGGATAGGGCTCAGCATTTTCAGATTTACTAGATGTTTTTTGATGCTTAAGTAGACACATTAAAATTTGTATTGCAGTCTAGGTTTCCTATTTTGAGTATTAAAACATACTTATTTCACCTTTTGTTTTATTGGTTAAGTGGAAAGTGGGTTGTCTAGTCATGATTATAGTGCAGAGAGCAGTATCTATTCATGTCTATTTGATTGGCTAAGCTGGGAGGCCTGTTTCCAGCATAAATACCCATGTTTCTGAATGGAAATCACTTTGGACTTGATTGTGTCAAAAAAAGTTGCGAATTTCTTCTCCTATCAGGGCCTTCAAGGTTCAGTGGTGAGTCCTATCTTCCTCTCCTTATTCACAGCCCTTGTTGTGAAGGATTTGAAGCTGGTTATGTTGAGCCACGCAAGGAAATGGTACCAGACCATGGCTTGATAGATCCAATGACTAGATCCAGATCATGAAGATTTATGCACCCAATCCAGGAGCAAGGTTTGGATCATAGACCCTAGAAGTAACTAGCCGACAAGCTCCATTTTGCATTAAAGGGGGTTTAGCTGGAATTAACTCCCACCAATTGGTTAGCGGAACTGTATTTTGCTTAGGAAATCACAGTAGAGTTAAGTGTGAGTTAGCTAGAGCTTATCAACAGGAGATGCTCTATTAATGTAGTGTGCATTTACTAGGTAATCATATGCTTTCAGAATCTACGAGTATTAGTGGTTGTGCCAACATAGAGGCCTATTCTAAGCTTATTTATATCAAGGTGAAATGAAAAAACATTTCTATGGCTATTTCTTCTCTGCTATTTCTGCAAGAGTCTGAACTTATTTATCTCAGCTTGTGTGACTGAGTTAGTGACGAGCAATTCACACTAAAGCCTCTTACCAATCAGACCTTTTTCTGATTGTGGCAAGTCCTTATCTCTCTTCCCTGCAATATCTTGTCAACGTCAGCTGGAAGCACATCATTGGTGCTTTCATTGAGATCGAATCACTCTGCAACAAAAGTATTCTACCATCTGCCCATACTCTATCCCTTCTTCTCTCGACCACAAGCAATGAACCACTGAACCTACCACCCTGTTTCTTTTTTTCTTCATTTTGACTAAATCGTGCCCATCCCCCACCTCCTCTACTTCCTTATTGTCGACTAAGCACTCGCCACCATGGCTGAAGAAAAATCGATTCCCCCTTCAATCCCTCGGGTCCTGATGCATTCTTGTTCAGCAATAGCTTCTCTCAATTCTAAATGAGCCGAGACACTATTCACGAACAGTTGGTTTACGGGAAATTGTTGTTCACTCACCATAGATTTAACTGATAAGAGAGGACTAAAAAAACTATGTCGCCACTAATTCTGAACTGAATTAGATAACCGAACACAATTTCGCCAGAAAATAAATGTTGTCCCCTTCATTCCACTAAGAGGTCTATTTAAGCTTGGACAACGGCCCCAAAGTTGGCCGTATAGGAATAAATCAAAACACAAGTTCCCATGCAACAATTAGCTCTGAATGCAGGTTCTAGGGGTGGTTAAATGCATTATCCTATTTTTCCAAGCATTGAGAATGCAAAAACTAATTTTCTAGACTATTTCCATGTTTCCCATGTGTTGGACTATTTCATGCCTTAATTACCCTAGAAAACACCATCATGAATTAATTCTATGGTTGACAGTTTTCACCATTTAAGTCTTGTGGTTCCTGGAGACTGAGGATGTTTTTGAGACTTTCGGCAATAGGATTCCAACCACTTCCAATGGAGATGCTCTCATTAACATATTTCTGAACTAATTAGATGAATTGAGAATTTGTCTCGTCATGGACCTTGTGTGTGGCCGAGTCGGCCTTGTTGATGAATTTGGACTGATGTCCACATTATTCTCACTGGGCCGGAGAAGGACATCCTGATCTTCAGAGTCTGGCACATAAGGAATCAGGTCTCTAATGTTGAAAGTGGGTGACACTGTATAACGCTTAGGGAGGTCAATAGTGTAGACATTTTCATTGACCTTGACGAGTACTTTGAAAGGACCATCTACTCTTGGCTTTAATTTTGGAAGATCTTTGTTGAGGAAACCGTCCTTTGGGGGGTGTATCCATACCAAATCCCCTGGCTGAAACTGAATGGGCTTCTTCTGCTTGTTGTTAGCCTCTGCATATTTTGTTGAGTTGACTTCTAACTTCTTCTTGATATCTTCATAAAACTTTTGAACATCTTTAGCACATTACTTTCCCTTCAAGTCTTCTGAATGACCTGTATTGAGTATGAACATATCTAAAGGAGTGAGAGGGTTGTACCCATATTTGAGGGTGGCAAACAATGTTGAACATGAGCTTTGTTCCCAATCTATTCCATAATGTCCTCCAAAAGTGACTCAGAAACTTGGAATCTCGATCGGAGACGATGGATCATGGGATCCCATGCAACCTCACAATTTCGTAAAAGAATAACTCAGCAATGTGTGAAGCATCATCTGTTTTATGACAGGAGATAAAATAAGCCATCCATGAGAAACGATTGACAATAACAAAAACAGAATCCTTCCCTTGATTGGTGCGGGGTAAACCAAGAACAAAATCCATGCTAAGTGCTTCCCAAGGATGATTTAGGACTGGTAGAAGCCGATATAACCCCTGGTTGGCGTGTTTGGCACGCTTGGCCTTTTTGCAAAGAATGCAACGTTTCAGGATGCGGTGGACATGTCTCCTCATTTCTAGCCAGTAGAAGTATTCTTTGAGGATCTCCAACATTTTCTGCTCTCCAAAGTCGTCGGCAAGTCCTCCATCACATGCTTCTTTCATCAAAAGTTCTTGTATGGATCCTTTTGGGATACAGATTCTTCCAAAACAAAAAAGGTATCCATCGTGCACGTAGAAACCTTGTTTGGACTTCTGGCGGTGCGATGCAAATTTCGCCAATTGTGGGTCTTGGGTGTACATTTCCTTGATAAATCCAAGGCCCATAAGTTTGGTGCTAGCCATTAAAACCAGAGTATACCTCCAGGAAAGAGCATCAGTTATAATGTTGGTGGCGCCCTTATTGTATTTAATAGTATAGGAAACATCTTTAAGAATTCCACCATTTTGCATGTCGACGACTCAACTTTCCTTGGGCCTGCAAATGTATAAGAGATGCGTGATCAAAATGCATTACAAACTCTTTTGGAAGGAGATAGTGTTGCCAATGCTGGAGGACACGAATCAAAGAATACATCTCCATGTCATATGATGAATAGTTCAAAGCGGCTCCTTTAAGTTTTTCATTAAAAAATACAATAGGTTTTTCCTCTTTAGTTAGGATAACACTAATACCCACACCAGATGCATCACACTCAACCTCAAAGGCTTTGTTAGAATCTGGGAACATTAGAACTGGTGCGAAGCTCAGTTTCTTCTTAATATCTTCGAATCGTACTGGGCTGAAGGTGTCCAGCAAAAATGTTCCTTTTTCATGCAATCCGTGATGGAAGCCATGATAGTGCTAAAATCTTTGATAAAAGGATGTGAGTCCATGAAAACTTATGATCTTGCTAAGCTTTGTGGGAACCGGCCAATCCATAATAGCCTTTACCTTCTCTTCGTCAAATTTGATGTTGTGCTGAGATACTACATACCGAAGGAAGATGACTTGTTATTGGCAGAAATGACGTTTCTTAAGGTTGCCAAACAGTTGGTGTTCCCTTAATTTGGAGAAGAGAGAACAAAAGTGTTGTTCTTGGTCTTGAATAGTCTTGCTATAGACTAGAATATTGCCAAAGTATATAACAACAAAGTTTCCAACGTAAGCGTGCAAAACCTGATTCATAAGTCTCATGAAGGTGCTTGGGGCATTTCTTAGTCTAGAAGGCATAACTAGCCATTCATATCGCCCAACCTTGGTTTTGAAAGTCGTCTTCCATTCATCCCCTCCTTCATCCTTATCTAGTGGTATCTGCTTCTCAAATCGATTTTGGAGAACAATCGGGCTCCATGTATATAGCTCATCCAATTGGGGTATGGGGTACTTGTATTTAATAATAATTTTGTTAACAGTTCTGCTATGAATGCACATTCTGAGAATTCCGTCTTTTTTTGGCACCAGTAATGCAGGGACCACGCATGGACTTAAGGACTCTATGATATATCCCTTGGTCATCAATTCGTCAATTAATCTTTGATGCTCTTTAGTTACCTCTAGATTGCTCCTGTACGTTGGCCGATTTGGATGTGGTGCTCTGGGCATGAAATCAACTTGAATTTCAATGCCTCGATGGGTGGTAGCCCAGAAGGTAGTTCTTAAGGAAAGATATCATGGAATTCTTGGGAGTAGAATGTATATGAATTCTTAAAAGCCTAATAGTGACGGGTTGGGGATTCCTTTGGGTATAGAACAAAGAAAAGATGATGCTTGGTTATGGAATGCAAAGCTGAATGCTTTGAGATTAAAATGTTTTCTTTTGGATTTGTAGGTTTAGGAAGAGGGCTTTGAAGAAGTTGTATTGGGTTGAGAGGTACAAGGGTGATTTTCTTCCGATCCTTAGTGAAAGGTAACCATCATGAAGGACTCGTCTATCGAAATGCCAAGGATGTCCTAGTAACAGGTGCTGGCTTCTATGGTAATGATATCACAAAGAACAGTATACTGGTATTTTTTCTCTATAGAGAATGGGATTTACACTTGTTGGGTTACTTGGAGCTCTCCAGTATTGTTCAACTGCGGCTTGTTTACCAGTTCTAGAGAAGCAGCATAAGTACAATTTCCACCATCTATAATGAGAGAGCATACCTTACATTTTATTGTACACTGAGTATGGAAGTTCAAGTCCCTTTGATCAATGTTATCAAATACACCCTTTAGGATAATGATATTTTTGTTAGGGCATTGAGAGGCAATATGGCCCCTGCCCAAACACTTAAAGCATTTGATGTCTCTGAAGCAAGCAGTTGAAGAGCCGTGAGGAACAGATTTTCCCTTTTCATCAGGTAGTGCAGCACTTTGTATGCTTTTGTTGGTTTCTTTTATAGAGCCAGATTTCATAGGCATAGAGTTGTTCTTGAGACTAGACTATTTCTTTTGTCTTTTCACTTTAATTGATAATTTTATGGCATAGAGTTGCTCTTGTGGCTCATGCACATATAATTCTTGTTTGTTATTCTGGAACAAATTGTTTTGCCATTAGGCGTTTCATCAACCCCCAGCTTCGAATTTCTTCCTCCCCATCCCTCATTCATTGGTCCTTTAGATTCTACCACCAAATGTTAACATAATCTGTAAATTCTAGGTTGGAAGACGACATTTAGTTTCCTCGGAGTAGTTAAAATATTCAAATATTTTATCCACCCGCTGAACCCATTCTCAGAATTCTTCTGGGGAGCTCATCCCTTGAATTGCGGGATTTGAATTTTGGGGTAGTATTCATTTTCATCCCTACAGTTCATGGTGTGGGATCTGGAGGGAGGTGCCATGACTTCTTCCTCGTGTTCTTGGTCATCTGAATGTGAATGAGAGACTCCTGAGGTGGGACGGAGAGGAGTAGCTTGTGATGGACTCAATCGTTCCATGGCCCTAACCAGAAATTGGAGTTGGCCCAACATTTCTTCTTGTCGTCTTTCTAATGCTACAATTCTAGCTTGGTCAAAAGACATGCCTCTTGGGATGTTGAGAGCTTCTTCACTAGAATTTTGACTGGGGGTGTTTTGGTGGTTTGCCATGGTTTGAGAGATAAGAGTTAGGAAGAGCATCTTAATGAAAGCACCAATGATGCATTCCTGTTCAGCAATAGCTTCTCTCGATTCTAAATGAGTTGAGACGACACTATTTACGAATAGTTGGTTTCTGGGGAATTCTTGTTCACTCGCCATAAATTGAACTGATAAGAGAGAACTAAGAAAACTATGTCACCACTAATTCTGAACTGAATTAGACAAGACAACACAATTTCGCTAGAAAATGGATGTTGTCTCCTTCATTCTACTAAGAAGTTTATTTAAGCTTAGACAAGGGCCCTAAAGCTGGTCATACAGGAATAAATCAAAACACAAGTTCCCACACCACACCTAGCTCTTGATGCAGGTTCCAAGGGTGGTTAAATGCATTATCCTATTTTTCCAGGCGTTCAGAACACAAAAACTGATTTCCTAGACTATTTCCATGTTTCCCATCGATTGTTTCAAGTCCAAACCACACATTTTTAAGTCTTGTGGTTCCAGGAGAGTGAGGACATTTTTGAGACTTTCGGCAGCAGGATTCCAACCACTTCCAATGGAGATACTCTCATCAACATATTTATGAACTAATTGGACGAATTGAGAATTTTGTCTGGTCATAGACCTTGTGTGTGGCCGAGTGGGCCCTGTTGGTGAATTTGGACTGATGTCTACATCAGTCGGTGAACTCCAAAGCAGCCAAGTGACATTTTCTTTCTTCGAAGTATTGACACAAAGCAAAGAGAAAACACCGAAGGAAAGCACAGAGAAAATCACGATCGCTTATCTTGAAAAACACAAAAAATATCTTTAACATAGCACATTTATAACAAATGAAATGAAATGTCAAACCCTACAAGAGATTGCGGATTAAAAAACAAAAAATAAAGAAGAAAACACTTCTTGATGGAGGGCATGCATTCCAATCAACCACGAGAGAGAGAGAGAGAAAGAGGGAGGGGAGGGGGTTACAAACTGCGAGAGTGAGATTGAAGATGAAAGGGGTTAAGAGACCGTGAGAGCAAGAGAGAGAGGGATTGGAGGAATGTGCATAAGAGAGAGATTTATAGGTCATACGAGTCTTAAAACTTTTTTTCAAGACCCGATATATCATTGATGGTTTTTGGTTCTAGACTATTGATCTGAAAAATAAACTCTCTAACAATACAACAAAAGTGGGCCATTGTATGGTGCAGGCCACGTATCATTCGTCCACAACAGGCTAGGCTTTGGTTCATCCACAAGAAATGTATCATCCAATGTATGCTCGAGAAAACCCTACCGATTATTGTTTGCACATCACAATAACCAAATCATGCACGAAACCTAAGCTCCATTCATGGTCAATATATATACTTTCTTTAGTTGTAGTGCAAACAACTTATAATTGAAACCAGCTGTTTGAACCACCGGCTACAGTTCCCTTATGGTTTTTATTCCACGAAGGGAGGAATCCTAACTGAACCAGGGACCCCTTCCGTTTAGATAAAGGTTTTGTATAGGTCCCTGCTTGTGATTTTATTTATGGTTGGTTTAGGGACTCATCCGATTTTGGTTCAAACCGTAGAAACCTAAAAAAACATTTCAACTGTTTAATTTACTATGGTACTTGTTACCTTAATTGTCCCTCACCGCATCTAGAGTTGAACAATTCCAAATTAGTCGAAGCTGAAAAGGCCATATGACTTCATGTTTGCGGTTTTCACATATTATTTGGTATTAAATTATTTGCTTTAGAATGCAGATTTTTGTAACCATTTTGAGATGTAAGCACTATAAATTCGTTGAACAACACACACATAAGTTATAGAAGTGGTTTAAGATGTTCCTCAAGCTTGATTAATAGTTGAAATTCTTTGGGCACTAGTATCTACCAGCATATGTGTACAAATCTCAAGTAACCAAACAGAAAAATGGATGATTGAGATTGAAAAGCAAAAAATACACATATACCTTTTATAAATGACAATTTAAAAATATTATTTTGCTTCTCTTTTGAATTTTAACTACTTATCTCTTTGATCGGGTAGTTGATATTTATATGGATATGATGCTTGTATATATACACATCTCATACGCAATTATATTGCCGTACCTTGCATGATCATGCTCCTTTCTAGAAACCAAGCATGGCTTATTTCATTGCTTTCCTTACTTAAAGCATACTATGACCTCTTTTTCTTGTGAGAGTCATGTGCATAGGGTTTTAGGTATGTTGCTTGCTTGGATTCATGTTGGATCTCAATAAATACTATAGCTGGTAGCATTGGGGATGTTTGGTTTGTCATTAATTAGATTCCTTCAAAAACCTATTCATGTGCAATGAAGTCGCAAAACAAACACACTTTCTGAAGTTGGGTCCAAAAATGTAGGCTGGAAATAAATATATAGGGAACAAACCCCTAGGATCACACATGCTGAAATCGTTAATCATTACGCATAATCATATTTGAATCAATCATGGAAGTATTAGCTAGTGTTTGAGATCTTTCAAGCCTATAGGCACCATGTTAAGAAAGAGGAATCTCTTTAACCTCTAATAGCAATGGGATCTCTACCAAAAAAATCTCCAAGTATCACTTCAGGACACCATCACCCCTGTATTCATATTAACCGAGGTTATGTAGCTTTCAATTCCAACCCTATTATAACATCCGGAAATTGCCCTTAATGGCGTATGCATATTGGATCTCATACCACATCTGAAACCTAAGTTATGTCGCTTTATAAGTCTATTAATTAGACTGCATATAACACATAACTTGTACAATATATACATTAGACCAGATTATTGAATAAATTGAACAATCTCTCACTTGAGCCAACAATTACACCACTACATGGTTATATATCACAAAATTACGCACTCATAACAATCTATAACAACCATTTCAAATAATCTGGTCCATCAAACATAAAATATAGGACCAAAGTGATCTTTACCATAATTATCATGACTATGATCACATATATCAATATGCTTAACAACATAGATCAGGTATGGGCATGCAGCATAAAGATTACATGTAATATGATTTCTAATATGCCTATTTCAGACCGGTCCTACTCTAAACTTTAGTGAGATTAGAACTTCAATTCAGAATACAAAAACATAAACTTTATTTTATAAAGGACGTGTATAGTAACATCAACAACCAAATGACAACAAGGTATTAACTCCCACTAAATTGGCAGATCATCACATGACATAACATCAATATAAGCAACAAGCACATTGTGTACAAACTTTTGGTTTTGTGGAACCTTAATTCACGATGCAATCTACTTCAAAAGAAGGAGAGAAACATAAACTAAGTTCTAAGGAAAGTTACCTCTGAATGCTCCTTATACAATGTGGGCCATTCTTGGTTCTTTTCATCGAAGATCTTCTTACTCTGCCAAGTTGATCTCCCATGCAACCAAATTGCTTGCTTAGATAAACTAAATTATTTACACACTAGATAAAAGATGAGCACCAAAGAGACCTAGCTTGTTGCCTTTTTGAGGTAGATATAGTATGACCAGGTCTACTATAGTCTTCATTTGGTACTAATGTTAAAATCGGCTTCAATATGTCGGGTAAGAGGATGTGACTTGGCTTAAGTAGGTTGTGTTAGTTGAGAGTTTCAGATAGACTGATTTAATGGGCCCTGTTTAGAACCTAAACAAAGACTTAAAGTAAGGCGGTTTGTCCTACTAGTTTGATTAAGGATCAAGGGCTAGATAGGTTATTTTGGGTGAGACAACGAGGTCAGCCCGTATATACAAATGCAGTCGATGTGGTTCCAATTTTTAAGTGAAATAAGAGTGCTTTGCAGATTATGTCCAATATGTAGATGCTAATTTTAATGTAACTAACATGCAATGATCTAAAGTCCTAAAACAAAGCTAATTAATATGTCTAACAAAGATTAAGTTTTAATATGCAGGTTCAAATGTAAATAATATATAGAATATGATGTATAGTTTATGCATGTTGATAATATGCTAAACTGAAAGTATTTTATGTGAGGAGCCTAATACTGATACTAATATGCTACAACTAATGTAATATGATGCAGCATGCAGGACAATATATAAGCTATATGAGTGTAACCTAATATGATTAATGAAAGGATAAAAGAACGATTACAATAGGATGAGTTGGATGCCACACTCAATAAGCCATGCACCAAATGAAAGCCGAGCACCACCACTAAGGCAGGTTGAAAACCTCTACAATGACAACCCTCTTGGTCGACACATAGCACAAGCCCACCAAGAAAGAAGAGGAGGAAAGGAGAGAAGATAGAGACCTACATTGCTCCTTGAACTTTTCTGATGATTTTGAAGCCAGCCAAGGTCCCTTATTTACAAATGACATAGAAAGTTCAATGATGTCCTTCATCGCTACAATTATCGTGACTAGACCTATAAATGATCACACGTATCAATATTCTTAATGTCATAGATCTGGTAGCATGAAAGTTACTTGTGATGTGATTCTTAACATGCCTATTTTCAACCAGTCCTATTGTAAACTTTAGTGGGATCAAAACTTTAGTTCTTAGCGCAAAGCAACATAAAATTTATTTTATAAAAGATGTTCATAATGTGTTAACACAACCAGATAACGTCTAGTTATGAACTCCAGCTAGACTGTCATATCATCACATTACATAACATCCACATGAGCAACATATTCATGAGAAACCATAAGTAGTAAAGCCTTAGCAAACGGATCCACAAGCATGGAAGTTGTATCGGTATGCTGTGTAGATAAACTGACTACTTTGAATTCATTCTTTGTCGACCACGAGCTTAATGTCGATGTGCTTAGACTTTAAAGAGCTCCCATTGTTATTGGAATATAACACTGTGAACAAAGTAACTCTAGTAGTGTTTTATTTCAATCCAAAATGCACACAATCTATGACAATTCTGTGGCCATCGAGTGCCTCATAACATGTTATCCATAGTTGGGGTAACCGTGGTGACTGCGTAACACTCTTTCACAAAATAGCTCCTCCAGCTAGCAAATAGACGACATAGCCAATTGTGGTTCTTTCATTCTCTAAAATCAGAATCTGATATCTCCGAGTTATCTGAATACCTGCTTGGCTGCTTTCCAGTGATTTGAACCGAGATTACTTTACCTCCTCAACATTCTAACTATGATAATTATTGGTGATTGATTGCAAATGTTTGATACCTGCTTGGTAGTTGTTTTATGATAATTATTGATAATTGGAAAATACGCAGATTGAATTTGTATGTGTTTGTCTATATGAATAGTAAACATGATTTATAAATGTTCTAATGATAATTGGTTAGTTTATTTATAGATGATCATGAATTGCTATTTGATTATACTAGACTATAAATAGGCATCTTTTATATAGATGTCTTGGCATGAGACTGGCATGTATTTTTTAAGTACATATGCTAGATATGTTAAATGTGGGATTATTTGAGAGCTGGTTTGTGGGTGGCATGTGATGGTTTGTGGATGAGTGGCTTGCCTACTTAATAAGAAATATATGCAGGCAATTGGGCCTTCATCTTGTGCAAATGCCGTGTAGCCTAGGCCCTCTATCATGATCAGTCGACAAACCCGCGTAGATGATATGTGAGTCCAAGGTTGTTAAGGAGGCATTAGATAACTCCAACAGCCATGATTGCTTGTTTTAATTATGCACACTTTTGGCTATAAATATCGGAACTAAAGTGAAGGAAGTTAAATAATTGTATGGATAATAGGTGTACAATATGATTTATGCATATTATGTAGATTTGGCTTACGTGTTTCATATGGATGTTATATGTGAAGTTGACTTATTTCTTTGACATAGATGACGTTTATTTGTACAGGAAGAACGAACGTGGAATCGTTTCATTGTAGAATAATATATTAATGCTTGTTGGTTGTTGGCCATGTATTGCTTTGAGATCTACAAGTTCTTAGTAGGCTCTATAGGGGAAGGCCAATTTATTCATTGCGCACGTGTTGGTGTGCTCACAACTATATATTTATCATTTTCCAATTATATTAGAGGCAAACAAGTTGAAAATATAATTTTTCATATTACAACAAAACTCATGGTATGAGTCGAGTAGGAGACATTACGAGTGAGAGATAGAGCGTAGGATAGTGCCTTTGTCTCATTTCTGTTTATTTTACACTAAGCTGGACCCATAGTTGGATGTGGCATGGTGATTGGATGCTAGAGAGCCCCACCTTGTTGTGGTGTGGCACCAACTCACCATAATTGCTAAATAAAGCACATGAAATACCTAAAAATGAATTCAAAAGTTTCACAAACACTTTTCCAGCCTGATTCTCTGTACATGTGAGTGTGTGTATCGAGTAGGTGTTTGTGCACGTAGACTTGCCAATATGCCAAGTAACACTGCGTCCAGTCGATCAAATTGGGCACACCAAAAGATAGCTTTGTAATGACCCGTAGCTTGTGACTAGTTAAAGCTCCAACAATTGAGTTGGGCTAAGCTCGTGCTCTGGAAAGGTGGTGCAACACTCGGACTAGACAATCATGTCCGATCTTGAGGCCCTCTTTTGACATGAAAACTACCAGTTGTTAGATGTTTTTCTATGTTAGTCTCTACTAGATGATATATGTCATTCATGCGATTGCATGAATTATGTAAATCGAGTCGCTCGTCAACATCAATAGAAGGATCGATGATATTTAATGCATATAGAATGCAACATGAGATGGATGTCTTGATCACCACTATTCGGTTGTACGCAAACAATAGTAATCATCAAGCAATGTCTAGTGAGAGCCTGTCCAGCATTTCTCTCTCTCTCTCTCTCTCTCTCTCTCTCTCTCTATATATATATATATATATATATATATATATATATATATTGTTCCTTTCCGGACTAATGGTTTTCTTGTGAGAGCCACGTGCACTGGCTTTTAGGTATGCAGTTGACTTAGACTCGGGTTGGGTCTCAAAAAATACTCCGGTAGCCTTAGGGGATGTTTGTGTTGCAGATGAATCAAATTCCTCCAAAAAGTGGTTCCTCTATAAGGAAGGGTTAAAATCAAACACACATTCTGGAATATGCACAGCGATTCTGAGTTAGAACCAAAACTGTATACCAATAGCTACTTGGTTTCTCTCTTTTTGGTGAGGATCTATATCGCTTGCATGTTTGATTTGCCCGTGAAAGGAGTTCACTTTAGAAAAAGATTCATCCACTTATGATTCCTTTATATATATATATGTGTGTGTGTGTGTGTGTGTGTGAATTGGGTTTCCTTATGCTGATAGCATAATTCTCACCAAGGGTGACGACGTTATAGGGTAAAGTTGTTTCCTTTCCCACGTTTGCTTAGCTTCTCAATGGGTAGAATTTGAATTGGAACCCTCAAAAATTGGGAACCCAGAATGAGTTCACATTTAACTAGATTATATTCCACCGTAAAAGAGAAAGTGTTCTTAAGCGGGTGTTTGATAACGTGCCGCGGGCCTGTAGTACTGGTACAGACCCAGTTCCAAAGGCCCATCCAGAGCGTGGACCACCTTTTAAGTAAAAAAGTAGGGCCTTAGGCCCTGTTTTCGTACTGGGAAGCGGGGGCTAGGTTTGAGAGTAACATGTATTAGGCCCAGTACGGAAGGCCCTGGGCCTGCTATCAGACACCGCAATCAGAGTGTTATCTCACCTGGTAGGGCTGGGCTTTTGACTCAAAGTTCAAACAGTGAGATTGGTTCTCGGGACGTGCATACCTGGCTTCAGCAGCCTCGTTGTGGCAAAAATAAAAGTGTCCTTGGTCACATACCTGAATATAGGTGATTAAGCTCAGACCTATGTGCTTTACTGTATTTATGTATTTCCTTGCTTTTATCTTCCTTGGATATGAAGCATATACTCTTGATTTTCTAAAAGTATTTAAATCGTGCTGGAGAGAGATCTTGCTACCACTGAAATTTGGACTTTGCTTGTTTCAAGATTATAGGGTTTGGACTGCAAACTGGTTTGCAGTTAAAGGCATGTCGACTGTAGCAAACTCAGGTGATGGGGTTGAAATATTAATCGGGAAGGATGATAGGTACGAAGGAGTTGTTGTAGAGGTCGAGAAGGCGATCGATGTTGATGCATTCGTGGATGGAGCAGGTGATCATCTTTGTTCTCTGAGATCTTCTCTTTTTGTTTATTCTCCTTCATTTTTCATAGTTGGAATTTTGGGCTTGCAGAAGCTATAATCGTCTTATATCTTGCAACTTTACATGGTTATGGTTTTTCTCCTGTGTAATTGAAGACTTTGATAAATTATGAACTTGTTGATGATGCTTCCTTGATTCCGTAAGAGGGAAGCCTAAGATTACTTCTGCGTAATGCACTTTGAGTCTTAACATGGGAATGATGGAGGTTTCGTATATGGCTTTAAGGAGTATATCATTGCATTACTTTCTATATTTGATCACAGGGTTTGAGTCTCAAGCTTGTTAATTCAAAATGTGTCATCCAGTAACAAGGATTTCTGTATGAGATCATACGTTGGTTGGGTTAATCACCTCCAAATTGATCCAGGATAGCTTTTTTGTCTGGTATAATTGCAAACATTGCTGTCTCAAGTAGTCTAGAGTCATTTCTCAGATGTTTTTGGAGCTTAAACTTGGCATTATAGTTATTCATTTGCCTTTAGTGGTATTGGATAGAATAGGTTAGTCCTGTGAATTTTGTTTATGAAGGCTTTCGTCACCATTATATTTCTTAGCTATGCATGCTCATATAGGCATATAATATTTTTGAAGTCTGTGGCTGATTTAGTAGTTAGGTTTGGAACCATATTTGAATAATATCCCAATTGTTCAAGTACAAAATTTGTGGGTTTGCCTTGGTAATCTGACTTTTACTACTCACTATGTTTTTGCAAGTGTAAATGTTACATCATCTGATTGGTTCCTGTTCACGAACTCAAAGTGGTCAGGTTCCTCATTCTGCCCCAAAACATTGCTATATTTTTGCAACATAATCCTTTAGTGGCATGAACATTGTTTCATATATCAATCACATGCTCAAATTTCCCTGGTGAAATGTGTAAAGGAGACTAACTGCATTTTACTTTAGTGATGCCTTCCAATGGATTTACAAATAAAAAAATGGACAAAGAAGAAAAGAGTGTATTGAGCTATTCATACTAAATGGTGGAACTTCAAAAGCGAGAAAGAAGATATATTTAAACAGAAAGTCCTTCAAGGAGATGTTTGGAATTATGTTGGTACACCCTATGATATGTGGAACAATATGGCTATACATATTAGGAAAGTGACGAAAGATGTGTTAGGTGTATCTAAGGGAGGTGTACCGGCACAAAAAGAAGCTTGGTGGTGGAGTGAAGTAGTGCAAAATAAAATCAAGGCAAAGAGGGTATGTTATAAATTACATTATGCTAAGAAAACTAATGAAACTTTAGAGGCTTATAAGAAAGCGAAAAAGGCCGTGAGTGAAGCAAAAGCTAAAATTGGGAGGATTTATATAAAAAAACTCAACTCAAAAGAGGGTGAAAGAGATATTTTGAGGATAGCTAGGGCTAGAGATAAGAAGACTAAAGATCTTAATTATGTTAGATGCATCAAGGACGAGGATGAAAAAATTCTAGTGGCAAATGATGATATAAGAAATAGATGGAAAAACTATTTTTATAAGCTTTTTAATGAAAATAAAGATGTTAGTATTAGCTTAGGAGAGTTAGTCAAATCAAAAAAGTATATAAACCACAATTTCTACTGACGTATTCAAAAGAATGAAGTCAAAGAGGCTCTTAAACATATGAAGGGTGGTAAATCGGTAGGACCAGATAATATTCCTATAGAAGTTTGGAAAATACTAGGAGAAATAGGAATCACTTGGCTCACAAGACTATTTAATGAAATATGGAAAAACCAAAAGATGCCCGAGGAATGGAAAGCAAGTACACTTATACCCATATATAAGAACAAGGGAGACATTCAAAATTGTATGAATTATCGAGGTATCAAGTTAATGAGCCATACTATGAAATTGTGGGAAAGAATTATCAAATGTAGGTTAAGAGAAGTATCAAGTACAACAGAGAACCAATTTGGATTCATGTCAGGCAGATCTACTGTTGAAGCGATTCACCTTTCGAGACGTCTTATGGAACATTTTAGAGCAAAAAAGAAAGACCTTCACATGATATTTATTGATCTAGAAAAAACTTATGATAGAGTACCGAGAGAGGTTCTTTGAAGAACTTTGGAAAACAGAGGTATCCCATTGACATACATTAACCTTATAAGAGACATGTATGATAGTGCAAAAACATGTGTGAGGACTCATGAAGGAATGACAGACTTCTTTGAAGTTAATATTGGGTTACATCAAGGATCAACTTTAAGTCCATACTTTAAGTCCATACGTATTTATAATGGTGATTGATGAGTTAACAAAACATATTCAAGATGAAGTACCTTGGTGTATGTTATTTGCAGATTTGTATTAGTAGAGGAGTCTAAGGAAAAAGTTAATAGAAAATTGGAACTATGGAGAGAAACATTAGAAAGCAAAGGTCTCCGACTTAGTAGAACAAAGACAGAATATATGGAATGTAAGTTTGATCATTTGGTTACCTCAGAGGACATAGAAATTAAAATTGGCACACATTGCATCTCCCAAAAGGAAAGTTTTAAATACCTAGGGTCAATTTTCAGAGTGATGGAAGAATTGATGGAGATGTTACGCATAGAATTAATGTTGGTTGGTCTAAGGAAAAAGTTAATAGAAAATTGGAACTATGGAGAGAAACATTAGAAAGCAAAGGCCTCCGACTTAGTAGAACAAAGACAGAATATATGGAATGTAAGTTTGATCATTTGGTTACCTAAGAGGACATAGAAATTAAAATTGGCACACATTGCATCCCCCAAAAGGAAAGTTTTAAATACCTAGGGTCAATTTTTCAGAGTGATGGAAGAATTGATGGAGATGTTACGCATAAAATTAATGTTGGTTGGTTAAAATGGAGAGGAGCATCAGGTATTCTTTGTGATAATAAGATACTATTAAAGGTAAAAGGTAAATATTATAGAGCACCAATTAGGCCTGGTTCTGAGTATTGGGCAGTTAATCGTCAACATGTACAAAAGATGTCTGTGACAGAAATGAAGATGTTGAGATGGATGAGTGGTCATTAAAGAAAAGACCGTATACATAATGAGGTTATTATAAACAAATTAGGAGTGACACCAATAGAGGATAAAATGAGAGAATATCGTTTAAGATGGTTTGCACATATAGAAAGAAGATCAAAAGAAGAACCTATAAGAAGGTATGAAAAACTAAAATTGGAAAGTATTAAAAGAGCTAGAGGACGACCACAAAAGTGTTGGAAAGAAACAATAAAGAATGATCTAGCTTATTGTGAGTTAACTGCTAACATGGCACACGATAGGGATCAGTGGAAACAAAGAATCCATGTAGCCGACCCCGTCTAGTATGGGAAAAGGCTTAGTTGTTGTTGTTGATGATGATGCCTTTCAATAGCATTGGTGTATCAGAGATTCAAAAACGTGTTTTTGATCTTGTTGCAACATTAGAATCTGTTAAGGTCATTCATTCTGATATTTTTTGTGAGCTTGAGTACTGCAATATACTTATGAGTATGCTAACTCCCACCATATTTCACTTCAGGATAAAAAAGGAGTTTGGCTAAAAATTCCAGTTCAATTTGTGCCACTTGTTCCTGCTGCAATTGATGTTTTCAATGTTCCCTTATCCTGCATTATCATATGAATCTGCTTCATTTTTTCTTTCTTTTTCTTAAATGCCAACTTAATTATTTTTTGGGTTTGAGACCTGTTCTGAACAGGAGATATGGATGACAGATGCTGACTTTTCATAAAACTTTCCTTTTATTGGAAGATCTTGGCATTGAATCTTGTTTTGACAATAACAATCACTATCGTCTTTGTATACACATGCATGAGGATTAACGAAACTCTCCTGTCCAAGCTTGTAAATAGCCAATTTGTAAACTTTGAGGAAGGATTTTGGTACCATCATGCAGAGCCAACCTACTTGATGCTGGTATATTGGCTTCCCAGCACTCTTCATACCCTTCCTGTCAATGCTACACATCGAGTTGGTATTGGCGCTGTTGTGATTAACAATGAAAGGCAGGTAATTAGTCTGGATTTAGTATTCTTGTTTTTGCATACTATTGCTTCCTGATATGCATGTCTAACTGTCTAAGGTTGTCAGACTTACTCTGATTGGCTATAATATGTAGTTAGCGGTTTATGCCTTCTAGATTTTATTATCAGATGGTTTAGCTTATTTTATGTGGTATGGATCTGAAATCTGCAAGAAATACATTTTCAGGTGCTAGTCGTCCAGGAGAAAACTGGCAAATTCGGTGGTTCTGGTGTATGGAAGATTCCTACTGAGGTCATTGGTCAGGTATATCTACCGGAAGATATTTTCCTTTCTTTTCTGATTTTATGGTTCCCTTATAGTTATGAAACGTCAGATTGATTTTTTTTCTTGGTAGGGTGAGGATATATCTGCTGGAGCTATAAGAGAAGTCAAAGAGGAGACAGGAGTAAGGGATAGCTTATTTTCTTGCACTCATTTTTATGTTTTTGTATTCATCAAAATTGAATCTTTTTGTTCTGGTCCTTTTGCAGATTGATGCTGAATTCGTGGAAATTCTTGGGTTCAGGTAATATTGTACGTCTCCAATGATATCTATAGTTCAACTGGAATAGCAAAACTTTCCCATCTGTAGGTAGGTCCTACTACATGGTGCACGAGGTTGTCTATGTATTGACTCTTCTGATCTTATATTTTTGGATCATGGAACTACCCTTTTGGATTCTGGAAAACGTTCTTAGAGGTCTTTTTCCTTGTTCCAATTTATATTATGTTGCTGGACATAGTTATATGCATAAAATCAGTGTTTCTCTTTTGTCTTGGTAAATATTTTGTGAACCACGTAATATAGCACTTCACTTGATTGCTGGGTCCATGTGTTTGAGTTAATCGTTGAAGTCTTGCGTACAAGTTCATTTGTTGACTGACCCTTGATCTTCTTCCAATCTAACTTACAGACAAAGCCATAAATCCTTCTTTGAAAAATCAGATTTATTTTTTGTGTGAGCTGTGCCCCTTGTCATTTGCTATTCAGAAGCAAGACTTGAAAATTGCAGATGCTCAGGTAAATTTGTTTACGTGCTAGTCATCCCTTCACAGTTGGGAAGGAAAACTTTATTTTGGTTTCTAAATTGTATAATGTTCTTCATATTTTTTTCCTTTCTTTCTGTTTTAAATTTGATGCACATTAATCGGTGTAGTGATTCATCGGATTCTTTGTTCCCACAGAGTCCTATCATGTGCCACTAAGCCTCTGTTGGACTTGGCATTTCTGCTAGAATCTTGAAGGGATATTTGAAGTTCTTATTGCAGGTTATATAACTTATGATCAGTTAATTAACAAATCACTTGAAGAAAATTTTTGTACGAAACTTGACAGCGTAATGAATAAATGATAAATCAGACGCTAAGATGTTATGCGGTTCTTTATCTTGAACAAATTTACTACTCTCAATATCATAGACGTATGCCGCTCCCTAGTTTTAGCATCATTCTTGTTTCCAGATAAGTCAATACTTTGCTCTCTTAGAGAAAGTTGTAAACTTCTTTTGTTGGATGACGGGGGATTTGCTCTCATCTGTCTGAGTTCTGGTTTCTGTGTTTACTCAGTGGATGCCACTTGAGGAATATGCATCGCAAGCCTTTGTTCAGACTCGTGAGATGGTGAAGAAGGTCACTGAAATAATCTTGGCAAAGGCTGAGAGTCGATACACTGGCTTTACTCCTATGACCGGACAGTCCAGCTTCTCTGGGCACACAAATAGCTTATACCTTAACAACAAGGAGTTGAACAGTTGAGTCAATTCTTCCTGTAATAACCTGGTTCCAGACGTTATTATCATTCCGGTTGATGGATGATTTGGGATCCATCTTGGTCTTTCCTTTCTCATGTGTTGTCAAAAATGAAATAATTCATTGTAGTAACTTGGTGCTGGCTTGAAGTGATCCTTATCAACATTATGAATGTCAGTCACAGCTATGCTGGTAGAGTCGATATCTTGAAAATAAGGAAAATGGTCTGTCTATTGCTACCCATTTTTGGCTGTGGTCATATAACAATTTTTCTGTCCTTTTTTTCTTCTTTTTTTGTTACAACGGGAGGCCAAAGCCTAACACATACACACACACCATGCATGCCTTAAGGATCAAACTCATCACCTGCAAAGGGGGAGTCTGAGAACCCTGCCAAATGATCTAACGCTCTGACAATTTTGCTGTTTTGATTGGCTTAGAAGAAGAGAACGGAAACTATACACTGTAGCATTCTATATGTTCATGAACCTGTTCGGAACAGCATAGCATATGGTCTTATTATAGTGTTGTCTTATATATTTTAGATACGTCTTTGTCTGATATTGTTTGATATAATTATTTCAACTATGTTTTAGTCAATGAAATACCCGTCAAGATATGTTTTGCTTTCCTGTCCTAAGAAAGGTTTTCATATTCAGTACGTGCATCCTTGTGTGACATTGTTTCTACCACAGTTGATCGAGGCTTTCAATTTCCATGGTGGAGGAAGGGTTCCTGTTTAGTTCCTATACGAAATGTCAATTATTGTTGAGGCTGAGATCATCATGAATTTTGAAGTAAATTCGTAGGGATATATTATAGGTGGAAACTTATTATTAAATCTCGAAAAGGTCATCTGTTTTCATATCGTTATGTTCAGCCGTTGTACTAATACTGGATTCTCTTTTCGATTTGTATTATGCACGGTTTGGTTTTCTAGGATAAGGTGACGTTAGAACTCACCAAGATCAAGTCTAACCTTTTCTGGTTGCAAGACGGAGGTCCTAAGTAGTAGTTGGTAAGCTTAGAAGGGAAAAAACTTATATGGACCAAGAAGAAAAATTATGAAGGATTTGTGAACGCCATTAGAGCAACAGCTCTGCAGTCATGTGATGAATTTGCTGCTTTCGGATGGTGATTTCCTCGAGAGCACCATCCACCCTGTCCCAGTGTTTGATTCATGGTACCAGACCTTTGGTAATGGAATACAATTGCAGGTTCACATGGGATGGAAAACTATGTTAAGGATCATCAATGGTTTCCTGTTTGATTTTTACTTTGAACTAACACTCGAAACCATGGTTCTCCGTTTGATTTTGCTACAACTATTTTTATGTTTGATAAATATGATATATATATATATATATATATATATATATATATATATATATATATCGATTGATCAATTAGTTCAATCAAAACTATAAATGACAATCAGAATTACAAAATCATATGAATACGTTTAACCGACCAATTATTTGTACTTTCGTATTCCATTGAAATGTTGATAGAGCCTCTCTTTGCTCGATGTCATTCAAAAATATAATTAAATCTATTTTTTAGATATCTTTTCTTATATGAAGGCAATTTTGACTCAAAAGAGAGCTATAATACATGAAGCTAAAATAAAAAAATCTTAAAAGCATATTTTAAGTCCATAACAACTTCAATATAATATCAATTACAACTTCACGTTCATAACAAAAAAGGAAGTTTCATAAACCAGTGGTGGACTTCGTATAAAAAAGAAAATAAATTCTCGTTGTGGATCCAATCTCAATTAATTCATATATTTTTTCAGTCCTGGGATTTGATGCATCCCCTGCAACAAAGGCATGAACCTTGCCAACAACTCAATGCAATTGCAATCAGGTTCTTTCCTGACCCCATTTCTCCATCAATTTTCTGATCTCTATTGCACAATTCCATCTCCATGCATCATCATACATGTTAGAGTTGAAGTATTTCTATCTTTCGTCGACCAAACCTGCATGGTCACAAGCATTATGTGCATAACCTCCAATTATTTCATTCCATGAAACTAAGTCTCTATTTTGCATCCCATCGAAAAGCCTTCTTGCATCTTCAGTATCTCCACATCTATAGTACATAGTTATAAGAGAATTTTTATTGGAGTATCAGGAACCCATGATTTTATAATGCATTGATGTATCTGTTTCCCCTGGTGCAGAGCTACAAGCCCAACACAACCAGATATCAGCGTATTCCAAGAAATGAGATTCTTGTGTGGCACATTCTAAAAGAAACAGCATCATCATCCAACCTCCCATTTGAAGCTAATTCAGAAATCATGCAATTCCATGTCTGCACATCGGGGTTAGGAACTTTATAAAACAGAACCAGTGCTTCGTCTATCGCCATAGCATGAGCTACAAGCCCAACACAATCAGAAATCATGAAATCATTGATCAGAGTGTTCAATGAGACAATATCTCTTACAAGCATTTCATCAAAAAGTTGCTACATGTGGTTCTGCTCCCTCTCCATTATCATCCTCGTTTCGGTCGATATCTGGATGAAAAAGAGAGCGTTGTGTGAGAGAGAGGAATTAGGGCACCAGTTGGAGAAGCGAACGATCATCATGAGAGAGAAGGGTTAGGGCGTCAAGAGATAGAGAGAGAACGGGCATCATGAGAGAGAGAGGAGTTAGGAAGAGAACGTGCATCATGAAAGAGGGTGGTTAGGGCGTTGAGAGAGCAATTCCAAATACCAACTTTACAGGCGCGTCCCTTTACATGCGTCGATTTTTTAAAGTGAAATATGGCTCATGGAATTTTAATTCTACGGTCCTCTCGGGTTCTTTGTTTGATTTAGGACATAAACATGGTACTATACTTGTTAAAATTGAGGGTTGGACCCATGTGGTATCGTGAACCGAATACACCCTAAATCAATTGCCAGTTAGGAGCCTTACCTTTAGTTGGGGTTAGGCTGACTCCTACCATATTGCATACTCAGTTATTGGACTCCTACCCTCTCCAGCCGGCGAGATATGCCCCCTTGGGGCTGTTTTGATCCTTGTGTATCAACTCAAACAAAACGAAAATGAATATCATAAATAAGCACCAACTACAAGAATGAAATCTATGTTGCATAGTAATCAATAAAACCATCAAAGATAGACCAATCGCAATTTCTATTGAGGCTTTGTGGCTTTAGCGGGCGCATTTCAAACTTTGAGATGGTTGTAGTTGTTTTACTTTTCCCCAACTTAATTGATTATTAGTTTCACGAGGGTGATGTAGAAAAGCTATCTAATTGTGATATCGTGAACATTATTGATGGTTATATAACCAAGCTCGATGTGAGAACACCTTGGCAACTTTAGTACTTAGTCTTTGGCCCTCCTTTAGACAAGGGTACCTTTTGCTTTTGTACTTAATAAGAGTGTCGCACCCTAGTCTTAAGCTTTTGTTAAACTGTTGTCACCTTAGTGAAAGCTTGTTTAGTTGAGAATGACTAAGTATCGATCATGAGTGTCGATCCCACTAAGTGATTCTAACATCTCTGAGAGTGACAACTTTGGTATCAAAGTCGGTTCAACTCGGAGTACAGATGTAGGTACGAGATATACCCTATAGCAAAAGGTAACACATCCTCATTGATGTTCCATCTTGACACTATGGCAACTAACACTGAGATGATAAGCGACCCCATTTGTCTTAGAAAGGGAAAGTCACAAAAGTCATACCAGTGGACAATCATATTAAGTTGGCGTCAAGTATCCTGTCTGATGTTGACGTGCATCTTACCAAGCTTGAAAAGCTAGTAGCCCATCTTGATTTTGTTGTTGCTCATGATGCGAAAGGATTCAACCAATTGATAGGAGAAATTCATTCCAGAGTACAAGACATTAGTGAGTGCACAAATATTTACAAGAACTCCTATGATCTTGTTAATGAGCAATTGGAGTGCCTTGAGCAATACCTCCATGAGACAGACACTGCTTTGCTGACCTGACTGTAGAAACTTGAGAACAAAGTTGTTGGCTTTGAAGGATTCGCAAGGTAAGATGTTGACTCAACTTGAGGGAGTTGAGCGGCGATTGGCTAATGACAATACCATGAAAAAGGTGGAGGAGTAGGATGTCTCTAATGTATCAAGGTTTATAAATCTAAAACCTTTATTGGTGGTTGTGATTCGTAAGTAATAGAGAATTTCTTATATATAATTGAAAGCTAACAACTATGAGGATGATAAGCTCAAGCTAATAACAATTGTGATGTTTCTGGAAGATGATCCTATGTTGTGGCGGTGGTGCATGCTAGATGGCATTGTTAAGGGGCAACTTCACATTCTTACTTGAGACGAATTTAAATGAGTTATATGAGAGTACTTCCTTCCGCACATACTAAAGTCGTTAAGAGAAAGCTTGATGAGCTCAAATACCCTGAAGCTATTCAAAACTACATCAAGGAATACCAAATGTTGATATTGAGGATCTAAATTATTCAAGTTTCTTAATGGGTTATAACATTTAGTCTGAAAAAGAGTTGAATCATGTGGACTTCAAGACTCCCTCGAAAGCTACCATGGCGGTAGAATAGCTTACTGATAATTGTTGAAGGAATGATGGCAATGATGGCAAGAAGGAGGAGGATAGGCCTGAAGTCTATCAAGGAAAACAGGGTGACAACTAAGCTTGGACTTTATACCACTATAAAGGCAAAGACAAAAACGACAAGCATCATAAGAAAGAGAGAAAAGGAAAATAAACTTTTAAGAAAGAATGTTGGTATTGTGGTGAACTGCATTACTTAGTAAAATGTCAAATAAGAATGATGGCTGTAAACATTGTGTAGAGGATGAAACTTATAGAGGAAAAAACGAGGATGGGAATGTTGAGGCTGCTGAACACATTGTAGTTCGATGGTTGGGCCTCCAAGACCACCTCACGCAATGGTCTAATGTACCTAGATGTGATGCTAAATGGAAAGTTGCTATGACACTATGTATAATTTCATATGCCCTAAAGAGGCAAGGCATTTGGGGTTACAGGTTGTTTTAAGGGATTAGTGAATGAAAGTTGTGAATTGAAAAGCCAGACCTATAGAGGAGGAGGCATTGAACGTACTGATTAAGCTGGAAAGTTGGACGGGCGTCATCGACTTCACCATGAGTGCTATGAATAATTAAAAGGTCATTTTATGATTAGAGTTCTTGCGTAACAGTCAAGTTGAACTCCAACCCTACTCTAATGTGATAGCTTTCGTAGATAGCCTAACTCTTGTGTTGTCCAATTCAAATCTACTCGAGATGAAAACTATGAGTCTGCATTGCCTTATAATTAAAAAAGAGCTAGAATAGTGTGAAGACAATTCTTCGTTGCTTTATGAGAAGTTGAGGAGGGAGCACTTGACCAGAAGGTATCCCCTGAGATGGACGTTATGTTGTAGGAGTTTGTATATGTCATGCCCAACAAACTCTTAAAGAAATCACCTCCTTGAAGAGAGGTAGATCATCAGATAGAGGTAGTGTCTGGTGCTAAACCACCCGTTATGGTTCCATATCCCATGTCCCCTTCTAAGTTAACAAAGTTATAGAGACAGTTAGATAACATTTTGGTTTTGAGAATCATTCGACCCTCCAAAGCTCCTTTCAGTGTACCGATATTATTTCAATCTAAATATGATGAATTAAAGAGACTTTGTGTAGACTATTGATTCATTAACAAAGTGATTGTGAATAACAAGTACTTGCCACCTCTTATAGTGGACTTATTTGATCAATTGGGACAAGACTATGTGTTTTCGAAGCTAGATCTTCAATTACGTTATTCGCAAGTGCACATTACATATGGGGATGAGGCAAAGACAACATGTGTCATGCAGTATGGTTCATAAGAGTTTTTAGTCAAGTCGTTCGGCTTGACAAATGCCTTTGATACCTTCTCAACACTAATGAATAAGATTTTCTACTTGTTTCATGATCAATTTATGATGGTCTATCTAAATGATATCATGGTATAAAATGCCTCCATGTTATAACACATTCACCACTTACCTATTGTGCTTATGGTTCTACGTGATAATGAGCTATATGTTAGATGGGAGATATATTTATTTGGCAAATTGGAGATTAAATTTCTTGGGCATGTTATTGGTAATGAGAAACTTCGAATGGATGCGAAGAAGATTAAGGCAATTGAATGATGGGACCATCTAATGAATCTAACGGAGCTCAAGTCACTCCTCAAATTGGCAAACTATTACAAACACTTCATCGAAGGATATGTTGTCATAGCCTCACCTCTCCCTGCTTAATAAGAGGTACCACTAAACTAAACTGGGGATTGTCAGTATGCATTTGATCAATTGAAGATAATTCTCATACGATAGTCGGTTCTAACATTGCTTGATCATACAAAGTCATGAGAGCCAGTTCTAAAGTTGCTTGATCATACAAAGTCGCTTAAGGTATAGACGGATGCCTTAGACTTTACCCTCAGTGGGTGCTGATACAAGATGAACATCATATTGCCTTTGAGAGTCAAAAGCTAAAAGAAACTGAATGAAGTTACCGTGTGCATGACAAGGAGATAATAGCTATTGTTCATTGTTTTTGCCTTTGGCACCATTACTTCTTGAGAGCTCCATTCATTATGAAGACGAATAACATTGCACAAGTTATTTTCAGAAGCAAAAATGTGCTAAGCAGATGAATTGACAATAGTTTTTGGCTGAATTCAACACGATTATTAAGTACAATTCAGGAAAGCTAAACTCTATTTTTGATGCGTTAAGTCAAAGCAAAACTTTATCGATGTATTTCAAGCTAACATTAGTGAACATTCTTATCAAATTTGAAGTTATCTTCTTTATCGCATCCATGCTAGCTTGTATAGCGATGATATGGCAAAGGAATTACAAACACTGGTTGATAAAGGTAAAACTAGATGCTTATAAAAACATGATGAATTATTATTATTCACTAAAGGTGGATGTATCTACGTGCCTCACAAAGATAATTTAAGAAGGGACATATTATGAGAATACCATGATTCCCCGTGGGATCATCTTGAGATGGAACGAAAACTCATTTTGATGGAGCAAGTTTATTATTAGCCTCAGATGAGATTTGATGTAGAGACTTATGTGCATACATACTTGATTTGTCAACAAGACAAGATCGATAGCCAACGTCCTGTAAGATTATTGGAGCCTTTGTCGGTGCCTAAGCGATCATGAAAAGCATCTCAATAGACTTTATTCTAAAGCTTCAAAGTTCAATGGATACCAATCTATCTTTGTGGTGGTAGATAGATTCTCCAAGTATGGGGTGTTTACAGAAACCCCATGAATTGTACTGCTGAATGTATTGCAAAACTCTTTGTCAAGAATGTTGCTAAGTACTCAGTACTCCTAGTCAATATTATCAATGACAGTGATGTACGCTTTACAAGCAATTTTTGGCTCGCTTACTTAGTTCGAAATATTTTTCCCTACGAACTGCCACCCTAAATAGATGGTCAGATGAAACGGATGAGTGTCTTGCTTGAGGATTATCTAAGGCATTATATGAGGTCCAATCAAAATGATGATATAGAATGGCTTGACATTGCTCAATTCTCGTAAAATCTACATCATAGTTAGTCTACTAGGAAAAGTCCCTTTTAAATGGCCATAAGACAACCACTGACCCCACACACTCTAGCATCATAGTGTGAAGGCACGATCCCATCACACACACCTACGTCAATCTATAGAAATAGTATGATATCGCTACACTCTATTCCTGTAGATTGACGTAGAGGTGTAAACGTTTGTGGGCATGAAGAGGTGTACTATTGAATTTGGGCTTGATAACCAAGTCCTTATGAACTTCTACCCAAAGTAAATGTAAAACTTTTGCGATATGTAGTATGACGGTCCCTATACTATTGTAGAAAAGGTAAGAAATTAGGTGTACTAACTAGATATTTCAGACTACTTTCATACACATCATATCTTCCATGTGAGTAACCTAAAGGCTTATCATGTTGACATGAAATATGCATACTGCAATTAACTAATATGAGCACATGCGCCCTTAAGGACCTAGTGAGCTATGGAAGTGGAGTAGATCATCAACCACGTAGAAGACAAAAGATGACACATCATGTACTACCTGGTCAAGTGGAAAGGATACGATGAAGCCAAAGCGAGTTGAGAGAAGAAGTTAATGATACACCAGTTCCCAAAACATATGCGATAGTACTATTTGCATGTTGGTTTGCCATGACCGTCAACCTTTTAGGTGGGAGAGAATATGACCCTTTAACCGTGAACACTAGTATGGATTGTGTAACCAGTTCCTTGCATAAGAACACCCTAACAACTTTAGTACTTAGTCTTGGACTCCACTTTAGAAAGGAGCACCCTTTGCTTTCGTACTTAATAAGAGTCTCACATTCTGAGTTAAGCATGTCACGAGCCACACACTTTTTGTTATCAATATACTTACTTTCCTTTTCGATAATTTTTTTTGTTTAGTCTAATTGATGCTTCTCAATCATCACTCTTAAGCTTTCATTGAACTACTACCACCTTGGTGAAGGCTTCCTTAGTTAGCAATGACTAAGTGTCGATCAGGAGTGTCTACCTCATTAGATGACTCGAATGTCTTAAGGCATGTCAAGAATGAAATCTATGTTACATAGTAATCAATAAAAACCATTAAAATAAACAAATGGATGGTAAGAACAAGGCCTCAAAAGATTAGGCTGACCACAATTTCAAATGAGGCTTTGTGGCTCGAGCGGGCACTTTTTAAACTCTGAGATAGTTTTAGTTTTATTTTTCCTGGGAGTTATTGATTATTAGTTTCATGAGGGCAATGCAGAAAAGCTACCTAATGACCATGTGTCCAAATCAAGGCATCTTGAGGTGGCACGAGAATGAGATGGGCTGGTTGCCCTAATCCAATAGAGAAATGCATTTGAGATCATTCATAAGGAGGGGTGAACCCATTTGAGATCATTCGTAAGGAGGGATGAACCCAAGAATTGAGACACACTTGTATTTCATGTCGACAAAACACTTGCATTCCGTGAGGACTCAAGAATTTTTAACATTTCATGAGGTGTATGCTCCATCTCACCCTAAGGTGGGTTTGCCACTGGTCGTAAGGTTAAGAGTGTGTGTGATATAAGGTAAAGAAAACTAGGCCTTAATTTTTTTGTACTCGTAATTTAAAGTTTCATTGTGCATTATAAGTAGAACTTGTCTTTGGTATGGGCCTAATTTGAATAAACCTTTGGCACCAAGAGGGAGGTGGCCTCAAGAATTAGACCCAAGGACCTCCTTCTATTTCGTGGTGTTGTCTCATCTTTCATAAAAATCTAAATGTCAATATTACTCGCAAACCAAATACGAAACTTTGATTCTTCGGAATCATGATTATAAGCTCATGTGAGTCTAGGTCTCTAGTTCTAATACTAAAGGCCTCACACTAAAAATCATACATACTCCAAGGGACACACTTAAAAATACCACAAGCACCCTTTTCCCCATATATTCTAATTCTTTCAATTAGTAGTCTCTGGGACTTTCCACTCTATAAAAGAGAAGTTTGGCTCTTGTAATATGGAACCCTGATTAATTAAACAAGTTGACTATTTATATTTGCAATTAGATTTCAGTATGTTTTTTCTTTCTTGTCTCCTTTACTTTCCTTGTTATATGCATTCTTGCATTTTTATTTTTCTATACCCTTATCACTTTCTTTACATTCCAATCAATTTATCATTTCCTCTACCTTCATGCCCTTACTACTTTCATGGGGGCAAATCTCTCTTAAAGCATATATGGTCAAAATTCTCCCAAAGCATATATAATTGGATCTAGATATGAGACTGGCAATTTAAATTGAACATAAATCGACAAAAATTGGTCCCTGAGTTGGCAATTTCATGATGTTAGGTAGTTTTAGATGGTTTTCCTCTTGAACGGGAACTAAAACCTGTTTAGTTATGGTTTGTCTCAGCTCATGGTTCTAAATATATCAAAATCAGACATGTCTAAATTAGAGCCATACACACAACTCCAAGGATACAACTCTTTCCCTTCCAAGGCCATCTTAATTTCGTCTATGTTCTCACGGCTTTTCATTGGCTAGCCTAATCAATTCTTGAAGCTCAACATAAATAGTGCTTTGTTTGCTTTCATCACAACATGGGTGGAGGGAAGGGATTGTTGGGTGATTTTTAAAATACCAAAATATATTTGGTGAAGGTCATGATTGTAGCTATGTTGTAGTATTAAGAGTCACTTACTTTAGTACTAATTTTGTTCATTAGTATCATATGTAAAAGTTGTAACTTATGAGCATTTGCAATCATATTTGGGCTTTAAGAGCTACTTACGTAAGTGATAATTATATTCATTAGTAGTACATGTAGTGGTTGTAACTCATACACATTTTGCATCTATGTTTTGGCATTAAGAGCAACTTACTTGAGTGATAATTATGTTCATTAGTAACACATGCAGTGGTTGTAACTTGTATGCATTTAACAATCATGTTATGGCATTAAGAGTCACATTCTATAGTGATAATTATGCTAATTAATAGCATATATAAGTTATATCTTCACCATGTATATATATAAAGGTATTATAAACAAGATTCATCCAACTTTTTCTCTTATGGTGTGAGTGCTTTCCTACTTAGTTTTTCAAAAGTCTTTGCAAGTCTTATTTTAGCGCTAATTGGATTTGCAACATCATCATATTTGCTTTGCATATTTCTCTAAGACTCGGTTTGTTAGTGTAAGATGAATCGAGTCTTCGTTGTACCCTGAAGATGTTTGTCAAGATTCATTACATTCAATTATTTGATACCAGTTACAGCAAATAAACCTAAAAGTTAGTTCACCATGCCTCGAAGAATAGTATTATCCTAACCTTATTTTTTAGAGTTTAAACTCAATCTCTTTTGTGTTGACCACTCAAGGAATCATATTATCTATAAGAGCTCAACACCAACAATCTTTAAGTTTATTTTTTTCAAGATGGTTATTTTAGTCTGAGAGATGACATTCGACTTCATTAAGTTTGATAGGTTTGATAGTGATAATTTCTTTTAGTAGTAAAAGAAGTTGCATGTCGTTCCTACTATTTTTAAGATCATGTATATTCTCACTTTGTCAAGACCGAATATGAAGGAGAAAGAGATCCTTCAAGAAGCTCGCAAATGACAAAAGTGAGATAATAACGATTACACTTACATGAATCACATCCTTAAAGGCATGTTTGATGCCTTATTTGACACTTACTAAGCATCGACATACGCAAAAGACCTATAGAACAAATCTAAAGAAAGGTACATAAAGGAGGATTCTACAAGTAAGAACTTTTTTGTTACCTATTTTAATAATATAGGATAGGAGATGATAGATCAGTTATAGAGCAATTACATAAGCTCAAATAGATCTTTAATCATTTCTAACAACATAAGATGAGAATGGATAAAACCATAATTGTCTTTTCTATTATAAATAAACTTTCTCTTTGAAAATATTTTAAAAAAAAATTGAAACAAAAGAAGATGTTTCTCTCAACAATTCGTTAATCATCTTATGCTTGAGGAATAATACCGAAAGTAAGATGATTCTAAAGAACAATCTACTGAAGAGAAAGTTCATATAAGGAAGGAAGCTAAGTCTATAGAACCCTCAAAGAAAACATCACGATTTTAAAAATCTCATGAAATTAACAATAGGGATACTAAGACTAATAAAAAGAAAGATTGATGGTACCATTATTAAAAACTCAAACATTATAAGAGTGAATATTGATACTTGAAAAAGTTTAACAAAAACAAACATCCTAATTCTTTTTAGGACAATCTTGTTGTCATATCAGAAGTGAATATAATAGAAGATATTGGATCTTTGTGGGTAGCTTTCGGTGTTACTCACCATGTGTACAAAAACTAAAGTTTCTTCAAAACTATAGAAGAAGAAGACAAACCAATTTTATACATGAGCAATACTTTTATGGCTCAAGTAAAAGGCAAAGGGATTGTTGAACTTGAATTTACTTTAGGTAAAGTTCTTATTCTTAAGGATTTGCTCTTTGTACCAGATATAAGGAAAAATTTGATATTGATTCTTTTACTTAATAAATATATGTTTAAAAGTGTATTTGAAGGTGATAAGTTTATTTTATCTAAGAGATAAATATTTGTTAGGAAGGGTTATCTATGTAAGTCTATGTTTAAATTGAATCTCAATAATAAGGATATTGTTTCTACTTATATTATTGACTAGTCTAGTTTGAGATATGTAAACTTTAAAAAATTGTGTGACATGATTAAATCATATTTGATTCTAAAAATTAACAAGATAATGTAATCATATTCTACTTATATGTATACCAAAATCAGTAGACTCTCATTTCCAAGAATTAAAAAAGTTTCAAGAATATGGATTTAATTCATTTAGATATTTGTAAGTTATATGGTTGGACAACGATAGGAGGAAACAAGTACTTTGCAACTTTTATTGGTGATTGTAATTGATTTTGCTACTTATATTTAATATATACAAAGGATGAAGTTTTAGAAAAGTTTAATATTTTTAAAACTCAAGTGGAACTTTAACATGAAATTTTCATTAAGTGTTTAAGAATCAATGGGAGAGGAGAATATTATAATCCTAGCTATTTTGAGTTTACGGGAATCATGCATCAAACTATGGCTCCTTGCTCTCTACAACAAAATGGTGTGTTAGAGAAAAAATTGAGTATTATTAGAAATGGTAAATTCTATATTGTTATATTCTTGTTTATCAAATGGTTATTGGAATGAAGCATTATTAATGTTTGTTTTATTTTAAATAAAGTTTCAAATAAAAGGAATTGAATTATCCCATGTGAACTCTAGAACAAAAGGAGTCATAACTTAAACTTTCTCAAAGTCTAGGGTTGTAGGGCTATTATCAAAGTTCCAGAACCTAAAAAAGAAAGTTGAGTGAAAGAGAAAATTGAATGTATCATCTTGGGATATGTCAAATACAGTAAGGCATATATATTTATTGTAATTAAATCAAATAACTCATATCATATTAATATAGTGATAAAGTCAAGAGATCCTATTTTTCAATAAGATAGATTTACCTCAATTCTTAGATGTTGAATACATGTTTATAAAAATGAATATTATCTAAAAAATGTTGGAACTAGTAATGACAATATAGATTGTTCAATATCTACACGAAGCAAAAGGCAAAGATTTTTTTACTGGATTTTCATATATTCCTAGTTGAAGACACTTGTGACTCAATAGTGAATCATATAACATTTTATTATAACAGAAAATGATCCCAAGATTTATGAAGAAGTTTTGAAGTCTCTTGATTCGCTATTTTAGAAGGAATTCATTTAAGATGAGATGAACTCAATAATGAGTAATAAAATTTAGAAATTAGTAGACCTTCCGCTTGGTTTTAAAGCAACTAGTTGTAAATAGATTTTCAAAGAAAAATAGAAATATGATGAAATAATTGATAAATTTAAACTTAGGCTTGTTGTTACGGTTTTCCTCAAAAAAGAATTGGTTATTTTAATACATTTACACTGGTAGCTAGAATAATTATAATTAGAGTTTTTTTAGTAGGTGCATCTATATATAAACGTATTCACCAAATGGATATTAAAATGATATTTTTAAATGGTGAATTAGAGGAGGTGGTGTATATGAAACAACATGAATGATTTATTGTATATGAATAAGAATATAAAGTTTGCAAATTAGTCAAATCATTATATAATTTAAAGCAAGTTCCTAAGCAATAACATCAAAAATTTGATCAAGTTCTTAAAAATAGTTTCAAAATAAATAAATCAAACAAATATGTTTATAGTAAATTTCATCATGAAAAGGGTTGTTTGATTTATTTATATCTTGATGATCATTTTTTTACTAATTTAAAAGAAGTTGAAAATATCAAAAAGCTTTTGTCTATTTATCATTATATCGACAGATTTTGAGAAGATGATAGATCGTGTCACCTGCATTTCGTTCAATTGGAGTACCTCGCCTCAATCCAGAAAATCTTTTAGGTAAGCCACTTTGTTCAGGTATAGGTCGAGTATGTATACTTGTTCCGTTGCCATCCCCAATATGTTGAGCGTGAACAGTGTAAAGGTCCCGAACCCTTGTAAGGAACGTGAACAATGTAAAGTTTGAAGGCTTTTTTGCATACCTTCTTCCTCAGTCTGAAGATTTCACATGATGGTTGCCGGATTCCGTGAATCCTCTATTGTCGATACAGGGACTTGCAGAGATGCAAAAATACAACAAAAAATGGCGAGTGTGGGTGATGGACACGAGGTTCCCACACAGGGGCTTGCACAGACGAATACAGTATGAATATTTTGTTTTTCTCTATTTCTCTCTGTATTTCAGTATCTGACAGTATCTGTATGTGCCTACCTTTATAGGCAGGTGCTCCCCCATTCGTCGTGCTTATCCGCCTGTGGCTTCCCTCGTCTGGGAGCTATAACGGATGGTCTTTGGTAACGGTTGTCCGTTACTAGATCAGGACCTATCCTCAGATAATGGATGGATAGTCAGTCCAGCCGTTACTCGAGCCGAGAATGGCCATATCCTGTAACATCTCCCACTTGGCCATTCAAGCCAAGTGTATTGACATACTGGTTTTCCTCCCACTTTTTAAGGGTTTTCCCTAGTTATGTTGATTCCTAATTACTATTGCAATCAGACCCTGTTGTGTGGTTATTTTCCTACACAATAAATCATCTGTTGTATGGTTATTTACCTATACAACAATGTATATCCATTGTATGGTTATTTGCATATACAACAATCAAACATATCTCAAACCCATGTTTCCAACATGTTTTGAGAAGAGTTCCTCTGTTATGCCTTTTGTTAAGGGGTCTACCAACATGTCTTCTGTTGGCATGTATGAAATGGATATTTCCTTTCTCATAACCATATCATGAACATAGTGGTATTTTACCATTATATGCTTGTTTTTCGAGCAATCTGCTCCACTCTTAATAAGAGTAATTGATGCATTGTTATCACAATAGATAACCATTGGCTCGTTTGTTATCTCCAGCTTTAAATCTCATATGAAGCGGCTTATCCAGACAGCACTTGTTGCAGCCATACAGCAGGCAACATACTCAGCTTCCTGTGTATGCAACGCTACACAACCCTGTTTCTTGCATGCCCAAGAAACATCACCACCTCCAAATAAGAATATTTGACCTGAGGTTGATTTGTTGTCATCTTTGCTCCCAGCAAAGTCAGCATCTGAGTATCCAACCACTTTCATTTCATTTGCTTGAAAGCATAGTTTCAAGTCCTTTGTTCCTTTCAGATACCTTAGAATCCTTTTCACAGCTACCCAATGCTGCCAACCAGGATTACTTTGATATCTACTGACAAGACCAACAGCAAAGCTGATATTAGGCCTTGTACATAACATAGCATACATCAAGCTGCCAACAGCTTGTGTATAAGGAACATTAGGCTTATCATCTCCTTCACCGAAATAATCAGCCTTACTCAATTTCATCTCTTTTGCAACAGGTGTATCTGCAGACTTGCATTCACCCATTTTGAACTTCTTGACGATATAATCTATATATCTCTCTTGACTCAGGCATAAGAGTCTAGATCCTCTATCTCGAGAGATCTTTATACCTAGGATATAGGATGCTTCCCCCATATCCTTTATTTCGAACTTGGAGTTCAACCATGACTTGGTTTTGACAATCATCTCATTGTCGTTTCCAATCAACAATATGTCATCTACATACAATGATAAGATGATAAAGTGGCTCCCACTGTTTTAGACATATATACAGTGATCAAGTTTGTTAGCCACAAACCCAAGTTCTATAATGGTATTTTAAAAGGTCAAATACCATTAGTGAGGTGATTGTTTTAAGCCATATAGGGATTTTTTCAACCTATATACTTTATCTTCTTGGCCTTCAACCACAAATCCTTTGGGCTACTACATGTATATGATTTCTTCTAAATCACCATTTAGAAAGGCTATCTTTATATCTAACTAATGTAAATCCAAATCATAATATGCAGATATTGCCAGGATTATCCGTATGGATGCAAATTTCGCAACTGGGGAATAAGTCTCAACATAATATATCCCCTCCTTTTGTGAAAAACTCTTTGCAACCAACCTCGCTTTAAACTTGTTGATTATATCATCGACCTTGTATTTCTTTTTCAAAACCCATTTACAACATATTGCTTTCCTTCCTTTTGATAAATCAGTCAATTCTCAGACTTGGTTTTTCTCAATGGATTCAATTTTCTCATCCATGGCTTTTTCCCAATCTGTTGCTTCTGATGAGTTCATTGCTTGCTGATAAGTCAAGTTATCAGTCAACTCATCTAAATCTACTGAATTACACACTTCTTCTCAAAGATAACTGTGATAATCCTTTAAGTAGGACGGAGTGGCTCTTGGCCTCTTATGTCCACTTAAGGTATCGGTAGTTTCAAGAAGATCTTCTATAGACTCAAAAGATGATTGATCTAAATCTACCAAATCATCAACACATTCCTCATTGTTTTCCAAGATGTCATTCTTAGTATCCTCTAAGAATTCAACATCTCTGCTTTCAATGAGTCCGTGGTCCTTATGATAAAACTGATATCCACTATGTAATTTTGCAGTTGTATCATACTTAGCTGTTAGTGAGTCAAACAGCTCTTTCGCGGTCTCATATTCTTCAAAAACCTTAATCAGGTCATCCTCTATGTAGGTTAACATTATTGTTCTTGCTATGGTATCGTCCTTTAGAAATGTTTTATACATTTCTATTTGTTGCTGACTTGTGTCTAGCGGTGGAGGATGCATTGTTTCCTTTAAGACATACTCTACACCTTCTAATGTTAGAGCTAATGAAATTATTCTCTTCCAAGTTTGGAAGTTCAGACCGTTTAATTTTTTTGTTTTTGTCAGTTCGGACACACATATCTTAGAACTCATTTTTATGTGTTTGGCAAAAATAACAATCAAGCGGTCTAAAAGGAAACAAAAAACAAAAACACACATAGCAAGAGACATGTTAAAGTGATGCAGAATATGAAGCAGATAATCTTTGAAAAAATTTTTAAGGACTTTTCTGCCTCTAAACCCCTAAAAGGATACCAAGAGATAAAACTGTAATTTTACCTATTTGTCCTCTTTTGTAATTTTCTAAAACTACGAGGACAAACTTGTAAAATTACTATTTGGTATTCTTATAAAATTCGTAATTGATTGGGGTTAAAATCATAATTTTAACCCTCAAGGCGAATCTGTAATTTTTCAAAAGAATAGGGGTAAACCCGTCTTTTGACTGAATGGCAGAACTGAAATTATTCAAACCAGGTTGGATAAAATCGTAAAATGATAGCCCTCGATTTTTTTTAAATTTCAAAAATAACGAAGGGGTAAAATTGTCTTTTTACCATGGTAACTGCGTAATATCCAAAAAGGGTCAGGGGCAGTTTTGTCTTTTTGACACAAACCCCGAGGCGGTTTTTGGAAAATCGTGAGCGGTTTTGGAAAACCGATGGATTTCTCACCGCGGTTTTTCGAAACCGCATTTTTTTATTTTTTTTTTATACAAAAATGTTTAAAAGCGTTTTACAGGGGTCTCTTTGGAATGTTCTGAGAGAAAGAGAGAGAGAGTAACAGGGAGGAAGAGTGGTGGAGAGAGGAGGCCGGAGGGGTCGCTCTGGCTATTCGTCGGCTGTCAGCTGGTTCCTGACTTCTTATTTTGCCGACCTTCCTTGCTTCGGCTCGTGTCTTTTGCTTCGAGCTTTTTGTCGGCCTGTGTTTTGGGTTCGGGCTTTTCCGGCCTACCTTGGGATTTTTTCCAGCCTGCGTTTGGGCTGTAGGCTTTTTCGGCCTGCCTTGGGCTTTTTGTCAGCCTGCCTTTGGGCTTTAGGCTTTTGTTTTCGGCTTTCTGGGTTGTGCCTGTTTCGGCTTGCCTCAGGGTGTTTCATTTAGCTTTTTGGTCGAGCCTGCTTCTGGGTTTTCCTTTCGCCGCCTTTGTCGACTGTCGCCTTCTCTCATCCGATTTTTTTTTTGTCATCCCTTTCTCTTTTGCAGGGAACCAGGCCCTGATACTAGTGGAGACTTTTTGCGTACCTTCTTCCTCAGTCTGAAGATTTCCAATGATGGTCGTCAGATTCTGTGAACCCTCTATTGTCGATATAGGGACTTGCAGAGATACAAAAATGCAACGAAAAATGGCGAGTGTAGGTGATGGACACGAGATTCCCACACAGGGGCTTGCACATACGAATACAGTATGAGTATTTTGTTTTTCTCTGTTTCTCTTTGTATTTCGGTATCTGATAGTATTTAGGCAGGCGTTGCCCCATTCGTCGTGCTTATCCACCTGTAGCTTTCCTCGTCTGAGAGCTGTAACGGATGGCCAGCTATCCGTTACTAGATCAGGGCCTATCCTTACGGCTGGATGGTCAGTCCAACCATTACCCGAGCCCACAATGGCAATACATCCTCTAACAAAGTTCCCTTCCATCTTCATTATTATGTAGAGGAAATTGCATACAAAATCTGCCATCCATGTTTATACAAGTACAGGTGGTCACCAAGCAGCTGCTCGTTAAATAACAGACGGTATGATTACAAACTGGGCACCTCATGAATTCTCCTCCCGATCACCGTTGATCCTTGAGATCGATGGCAGTTGCTATCGCACATAACATTCTCACACCCGAAGGTCGACCCCTCAAAAGCATTCCTTTTGTGAGAAAAAGAGTTACCATTGGAGAGCGCGTGCAGTGCCTTCTCATTCACGCCTACTCTCTAAAATGCATACAAGAAGTAAAAGAAGCAACATACGCTCTTAAGTATGTCTCCCAGTATGATTATGATCACGCTTCATCTGTGTCGTCTCTCTCTCTCTCTCTCTCAATACTGCTATAAATCAAGGCTAGATCAGGGCAACAGGAAGTAATGAAGCCATGGTTATGAAGAATATGGCAATGGCAGAAGAGCAAAACCGAGCTAAGTACCATCACCAGAAAGAGCAATGCAGCCATCTTACTGGTGCCGCATTAGTAGCCATGGTCACCTCACTGTTATTGGTCGCCATACGCCACCTCCTCCTACTGCTGCTCTTCCAGAAGCAACGGCCTCCCCTTGCTCCACCTCTATTCTTTCTGCTGCTTCATGTTATTGTAGGATCCATCCTCATCACCTCCACAAAAACACCAATGGCCGTGCAGAAAAGAAGGAAACAAGCACAGCTAATTAATACCATGAATCATCGCGAAGAGAACGGCGAGAACGACAACAGCGACGACCATGATTTGAAGGTGTCAACAGAGGAAGTAAATGCAAAGGTGGAGGCGTTCATTGCAAACTTCAGAAGGCAGTTGGTGATGCAAAGGAGAGTTCACTCCTTTAGAAGGCAGCACGGCTTGAAAAAGTAGCTGCGCTGTAATCCTTATAACGCATTTCCTCGGTACGTTTAGATGATCTTGGACCTCGCTCGCAGATGATGGATATGAACATCATTATTGTTTGTCAAATAACAATTCAAGAGCTTCTGCGGCTTCCTAGTATAGCAACAATAGAATAGTAAGCCAAGGTGCTCAAGAGCAATAGCTCACCTTGCTAGTGGATCATCTTGCAAGTTGAAGGTCATGAGTTTGTTACCAGGGGCGTCCATCTATTTTCAGCCTCGTCACAAAAATAAGCCATGATGTTGACCTAACAAAACGACTAAGCGAAACCTATGCATGGATTATCAAAATAAAAATTATTTTAATTAGTAGGAGGTAAGTGTAACTCGCTAGAGAATTAATAATTAAGCAGCCCAGTTCGAATGCTTTTGCAGGTGGTGCTGATAGACTTTTGAGGGGGGAAACATACGCTCGAACATTCTTTAACTACTCCCAGTGTTCGATCTACTTGGAGCCAAGATGGGGAGTTGGGGGGGGCATCCAGAGCACCCAAAATTAAGGAAATTAATAACAAAAGGATTGCAAGACGACGTGCTGATCAATGTAGACCGTCTAGGAAGTATCATAACCCACAATACCTACTGGATCTCGGTGAATGATAATGGGTTGAAAGAAATGTGGTACTAACCTGCACCAATCCACATTGCCTTTAGTTTAGACGAACAGGGTCTTCTTCCCCGTGGGAGCCCTGCAAATACCAAACAAAAACTAAATCCAAAATCAAGGCTTCTCTCTCAATGCTACGTGACACCTCCAACTAAGTGATTCGTTGGTGTTCTTGTGTGTGTGTGTGTGAGAGAGAGAGAGAGAGAGAGAAAGGGAGAGAGAGATGTGAGATTCCCACGAATCATGCCGTTAATACTGGCGGAAAATTAACTTTCACAAAAAGGGCTCCAATAGGATCCATGTTTCCGTGAACGTTGCTGGATTGTGACATTGTGACATCAAAGAAACTTTTCAGTAGGTTCCTTTACCACTCATCCAACATTTGGTAGGGGCAATCTAATCTCAGGAGGTCCCTAATTGTAGCCCCAACCCCATCCAATCCAATCCAAACTTAACAACAAGAAGGTGGTAGACCACATGCTTATACAAGCACCTCTGCAATGTTCATTGGGAGAATCGGTTATCAAACTATCATTTTTCAAAAGAATATTTTCAATAGGCAGATTTGATATTTGTGAAACACATTTAAAATTTTAGCAACAATTTGATAAAATTGTGTTAAAAGACTCGATGATTTAAAATAATTTGAAAATAGCTGGGCTTCACTTGGCCCAACTTGTATCGCTTTTTCATGGGTTCAACGCAGAATCTGCTGAGGCCATTATCGCTAATTTGAGCGCACCCTTGTAAATATGTATTAATACTACCCCAGCATGCGGCCCCAGAGCACTGGTTCACGATGTTATTTGCCCACTCAAAGGTCATACAAGAGAATTGTCATTTGACGCTGAAGGAATCTCCAGACAGCCTCTGCATAGTGAAGCGTCTACTCCACCCAAGCTTCGATAAGGATACAAATGTAGGCTATGGCTAATGCCGTGGTCTGTAAGGAAATAGTCGATTGCGTGCCCCTTGGGCCATTCTGAGCCTTCATCTCAACAAGAAAGCGCACGGATACAAGCATGGGCTACAAGATATAAAACCTAGAGTAAAACCATAGACTCGCCCTAAAACTTTTGTAGATCCACCATTCATCATGTCCAGCAATCAGATGCAAGCCTGAAGAAAGGGATAGCTTAATTATGGTGCAGATTGTGAGACGGTCATTTATGTGCAATACGTTTTCCACCACCAGAAGTATCTTTGTGACAGTTTTGTAGAACTGACATGCTTGCATTTGCGGCTCGTGCTGGTGGGAAAATTTTGTGGGGAGATTCAGGTATTCCATGGGGACTAATTTTTATCAGTAGAAGCAACCAAAACTTTCCTCGATTAAGGCTCAGCTATATATATATATATATATATATATATATATATATATATATATATATATATATAGAGAGAGAGAGAGAGAGAGAGAGAGAGAGAGAGGTAAATGTGTATTGTGCCCAAACATATTTAAAGATCTCAAATGAGATCAACAGTAGACTTAAAAGTACTATTGTATTTTTTGCAAAATACATTTAATGCACTGGATATTATTTTGCTTTTTTTTTAAAGACTTCCTCTACCTTAGATCTCAATGATCTAACCTTTGATATTTTTAAGTAGATTTTAGCATAAATAAGTTTGTGCATGAACTAAGCCTTTTCACATACTAGATGAGGTTGACTACATGGATTTTTTGTTTCCACATAGCCCTGCAATGTGTTATATCAATAGTTAACTCAATATGAGCTCAATCATTCTTTATTCTTTCTTTCCAATACTTTTGTGATCTTTCTCTTTTAAATTTTTACAATATAGTTTCTCATACCTTCTTATTGAAGCTTCTTTTGGTCTATCTTTTTACATGTTCAAACCATCTTAAATGATTTTTTCTTATTTTATCCTTTATCAATGTCCTTCATAATTTATTTCTAATAATCTCATTATGTATATGATTTTTTCATGTATAACCACTTATCAATTTCAACATCTTTTTTACCATGAACATCTTTTGTACATGATTAACTACCCAATACCTATAACTATAAAATATAGATGTCTAATTGTTCCTCTATAATATTTATCTTTCAACTTTAATGGTATTTTCTTTTCACATAGAATACATAATGCCTCTCTCCATTTTAACCAACATGCATTAATTCTTTGCTTAATATTTTATCATTCTGAAAAATTGACCTTAGGTATTTAAAACTTTCATTGTGAGGAATGCAATATGTGTCACTCTTAATTTTGATGCTATTTGAAGTAACCAAATGATCAAACTTGCATTCCATATATTATGTCTTCATTCTATTAAGTTGAAAACCTTTACTTTTTATTGTTTCTCTTTCATAATTCTAATTTCCTTTTAACTTTTTTCTTAAACTCACCTATTAACAAAATATGATATGTAAATAACATACACCAAGGTACTTCATCTTTAATATGTTTTGTTAACTCATTAAGGACCAATATAAATAAATGTAAACTTAAAATTTATCCATGATATAACTTCAAAAAAAAAATTCATTACTTCATGAATCCTCACACATGGTCTTTTATAAGGTCTATGTATATGTAAATGAGATATCTATTTTTTCAAGGTTATCCAAAGAACATATTTTGGCACCCTATCATAAGCTTTTTCTAAATCAATAATATCATGTGAAGGTTTTTCTTTTTTATCCTCAAATATTTCATAAGACACCTCAATAGGCGAATCGCTTCAATAGTAAATCTATTTGACATGAATCTAAATTGGTTCTCTGTTGTACTCGATATTTGTCCTAACCTATGTTCAATAACTTTTTTATAATTTCATATTATGACTCATTAACTTGATACCTAAACAATTTACACAATTTTGAATGTCTCATTTGCTCTTATATATGAGTATAAATATACTCACTCTCCATTCCTCAAGAATCGTTTGGTTTCTCCATATTTCATTAAATAGTATAAGCAAAGTGATTCCTTTCTCTCTTAGGATTTTTCGTACTTCCACAGATTTACAAATCTTCATATATTTAAGAGCCTCTTTGACTTCATTCTTTTGAATATATCACTAAAAATTATAGTTTATATACTTTTATCAATTTATTAACTCTCTTAAACTAATACTAAAATCAACATTTTTATTAGAAAACTTTTAAAAATGATTTTTCATCTATTTTCATATCATCATTTGTCAGTAAAATCTTCTCATCCTCATCTTTGATGCATCTAACAAAAATTAAAAATTTTAGTTTTCATATCTTTAACCTTAACTATCCTAAAAATATCTCTTTCACCTTCTTTTAAATTGAGCTTTTATATAAATCTTTCTAAATTTTATTTTTTTTACTAAGAACCTTTTTGATGTCTTTCTTTACTTTCTTATAAGTCTCTTAAGTTTCATTAGTCTTCTTAGCATAATGCAATTTGTAGTATGCTCTCTTTACCTTAATTTTATCTTTCACTACCTCACTATATCATCAAGTTTCATTTTGTACTGATATGCCTCCTTTAGATTCATCTAACACATCTTTGGCTACTTTTGTAATATACATAGCCATATTGTTTTACATATGAAAAGGTGTGCCTACATAATTTCAAGCATATCCTTGAAGAACTTTCTATTTAAATATATCTTCTTTCTCACTTTCTAGGCTCCACCATTTAGTCTGAACAATTATATGCACTCTTTTCTTCTTTGTCTATTTTTTTACCAAAAAATTCAATTATATGCACTCTTTTCTTCTTTGTCTATTTTTTTACCAAAAAATTTATAACTAAGTTAATGTTGGATAGTTAAACTTTCTCTTAGAATTATCTTGTAATCTTTACAACAAGATCTTTTTTCCTATAAACAAAATATTTAATTTGTGTTTGTGACAAGTCACTCTTATTACTAATTAAATGCTCAATCTTATTTTTTGAAAATTGTATTGACTATAAAGAGATCATATGTTATAGTAAAATTTAAAATCTCACAACCTTTCTCGTTTAAATTCTCAAAACCATAGTTTTCATGAATATCTTGATATATTAATATCTCTTTATCGACATGTCTATTTAAGTCTCCTCCCAAACAAATCATCTCTCGTTGTAGAATATTTTAAATTACCTTATTTAACTCATTTTAAAATGCCTTCTTTATGCTATATAGTAGTCCTACTAGGGGTATAAAAGCAAAACTATATTTAAAGTCTCTACCCCTAATATTAATTTCACGATCATAATTCAATCATTGTATCATTGTATGTCTACTATATTATCCTTTAAATTTTATTTATAATAATACCAACTCTATTTTGAGTTTTTTTTTAGTACCATAATTTAAAACGTATATTCTCAATTTACTTTATTTTTTCCAACCACTTTGTCTCTTATAAACATAGAATATGAATCTTTTTTCTAATCATAATACCTACCACCTCCATTAGTTTATTGGTCAATGTTTCGATATTCAAAGTACCAACATGAATCTTATTATCTAGGACTAGTCTTTTTACCTCTCACATTCATTCATGTTGAAAATACAGAGACTCTCTCTACAATTTGTTCACTATATTCGGATAACAATGTAGTTAGACTAACTTCTTTACTTACACTCCCGTCCTGCCTACCATGAGTTAGGCCTTGAAGCCTCAACGGGGAAGGATCCTCGCCTGTGGCCAATGGGGTTGTTTCTGTAAGCGTTGACCGACATCACCAAAAGAGGAATGGGGGCTGGCGTGGCGAGACCACCTAACACTTGCGAAGGACATCAAGATTCAGGGGTTATGGTTTTCAGTGTAGGTTCTTCCCAATGTCCTTCATCATACTCGTATGATATAAGAACTCTCTTTCCAATTGATTCACTATATTATGACAAAGATGTAGAGGATCTTACTTATTTTTCAATGCATTCAAACTCTATAGTGGATCGGTAAGAGGGAACACCTAAATGCAATGATCATAATCTATAGAACTCACGATAGATAAATTTGATAAAGCTTTACGCTTGCTGTGAGAGGCTTACTGCAACTCTATTCCTTTATTCAGGCTTGAGACCAGTTATACAAGCGATTATATAGGGGGAATTGCATGAAATATATATATATATATATATAAACAGATCATTAGTTGTTAACCAACCTTCATTGCTAGGCAAACCCATTTGACACTGTCATGCACAGAATATTGGTAGGCATTACACAATATGAAAATAGGTTTAACAATAATATGTTACATATGATCCACATGATGGGACGGCCACACACCCTATGTTTCACTTTGTACACTTTTTAACAACCCTAGTGCAAATCAATGGCAGATACAAACAACCCTTGTGCATCCCCTCTTGCTTTAGCAGTGTTCTTGCATGATTCCTTCCTGAAGCAAATAAACAACAATAACTAAGCCTTTTCCCATACTAGACGGGATTAGCTACATGGATTCTTTGTTTCCACATAGCCCTATCATGTGTCATGTTAGCAGTTAACTCACAATAAGCTAGATCATTCTTTATTGTTTCTTTCCAACACTTTTGTGGTTGTCCTCTACCACTTTTAATACTTTCAAAATATAGTTTTTCATGCCTTCTTAAGGGTTCTTCTTTTGGTCTTCTTTCTATAGGTCCAAATCATCTTAAATGATATTCTCTCATTTTATCCTCTATTGGTGTCACTCCTAATTTGTTTCTAATAAACTCATTATGTATACGCTCTTTTCTTATATGATCACTCATCCATCTCAACATCTTCATTTATGTTACAGACATCTTTTGTACATGTTGATGATTAACTGCCCAACACTCATAACCATAAAACATGGCAGGACTAATTGCTGCTCTATAATATTTACCTTTTAACTTTAATGGTATCTTCTTATCACAAAGAATACCTTATGCTCCTCTCCGTTTTAACCAACCAACATTAATTATATGTAGTAGAATGGGCAATCGAAATTCACATTTCATCCCATGAAGAACAAGTCTAACTAACGGTCACTAGCAAAATGACAATGAACTAAATGTTGGAAGGACCATATAATTTCCACCACCATGTGCATCTCCTATCCACAACATGTGTTGTGTCCAATAACTTGGCCGAAAGCATAAACTCATTAGAAAATATCGATATGAGTGTAATTTCTTACACTTTGTTACATTTCCAATTTAAAGGTCCATATCGTATTTTGCTGACAAAAATGAAGATGTTGAGATGGATGAATGGTCATACAAGAAAAGACCGTATACATAATGAGGTTATTAGAAATAAATTATGTGTGATACCAATAAAGGATAAAATGAGAGAATATCGTTTAAGGTGGTTTGGACATATAGAAAGAAGAACCTTTAAGAAGGAATGAAAAACTAGATTTTGAAAGTATTAAAAGAGGTAGAGGACAACCACAAAAGTGTTGAAAAGAAACAATAAAGAATAATCTAGCTTATTGTGACTTAACTGCTAACATGGCACATGATAGGGCTACATGGAAACAAAGAATTCATGTAGCCGACCCCGTCTAGTATGGGAAAAGGCTTAGTTGTTGTATATCATATTTTGCTGTAACACGTTATTATAGGTACAAAATAGTTATGAAATTTATGCAGGTAAGGCAACTCCAAAGTCTAGTTAGCGAGTAGGGGCTGAATTGTATTCAATTCATTCGCATACCCATAGAAACTGTCGAAAAAGAGTGAAAACAAACCTACTCTTTACTTTGCAAGGAAGCATGATCTTGTCGAGCAGTGCTACCCTTTTCTATTCCGTGTCCTACACGGTGAGGTTTTTTCATCGTCGAGCAGAGTCCCTTCTGCGCATATTGGTTGAACAGGTCAACACGCAGGAAGCAAATTTTTTCTATATTGAAACCCCAAGTTTATACAGGTATTAGACACAAAGTTACTAATGATAATGAAGCTCCAACCATACGGCCCATGATTTATGTGGAAATTACCGTACCAGAAGGAAAGGCATAACCGCAACTGATGGAGGTAGAAACTTATGCAAAATGCACCAAATTTTTTTGCATTTGTTTCAGCCCGAGAAACAAAATTTCCTGCTTCATCAATTCACTTTCTCACTCGCGATAAAGTAGCTTGTTTTCTCTGTATGGACTTGGAAAGATTGTACCAGCATATGAACGAAATCTTCTCAATAAATTTCGTGGGGAAGCTGTTGAAGTACATCAACAGCTTTATGCCCATGTTCCTTTATCGTGTATCACAAACTAACTAATAGACTACATTTCTTCTGCCCCTATCATCCAAAAATTTTACCATTTACTCTTTCATCAGATTTTCTTGAATAGCATCCACCATTAGCGATATCTCTTCCTTGTAAAGTAAAGTTGGCCATTCTCGACAACCCTATCACACAAACAGTTGGATTGACCATCCAACTATTACCTGTGATGGAAGGTACGATGTTAATCTATTACAGTTAGTTGGTTACAGATGAGCTTTGTAACCAATTGGACAAGGGCTCCAATATGAAAAGCCCAGCAAAAAACCCGGGAGGGAAGGAGCAGGCACTGCTCTATAATTAGAGAGCAGTGCACTAGAAACAAAACACAAAAAACACAATGAAAAATTATTACAGAAATCCCTCTCTCAAAAGCAAGTTGTGTGAAAACCTCAAACAACACAAAACCCTTACTTGTTTGTGTGATTCCGCTGCTCAGAAGAAAGAAACAGGTTCTACTATTGTTACTGCATACCAGGAGCGAGGAGTAGAAAAAGTTGCCACGAGTCTTTGCAGAGGTCGTCGGAGTCATTAGTGGTATCAGGGTCTCGTTCATTCTATAAAAACAAAAGTATGCTTCACAAAAAAAACACAAAAGAAAAGAGAAAGAAGAAACTCCCTGTTATGACAAAGGCAAAATTCAGCCCAGGTCAAGACAGAGCAAAGGCAAAAGTTGGCCTAAGTCAAGACAGGACAAAGGAAAAAGTAGGTACACGTCATGATAGAGCAAAGGCAAAAGCCGACCTAAGTTAAGACAGGGCAAAAGAAAAAGTTGGCCTAGGCGAAAGAAAAACACTTAGGATAGCCCCAACCAAAGGTCGTCGAAAAAAACACAAAAGAGAGCCCGACCAAAGGCCATCGGGAAAAACACAAAAGAGAGCTCCGACCAGAGGCCATTGGGAAAAATACGGCGAAATCCTTGCCAGAAGGCTGTCGGGAAGCAAAGCCGCCTCCTCTCTCTCCCCCTTGTTGCTCTCTCTCTCCCCCTTTTTGCTCTCTCTCTCCCTCCTTCTCTTTCTTCTTTTTATACCGCGAGAAAAAACTGCTCAGCGATTTCAGAAAACCGTGGACGGAAAATCAGCAATTTTCTATAACTATCCTAATTTTCGAAAATCGTCGCGGTTTCGTCAAAACCGCCTCGACCAGTGGACTGAAAATTTCATTCTACTTCGATCGGTTTTTCGGATATAACAAACTGTCATAGGATAAAAAATACCAAAATATCCAGATATTTTCAAATAAAATGATAATTTTACCCTCAAACAGGCAAAAAGTTTGTTTTGCCCTTAACAGATTATAAAAATTATGAAAAATCGAAAATTTGAATTACTTTCTTACCCTTATCCGATAAAAAATTTACAGTATTGCCACTATGTCAAAAGATGAGGTTACCCCTTTCTTTTGCGAAAATTAAAAATTCGAACTAAGTATTTAGAACCGAACAAACAAATACCAATTTTACTTTTTATCCTTGGTCTTTTTAGAAAATTTTAGAACCGAATAAACAGATAAAATTATATTTTTATCTTGATATTTTGAGAAATTATCGAAGGCAAAAAAAATTTAGAAAATTACAAATTTATCCCCAATTTTTTATTCTATAATAAAATAAGGTTATTAAAACTCATAATGATGCTTAAAACTTACATGAAACTAGTTTTAAGTATTGAGTTATTTTCAGTTCAATATTTGGATATTATGCATTATGTTCATCATAATTCTGTTATTTGTTTATTGCTTGGTAAGTATTTTCTTTCTAGACAGTCTATTTGTTAAATTTGTCAAACACATAAAAATGAATTCCAGAATATGTGTATCGAACCTGAAAAAGACAGAAAAATTAAACGATCTAAACTTCAAAACATGAAAAAGATGAATATTTGTTAAATTTGTAAAACACATAAAAATGAATTCCAGAATATGTGTATCGAAACTGAAAAAGACAGAAAAATTAAACGATCTAAACTTCAAAACATGAAAAAGATAAATATCATTGGCTCTAACACTTGAAGGTGTAGAGTATGTTATGAAAGAAACAGTGCATCCACCACCACCTGACGCCATAAAGCAACAAAAGAAAATGTACAAAATAATTTTAAAAGATAACATGATAGCGAGAACGGTCATGTGGACATACATGGAGGATGATCTGATTAGGGTCTTCAAAGAATTCGAGACCGCAAAAGAGTTGTTTGACTGTATAACAGCTAAATATGACACAACTATCAAATTGCATATTCAATTACTGCTACAAAAATATAACCCCTATAAGTTGAAAGAATGAGATAATGTAGTGGAATATGTGAATCATATGATGATAATGACAAGAGATTTAGTTGTGACCAAATCAGTCATCCTAGAACCGATGTAAATATCCACTATATTGAACAGTCTTCACACATCATGGAATATGGTTACTACTGCTCTTATACTAAGGCCTGAAATAAAGCTTTTTGAATTACTCCTAAAAATAACAATTGAGCAAGAACATTTAAACAAAAACAAAAGAGAGAAATTACTAGTAGTGTAAGATGAGAGAAGGTCAAGCTCCAAACTCAACCAAAGAAAAAATAAACCAAACAAAAAGTTTGACAAAAATAATAAAAAGGGTGGTCAATCTTTTAAGAAAATGCAGGAAACCGCTTCTCGGGTCAAGTGTTTCAGTTGTGAAAAAATAGAATACTAAAAGAAGGATTGCCCCAACAAGAAGAATAGAGAAAATAACCCACAACGCGGACAATCGGAGAAGCATGACATAATTTGTGTGATATTGGATCGCCCGATAACTTGTTGATGGATTGACTCGGGATCGACCACACACATGTCAAAGAGCAAGAAAGGGGTAATGAATCTAAAGGAGTACAAACCAGAAGAACATCGGGTATACATGAAAAATAATACTTTCTCAAATGTTCTGGGAACTGATCATTTAGAATTTTTATAAAGGCATACCAGATGTATTAACTAATGTATTGATTGTGTCATCTATATGGAGCAATCTGATTTCGGTCCGTGCCTTAGTGAAGAAAGGTTTTGAGGTCAGGTTTGTTCTTGACAAAGTGATTATGGGGAAACATGAGAGTGTTTTTCTCTTGAGAATTTGATGTAGAACATAGATTGTTCAAGTTGAAAATTAATGAAAATGAAAGTTCTTTTGTTTATATTGATTGTGTCTTTAATGTTGATATGAATGTATGGCATGCTTAGGGCATATAAGTCTGGAAAAGTTGAGGAAATTATCCAAATTTGACTTACTATCAAGATTTGAGGAAAACACTTTCAGTAGGTGTGAAGCTTGTATATAAGAAAAAATGACAAGAAAAGTTTTTTCCAAAGAAACAGCAAGGACAACAACTCTGTTGGAAGTCATTCATACTTATTTATGTAGACCCTTCATAGTAAGGTCACATCGAGAAATTTGAGGCACTTGAAGTATTTAAAGAATATAAGCAAGAAATTAAAAACCAACTAGGGCATTCAATCAAAGTCTTAAGATCAGATAGAGGTGAAGAATATATCTCTGCAAAATTTTTGAAATTCTATAAAGACTTTAGTATTTCAAAACAAAATACAATGGCTATAACACCTCAACAAAATAGTGTAGCTGAAAGATACAATAGGACCTTACTAAACATGATAAGGTTGTCTCTCTACCAAGTATATTTTGGAGAGAAACAGTAAGTACAGTGATGTACATACTCAATAGAGTATCCTCTAAGGTTGTATTCACTACACCATATGAGATGTGGTTTGGAAGAAAATCTAACCTAGGTCATCTCAAGAGGTTTGAATCTATTGCTCATGTAAAGATCATTGATCAGTCTAGAGATAATATAGAAAACAAGTCCTTAAGATGTATATTCATCAGATATCTTAAAGAGTGGAAGGGATGTCGATTTTAAGGACCATGGATTGATAGAGAGCAGAGATATTGAATTCTTAGAAAATACTAAGAATGACATCTTAGAAAATAATGATGAGTATGTTGACGATCTAGTAGACCTAGATCTATCATCATTTGAACCCACACCGTCCTACTTAAAGGATTATCACACTTATCTTACACAAGAATTGTGCAATTCGGTGGATTTAGATGAGTTGATTGATAACTTAACTTATCAACAAGCTATAAACTCGTCAGAAGCAATAAACTGAGAGAAAATCATGGATGATGAAATTGAATCCATTGAGAAAAATCAAGTTTGGAAACTAGTTGATTTGCTAAAAAGAAAGAAAGTCATAGGTTGTACATGTGTTCTAAAAAAGAAATATAAGGTTGATGGTTCAATCGACAAGTTTAAAGCGAGGTTGGTTGCAAAGGGTTTTTCGCAAAAGGAGGAAATAAATTATGTTGAGACATATTCCCCTATTGCGAAATTTGCATCCATCAGAATAATATTGACAATATTTGCATACTATAATTTGGACTTACATCAGTTAGATGTAAATACTGTTTTTCTAAACAGAGATTTAGTCGAAATCATATATATACAGTATCCCGAAGGATATATAGTTGAAGGCCAAGAAGATAAAGTATATAGGTTGAGAAAATCTCTATTTGGCCTGAAAGAGTCATATCGCCAATGGTATTTGATTTTTCAAAATGTTATTATTGAACTTGGGTTTGCGACTAATGAGCTTAATCACTGTGTATATGTTTGGAACAATGGGAGTCACTTTGTCATCTTATCTTTATATATAGATAACATATTGTTGATTAGGAATGACAATGAGATGATTGTTAAAACCAAGTCATGGTTAAACTCAAGGTTTGAAACGAAGGATATGAGAAAAACATCCTATATCCTGGGTATAAAGATTTCTCGAGACAGAGAATCAGAATCTTATGCCTAACTCAGGAGAGAGATATTGACTATATCCTCAAAAAGTTCAAAATAGGTGAATACAAGTTTGCTATTATACCCGTTGTAAAAAGGGTCAAATTGAATAAAATTGATTGTCCCGGTGAAAGAGACGATAAGCCTAATGTTCCTTATGCATAAGTTGTGGATAGCTTAATGTATGTTATGTTGTGTATAAGACTTGATATCAGCTTCGTTGCTGGTCTATTGAGTAGATATCAAAGTAATCTTTGATGGCAACATTGGATAGCTGTAAAAAGGATTTTAAGATATCTCAAATGAACAAAATACTTGAAATTGTGTTTTAAAGCAGATGAACTGAAAGTGGTAGGATACTCAAATGTTGACTTTGTTGAGAGCAAAAATGATAGCAAATCAACCTCGAGACAAATATTCTTATTTAGAGGAGTTGTTTCTGGGGAATGTAAGAAACAGGGTTTTATAGCATTGCATATATAAAAAACTGAATATATGGCTTGTTGTATAGCTCCAACGAGTGTCATCTGGATAAGTCACTTCATACGAGATTTGAAGTTTGAAATAGTTGACGTGTCAGTTATCATTTACTGTGATAACAATACAACAATTACTCTAATCAATAGTGGAGCTGACAACTCCAAAAGCAAGCATATAATGGTGAAATACCACTATGTTCATGATATGGTTATGAGAAAGGATATATCGATCTCATGCATGTCAACTCATGATATGTTAGCAAACCCCTTGACTAAAGGTATAACAGAGGATCTTTTCCCAAAACATGTTACAAACATGGGTTTGAGATATGTTTGATTGTTGTGTAGATAAAAAAACACACAACAAGTGATGATTGCAATAGCAATCATGAAATAACATTATTAGAAAAACTCCACAAAAGTGGGAGGAAAACCAGTATGTCAGATCATTTGGCTCGAATAGTCAAGTGATTGATGTAAAGCAAAGGTGGTCATTCTCGGCTACCTTATCATAGAAATGGTTGGATTGGCCATCCAACCATTACCTGTGGTGGAATTTACAATGTTAATCCGTAATAGTCAGTCGGCTCCGTAACCGACTCGATAAGAGCTCCAATATGGAAAAGCCCAACGAAGAAACCCGAGAGGGAAGGAGAGGCATTGGTCTATAAATAGAGCGCAGTAAACAGGAAACGAAACACAAAAAATACAGTGAAAAACTATTACAGAAATCCCTATCTGGAAAGCCGGTTGTATGGAAACCTCAAACAACACAAAACCCTTACCTGTTTGTGTGATTCCGCTGCTTAGAAGAAAGAAACAGGTTCTATTGTGTTTGTGTGATTCCGCTGCTCAGAAGAAAGAAATAGGTTCTATTGTTGTTGCTGCGTGTAAGGAGCGAGGAACAGAAAATGTTGTCTCGGCTCTTTACGGAGGTCATCGGTGCTATTATTCCTTTCATACAATGAGCCAACACTAGTACGTTTATTTATACGTTCCTATTTTCATAATATAGAAGATTTTGTCATTCATCCTTCATAAGATGTTCGCCAGAACAGATTAACTGGAAGATGAGCTAAACATAACCATGATCCTACAAAGTGCACTTATTTATCTTCAGCACAATAGGCCCCATGCAATAAAGAATCAATAGATAATAATCAATTAATAAAAGGGAAGAAAAAACAATATGAAGACATAACAAAACAGGAGGATTTGTGCATAAATGTCAGTAATCCAGCACTTCTGTCTGTTTAGCCTTGATGTCTTGTTTGGGACAAGTAACATTCCTCTCAGCACCAAGTAGCATTAACACAATCTGCACATGTAATCATCTCCAGTAATACAGTTAGGCGCCTTCCATGCTCAGTTATTTTGCCCACAAAATTCCATTGATGCACCGGTTGACCTGTCCCTTACATAACCATCAGCTGATGATGAGGGCATGCACACCACTTATGCCCTAGAGCATTTTTCATATTATACTAAACAAAGAACAATCAAAACCTTATTCTCAATTTGTGAAATTTCACTTACATAACCGTCAAGTTTCATCCTAACTACATGAAGCAAACTTTGACACAGCCCCCGCCCACCCGATTGATTTTTCTTATTCTTATATATGTGTTTGTAGGTGCACACACATATGCATGTATTTGCATATGTATGTATATATAGGTATATGTGTACATGTGTGTGTATTGTGTAGCCAATACATTCCAACTGTCAGGCCTTCTTTGCTAGAATTTTGTTCTCCAACACCTAGTTAACATTTTCTTTTCAGTATCTTGTCAGCATTTCCCAGAACAACCCGTAAAGTCCTGACCTACATGGTCTGGTCTGGTTAGTCAAACATATTTTAGATGACCGAATTTCAATGTGTATGCAGTTCTATAGGAATCTATTCAGCTCTCCAGAAAACATACAAATATAAATTTGTCAATCGCATCGAAACCACTACCATAATGTACTTCTCAAGTCAGATAAATTAAAGAAGTCCCAGGCATGGGTCTTTTCTATCGTCCTGTTTTTCTAGCATTCACACTTCAACCATGGCACCAAAGAAGTTGCAATTCCTGTGCCATTAGAGCTAGGTGGGTACACATTAATAAAGTAACTGATAATACTTTCTTTGGTGCCATTAGATTGACAAAGTTAAGATCTGCTGATCTGACTGTCAGATCTAGTCGCTGTGGTAACAGCTGGATGTATTAGAGCTAGGTGGGTACCAGTTAATTAAGGCGGCAGCAATGGAGTAGAACTTGTCAGTACTTTGGGGCATGGTTGAAATGTGAACGCTAGAAAACACGACGATCTACCATATAGTTATCAACATAGTTTGTGTGTGTATACACGTGGACTGATTCGGCTCCAATGAATCAGCTTCAGCCTTCCAACTACAAAATAAACCATTCAGGACATTCTTTGGTTATGTAACAAAAAGAGGAAAAGAAAAATCTTTTGATATATATGTGTACGTGTGTACACCTGCTGGTTTGATACAGCTATAGAAACTACTTAGTGCTCCTTTACATTTAAAAATTAGCATGAGCAAATACCAAATGAAACAGATGTGAAACCTAGGAAGCACCCGATGAACAAGCTACAAACATGACAAACTAGGAAAAGTCACTTTTCATAATTAGAACGTTTCAACATATATCTCCAAAATGATAATATGAGTTCAAGTAGTAAACTCTTCAACTGATGCAATTCTGCATACCAATTATGAAACGCAAGAAAAATAATCGAGATACCATCTACACAATATTTCAGTTAGAATTTCAATACAAGTTTGTAGTCTAAGGAAAAAGTGATACAAATTACAATAATTTTAGAAAATAAAAAGCGCAATTTGAAGATCCTACATAATCCAGACGTACCATACTTCAATACAACACAGAAGTGAATACCAGATGAAGTCATTTGGCGAGGATGTTCTTTCCCTTCCTTTTCTACATGCAATATTAACCAGCAAGCTCAGCGTCCTCCTTGTTTGCCACCATTGGAAACTCATCAAAATGTTCAGAGAAATCATGATGCTCTCCAATGTTCTCAAGTGACTGGTATACCTGATACATGGACGGCCTCTCCTTTGGCCTCGGCAAGACACAAGAAAATGCGACCTTCATGAACTGCATGATCTCATCATCATTACCCTTCCCGCACAGGGACTGTTCAATTGCATCCTTAAGACGGCCTGCCTCTGAAAGCTGGTTCACCCAATCAACCAAATTCCCCTTGAATCCTTCATCGCCATTGGACACCTGAAGAGGCTTCTGCCCAGTTGCCAACTCTAGTAACAACACCCCAAATCCATACACATCCCCCTTCAGTGAAGCAACCATTGTGCTCCCATACTCGGGGGCGACATACCCCAAATCACCGAAATCGCCGTTGATGAAGGGATTGAGCTTGTTTTCAGAAGAAACCAACAGTCTGGCAAGCCCGAAATCCATAATTCTTGCTTCATAGTCCTCATTCAAGAGCACAGTTGCAGCACTAATGTTCTGATGAATCAGTGGTGGCTGGCAGCCATGGTGAAGCCAAGCTAGCCCTCTGGCTGCCCCCAAACCAATCTTCAACCTCATTGCCCAATCAAGCGAGCTCGGGCAAATCGCACCATTGCCATGAAGAATTGACCACAAGGTGCCATTGGGCATAAGTTTATACACCAAGAGCCTCTCTTCCTCAACCATGCAGTATCCCAACAAAGGCACCAAATTGGGGTGTCTGAGTTGCCCCAGCCTACCCATCTCTGCCCGGAATTGCTTTTCGGACAAAGGGCAATTCGGTAATCGCTTGATAGCAAGAGCCGAGCCATCCGATAGAAATGCCCGGTAGGAAGTTCCCGTCCGGTTCGACAAGATGACATTTTCGGGATCGAAATTATGGGTGGCAGCCATGAGATCAGCCAATTTGATCTTAACTATAGGCTTCTGAAACATGAAAACATGAGAGAACTTATGCGCCCTCAATCGATCCACCCACCCGTAGCCACCGCCATCAACATTGGTGTGCCGCCCTTTCCGGCCACCTCCGAAATACCACCAACGGACGAAGAACCCAAACAGCAGAGAAACGCAAGCGCCGAAAACTCCAGCAGATATGACGATGACCAGGCCCGTTTTGCCGAGGCCTCCGCATTTCGAGAGCGGCCGGCCACACAGCTTGCCGTTGCCGGAAAACCATGCAGGGTCGAATCCAGCAAAAGACGACGGGATCGAGCCGGATAGCATGTTGTTAGCGACCGAGAATTTCTTCAGCCGATCGAGGCGAGACAATTGAGGAGGGATGGCGCCGGAGAGTTGATTGTCGTTAAGAGGAAGGGTGTTGAGGAATCGGCAATCAGCGAGCTCCAGAGGAATTGTACCGGAAAACTGGTTTTGAGAGAGATCGAGGTTGACGAGGTAGGGGAGCCAAGAACAGATTTTGGTCGGGATGGGGCCGGAGAAGAAATTGTTCGAGAGGTCCAGCGAGGTCATACTGGAGCAGTACTGGAGGGAGTCGGAGATCGTGCCGGAAAGTTGGAACCCGACGAGACGAAGGCTAAGAACGCGGTTCTCCCGGTCGTTCCAGCAACTGACCCCAGCGAACGAGCAGATGAATCCGACGGTTGAGTTGGTGAAATCCCACGTCCTCAGCTTCCCTGCGTCGTCGGAAAGCGATTGCTTCAGTCCTTTGAGGCAGAGAACGTCGTCCCCCGCCACCGAAAGAACGACGAATCCAGTCGTGGCGATGCAGAAGAACAGAAGACAAAGTGGAAAAGGTGGTTTCGCCATGGTGAAGATCTGTGGTTCTTCTTTGGCCTTAAAGACGAGTGAAGAACAAGACAATGGTGGGATGAGAAATCAGTGCCTTCTCTTCCACGGATGAAAATTTTATGGCTTCCTGCTGATGATTGGAATTGTTGGTGTTGCAGAAAGCGAGGGAAAGAAGATGAGAGGCTCGTGGTCGTGATTGGGATTGTTGGTGTTGCTGGTTTGAAGATGGTGGTAAAGAGAGGGAGAAGAGGATGTTGAACAGTAGGAGGAATTAGGAATTCCTCCGTTGATTTTCGAGCTGATGGTTGATCTGGTCATAGTGGGAGTTTCTGGTTTGGTAGAAAAAGGTAGGAGGTGAAGCTTTTACTGTCCTCATGCACGGATCACTATGAAGATATTAGGGGGTTTTGGTTTGGCGGAACTTGGTTATTGAGAGAGAGAGAGAGAGAGAGAGAGAGCGCACAGAATGAATTAGAGATCTCTCCCCTTCATGGATTAATCACCATGAGGAAATTAGGGTTTTCAGTGGAACAGTTTAGGCACGAAGAGAAAACGAAGCACGGGTCTCTTTTGCGTGAGAAAGATGCCGCCGGCCATTGACCATCAAGAGAGAGAGAGAGAGAGTAGCTTTTAGGCCTTTGTTACACTGATGAGTCATTAATGCTGTTAGTAAATGATAAGTTTTGATCTCTGTAGCTTGGGATGATGACTAATTACGTTTGAGTTCGCCTCAGTTTGACCACCAGTGTTCTCAGGCTGTCGCTTCAGTGGATCACGACTGAGTTCGGATCGGGTCATGATCCATACTTTTGTGGATCCTTTGCCTGCAGTTAGAGTTGGGCTCCATTGGGGCTGCGAACAATCTGGCATCGAATTCATCAAGCATTACGGAACTCCAGATCATCGAATCTTAGAAACTCATTTGAACTTCAATTACTTTTTACTTCAAATCCCTCTCTATTAATTCAAGTTTCATAAGATCAACCTTAGAGAACAAGTGTTAGCAGTTCATTTTCATTCTTACAAATATGGGCCTGTCTTATGCATACCCCCTTAATTCATCTTAAAGGGACCTCAAATTGGAAGTTGTTACTTTTTTGGTCTACCGGAGAACGATGCACTCTAACATAAAAACTCGATACATAATGTATTTTTTCCTAGAAATAACCACAAAGATGTCACCATCATGCCCAGCAACCTTATAATTAACTGTTTAGAATAATATTTTGTCTTTAAAATCAACCAATAGATTTACTTTTTTTAGAACCGCATTCCCCTATCTCTTGTAAGAAATTGTTTCAAATGTTCTTAAATGTTATCTTATTCTATTAATGTAACTGATTATGTTATCATGTTATGGCCCAGGGTTGGCTCATTAGGGTCCAAATTTTAAGGTCATACTTAGGGGCATTCATGGTTCGATTTCTAGCCTCAACCTTGAACCAAACCGTTAGTCTCGGTTCTCAAGTTTTAGAGAACCGAACATAACTCTACTATAGCCAGAACCGAGCCAAACTGAACTGCCAGTTCTTGCTTTATTCGGTTTTGAACCACTGTTTTATTTATTAGGGTTTTGCTAAACACAATGCATCATGCCATCAGCTTGTTTGGAACTACGGTCCACATTTTATATGTATATGAAATTATAAAACTTACATAGATAACTTATGAACTTGTTGAGATTTATATCCGTATAAATATATAAACTATATATATTAACATTTTATATGTATATAAGGTTTTAAAACGCATATATGTATATAAACTTATGAAGAATTGTATCTACATGTATATAAACTTTATATCTAATGGTTTGGTTTGGTTTCGATATTGAAACCGTGAATCGAACCACCGGTTTTTTTTATGCTAGAACCAAACCAAACCAAACTGCCAAACATCTAGAACCAAACGAAACTGTTGGTTCCATGAACACCCGTATCCGTACTTATAATATCCATTACCCAAAATTTTTATAACCTATAATAGAAACCAAAATTTTAATGTTCATTATAATAATTTATTGAAGATCATTACCAACCCACGCTAATTAGGTCAAGGCAAAGAGATTTTCAAAGCTACTGCAGCTAATGGCAAGCAAACGTGCAGGCATGATATGTACACGTGGATATTTAGTCTCAAAACAAGGAGGGCAATTTCTTCGTTCTTTCCACGAAGAATGTTCAATCAAGCATACCTTCCTTATGTATGTGTTTCAATGCGTCCTTACTGCATATCGTCTTTCTCTTTTTTGTTTGTAAACCATTTTTATTTCTTATTCAACCAAAAAAGGTTAAACATTAAGATATGTGACAACACATGAACAGGAACCGGTGGCTCATCCATAACTATGAACCATGACCGAACTGGGTTCCACCAGGTTCTTGTTACGGTTTAGGAGTGAACTAATAACAGCCAACAAAAAAAGGATTTTACTTACTCGAAATGAATGATTTTTCTTAGTCGGAATCATAACCATTCATTTCGTGCCGCGTAAATTTACTATTGAAATAAGTTTTGTATCATAAATCTTGTCATAACGACACCCAATACACAGACCTCAACTATTGAAGTAATAGCACCTTAGTAAGTCATGATTTCTTTTTTTTATCGTAATATATTATAGATCTTTATGAGAAATTTGTCTCCAACTTGATTACCAGTACACTGATGATCACCTTTATCTCGCAGTGACAGTACTATTAATAATGGTCATCATTCATGCCATTAACTTTGTTTTTCTTCTTCTCTTTCCTTATTTCATCATAATCTAAATATACTGATATGGATGCTTTTGGAAAAGGGCAAACTAAGCCCACTTTAATGATTAATACATAATACATGAGAATTAATATGTGCATACCTTTTTACTATACGCACATTCCTTTTTTTACCATGATTGTGATTTTACTCTTGTAAATTTTGAAAATTACCATGATACTCCTTGATCGTATGAACTCTCCTATCTCAAGGTTTTCACCTTGTCATCAACTGTCTCACACCATTTCTTTGAGGACCTATAGCTCGAAGTATACATGATATTGAATCATCCAACGTCTCATAATGCTTTCAATCCAACCGAAATGAAGAAAGAATAAAAAAAGATACGAGGCCAATTCGAAGAGGGTTTAAATGATTTTTAGATATATATCATTGATTTGATGTATTGATTTCGTTTTTGGTTATAATCAAAACGAAAAATAACATCCAGTTTCCTACTCAATACACAACACAAGCATGTCTTTACGACAAGGGAGATGCGCCTGTGTTGTGGGTCTCTGTTAGTTAGTAGGAGAGTCGCAGTTCTTCCTGTTTCGCGTAATGTTCGTAAAAATATACTTATATATTTCTTGATTCTTCTTTAATTCCTTTTTGTTCTTGAATTCTATTGTTTTCTTATTATTGATTTGATTTTTTGTTTGGCTTTTCTTGTTATTGATTCTTTTTTCTTTTTTTTTGTATGGTTCATAAGAGTATGTGTTTGTCCAACTACAAAAAAGTCAAGGATGGCAAAAGCGAAATAAAGAGAAGAGGATGCTGGAATTGGGCGGGAGAGGAGAGACAACGGTGTTTTTGAAAGAAAGGGTTGTGTTGATAATAAAAAGAGTGAAAATAGTAATCTCGTAATACATTGCTATGGCTTGATATAAATAAATAAATATATATATATATATATTGATGAAATACGAAATGAATTTGATAGGTTATGTACCCATAAGAACAATTTCCAGGGTAGATTAATGAAATTATCAAAATAGTAAAAAAAGAGAAAAATGTCATGTCGAGTTGTATGGTTCTAGTGTCGCATATCTTGTCACCAAGTGTACTTAACCCCAAGGACAGAAATTGTATTCAATAGGGGTGAGGCGTGAGAATTTTCCTATGGCATATGAGTTGGGCTTAAGTGAAGATCTAAAATTTTGGGGACCTTCAACAAACTGAAACATAAATAGTGGCTAAGCCTAGCGGTAGACATGGCTGGTTCCACGTTTCTGGAACCAAACTTGTTGTTGTTCGGTTCTGGTTTTGGTTTGAAGCCTGAACCGCCCGGAACCGGTAAAAGAACCATTAAAAAGTTTTAAATCACAAAAAATGAAATATACGAAACAGGTAGTTTTGAAACACCGGTTCTAGTTTTGGCATAGTTACCAGTGGTGGAACCATAATCGGGTCAATACCAAAAACTCCGGTTCCACACCGTCAGTTCCATATATTTTTTATTTTCAAATTTTTAATGTTTTTTCATTTTTTAACGGTTTAAGCCTCAAACCAAAACTGGAGTCAAACTGGGACCAGTAACCGAGACCAAGCCCAGTGGTCCTTGGTTCTAAGTCCGGTTTCACTAGCTTGGTTCCAGTTGGAACCGCCGAGCATGTCTACCTAGAGTCAGAATTGAACAGGATGTTTCCAGCCTGTCTTGTCTTGCGCAACCAAGCCTATAGGTTATGCAATATTCCGGTTGGATATGATTCTATTCTCTCATCGCCCGTCCTTCTTCCCTTCTATCAACTCAATTTACATGAAACTCGGTGTTTACCTGGGTGAGTACAAAATTCCAAGATAGGGCTTTGTATGTGAGTGACCTCCATAATAGACATCTGTGTCGATAGATTCACTATGCAAACCACCAAATAGTTGATGCAATCACACCCACTTCCGTCATCCATTGATGAAAAAATAATCTATTCTAGAGACTGTTTTGTGCTTCTTATACTTGTGCGAAGCGCAGTTTGAAATAAATCAAATAGTTTGCAATCACACTCTCTGTGTATGTTTTTCTTTTTCAGGTCTCTCTTCCCTCTCCTCGTGTGTTTTCCACTCTCAACTCTCCATCTTTATCATGCACAACCCTATCTAATTGCCTTCAAGGGTAATTGAATAAGCCTTTATCTCAAAACACACACACACACACATATATATATATATACACACACACACACACGAGGCAAATACATATTCAAAGCAAACCTCAAAAGGATAATAAAATATGGTAAGATACAACATGTGATTCATTGATTTAATCAAGAACAAAATAATAAGTCTTTAATTCTTAAAAAATGAGAATATTCAAAATTAATTAGGAAAAGCTAGCAAGTTCTTAGAAAATGCAATCTGTCATGTAGTAGAACATTAAATATATAACATTGAATCAAATTATCAATCAATCAAGATACATGGATAACTTATAACATCATAATAATAAATACCAACTACAAGATTAAGAATAATAACTTAAGAGAAAGAGCATACAACTTAAAATAAGTTGATTAACTAAAACTTGAAAGTAGCATGTACAAACTTTTGAATAATTAAAAGATTACAAATACAAGTAAAAAACAAACTCATCAAACAAAGTTCAAAGTTTCACAAGCAAAGTAATCAAGGTGTGTGGCATCATTATTAACATTAACTTTCTTCTTCTTTATAATAGGCCCATCTAGTTGAGTGCTTTCAATATCATCATTTGCTTTTGTCTATTATTTTCAGTTTTCATCCTCTTCAATGACATAAGGCTCTTTTTCTTGGACCCATTTATGTAGAATATCAATATTTATATAGTTTTTGGATCATTTCAAACCTTTTGCCATGTTGTATCTCTTTGTGTTTGTCTATAAAAGAAATCAAAAGAAAAAATAGAAGACTATCATATATGATTTTACATGTGTACATGAATTTTTGGTGTCGTAGAACCTCGACCCGCACTATGATCCTCCTAGAAAGGAAAATGACAGTGGAGAGATTAAGAGGTCAAATCCCTCCCAAAAAATACCTCCTAATGCTATCCCTTTGATGTGCAATGTGGGCCCGTTTGGATTTTTTTGGTCGAAGTTCTTCTTACTCTGTTGAGCAAGGATCGATCTCCCATGCTACGAGGGCCGCTTGTTTGAATAAATCAATAGCATACACTGATTGTTGGCTAAACTTTTTAAAGAATGTTGATTTATAGATAACATTTATTTGTATTTCTAATTTGGCCTTATATATTGTATTATATATATATACATATATATAAGTCATAGCAACCCTATATTCACTATCTATCATTCTATCATCTTAACCAATAGTATAGTCATCATAAAAAAAGTTATATCACTTATTAAAAAGTTAACATTGAAAACAATATCAACTATAACGATCCTCTCTCTTTTCTTCAAACAACTTATGAAACTCTATTCATAAAAAACAAACATTTTTCACTATATTCTCATGTATGACAGGACTTTAAATAGTAATGATCATATCAAACCTTGTCATTGCAAGCCTAATTAATTCTCTACCATTAAAATAAATTATCATCAAATACAATACAAATGAAGGATTATAAGTAAATATTTTGCCTTTCTACATGCACCAATAACTATATTAATTTCATTCATCCTACTAAAATTCTCAATAATCAAGTCTATGGAATGTTCAAAACATGAGATCCACAACAAGTATGGATAGGTAATGTTCAAAACAAGTTTGTCTATGGTCTTAACAATATAATATAAGTCACATGATTTGAAAATAGTGTCCTTTTTAGACAATAGACCAATAAATTCATTAAAGATTTATGTTGGTCATCTATCCACCCATTAGCCATAACAAAAAAAACTTATAGTCTTCTATGACTCCCTACATTTAAAAGTCAATTCAATGACAAAACCAACCCATTTTTTAAGCAATCCATCACTCAAAGTATGATAAACAAGCATCTTATAGTTTGATCCTATACTAACCATAACATCTACTATGCTTTGAAAGAAAGAAAGATTTATATCATTAAACGGTAGATAATTTTCACAAAAGAACTCAATACAATTCAAATAAATATTTTCAACTACTTCCTTTGAAGCCACAAATGATCTAATGCCTTGTTGAGCTTCAAAAGTCATTCATGACTGAAAAAAGAAAGGCTTCTGCACAACTATAAGATGGAAAGGCTTATGCACAACTACTTTTACCTCTACCATCCCTCACTGGCCAAGCAAGGCCTTTTATTACAAAATGAGAACTAACTCCACCGCTATACTATAAGAACTTACACTCTTACCCTTTTCTTTTCATCTCCTTACCTTTTCAATGGTCTTTCTTTATCTTGTATGTCTCTCTAGGAGCATTCACGAGAGGTTGAGACGTGTTCAACAACTTAGTATCAACCTTTTTCTCTCTTTGTAGCCTTCAAAAGTTGCTTCATTTCATACTTCACAACTACGTGTACATGACTACAAGCACTAGCGTATATTTTTATTCCTATAAAATGGTACTTCATAAAAGAAATCCAGTAGAAAATGCACATGTTTATAAGCCTATTACCTTCGTATAATGGATTGGAATACTTTTAAGTTAGATCATATTGATACGACATAATTCACATTGAATAGAGATGAACTTCAATAAAAAAAGAGGCTTGAAAACGTGAGGAATCCAAATTCTATAAAATCCTAATTTTTTAGTAAAAAATATTAAAATCCAAAAGAATATGTCACAAGTTTTATAAAAAAGTGATGAATTTTCAAAAGTTTGAGAGAAAATATTTAATTTCTCAAAAAAGTAAAGCAAAAGAGGGTTAGAAAATTGGCTATTTGGAAGTCCTTGGAACGAACAACAAAAAATGGTCCTTGGAACGAACAACAAAAAATTCAAAACCTTTCAATGATCATTTTTTCGTGAATAAAGAAAACCATCATTGACTCATACCATACAACTCATATTGTACAACATGGTTTGCATTGGTTTTGATAACATATCCTAGAATGCATCTCAATAGGGCCAATATTTAAACAACTACAATTCATGTAGGGTATTGATGCATAATAAAATCGTATCATATGATATAATACAGTTTTGATAACATGGTTTGCATTGGTTCTTTAAGAATTGAGAAACAATTTTGGCTTGGTTTGAGGTTGGTTAGAACCGAACAAAACCAATGTAGAGTGCGAACAACACTGCAAAACATTTTCTTCCTATTGAACAGTGCGTGGTGTCCCAGCCACATGCTTGCTTTTGACTGTCACTATTCTTCGCTCTTCCTGTGGCTTGGTGCCCTTAAACATCCTTTCCGATACTAATAACATTCCACAACATTAGCTAGGATTTGACCCCAACTAAGTTATGGGGATGAAGAAATCTTGGAAAGGATCTGGTTCTAATGTTATATCATCTTTACTATCAATATACGTGGTAGGAGCCTGCCTAACTTCGCTTGCCTTTTAAAAGAATAAAAAAACGCACCTCCCACAAGTAACCACCACCTCAAATCATTTCGATGGTGCCAATTCTTCTCCCGGCGCGATGAGGCACCTCCTTAAGGGGTCCCTATGAAGTTCCAGGCTCATAGTCTCCGGAGCCCTGAGCGGTTTCACTACGTCAGGGCCTCTCGAAAGGAGAAAGCGACACGCGAGTGTTCAGGCTTCCTCTGGAGCGACTGTCGGAAAGAACACCGGCAAAGAAGAAGAACTCAACAACGATAAACGACGCGCCCGGAAAATGAACCCCGGAAACTCGGAACCCACGCTTCCTTCCTTCATCCCGTACTAAGTGGTCTACCTGAACCCGTGGGCTTCCCCATGGATCCGTCTTCCACTTCCCGGGAATCCAAGAGATCTCCGGCGCCGGATATGTACTCCACGGTTGTCATCCACTCCGATGACGACGACGGCGATCGGCAGGACGAATCCGACCTTTACGCCACCGTCATCCGGAGGGACGACGTCGACAACGAGTCGCATGATTCTTACCTTCCTCCGCTCCTCCAACGCCTCTCGAAGGACTTTGGCGTCGCCGTTGACGACGGCGACGACGAGGAGGACGCCGGAGGTTCCGGCACCGTCGTGATCCGGCGCGACAGGACGGCCCGGAAACCCTACTTCAAGGAGCGGAATTGGGGGGTTTCGAGGAGGGCCGAGCAGGAGGACGGTCCCTACTCTACGTTCGTCGTGAAGACGAGCGAAGGGAGTCCTCACGATTCGTTCCTCGGGTGGGCCATCCGCCGGACGGGCGGTGGCGGGCGGACGTTGGAGCGGTCGAGAGGGGCGGAGCTAGGGTTCCTGCAGCAGAGGAAGGATGGGCTTGGTGTGGACGAGGAGGTGAGGAAGTCGGTCAGAAAGGGATCGGTGAGCTCTGTTCCTGATAGCGTGGCTGTGAGGGAGGATCCATCGACGAAGTATGAGTTACTCAATGAACTCGGTAAGTCAAAATTTCCCGTTTTCCTTCATTGATTTCTCCTGTTTAATTTCGCGCACTTTGGTTTCTTTTCACAAGCTTTTGATATTTCTAGTTTGATTGTGCCTCGGTTGCTGCATTAGAGGGTCTCTACAAGATTATCATACTCGTTTTTTCTGATATAACGAACATATATTTACGTTTATATATTCAGATTCAATAGAATCTACTCACTTGGTTAATTGGTTGTTAGGATGGTCTGTGCATATTGGTTCTTATCGTGCTTGGGTGTCTTCGGATCAGGGTTTGAAGTGTTTAAAGTATATCTCAGTCATTTGATTTCTGCCGTTCATTTTAAACGTCTCACGTTTCTGGCGTTTTTAGAAAACTTTCTTTGGCTTGTGACACCCGACTGTTGCTTTTATTACTCTCATGCATTTGCTTGTTGGATACACCAGCGACTTTTCATATGGTACATCTTTCTTGTTTTTGTTTGAGCTTGTAGCATAATCACATGACATCATGACTGGCATAACTAAATAAGAAAGAGGTAACTGGTGGAAGAATTCGTTGTGTGAGATGCCATCTTTCTTACTTTTAATGGTTTTGAATTGTAAATTGTCGGCCTCATCTTGATCTTGAGACAGTGCAAGGAGGAAATTTGAGTTGTTTGTCCTTTACAGGCAAGGGCTCATACGGCGCAGTTTACAAGGCTAGAGACTTGAAGACTTCTGAATTGGTTGCCATCAAAGTTATATCACTAAGTGAAGGGGTTTGTTTCTTTGGCATTCTTCCCTTTTCCTTTTGAATTAATGCAAAATGGATAGAGAAGTGGGATAACCCTGTATAGTATGGGAAAAGGCTTAGTTGTTGTTGTTGTTGTTGTTGTTGTTGTTGGATAGAGAAGTGGGATAAGCAAATTCAGTAAACTTGATCGTTCTGAAATTTATGGAAAATCTGCTGAATCTCTTGGTCTTCTCAGGAGGAGGGGTATGAAGAAATTCGTGGTGAGATTGAAATGCTACAGCAGTGTAATCATCCAAATGTTGTTCGATATCTTCGAAGCTACCAAGGAGAAGAATACCTTTGGGTACGAGCACACAAAAGTATCACATTATTTTGTATAATGTTTTCATAACATTCTTGTCACATTTATCGTGGATTGAAGTATTGTGGCACAATAGAGATGCCACCATAATCTCCTTAAGAACTTAAATACAATGATAATTTTTTCTATTATTTTGTTGTGTTCTTAAATGGTAGGTGTAATGAAAATGCCCAGCAATTCTATCGAGTTAATATAAGTTGGAAATGTTTCTAAGTGTAGAAATCAAAACACTATTAACCTAGTAGCATGTGGGCCGTTCTTGTGAGCAATTGCTTCTTGTGAAGATGGAGTCCTTTTGCTCTAAATGTAGAAAACAAAATGCTATTAGTCTAGTAGTTTGTGGGCCATTCTTGTGAGCAATTACTCGCGAAGATGGAGTTCTTTTACTCTACTATTTTTGATCAGCCATGTTTCTGTCTTAGTGTGCCATCCTACCTTGTGCTTGACATGCCATCTTCTTCTTTGCATGTTACTCATTTTGAAGATACCAAGGGTTTATCTGTGACTTATTTTGGTTGATCTTTCTTTTATTGGCACAAGGTTTCTTCCTTTTGCTTTCTATGCTTCACATATTTTTGGAATCAAATTGTGATATAGGAATGGTTGATCAGATAATCTTGTGAAAGATCCTGCATTATACTTTTGAAATGAAAGGTTAAATATGAGAAAGTATCATGCTAGTTAGTCCTGGAATTGATTAACACTGTTTTCCATTTAGAATTTGTTTCTACACTTTCTTATGTTTCTGGACTGAATGTTTGATATCACACAAGCTAACAGGATAATGTTGCCTCCTCTTGTTCGTCGTTGTCTTGGGTTTTTGGATGTGTTCAATAGACGTGTCTTCACTGTCGGATTATTATACATTTCACTAAATGCCTACCATCTGCAGATAGCGATGGAATACTGTGGCGGTGGAAGTGTTGCTGATTTGATGAATATAACTGAGGAAACTTTGGATGAACAGCAGATTGCCTACATTTGTAGAGAAGCTCTAAAGGTATGATACTTTTGTCTTTATAAAGCAATGCGGTGTTCATATATTGTGGTAAAGAAGTACCTTTCTTAGCAGACAAAAAAAGAGGATCTGCTGAAACGTTGTATTCTTTGATTTCATTTCACAACATGGGGTTTATCAATTGGCATTTCTTTTGTCCTTTTTTTCTTAGCAGCATCCATATTTAGCATCTTGTTTGTATTTATTATATGTGCCTCTCCTTTCTATAATTTTTATTGCGTGCTATATTTTTACCAATGTTATTATTACGATACAATACAATTTTATCATGTATCAGTGCCTGAATCAATACAATTCTGGTACCTGAATTGCAATATACCATTTATCAGGGTCGTATAGGTGTGATATGGCCCCCATACTGTATTATACACCCTTATATCATATGATACAATGTTGATTTCTTGGAGGTTATGTTTTTTGACTTTCGAGGCTCGGGCTTGTTTTAAACTCTTAAAGGCCACCTTCTTCGTCCTCCTTGTCAATTTTTCTCTCCAAGAAGACCCCTATTTTATCCTCAAAAGTTCTAAGTCTTGAATTTCTTAGATCAGTCAATGACTGACAATCTTGATTCCCGTTTAATTGAGAACTACTACAACAAGGAAGTTTTGGAACAATGCAGAGAAAAAATGATAATAGATGCAATTTCTATGGATATATCATTCATAGTGGAATTAGCTATGTGAGGCGTCATCTGACTGGAACTAGAATGAATGTGTGACCTTGCTCGACTGTGCCTCCACAAATTAAATCGCAAACACTCAAAGAAATAGAGGATATGCAAGCGACAAGGAAGAACATGGAGCATGAGGAGAACCACATGAACCAAAAGCAGATGCAAGAAGAACACAAAAAGGAGAAGAATAAGGAAAATAGCTAGGTTTTCTATGGTTTATTTATCTTGAAGTTTAAAACTTTGAGAATCTATAATTCTCTTGATCTGTAGTAGTTTAAAACTTTAGTACAGTTATTTCAACTATTTTTATTAAAATAGTGTTATCTGTAATACAGTCACCGTTGTGCTATTTACAACATTGGTTTTTACCCTATACGGATTCACTTGTTGAGTGAACAATTAATCAAGTACATATTTTATTTAGTGCAGGGACTATCTTACTTGCACTCCATCTTCAAGGTTCATAGAGATATCAAAGGTGGCAATATCTTGCTAACAGAACGAGGAGAGGTAAAGTTAGGTGAGTGCAATTTGCTTTAACTTTTCTGAGGCATCTCCTACTTGCTATTGTTTTCTATTGGAGATTCAGAATATCTGTAAAATGGTATAGCTCTGTAGTTTGGTCGGACTTAGTAAATTTCAAAACTGGGTTGTTGGTGCCTTTGTATGACTTGTCAACTGTTCAAGAATTCCTTTATCTCTTTCCAAGTTTGGTTTCATAGTCATGATTGATTTTGTGAATGGAATACCATATGCATCTCGGTAAGTAACATACTGCAATCTATCATCTTATAAACTCTTTCAGAATTAAATTAAAAATGAAACGTAGCTCAAGTTTATAAGCCCTATTATGAAGCTATGGTAACAAGTTCCTAAAAGAAGGTTAAGACAAATATCTAGTATAACATAGAACCAATTTGAATTTATTTCAGGGAGATCTACAATTGAGGCTATTCAATTATTACATCTTATGGAGCACTTTATGATTGGGAAGAACCTCTATGTAGTATTCATCAATTTAGAAAATTCTTATGAAATGGCACCAAGAAATATTCTTTGGAAAGCCTTGGAGAAAGAAAGGATAAATGATTCTTTTGATGTTAATATTTGATTATGCTAAGGGTAGGGGATAAGTCTATATCGCTTTACTTTGGTTCTGGATGAACTAACCAAACGTTTAAAGACAAGTTCATCTTTTCCTCTTTTAATGAGAAAAATAAACAATGTGGTCGTCTCGAAAGATAAAGAGGGAGGAGCACTGCCTTCTAACATAAGGGCTTATATTGAAGAAATGTTTAAGGAGAAAGCTAGCATATTCGAAAATATTCCATCTACAAATTCTCAAGGTATGTCTTGGTTTTTAGATTCAAGTGCATCTTTTCACATAACACATATAAAGAGTTTTTTGAAAAACACTTGTCAAAAGACTTCAAATAAACATATTTTTTACGTTCGATGGTACAAGACTCTAAGTAAATGAGATTGAAAGTTTAGAAAATAAAGATTTCAAAGTACACAATGTAAGCCTTTATCAAAGTACCAATTACTTCCAGTGTATAAGAGAGGACCACACTCTATCAAACTCTTTTTTCAAGCTTTTAAGAAGTTAATAGATGAAATCTTCATTTTATTTACATTGCCTTATGTCAAGACAATGTGGACACTTGTTTTCATAAACACGAAGTAGGTTTCAAATATTTGAAAATTTACTATAATATTTATTTATCCTTTTATCCCCTTATCTAAGGGATGAGAGCTTATCTTGAAGGGTCATTCTATGAACCACATCACTTTGAACATAAACTCTTCTTCAAATAATCTTCTGCTTCTTTTGTATTCATAAATTCTAATAAAGCATTAAGTATAAGGTCACTCACATTCTTCGTAAGAACCCATAAAATGGTCCTATGATCACCTTCATATTCTTCTTTGTGATCCAAAGTAGCGCTTTTTGATGGATCTACTTTGGTTTCGCTAATATAACTCCATTGGTTTTTGAAATATATGTAATTTTTCATTGATTGGGCCCATGTTTTATAATTTAAGCTAGTTAAACAAAAATTAAATCCCTTTTCTTCTATCAAAAGTCTCAAATCAAACTTTTAGACTTGATGAAAGTATCTTCAAACAATGAGTTCTCTTACTTTAATAAGTGAGAAAACAATCCACAAGAGAGCCGAGTGTCTTCTTTTCCTTTACGGATAATTTCTTTCATGTGGCCTGCTTCTCAACGCAGTTTTGAGAGCGATTAGCATTCTATACCATGTAAAGAATGAGCATGCCTAGTGCTTTGCCAAAGACTGCCACAATCCCCACTTGGATTATCAAGAGATTAGTCAATTCAATTAATCAACCAAGGCTTGGTGTTTAGTGTAGAAGAAAGTGCCTTATATAGGCAAAGGATGCTTCAACCTAGGAGAAGGCAACAACGTGCAAGGGACTCCATTTGGGCCCCTTTCTTGTTGGGCCTCTTACTATAAAAATAAAAAATAAAACAATAAAAAGAAATACAATATCAAGTGGTTGTTAGAAAATGTAATTTTATCTTTATTTTGTATTTTCCACTTGGGCCATTCGGGTCCTGCCCTCAAGGCCTGGTCGTTAGGGCCACAGGGCCAGGCTCCAACGGTCAATAGGCCCCAAACGACTAGAATATCTAGCCATTGGGGTTGGCTATGACCAACCCCTTGGCCGGTTCCTCCTCTCCCCCTCTTGTTCTCTCTTATAGATGCACCTCTTATTTATATTAATTTATCTAAGCCCTTTTTTGGCTAAATAATATCGATTTCCATTATATTGTGCCTTTGTTGCATATGCTTTATTATAACATTTTTTAAGGATTTATAATTGATGTTTTGAGGTGATATTCACTTATTTTTCGCTAGTACATTTAAGCATCGACTTCATTACATGGTATTAAAGTCTCGTTTCGAAGAAATCAAGCACATCAAGAAGCGTGCCAACTTGGGAAAGTTCACAACTCTTGACATTTTATATTTCAAAATCAAGGTAACTTCGAAAAATTTGTTTATTTTGAAAATTGAAGGAAAAAATAAAGTTTTTAAGTAAGATAAGTTTTTTTGAATATTTTTGATGGTAATCATGTTTTTCTCAGTACGTCATAAAATTTCTAAAAATCCTTGCATCCCAATTAATTTTGGTTATTGTTGGTAGTTGCTATCATTTATTTTAGTAACACCATCCTTTTCAAAATAAGCATGCATGATTACTTAATGTTCTTGGTGATATACAATTTTAGCTATGTTTAAAGCCATTCTTTTTGCTTAATTCTTGACACTTAATATCTATGATTTGTTGTAGTCTTAAAATGTCTAAGTAATACATGTTTTTTTATTAGACATTTTGAATTTTTAAGGTCTGTTTTAAGACTTTATATCTTAAAGCCTCAAAACTTAAAGTTTGTGTAGAAGTATATGATACTTTTCTTGGAAAACCTTCATGTTTGACATCCTAGCCTTTGATGTGGTTTGATGCTTATAAATCATATTGAGTTTCTAAACCAATTTGCGCTAATTTGCGCTCTTAGAAAGATGATCTTCTATAAATCATGTGATTCTTTTCAACAAAAAAAAGTTCCTTTTGGAGATTGTTTTCACTATTTAACGATAAATGTTTTCTTTGTTGCAAAGACTTCTTTCATATATCTTAAGACCTATATTGGCGTTTCTATTCATGTTATGAATTTTCATAGACAAAATTTTAAAATCCATTTCTCTCCTAAATTTCCTTTTGGAATTAATATTATATGATTTGCCATAAATAGAGTATATGTTAGTATCTATTTGACTAGTTCATATTATTTTGTGATAATCCACACTTATTAATGGCTTATTGCTATCTGTATTTAACTTATTAGTGAAAAATTATATATTGAAATCATTCTACAAAATATTATGATAATTGCATATGTGAGAAGGTATCCTAGATTTTAAGTCTTTGTGACTTATGACTGATTGTTTTCTTATGAAATTAATTCCAAGCGCACTTTATCATGTAAGCAGTGTTGTTCGTATCGCACCGTACGATACGGGGCCCCGTATCGCAGGTATGGGCGTATCGCACCGTATTGTGCGATACGGCCCGTATCGCGGCGATACGCCCTGGGACCCTTATAAAGGGTCCCGGCCTGAGAGAAACCCGCGATTTTTCGCGGGTTTCCTCTCTCCTTTTGGGTTCTTCAAGCTCCCTAAGAGTCGGTTTTCGCCTCTTTGGTGTTCAAAGCTCTAAAATCGTGCCCTACGGTGTCCGTCCAAGCCTCCAAACTCGGATTTAGGTATATTTTTAATGTTTTTTTCCATTTTTTTTCTTTATATATATTATTTTTTGTGTTATTTCGGTTTTTTTTTGAATGATCAAATATGAAGTAATTAAGTGTGTGTATACGATTTTTATTGCATTAATGAAGTGGGAGACACTCGATTTGAGTGTTATTTGAAGATTGGGGGATTTACGAAGTGCTTTTATTTTCAGGTTTTTGTTTGAACTAAAGTACTCCATTGAGATGGCAGGAAGGGGTGGTAGAGACTCTCATTCAAAGTCTGATGATCTGGCATGGCAGTGGGGTATACCAGTTGAGGGTTCAAGGTTAAAATTCAGATGTTTATTTTGTGAAAAGGTGGTTAGTGGTGGAATTTCAAGGTTGAAACACCACTTAGCAGGAACCAGAAAAGAAATTGCTCCATGCACAGGCAGAGTTAGAAGTGTGCCAGAAGGTATTAAATGGCAATGCTTGCAGATGATTGAGAGCATACAGGAAAGGAGACAACAAAAGGATGATTTTCAGATGTGTGAAGAAGCTGATGATGCTACTGCCACTAGAGTTGGATTCACTGATAGTTTGCCTTCAGATGTTAGAACAGATATTGGTAGTAGCAGTTCGCGAGCACCTAGCAGAGGAAAGAGGGTTGCAGCTGAAGACTTTGGAGGTGGCAGAAGAGGAAGTTCAGGAAGGAGTAGAGGAAGAGCTTCTTCTAGCATAGATTCGTTCTTTCCTCCTTCCACTACACCTGGTGCTCAGCCAGGAATTCGTGTTGCTATGGCTTCAGAACAACTGCACGATCAAGCAGACCTTGAAGTGGGCAGATGGTTTTATGATGCATGCATTCCATTTAATGCAGTAAACAATTTTTATTTTCAAGCAATGGCAGATGGTTTTATGATGCATGCATTCCATTTAATGCAGTAAACAATTTTTATTTTCAAGCAATGGCAGATGCAATTGCTAACATTAGTCCAGGATACAGGATGCCCTCTTATCAGAAGTTGAGAGGGAAGATATTAGATCAGACCGTGATTGAAGTGCAGCAATACTGTTCGACTTTGAGACAATCGTGGAAGGAAACAGGATGCACTATCATGGCAGATGGATGGACCGATAGGCGAGGAAGAACATTGTTAAACTTTTCTGTATATTATCCTAAAGGACTCATGTTTTTGAGATCTCTAGATATGTCAGAGGAGAGGCACACTGCAGAGATCTTACGAGAGGAATTTGATAAGGTTATACAGGAGGTTGGGCTAGAAAATATAGTCCAATTGATTACAGATAATGCAACTAACTACAAAGCAGCTGGAAAGGAGTTAGCTGATATTTATGGGACTTTCTACTGGACACCATGTGCAGCCCATTGTTTAGATCTCATCCTCGAGGACATTGGTGAGATGGATGAAATAAAGGCAGCAAAATTCATTTACAACCATGCATTTGTTTTGTATATGATGAGGAGATACACAGAAGGTGCAGAGCTTCTTCGCACAGCTGCAACTCGGTTCGCAACAATGTACAGAGTATTGTGAGACAGAAGCAAGCTTTAAAGAGAATGTTCTCCTCAGATGAGTGGCAACAATTTGCAGAGTTGCCACAAAACAGAAGGAACAGAAAGTTAAATGAGATTGCAGAAACGGTTTTTAAAAGTTCATTTTGGAATGCATGTATCAGATTATTGAAAATTACTTGTCCTTTAGTGAAAGTTTTGAGATTGGCTGACAGCGAGGAGAAACCATCTATGGGCTAGCTTTATGAAGCCATGGATAGGGCAAAAGAAGCGATCAGAAATAACTTTAATGAAAAAAAAAGAGATTATATGCCCGTGTGGAAAATAATTGATAGTAGATGGAATAAACAATTGCATCAGCCTATTCATGCAGCAGCCTACTATCTAAACCCATCATTGAGGTACTCAGCAACCTTCAAAAGGGATGGCGAGGTTAATTGAGGAATCATTGAATGCATCGACAGATTAGTCCCTGATGAGAGCATAGTAGATGCGATACATCAAGAGATGGAGATATATGATAATGCTCTTCACTTGATGGGTTTGCCTCTTGCAATTCGCAACCGCTCTACGATGCGTCCAGGTACATATGTTTGGTGGAACAGGTTTGGAAGTGATTGTCCAAACCTTAGAGATTTTGCAGTTAGAGTCTTAAGCCAAACCTGTAGTGCAACAGGTTGTGAAAGAAATTGGAGTGTTTTTGAATACATCCATACAAAAAAGCGCAACAGGTTGGAACACAAAAGGCTTAATGATTTGGTTTATATTCGTTGTAACATGCGCCTTCGTGAAAGGTAATGTTGTATTACTTTCAAATTTTCAATTCGATATTATTTAACTTCAGTTTTCAATTGTTAATATTACTTACTAATTTTTATCTTTGTTTGTGTCGTAGGCAATTAAAAAAAGTAAATAGAGAAGAAAGTCAATTCGATCCAATAAGTTTGGATAATTTTGAGATATTAGAAGATTGGGTTATGGAAGACACTGAAGAAAATGCCCTCCTAATAGAAGAAGACGTTGCTTGGATTAATTTGGAAGGAGCGCAACAACATTATGGAGATGAAGAATTTGATTTTGGAGAAGAAGGTGTGGGCATGGCTGATGATGATGAGGATCTGCAACAAGGAGAAGATGAAGATTATTTAGTTGATGATCCTGATTACAATTTGTAAAATGTAACATTATATGTAACTGTAGTGTCCTGTAAAGTGTAAATTATGTCTGTATTTTATTTTTTGGATTCAAAATATGTAAATTTGGATGCAATTGTTCAATGTTGAATGCTCAATCTGTACTAAACTTACATTATATGAATTTAAAGCAATTATCAGATTTTTCTTGATTTTTTCTTGATTTTTTTTCAATTTTTTTCAATTTTTTATTAATTTTTAATTATTTTTTGCATTATTTTAATATTAAAGTACGATACGATACGATACGATATGCTCGTATCGTAGAGCCCAGCGATACACGATACGATACGCGTCAGACAACACTATAAAAAACTCAACTCAAAAGAGGGTGAAAAATATATTTTTAGGATAGCTACGGCTAGAGATAAGAAAACTAAAGATCTTAATTATGTTAGATGCATAAAAGACGAGGATGAAAAAATTCTAGTGGCAAATGATGATATAAGAAATAGATGGAAAAACTATTTTTATAATATTTTTAATGAAAATAAAGATGTTAGTATTAGTTTAGGAGATTTAGCCAACTCAGAAAAGTATATAAACCACAATTCTACCGACGTATTCAAAAGAATGAAGTCAAAGAGGCTCTTAAACATATGAAAGGTGGTAAATCGGTAGGACCAGATAATATTCCTATAGAAGTTTGGAAAATACTAGGAGAAATAGGAATCACTTGGCTCACAAGATTATTTAATGAAATATGGAAATACCAAAAGATGCCCGAGGAATGGAGAGCAAGTACACTTATACCCATATATTAGAACAAGGGAGATTCAAAATTGTGCGAATTATCGAGGTATCAAGTTAATGAGTCATACTATGAAATTATGGGAAAGAATTATCGAACGTAGGTTAACACAAGTATCAAGTACAACAGAGAACCAATTTGGATTCATGTCAGGCAGATCTACTATTGAAGCGATTCACCTTTTGAGACGTCTTATGGAACATTTTAGAGCAAAAAGGAATGACCTTCACATGATATTTATTGATCTATAAAAAGCTTATGATAGGGTACCGAGGGAGGTTCTTTGGAGGACTTTGGAAAAAAGAGGTATCCCATTGACATATATTAACTTTATAAGAGACAATAATGATGGTGCAAAAACATGTGTGAGGACTCATGAAGGAACGACAGACTTCTTTGAAGTTAATATTGGGTTACATCAAGGATCAACTTTAAGCCCATACTTATTTATAATGGTGATTGATGAGTTAACAAAACATATTCAAGATGAAGTACCTTGGTGTATGTTATTTGCAGATGACATTGTAATAGTGGAGGATTCTAAGGAAAAAGTTAAGAGAAAATTGGAACTATGGAGAGAAACATTAGAAAGCAAAGGACTCCGACTTAGTAGAACAAAGACAGAATATATGGAATGTAAGTTTGATCATTTGGTTACTTCAGAGGACATAGAAATTAAAATTGGCACACATTGCATTACCCAAAAGGTAAGTTTTAGATACCTAGGGTCAATTTTTCAGAGTGATAGAAGAATTGATGGAGACGTTACGCATAGAATTAATGCTGGTTGGTTAAAATGGAGAGGAGCATCAGGTATTCTTTGTGATAAGAAGATACCATTAAAGTTAAAAGGTAAATATTATAGAGCAGCAATTAGGCCTGCCATGTTTTATGGTTCTGAGTGTTGGGCAGTTAATCATCAACATGTACAAAAGATGTCCGTGACAGAAATGAAGATGTTAAGATGGATGAGTGGTCATACAAGAAAAGACCGTATACATAATGAGGTTATTAGAAACAAATTAGGAGTGACACCAATAGAGGATAAAATGAGAGAACATCGTTTAAGATGGTATGGACATATAGAAAGAAGATCAAAAGAAGAACCTGTAAGAAGGTTAGAAAAACTAAATTTGGAAAGTATTAAAAGAGATAGAGGACGAACACAAAAGTGTTGGAAAGAAACAATAAAGAATGATCTAGCTTATTGTGAGTTAACTGCTAACATGGCACACGGTAGGGATTTGTGGAAACAAAGAATCCATGTAGCCGACCCCATCTTGTATGGGAAAAGGATTAGTTGTTGTTGTTGTATTTATCTTTATACTGGAATATTAGAAGTATGAGAAACAAATGGCATAACATGTTAACACTTTTGTGCTCATCCTCTTCCTCTTAATATTTTTAGAATCTAATTTTTCATATCTTTTTACGGTAGCATCCTTAGGTTGTCTTTATACATGTCCAAACCATCTTAAACGATTTTCCCTCATTTTATCCTCTATTGGTGCTACTCTCAATTTGTTTCTAATAACCTTATTATATATACGGTCTTTCCTTATGTGACTACTCATCCATCCCAACATCTTTATTTTTGCTAGAAACATCTTTTGTACATGTTGATGATTAATTGCTAACATTCATAACCATAAAACATTATAGGTCTAATTGATGCTCTATAATATTTACCTTCAACTTTAATGGTATTTTCTTATCACATAGAATACCTGATGCCCCTCTTCATTTTTACCAACCAGCATTTATTTTATGCATAACATCTCTATCAAATTTTCCACCACTTTGAAAAATTAACCATAGTATCTAAAACTTTCCTTCTGAGGGATGTATTGTGTGCCAACCTTAATTTCTATATCGTGAAGTATCCAAATGATCAAACTTATATTCCATATATTTTGTCTTTGTTCTATAAGTCATAAGCCTTTACTTTCTAACGTTTCTCTCTAGAGTTCCAATTTCCTATTATCTTTTTCCTTAAACTCATCCACTAATACAATGTCATCTACAAATAACATACACCAAGGTACTTTATCTTGAATATGTTTTATTAACTCATCAATGACCATTATAAATAAATATGGACTTAAAGTTGATCCCTGATGTAACCCAACATTAACTTCAAAGGAGTCTACATTTCTTCATGAGTCCTCACGCATGTTTTTGCGTCATCGTACATATCTTTTATAAGATTTATGTATATCAATGGGATGCCTCTCAAGGTTCTCCAAAGAACATCTCTTGACATCCTATCGTAAGCTTTTTCTAGATCAATAAATATCATATGAAGGTTCTTCTTTTTTTCTCTAAAATATCCCATAAGACATCTCAATAAGTGAATTACTTTAATAGTAGATGTACAGGGCATGAATCATAATTGGTTATCTATTGTACTCGATACCTCTTTTAATCTATGTTCGATAATTCTTTTCCATAATTTAATAGTGTGGCTCATTAACATGATACTTCGATAATTCTTACAATTCTGAATTTCTTATATATGGGTAAAAGTGTACTTGCTCTCCATTCCTCGGACATTTTTTGGGTTCTCTATATTTCATTAAATAGTATTGTGAGTCAAGTCAACCTTATCTCTCATAGGATTTTCCATACTTCTATAGGAATATTGTATGGTCCTATAGATTTATCAATCTTCATATATTTAAGAGCCTTTTTGACTTCATTCTTTTGAATATGCCTACATAAATTATGGTTTATACTTTTCTAATTTAGCTAACTCTCCTAAGCTAATACTAACATCTGGATGTGCATTAAAAAGCTTATAGAAATATTTTTTCATTCTATTTGTGATATGATCATTCGCCGCTAGAATCTTCTCATCCTCATTTTGATGCATCTAATAAAAGTAAGATCTTTAGTTTTTTTTATCTCTAACCTTAGCTATCCTACAAATATCTCTTTCACTTTCTTTTGAGTTAAACTTTTATATAAATCTTCTCAAATTTTGACTTTTGCTTAACTAACAACTTTTTTCGCTTTTTTATTTGCTTTCTAGTAAGCCTCCCAAGTTTCACTAGTTTTCTTCTTAGCATAATGCTTTCTAACCTTGATTTTATCTTGCACTTCACTCTAACAATTTTTTCTATGCCGGTACGCCTCCCTTAGATTCGCCTAATACATCTTTTGCTACTTCCTTAATATGTATATCTATATTATTCCACGTATCAGAAGATGTACCTATATAATTCTAAGCATCTCCTTGAAGAACTTTGTGTTTAAATATATCTTCTTTCTCACATGTGAGGTTCTACCATCTAGTCCGAATAGTTCATGCACTCTATTCTTCTTTGTCTACTTTTTTACGTTCAAATCCATTACTAAAAGTCGATGTTGAGTTGTTAAGCTTTCTCCTGCATTTTACCTTGCGATCTTTAGAACGCAATTTATCTTTTTTCCTACAAAAAATAATCAATTTGTGTTTTTGATAAGCCACTCTTATAAATAATTAATTGTTTATCTCATTTTTTGAAAATTATATTTTCTATAAAATCAAAAGCCATACCAAAATTTAAAATCTCCCTACTCTTCTCATTTATATCTCCAAAACCATAGTTTCTATGAATACCTTGATATACTAATGCATCTTTACCAACATGTCCATTCAAGTCTCCTCCCAATCAAATCATCTTGTGAAATTCTTTGAATTACCTTATCTAATTCCTCTTGAAAAACCTTCTTTATACTATATTCTAATCCTACTTGGAGTGCATAAGCATAGACTGTTAAAGAATCTGAATATATCTGCTGTTTTAGTGTTAGTTATGTAATTTTTGATATTTTGGTATTATCATAATTGCCCATAGTACTAAGGGCATTTTGGTCTTTTTCATGTTGACCAGTCTACTATATAAGGACTGGTCCAACTTGTATTAGGTTAAGGGAGTACGATTAATAGAAGAGAGGGAGTCTGCCTCCATTTGAGGGAATGCCCTCTCCTACGTTCTTGTCCTTTCTTTTCTGCTCATGTAATCTTCTCTCGTGTGTTCTCATGTCTCCAATTTTCAACATGGTATCAGAGCAGGCAGATTGGAGAAAGAGAAAGAAAGATCGAGAAACAAATGGAAAAACTAGGGTTTGGGGTTTCTATAGTGAGCTGATTCCTTTTCCACTCTAATGGCGTCCGATTCCTTGTGATTCCCTCAGCGCCGGTGTTTGTCCATCAACCTTGCACCCGTGGAACAAACCGTGTACAGGCAACGTTGATGAGGACATGTGGGTGATGACTCGAAAGAGTATCAATGACCCCGGTGAGCTGCTTGGTGTGGTGCTCAGTGCCGTCTTGTCGCAACGATTGTTTCTCCTCCTGCGGGATGAGCAACTCAGGAATGAGTGGGACATTCTATCAAATGGCGGGCCGATGTAGGAGATGACACACTTCACCAAGGGTCAGGATCAAGGCAACCACGTCTCCCTACTACGCTCTAGCACCATTAATGCAAACCAAGGCAACATGTTGATTCTTTAAGGGATTTGCACCGATGCGTCAGGTAGCTTGGTGGTGTACGCACCGGTGGACATTCCGACAATGCATGTCATGTTGAACGGAGGCGACTCGCCCTACGTCGCACTGCTACCATAGACTTCCAAACACAGGGCATGGAGATCAACAACCGGGAAGTGAAAGCTCAGATTTGGGACATTGCCATACGGGAGAGGTTCAAGGCAATCACCTCCGCTTACTACAGAAGGGCTGTTGGAGCCCTCGTCGTCTATGACATCACTCGTCGCACCACCTTTGGTAGTGTTAGTAGATGGCTTGAGGAGCTTAAAACTGAGTCAGACACGATAGTGGCAAGGATCCTGATTGGAAACAAGTGGCAAGGATCCTTATTGGAAACAAGTGTGATTTGGAGAACATAAGGGATGTGAGTGTAGAGGAAGGAAAGGAGCTCACCGAGAAAGAAGGATTGTTCTTCATGAAAACGTCAGGGCTGGATGCGACAAATGTCAAAGCATTTTTTTGAGGTTGTCATCAAAGAGATCTAGATTAATGTGGGCCGAAAGGTCATGAATTCTGAAGCATACAAGAAACAACTGTAAATGAATCGGAAAGACAAATCCCATGGGAAGATCGTTGAAATGCCATAAACACTGCAAAGAGAATGGTTGCTGCAGAAGTGGTTGTTGAACCATGAGGGTTGTAGTAGGTTATTGGAAGTTTGCATCCATAAAGGCAACTCAAGTGAATAACCATGTAGGTGAGTGAAAGATTATTGCAATCATAAAGGTTGTTGAAGTTTACAGTCAAGAGGATTCTTGAAGTGATTTTGCAACGAGTGAGGTTATTGAAGTTTGCAGCCAGGAGGATTGTTGGAGTGATTTTGCAGTGAGTGAGGTTGTTGGAAGTTTGCAATCATGAAGGCTAGTGAAGCAGACAACCACGTAGGCTGAGTGAAAGAGTACAAAGAGTGGACAACCAAGAAGGCTAAAAAGGGTGGTGTATAGCCAAAAAGGTCGAAGAACAAAGTGAAAAGGCCATCCAATTCCATCTTCTATTTTCATGATTAAAAAGAAGAAAGAGAGAGGTAGTCCAGTTCCATCTTCTAACGATAAAACATGAAGAAAGTGAGAGAGGGGCGACTGCATCAAGAACAATCAGCTTACCCAAGTCCATCTTCTATCAAGTTTACTATGAAAGTGTTGCCAAAAGAGGATAGTAGTGTTGCTATCGAATCACAACATCAAGAGAAGAATCAACAACCTTGTTGGAAGTAACTCATTTTCGTTCACAGTGAGAGTTGGAATATGCTCTTGAGATGATTAAGCATTTTATGTTTTCTTGCTTTTGCTTAGTTGTTTTTGGAAGTTTGGAGGTCTAAATATCTCTCTCAGCTTGAGGAGGGTGTTGAAGAATCTGAATGTATCTGGTGTTTTAGTGTTAGTTATATGTAATTTTGATATTTTGGTATTATTATAATTTCCCATAGTACCAAGGGCATTTTGGTCTTTTTCATATTTACTCGTCTACCATATAATGACTGTTCCAACTTGTATTAGATTAAGAGAGTATGATTAATAGAAGAGAGAGGGGGGGTCTCCATTGGAGGGCTTGCCCTCCCTCCGTTTTTATCCTTTCTCTTCTACTCATGTAATCTTCTCTCGCGCATTCTGTTGCCTCCGATTTTCAACACATGGTATATTCAAACCCTCTACTACTAACACTAATTTCACCTTCATAATTCAGACATCATATCGTTGTATGACTACTACACTATCATTTAAATCTTTACTTATAATAATACCAACTTCATTTCAAGCCTTTTCCTTTCATGAGTACCATAATTAAAAGCCTTTATTGTCAATCTCTTTTGCTTTTTCTCTAACCCTTTTTGTTTATTGTAAACATAAAATATGAATCTTTTTTTACATCATAGTATCTATCACCTCCATTAACTTGTCGATCAATGTTTTGATATTTCAAGTACCAATACAAATCTTATTATCTAATACTAACTTCCTTACCCCATGCATCCATCCATTCTGAAAACGCTGTTCACTACATTCAGGTGATATTGTAGCGAGACTAACTTCTTTACCACACCTGTCCATGATGTGAGAACTCTTTTTGCAATTGATTCATTGCATTTGAGCGAAGATCTAGAGGCTCTTGCTTACTTTTCACTGTATTCAGGCTTTGCAGTGCGTCGATAAGAGGAAACACCTCAACATAATGTTCATAATTTATAGAATCCATGGTAGATAAGTCCGACAAAGTTTTACGATGGTTGTCGGAAGCCTAACACAACCCTCCTCCTTTATTCAGGCTTGAGACTGGTCATGCAAGGGTGATTCATTTCAAACAACGAAAGATTTGTTTATGAAAATAGGGCATTTTGCCCGTATCGATATGGGCGATATGGCTTGTATTGTATGATATGGCTTGTATCACACGATACATAGCCTATTGCGATACACTAAGGTGTATCGTATCATGGATACATATGACTCCGTATCATACGGACAACATTGCTTTGATGGTTCCTCTTTCAGAGAAGGGACATGCTCGTGGTTGCATGTCCTTGAAAGCAGTGTATGACCTATATGGAGGCAAAGTGCAGCATCCACACTGCCCGAAATTTGGAAAGTTAACAAAAAGAAAAGATCAAGGTTGGATCCATGATAGACCACTGCTTAAACAGCGAGCTATGTTTTGAGCCCACAACAACTTCGGTTCACCCAAAAAAGTTTCACTAAGGAGTATGGCTCACAATCTTAAACATGCGGTATTATTCAGAGCTATGGTATAACCCTGGGCTATAGTAACAACCTATGATGGATCAATGTGGTGTTTACCTCCATCCTAAAGTATTTTCTAGATCTGCCAATGTTTGTGTTCCTGTGGCTACGTGTTTTCATGGCAAAGGATAATGTAAAGATTTATATTTGATTTTCTTTTGTAGTTGAATATAGAGCAGAGGTTTCCTGGTACCAAAACTTTATGAAGCACCATATTCTCTTATGCATGTATACATACACAGTGGTTCTTAAAGACGTGTTCTAGAAAATGTCTTGTCTCTTGTGAAACTGGGTTGCGATGAGATCAATACTCTTGATATCTATAACTATAACTTTATTTAGTGCAGAACTGTATTCATATGTTCCTGATTTTTGCAGTTTATAGGTACTCCTCACTGGATGGCTCCTGAGGTTCTTCAAGAAAGCCGATATGATGGGAAGGTATCACAAGAAGGAAATATACATAACTCGAGTTTAAATTATGTTGTTTCATATATGCCTATCCATGGGAAGATGGTTCTTCTTTTTGGTTAGCATGCTGCTTTGAGGTTTGACTCTGGCTTGGACGTGCTGAAATTGTAAGTGTTTTGGTGGTCAGACAATTGGAGGTTACACTAGCTTATGTGGAAAAATTGTTTTGCATGTGAAAATTTTCTTCCTCGTTTGATAGAACAGATGGTTGTCTTTCGATTTAATAGCTTTTACTTCTATCTCATACTTCAATTTGCAGGTTGATATTTGGGCGCTTGGTGTATCTGCAATTGAAATGGCTGAGGTTTGGTGACTGAATGCTGTACCGTTTGCTGAATTAATTTTTCAATGCATGCTTTTCAATTTGGTTTTCCTTGCATACTTCTCATATCACCTATTCTCATGAGGTCTTCAAAATTAGACAAAGGTCCACTGACTCAAGGCCTATCTAAGCTCATCTTTTCTTGCATATGGCAGGGCCTTCCACCACGATCAACTGTGCACCCAATGCGAGTGAGTACCTCAAGTTACCTTTTTGGCTTACCATATCATGTCGATTTGGCCTTATAATGTATATTTACAATGTTTCCATTGCGTTGTAAGTCGGTATTTCAGTAAGGGGGGTTATTGAATGAAGTCACTTTCATATGCATACAATATTACCTTTTTGATACGGTGTTCATTGTTAGCTGACTTCAGATTTTAACAAATAGCGCTCAGGTTATGCCCTCTTGTTAGCACTGTAAGGCTGCTCATGTTTTTCTACCATGCATGCATGTAATATTTCTTAATTCATTGTTTAAAGAAATTTTCGAAGCCTAATGTAATGCATTGCAAGCAAAACTTAAAGTATTATTTGCACAAAGGTGTATGGTAGCAATGATTTGTTTTATAAGGTCCGCAGCTCCTCGCCATCATCATCAGACTCATCACCATCATCATCATTATCAACATTGTCATTATCGTTATTACCATTTTTGCATGCAACGAGAAGATGCTACACTGCCTCTTATTCCTTTGTTTCCCTTATGGAACAACAACAACAAAGCCTTTTCCCATACTAGATGGGGTCGGCTACATGAATTCTTTGTTTCCCTTATGCATTTAATTAATTGTCATGTGTTGTCTAACATCTAGTTATCTCCATATTTACCATTTATTGAACGTATAATTCCCTTGTCTATTTGTTGTTGTGATAATTGTGATAGTTATCATAATCTTCATCATCTTTGTTCTAATGAAACTTCCAGATGTTTTTCTTCACTTGAACTTCTTATTTATGATGTTAACTTAATAATCAATACCTATAGATTATCTCCATCTTCTTTTTCGAATCATTTTCACTGTCCAGAATCTCTTCCTTCTCCTATTGTTATCACCCTCTTTGATAAATTGAGAGTAGTATCTCTAATGAAGATCGGCCTCACCCGATCTCGATAGCCACGCGAAATACCTTAAGCATTTAACCAAAAATCAATCCAACTGTGCCTTAAGCACCAAACCGCACAACACAAACATTTTAAAGAAAGCACACTTTATTATCAAGACAAAGCCCCACAACTTGTCATGACAAGAGTGAAGATGAGATATTTATAGACAAGGGAGTAGAAAAGAGGAAAGAGAGATGATAAGAAGGAGGGCCAGCACCCAACTGCTAGTGTGCTCACCGTTGGATGCTGGCCTGACCCAACGGCTAAAAAATCTAGCAATTGGGCCAGCTAGCCGTTGGTTGGCCTGTTGGCTGGCTGGTTGGCTGTTTGACGGCAACGACGGGCTCAGTAGGGATGGCGGCAATGGTGGTGGCAACAAGTGGTGGTGGTGGTGGCAACAGTGGTGGCGATCATAAGTCCTTTTTCTAACACCCTCCCTCAAACTAATAGAGAAACAACTGACAGTTTGCTCATAAGTTCTTCAAACCGAGGTGTTGGAAAAACTTTAATGAATATATCCGCAAGTTGATACTCAGTCTAAACGTAGTGGAGATGAAATTTCCTTATAGATATTATTCTCGGACATAGTGACAATCCATTAATGTGCTTTGTACGCTTATTAAATGTGTTATTATGTACAATGTACACTCTTATTGTCGGAGTATATATGAGGCGGAGATTTCAAATGTATCTCTAGGTCACCCAAAAGTTGTCTAAGCTACGGTTGTTCTGTTGCTGTAGTTGCCATTGTTATGTATTCGGTCTTTGTGGATGAAAGTGAGACCTTTTGTTGCTTTTTACACTTCCACGAGATAAGAGAATCACCTAAAAACACTGAAAAACCTGTGGTGGAATGTCAGTGTAGGTAATTACTTTTAAAGAGGATGAAGAAAGTGGAAAAACTCCCTTTTTTGTGGTGTGTTTAACGTATCTGACTATTCTCATGATTGCATTGATGTGGACAGTAGTGGGTGCATGTTAGGTTTGCCCGATATCTAGCACACATGCATACACTAAACATAATATCCTGCCTACTAGCGCTAGATAAAGGAGTAGGATCCAATCATACTCCCATATTTCGTTATTTCCATCGATTTATCTCATTCATCTTTGTCCATGAAAAGACGCCCATCTGAGTACATGTGTTTAGCGTTTTCCATTTCGAATCTCTTGAGCAATTCCTTGCAAAAGATTTTGTTTGACTTATGAAAATCCCTTCATTTGTTTGTTCGATTTGAAGTCCGAGGAAGAAATTCACCTCCCATCATCACATTTCAAATTCATTCCGTATTGACTTAGCAAAATCTTTTGCAAAGGGATTCATTAGTAGCACCGAAGATAATATCATCCACATATACTTGCACAAGAAGAATGTCATGCTTTTTATTTTAATAAAAAGGGTAGTGTCGACTTTTTCCTCTTGAAAAACCATTTTCCAAAAGGAACTTACTCAACCTTTCATACCAAGTCTCTAGGAGCTGTTTTTAAACCATATAAAGCCTTTTTAAGTTTAAAAACATGGTTGGGTAGTTCATGATTTTCAAAACTTGCAGGTTGTTCAACGTATACCTCCTCTTGAATAAAACCATTTAGAAAAGCACTCTTGACATTCATTTGATATAATTTGAAATCCATGATGCAAGCATAAGCAAGTAACATTCTAATAGCTTCTAATCTAGCCTACGTGTGCATATGTTTCTTCATAATCTATTCCTTCTTCTTGATTATACCCTTTAGCAACCAATCTAGCTTTGTTTCTAATTATTAACCCATTTTCATCAAGTTTGTTTCTAAAAACCCATTTAGTTCCAATTACGGGGTGATTATTAGGTCTAGCTACTAATTCCCAAACTTGATTCCTTTCAAACTTGATTTAATTCTTCATGCATAGCTAAGATCCAATGTTCATCATCAAAAGCTTCAATTAAATCCTCGGGTTCAATTTGAGAAACAAAAGCTAAGTGATCTCATCTAAGTATTTCTAAGTGAGTTACTAGTACTTTTTTGCACACTCTTTAGATACATCCACCAGATAATTTGATCATGGAGTTGATATTTTGAAGTTCGCCATTCTTTGGGGGAGCTCCAAAGCTTCGCGAATCTTCTTGTCTTTGCTTATTCTTTTGCTCCTTGATTTCTTTTTCTTTTATTATCCAAATGTGTTTCCGCCCAAGACTTACTGCTACATCATCAACAACTAAGATCCTTTCTCGATCCATTTGGGTCAGTTTCATCAAATGCAACATGTATAGATTCTTCAATAGTCATAGTTCTTTTATTGTAAAATACAGAAAAGCTTTACTATGATTTGAATAGCCAAGAAATATACCTTCATCAGACTTAGCATTAAACTTGCCTAAATTATCTTTTCCATTGTTTAAAAATTAAATATTTGCAGCCAAAACTTCTAAGAAAAGAGTAATTCGGGGCAACTTTTAACAATTTCTCTATGGGTGAGGTATTTTGTAAAATGAATGAAGTCATTCTGTTTATAAGGAAAACCAATGTCATAATAGCTTCAACCCAACGATTCTTTCGAACATTAATAGATATTAATAGGGTTTGGGTAGTTTCAACTATGTGTCTATGTTTGCGTTCATCAATACCATTTTGCTGAGGAGTCCTAGCATAGGATGCCTGATTAATTATTCCATTTTTTTTAAGATAGTTTTCAAAATCTCTAGAAATAAATTCACCACCAGAATAAGATCTAAACACTTTAATGTTGACATCAAATTGATTTTTTATCAAATTGTGAAAAATTACAAATTTTTTAAATACTTCATACTCAGCTTTCAGAAGATACACCCATATGTATCCAGTAAAGTCATAAATGAAAATGATATATTAGGATACCCCTCCTTTCGAGAATATTGGTGCGGGTCCCCAAACATCAGAGTGGATTATTTCAAAAGGTTTGCTTGAGGTATTCATTCTTTGAGAAATAGGAGGATATCTCATTTTTTCAAAAGCATAATCCTTATAAAAAAATGTTTAACATTTTAATTCCAAGAGAATGACATTCATACAATTTTTGAACATTCAAACAACAAAGTCTTTTATGCTATAGAAGAACACCTTTAGATACAAAATTACATTGTTCAAGATTTTGATCATTTGGTTACTTCAGCGGACATAGAAATTAGAATTGACACACATTGGATCTCCCAAAAGGAAAGTTTTAAATACTTAGGGTAAATTTTTCAGAGTGATGGAAGAATTGATGGAGATGTTATGCATAGAATTAATGCTAGTTGGTTAAAATGGAGAGGAGCATCATGTATTCTTTGTGATAAGAAGATACTATTAAAGTTAAAAGGTAAATATTAGAGAGCAGCAATTTGGCCTGCGGCTGCCATGTTTTATGGTTCTGAGTGTTGGTCAGTTAATCATCAACATGTACAAAAGATGTCTGAGACAGAAATGAAGGATGTGGAGATGGATGAGTGGTCATATAAGAAAAAACCGTATACATAATGAGGTTATTAGAAACAAATTAGGAGTGTCACCAATAGAGGATAAAATGAGAGAATATCGTTTAAGATGGTTTCGACATAGAAAGAAGATCAAAAGAAGAACCTGTAAGAAGGTATGAAAAACTAAATTTGGAAAGTATTAAAAGAGGTAGAGGACGACCACAAAAGTGTTGGAAAGAAACAATAAAGAATGATCTAGCTTATTGTGAGTTAACTGCTAACATGACACACTATAGGGATCTGTGGAAACAAAGAATCCATGTAACCGACCCCGTCTAGTATGGGAAAAGGCTTAGTTGTTGTATGTTGTTGTTGTCCAAGATTTTGATCATGCAAATAGTTCATTACATCGAGTCCTCCTTCTCTACAGTCATGACCAATCACCTTCTTTGTTCGGTGATCTTATATAATGTAACCATTTGATGAGAAACTGACTATACAACCATTGTCAGATATTTGTGAAACCAAAAAAGATTTAAATTTAACTTTGGAACCAAACTTATTTGTGAAACTGAATTTTTTTTATTTTGAAGATCTTCGATTTTGTCAATACTGAGTTTAGTTCCTATGAATCATATTTCTTTTGTGTTTAATTGCTTAAAAGTTTCTCTTCATATGTTATATGAAAAGAAGCTCCGAAATCGAGTAACTAAGATTTCGTACCTTCGGTTCCATTAGAGCTGGTAGAACAAACCGTTTCAATGGATGTGCTTCCTTTATCTATTCCTTAAGTTGCTTTATTTTGTCTTTAAGTTCACAGAGAGCAAGAGTTTCTTTTCCTTCTCTCTCAACTGCAACTACTTTGTTTTTCAATTTAGGACAAAGTGTAAACACATGACCTAGTTCCTTACAATAAAAATAAATTACCTCCTTCTTTGTAGTAGGTTTCCTGCTAACATAGAAACAATAAAGAATGATCTAGCTTATTGGGAGTTAACTGCTAACATGGCACACGATAGAGATCTGTGGAAACAAAGAATCCATGTAGCCGACCCCGTCTAGTATGGGAAAAGGCTTAGTTGTTGTTGTTGTTGTTGTTGTTTGTAGTAGGTTTCCTATCTATCTTAAAATGTGGAGGTTGATAGGGCCTGATGTTTGCTCCTGATCTGGATGCATCTAGTACCGAGTCTCTTTGAGTTTTTTATTCCTTTAGCATGGTTTCTGCTATTTGTAAATCAGCCAAAACTTCTTTTGAAGGGAATGGTTTTCTATGAACGAGACCGACTCTCACTTCTTCGAATTCTTCCCCCAAGCTTCTAAGAAACTGAGAAACAAGGTCCTTATTTTGTTCGCATTGCCTTATGTCAAGACAATGTGTATACTTTTTCTCGTATGCACGAAGTTGATTCGAAACATTAGAGAATTCTGTGTAAAATTCGCTAATGTTCTTATCTCCTTGTCTTAAGGTCATCCTATACTGATATTGTCTACTAGTACGCAACTTGAAGCATCTGTTGATTTTCTTGAAATAGTGCTTTTATTGTCTTGGTCATCAGGCTGGCTATTTCAGATGGAATCGGTTTCCTTCTGGTTGTGAAAGAACAAATACAAGAACATAAAGTTCCAAAAAAGTTCATGGTGGCAAGCCTTTCCAGTTTCTGATGTAATGTAGATTAAGTCGTTTCTTTTCTTCTCAAGACTAGTGGTGGTCCAATTATACTGAGATGTTGATAGTTCTTATTTCAGCATCTATTGGGGCCTGCTAATTACATTTCATTGTCGAAGGGCAATTCTTCATCACGATTTGAGACTAGAATTTCTTTCTCCATGTATTTTTACTGCATGCAGACATTGTTATGCTGCCATGATCTTAATCCTCCATATTATGCAACAGGTTAGTGAGAGACGTGGTTTATAAGCAGTCTGGAGACTTTCTGTATTCTTGCATCCGTTGCAAACCTTATAATCTGTGTTTCAGAACCCCTCCCATCTTTTCAGTTTCACATTGTTTTCCTTATTGATTTATATTTTCTTTAAAGTAAAGTTAGATATCTGCTCTGGTGAAGCTGATCATTCCATGTTTCCAGTTTCCTGCTGCATCTTTTGACATTGCTCTTCATGTAGGTACTGTTTATGATATCAATTGAACCTGCCCCTATGCTTGAAGACAAAGAAAAATGGTACGTTTCACAACTATTTTGTCCACAAAGGCTTAATCATCAATAATCAACACAATTCTTCTGATATCTACTAAAGCACTTGGAGGCCTTTGCCCATAAAATAGTTTTACTTGTTTAAAAAGTATAAGTCTTTTGTTGGTAACAGATGTATCGTAGTTAGTATTCTTTCTCCTGGAAGAATTCATTTTGCTGATTTGCTTTGCAGCTTGTAGTATCGGTCAATAATTTTGGTTCAGTTCTTGGTTGTTTATATTATGCTTATGGGTTCCCTTTTGTGTCTTATCAATGTGATGGGACAAAGTGGATATGTTACTCATGTATGTTACGTGAGTTTGCAACTTTTGTTGAAAAAGAGGGTCTGTTGCATTTCTATTCTATTGGTGAAAAATAACTTTTTGACATTGATGGTAGGTTTCTCTCTAGATACTACTAAATCAGTAAAATTATTAAGTTACTGAAACAAAAAGAAAGGTTATACAGCTTGTTGACCATGTGCCACATTCGGAACATTTGGATAATCAGCAAAAGAACGTATATGACAGGAATGATGCTAGGGTCCATTCAATCAACAAGCCCAGACGTTGTGAAGCAGTGAAATAAAAACTTTTCCTAGGTCCAAACCTAAGTCCTGTTGATAACACATCATATCCATGTTGTGCATATCATATTCGGACCTTGTTTCATACAGCGTACCAAGAGACAAATATTGTCCGCTTTATTTATTTTATTAAATGAAGAAGTTAGCACTGAAAAATAGAAAATCTAAAAATATTAGAAGGTGCATGCAGCAGCCTATTTGACTATTCGACAAAATGATTTGGGTGCTTGTTTAGAAAAATTGACTATGATTTGACTAGTCCTAACCTTGCTCTTTGAAAAACTGATTACAGGTTGTTGATTGCACACTAGTTTAGAAGCCAAACTCATCTATATGTCGGTTAAAACTATACAGTATCTGGCCATACCAATCCATGTACTGATGTACGCTATGATAGTATGATAGGATACAATTCGATCTTTATAACTTTCATTCATGATTCTCTCTAGTTCTGAACCTTTCATAGTTGGTCAGATAAACTCCTGTTGAACCCTATTGATCTGACTATAACCCAAGCTTCAGCTGTAGAAAGTATGTCAAAAGTTTCTTTTACAAATCTGAATCACTTGAGATACAAGTTACAACAATATCACTATCTTTATCTTGGATATTTATACAGTTTCAAAGTGGAACTACTGATCATTCTCTTTTGCATGATCACCACATGGTGAAATTATGTGATTTTGTTTGCTAAGTTCAAACAGATTTCAGATACGTTCAACATGCGTTATTACATTCAATTAAGATTACCTTTTCTTAGTGCGTATAGTTGATTGCACATTTCCTGCCCATCAATGATTCTTGGTTTCAGATTTGTGTAACGGTCTAATGGTCTAGATGCAAAGCTTGTCTTTTGATCTTTCTTTTTTGATGGATCTATATGTAGGTCTTTAGTCTTTCATGATTTTGCTGCAAAATGCCTTACAAAGGAGCCTCGTGCTCGACCCACTGCTGTGGAGATGCTAAAGGTAAAATCCTGAAATATCCATTTGTTTGAAACTCGTCATGTGGTTATGCCTGTTGCTAAGCATACTGTCCAGTTAAGACACCGAAGCTGCTCACCTGTCTTATTTTAGTTGATGCCATTTATGCCGATATGTAATTGGCTTCACCATTTGTGCTCATACGAAAATGCGTCATGTATCACTCAAGCTGGGCCCAGGTGATAGTTTCATGGAGTTATCTACCCATTCTATCCATGGCTGGTCTTCATGTTGACTACTTACTATTTCTTTATCTGATGGAGTGTGGTAAAGATGAAGTCCTGTTTTAATTTTAATACGTTCAAGATTCGTTTCAAACTTTTCATGGCTTCCAGTGCGCACCATGCTCCATGTTTAATGTTGATGTTTTCTTTCTTTTGCTTGTCTCTTATTAATTTTCTGTACTGATGTACTACTAAATACTTGTGTATCTCTTGGTAACAGCACAAGTTTATTGAAAAATGCAAATGGGGGGCTTCTGTTATGTTGCCCAAAATTGGAAAAGCTAAGCAGATCAAAGCTGCAATGGCAGCCCAAGCATCTAAAGATGCTTTGGTACCGTCAGCTGTCAATGAAGATTATGGTGACACTGTACCATCTAGACCCAACAGAGTCCCGACTCGAGAATCTCCAGAGACAATCACAGTTGAGGGAAAATCAGGAGATGATACTGATGAGGTGGAGTCAGGTAATGGAAGCAGAACCTTTCCTGTCAGTCATTCACATGCACTAGAATAGTTCCTGATCGTGTTCGAGTTTGAGACCTGAATATGGGTATCCTTTAGAAGAAGGATATCTTTGACATTGGTTTCTTTATATTGTAACTGACTAATGTTTTTTCATGCTTTATCTAAATCGTTGCTATTGTTAAAAATATAATTGTAGAACATATATTAACATACTGTTGCACATATAATGATGTGGTCATGTAACTAGGTTGCCTTCATACCATACCATGAATAGTTCTTCAGAGATAGTGTACTGTTCTATTTATTTTTTCTGTTTCTAGACTTGTTTTGATAATGAAGTTATATATCCGGATTGTCTACAACAACTTTGTGTGTGGCTAGTGTAAAGAATGAGGTAAGTTTTCTGTCTCTTTTATTGAAGATCAAATCTATATACAAAGCCGCCACAAAGGGCTTCATGTTTATTAAATACATGAGAGGACTTTATAGAGAGAAGAGTGAAAGTAGTACGACAACTGCTGGTTGCTGAAGTCCAACGACTATTTTACTTCCTTTTGGGCCCCGTGGTGGCTTTGATGGCCCTAGTGCCAAGTGGCCTTAGCGTGGGTGGCCCCGGCTCGAGTGACCTTGATTTTAAACACAGATTTATAGGCCTTGTTGGCTCAACCCTATTATATTTTAACACCCCGTCTCAAACTTACTGTACAACAACTAAGCCTTTTTCCATACTAGACGGGGTCGGCTACATGGATTCTTTGTTTCCAGAGAGCCCTATCATGTGCCATGTTAGCAGTTAACTCACAATAAACTAGATCATTCTTTATTGTTTCTTTCCAACACTTTTGTGGCTGTCCTCTACCTCTTTTAATACTTTCAAAATCTAGTTTTTCATACCTTCTTACAGGTTCTTCTTTTGATCTTCTTTCTATATGTCCAAGCCACCTTAAACAATATTCTCTCATTTTATCCTCTATTGGTACCACACATAATTTATTTCTAATAACCTCATTATGTATACAGTCTTTTCTTGTATGATCACTCATCCATCTCAACATCTTCATTTCTGTCACAGATATCCTTTATACATGTTGATGATTAACTGCCCAACACTCAGAACCATAAAGCATGACAGGTCTAATTGCTGCTCTATAATATTTACGGTATTTTCTTATCACAAAGAATACTTGATGCTCCTCTCAAACTTATGGTGTATATTGAAAAATTATCTAACAAAAAAATCTGAATCTAAGAGGGCACAATGTTCTTTGAAACATCTTTCCACAACCAAAACATCAATTTGTTTTTCATCCTCCATGAAAACCAATGAAGTATCAATACATACATTCGCTCAATTTCTAAAACCAAACAACAACTAAGCCTTTTCCCATACTAGACAGGGTCAGCTACATGGATTCTTTGCTTCCACAGATCCCTATCATGTGCCATGTTAGCAGTTAACTCACAATAAGCTAGATCATTCTTTATTGTTTCTTTCCAACACTTTTGTGGTCGTCCTCTATCTCTTTTAATACTTTCCAAATTTAGTTTTTCTAACCTTCTTACAGGTTCTTCTTTTGATCTTCTTTCTATATGTCCATACCATCTTAAACGATGTTCTCTCATTTTATCCTCTATTGGTGCCACTCCTAATTTGTTTCTAATAACCTCATTATGTATACGGTCTTTTCTTGTATGACCACTCATCCATCTTAACATCTTCATTTCTGTCACGAACATCTTTTGTACATGTTGATGATTAACTGCCCAACACTCAGAACCATAAAACATGGCAGGCCTAATTGCTGCTCTATAATATTTACCTTTTAACTTTAATGGTATCTTCTTATCACAAAGAATACCTGATACTCCTCTCCATTTTAACCAACCAGCATTAATTCTATGCATAACATCTCCATCAATTCTTTCCTCACTTTGAAAAAGTGACCCTAGGTATTTAAAACTTTCCTTTTGGGGGATGCAATGTGTGCCAATTTTAATTTCTATGTCCTCTGAGGTAACCAAATGATCAAACTTACATTCCATATATTCTGTCTTTGTTCTACTAAATCGGAGGCTTTGCTTTCTAATGTTCCTCTCCATAGTTCCAATTTTCTATTAATTTTTCTTTAGACTCCTCCGCTAATACAATGTCATCTGCAAATAACATACACCAAGGTACTTCATCTTGAATATGTTTTGTTAACTCATCAATCACCATTATAAATAAGTATGGACTTAAAGTTGATCCTTGATGTAACCCAATATTAACTTCAAAGAAGTCTGTCGTTCCTTCATGAGTCCTCACACATGTTTTTGCACCATCATACATGTCTCTTATAAGGTTAATATATGTCAATGGGATACCTCTTTTTTCCAAAGTTCCCCAAAGAACCTCCCTCGGTATCCTATCATAAGCTTTTTATAGATTAATAAATATCATGTGAAGTCTGTCTTTTTGCTCTAAAATGTTTCATAAGACATCTCTAAAGGTGAATCGCTTCAATAGTAGATCTGCCTGACATGAATCCAAATTGGTTCTCTGTTGTACTTGATACTTGTCTTAACCTACGTTCGATATTCTTTCCCATAATTTCATAGTATGACTCATTAACTTGATTCATCGATAATTCACACAATTTTGAATGTCTCCCTTGTTCTTATATATGGGTATAAGTGTACTTGCTCTCCATTCCTTGGGCATCTTTTGGTTTTTCCATATTTCATTAAATAGTCTTATGAGCCAAGTGATTCCTATTTCTCCTAGTATTTTCCTAACTTCTATAAGAATATTATCTGGTCCTACCGATTTACCACCCTTCGTATGTTTAAGAGCCTCTTTGACTTCATTCTTTTGAATACGTCGGTAGAAATTGTGGTTTATATACTTTTCTGATTTGGCTAACTCTCCTAAGGTAATACTAACATCTTTATTTTCATTAAAAAGATTATAAAAATAGTTTTTCCATCTATTTCTTATATCATCATTTGCCACTAGAATTTTTTCATCCTCGTCTTTGATGCATCTAACATAATTAAGATCTTTAGTTTTCTTATCTCTAGCCCTAGCTATCCTAAAAGTATCTCTTTTACCCTCTTTTGAGTTGAGTTTTTTATATAAGTCCTACCAAATTTTAGTTTTTGCTTCACTCACGGCCTTTTTCGCTTCCTTCTTTGCTTTCTTATAAGCCTCTAAAGTTTCACTAGTTTTCTTATCATAATGTAATTTGTAACATGCCCTCTTTGCTTTGATTTTATTTTGTACTACTTCACTCCACCACTAAGCTTCTTTTTGTGCCGGTACACCTCCCTTAGATCCCCCTAACACATCTTTTGCCACGTTCCTAATATGTATTGCCATATTGTTCCACATATCACATGGTGTACCAATATAATTCCAAACATCTCCTTGAAGGACTTTCTGTTTAAATATATCTTCTTTCTCGCTTTTGAGGTTCCACCATTTAGTCTGAATAACTCGATGCACTCTTTTCTTCTTTATCCATTTTTTTATTTGTAAATCCATAACTAAAAGTCGATGTTGGGTGGTGAATCTTTCTCTTGGAATTATCTAGGACTAGCTTCCTTACCCCCTGCATCCGTCGATAATCAAAATGCGGAGACCCTCTCTGAAAAATTTTCACTACATTCGGGTGGCAATGTAGAAGGACTAACTTCTTTACCCACACTCGTCGATGATGTGAGAACCTTCTCTGTAATTGATTCACTACATTCTAGCAAAAATGTAGTAGCCCTTGCTTACTTATTAATGCATTCGGGCTCTGCAGCATGCCGCTAGGCTGGGATGCCCCAAAGCAATGCTCATAATTTTTGTAATCCATGTTATAAAAGTTCGACGAAGTTTACGCTGGCTGTCGAAAGTCTAATAGAACGCTCTTTTATCCGGGCTTAGGACCGGCAATGCAAGGTTGATCCCTTAAATGGGCGGAGTTGCTCAATTTCTAAAACCAACAAGACAATTTATGATACCTAATCGAGAAGGCAAACCAAAAACGAGTTAAATAAGTTCATGTAGTTTATTTGCTCTAATTGAAGGAGTCATTTAATAGAAAATATTGATATCATCCAAATAAGATTGTCTATTATAACAAGTAGGTTCATAAATCACTACAAACTTGTGATATTATAAGGGGACCTTAGTATATCAAACTCACTTTTTAAGGTTAATCTCAAAACCCAAACTTTAAGGATAAATTCGAATCAAAACAAGCTTTTTAAGGCAAAACTCAAAACCTTCAAGTCAAACAAGCTTTTTAAGGTTAAGCTCAAAACCCGCAAGTCAAAGAAACTTTAAGGCCAAGCATAAATCCAAATTTTAAGGACAAACACGAACCCAAAACAGTTTTTTAAAGCAAAGTTCAAAACCTTCGTATATATAATTCCCATGACCCTTAAATATCCTTTAAACTCAAAAGTGATTCTATGATTTCAAAAATAAGACAATACTTTAAGATGATTAAAACACGTCAAAGGAATCAACTTCATGCTTTTCAAAAAGTCTCACAAGGTTTGTCTTACAATTCTCTTAAAACAATTTTGTCAAATAGAAGCTAATGAAGATAATTATAAGTGCTTTTTCAATATTGATTACTCTCCAACCAAATGGCCAACAACATGGAGATCTTAATCACAACGATCTCCAATAAAAGACCAACAAACGAAGATCATAATCTCATGAAAAAGCAACCTTAAAGTTATCAATATGATAAAACTTCAAATAATAATAAGTACGTCTTCAAATATCAATTAATTTTCAACAAAAGGCCACCAACATGAAGCACCTTAATAACAAAGGTCTTCAACAAAAGCTCAACAACATGAATCTTAGTTATACAGGAATATACAAATTATTTTTTCCAACAAATACATTTTGATCTAATCAATAGTCAAGTTTGAAATCATTCAATTGTTAACACATTTTTCCTCAGGTTTAGACTCGAAGATGATAGCCGACCTCGTCAAGTATAGGAAAAGGGTTGTAGTTGTTGTTTAGACTCGAAGATCAAATCAGATGGACACCTGGATGGACTCGAAGATCAAATCGGATCCAAACATAAGCTCAGGTTTGGATTGAGTCTAACAAGAATCACATATTTAATATATAACGGGTCCAGATCCATAACTAAATCTAGGACTTGACTCCATATAAACTCATATGCCAACTCTGACTATTGAAGCCCTCTCTTTCTCTCTCTCCTTATCATGTCTTCTCTTTGCCAAATGCAACCCTCTTTCATCGTTGCACTGCTCGATTCAACCACCGACCTTAAATCACCACCACCGAATCCCCTACCTTCATCGCTTCTTCCCAGTCATCAAATTGCCTTCCATCAACCGCTCCAACCACCCAACATGCCGTCCTTCGCTTCTCTGCCGTCCAACCCTTCGCCATCACCGATCAGCAAATTGCCACCGACCACCGATCAAACCTCCTCAACAACGCCTCTACCACTTGGGCCACAATCTAAACTCAACCCCTGCTTCAACATCAGTTGTCATCTTAACCCCCATCTCGACATCCACCACCATCACCACCGCTCGCCCATGTGACCATCAGTCCTTTGCCCCTCTCTCTCTCCAAGAAATCACTCCTTTCTTCTGTAGTCACCTTAATCTCCTCCCATTCACAATCAACGAAGACCACTCCCATCATCCACCTCCATTCCACGACCAGCAAAAACCAAAACAATCACTTACCTCACATCGCCTCTCTACTCACCACTGTCTTCTCTCTCCGCTGTCACGAACTAGCCATCGCCATTGCATCACCTGTTGCCAACTGACCCCCTTCTTTCCCTCCCTCCTTCACTCCCTCTATTGTGAAGTTTTGGGAGGTCATTTGCGATGAGCACAAGATCGATCCGATGAGGAGCAACACGGGGGCGTCTGATCTGCAGCTCGAGTGTGTCAATGTCTACTATAATGAGGCGAGCTGCTGAAGACAATGTCGATACATATTGTATCATGGAGCTCCACGATAAGATATACCCTTGTATATCACACAAGTGAAGTTATTGGGATGTATTGTGCAATACAACCCGTATCGCACGATACAACTAGTATCACTCCGTATTGATACAGCTAGGGACTTTTATTGTATTTGAAGTATTAGCTATTAAATGTCCCTAGCCAAACACAAACCTGTTTCTACGTGTTTCTGGAGTTTTGTAACGTCTCTCAACGTGTTGAAGGCTCTTAAGGTTTTCTACGACATCTATGCAAGGCTCCCAATCCGGGATTTGCAGCGTGTTGTTAGGGACTCCCAATCTCGGTCAAATGATTCGGCATGGCAGTGGGGTACACCAATTGAGGGAAACAGATTGCACATAAAATGTTTGTTTTGTGAGAAGGTGGTTAGTGGTGGAATTTTACGATTAAAACATCACTTAGTATGGACTAGGAAAGATGTTGCTCCTTCCACGAGTAAAGTTAGAAAATTGCCAGAAGCCATTAAATGACAATATCTATAGATAATTGAGAGCATACTTGAGAGGAGACAACATAAGAATAATTTAGAGATGTTTGAGGAAGATGATGATGATGTTGTTGGATTGGGTGATAGTATTCCTTTTGCTGGTAGGGCAGAGGTTGGTAGTAGTAGTTCTAGACCACCAATCAGGGGAAAAAGGGTTGTTGAAGAGGTTGCAAGTGAAAGTGGTAGAAGAGGAATGAGTAGAGGAAGAGCTTACTCTGATATACAATCATTGTTTCCTCCTAGTACTACATATAGTGCTCAACTTAGAATTCATGCTGCTATGACTTCAGAGCAATGTCATGAGCAGACAAACCTTGCAGTGAGCAGATGGTTTTATGATACATGCGTTCCATTTAATGCAACAAACATTTTTTCATTTTCAAGTAATAACAAATATAATTGCTAACATTGGTCCAAGGTATAAGATGTCATTTGATCAAAAGTTAAGAGGAAAAGTATTAGATAAGACTCTTCTTGAAGTTCAGGAGTATTGTTTCACTTTGAGACAATAATGAAAAGAGAGAAGATGTATTGTTATGGCAGACGGATGGACAAAAAGACGAGAAAAAACTTTATTAAACTTTCTTATCTATTGTCCTAAATGACTTATGTTTTTGAGATCTCTAAACATGTAAGAGGAGAGACATACCACAGAAGTCCTAAGGCAAGAGTTTGATAAGGTGATATCCGAGGTTAGGCTAGAGAATATAGTACAATTAAAGATAATGCAGTTAACTATAAAGTAGCTGGGAAGGAGTTAACATATACTTACCGAATAATGTTCTGATATTCCAAGAACCAATACGAATCTTATTATCTAGGACTAGCTTCCTTATCCCCCGCATCCGTCCATAATAAAAATGCGGAGACCCTCTATGAAAAAATTTCATTACATTCGGGTGGCAATGTAGTGGGACTAACTTTTTTACCCGCACCCGTCCATGATGTAAGAACCCTCTCTGCAACTGATTCACTACATTCGGGCGAAAATGTAGTGACCCTTGCTTACTTATTACTGCATTCGAGATTTGCAGCGTGTTGCTAGGCGGGGATGATATATTATATGAGTGAATTATGGAAGATAATGAAGCAAATGCAGCAACTGCACTCCTAATCGGAGAAGACATTGTATGAATTAATTTGACAGGAGCGAAATTTTGATTTTGAAGGAGAAGGTGGTAAGGATTTTCATCAAGGAGATTTACTTGATGATCCTTATTACAATGTGTATTTTTTTCCAATTATGAAAGTTGTATTTTTTCTAAGGATGTCATGTACTGTTTTAAAATATGTAATTCCTTTTTCAATTATTAAATGGTGAATGACGAATATTTATTAAATTTTTGTAATTCTTTAAAATTATCATAGTTTTTTATTTGTATTAATTTTTTAGTATTAAATTACTATATGGGGCGATATGATATGACATGTATCGTGGACCAAAATGATATACAATACGATACACATCGAACAACAATAACAAGAAGTTCCTGCCTCGCTGGTGGAAGAACTCCCCATCATCTACCGCACCATTTATAGGCCTTCGGCCGAGATGAAGAGCACGATTCTCGACGTCATCGATGGGCTCAGTGTGCTCCCTGTTCAGATGCTGCTCGAAGATGACGACCTTCTCAGGCTCGCTGCCTGGTGCCTCCATGTAGGAATAGTCCATGATATATGGCTCACGAGACATTAATAACCAATCCTCGAGTCACTCGACAACTCAAAGTGGCTGGTGACATTGACTCCGCTTATTCTTCAAACTCTATTACAAGAACAATGATAGAGAAGAGCCCAAAAATCCAAAAATGCTGAACGAAGATCTCCTAGAAGTCCTATGTATGAGTTTAAGAAGAAGCGCCCTTCAAGAGTTTCTAAGCTTGAATCCAAGATTTCCCAAGTACAAGAAAACATGGCATCTTTCCTCTAAAATCTGCTTCTTCCTTTCTTCTTCTTTTCTCTATGTCGATCATCAATATCGCCAACACCCCACCGTTGGAAAGGAGGTGCCAGAGTTCGAATTGCCTCACCGCCGCCTGCCAGAGTCTATCTTCAACGAACCACCAACACCAAATCAGTCAATCGGCTACTATCTTTTTCTAACCATCGTTTATCGACCTGCGGCGTACCGTCATCGATCGCCAATCACAGGCTCTGATACCATGTAAAGAATCAGGTAAGTTTTATGTATCCCTTTTATTGAAGATCAAATCTATATACAAAGCAACCACAAAGAGCTTAATGTTTATTGAATAAATGAGAAGACTTTATAGAGAGAAGAGTGAAAGCAATACAACAACGGTTGGTTGCTAAAGTCCAACAACTATTTTACTAGCCGTTGGGCCCCCAGGTGGCGCTGGCCTGGGTGACCTTGCTCCGTTGGGACCTGATTTCAAACACAGCCTTATGGGCCCGATTGACCCAACCCTATTACACTTTAACACCTACAAGACAACAAGTTTACTACAATCTACAAATATGTACATGATCAGTCAAACTTTAAATTTTTAAAATGGATGTCTCACCCATAATGCATTATAGGTTCTTTGAGTTATTTGTATTTTGCAGTAAATCGAGTCATTATGATTTGTATTTTCGTTTCCTTGTACTTGTTTTGAAGTGGCAAAATGTCAAAAGAAACTAATGGTTCATGCTTCCCAATGCAAGTTCAGGATACTGTTATTGAAATATATTTGTCTTGCTCCTAGCACTGCCTATAATGGACTCCTTCCTGCTTGATGTTGCTAATTTCTTGAATCTTTCTCTTTTCATCTCATCTTTGTGGCATTTAAAGTCGTATTCTGATGTAATCCTTTTGCATCTAAAGACAAAAAACTATGAAGCTTACTTATGAAATATTCCGTTTTTACTTAAGCCTTCTTATGTTTTCTTCGTGTTTTGAAGTTGTCAATGTGTTACGGAGTATGGTTAATTGTGAAATTTTGGGTATCAGATGTTTTGGTTCAGAATTAGCTTAGAATTCGTATTTGACACAAGTTGAGGTTGGGATTGGTCGTGGGCTTTGAATTTACAGCATATGCTATATTGAACATACTTGTAAAAAGGAAATGACTGCAATGATGATCCTAGTAGTGAACAATATGGGATAAATGTGATTGTTAAACTTTTGCGTTTTCCGTTGTCAATAAATCTGTTCTTTTGTTCATACAAATGATCTTTGGTCTGTGTATGGTGCTTTCCCTGATGCAAGTGCTCAAGGTTATTTTATGAACATAGAAAGCAGAGAAGATCGATGTATTTTGCTTCTGATGAAAGTGTGCATGGTTTTAATGAACACAGACTTCCTTCTGATACTTGAGCTGTTTCTGTGCATTTCCTTTCTTGCAATTAAAGCATAACATGATCACTGTATTGATCTCTTATAAGCTTGTGTTTCCCCTATCTAGCTTCTATGGATGTCAGATCAGACAGTTTTCTTTTTTGTAGAATTATATGCAAAAAGAGAAAGCTTGTAAGTTTCATAGTGTAGTACAACTTTTCTTTTCTAAGAAGAAATGACAAGGTGTAGCTTATTCCCATATGATTCAAATATTTAGTTTCTTTGTAGTCTAGGTACTTTTTTTGCACGCAATAATGATATAGATCAATGATGTGACTAAATCTTTTAATATTACCTGACTTGAGAAAATATCTTTTTCTAAATGGTAATCACTGAATTTGCATCCTTCAACTGGATTAGCAGCCGAGTTTGGGACTGTCATCGTGCATGCATCAGCAGGTGAACTAAATATGGGTTTGCCAAGTTCTGGTTCCAATCTAGCAAGTTACTCTGTGAACGAAGCAGAAGTTCCGTTGTCAAATTTAGATGGAGATGAATCCCGAGAAATCAGGTACTTTTATTTATTATATGTTTACCAATTTATTATCGCCTTTTCTTCTTTGTTGCATCATTCCCAATATCCATGCTGTTAGAAATCAGGTAAAATTCTTGAATTCATTTTATTGAATGACTTATCTATATAAAATCAGTCACGCAAGGCTTATTTACAATGTCACAATGATATGTTTATATACATAAAAATTTGCCATTAGGCGGCATCCATTGGCTAGAAAACTAGCTGTTGGATGTTTGTTTGTTGTGAAAGGCTGGTCTAATGGCTATTGGTTGAGTCATGCTGGTCCTAGTCTTGATGGTCTGACACTAGTGTCAGACTGGTGCCAGGTGGCCTTGACCTTGGTGGTATTACAAACATAAGCTTATGGGTCCTATTGGCCAACCCTATTACATTTTAACACCCTTCCTCAAATTTAAAATTTATATTGAAAGTTTGTTTCAATTCTTCAGGTGTGAAAGCGCACTTATTGTTTCAAAAGGAGAATGTTACAACAACAACAACCAAGTCTTTTCCCATACTAGACGGGGTCGGCTACATGGATTCTTTGTTTCCACAAATCCCTATCATGTGCCATGTTAGCAGTTAGCTCCCAATAAGCTAGATCATTCTTTATTGTTTCTTTCCAACACTTTTGTGGTCGTCCTCTACCTCTTTTAATACTTTCCAAATTTAGTTTTTCTAACCTTCTTACAGGTTCTTCTTTTGATCTTCTTTCTATATGTCCATACCATCTTAAACGATGTTCTCTCATTTTATCCTCTATTGGTGTCACTCCTAATTTGTTTCTAATAACCTCATTATGTATACGGTCTTTTCTTGTATGACCACTCATCCATCTTAACATCTTCATTTCTGTCACGGACATCTTTTGTACATGTTGATGATTAACTGCCCAACACTCAGAACCATAAAACATGGCAGGCCTAATTGCTGCTCTATAATATTTACCTTTTAACTTTAATGGTATCTTCTTATCACAAAGAATACCTGATGCTCCTCTCCATTTTAACCAACCAGCATTAATTCTATGCGTAACGTCTCCATCAATTCTTCTATCACTCTGAAAAATTGACCCTAGGTATCTAAAACTTACCTTTTGGGTAATGCAATGTGTGCCAATTTTAATTTCTATGTCCTCTGAAGTAACCAAATGATCAAACTTACATTCCATATATTCTGTCTTTGTTCTACTAAGTCGGAGTCCTTTGCTTTCTAATGTTTCTCTCCATAGTTCCAATTTTCTATTAACTTTTTCCTTAGACTCCTCCACTAATACAATGTCATATGCAAATAACATACACCAAGGTACTTCATCTTGAATATGTTTTGTTAACTCATCCATCACCATTATAAATAAGTATGGATGATGTAACCCAATATTAACTTCAAAGAAGTCTGTCGTTCCTTCATGAGTCCTCACACATGTTTTTGCACTATCATACATGTCTCTTATAAGGCTAATATATGTCAATGGGATACCTCTTTTTTCCAAAGTTCTGCAAAGAATCTCCCTCGGTACCCTATCATAAGCTTTTTCTAGATCAATAAATATCATGTGAAGGTCTTTCTTTTTTGCTCTAAAATGTTCCATAAGACGTCTCAAAAGGTGAATCACTTTGATAGTAGATCTGCCTGGCATGAATCCAAATTGGTTTTTCGTTGTACTTGATACTTGTCTTAACCTACGTTCGATAATTCTTTCCCATAATTTCCTAGTACGACTCATTAACTTGATACCTCGATAATTCGTACAATTTTGAATGTCTTCCTTGTTCTTATATATGGGTATAAGTGTACTTGCTCTCCATTCCTCGGGCATCTTTTGGTTTTTCCATATTTCATTAAATAGTCTTGTGAGCCAAGTGATTCCTATTTCTCCTAGTATTTTCCTAACTTCTATAAGAATATTATCTGATCCTATCGATTTACCACCCTTCATATGTTTAAGAGCCTCTTTGACTTCATTCTTTTGAATACGTCGATAGAAATTGTGGTTTATATACTTTTCTGACTTGGCTAAATCTCCTAAACTAATACTAACATCTTTATTTTCATTAAAAAGATTATAAAAATAGTTTTTCCATCTATTTCTTATATCATCATTTGCCACTAGAATTTTTTCATCCTCGTCTTTTATGCATCTAACATAATTAAGATCTTTAGTTTTCTTATCTCTAGCCGTAGTTGTCCTAAAAATATATTTTTCACCCTCTTTTGAGTTGAGTTTTTTATATAAGTCCTCCCAAATCTTAGCTTTTGCTTCACTAACGGCCTTTTTTGCTTTCTTATAAGCTTCTAAAGTTTCACTAGTTTTCTTAGCATAATGTAATTTGTAACGTGCTCTCTTTGCCTTGATTTTATTTTGTACTTCACTCCACCACCAAGCTTCTTTTTGTACCGGTACACCTCCCTTAGATACCCCTAACACATCTTTCGCCACTTTCCTAATATGTATAGCCATATTGTTCCACATATCACAGGGTGTGCCAACATAATTCCAAACATCTCCTTGAAGGACTTTCTGTTTAAATATATCTTCTTTCTCGCTTTTGAGGTTCCACCATTTAGTCCGAGTAGCTCGATGCACTCTTTTCTTCTTTGTCCATTTTTTTATTTGTAAATCCATAACTAAAAGTTGATGTTGGGTGGTTAAGCTTTCTCCTGGAATTACCTTACAATCTTTACAACACGCTCTATCTTTTTTTTTACAAATAAAGTAATCAATTTGTGTTTGTGATAAGCCACTGTTATAAGTAATTAAATTTTCATCTTGTTTTTTGAAAATTGTATTGACTATAAAGAGATCAAATGCCGTAGCAAAATCTAAAATCTCCCTACCTTCCTCGTTTATATCCCCAAAACCAAAGTTTCCATGAATCCCTTAATATCTTAATGCCTCTTTACCGACATGTCCATTTAAATCTCCTCCTAAACAAATAATCTCCCTTGGTGGAATCTTTTGAAATACCTTATCTAACTCTTCCCAAAAAACTGTCTTTATACTATCTTCTAGTCCTACTTGGGGTGCGTAAGCACAAACTATATTCAAAAAACGAGAATAACCTTCACATAACTACAACAAAATTTATAGAATTAATCTCTAATAGAAGTATTAAGATCTCATAACTACAAACTTGAAAATCTATGTTGTCAAAAGTCTTTAATGGAAAACATTGATCATCTAAGTGATTGTCAAATATAACAAATAATTTCATGAATCACCACAAACTCGTGATATTAGAAAAAATGTCTTGATATACTAAACAAGATTTAAGACTAAACTCAAACCCAATTTTTAAGGACAAACTCGAACCCAAACATGCTTTAAGTCTAAGCTCAAATCATTCAAATCAATCAAATGCCAAGGCACTTAAATAATTCACAATCTCAAACGTGATTATATGATTACAAGAATAAGACAATCCACCAAGATTATCAAAAAAGTTTTAAATATATATGAAAAGATTTATAATCAATTTAATATTTTTTGAGAATCTTTTCAACATAAAATATTTGTCTCAATAATAAGATTTTTTTTAATGTAATTTTAATAGTCAATACTCAAGGCAATTGTTTTTATTTATTATTTTAAAATACTTATATCAAGCACAAAGTTATCAAGATAACAATAAGTGCATTTTTAATATTGACTCATCTCTAACCAATAGCCAACAACATAAAAGACCTTAATCATAAAGGTCTTCAACAAAAGGCCAACAAACGTGACATACTATGTTGCATGGATACGGGTACGGTATCGGTACCGGGTACGGGTACGGGGTACACAATTTTATAAAAAACTAAGGTACGGGTACACCACTATTAAAAAATTTAAAAAAAATTATATATATATATATATATATATATATATATATATATATATACACACACACACAATTATATAGAGCATTCTAGTGTTTGAGAATAATTGTATTCTAACTATGACTATGAGAATGCCATTTATATTCTTCTTCAAAGTAAGAACAATTAAACAACAAACACATACCAGAAGTCGTCAATTGAATTTACAAGGAAAGATATGAAACCAGCATAAAATGTGATCCCCATAATTACAGTGCTTACCATAAGAGAATCAAGAGTTCCTGAAGAAGCATAATTTGAAGAATATCATAAATGAGAATAATGAAGTCAACAACATATAAGCAAGACCAACATATGTAAAAAGAATTAATGAAGAGATAGAGAGACCTTTGTCAATCACAGCATCAAATGAACCAGATTTAAAGCTATGCATATCTCGAACATCCATCTTAATAATAATATCTGAACGATTTTCATGAAGAACTCCAACAGTCTCAATTTCATCATTTTGCATACTCATCATTAGTGAAGTGAAAATTAACAAATTCTACAAATGGTTCATCAAGAGAGAGACTAGCAACTTCAAGAATCGGCTCCGCTTCAAATGGATCCCATTCATCTTCACCAATGTCTCACATTTTAGTCTCACCCTCATTATAGTTCTTATTCTTCCTTGAGAGGAGAGGAATATGTGCTCTAATTCCTTTCACAACAGAGGAAGAGGAAGGTTATGAAAGGAGCTTCAAGGCAATGGTTTGAAGTTTGGGGATTGATGCTCCATACATGACCCACCATTCCTTTGGTTTCAAGTTCCACCTATCTTGCAAGCAATCAAATTGGCCAAACTCTTCTTCACCACTTGAGAATTTAACAAACTCCAAAGTGACCTCTCGCCTTTCTTGAGGATCGAAAGTAATCCTTTAGGCATTTGTTTCTCCCATACAAATCTCATTGTCATTTATGTGGGGGACTCGTTTTGTAGAACTTCCTCAAGCCATTGTCTACAATAATACCTATTATACAAAATATAAATTGTGATTACTATAATACAAAAAACCAAAGTACATCTAGAAAAAGTAAAAGAAATTGGAACATAGAAGTTAATTAAATTTACCTAGGATTAAGTGAATGAGCCAAGCAATGAAGTGGTGTGCAACTTTTATTCCATCTAGAAATTAGGATGTTATACACCACTTCATAGAAGGATGAATGTTGATTCAACTCCTTTTCCTCATGTTGATAGATTGCTAGTTTCACTTGCTCAATCATACAATCACATTTCTCATAAACCAAATGAAGGTCGGCTTATCGGTGTCACAAGAATGAAGCATTTCATAGATGAGTTTTGTAAAGCTTAGAATATAATCAACTTTATCCCACCAAAGGTCATTCAAAATTATTTCTTTCACAAAGGCGACCTTTTGAACATCATCTTCTCTATAGTGAGACCATTCTTCACTAATGACCATAGATTGGAGACCATGCTTAATAGTTCTAAACCTTTTAAGCATTACAATGATGGAGGCAAATCTAGTCTTAGCAATAGAAAGTAGCTTTAGATGCACAAATTGATTATACATGGCTAGCCTCATGGAATGATTCATGATAAAATTCTTAATGAAAAAGGCATCATCGTCAACAACGTGATATCCAATGACACTCAACATAAACATTCTCATTATTTGGTTTATTTTTAGGTGCACAAATATTTTTCAAGAGTAAAACTTGAAATTGAGGTGTTAGAAGCATATTTGAATGCACTAACATAGTAAGGGTTTCTAGCTACATTAAAAGGCAAACCTTTAGAATAAAATAATCTTGCAATTTCACATGTCAAGTGATCCCTTGCTTCATTGTTAAATGCTTTTGCTAATTAACTTTCACATACTTTTTTCTCTTACTTTCATCAAACGATTCAACTGTAGGTGGATTCAAACTTGTAGTTCGAGTAGGTAAGGGAACTTGCAATTGTCTAACTTTTTCATGTGCTTCTCTCTCAATTTGTCTCATCTCTAAAAGATATTGATCAGTAATACCCGAACAAACAACTATGTCATTTCCTTTTTCCTTTAATAAGTGACACTTCACTCTAAAATATGAACCTTTATAAGTTAAACCACAGTAATTATACCGCCAACTTGCATTTCCACCTCCTGTCTTTTTGTCTTGAAACAAGGCTACATATGCCTAAAGCGGGCAACCTTTTTCGGGTTTTCCAAATGCAAATTTACTAGTGATTGATGCAGACGAAGTACTACCCGTAGCAGATATATTAGACATCTAAAAATAAACAATATTTAACTATCAATAAACAAAAATAGATTCACAAGTATTAACTATGAAGCAAAAAAATATTATATGCATTTCTAACTAGGTGGATTCAAAAAAAGATTGCATTATTCCTAACTGCCCAAATAAGATCAATACATATTACATAGCAAGTTCAACACATAACAAGTTCAGCACATGCAACTTGTTATAATGCTCTCACTAACAAGGGATCTTGGCTTGTCGTTGTTGCAGTGTTATAATGCTCTCACTAACAAGTTCAGCATGATAGCATCATACATAACAAGTTCATTGCCCAAATAAGATCAATTTGTTAATGTTCAGCACGTAACACTTAATGTTCAGGTCGTGGCCATTGAGTGTTCTAACAGTATAAAAAATATTGTTATGTGCTGCGACCTCAAACTCCAAAATTACAAAAACACTTAATGTTCCACATAACTATCAATAAGCACTGCAGCAAAATCAAGTTTCCATAAAGCCAATCACGACCTAAAGATAACAAATCAAGAAAGGAGAATGAAAGGAACACTGGAAACGTCTCACATATAACAACGAAAAGCACAACAACAGAACAAACAAAAGCCATATAACAGAAAGAAAACCGTTCAACAATAATGAAGAAACCAAGAGATAGCTTGAAAGCGGAGCAGAGGATGCTAGAGATAAGAAGAAGGGGGAGCGGAAGATGTGGGTGAAGGATCAAATTGGAGAATCGATTAACAAAGATCTCGTGCCATTAAGACATTCCTCGGCACTGCCATTAATTGACTAGTTTGTGCCATATAATGCACAAACGTATTCCATGCACAATCAGGACCCTTTCCATCAATTGACCATAGAGGCCATCAATTCACCAAGAAGATTTGGCAGACAATCTGATTCTAGCACTGATTGAACAAATACCCATTCCTTATTACCATCAAACACCGACGTTGACGAACCTAGCATCTAACCGTAGAGAGAGAGAGGACCACCGCTGAAGACGCAGATGGTGGTGGCGGAGACGGAGGCACCTCTGGAGAGGATTCACGCAAGTCGACCGAATTAGGGGCCTAGGGCGTTTTTATGTTGTTATGAATCGGGTTGACCCATATCCGAATGGGTCAATCTGATCCAAGAAGTATTGGGTACGGGTACGTGGCATACCCAAATTTGGGTATGCGTATTCAAATATGGTTGCGGGTATGCCATTCGGCGTATGGGTACCCATACGCATACCCATACCCGATACGTATCGGGTACGAGTACAACGCCAATATTGGTGTACCTGTGCAACATAGATGACATATAACCCTAACACAGAGATCTTAATCACATAAAAATGCAACGTGAAAGTTATCAACATCACAAATTATCAAATATCAATAAGTGCATCTCCAAACGATAACTGATCTCTAACCAATAGCCAATAATATGAAGCACCTTTATCACAAAGTTTTTCAACAAAAGGCCAACAATATGAATCATATAAAGAGATGCAACTTATTATGTAATAAACACATGTTCTTGTAAATGAAATACTAATTAATTGATCCAACAAATGTAAAAAATAAACAAGTTGGAAAGAGCACACTTGGATGGTCTCGAATCTGAATACCGAAAAAGGTCAAATAAGATTAAACGGTCGGGTCTTGATTTGAGTCCAACGAGAATCTCATATTTAATAAAGAATGATTCTGGATCCAAAATCGGATCCATGACTCGACTGCATATAAATGCATCTCCATCTCTCTCTGCTAAGCGTTGAGTACTGAAGGCCCCTCTCTCGCCTTTTCATGTCGTCTCCCTGCCTCTCTCTTTCTCTCTCATAGTCAGTCTACTTCATGAAGAAGGTTCTTTCTCTGCAACTCTATAGCCTCGCACTCGCCACCATCACTGCCAAGCTACATCACCTCCATCACCACCCACTTCCTCTGTTTCGCCCTTGATCACCACCATCGATAATCGCCTACTGCCAACCCTAATCCTCATTCACCGTGAATGTACAGGAAAATACATCTCATGGCTTCCACCTATGTCACACGGGTGCAGGTGCGGACATGGGTGCAGGATACAACAAATTTCAAAAATATTAGGTACAGGGACACAACTAAAGTATATAATATTATATATAATATTCAAGCAAAAACAAATGAGACATCGATTATAAGTATATGATAATAGTAACTACACAACTTTATATTAAAGCAAAACAAGTAAACAACTACTAATTTCAATGTTTCATCGTAATTGTAAACATAGGTCAAGATAAAAAGGAAATCTTAATGTTTGATAAATAAAATGAACCAGTACCTCAAAAATCATAGATCACTATCAACTGAAGATCGTGAAAAGAACCATCCTCCTTCATTGCAATATTTTTAAAAAAATAACAATAAAAGATGAAGCCAAATAACCATGATTAATAAAAAAGAAAACAATTTTGAAAGCAATAAAATACTTAGTTACCTGTACTCGGCATTAGATCGTGAAACCAATCTCAGATTTGAATGGACATAAACCAAATCTTCAACACGACTACTTGAGAGATTATTCCTTTTGATATTATGAATTTGAGAATATGTACTCCAATTCCTTTCAACAAGATGAAGTTGCAGGTTGAGATAATAATTTTGATGCAAAAATCTAGTAGATCTTAATAATCCCTTGCTTCTATTGCTTCTAGTGAATAAAGTCTGACACGAAAAAAGCTTTCGATATTGAGAATTTACTTGCCTAATTAAGTATGATTCATGATAAATCCTTCACAATATTCTTTGATATTTCACGATCTTGATTAGGTGTATGCCCACTTCTCTCATGCCGCCATTTCTTTCCATAATATCTTGAATGTAAAGAATGTGCTAATCAATGCAAGGGAGTGTTGCTTTTGTCCCATCTTGAAACTAATATAGAATGAATATGATTATAAAATGATGATGTCTCATATTATTCTTTTTCCTTATGCTTCAAAATTATTGACTCAATTTTTTCAATCATGGTATCCCACATCTCATAAACTTTATGAAACATCGGTTCATCTTTATTAACTTCTCTCAACATCTCCTAAATAGGCTTTATGAATTCAAGAAATATGATACCTTATCCCACCATAAATCATTAAGAATAATAGCTTTCACTACTTGGGCCCTTGGTTGATCTTTAACCTTGTTATCACAGTATAAATCCCAGCTCAAATTGATAACAATCTGAACCAATGATGTATTCATTGTCTTGAATATTTTTACCGTCGCAATCAAAAAAGCAAAATGTGTCTCTGCAACCTTTAACAACGTTAAACCAGAATGTCTGTTGAATATCATTGTAATCAAATGGTGATTCATTACAAAATTTCTTATCTTTAAAAAAATATGCTGCCATATCTTCATCCATAACACAATTCATATGCAGGGGATTATCCTTATCTTCTTATGACTTACATATATGATAAAGAGTCAAATTTAAACTATGAGCTATACATGGGGTCTAAAAAATGTGTGGATAATCACCTTTTAAACTTAATCTTGTACTTTTACAATTAGTTGCATTATCAATAATTATTTGTAGAACATTATCTGGTCTAACACTCTTAAAAACTTCTACGAACAAATCTTTCAAGTAGCTTGGTGTTTTAATTTCTTCAAATGCATCAACAAACTTCAAAAATATAGGACTACTAATTGAATAAGCAATAAAATTGATGAGTGAATGCCTTTGAATATCACTCCATCCATTGGAAAAAATAGAAACACTATTAATTTCCCATGAAAACTTCTTATTGCTCTAAAAGCCTATTAATATTGGCTTTTTCTTCTTTAAGAATCATGGTTTCTAATTTTTCATAACTTGGTGGAACATAACCATTCAAATTACAATTAGCCAGCGAAGTCATAAGATCTTTTCAATATGGATTTCTTGCTAGGTTAAAAGGAAGTGAACTTGAGAAGAAAAATCTTCCAACCTTTTTATCTCTTTCCTTCCAACTACATTAAATGATTTTTGAATTGCTCCTCTAAAACCTTTATTGAAGTCACTTTGCATTATCTTTCTTTTCTTCGTCTTCTTTATATCCATGAAAATGGAACATTTGTTCCTTTGTCACTCCTTTCATTCTTTTTTTCATAATACTCTTGTTTTTTCACTAATTGTTTTTGCAAAGCCTTGTCCACATTTAGGCATGATCTTATAGCATGCTTTGATAATTTCAAAAGAATAGCTTTCACTCTAGTATAAGACCCCATAAAAATCATGTTACAAAATTTACATATAAAATATGTATTACCTCTCTCACCTTCGTAACTCCTCCCATGTAAGGGATCACCCTTGCATTGCCGGTCCCAAGCCCGGATAAAGGAGGAGGGTTGTGTTAGGCTTCCGACATCCAGCGTAAAACTAACATAGATTACAAAAATTATGAGCATTGCTTTGGGGCGTCCCCGCCTAGCGACGTGCTGCAGAGCCCGAATGCAGTAAGAAGTAAGCAAGGGCCACTACATTTTTGCCAGAATATAGTGAATCAATTGCAGAGAGGGTTCTCATATCATGGACGGGTGTGGGTAAAGAAGTTAGTCCCACTACATTGCCGCCCGAATGTAGTGAAAAATTTTCAGAGAGGGTCTCCGCATTTTGATTATGGACGGATGCGGGGGAGTAAGGAAGCTAGTCCTAGATAATAAGATTCGTATTGGTTCTTAGAATATCGGAACAATATCCGGTAAGCTAATGGAGGTGGTAAATACTATGATTCAGAGAAAGATTCATATTCTATGTTTACAAGAGACAAAATGGGTTGGAGAAAAAGCAAAGGAGATAGAGGATACAAGTTTTAAATTATGGTACTCTGGTAAAGAAAAGGCTTGAAACGGAGTTGGTATTATCATAAATAAAGATTTAAAGGAGTGTAGTAGACATACAACGATATGGTGACCGAATCATGACGTTGAAATTAGTGTTAGGAGCCGAGGTTTTGAATATAGTTTGGGCTTACGCACCCCAAGTAGGACTAGAAGATAGTATAAAGACAGTTTTTTGGGAAGAGTTAGATAAGGTGTTTCAAAAGATTCCACAAAGGGAGTTGATTTGTTTAGGAGGAGATTTAAATGGACATGTCGGTAAAGAGGCATTAGGATATCAAGGGCTTCATGGAAACTTTGGTTTTGGGGATATAAACGAGGAAGGTAGGGAGATTTTAAATTTTGCTATGGCATTTGATCTCTTTATAGTCAATACAATCTTCAAAAAATGAGATGAACATTTAATTACTTATAAGAGTGGCTTATCACAAACACAAATTGATTACTTTATTTGTAGAAAAAAAGATAGTGCGTGTTGTAAAGATTGTAAGGTAATTCCAGGAGAAAGCTTAACCACCCAACATCAACTTTTAGTTATGGATTTACAAATAAAAAAGTGGACAAAGAAGAAAAGAGTGCATCGAGCTATTCAGACTAAATGGTGGAACCTCAAAAGCGAGAAAGAAGATATATTTAAACAGAAAGTCCTTCAAGGAGATGTTTAGAATTATGTTGGTACACCCTGTGATACGTGGAACAATATGGATATACATATTAGGAAAGTGGCGAAAGGTATGCTAAGTGTATCTAAGGGAGGTGTACCGGCACAAGAAGAAGCTTGGTGGTGGAGTGAAGTAGTGTAAAATAAAATCAAGACAAAGAGGGTATTTTACAAATTACATTATGCGAAGAAAACTAGTGAAACTTTAGAGGCTTATAAGAAAGCAAAGAAGGAAGCGAAAAAAGCCGCGAATTAAGCAAAAGCTAAAATTTGGGAGGATTTATATAAAAAACTGAACTTAAAAGAGGGTGAAAAAGATATTTTTAGGATAGCTAGGGCTAGAGATAAGAAAACGAAAGATCTTAATTATGTTAGAAGCATCAAGGACGGGGATGAAAAAATTCTAGTGGCAAATGATGATATAAGAAATAGATGAAAAAACTATTTTTATAATATTTTTAATGAAAATAAAGATGTTAGTATTAGCTTAGGAGAGTTTGTCAAATCAGAAAAGTATATAAACCATAATTTCTACCAATATATTCAAAAGAATGAAGTCAAAGAGGCTCTTAAACCAGATAATATTCCTATAGAAGTTTGGAAAATACTAGGAGAAATCAGAATTACTTGGCTCATAAGACTATTTAATGAAATATGAAAAAACCAAAAGATGCTCGAGGAATGGAGAGCAAGTACACTTATACCCATATATAAGAACAAGGGAGACAATCAAAATTGTGCAAATTATCGAGGTATCAAGTTAACGAGCCATAGTATGAAATTATGGGAAAGAATTATCGAACGTAGGTTAAGATAAGTATCAATTACAATAGAGAACTAATTTGTATTCATGCCAGACAGATCTACTGTTGAAGCGATTCACCTTTTGAGACGCCTGATAGAACAGTTTAGAGCAAAAAAGAAAGACCTTCACATGATATTTATTGATCTATAAAAAGCTTATGATAGGGTACCGAGGGAGGTTCTTTGGAGAACTTTGGAAAAAAAGGGTATCCCATTGACATATATTAACCTTATAAGAGACATGTATGATGGTGCAAAAACATGTGTGAGGACCCATGAAGGAACGACAGACTTCTTTGAAGTTAATATTGGGTTACATCAAGGATCAACTTTAAGTCCATACTTATTTATAATAGTGATGGATGAGTTAACAAAACATATTCAAGATGAAGTACCTTGGTGTATGTTATTTGCAGATGACATTGTATTAGTGGAGGAGTCTAAGGAAAAAGTTAATAGAAAATTGGAACTATGGAGAGAAACATTAGAAAGCAAAGGCCTCCGACTTAGTAGAACAAAAACAGAATATATGGAATGTAAGTTTGATCATTTGGTTACTTGAGAGGACATAGAAATTAAAATTGGCACACATTGCATTACCCAAAAGGTAAGTTTTAAATACCTAGGGTCAATTTTTCAGAGTGATAGAAGAATTGATGGAGATGTTACGCATAGAATTAATGCTGGTTGGTTAAAATGGAGAGGTGCATCATGCATTCTTTGTGATAAGAAGATACCATTAAAGTTAAAAGGTAAATTTTATAGAGCAGCAATTTGGCCTGCCATGTTTTATGGTTCTGAGTGTTGGGCAGTTAATCATCAACATGTACAAAAGATGTCCGTGACAGAAATGAAGATGTTAAGATGGATGAGTGGTCATACAAGAAAAGACCGTATACATAATGAGGTTATTAGAAACAAATTAGGAGTGACACCAATAGAGGATAAAATGAGAGAACATCGTTTAAGATGGTATGGACATATAGAAAGAAGATCAAAAGAAGAACCTGTAAGAAGGTTAGAAAAACTAAATTTGGAAAGTATTAAAAGAGGTAGAGGACGACCACAAAAGTGTTGGAAAGAAACAATAAAGAATGATCTAGCTTATTGTGAGTTAACTGCTAACATGGCACACGATAGGGATATGTGGAAGCAAAGAATCCATGTAGCCCACCCCGTCTAGTATGGGAAAAGGCTTAGTTGTAGTAGTAGTAGTAGTTAAAAATGAACCTTCATATGGTATGTATTGCTTAAAAAAGAGTTACCATAGGGTGTCAAGAGATATTGTTTGGACAACCTTACAAAAAAGAGGTATTCTGTTGACATAAATCAATTTATAAGAGATGTATATCATAGTGCACAAACATGTCTAAGGACCCATAAATTAATGATAGATTTCTTTGAAGTTAATATTTGATTACATCAAAGATCAACTTTAAGGCCATATTTATTTACATTGGTCATTAACGAGTTAATAAAACATTCAAGATGAAGTAGCTTGGTACGTGTTATTTGCATATGACATTACGTTAGTAGATGAGTCTAAGCAAAAGTTAGTAGAAAATTAGAGCTATAGAAACATTAGACTGGAAAAGCTTTTGACTTGATAGAAAAAAGACAATATATCAAATGCAAGTTTGATCATTTGGTTACTTTAGGTGACACATAAATTAAGATTGAGTATTGTATCTGTCATAAGGAAAGTTTTAAATACTTATGATCTTTTTTTCAAAGAGATAAAAAATTGATGGAGATGTTATACATAGAAATAATGCAGTGTATTAGGTATTATATGTGACAAAAATATACCATTAAAGTTGAAAGGTAAATATTATAGAGTAGCAATTAAACCCACTATGTTATATAGTTCTGTGTTGGGAAGTTAGTCATCAATATGTACAAAAGATGTCCATGTTAGAAATGAAGATGTTGAGATGGATGAGTGCTCACACAAAGAAAGACCGTATATATAATGAGGTTATTAACAACTTGGAAGTGGCACCGATAGATTAAAATGATAGAAAATCCTTTTAAGACGGTTTAGACATGTAGAAAGATGATCAAAAGAAACTAGGTTGTGAAAATGTTAAAAGAAGAAGAAGACCACAAAAGTGTTGGAAAAAAACAGTAAAGAATGATCTAGCTTATGTTGAGTTAACTGCTATCATAGAACATGATCAGGCTCTATGGATACGAAGAATACATGTAGTTGACCCCATCTGGTATAGGAAAAGGCTTAGTTGTTGTTGAGAGCCGAACCAAACCATCCGGTTTGGTTCAGTTCTAGCAGTTTGTTTCGGTTATATTGGTTTGGTAATGTTTACCATTCCATTGTCTAAATCAGGTGACAGTATCACAACTTAGCGAGAATTGTCCACGTCAAATAGGTCATGATGAGAAATGTCCACGTCAAATAAGTCACAACCTTGCCTCCTGGCTAATCCTTGAAAGCTTCTAGGTTTGTGACCCTTTAGTAGCTTGGTCACGACCCTGAATGACACTGGAAATACAAGTTAGTTATATCCAACCAAAATATAATATTAGTTCAACAGGTTTGTCTAAGAAATTCAAGTCATGGTACACCTAAACCAAAATGAGATCAAACATGTCACGTTAGAAGCACCTCACACTGTCTTGCACTCAGCTCGTTCGCATGATGCAACTGTTACTTGTCACCACAAACTCTTGAGTTTTTCAGCTTGGAAATATTTGTACAAAGTATAGTTGAGTGCAACATTCATCCAAGGCGGTTGAAACTGTGACGCTGGATTGCTCTAAGGGCCGAGTGCTCCTGCTACTTCAACCCTACCTCCTCCACAGAAAGCAGGCGCAGTGTATATGTTAGGCAAGTCATCATGCATATATTACTTCGAGGACAGGAGGTTATAGCTCTTATTAAAATTGATAGAAGACCAGCCACAGAAACTCCAGGGAGATGGATAAACAATTTCCAATAGGATTATACCAGGATCATTCAACTCCGAAGTTACTATGCATAACGGTAATAAAATCTCATGAGACTACATGTATTCACATATTAAGTTTTGATAATTATGGCCAGATAACAGTATATCCACCAAGTCATGTGATCCTTCATCAGCTAAGTTGGCCTAGACCAACTAACTAGTACTACCAAGACCCCAACCTACTCTCATGGTAGAGTGCCTTGGAACCAGTATTGTTCGATGCGTATCGTATTGTGTATCGTTTTGGTCCACGATATGGCGTAGCGTATCGTACTTTAATATTAAAAAAATAGTAAAAATCTAAAAAAATCCAAAAAAATCAGAAAAATTTAGAAAAAAGTTGATAATTGTAAAGAATTCATATAATCCAAAGTTTAGTACATATTGATCATTCACCATTGAATAATTGAAAAAAATTACATATTTTGAAGCAAAAAATGAAATACATTTACATTTACATATTGTAATCAGGATCATCAACTAAAGAATTTTCATCTTCTCCTTGCTTTAATCAATTGGACTACATTCTCTAGCCCAACCTCGCATATCACCTTATCAAACTCTTGCCTTAGGATCTCTGCAGTGTGTCTCTCTTATGACATGTCTATAGATCTTAAAAACATATGTTTTTTAGTACAGTAGACAAGAAAGTTTAACAAGGTCCTTCCTCACCTATCTGTTCATTCGTCTGCCATGATAGTTCATCCCATCTCCTTCCATGACTCTCTTAAAGTCGAACAATATTCTTGCACTTCAATGACGGTCTTATCTAATATCTTTCCTCTCAACTTCTGATAAGAGGGCATCTTGTATCCTGAACCAATATTAGCACTTGCATCTGCCATTCTTTGAAAATAAAAACTATTTGCACTTAAATGGAATGCATGCATCATAAAACCATCTGCTCACTGCAAGGTCTGCATTATCATGCAGCTGTTCTGAAGCCATAGCAACACAAATTTCAGGTTGAGCACCGGGTGTAGTGCTAGGAGGAAAAAATGAATGTATGCTAGAAGCAGCTCTTCATCTACTCCTCCTTGAGCTTCCTCTTCTATCACTTCTGTTGAAGAATATGATTTTATGGTCAATTTTAGTAATTGATGTTTTAGGTATTATTGTAATTGCCCGTAGCATTAAGGGCATTTTGGTCATTTCTGTTTTACAGCCTATTATATAAGGACTGGAAGTTTGTATTACGGTTAATAGGTTGTGAGTAAGAAAGAGAGAGAGGGGGGGCGGCCTCCATTGGAGGTCCGCCCCCTCCTTCGACCTTCCATGTTTTCCTCTTCAATGTTATGGATCTTTATTGCTTAATCTTTCGCTATATTTTTCCCTAATTTTTGTTGATTCTACTCATCAAATCTTGATCAATATAGTAAGAAAATAAGCAAAATACAGAACCTGGGAAATAGGGCACCAGTCGGCCTCACTTGGCTACCGTCCCTCTCCTCATTTATTCAGTCCATCATCACACGGTTACAAGACAACCCTAATGACACTTTATATTAAATCCTGTTATAACTTAAAAGACTATAATGACCCTACTTAAAAATAACTGATTCCTAATGGATCTTAGTGAATCTGGTCCGATTCATTAGGATCCAAGTACATAACATTACTCTAATAACCTAACTAGACTTACACAGACTGAAGACACTAGAGTGACAATCAATTTCTATGTGTTTGGTCCTCTCATGAAACACCGGGTTAGAGGCGATATGTGGAGGGCTACTTTCGATTATCACATATAAGCTCCATCTTGCCTCGGTTCACACAATTTGAGTTCATTAATTAATTGTTTCAGCCATATTAGCTCACATGTTGCAAGTGTGCCATAGCACGATACTCTACTTCGCACTCGATCTTGCCTGAGTAAATTTCTAAATTCATAGATGAATGTGGAGCATATAGTAACCCATGGGTGATAGATGATTTCAGGTATCTGATTATATGGAACACAGTGTTCATGTGATGTTTGGATGGGCAATGCAACCATCTACTGACATATCCCACGGCAAAGCTGGTATCAGGTCGGGTTATCGTTATATATATCAGCTTTCCTACCAGTCTTTGATACTTGCCAACATCTTCATATTGTTCTGTAGATTGACTATCCTCTTCTCTTTGAGTGTCCATAGGAATAGAGCATATCCTGCACTCTTCCATTCTTGTTTCCTTGAGTAAGTCCAGGATGTATTTCCTTTGGCTTAGAAATAAGGTGTCCCCTTTATGAATTATCTCTATCCCCAGGAAATAATGCATCTGCCCAAGTCCTTCAGGTCAAATAACGTTTTCAGGCTCTTCTTTAACTCAGCTATGCCTTCTGTATCGTCACCAGTAATAATGATGTCATCCACATAGACTAAGAGTATTATATTTTTCAGGCCATGCTTGATAAAAAGTGCATTATCACTGGTACATCTGCTGAAACCAAATTTCATAATGCCATCACTAAATTTTTCAAACCATGCGCGTGGGAATTGCTTCAAGCCATAGATGGATTTCTTCAATTTACATACTTTACTCTGAGTTTGTCTCTGACAATAACCAGGAGGTATATCCATATAAATGTCTTCTGAGAGGTCTCCTTGAAGGAAAGCATTCTTCATATCCAATTGCCATAGCTCCCATCCTTTATTAACAGCCACACTCAGAATTATTCGAATTGTATTCATCTTTGCCACTGGAGCAAAGTCTCTGTGTAGTCAATCCCATATGACTGACTGTAACCCTTTGCTACTAACCTGGCTTTGTATCTTTCGATACTGCCATCTGCTTTATACTTTACTGAAAACACCCATTTGCATCCAACGGTTTTCCTTCTTGCTGGTAACTCTACAAAGTCCCAAGTTTCATTTCTGACTAGAGCGTTAATCTCTTCTTCCATTGCTTTCTTCCATTCTAACTTTTGCTCTGCTTCTTTAAATGTTCTTGGAATAAATACTGAATCAGAATTTACCACAAAAGCCTGATATTCTTGAGGGTAGTTAGAATATGACACAAAATTCTGCAGAGGGTATTTTGCTGCTTCTCTTTTCCCTTTTCTAACTGCAATTGGAAGATCGATATCTGGAATGTTAGAAATAACCTGAGTAGTAGGAGAATCTGAACCTGAGCCACTATCTTGATCTAGTGTGAACACCTTTCTGTCACCTCTAGAATATACCTGCCAGTCTTTCTTCTGAGTGGGTATTCTCTCTTCATTTTCCTTCTCATGTTGTAGCTGATCTTCAATTGGAGGGATAGGAATTACATGTGAGGAAGTTATTTCAGACAAAAAATTATCCTGGATCTTATAAAATGGTGTATCTTCATGAAATGTAACATCCAAAGTAACATACACTTTCCTACTAATAGGATCATAGCACTTATATCCCTTTTGAGTAGAAGAATACCCCACAAATATACATTTGAGTGATCTAGCATCTAGTTTATCTTTCAAACCATGATGTAAATGAATGAAACATGTGCACCCAAAAACTCTTGGAAGTAAATGAAATTGCTTCTGCTGAGGGCATAATGAGTGAAACGGAGTATTACCATTTAGGATTCTACTAGGCATGCGGTTTATAAGATACACTGTTGTCAGCACTGCTTCTCCCCAATAGTATTTGGGTGCATTACACCCAATCAGTAAAGTTCTGGCAACTTTCCGAATGTGTCTGTTCTTCCTTTCAGACACCCCATTTTGTTGTGGAGAATATGCGCATGATGTCTGATGCAACATTCCATTTTCGACCAAGTATGATTGAAGAAATTGTGACATGAATTCTCCACCACTATCACTACGAAGGATCTTAATCGTGTCCTGAAATTGAGTACGTACAAATTTACAGTAGATGGGAAAAATATTCCTTACTTCATCTCTAGTTTTCATAAGATATATCATTGTAAACCTGGTGCAATCATCTATGAAAGTAATAAAGTACTTAAAACCATGCAAGGAGGTAGTAGTACAAGGGCCCCAAACATCAGAATGCACAATTTCAAAAGGAGTTGATGATTTTTCTTCACTTAAAGGAAATGAAGTACGATGATGTTTTGCCTTCTGGCAGGTCTCACAGTTCAAATTTAAATCATTACATAAATTGAATTCAGGAAGTAAAATTCTAAGTTTAGATAAAGGTAAATGTCCCAATCTCTGATGCCAACGAGGTATATCCTTTTGTTTTTCTTTAATACTGGTAGACTGCAACGCCACTTTATTTTTATCTTCACAGAAGTAGAGACCTTTCCTTACATTACCCAGACCACAGATCTTCTCCGTCCTCATTTCCTGAAATATACATCCAGTAGAATCAAATATTATATTGCATTTCAGATCTTGAGTTAAAGTAAAAACGGATAGTAAATTAACTGATAAGCTAGGAACATGTAAAACATTTTTCAGTACACCAAAAGAAGTAATAATGTTCCCTTTTCCCAAAATAGGAGTCTGTGAACCATCTGTCAAACGGATATTAATAGGTTCTTGAGTCTGTTCATAACTATCAAACCATTCCCTTTTACTGACCATATGATCAGTTGCCCCTGAATCAATAACCCATATCTGTGAGTTTGGAGTGTTCAGATTACCCTTGGCTAAGAATGAGAATGGATACGCCATGGTTGCCTGAGCTTCGTTACTGGAGGAAGTAGATGGAGCATGTGAATCAACCAAACGAGTCTTAAGCAATTCAATCTCCTTCTTCATGTCTGCTAGTGAGCTGGCACAGTTATCAACATTCTGTTCACTGGTCAAATAAGCATTGTTAGGTTTACTTTGAAATTGAGTGGGTCTTCCGATCAGTTCCCAGCACATTTCCTTTGTGTGTCGTGTTTTTCCACAGTGAGAACATGTTAATTTGGATTTCTCATCAAAATGAGGTATAAACCTGCCTCTACCACGACCATAATTATCTCTACCACGTGGAAATGAAGAAGAGCTCTGTATATTTCTCCCGACGAACGCAGTAGTTTCGGTACTAACTTTTGCTTCTTTTTCTAAGTGTTTTCCTATCTTCCTCTCGAAGTAGGAGCGAATATACTGTGCTTAGTGTCGGTAGTTCTTCTCTGCTAAGGATGTTGTTTTTCACTGCTTCATAATCCGAAGAGATGCCCCATAAAAGGTCAAACACTTTCCTTTCTTCAAACTCTTCATTCCTCTCTTGTACACAATTCTGACATTTTGTCTTAGAATAAAACTGTAATTCTTCCCAGAGGCCTTGAAGTTCTGCATAATATTCACTAACCGACCTGTTTCCTTGTCTGCATCTTCTAACCTTCTCAATAATGTCATACTTCTTAGCTATGTTTTTCATCTGAGCATACGCATCATGAACTAGTATGGGAAAAGGCTTAGTTGTTGTTGTTGCATACGCATCATGAACTGCTAACCAGATGTCTTTAGCTGTTTCCATAAACATAAACGTACTGGCAATTGATGGAGACATCGACTGTAGGAGCCAGGCACTCACAAGTGCATTTTCCCTGTGCCATTTTGAGTATAAAGGATCGTTAATTTGAGGCTGAATCATTTCGCCAGTCAAATAATCCCAACGCCCCCTTGTCATCACTGCCAGTTCTATCGATCGGGCCCACTGAAGAAAGTTCTTTCCATCCAGTTTCAGATTTGTTATATGAAAACCTTCAATCTTCTCTGCTGAACAGTTTTCATATGTATCATTCGTCTTCATTCCTTCCATATTTGGTTGAACCTCACTAGGCAATTGTGTGCAATCAACAAAATACGATTTCTATATTTCTGCCGATTTCACTAGTGACTGATCACTGCACATAGATTGTGACGATCTTTTAATCTTCTTCACGTTTTTCCAACGGATAGATATTAGGGTTCTCGCTACCCAAACTCATTAAAAACAAATACTTCAAATTGAATCTGTGGTTTTTCTCCAATACACAAAATTCAGCAACCAATATTCACCTTTAACAATGAATCTGATGTCATTTCAGGTTGAAATAATACACCAAATACTGAATAAAACTCACTGTTTTGACTAATCTCTCGATTAGTTTTCCACGATGGCTGATAAACCCAGGTTAAGCTCTGATACCATGTTGATTCTACTCATCAAATCTTGATCAATATAGTAAGAAAATAAGCAAAATACAGAACGTGGGAAATAGGGCACCAGTCGGCCTCACTTGGCTGCCGTCCCTCTCCTCATTTATTCAGTCCATCATCACACGGTTACAAGACAACCCTAATGACACTTTATACTAAATCCTGTTATAACTTAAAAGACTATAATGACCCTACTTAAAAATAACTGATTCCTAATGGATCTTAATGAATCTGGTCCGATTCATTAGGATGCAAGTACATAACATTACTCTAATAACCTAACTAGACTTACACAGACTGAAGACACTAGAGAATATACAGCGAGAATTTCCAACAATTTTAACATGGTATCAGAGCCGAATATCGTAAATCAAAAGAGATGGAACAAGGAACCGTTGTTTCCTCAGCTAATTCCGCTTTCGACAACATCGTCGACACAACACTGCTGCTTGGAAATGCGAATAGGGTCGCGGGAGTCGATCGTACTATTGGAGATCAAGTTAAATCTTGTTAATTTAGTGTTAAGTTCAGTTATATGTATGTACGTGGAGTCTTATGTAAGGTGGATCCTTTTATATTTAGTTATATATAATAGGGGTCCTATTGGATCAGATTCTGATCCATTAGGAACTAAGTCTTATTAGTTACTGACTAGGGGCATTTAGGACTTTTAAGTTAGATTATTAGTATAAATACTTAGTGTGTCATTAGGGTTATGATTAAGAAAGAAAATGTGAGATGCAAGGGGGCGGCTGAAGGAGGCCGACCTGCTCCTCTTCTCTCCTCTTGCTGTAATTTTCTTTCATTATCAATAAAGTGATGTATTCTGCAGCATAAATCCAACATGGTATCAGAGCCTATCGTGGCCGTTTCGCATCAAACAGAGAAGGAAAACCAGAAAAGGGGGTTGCGGGCATAGTGAAGAACTCGCATGGAATAGTGGACAACAAGTTCTTCCTCTTCTTTTTGTCAGAATCGGTATTTGATTGATATGTTTGCATAATCTCTATTAGGTATATTCATCAGCTTTATAATGAGCTGCGATTGACTCTCTTTGATTGATTTGTGGCCGTTAACATCATCAACTTTATTGTTACTCTTTATCGATTCTTAAGAAGAGGATAAAGTAAGATAACTTTGTCTCCAAATGTCCAAAAAGATCGACTATCAGTGTTTAAATGACTGGGGCAGATTTGAAGATATATCTCCATTAAGAAATCACTCCAAGGAAGGTTGCCGATTATCTACATCTACAGTCCACTATTTTCATCAGAGGCTCAAACTCTACGAATATGGAAAGAGCAAAGATGGTAGATTGTAAGGAACTTAATTCGTCAGACAAAGGTGAAGGGTTTCAAATCACAAATTTAAAATTAGATGGCAAGAATTATCTATAATGGGCCATATCTATTGAGCTGACCATTATGGCCAGGGGGCGATGGGATTATTTAACAAGTGATATACCTCAACCTCCAATTTCAGATCCTTTGTATTCTCGGTGGCATAGAGAAAATGAACTAGTAAGTGCCTGGCTAATATAATCCATGACACCCTCCATTGACAGCACATTTATGTTCTTAAAAACTGCTAAGGATATTTGGGAGGCAGTACATGAAGCTTATGCTCAAAGAAAAAATATTGTTAAGAAATATGACCTCATAGAAAAGATTCGAAAATGTAGATAGGGGGAAGATCAATCAGTGAATATTATACATAACTCAGAAGTCAGTGGGAAGAACTACAACTTTATTCTAAGACAAAATATGAGATTTGCACACAAGAACGGAATGAGGAGTTTGAATAACGTAAAGTATTTGAACTCCTATGAAGCATCTCATAAGAGTATGAGGCTGTAAAGAATAACATTCTCAGCAGAGAAGAGCTTCCATCCTTGAGTACAGTATACTCACTCCTTGGAGAAGAAGACAGAAAAATTTGGAAAAGGAAACCAAAATTAATTCAGAGACCTTAGCATTTGTCGAAAAAAATACTTATGTTCCTCTCTTCTCTCGGGAAAGAGGAGGTTATGGTAGAGGCAGAGGTAGATCTGGACCGACACCTGAAGAAAAGGATAAAATGACCTGCTCTCATTATGGAAAACCACGACATACCGAGGAAACATACTGGGAGTTAGTTGGAAAACCTACCCATTTTCAGAATAGACCCAACAAAGCGTATTTCAGCAGTGATCAGAATGCAAAACTAAAGGCTGAAGACAGTGCAACTTCATTGGCTGATATGAAAAAGGAGATTGAGTTGCTAAAGGCTTGTTTGACATATTCACAACAGCCATCTGCGTCCTCCCAAAGTGACTCACAAGCAACTATTGCCTATCCATTCTCATTTCTGACTCAGGATAATATAAACTCTTCTTATTGAAGGATATGGGTTATTTATTCTGGGGCTACATATTACATGGTGAGTCAAAGAGATTTCTTTGATAACTATGAGTTGACACAAGCAAAAATCAATATTAGACTGAGAGATGGTTCTCTTACTCCAATAGTGGGAAAAGAAAGTATTATTACATCTTTTGGCACATTAAAAAATGTTTTACATGTTCCAAACGTATCAAATTATTTGTCTTTGCTATGACTCAGGATCTGAAATGTCGTATAATCTTTGTTTCTACTGGATGTGCCTTTCACGAACTGAAGACGGGGAAGATCTTTGGTCAGGGTAATGTGAGGAGAGGACTCTATGTTTGCGGGGACAATAAAGAAGCAACATTACAATCAACAATTATTACTGAGAAACAGAAGGAGGATATACCTCATTGGCACCAGAGACTAGGTCATTTACCATTTTCTAAAATAAAGTTATTATTACTTGAGTTTAGTGATTGTAATAATTTGAACTTGAATTGTGAAACGTGCCAGAAGGCAAAACACCATAGTATTTCTTTTCCTTTAAATGAAGAAAAATCTTCCATTCCATTTGAAATTGTTCATTAAGATATTTGGGGCCCGTGTTCTACTGCTTCTGTGCATGAATATAAGTACTTTGTCTCATTTATTGATGATTGTACTAGATTTACTATAATTTATCTTATGAACACTAAAGTCGAAGTGAAGAAAATTCTTCCTATATACTGTCAGTTTGTACAGACTCAATTTCAGAGTACTATAAGAGTTTTTCGCAGTGATAATGGAGGAGAGTTTATGTTTCAATCTCTTCACTCATATTTTCTACATCATAGAATTTTACACCAGACCTCATGTTCTTACTCTCCTCAACAAAATGGTGTAGCCAAAAGAAAGAATCGGCATATCTTAGAAGTAGCAAGGACTCTTTTAATTGGATTAATGTACCAAAATATTATTGGGGTGGAGCAGTATTAACATCAGTTTTTCTTATAAATCGTATGCCAAGCAGATTCCTCAGCGAAAATACTCTATTTCATTCTTTATGTCTTTCGCAGAAACAATTCCACTTATTACCAAGAGTTCTTTGGAGAAAAGAGGTATCCCATTGACATATATTAACCTTATAAGAGATATGTATGATGGTGCAAAAACATGTGTGAGGACTCATGAAGGAATGACAGACTTCTTTGAAGTTAATATTGGGTTACATCAAGGATCAACTTTAAGTCCATACTTATTTATAATGGTGATGGATGAGTTAACAAAACATATTCAAGATGAAGTACCTTGGTGTATGTTATTTGCAGATGACATTGTATTAGTGGAGGAGTCTAAGGAAAAAGTTAATAGAAAATTGGAACTATGGAGAGAAACATTAGAAAGCAAAGGCTTCCGACTTAGTAGAACAAAAACAGAATATATGGAATGTAAGTTTGATCATTTGGTTACTTGAGAGGACATAGAAATTAAAATTGGCACACATTGCATTCCCCAAAAGGAAAGTTTTAAATACCTAGGGTCAATTTTTTAGAGTGATGGAAGAATTGATGGGGATGTTACACATAGAATTAATGCTGGTTGGTTAAAATGGAGAGGAGCATCAGGTATTCTTTGTGATAAGAAGATACCATTAAAATTAAAAGGTAAATATTATAAAGCAGCAATTTGGCCTGCCATGTTTTATGGTTCTGAGTGTTGGGCAGTTAATCATCAACATGTACAAAAGATGTCAGTGACAAAAATAAAGATGTTGAGATGGATGAGTGGCTATACAAGAAAAGACTGTATACATAATGAGGTTATTAGAAACAAATTAGGAGTGTCATAAATAGAGGATAAAATGTGAGAACATCGTTTAAGATGGTTTGGACATATAGAAAGAAGATCAAAAGAAGAATGTGTAAGAAGGTTAGAAAAACTAAATTTGGAAAGTATTAAAAGAGGTAGAGGACGACCACAAAAGTGTTGGAAAGAAACAATAAAGAATGATCTAGCTTATTGGGAGTTAACTGCTAACATGGCACACGATAGGGATCTGTGGAAACAAAGAATCCATGTAGCCGACCCTGTCTAGTATGGGAAAAGGCTTAGTTATTGTTGTTGTTGTTGTTTTTAGTAAATTTGATGTTTTCTTGCAAACTTCTAACTTTGCTCGTGCAAGGAGCTACATCTTTCCTAGTCCCTCATATGGTGTTTCAATCATAAAATTCCATCACTAACCACCTTCTCATAACACAAACATCTAATCTTTAATCTGGAACCCTCAATTGTTATACCCACTGTCATGCTGGATCATCAGTCCGAGATTGAGAGTCTCTAACACCCCTTCCTGCCATCTCAATTATGCACTTCAATTCAATAAAAAACCTGAAAATAAAAGCAATTCATAAATCCCCAATATTCATATGACACTTAAATAGAGTGTCTTCTACTTCATTAATGTAATAAAAATCATATCCACACTTAATAACGTCATATTTTGTCATTCAAAAAAAGAAAAACGCAAATAACAACAAATACAAAGAAAAAAATTCTGAAAAAGACTCAAAATATACCACAATCCGAGTTAGGAGGTTTGCACGGACATCGTAGATTAGTTTTTTAGGAGCCTTATACCAAGGAGGGGGAGAACCACGGGGAGTTGTTGTGAAAAACCTCAGAAACTTACAAAAATGCGGGTTTCTGTTCGGCTAAGTACCCTTTATACGGGTCCCCGGGCGTATCACTTGTATCGCACGATACGACACGATACATGTTATCGTATTATATCATGGTTACAATACGTATCGCACCGTAACGGTGCGATACGGCTAACACTGCTTGAAACACACTTTGGTATTCGTCCCAAGCATAGAAAGTTCAAGGGGTCTGCAAGTCTCTAGACATACCAACACACTCTTAGCACCAGCATTTTCATAGGCTTAAGTTTCAATCACTATATATCACATTATCTGATTCACACATCTCATATCAGTATCACATTATTTCACCATCAGTTCTGTAAAATCAAGCATTTCTGCATGTTCTTTATTTCCAAGCACATCCACAAACACATACACGACTCAATTGCAAACTTATGCATATTCTCAATCATTTTAGGGAAATGTCTCTCAATCTCATAAACCAAATTACTTGGCAGTTATCAATACTATTCCTGGACATTCATAAATCGGTTAGCAACACATGCACATTTAAAATTACATAAAACAACCTCTAGTATGATACTACAAGTGAAAACCCACCTACCTCAAAGTGTTTCAAGATCAACTTCTAATGATATTTTCACTTTCCAGCTGTAGATCACTTATATTCAACTCCTAATGCTATATACATTATACTACATGCACTAATCATCCTTGAACAACTATATAGCATTGTTGAGGAGTTAAATATATTTACTATTTATTGGTTATAATGTATTCCTATTCAAAGTTGTACTGAACGCACATGCATTTGACTTTTTAAAATTAATTGCCAATTTCTATATATTTGTTTATGTTTGGATATTAGTGTATCAAACCACTTAACCAACCTTAGGCTCTTGGGATGTGTTTTGCATAAGTTGTGCTAAATCCTATTCCTGATACCGTTAAAATTTCATTTTCATAAGAGATCTGGTAACACAATATCTGAGAACCAACAAATTTTTGATACAAAGTGCCACCTTTTTTCCTATGAGGTATTAGAAGTAGAAATAATGCTGATGCTTGCATGGGAAGCAATTGGGAACTAAGTCAGATAGACACTTCTAAGAGGTGGAGTGTCGACCTCGACACGGGTGCGATACTGACACCGTGTCGGTGCGGCATGGCAAAAAAAATTGTTTTTTTTTTTGTAACTCACGGTTCTGTCGTCTATGGTATATTTATCCTAGAGAACTCGATCAAAGAGAGAGTAATCCGTGAAGACGATGAAACCGAAGCCTCTTAGTCGACTCGTGACCTTATCTCCCATGATGACCACCTGAGTTACCTCACCATAGTTTCCAAAATGCTCCTTCAGCTTGTCTTCGATCTATCTCCCATGAAACTTTGTCGATGAATGTAGAAAAATATCTCAACGCGGACCTTCTTCGCTTCCTTTTATGTGGATATTCCACGCTTCAAAATCTGGTATCGATTTTGAAGTTCGGGTCTTTTTGGATAAATGGGTTCAGATAGTGAAGATTGATTTGTGTATTATGATGAAATTAGTAGTTGTTTACAGTTTATGTGTTTTGCTTTAATATAAAGTTGTGTACTTGCTATTGTCATATACTTATGTTAATTGATGTCTCACTTGTTGTAGCTTGAATATTATATATAATATATAATATTATATACCCTAGCCATGTCGCCGCACCCAAAATTTTTGAAATTTGACGTATCCCATGTTAATGTAAGAGGAGCATGGGCCTTTAGGGCCCGTGCCACCACTATGAAAGGGGGCCAGGGCCACCATGGCCTGGTCAGGACCGTTGGGGGCCCCAACGGCTAGTGCTGGCCGACCAGCACTAGCCTCTTTCTCTTCATTTTTGCTCTCTCATTCCATTATATTGTAATGCCTATACATAGGCCATTCATTCTTCAATAAATGTGGTCTAGCACTGCTTCTTGACTTATTTGGTATATGTTTTCGCTCTTATTTGTTATTCTTGAAGATCGACATTCGTGATTGGATGCCATTTGACTCTTGGCGACTTGGTGAACTAGATTCGTGCAATATCAACCTTCATTCATTTACGAATCTTTATATGGTATCGGATTGAAGAAATCGGATGCATTAGGAAGCGTGCTACTAGTGCAAAATTTGAAGAAATTCACCAAACTTGAGGTTAGTTCATAATTTTTGCTTTTGCACAAAATAGAAGGTAAAAACGAGTCGTTTAGATGTATCCTAGACCCAAAATGTTACCAAAGTTAGGCTAGGATAGTGAAAAAGTATTTTTTGTCAAAGGATTTTTGGGATTACATCGATGGAACCATAAAGGAACCAATATTGAACATTGATGGTTTAGACGATGATGAAATCATCAAAGCTCATGAGAAATACAAGTTAGATTTAAAACTATGGGAAAAGATGAACGCAAAAATCATATGGATTATTTGCCAAAATGTGGATGAAAAGCTTAGAAATAGGATTAGTGTTTTTGAAAATGCTTTTGAAACTTGGGAGTAGTTAAAAAAATGACATTCTCAAGATGACTTTGTTTTTCAAATTGATCTAATGGAAAGAATGATTATATGCTTAAACAAGGAAACTTAAGCATTAAAGACTACCATAATGATTTTTCGGAGTTGTGGACTCAATTAAAAAGTTTTGACAAATTTGGAAATCTTCAAAAATTAGATGAATTTCAAGAATTTCTAGACAACCAATACTTCTTCTTGTTTATGCGTGGGTTGAGAGATGAATTTAAAAATATTAGATCGAATCTTATACATTGAAAACCTAAACCTAGAGAGAATTCTTTTTTGGCCAATCTTGTTATGGAGGAAACTAGATTGAAGAACATGAATGTGGCTAAGGAAGCCGTACTTGCCGCTTTAAAACCGGGAGCAAACTTGAAGACCAAAAGCCTCCACATGCAAAGAACAATGAGGGCACGTCGAAGAAGCCCATGGGACCATGGCCCAACAAAGACACTATTTGTCACTATTGCAAGGAAAGTGGGCACATTAAAACCACTTGTCATTTACTTCGAAAAAGAAGTGGAAATGCGGGAGCCATAGAAGAAGGAGGGATCTTGCCCAAAAATATCAAAGCATACATAGAAGAAATCTTCAAGGAAAAAGCAAGCATATCTGGGAATGCTCTATCCACTTCTCAAGATATGTCTTGGTTTTTAAATTCCGGTGCATCTTTTCATATGACACATAGCGAAGATTCTTTGATTAATCCTTGTGAAACCATTGGAAAGCATGTATTTACGGCCGATGGAATAAAATCCCAAATAAAAAAATAGGAAACCTTGAAAAATAAAATTTTAAAATTCAAAATATAAGTCTTATACCTAAACTTAATTTAAACCTACTTTCGGTTGCTCAAATATGTGATAACAATTGTATAGTCACTTCCTCATCCAAACATTGGGTGGTGCAGGATCACCTATCGAGGAAGGTGATTGGTAAAGGCTATAGAGAAAGTGGATTATACAAAATGGACTATCTTGTTATGACAAATTTTGATTTTTGTAACGTAGTCGAAAATGCTACACTCTGGCATAAAAGACTTGGACACTTGGACTCTCAAAAATTGTGTAATATTCCCTTAATTGAAACCATTAGAGAGAAAGATTTTGAATGTAAAGATTGTATTCTTGAAAAAATGCATCATCTTCCTTTTGGAGAAAGAAACTATGTACCAAAGAAAGCTTTTGATTTAATACATTCAGATGTTTGGGGCCCCGCGCCCATTGTTTCCAAAGGAGGAGTGCAATACTATGTGATTTTCGTAGATGACTTTACTCGCTTTACATGGATATATCTCTTGAAATACAAATCTGAAGTATTTGAAATTTTTTTAGCCTTTTGTAATATGATCAAAAACCAATTTGAAGCAACAATTAAAATCTTTAGATCTGATTCGGGAGGAGAGTAAATGTCTAATGAATTTCAAAAATTTATTGAAAGTAATGGTATTGCTCATAAAAAATAATGCTCTAAGACACCTCAACAAAATGGTCTAGCCGAAAGAAAACATAGACATATTATTGAAACTTGTAGAACTATGTTAATTGCTAATAGGGTCCCTAAGTATTTATGGGTCGAAGCTACCCTTACCACATTATATCTTATAAATAGAATGCCCTCAACTAACCTTGAAAATACCTCACTTTTTGAAAAATTGTACAACATTCCTCCATACAATGAATGACTTAGAGATTTTGGATGTAGATGTTTTGTGTATATAGATAAGAATGACAAATTGTCACCTAGAGCTATTGAATGTGTCTTCCTTGATTATGGCATTGACAAAAAGGGTTATAGGTGTTTTGATCCCATAGAAGACAAATTATATGTGACCAAGGATGTAAATTTTTTTTAGAATGATATTTATTATGAATCCAAATCCTTGAAAATTCTGAAACTTCCATTCCTCGAGATTTTTTTGAGCTAGAAGAAGATAATGATTGTGACTCAGTAGATCATCAAGACATTCAAGAAAATCGTGTTGAAGATAATGATACTTCACGCACAACTGATGATACTCAATCAATAGTTGAACCCTTTCCTTCTCATTATACAAGACGACCTAGAGAAACCAATGATGTTCACATAGAACCTAGTATTACAAGATTAGAACCCAGGGTTTCAAGACCTCCTCAGTGATTTGTATCATATGAGTTGATCGAGATTTCCACGCAAGCATCCAACACATTCAATACAAAAATGTTCAAGACAATAGGAGGGAATCGGCTCTTACCTGCAGTCGTCTTATTTTATTTCTTCTTGACAATGAAAGACTGCTATACATGATTAAGGGTTTTTCCTTTAAATACCTGATTACAATCTGCTTAATTACTAAAGTGCCATTAATGAGACCTTATTTAAAAGTACCTTTAAAAATAATATAACTATAAAGTCTTTAATTACACAAGATTTTAACTATAACTAGGCAATCTTTAAGACTCCCCCTCAAGTTGGGTGAAAGATGGAAGTTACACCCAACTTGCTACATAATCTCTGAAGTAGATTTCTACTAACTGCTTTGGTCAACATATCTGCACACTGATGTCCTGACTGCACAGGTTCCAACTGAAATTCTTTTGTAAGTACACCATCTCGTATAAAGTGGCAATCTATCTCAATATGTTTCGTTCTCTCATGATATACTGAATTTGAAGCAATTTGTATTGCTGCTTTACTATCACAGAATATAGGTATAGGTTTTTCTGCAAATAAGTTCAGTTCCATTAATAAAGATCGCAACCACTTTCCTTCACACATACCAGACGCTATTGCCGTATATTCTGCTTCAGCTATTGATCTCGCTAAACAGATTATTTCTTGCTCTTCCATGATACTATGTTACCTCCAATTAATATTATATATCCTGTGGTTGACTTTCTATCCTCTGTAGAGCCTGCCCAGTCTGCATCAATATAGATCTCAATGTCATTGTGACTATTGGCTTTGTATGTAATTCCATATCCGGGTGTAGTCTTCAGATATCACAATATATGAAATACTGCATCCATATGATATTTTGATGGTGATTGCATGAATCGACTCACTATGCTTACCACATATGCAATGTCTAGACGTGTGATAGTGAGATATATCAATTTGCCAACCAATTGCTGATATCTGGTTACATCAACCTTTTCAGCTCTATCTTCCGTATGTAACTTATGATTTGTGTCCATTGGAGTAGATGTAGGTCTACAATTTTCCATCTTGATATCTTGCAATAGATCGAAAGTATATTTTCTTTGATTTAGGAAGATATTCTTTCATGAGTAGGCCACCTCAATGCCTAAAAAATAATGCAACCTTCCAAGATCCTTAATATCAAATAACTGATGGAGCTCTTTCTTTAATTGTTGAATTTCCTCAAAGTCATCCCCTGTTACAATAATATCATCTACATATACCAATAGCAATGTTACTTTCTCTCTCCTTTTAAAGAATAAAGTATGATCATTTACACTCTTTTTATATCCCAAATTTATAACACTGTTGCTGAACTTCTCAAATCTAGTTCGTGGAGATTGTTTTAATCCATAGATAGCCTTTCTTAATCTGCATACCTTCTTTTCGGGATTTGGATGTCTAGGTGGTAAATCCATGTAGACTTCTTCTTTGAGTTCCTCCTGTAGAAATGCAATTTTTACATCAAGTTGCCACATTGTCCAGTTTCTTTGAGCTACGGTACTAATAATAACTCTTATAGATGTGAGCTTTGCTACCAGTGCAAATGTTTCTTCATAGTCTATCCCATATGCTTGACTATATCTACGAGCTACTAGTCTTGCTTTATATCTTTCCAATGAACCATCTGCTTTGTATTTTATTGTATACACCCACTTACATGACACTGCTTTTCTGTCTTTTGGTAAATCACAAAGTTCCCAAGTTTGATTCTTTTAAAGTGCTTGAAGTTCAGATTTCATAGCTTCAATCCAATGCTGATTCTTCGATGCTTCAAGATAGTTCTTTAGAATTGAATGTGTCTCAGCTTTTAGTGCAAAATCGTAGTATCCTTATGATAACCTGTCATAGGAGATGAACTTAGAAATCGGGTACTTACAACATGATCTCTTCAATTTTCTCAGTACTATAGGGATTTCTGAGTCTTCCAAACTTGTATCACTTGTTTCTTGAACTTTATTTGAATCACATATTGTTTCTCCCCCTTAATTCGTAATATCTATCTGCTTGTCTCTGAAAATATTTCTCTCCCCCTTTTTATATACTTGCAGTTTGTCTTTTTCAGTGGATTGATGTGTTCTTGTATCCAGATTTGTTTCCTCCAAGTCTTCATTGATACTAGTCCTCGGTAATACTCTTTCTTCAACAATAGAGCTAGACACATCATTTGAACTTCTGTAATAGAGAGTAGTTTCAAAGAAGGTTACATCCATAGAAACATACTTTCTATGAGATATAGGATCATAACAAATATATCCTTTTTTTTCGCAAGAGTACCTAATAAATATACATTTTATCGCCCTTGGATCAAATTTGTCCCTGAATTATTGATGAAAATGCACATAACAGATACAACCAAATATTCTGGGAATAAGATGAAATGGATTATCTTTAGGTTTAATAACCTTGAATATAGACTTTCCTCTAAGAAGCACCGTAAGAATTCGATTCATGATATATACTGCTTTAAGAATTGCTTCTGGCTAGAAAATTTTTGGAACATTGTGTTCAAGGAGTAACGTTCGAGCAATTTCCAGAATATGCCGATTTTTCCGTTCTGCCACTCCATTCTGCTGTGGTGTGTAAACGCACGATGTTTGATGAATAATACCATGAGACTGAAGATATGATTCCGACTGAGCATTACAAAATTTCCGATCTTAATGTTTTAATGGTATAACCAAACTGGGTCTTAATAAGATTATGAAAGAGGAAAAATTGTGGAGATTTATGATTTAGATTTCATGAGATAAACAAAGGTAAGTCTGAAAAAATCATCAATAAAAGTAACAAAATACTTAAAGTTTCCCAATGAAGGTATCACACATGGTCCCCAAACATCAGAATGTATCAACTCAAAAAGAATAACTGATCTAGAATCACTACTAGGAAAAGTAGCTCTACGATGTTTTGCCCGCTGACACACATCACATTGAATGACCACATTATTAGGAATTGAAAAGGAGACAAGCTCTCTTATTTTAAACAGAGGCAAATGTCCTAATCTACTATGCCAAACTTTTATTTTTTCATCTGCTGCAGTAGTTGCCAACGCTCTCTTTTGTTTTAAAAACTGATCTCCAGATAGTATATAGAGTCCATTGCATAGATCACCACGTCCAAAGGTTCTTCCTGTCCTCAAATCCTGAAAAATACAACCATGTGGAGAGAATGCAACTGTGCAATTCATATCTCTAACCAAGGAACTTACTGAAAGTATGATTTACTAGAAATTTCGGAATATATATCACTGAATTAAGTCTGAGATTATCTCTCTGAATCTCTCCTTTTCCTTCCATGGGAATCAAAGAACCATTTGCTACCTTCACATACTGTGGAGTTTGAATCGTTTCATACTGCATAAGATTAGATTTATTTCCTATAATGTGGTCAGTAGCCCCTGAATCTATTATCCAATCAGAAGAAGTTGTAGAATCTTGAAAAGAATAGTTACCACTAATACTGTACGAAGCAGGAGGAGGATTTAAGTATGTTTTTGATGTAGAGGTGGAAGGTTGATCTCGTAAGCGTGTCTCGATTTGAGCTATTTGTTTCTTTAATTCTGCCATTTCATCTGCAGGACTCATTTCTGCCTTTGTTTCAGATACAGATGCTACATGACTGCCATAATCTTTATACTCTGTGGATTTCCTTTCGTAATCTCTATATTTTAGAGGCTTTTCAATAATTTCTCAACATTGTTCTTTTGTATGTCCTCTTTTCTCACAATGTGTGCACTGTAGTTTGCTCTTATCCTCATAATATTGATTTCTACCTCTTCCTCTTCTTTTGAATGAGTTTCTTCCCCTCTGATAATTAATCTGTCCTCTACCAATAAATGCAGATTTATCACCTTGTATATGTTTACCTTTTTCTAAATTATTCCGATCTTCTTCCCTTAAAAGAAGTGAATATACTGTTCCAAGCGATGGTAACTCTTCCTTGCTTAGGATATTTAGTTTGATAGATTCATACTCTGATGAGACTCCCCAGAGTAAATCAAACACTTTCTGAATTTTTCCTTCAGCAGTTCTTTCTTTTACACAATGTCCACATTTATTTTCCACTAGATGTCTCTGCTCATTCCAAAGCTCTCGTAGTTCTCCATAGTATTCACTTACTGATCTGGTTCCTTGACGACACTTTCTTATTCTTTCAATGATCTCATATTCTTTGGCAATATTCCTCTGTTTGGAGTAAGCTTCTTTCACTGCAACCCAAATTTCAGCAGTTGTTTCCATATATATAAATGTTTTACTAATTGAGGGGTTTATGGATTGGATGAGCCATGAGCTTACTAGAGCATCATCTTTAGACCATCTTTCAAAGTCTGCACCCCTTCCCTTTAGGGGTGGATTCTGTCAAATGGTAGATAATTTTCCTCTAGATCGTAGAACAAGTTCAATAGACCGAGCCCATTCTCTATAATTTCTCCCATCTAATCTGATATTTGTGATTTGGAATGGTTCTATTTTTTGATCATTTTCATAGTTAGCAGATAGTTCCTCTTTCATTTTGCCATCCATATTATTTCACTATTGCTTGATCCTTGTATTAGTATCTTTCAATCTGCTATATATAATCAGCTGCAAGTATTAACTTACTATGTCTATTGGTTTGATTGCAGGTTCTTATATGATACCACTGCTTGATCAAACAACTGTCAATGGCTGTTACAACTTGCCGATCTTAATATGCAACTTGTGCTTGTATTGGTTGTTATTATATGCCAATAATTTAACAGGGGCCAATTCCTTCACTTGGTTGATCACCAGGGCTAATACCTTCAATTTAATAGGGGCCGATTTCTTCAATTGGCTGATTACCAGGGCCGATACCTTCTATTGGCTGATCACCGATGTCAATGCATGAATCTGATCAATATGTTGGAGATGCCGATATATTGATGAATCTCATCAATACTAACATGAATCGATATTTGCAGGAATGTTGAAGATGCTGCTATGACTGAATATGTTGTAGATGCTAATATTATGTTGCAGAAGCCGATATGTTGTAGATGATTGTATATGTTGCAGAAGCTGATTTCTGATATTTGAATATCTGCCCTAGATTTGATTTTGAATGTTGATATCTGTGAATCTGATTCTGATTATACTTTTAAAGTGCAGTCTGCCCTAGACTCGCACAGTGAATCAGATTTGAAACAGAATGCAGTATGCCCTAGACCTCACTTTTTAAAAATTGATATGTACTTACTGTTGTTCGTTTTTTCAGGTGTCATCGATTCCTACGATCTCAAGGAAGCCTCTGATACCATGATCGAGATTTCCATGCAAGCATCCAACACATTCAATACAAAAATGTTAAAGACAATAGGAGGGAATCGGCTCTTACCTGTAACCGTCTTATTTTATTTCTTCTTGACAATGAAAGACTGCTATACACGATTAAGGGTTTCCCCTTTAAATACCTGATTACAATCTGCCTAATTACTAAAGTGCCATTAATGAGGCTTTATTTAAAAGTACCTTTAAAAACAATATAACTATAAAGTCTTTAATTACACAAGATTTTAACTATAACTAGGCAGTCTTCAACATGAGTCTTTTGAACCACAAAGAAGCCAACTTGATGTCAATAATGCCTTTTTGTAAGGTGACCTCAAAGAAGAAGTCTATATGACGACCACCACTCTCGTGACTTACTCCTTATCAACATCCTAAGCAAGGTTTGTCTTTCGACGCAAGTCCCTTGTATGGTCTTAAAGCAAACTCCTTAAGCTTGGTATGGTTTGAAAATTCAGCCTCCAGCCTATTAGATCACTTACAAGGATCTCTCTCAAGTCCCCATGATTCAGACCACTCTCTTCATCTATATGAGACTCCATAATGACACTACCACCTTCACCGCCGCTCTTGATCTTTATGTTTGATGACCTAATCCCGCAAGCAACAATCTCCATGATATTTCTAGTATTTCATCAATCTTAAAGCATTTTTGAGCTATAATTTGAGATGAAAGATCTCGACACTTTTTAGTTATTTTCTAAGTCTGGAGGTTTTTTTTTCTCAAGAAAGATGCATCATTTACCTTATCCCAAGCTAAAGTATGCCCTTTGGATCTTATTTCTGTGAGTCACCGTCTGCTTCGATAACAAGACCGAGTCCAAGACTCTCATAACCTAATGTCCACAAATTTATAAAGAAGAGCCTAGTACTATACTTGTGAACACCGACTCTCTATTAGCCATTTGGTCAAGTACACTCATGATGTGCCCTATACCTTACAACCACTCATCTCGACATAAGTTCATATGTTAGGTAACATCTAGCCGGCTAGTTTATGTCAGCTTTGTGTCGCCTACCACCATCCATACCAAGCAAGTTCTACGATATCCTATTCAGACATCATTGTATGAACTCGGTGCACCACCAAGGTTTCATTTTATCACTTCAAACTCCTACTTAATTTTCAGTTAAAGGGATTCTAAGGATTCGCTGATTGGGGCTACTAAGACTTACAGCGTAAAAATCTATCACCGGTTAATGATTTTTCTAGGTGATTCTCTAGTTTCCCGGAAGTCCAAGAAGCAATCAACCGTTTCTAGATCCTCCCGAAGCAGAGTACGAGCCCTTGCCACTACCGTGCTTGTGAACTCCAATGGCTCACCTATTTACTTCAAGATTTCAAGGTTCCCTTTATCCAACCAGCATCCTCTTTATCAGACACAATTTAGGCAATATTGTCGCTAATCAAACTTTCCATGAGAGGACAAAACACATTGGCATTGACCGTCATGTGGTTCGCGAGAAACTACAACAAAATCTTTCCATCTTCTACCTATCACAAGCTCTAACCAACCGGGCAGACTTTCACTAAACCATTGATCCCAAAATTTTTATAGACAAACTTTATGTGTATACCCCGTAAGTTTGAAGAGGGGTGTTAATGTAATAGGAGTACGGGCCTTTAGGGCCCGTGCCACCACTATGAAAGGGGGCCAGGGTCACCATGGCCCTGGCCAGGACCGTTGGGGGCCCCAACGGCTACTAGCCGTTGGGAGCCCCCGTGCCACTATTTCTCTTCATTTTTGCTCTCTCATTCCATTGTATTGTAATGCCTATAAATAGGCCATTCATTCTTCAATAAATGTACGCAGTCTAGCACAGCTTCTTGACTTTGGTATATGTTTGTGCTCTTATTTGTTATTCTTGAAAATCGACATTCGTAATTGGATGTCATTTGACTCTTGGCGACTTGGTGAACTAGATTCGTGCAATATCAACCTTCATTTTGACGAATCTTTACATCCCGCACCCGCACCCGTGTCCGCACCTACACCCGCACCCGTGTGACATAGATTGGGAAGTACTTTATTTCAAATCTGCAATTAAAGTAATTCATGAGAGGTAGCACTTCTATGCTGGTTTCTTTTCCCAGTTCAGGTTCTCCTTTTTTAGTTGAATGGTTGTAACTGTTAAAAAATGCAAGTGTACGCTGGTTTCTTTTCTGAATTCAAGTTCTCCATTTGTAGTGGGCTACATCTGAACAAAGTCAATAGCTGATAAAAAAAAAGTCTGCCCTCAAGTGCTTCTATCTGCACCTCCTGAATTTTGTGAATCTACTTTTCAAAAAGAAAAGTTCTCCGTACTTCTATTATATGATTTCTTTTTATTTCTAGCATATAGCTTTTGATATGGATTATGACTTGGCTTCTCTAGCACAAGGAACTTTGGTATGTCTGACCACACTATCAGCATTCATTTTCCTTCTCCTTTTCTGTATAATCTTACGATTAATAGATCCTGCCAGGAACAAGAAGATGGTGGAGGCCAGAGAACTGGACAAGACTGCTGAAGGACAAACTTTAAAGAATATATTGGCACCTTCACTTGCTTCTTCAGATCAAAACTTGCAGCAGGTTAATACCCTTTCCCATATTCCCCTTGGTGATGATGGTAGCGGTGCTGCTACGGTTGGTACACAGAAACCCTCAACTAACCAAGGTTTTGCCTTGCAAGATAAGGTAAAGCTTCAGATTCACTGAGCTTCACAAGAATTTAATGTTTGTTGGAAATTGGTTTGCCCATATACATTCCCAATCATGATCATGCTTCAGGAATAGTGGATTGCCGACAAATGAAATGCCTTCTGTTTTGTTTTCTTCAACTGCCGTTGCAGCTATGGTCCATATATGCTGCTGGTAATACAATCCCAATACCATTCTTGAAGGCGGCAGACATCTCTCCTCTTGCATTGATATCAAACCGTGTAAATAGAGGCAGGCAATTGAAAGGTGGTGGTAGCTTTGCGCTGGAAGCTGTTCAGGAGCTTTACAGTGGTGAGGGACAGCCCAAGAAGGGTAGGAGGTCACAAAATAATGAGGTCAGTCTATGTTGTCAATTTTCATGATTATATTTCTACTCATTTCGAAGATTCTCTGGTACAAGTAATTGCTATATTGCAGGGTCCTCTTCCAAAAGGTGTGTCTCAACGGCTAGCAACTAGTTCAACTCTTCGCAATCTGGTGCAGGCCTTGGCCTACCATAAGATGTACGTATATATTTAATGTTTTTCTGTCCTTTTATCATTTTTTGCAATGACGATACTTAAGCTCATACACGTGCACCCTGCATGTCTAAATGCATAGCCTTGGACTTTCATTGTTTATGAATGGTGGAACTTTTTAGTAATTTTCGAGGACTTGGTATTTTCAGCAAGCTGTTACTGAGGTTGACCTAGTTCAGCAACTAGATCCTCAGTCTGGTAATCTTCCTGAACCTAATGGTTCCCATCAAGCTCAACTTCATAATGGTGCACTCTGTCAGATTGTTTTACCATACCACAAGTTAGGCCACCGCCGGTTTGGATATTCTCTTTTACTTTAGTTGTTTCACTTGTCACAGCAAATCAAATGGGAGAAATAGGTTGTCTGCCTTTCCAAAGACCTGTCTTATTGGCATTTGAGTCAATCCGTTGAACCTCAGTCATGTTGAGCATGTGACCTCTAATTGATCACCTACTGTGGTTAGAGTTCCAATCATATTATATGTTGCTGGATATGTACCCTTATCATTGGAATCACAGCATCGGCTATATTAATTATAGAAGTCCACTGCTAAAACAACAGATTCCATTTGGCAGTTGGCCAAAAAGATATGAACTCCTAAGTCTGCTATCTGTGTTATGTCAGTCTCTAAGTCTGCTACGTCAATGACTATCTCATTGCTATCTTCTTCTATTTGGTTCGTTGTTTGTTGTCTCCTTCATTCTTTTTTTTTCCTCGTGCTCTTTTCCCTGCACATGCCAGTTATTGTGTTCCCTATGTAATTTCAGTTCTAGAATTCGTTTGACTAAACATTTTTGGAGAATCACCAACCTTTTGTTTATTTATCCTAATTTAGTTATTCAATGTGCATTTTAATGTAATATGGTATCTGATTAAAAAAAGTATATAAACCACAATTTCTATTCGGCATATTCAAAAGAATGAAGTCAAAGAGGCTCTTAAATATATAATGATTTTTAAACCTGTAGGACCAGGTAGAAGTATCGAAGAGATGGGCTCACTTGACTCACAAGACTATTTAATGAAATATAAAGAACCCAAAAAGATGCTCGAGGAATGGATAGTGAGTACACTTATACCCATATATAAGATCAAGGGAGACATTCAAAATTGTGTGTATTATCGAGGTATCAAGTTAATGAGTTGTACTATGAAATTATGGAAAATACCTATCGAACGTAGACCAGTATCGAGTACAACAGAAAACCAATTCAGATTCATGCCCGGTGGATCTACTATTAAAGCAATTCACTTATTGAGACGTCTTATGTGACATTTTAAAGCAAAAAAGAAAACATTCACATGATATTTATTGATCTAGAAAAAGCTTAAGATAAGGTGTCAAGAGATGTTCTTTGGAGACCTTGAAAAAGAGAGGTATCCCATTGATATAAATAAATCTTATAAGAGACTTGTACGATGGTACAAAAACATGCGTGAGGACTCATGAAGAAATGACAGACTCCTTTGAAGTTAAAATTGGGTTACACCAGGGATCAACATTAAGTCCATATTTATTTATATTGGTCATTGATGAGTTAACAAAATATATTCAAGATGAAGTACCTTGATGTATGCTATTTGTAGATGACATTGTGTTAGTTGATGAGTCTAAGGAAAAAGATAATAGGAAATTGAAACTATGGAGAGAAACGTTAGAAAGTAAATGCTTTTGACTTTGTAGAACAAAGACAGAATATATGGAATATAAGTTTGATCATTTGGATACTTCAGAGGACAAAAAAATTAAGATTGGCACATAGTGCATCTCTTAGAAGGAAAGTTTTAAATACCTATGGTCAATTTTTCAAAATGGTGGAAAAATTTATGGAGATGTTACACATAGAATTAATGTCAGTTGGTTAAAATAGAGAGGGGCATCAGGTATTCTATTTGATAAGAAGATACCATTAAAATTGAAAGGTATATATTATTAGAGAATCAATTAGATCTATTATGTTTTATGGTTCTGAGTATTGGGCAGTTAATCATCAACGTGTATAAAAGATGTCAACATATATAAAAGATGTCTGTAGCAAAAATGAAGATATTGAGATAGATGAGTGGTCATACAATGTAGAAAGATGACTCATGGACGCTCTTGTAAAAAGATATGAAAAACTAGATTGTGAAACTGATAAAAGAAGATGACCACAAAAGTGTTGGAAAGAAACAATAAAGAATGATCTAGTTTATATTGATTTAATTGTTAGCATGAAGAATCCTTGTAGGCTTATAGCCGACCCTACCTAGTATAGGAAAAGGCTTAGTATTTGTATGATATTTGATTCTAAGTTATCAATTGCGTGCTATAACATATTAGTGGATTGCTTGGCATTATAACGGCTCACACTTAACTGTCGTCCAAAGAAAATGCAATTAGAGTCGTTAATAGCGCTATAGCTGTCCACTATATTAGCTATAACATACAAGACGAGTCGATCCAATAGAAATGGGTCGACCCAATCCAAGTGCCCCATTTTATACACTGATCTATTAATTAGGGTTGCTTCTCTCTCTCTCTCTTGCAGCTTCCATTGACACCAGCCCATTACCACCACCACCACCGGTGACAGACAGCCAACCACTGGACAGTCTCTCTCTCTCCTTTGCGGCTTCTATCACCACCACTTCCAATGTTTCCTTCCCATAATGGATGCTCTCTCCATGGCTTGTATTGCCACTACCACCGATGATATCTCTCTCATGCGGCTTTCATCACCATCGCCCCACTTTTACTAGTCCATCAAACAATCTCACTCTAGCATCGTTGAGTGGTTCCCCTTCTTTCCAGTGTTAAGTGACTCACGCCTCTCTCTCTCTGTAAGCACACTGACTACAATTTTTGTGCTATGTTGTGGACGGTGGGCATCTGGTTACACAATTTGTGTATCATGCTGGCCACATTTTTTTGTATGTTCCTAATAGAAATGCTTTTTGAATGTTGTAATGACAATTTTGTATCAACAAGGCAAAGAGTCCGTACTCCTAGAGCTCAACTTTCTAATGGTTTCTATTTCTTTAATCATGGATTACTAATATACATAGTAAGCAATGTATTCTTCAATCCTTGAGATGCATCATATATTATTTTTTTAAATTTTATAGTTTCACTTTCTTATCATTAATCCTTTTCTTATATGCTCTTGAAGTTTTTTTTCTTATTTTAAGAGCACTTTTTCTCCATCCTAATATTATCCTATTCTTTTGGAGGTAAGTATAATCCATTGCTTTAATTCGATTGGACTACACTTGAGCTGATAAGTGTAATATATATTAGTTCTTTTCAATTTTTATACTTGGTTGCTTGGTGTTAGAATCAGTGTTGTTCGATGCGTATCGTATCGTGTATCGTTTTGGTCAATGATACCTATCGTATCGTATCATGGTTTAATACTAATTTTTTTTAAAAATCACGTAAATTAAAAACAATTCATATAATGCATAAATTGAGTACATATTCTGTAAATTGGTGTTGATGATCGAAGGTTGACGTTCACAATGCAAGTTTGACAAAATGCCAAGATTCCAAGTCATCCAAGTATGGATGTCAAACACAAATATCGTAGTCAAGAGAGCGAAAGCAAGCCAAACACTAAACAAAAGTTGTACGAAGACAACATACCTTTATTGATGATAGAATAAGGTATTTATAGAAGACACTATACAATGTTTGAAGGTAAAAAGAGTTGAAGAAGGTCAGCCCAAAGGGCTGGCTACTGTGCTGTGCACAACACAGTCATTAGGACTATGCACAGGGAGGCCAGTTGCCTCCAATGGTTAGCTGGCTGCTATGTTGTGCACAGCACAGCCTCAACGGCTAGTTGACTGGCCCCAGGCCCTAGTGGCATGTGCCAGTCACAGCACAAACACGGGCCCTAATGTCCCGTGTACCTATTACAATTAACACCCCCCCTCAAACTTACGGGGTATACACCAAAAGTTTGTCCAACAAAAATTGAAAACGAGTGGCCGAGAGAGATTTGGTGAAGAAAGTTGCATCTCAGATGTGACATAACATAATGTGATATTCTTGTTCAGACATTTTTCACGAATAAAATGGCAATCCATTTCAATGTGCTTCATCCTTTCATGGAAGGTGTTGTTGGAGGCAATGTACATGGCACTTTTATTGTCGCAATACATAGTGACAAGATGTTGCAAAGTAACTCCCATGTCCCCTATAATAGCTATAATCTAAGAGATCTCCGTTGCCGCTGTAGTCATGGCTCGATATTCAGCTTCAGTAGATAAGAGTGACACTTTCTATTGCTTCTTACACTTGTAGGAGATAAGAGATTCACCTAGAAAAATACAAAATCAGTCGTAGAGTGTCTATTGTTAATATCTCCACCCCAATCAGCATCCCGTATATACAGATAAATTAAAAGATGAAAAAGAAGTTAAGAGAACCCTCTTGTTAGAAGAATTTTTGACATATCTAATAATACGTAAAACAATACTCATATGAACAAAAGTTGGTGCTTGCTGAAATTGGCTGGCTGTATAAACTGCATGAGAAATATCCGGTATAGTAATAATGAGATAGGTAAGAGCACCTATAAGTTGTCTGTACGGGGTGGGATCAACTAATTTTTCACCATCAGTGGATCTTAACTTGGTATCTAGAACTTTTGGAGTGTCCATAATTTTGTTATATGTGAGACCAAACCTTTCAATGATATCATTTGCAAATTTAGTTTGAGACATAAAGTACCCACAACTTTCTAGTAATTTCAATGCCCAAAAGGTAGTTAAGGAGGCCTAAATCTTTCAAATTCTTGATGAAGATTACGTTTAACCTCTTTAATCCCTGCTTCATCACTCCCAATGATGATCATATCATCCACATACAATAGCAAAATAACAATACTTGTTTCTGTCTTTCGTACAAACAAAGCAGTGTCAATATAACAAGTTATAAACTTATGCAAATGCATGAATTTTTCGAATCGATCAAACCAAGCCTTAAGAGCTTGTTTCAGACCATAAAAGCCTTTTATAGTTTAAGACCATGACCAGAAGGAACATTAAAGCCAGGAGGAGGAGTCATATAAACTTCTTGAGTCAAATAACCATTCAGAAAAGTATTTTTAACATCAAGTTGATATATATCCCAATTTCTAATGGCGGTTAAGGTTATAAGAATTCTAATTGTGGTCATCCTAGCAACCGGAGCAAATGTTTCATCATAATCAATTCCATACTCTTGAGCATAACCCTTTGCAACCAATCTGGCCTTATATCTTTCAATATGACCATTGCTATGAGTTTTGATTTTGTAGACCCATCGACATCCAATAACTTTCTTATCTTTTGGTATGAGTACAACAATCCATGTCTGAGCTTTATCTAAGGCTTTAAGTTCATCCCTCGTAGCATATTTCCATTATGGAATACCTTTAGCTCAAACTTGGGTTCTCTAACTTGATGAAGAGTGGCAATCAAGTTTTTGCGTTGAGGTTCAAAAGATTCATAGGAAACAAATCGTTGGGGCGGTTTTGACACCCTATGTTCAAGACATGTGTCATTAGTTTCTCTATGACATCATGTGTAATGTAAAAGAAAGGGTTCAACAATGGGCATGGGTTCAACAATGGGTTGGGGATTAACAGTTGTATTTGGGACATCACTACTCTAAGAGAAATATTCTGATGATCTATAGAGTCACAGTCATCATCTTCTTCTATATCAAAGAAATCTTGAGTTATGGAGGATTCATAATTTTCTAATGGTTTAGGCTTATAGTAAGCATCATTCTCAAAAAAATTTACATCCTTGGAAACATATAATTTGTCATTAATAGGGTTAAAACATCTATACCCCTTTTTGTCTATGCCATAACCAAGAAATACACATTAAATAGTTGTAGGAGACAATTTATCACTTACTCTAAGCCTTTCATAATAAGGAGAAATATTATATAAATTTTCAAACGGAGAAATATTTTCAAGTGGAGATGAAGGCATTCTGTTTATAAGATATACCGTAGTAAGAGTAGCTTTGGCCTATAAAAATTCAGGAACATTACTGGCAATTAACATAGTTCGGCGTGTTTCTATAATATGTCTATGTTTCCTCTCAGCCAAACCATTTTGTTGAGGAGTTTTAGTGCAAGACTTTTGATGAAAGATTCCATTAGTTTCAATATATTTTTGAAATTCGTTTGACAACTATTCTCCTCCTGAGTCTGATCTAAGAATCTTAATAATGGCTCCAAATTGATTTTTGATCATTTTACAAAAGATTACAAATTTTTCAAATACTTCAGATTTATGCTTCAAAAGATATATCCAGGTAAAACGAGTAAAGTCATCTACAAATATAACATAATATTGAACTCATTCCTTAGAAACAACCGGGGCAAGACCCCAAACATCATAATGTATTAAATTAAAAGCTTTGTTGGGTACATAGTTCCTTTCACCAAAAGAGAGATGGTGCATCTTCCTAAGAACACAATCTTTACATTCAAACTTTTGATCTTTAATTTTTTTCATCAAAGGAATATTACAAAATTTTTGTAAATCTAAATGTCCAAGTCTTTTATGCCAAAGAGTAGTATCTAAGATTACATTACAAGACTCAAAATTTGACATAACTAAATAATCCATTTTGTATAGTCCACTTTCTCTATAGCCTTGACCAATCACCGTCTTCGATAGGTGATCCTGCACCACACAATACTTGGATGAGAAAGTGACTATACAATCATTATCACAAATTTGAGCAACAGAAAGCAAGTTTAAATTTAGTTTAGGTATGAAGCTTACATCTCTAATTTTAAAATTTTCTTTTACAAAATTTTGTATTTTCTTAATTTGAAGTTTCGTATCATCGGCCGTAAAAACATGTTTTCCAACGATATCAAGAGATTCATTTAAGGAATTTTCACAATGAGTCATATAAAAAGATGCACCCGAATCTAAAAACCAAGACATACCTTGAGAAGTAGAGAGAGCATTCCCGGAGATGCTTGCTTTTTCCTTAAACATTTTCTCTATGTATGCTTTAATGTTGTTGGGCAACTCCGCCTATGTAAGGAATCATCCTTTCATGGCCGGTCCCAAGCCCGGAAAAAGGAGGAGGGTTGTGTTAGGCTTCCGACAGCCAGCGTAAAACTTTGTCGAACTTAACATGGATTCTACAAAAAAAAACCAAAGAATCCATGTAGCTGACCCCATCTAGTATGGGAAAAGGCTTAGTTGTAGTTGTAGTAATAGTAATATGCTTTAATGTTGTTGGGCAATACTCCTTTTTCTTCCACAGCCCCCACATTTCCAATTTTTTTTTGAATAAGAATAAAAGTGGTTTTGATATGCCTACTTTCCTTGCAATAGTGACAAATAGTATCCTTGTTTGGCCACGGTCCCATGGGCTTATTTGATGTTCCTTCGGTATTTTTTATATGTGGAGGCTTGTATGTCTTCAAGTTAGCTCCGGGTTTGAAGGCGGCAAGAACGGTTTCTTTGGCAACATTAATATTTTTCAACCTTGTTTCTTCTATAACAAGGTCGACCAAAAATGAGTCTCCTCTAAGTCTAGGTTTTCTATATATTAAATTTGATCTAATATTTTCAAATTCATCTCTTAACCCACGCATAAACAAAAAGAAATATTGATTGTTCAAAAACTCTTGAAATTCATCTAATTTATGAGTCTCTAATACTTAAATTTTCTTGTTTAAGCATTATCATTCTTTCCATCAAATAAATTTGAAAAACAAAAATCTTGAGAATTAAGCTTTTTCAAATATAAGTTTCAAATGCATTTTCAAAAGCACTAATTCGATTTCTAACCATCAATATTCAAAATTGGTTCCCTTATGGTTCCATCAACATAATCTCAAAAATCTTTTGACAAAAAATATTTTTTCAGGGTCCTTGTCCAACTTTGATAACATTTTGGGTCAAGGATACATATAAACGTCTCATTTTTGCTCTCCATTTCATACAAAATCAAAAGATTTAGACTAACCTCAAGTTTGGTATGATTTCTCAAAATTCGCACCCGTGATACGCTTCCCAATGCACTCGATTTCTTCAATCTAAGGCTCTGATACCATGTAAATTGGTGTTGATGATCGAAGGTTGATGCTCACAATGCAAGTTTGACAAAACGCCAAGATTCCAAGTCATCAAGTATGGATGTCAAATACAATATCGTAGTCAAGAGAGCGGAAGCAAGCCAAACACTAAACAAAAGGTGTACGAAGGCAGCATACCTTTATTGATGATAGAATAGGGTATTTATAGAAGACACTATACAATGTTTGAAGGTAAAAAGAGTTGAAGAAGGCCAGCCTAAAGGGTTGGCTGCTGTGTTGTACATAGCACAGTCGTTGGGACTGTGCACAACATAGTCCAACAACTAGCTGGTTGTTGTGTTGTGCACAGCACAACACAGCATCAACGGCCACAAGACTAGCCGCGGCCTCCAACGGCTAGTTGACTGGCCCCAGACCCTAGTGGCCTGGGTCAGTCAAAGCACAAACACGAGTCCTAATGGCCCGTGTACCTATTATAATTAACATATTCATCAATCATCATTCAATTTCCAATGTATAAAGCATTTAAACAATACATCTTTAGCAAGAAAAATTAAAATATTTATAAATTGAAAAAGAATTACATTTACATATTGTAATCAGGATCAACTAAATAATCTTCATCTTCTCTTCTTTGTTCAAGATCAACACTACCTTTAACTTCAAAAACAAAATCATTGTTCCCTTTATGTTATTGCGCTCCTTCCAAATTAATCCGTTGAATGTCTTCTTCAGTTGGGAGTGTATTTGCATCGTTATATTTCATAATCCACTTCTCTAAGATATCAAAATTGTTTAGACTTATTGAATCAAATTGGTTCTCCTCCTCATTTAACTTTATTAATTTCCTAAAAGAAAAACAAGTAAATGACATTAACAATTAAATAAAATAAAATATTAAATAAAATACTTAATTAGTAACTAATCCTTTATTATCTTTGTTAGAGCCGCATGTTGCAACGGATGAAAATTAGGTGATTGAGCCTCTTATGTTCCAACCTCTTGTGTTTTTTTGTGGATATTTTCGAAGACAGTCCAATTCCTATCACATTCAATTGCACTGTAAGTTTAACTCATCTCTTATTGCAGAATCTCTCTGGTTTGGGCAATCACTTCCAAACCTATTCCACCAAACATTTAATAGAAAAAGACAAAAATAAAGAGTTATTCCATAATAAATATAAGATATAAAAAACTTAAATGTTAAGATACACATATTATTATGGTTGCGAATGGCTACAAGCAAGTCCATCAAGTGAAAAGCATTATCGTAGATCTCTATCTCTCGATGTATAATATTTGCTCTACTCTCATAAGGGACCAATTTGTCTATGCAATCAATTATGTGTCGATTAATCACATTGTTCCTTTTAAAGCTTGTAGAATACCTAAATGTTGGATTTAGGTATTAAGTTGCATGAATAGGTTGATACAACCGTTTATTCCATATGTTATCGATAATATTCCACACGAGCACATATTTTATCTTTCTTTCATTAAAGTTGCTTCTAATAACTTCTTTCTCTCTATCCATAGTTTCATAAAGATAACCCATATATGGCTTCTTCTCGTTGTCAGCCAATGACAAAACTTTTACTAAAGGACATGGGATCCTTAATAGTCTAACACAACAGTTCCAAAGTATACTCTTAAAGGCTCTCTCTTAAATCTCATTCAATTTTATATTTTTTCTATTTTGAGGTAAGTCTACAAATTATTCACTCATATGAGGAAAACATTCTCTTTAAGGCTTGCTTTTGTTTCATAATACTCCGTACTAATAAGAAATTAGTTACAAATTGAAGGAACTCTTCACACATGGTTATAGATGAATTTTGTGATATTTTGACAACACTCATTTGATGCCTTCACCTTATCCATCTCTCTATTATCTACCAGTAATGAGAATGGGTTGCACATGGTGTTCAATAAAAAGTCCCATAAGTATCAGCTAACTCCTTTCCAACTGTTTTATAGTTAGTTGCATTATCTGTAATTAATTAGACTACATTCTTACCTCTAATATCACATTATCAAATTCATGCCTTAAAACCTCTGCAGGATGTCTTTCCTTTGACATGTCTAGAGATCACAAAAACATAAGTCCTTTAGGATAATAGAAAAGGAAGTTTAACAAAGTCCTTTCTCGCCTGTTTGTCCATCTGTTTGCCATGATACTGCATCTCGTCTCCTTCCATAACTCTCTCAAAGTCGATCAATATTCTTACACTTCAAGGATAATCTTATCTAATAGTTTCTATCTTAATTTTTTATAAGACATCTTATACCTTGGATCAATGTTAGCAATCGCATCTGTCATTGCTTGAAAATAAAAAGAATTTATTGCATTAAATTTAATGCACATATCATAAAACTATCTCCCCGCTATAAGGTTTTCCTGTTCATGCAATTGCTCTAAAGTCATGGCGGCACGAATTTTACGTTGAGCACCAGGTTGTACTAGGAGGAAAAAAAATTGTATGCCAGAATAAGATCTTCTTGTAGCCCTTCCTTTTCTATCACTTGGAATCTCTTGAACAATTCTCTCTCCTAGTTGGTGGTCAAGAACTATTACTACTAATATTTGTCCGAGCATCATAAGGGATGCTATCATCACCACCACCAAGTCCAAAATCCTCTTCCTTAAATATCCCTATATCTTCTTTTTCTTGCCTCTTTTGAATTATACTTTCAATCATCTATAGACATTGTCATTTAATTGCTTTTGACACTCCTAAATTTGCCCGTGTAAGGAGCAACTTCTTTCGTAATTCCTGTTAGGTGATGTTTAAAATGATAAATTTCACCACTAATCACCTTCTCATAAAAAATACTTGTTTTTATCTATTTCCCTTAATTGTAGTACTCTATTGCCATGCCGGATTATCAAACTGAGATTGGGAGTCCCTAACACCCCTTTTTGCTATCTTAGTTGAACACTTCAATCTTAATATACCCAAAAATAAAAGTACTTCATAAATTCCTAATCTTCGCTTCATAAACCACCAAAACACTCAAATAGATTGTCTCCCACTTCACAAATACAATGAAAGGATACTCACGCACTTCAAAATAAATAACAAAATAAAATACCAAATACACGGAGAAAAAAAAAAGCTATACCACAACAATAAGATCATCAATGTTGTCACTATCAGAGTGATCGTGGAGCTGGAGACCCTTGCAAAACTGTTGGAGATGCCTCACGCGAGCTGGAAGTCGCCTTTGAGCATTCGGAACCTACGAACGGAAGCCAAAAATCCCGTAGAAACGTGGGGTTATGTTCAGCCGTTTTTTTTTATAAAGTTTAGGGTGTAGCGTATGGTACATGTATCACACGATAAGTTCTTTCGTGTGATACAACATGGTATATCGTATCATGGAATCCCATGATATGATACGTATCGTACGATTCGATACGATATGGATAACACTAGTTAAAATAACTTTGACATTTATGTTTGTCTTTTAATGATTCAATATGCATATACCACATGATATTTATTGTTTGTCTTCTTAAAATTTATTTATTCAGTTTGATTCATATTTATGAATGTGGTGGTGGTTATGTATTTCTTAATATTTTTATAAATTAAAAAATTCATTATATATGTAAGTTTTTAATCTTAAATGACAATGTACCATTAAATCCACTATAACCTCGCTACCGCTATTTTAGGGTCAACCGCTAACAGCCCACTAAATGCTAGTGATAACATAGGTATGATTAAATATGTAGCTAATGCCCGTTTTTGTTTCTTAATGGCATGTGAAACACACGCATCTTTAGTTGTATAACTTGTTGTCATGTTTATCTTTTGTATTATGTACAATACTTAAATCAGTATTTGGTTAAAGCAGTTTTGCTTATACAAAACTTTATTTTCTGATATATTTCTTGTTCTTATTTTCTTGTCCATGTATCACCATTTTATCTATATTCGCTATTTGTTTGATTATTTTGTAAAGTCCTTTTCATTGTAACTATGTTATTTGTAATATTTTATTATCGTGGTATGTATAATGTGTTAGACTAGTTAGGGTGCTGCGCTATTTGTTTATACTCATAAAATGTGTTAGACCACGTGTTTTGCTATAATATGTTATAGTTGATTGTTCTTTCTTGATAATGGTGTAACACTATGTCACTATGTCCCCACTGTATTCGTCTGTCTGCGGGAAACACTAACTTTCCGCTTATCATCTACAAAAAGATCACGTACAGGCTGTTGCACTGTTCAGCAGCCAAGAACTGCCATGTCCAAATCTACCCACAGATTGAAAAGTAGTAGTTTCATATTCAACTGGCATCACAGATAAGCATGGTGTTGCTTTGCCACCACTGATCAAATTGAAATTATGAAAGATCTCAAACTGGTCATTTTTTGTACTTGGGAAGTACTGTTATTATTGGCTGCAGTTTTGGAAATTGTCCATTTGGAAAATGTTTCAGGTGCTATGAGGAAATGCCACTTCAGGGGTTGCAGGCAGCACAAGAGCAGCAAACTATTCAGAACCTTAGTGACACTCTCCGAACTATTTTACGGTTGTAACATGTGTTCAATTAAGTTTAGTGTTTCTCATTCTTTTGTAAGTTTTTTTCGCCTTTTTTGTTTGTTGGCCGGCCGGGAATTGTGCTTGGGCTTGATATTTGCTTTATTGTAGCTTCGGTTGGAACTGTTTTTGGTTCTGTGCGTGCAAAGGCAAAAATGCTGTATTGGCCATTTGGAAGGCTAGAAATTGTTGCTTGGTGTTGCCTGTTGATTGAACCCTTCTGCAAAGTAGCGAGGGGAACTAACCCTTAATTGAAGACGAAAAACTATTCTGTAGAGATAAAGAAGTTTGCAAATTAGATAAGAAACCGGCAAATGGCTGATGCTTAACCCGTTCCACCATAATCTTACCGGATCATCTGAGGACCGATGGTTAATTGTGAGAAACTTTCTTTTGGCACATTAGCAAATAAATTATACGCTGATTTCGGGTAATTGGATGTTGCAGATGAACTACATGAAAGATAAACATATTATTGTGGTACAGGCACAGGATCGTCTGGGAGGGTTTACCTGCAAAATATGTCGAGTGTGTAGGTTATGCCCTAAGATAGGGGCTTCTGTTGGGTGCCGAAGTATCGCCCACAGGGACATAGTACCTAGATGATTTTGGATCCCGGGTACCCAGATTCAGACTATTAATACGAATTTGATGTAATTGGAATACATCCCTCAATCATTAACTGGTGACGTCTTAGCATTTAGAAGTCCACGATTTGATTCGGTTAACTGACCCATTCCAAACTTCCTCGATTGTCCCCAAAACCTGGATTTGGGAAGATATGAATTTGGATTCTAAAACGCTTAGTCCAATCTAGCATGATCCGATGCACTGAGAGTCGCTGTAGTGTACATTGTCGTCGGATTTGATAGGCGATATTCTGTATTTGCACTAAAACATGGCTTGAGTTGAACTGGATAATTCGTTTGAAAGAAGGGATTTTGGCAAGCTAGTGTTGAGATTGATCAAGCAAAATGAGACGGCCATGTTGTCTGGCCTAGTATGATCCCTCAAGGATTGAAAGAACACTTCAACATTGAATAATTGTCTGGAACACAAATAAAGTGCTTATCCTTTGAAGAAATGTTTCTTGTTGCAAGAGCCTGAAAAGTAAGTAATTTGTTGGGTTTGTGATTCTTGAGGTGATATAACGAACCCAAGTCCCAATGAAGCATCCTCGATAACCCGCTCTTATCTAATATTAAAACAATCAACGGATTGGATTGGATTAGTTTTAGAAACGGACACTGTTAAGGTCAGTTCTGGGTTAAGATATGGATCGAAAACTGGAAAATACGAATGGCAAAATTAGTAGCGACGTACGTTAGCCTTAGAGGGTTTCCTTACCCAGGTAATCAGAGTAGAAGGTACCTAGTTGAGACAAAAGTGGCTTTTGGAGTTGGATCGGTGAAGTGGGTGGTTGTCCGGGTTTGGGCAGATAGGTTCATGGTAGGGATGTTCATGGGGAGGGGATCTCCTCCTCTTCATGGGGATTCGCCTCGAACAGGATGGATTTGGAGAGTGAAAACGGGGATGGGGAGAGCAAGGAAATCACTAATGGGGATGGGAATAGCATATCTCTCCCTCCCTTCGAATCAAACCCCAACCTTTTTTCTAATTAATTCTAAAAAGTTAGGCTCATCTAAAAATAAAACTAATTTACTGAACATATTATTACGGATGAAATGTGGAGAATGGTGATGCGTTCACGAATTCAAAAAGAGGTAACACTTTCTAGCATGAAACCGATCACAGAGTTACCCTTTTGTTGCCCATCATTCCTTTCCTTCATGAAACCGATCACAGAGTATCGTACTCTTCTCTCTCTTTCTAGCATAGTTCTCCTTTTGTTGTTCACCGCTCTCTATCTCTTTGACAACTTTCATTGCCACCGGTCTACCACCACCATTGACTTTCAGGCATTAGGCATGAGCAATAACATAGTTCTCCTTTTGTCGTCTAACATTCATACTCCTCTCTATCTCTAGCAAAGTTCTTCTCTTGTGCACCTCTCTCTCTCTCATGTTACTCACCCATGCACTACTCTAGTGAGTTAAAAAAAAAATTATTATTTATGGGCACAATCAAAAGATGATGATAGAGCATAGTATCTTACTTCTATAGTCACGGTTTATTATCTGCTTTTTAAAGTAAAAATGATTTCTATTTATTCAATAATGGATTGTTAATTATTATTAGATAGTAAGCAATATGTTGCCCTCTAGAGCATTTGGCTGATGCCAAACTATTAAAGGAAACTATAAGCAAAATTTTGATCCCAAAGAACTTTCACTTATGACATAATCTTCTTAAAAGAAATGATGGAAAATTAAGAACTAAAACTCGAAAAGAGAATTACCTCAAAACACTCCTTGTGAGATGTGGGCTCATACAAGTTTTTTTCGTTGAAATTCTCAGTAAGGGTCGATCTCCTTTGCTATCGAATTGCTCTATTTGAAGAAATCTGAATTTCTTAAGTCATGCTTGGTGAGCCTTGGATAGTATGAGTTGCCACTTAGGTTCCTTGGTTTTTGATGAATAGGTTTGGGTCCAGGTGAAATGAACGTGGTTTTAGGTTGGAAAATGGGTTTTGGTTTGACTAGAAAGATGAGCTTGGGTTTTGGGTCATAGACTTTAGAATGAGTCGGGTTTAGACAAAAGGGGTCCGATTGGGGGCAAATGTGGTCCTCTGGGTTAACGGGATGGATTGGGCAGAACTGGAAATGGCTGGAAGATTTAGGTTTGAAATGGGTTGAATTCGAGGTAAGAGGGAACGAGATTCGGTGTCGATAGAATGGATCGGATCTAATCAGTGGATACAATCTACCTTTTACAGAGAATGTAAAATGGGAAAGAGCAGAATGGGGAAGAAAAAAGAAGACGGGAATATAGCAGCGACGGGGAGTCCTTGGCGGCAGTCGACGGTCGATTTTGGCGCGAGTTGTGGTGTAAAGCGACGGTGGGTCGGTGGGGAGATTCTGCGATCGAGGGTGTCAAGCTGGCGATGGTGGATTTCCGGTGGCTAAGGTGGTGTTGATGGCTGAAGAAGGGCTGCTAGCAGGCGTGGAAAGCGATGGCGATAGTAATGGCGGTTTTGAGTGGTGTCCATGGTCGACAATGAGGGTGTAATTAAGGCTAGGCTAGGCTAGGCAGAGAGACGGTGGTTGGTGATGGTAGGAAGTTGGCCGCTGACTTTGGAGATGGTAGGGGAAAAGGGGAGCCAGTGATGGGCGTAGCCAGGATCCAGGTGGCGGTTTGGGCGAGAGGCGGGATAGGTGGAAGGCCGTGAGGTGGTGGCTATGATAGAGAAATAATGGCTTTGGTGTTGCAGAGGATTCCGATGAGAGAGAGAGAGAGCTCCTTCTGATTGATTTTTCGTTTTTTCGTTGCTTTGTTTTTGCATACCGCACAATCATTTAGAAGAAGAAGGGCAGATCAATCAAATGTAGGATTCTCATGAGCTTCCTCCTTTGTTGAGCGTTGGAGAGGAGTAATCGGGTTTTGCAATGAGCTATGTGGAAATCAACCGACCTTTGCAACGAGGCTTGGAGGATTTCTGGAGAGCAACCGATGCCTTGTGAAACAATCAAGCTTTCCTTTTATACTTCAGACTTCACTCTCATTGCACGTGTCATTTCAGCCCCCTATTTTCTACGATGTGATATTGAGCTGGTTGTCGAAAGGCGGCGGCCATGGCTGCTGCTGGCCCCTCAAGAGGGGCTGTTTATGCCCGGTAGAGCAGGTGAATGTCGGCTGTTTGAAAGGATGGTCTAATAGCTTTTGGGTGACGCAATCACTTACAAACCTACTCTACCAAACCAAACAAGTACGTACAAATAACAAATATAAAGACCTATATTATTATAATATAATTTAAAAAACTTAAATATTAAGATTATTATTTTACTTGTATAAATTAGGTCTTTATATTTATTTTTTATGTAGATGTTATATTATAGTGAAGTGTTGAATGAATAAGTTGATGCAATTGTTCGTTTCATATATTATTAATAATCATTCACGTAAATACATAATCATTCTTTCTTTCATTAAAATTATTCTTGATAGCTTTTTTATTCCAATCATGGCTTTATAAAGATACCATGTAGACGACTTCTACTCAAAAAATCTCAAAATTTTAATCAAAAGGCATGTGATTCTTAATAATGTAATATAGGAGTTTCAAAATATATTTCGATTTTGAAATCTTATTCAATTTTTTATTTCTCTTATTTTAAAGTAACTCTACAAATTATTGTCACTCATCTAAGGTAAATTTCTTCAAGGCTTAATTTTATTTAACAATGCTTTATATTGGAAGGAAAATAGTTGCAAACTAAGTAGCAACCGTACGAAAGAGTTGTACACCATTTGTATATCTCATCATCATTCATAATACAAATACATGATTATAAATAAATTTAGTGATATCTTGATAACACTATACCTTATTAAATAATTTAAATAACTCATATATTACTATTTTGATATAATTTTCAAACATATCCTTACTTATTTTGATTCATAATAATCATTTAGAAATATTCCTGTTTTTATCTATTTTCTTGATTTTTAAATTATTTTTTAATTAAAATTTAGGATACGTGACGTGGATAATCCGTCTAATGGAAAAAATTGATACACGATACAATACATTTTGATCATGTTATACATTGACAATGTGACATGATGACTGTTCAAGTCTCACCTAAAGGGGGCTTGGCTATGGTGGTCCCGGCTTTTTCTACATTAAGGAGAAATGTTGGTGACTTTGTCACTGCCTTGAACAGATTGCTTAAGCCCCACCATTTTCATATATGAAAAAAGGTAATACATCCTCAATCCAGCACATCCAAAAGTACAAATCCGCAAAAGGCTAAGCATTAGATAACATGTTAGTTACAGAGGTGACATTCAATTAGTACAAATACGTGGAATTTTAGCGATTTGAGAAATTTAACACTCCGACCTCGTCTTGGTTGAAGGTCACTGGCGAAATTATTAATGCCCAAAATTTGCCAAGAAGGCAGGGGTAGAAAACACACGAGAGACCGACTGGGTAGGATGACTCGTGCTTGTTGAGCTTGAGTGTAGTCAACAATCCTATTTCCCTCTAAAAAGAAGGAAACAGTATCATGACAGGGCCAATGAGCTTTAGAGCTCTGGGACCATTGCTTAGATGCATGCATAGGTTGTGTGAGCAGGCAAGGACACCTGCCTCCTGTGTGCAAGAGAGAGAGAGAGAGATGTAGAAAGGCTGAAGGGCAAGGGAGCTCCGAGAACCTTTAAGAGGGCAAGGTACCTCCTGTGTGCAAGAGAGAGAGAGAGAGATGTAGAAAGGCTGAAGGGCAAGGGAGCTCCGAGAACCTTTAAGAGGGCAAGGTAAAAATATTAGTGACAAAGTTGGAAGACTGCATACTGCCACATATGCGAATCAACAAAAGGTGGTTGCATCACATAGTGAGACAAACTGCCTCTGGTGGAGGCCATGAGAAAGGCAAAACTTGCCATTCAAGTTATCAATTAACGAGAGAATCAAGGAGAGATTCCATCTAACGAAACCTATGATCTTGAAGAAAGCCGTAAGGATGATTTCTCTTGAGACTCAGTGTTTTCTTCCCTTTGTAAAAGAGGGTCAAAGAGCATGTAACTAGGATTCCAGATCAATTAATCAAACTCATACTTTTCCTATTTACCTTTCTGCCTTTTACTACTTTTCTTTACATTTTCAGTCATTTAACACTTTCCTTTAATGCCTTTTCAGTCATTCAACGGTTACCTGGGATCCTGTATTCAAAAATGCCCAAGGAGTCCTAGGTCGCATGAACTGTTATTGATATATCCATTGGCATTGGCGGCATGCCTTACGAATAAGCTGGGTCGCATGGTAAAGACTGTTGACCACAACAGCAAAAAGAAATGACAGTTGTTCAGTTGTTTATGAGCAATCTTACTAAATCTTCAAGAACTAATCTTATTTGGTCAGCAGTCTCGTTAACAATAAAGGTGTTGATATGCACCCACTTGTGCAGACAAATGGGATTAAAAAAGTACCTTTATAAGTAGGAAAGAAAGCAATCTAATATGCTGCTTTCTCCCGGTATTTTATTAGTACCTCCTCGAGCATTTGTTTTTTACCCAAAGCAAACAGGAAGAGTCGAATCGACCATACCACTAGTTACGCTCATTGGCAGTCCCAGACTGGTCCAAATCCAATACAAGAGATGGAAGCAACCCACTCGAAACTAGACATGGACTCAACTGGAACATGCGGTTCTAAACCACCAGTTATGATTACCATAGAACCTAGAACCAGAATCGAACTAACTCGAGATCGATTTTGGCTATGGTTTCATAACAGTTGGTTCCACTTGAGGCTTAAACCACAAGGAACCGGAAAAAGGCTAGAAAATTTCGAACTTTTGAAAAAGCTAAAAACATATGGAAGAGATGATTTGAAACTGTCCTTTCGATTCTATGGAAGGTGAATCAGGTAGTCTCTGCTAACACACAGGTAAGTTCATGAATCTCTTTTATTGAATATCAAATCTATATACAAAATGTTATAAAAATCGTATCGTATCGTATCGTACGATACAATACGATTTTATCGTGCATCGTATGAAGATACGATACGATAAAGGGGCATGTATCGCTTGTCGCGATTTATCGTATTGTATCATACCGTATCATACAATACAGGAGTGTATCACACCGTATCGAACGATATGCCCCGTATCGTATGAGTCGATGTCGATTTTTCTGTTATAAATTCTGGAAATCCGAAACTTGCAGATTTCATTTCTACTTCTTTTCAAACCCTTTTTCACGTCATTCTCTTACTTTCAGATCCTCTTCTTACCTTGTTCTTGTTGATTTTGTGGTTTGTTCACAAGATTCTTAAGTATTTCACCTAATACAACTCCCATATCTAAGGTTTTTGTCAAATATGTGTCATACCTCTTTCCTTTCGTATTCTACATGATTTTTCACTTGAAAATTTTGGGGGTTTTGCATATTTTGTGATTCTTAACCTCTAAAAAGCCTTTTTCTTCTTGTTAATTATCCACTTTTTTCTTAATGGCTTCCGATCGAGTCAATCCCCCTTGAAAATATTGCATTTCAGTGTATGAAGACAATATGCTTGTGAACGAGTGCATATTTTGCAATAATGTAAAACATGGTGGTATTTCTTGTATGAAATACCACCTCGTGGGAACCAAGAAAGATGCTAGTATATATCCTCGTATTCTCAAAGCATTGAAATACGAGATAGAAAAGGTATTGAAGGCTTCGAAGGAGAAGAAGAGATTAAGAGTGAGAGAGGGCAAAAATAAGTGGTTAGGATATGTCTCAACCATTTGAAGATGCTTATGCTCAACGGATATATGGTATTAGTGGTGATGAATTCTATGGTGTAACTGAGATGAAAGAAGATATGGCTGAAGAAGGTAGGAGAATGCGAGAAAAGAGAAAAAGTGTAGGTTATGGTGGTGGTAGTAGTAGAGTTGCCTCTTGTTCCACTGCAAAAACGCTTACTTACCCGATGCCTACGAGAGATACTAGAGGAGGAGCTAAAGGAGGTAGTAGCCCTAGTGGGATGCCTTCATTTTTTCTTTCACATACGACTCTTATAGCTCAACCAGGCATTAGATCATTTAGGCTTCAAAGGAGATAATTAAAAAAGTAGATTTGAAGTATGCCGATTTTTTTTATGAAAATTGTCTCCCTTTCAATGTTGCAAACTCATTTTCTTTTCAAAGTATAGTGGATGTTATTGTCAGTGTGGGATTGGATTATAGAGTCCCACTTATCATGTTTTGAGAGGCATTTTATTACAAAAATGGGTTGATAATGTTAATGCATGGAGTTCTGAATTTAGGGAGTCATAAAAGGATACGGGATGTTCTATTATGGCTGATGGTTGGAAAGATGATCAACGTAGGTCTTTCGTAAACTTCTTAATCTATTTTCCTAAGAGTATATTATTTTTAAAATCATCACTTGTCCCATATTGATAAAATTAAAGATAATTTACTCCCTATTTTTGAGAAAGTTGTTGAGGAAGTAGGTATTTCAAATGAATGCTGTAAATTTTAGAGCAGCTCTTAAGATGCTTGAGGCATACCATCCATCCATCCTTAGTATGGACTCCATATGTTACACATTGCATATACTTAATGCTTGAAGATTTGAGTGCAATGGATGAAATAAGAGGGACTATAGATGCATGCAGAAATATTACAAAGTTTATTTATAATGATTCTTTTGTATTGCATTTGGTGTGAATTCATATGAAGAGAATTGATTAGGCCTTCATTGACAAGATTTGCTACAAATATCATTATTTTAGTAAAGTCTTGTTATACATAAAAATGCATTAAAAAAATTGTTTACATATGATAAATGGGGCTCTATTAATTGATCTAAAAAGAGAGAGGGGATTGTTGTGGTAGTTGTTATTTTCAATACTGATTTTTTAGAAAGTTACAGTAAATTTTTTAGGATGATTGTACCTTTAGTTAAGGTAACGAGGATGATAGACAGTAAAGATATGCCTGTTATGCCTTATATATATGATGCTATGGATAAGGCTAGATTATAAATACAAGCAAACCTTGACCTCAAGCTATTACTTCTAAAGAAAGTTTGTAAAATAATTGATGCACGTTGTAATCGCCAAATGCATCATGATTTGCATGTTGTTACATATTTTCTTAACCCTTTTATTCGATTTTTTTCTAATTTTGTGGAGGATAAAAAAGTAAAAAAGGGTATCTTAAATGCAATTGGCCTTGTTGAAGATTCATCTACTCGTTGTAATATTCATTTAGAGTTAAGCAATTATATATAGTGTTGGAGATTTCGGAAGGCCAATTGCAATCCAACTCCGCTCCTAGATGCGATTAGGTATTGTGTTTTTATTGATATTCATTTAAGTTATTGACTTCATGTGTTTCTTATTAATCATTATCATGTTTTATTTCAGATGAATGGTGGACTCGTTTTGGTGTATATGCACCGAATTTAGCAAGGTTTGCTCAACGCATATTGAGTCAAACATTTATTTTGAGTGGGTGTGAGAAATTTGAGCTTTTTCGAACACATTCACACAAAAAAGCGAAACAGACTAGAGCATGCTCAACTACGTGATTTGGTATATATTGCCTATAACATGAAGTTAAGTCAAAGATAATAATTAGAAAATATATATTGTTTGTTGTTGCTAGTTCTTGACTTCTTTCTTAATTTTATTAATAATGAATGCTTGATGTGACTATATTGCATTTGATATTATTTATATTTTGAATATTCTTTCTTTACAAGTAAATATAAAATGATGCGAGGAGGACAAGGAAGGTTCCGTATGACCCGTTGAGTTACGAAAATATTTATATTCTTGACGATTTGGTCAAAGGGGAGGAGCCTCCTATCATTTTAGAGGATGAAAATTGGAGGACACTCGAAGCCGAAGCATAACTTGGAGTTGGAGACAATGAAAATAAAGCTGAAGGTATTGGATGGGTAGATCCTATTATAGAGGAAGAAGAGGGAGGAAATGATGATGATGGTGATAGTGATGGTGGTTGTAGACGTGAATTTTTATTTCGAAACTTATGTAAAGATTTATAGTGAAATTCCCAAACTACGTCATGTGTGCGAGCGTGTCAGTTAGTTTACTCTAACTAACAAAGTTGATTTCTGACTTTGTGTAGCGATTGTGGATAAGTAAATTTTTTTCGTCGTAGGCCTTCTTAAACAGATGCTCAAGGGTCAGCCTAGACGTTTTGAAAATCATTCGAGATTCATTAAGTTTTCAAAAACATGATTCCAATTTCAAAAGCTTGACAAAATCGTGATTTTGGTTTTTAACTTGAAAATATTTAAGTCTTGAAAAACAGAAATTGATTCTGATTTTAGAGGCTTGTTTCTGATTTTTTTACAATAGTTTTGAATCTCCAAAAATTCTTAAAATTTTACAAAAAATAGATTTTGATGTAGAAATTTAGAAAATATTTTTATTTTTATTTTATGTGTTGTGGATTTGTGTAGTTAAATCCAACAATAGACCCCACTCACACATTCAGGACAAACTTGTGCTAGAAAGTCAAAGGTTTAGAAAAACTATTGTATTTTTATGCTCAGACCTCGAATTTCTATGAAATTGGTCTTTTTGGAAAGTTAAGGGTTTCAAATTTCCAATGAGACATTTTTTAATCAAATTGGTTCATTGTTGTATACAAAGATATTGGATAATAACCCAAGCTCTATTGTAGGAACTTCTGGTTTTCCGAATCTGTTCTGATTTTTATAAAACTTCTTTGATTTCATTGGTGATGTTTCACAAGCCTAAAATTCTTGAAAATGTTATTAAAAGTGTATTGGTGTGTGTAGATTAAATGTACAAAATTTTGAAACATTCGAAGTAAGAGATAATAAAATAAAATTCATTTACTTGACAAGTGTAGAGTGTAGAAAAACAGGTTTTCAGATTTTTAGATTTGTGCATGTGTTTTCGTCCGAATTAAAATTTAATCTACAACTATTAAAATAATAAAATCCTAATTACCACGTGAGCATAAAGGGATTAAGAGGTATATAATCTTATGGTATGTTATAGAGTATAAAGAATCAAAATTAAAATATATAACGAATAACATATGAATGAAAGAGAGACGGGGTAGTGTATGAACCTTGATTAATACATCATCATGACGACATGAGCTCCTTAATTACAACCCCATAAAGCTTAATGAAAGGAGAGATATAATTATAAAAGAATAAAAGAAGAATGGACATATAGTGGAAAGATCATAGGACGGCCAACGGTTACTGGCGGCGTACCTTCTTCTTCCTCTATTTCTCTTCTTCTTGCATGGGTCATGGGATGCTGGATGGATGGTTGAACTCAGATTGATCGTTTGCAGCCCTCTTGAGGCCCCTTTTATAGGCCAAAGGATGCCTCTTTGTTGCAAATTTTCATAAGGTAAGTTGCCTTATTGAAGATGGTTGCATTAAGTGAATGTTGACCACTCTTGCAAAAAACTGCTCCCTTGGATAAGGTTGCTGGCCTTTCTTGCCAAAAACCTGGTCCGTTTGATATGATAAGTGTAGTTGCTCATTTGATGAAGCATAATAAGGTAAGTTGCCTAATCCTTTGATGCTGAACTCCAAAACTGGTAAGTTTCCTATTAGTGGCTTATCAAATTAAACATCACTACTTGCCAAATCGAGCATTAGAGCTTGCCAAATCGAGTATCACTTTTCTTTTGCGTGGATGACACCGACTTTCCTTTCTAAAAGCCGACCTTTTGTTCTGGACGCCGATTTTCCTTTCTAGGTGCCGACTTTCCTTAACATCGACTTTTCTTTCTTGGACATCGACCTTCTTTTTTTGATGCCGGCCTTCCTTCCTAAATGCTCACTTTTCTTCTTAAACGTCGACTTTTTTTTCTAATACTTGAAATTAAAAATGATAAGTTATCTTGCCCAACAATGCTGAAATTGGAAGGTGCTCGATCGTTGTCTTTTTTGGCTCATGCCATCTCTTTTCGGAGAATTTGCCTCATTCAGGTCTGAATTTTATATATGGCATGTATGGTTTCAAATACTTTCTTTAAAATTATTTTTATATTTGAAAATATCAAATTTAATGAAATCTTCAAATATTATTTTTAAAAAAACATTGGGTTTCATTCTCAGTTTTTGTTTGCAAGAGTGACCTACTTTTGCTTCGTGAGTGAGTCTATAACTACCTTAACCATTTAACCACTTTAAAAGGTATAGGGTATCAAACCACTTTAATCACTTCAACGGGTGTAAAGTATCGAAGCACTTTAACTACTTTAATAGGTATAGGGTATCAAACCACTTTAACCTTGGGTATCAGGTCTCGAAATGTTACTATTCTCGACTTAGCGAATTTCTGAGATCTGATTTGAATTTAATTTATTTTTGAATATCAAGAGTTTTGGAATTTCATAAATTTATAAATTTGTAAACATTTTTGGGTTTGATTCCCAATGTTCTCTTTTTCATTTGTTTATATAAAAAGAATTGTTTGAAATCATCATTTCTTTAAAGGCAATCATTTAAAAAGGCAGAATCCTACCAATTTGGTCGTGAGGGTAAAATAATCATTTTTATAAAATTTTGTTCAAGTTTGATTTTTTTCGAAAGGGATGCAATATATCATCATTTTAAGGTTGCTAGAAAATTTTGATGCATTTTTATTTAAAAACCCAAAGCTGTAAAAAAAATAAAATTTCTAAAAGATGAAAATTCTTTATTTAAAAAAAAAATTGGGTGTTTACAGTGGTGATCCTGACTATGTTGATTATAATGCTTTTGTTGATTATGGTCCACGTTGTGGATGATTATAATTTTGGGTTTGATTCCCAATGTTCTCTTTTTCATTTGTTTATATAAAAAGAATTGTTTGAAATCATCATTTCTTTAAAGGCAATCATTTAAAAAGGCAGAATCCTACCAATTTGGTCGTGAGGGTAAAATAGTCATTTTCATAAAATTTTGTTCAAATTTGATTTTTTTCGAAAGGGATGCAATATATCATCATTTTGAGGTTGCTAAAAAATTTTGATGCATTTTTATTTAAAAACCCAAAGCTGTAAAAAAAACAAAATTTCTAAAAGATGAAAATTCTTTATTTAAAAAAAAATGGGTGTTTATAATGGTGATCATGACTACGTTGATTATAATGCTTTTGTTGATTATGGTCCACGTTGTGGATGATTATAATTTGTTTTAAGTTGTACTTGTAAGTTGTAACTTTTACCTTGATGATTATGGATTCTATGGATTATTAAATATGGAATCATGGATTATGGATTCATAGATTTTCTTATTATTTATGGAATATGGATGCTTGTAGTCTTGTTATAGAGATGTTTTTGTTATAGTATGAATGCTTCTCCACTTTGTTATACATGTTTTGTTCATTAATTTTATTTTTTTATTTTTTGGAATTAAAAAAATTTGTATCGTATCATACCATACGATACGATATAGCCGTATCGGTACGGGCACCGATACGGTTTTTACAACATTGATTACTGGTTCGATCCGCACCGATACGGTTTTTACAACATTGATTACAGGTACAATGGATCGAACTTGGTCCCTGGTGGCCTAGGTGGTCTTGATGCCAAGTGACCTTGCCCGGGTGGCTCTCGCTCGGGTGCCTTGGGTCCATCCGGACCTGATTTCAAAAACAGACTTATGAGACAAACACAGACTTATGAGCCCTCTTTCACGTCTAGCTTCGTCGATTCTGATTCCGGTCATAGTTTTGTTCTGATTGAAACCGCATGCCGCTGGCCATGTCCACTAGGCATTGTAGTGAGAAGTGCGTAAAATTCAATCGGGCGGGCAATGGTATCTCTCCTTGTCTCTCTTGGTTGGCCTGTGAATTTCCCTGTGCAGCAGTGGTAAGTAAGCCCTTTTGTTCTTACCTTAAGCTTTTTGTTTCTCCCCTTTTGTTCTTACCTTAAGCTTTTGTTTCTCCTTCGTTCTTTTTGTTTCTCTTTCTTTAAGCCTGAGTTGTATTATTCTCTATTTCTTCCTCTATGTGTCTAATTGACAGCTATGAGACCATCGAGCATGTGGTTCTACAGTTAGGATACCCTCTTAAATCCATTTTTTCCTAAATTCAATTGGTGGAAGCTAGTGCGAGTACTAAGCCATTTTCCGATGAGATGCTGGCAAAGGAAGTTTGTTTTCTTGTAGGAGGGCTGGTGGGTCCTCTTCCTTTTCTCTTTCATCTGTTGGGTGTGATCAGTACGCCGTAGTGCTAGGTTGTGCTTCGTGATAGAGAGATATCAAAGTTCCTCCCTTATTCTTCGTTTTTTATAATGTTCCAGGCGGCTTATCCCTCTTTCTCACTTGTCAGTTCTACAAGGGATGCCAATTGCGCTCCAATTTCTCTTTTGTCTTTGTTGCCCTGCTTTTCCTTCCCTTCACTTGTGAGTAGACTCCCGCACTTCCGTCGTCTTTTCTTCTTGAATTTTTTTGTCACACAATTCCAGACATCTATGGGGTTGTTCATTGCTATTGCTGGAGTGGAAGATACTTGCTAATTACTAGACTTCGTTTTCCCCCTTTTCGTCTTCCTCTATGTCAGTGTTGGAGGCATAAGGGTGCATGGGTGATAGCACCGAAAATTTCTCAACCTCATCAGGTGACCTAGCTTAGTTGGGGTACTGAGCCAAGTGAAGAAGATAAAAATGTGGCCCTGTTGAAGGGCAACCTTTGTGATATTTGTCTCATGCCATGGGCCTTTTGGCACACCACACACACTCACTAATCGAGTCATGAGTTGCAAAGATGTGACACTCGTTGACAATAGTTACCTAAGCAGGATGTTGACATTATTGGAGATGGCAATCCTTCACAAATTTACACAATCTTCTTTTCTAAATCCATACCTGAATCGGTATTTGTACTGATGACATCCTAGCTGGTAGTTATTCATGCCCTAATATTGCCTATTATCTATTTTAAATTCTCTTCTTGTTGTTTGTGATTGCTATGTATTAGATTCTTTATAATTGAATGTACTGAATGTTTGTGATAAGTATGGCTCAACCTTAGGAAGAAAGTCGATGGCATCTGCCCCCTTGAGAGCAGAAATACTCTCCCTCTTCCGATCCTTTTTAAGGATAGCCAGAAAATTTCCTGACTACAACATTCAGGAATATGTGAAGCGGAGAGCTGCTGATGGGTTCAGGGAGAATAGCAACCTTTCTGAGATGGGATCAATCTCCTCTGCCTTTTGTGATGGCAAGTCACAGCTCAAGATTGCTCGGCGGCAGGCTGTCGTCTACACTTTGTATGCTCCAGAAGTCAAGAGCATCATGGATGTCAAAACTGCCTGAAAAGATTTGTCTCCTTTTCCTTCATCTTAGTAGGTGAGTGCCCTGGTGTCTGGATCTCAGTTCTTTTTTCTTGTATGCAGTTCCTGCCACTTTTTGCTTTGGAATGCCCTATTTCTGGTAAAGCCATTGTTATTGTTCATGGTTCCTTCTAATTACTTGAGATGTTTCTTTATATATTTCCCATTATTCAGTAGCATTGCGGATAGCCTTCCATCCATACTTTAGGTTCTTCCAGTATTTGCCTTTAGAATCTGGATTCTACGTGCAATTGTATTTTTGTTGCATGCAGGGAGTGACATCTCCCAACTAGTAATAAATATCCAATTTTTTTTCTTCAGGAACGAACTCTGGAAAAAGTTGGGTGTTTTTTTTCTCTTTTTCAAGAATATTAGATGTATGATGTTAATGATTCGAATTCACTCGACAAAATGCCTACTTTGCTGCTGATAATAATGTTTTTCTTTTTTAAACTTTGGCAGTTTCTTATCATCATGGTAAATATCTGTTTGCTTGATTTATTGGTAATAGTAGCATGGAGGCCACATCATCTATGTATTTTGAAAATGCACCGTCTGCTGTTGATAAGAATGTCTGTCAACTTGGTTATTGGAAATGATCGTGTTAATTGTCCATTTCATTGTTTATGGGTATTGGACTCAGCGATTAGCAATCAGCATTTAAGCTTTATCTTATATGCAAGCGTACAGGTTTACTAGAAATGAGGAGGGTGTCTCCCTTGTCAGTCTTTCTGTGCAAACACTCCTTATAATGCCCTAAGAGGGTTCACAGCCTCTTAAAATTGTGATAAAGGTCTCCTCTGAAAAAAATAAAAGCAACAAAAGAACTATAAAAATGGTCCATTTTAGTAGCAAATGTACAACTTATTGTGAGTCCAAGTATGAGATATAAAACTGAAATCAGAATTTATCATAAAAATACAGAAGTGTATCATTACCACCTTCTACTTAGGTACTCATAGTATGCATGTGTTTGTGCTTAAGAAAGATTTTAATTACTATATTCCTTTTGATATCCTAGCAATATTATTCATGGTCCAAGTCTCAATATGTTTAGGTACATCAAACATTTTAGTGCCTAACTATATTCCTTTTGATATCCTAGCAATATTATTCATGGTCCATTTCAGTGTATGTACATATTTATGTATTATCAGTTTTCACTCTGTAAGCATCTGGGCATTATGTTTTGGTGGCAGTCATCACTATGCCTTACTCTTGTCTTCCACTCTGTCAACATCATATCTACAATCTGATTCGTTTTACAGTCTGTAATACCTCCGGATACTGTCTCCTTGCAAGTTTCCATGTTCTGTCATTTTTTCTAGTTCTTTTCTGCCTCATGATTGACACCCTTAATTGTGTGAGAAAAAGTTTGCAGGATTGATGAATACTCGGATAATGTCTGTCATAAATTTGTAAATGGAACCATGGACCAACATTTGCCAAAGTTTTTGATTTTGAACATCGTTAAGCATCAATTAATCTATGCCCTGTTGACGAAAGTCAATAATGTGATGACATTTTCTGTTAAGAGCCCTGTAGTGAACATTTGTGCTTCATATGAACTTGAACTGGATCTTTTTCGACATGCCCAGTCAATGAAGGTCAATAATGTGATGACATTTTCTGTTAAGGACCCTGTAGCGAACATTTGTGCATCATATGAACTTGAACTGGACCTTTTTTGACATGCCCAGTTGATGAAGGTCAATAATGCAATGACATTTTCTTTTAAGGGTGCTGCATAAAAGTCAAGTGAACATTTGTGCTTCATATGAACTTGAATTGGATCTTTTCGACAAGATGGTTTACCAAAACAACTTGGTGAGGTCTTTTTGTGGTAAAAGATCAAGCATGAGATTTTTGTTGATTTCTCACACAAATCTTCATTATAATAAAAAAGGGAAGGAAGACTAAAATGCCCCTATACTAAAGATTTTTTTCCTAACAATTCTTATTGGATTAGGACAAGAATGAATCCAATAGGAGTTTGATCCAAATCTCTTCTTTAATGCGCCCCTTAAGTTGGGGTAGGATGTTGGTTACTTCTAACTTGTTAAGAGCTCTTTTCAAGCCTACTGCAATCATTGGCTTTGTTAATATGTTTGTTACTTGGTTTTCTTAGTGTACATTATGAACTTGAAGATTCCTTGAGTGATCTTCTCTCTCTAATGAAATGACAATTCACTTCAACGTGTTTCGTCCTCTCATATATATTGGGTTTGAGGCAAATTGTTGGTTGCCTTACTGTCTGTAAAGAAATGGATAGGGGTAGTTGTTCCAATACCAATTTCCTCAATGAGGGATCAAACCCATAGACCCTCACACGTAAAGTGCAATAGCTCGATATTAAGGTTCTGCAGTTGCCCTTGAAACTATTGATTGGTTTTTGCTCTTAAGGAGACATTTCCTCTTTTACACACAAAGTAGCCTGATGTAGACTTTCTGTCCTCAATTGATCATGCCCTATCAACATATGAAAATGCTTCAATATCGAGTGATTGGTTAAAAGTATATAGGATTTCATGAGTAACTGTGGATTTAAGATACCAGATTATGTAGAACACAACATTAATGTGCAATCTTATTGGAGCATGCATCCACCTGCTAACATTAACTCACTACAAAACTAATATCGGTCTCGTGATGGTGAGTTATATTAACTTACCAACTAGTATATGATATCTACTAATATCCTCATATAGCTCCTCATCTGTATCATTTGTCCTTCTATTTGATTCAGTGAGTACAATACATGCCCGACAGTTCAACATCTTTGTCTCTTCCAATAGATCTAAGATATATTTCTTCTAACATGCAAACATTCCTTTATTGCATCAAACCATTTAAATGCTAAGGAAATAATGTAAATGACCCAAATTCTTTAAGTCAAATAAACTATGTAGCCTTTTCTTAAGGGAGTTGATATCCTCTAATCATCTCCCGTAATGACAATATCATCAACATACACTGCTAATACGATGGTCTTATCACCATATTTTATGAGGAGAGTATGATTATTAATGTTTCTTTTGAATCTCAGATTGAGTACCCCTCACAGAATTTTTCAAACCAAGCTCTTGGTGATTGTTTGAGTCTATACAATGATTTCTTTAACTTGCATACCTTCTGTTATCCCACTGGATCATTATAGCCAGGTAGTAAATCCATGTAGATATCTTTTAACATCTCCTTGGAGGAAAGCATTCTGTATGTCCAATTGCCATAATTTTCACCTTTTGTTGACTGCTACATTGAGAAGTACTTGGATGATATTCATCTTCGCTATAGGTGCAACAATCTTTGTGTAGTTAATACCATATGATTAGTTGTATCCTTTGGCCACTAATCATGCTTTGTATCTCTCAATAGATCCATCTGCCTTGAATTTAATAGTATAAACCTATTTATAACCCACTCTTTTTCGGTCTGGTAGGAGATCTGCGAGCGTCCAGGTATGATTCTTTTCTAGTATTGTAATTTCATCTTCCATTACTTATCTCTATTTTGGGACATGCTTGACTTCTTCTAAGTGCTTTAGAATAGAGATAGTTTCTGCATTCATCACAAGCATCTGGTATTCTTTTAGAAGATTAGTGTAGGACACAAATTGACTAATAAGATATTTAGTTGTTCCATGTTTTCCCTTCCTTAGTGCAATGGGTAGATCATTATAAATATCAGAATAAAAAAATTAAAGAGTTTACCTCAAAGGCTGGTGGAACTGAATCAGGAGAAAGATTCTGATCAAGGACAACATTATGATCGAGCATGATAACTTGCTTGTTTCCCCTTGAATATGTCTTCAAGACTTTGTCTGTATCTAATTTTTTTGTACCATTTCTTGTCCTTTATCTTCATCCGGTCTATGATCTTCTGTAGGTAAGATGAGCAGTACCACGGTAGATGATGATGTATTTGGTAAACTATTATTACTTGTACTATAGAAAGGAATCTCCTCATGAAATGTCACATCCATTGTGACATAACCCTTTTTCTTTACTGGGTCATAACATTTATTATCCTTTTTGAGTAGGTGAATATCTCAGAAAAATACATTTAACTACCTTGACATCCAAACTTGTCATATTTATGAACAAAACAAGTACTCCCAAACACTCTCAAGGGTATATGAAATTGCTTTTGGCTAGGACACAAGGAATGAAATGGAGTACTCCCCCTAGTACTATACTGGCATACGGTTTATCAGGTATACTACAGTTAGGACAACTTCTCCCCAATAGTACTTAGAGAAGTTAGGATAACTTCTCTCCAATAGTACTTAGAGACATTATACTTATATCCTAGTAAGACTATTTTTGCAACTTTAAGTATATGACAATTTTTTCTTTCTCAAACACTATTTTGTTGAGGAGTATTTGGACATGATTTCTGATGCAGTATGTCATGTTTCAGAAAAAATGCATGTAAGTGATGAGACAAATTCTCCTCCATTATCCAATACAAATTATCTTAATGGGCAACTAGAATTGTGTAAGAATAAACATATGGAATGTGAGTAGAATACATTTCACTTCATCCTTGGATTCCATAAGATAAATCATTTGTAAATCGGGTGCAATCATCAATAAATGATACAAAATATCTATAACCATGTAAAGAAGTAGTAGAGCATGGACCCCACACATCAGAATAAACAATTTCAAATGGTTTTAATGCTCTAGATTGATTGATAGGAAATGATACAGATGGTGCTTAGCTTTTTGCCAAGTATCATAATGAAAAGTAAAATCACAACTACTAGCTAATCCTGGTAACAATGTTTATAGTGGCAAATGTCCTAGTCTATGATGCCATAATACTATTTCTTACTGGTTTGTTGCCATAAAGGTAGATAAATTCTTTGTCCCTGTCTATCTTGTCTCCTCATAGAAGTACAACTCTTTTTCATGCTATTATGACCAAAGATCTTCTTCGTCTTCAGTTTTTGAAATAAACAACTAGTAGAGCTTAAGGTTATTTCTACAATTGAGACATCCAATTAGGGCATATACAACAACAACTAAGCCTTTTCCCATACTAGACGGGGTCGGCTATATGGATTCTTTGTTTCCACAGAGCCCTATCATGTGCTATGTTAGCAGTTAACTCATAATAACAACAAAGCCTTTTCCCATACTAGACGGGTCGGCTACATGGATTCTTTGTTTCCACAGATCCCTATCGTGTGCCATGTTAGCAGTTAACTCACAATAAGCTAGATCATTCTTTATTGTTTCTTTCCAGCACTTTTGTGGTTGCCTTCTACCTCTTTTAATACTTTCAAAATCTAGTTTTTCATACCTTCTTAGAGGTTCTTCTTTTGATCTTCTTTTTATATGCCCAAATCACCTTAAACGATATTCTCTCATTTTATCCTCTATTGGTGCCACACATAATTTATTTCTATTAACCTTATTATGTATACGGTCTTTTCTTGTATGACCACTCATCCAATTAGGGAAGATATAGACAATAAATTAATTGAAAGACTAGAGATGAGATCTCTAATTAGGGCATATATGGATAATAATTAATTGAAAAACTAGAAATATGTAAAACATTATTGAGTATCCCCACAAAGGTAATTATACTTCATTTTTGAGAACCATCAGCCAACTTAATCCCATTCTTTTCATGTATTGTTTGATAATCATGGAAAAATTTCCTATGTCCCACCATGTGGTTTATAGCACCTGAGTCAATTACCCATTCTCTTAATTGAGAAGAAGACACATTACCCATTGCCATGAATGAGAAGGAATATGTCATTGTGGCTTGAGGATCTCCAGTTAAGGAAGAGGATGTTGCCCGTGAGTCTGCTAATCGAGTCTCTATCTCTTTTAACTTCAAGTCTTATTTTGATTAAAGTTGGGTTGGCCACCAGATCCCAACAATTCTCTTTAGTGTATTAAGATTTACCATATTGTGAGCGCTTTAATTTATCTTTCTCATATGATATTGACTCTGATCTACCTCTATCTCCAAATCCTTCTCTATCTCGATGTCCTAGAGTTGAGTTTCATGCCACAAATGTTGTATTTTCAGTACTTGGCTTGTTTTCTTTTTTGAGGCTTTTCCTATATTCTTTCCTCAGCAACAAGAATAAACCGTACTAAGGGTGGGAGTTTTTCCCTACTCAAGATATTATTTTTGACATCTTCAAATTGAAACGATACACCCCACAATAAGTCAAATAACTTTTGTTTTTCGAATTCCTCATTGCGTTCCCTTGTACACGTCTTACATTTTATTTTGGAAAATAATTGCAACTCTTCCCGATGACCTCAAAGTTCAGCATAATACTTACTAATTGGTCTTTCTTCTTAATGACATATGTTAATTTTTCTATGATTTTATATTTTTTTGTGATGTTTTTTTGCTAATCGTAAGCTTTCTAGATCTCATATGCTGATTCAAGAAACATAAACGTGCTACCTAATGTTGGAGTTATGTATTGGATTAGCCATGCACTCACCAATGCATTTTTCCTACGCCATTCTAGATAGATCAAACCATCACTAGGCCTAGGAATTTCACCTATAAGATACTCCCATCTATCCCTTGCTACGATTACAAGCTCTACACATTGTGCCTATTGTAAATAGTTTCGTCCATCCAATTTGATATTCGTAATCTAGAAGCCTTCTCCTTTTTCGTTAGTGGAAAATTTTGTACATTTGATTGCTTTTCCTTTATCTGGCATTTTCGCCCCTTATTCTAGACAACCCCTTTGTCTAGATGAAGTGCCTTGGTGTATGTTATTTGCAGATGTCATTGTATTAGTGAAAGAGTCTAAGGAAAAAGTTAATAGAAAATTAGAACTATGGAGAGAAGCATTAGAAGGCAAAGGCCTCCAACTTAGTAGAACAAAGACAGAATATATGGAATGTAAGTTTGATCATTTGGTTACTTCAGAGGACATAAAAATTCAAATTGACACACATTGCATCCCCCCAAAGGAAAGTTTTAAATACCTAGGGTCAATTTTTCAGAGTGATGGAAGAATTGATGGAGATGTTACGCATAGAATTAATGCTGGTTGGTTAAAATGGAGAGGGGCATATGGTATTCTTTGTGATAAGAAGATACCATTAAAGTTAAAAGGTAAATATTATAGAGCAGCAATTAGACCTGCCATGTTTTATGATTCTGAGTGTTGGGCAGTTAACCATCAACATGTACAAAAGATGGTTGTGACAGAAATGAAGATGTTGAGATGGATGAGTGGTCTTAAAAGAAAATACCGTATACATAATAAAGTTATTAGAAACAAATTATGAGTGACACCAATAGAGGATAAAATGAGAGAATATCGTTTAAGATGGTTTGGACATATAGAACGAAGATAAGAAGAAGAACCTGTAAGAAGGTATGAAAAACTAAATTTGGAAAGTATTAAAAGAGGTAGAGGACGATCACAAAAGTGTTGGAAAGAAACAATAAAGAATGATCTAGCTTATTGTGAGTTAACTGCTAACATAGCACATGATAGAGCTCTGTGGAAACAAAGAATCCATGTAGCCGACCCTGTCTAGTATGGGAAAAGGCTTAGTTGTTGTTGTATTCTAGACAATCCCTTTTTTTTGTATTCAGTAATACTCCTATGTAGTCTGTAACACCACTACACTACTTTTGCGTAGCCAAGGCTCGACTTCATCACACGCAAGGGGTTGGGCCACTACACTACTTTTGCACAGTTAAGGACGGATTGTGCCACACACAATTGGAATTTTCTGAACCACACAACGTTGGACTGCAGCTCAGGCGATTGTTGCACTATTATCGCAACCACTTGTTCACGAAACGAACTCCTAATCACACCGATTAAACTCTAATACCATGTTGATTTCTTTCACAAATCATTTTGGAGAGGAAGAAGAAGAGATGGTGGTCTCCACATATTGGTGCCTCCCATACTTTTTCTCTTCCCTTAATCATATGATAATCTCTTAGGGTTACTTACATTATCATAAAAAAGAAAAGAAAGACTAAAATACCCATATACTAAAGATTTACTTCCTAACTGCTCCTATTGGATTAGGACAAAAATGGATCCAATAAGAGTTGGATTCAAATCTCTTCTTTAACAATTTTACATAGAAAAAAGAAGAGAAAAAAAAGTTCAACGAAAAGGTGATAAAAACGAAGCAAAAAGAAAAATTAAGAAAGGAATTGACAAGTCACCAATTAAAATAGAAGTGTATTTGACTGGAGCCCGTATTCCGAAAATGACAGCATGTGATAGTAGGAGAGTCGTCGACTCCATATACCAAGAACTATGAGCTCACCATATAATGAAAGAGTGATTAAGGGACTTACGATTTCCTTTTCTTGTTTCTTGTGGAGGTGTGGAGAAAGAAGGAAGAAGGAGAAGAAATAAATTACAAAAAGGAAAACAATAGAAAAGGACAAGGGAATCAATAAAATGTAAGCATGGCCCATAAAGACAGAAGGGGAAAAAAGAATTAGAAAGAAGATATAGAAAGAAGAAAAGTGAGAAATGATTGTGAAATGAAAGAAAAAGGAGAAGGGATGTTTGAACAAAAATAAAAGAAAGACAACAACAACAACTAAGCCTTTTCCCATACTAGACGGGGTCGGCTACATGGATTCTTTGTTTCCAGAGAGCCCTATCATGTGCCATGTTAGCAGTGTAACGAAAACGATGCTCCAATATAATAACGGAAGATCGATGAATAAATATCACCACAATGTACCTATCATAAAGCCTTAGAAAAGGCTATAGCCGAGTGCAACGAGCGCACACCGAAAGAGTAATGAACACAAAGCACAACAACAACAACTAAGCCTTTTCCCATACTAGACGGGGTCGGCTACATGGATTGTTTGTTTCCACAGATCCCTATCGTGTGCCATGTTAGCAGTTAACTCACAATAAGCTAGATCATTCTTTATTGTTTCTTTCCAACACTTTTGTGGTCATCCTCTACCTCTCTTAATACTTTCCAAATTTAGTTTTTCTAACCTTCTTAGAGGTTCTTCTTTCTATATGTCGAAACCATCCTATGGTTTGCAATTTTTCAGAACTTGGAGGAAGATAACCATGTAAATTACAATTAGCCAATGAAGTGACAAAATCTTTCCAATATGGATTTCTTGCTACATTAAAAGGAAGTGAACTTGAAAAGAAAAATCTTCCAACCTTTCTATCAATCTCCTTCCTTCCAACTACATTAAATGATTTTTCAATTGCCCCTCCTCTAAAATCTTTAAATTCACTTTGCATTAACTTTCTTTTCTTTTCTGCATCTTCTTTGTATCCACCAAATAATGGAATATTTGTTCCTTTTTCACTCCTTTCGTTCTTCTTTTCATACTCATATTGCTTTTTCATTAATTGTCTTCATAAATCCTCATTCACATTCGGACATGCTCTTATACCATGTTTTGATAATTTTAAAAGATGTGCCTTCACTCTGGTATATGATCCTGTAAATTTCATGTTGCAAAATTTACACATAAAATGTGTATTACCTCCATCACCTTCGTATAATTCTCCCTTTTGTACGTGCATCCACAATGGTATCATCATGAGGTATTGAAGGTTTTGAAACTTTTGTTGTTGATCCTGAACGAAGAAGGAAGGTATTGAAGGTTTTGAAACTTTTGTTGTTGATCCTGAACGAAGAAGGAACACTTTCACCAGAACTCCCAGTATGACCAATACCAATTGATACTCCTTTTCCTTTTCTATTGTTGACAATTTTTAAGATCAACTCAATTTACAATTTCACAATCTGTTTCAAAAAACAAAATATCAAAAACAACAAATAAGAGATGGAGTTAGTCATAAAATTACCAACAACTTGTAATATAAAACAAATCTAGAGATTTAGTATGCAGATTGTAAAAACGAGTAAAAGTGAATGTAGTTAGTGATCAGGTTTACAAGTATTCATATTTGTTTTAAAACTTTGAACAGGCATCCCTTCTCCATTACTCGTTTTTGTTTTTTGAGCTAATGCTCTTAGTGCGAGCATTGCATGTTTTGATAGCATATTTGTGTTCCATTATCTTTTTTCCTAAAAAATAAGGAAGTAGCACAGTAAAAAGAAAGGTTTACATAATCTTGGTAAACCTGAAAGAACTATTAAACAAATGCAAGAGTAAGCGGGCTGTGAAATCTAAGAACGTCTTCAAGACAATGAGGGCAAAAATAAGTAAGCAGCACAGTGAAATCTAAGAACGTCTTCAAGACGATGAGGGCTTACTTCTACTAGGTGACGGCGTCTGCCTGCGGGTAAGAGGAAAGAGGTGAATCGCGTGCGGGTAGGAGGAACACGACCGCTGCAAGAGGTGAATCGCGTGCGGGGGAGGAATACGACCGCTGCAAGAGGTGAATCGCGTGCGGGCAGGAGGAACACGACCGCTGCAAGAGGTGAATCGTGTGCAGGGGAAGAACACGGTCGCTGCAAGAGGTGAATCGCGTGCGGGCAGGAGGAACACGATCGCTAGGTGAATCGCGTGCGGGCAAGTGCATCTGTGTTTTATACTTATGACCTAAAAAAAACGGACGAAAATGAGCCCCAACACGTTGACCGCACCCATTTTTATGCCTCGACACGTTGACCGTGTCGCAGTTACACGACACTATGTCATTGCCGCATCGACATGGTGTCAGTGTCGGTGTCGGTATCGCACCCGTGTTGGACCAGACACTTCACCTCCTAGAGGTGTCTGTGTGACATTGTATATTGCATTTACATGGAGAGGAAATGAGAAAGAGGAGTAGCCGGTTGCATCCCCAATGGCTACTTGAACTAGCCGTTGGGCCAACAGTTGGCCCCAACGGCTAGTGGGGCCAACAACCCTACCTAGCCCTAGTCCTAGTGGTCAGGGCAGGTAGTCCAAGTTCAATGGGCTCTAGTGGCCTGTCTCCTATTACATGTAGTTTAACACCAACAACTCTCATCTCTCTCTCTTTCCCTTTCGTTAATAAATATCTTAACTTTGGGACAACACCTTGGTTTATTTGTTTGATTGATTATTCGTTTGACTTGACTTCTGTGTTTGAACACTGAGTGTTTGGTGTATTGATTGTTTGGCGATTCTTTGATTGTGATATTATCATTTGGCGAAAACTCTTAAAGTCAATTGAAGAGTTAATTCTTACATGGTATCAAAGTCTACTCCAAAGTAAATCATCAGACACTATTGCATTGGAAAAAGTGCTCGACTTGAAGTGAGTTTAGAAAAATCATGTCTTCTTGTTTTCATCGTTTTAAGGTTGAGGTAACCCTTAAAAAGTTTGTGAACAATGGAAAGCAAAAATTGAGTATTTCGTTATTTACTTGATCCAAATTGTTATGAAAGTTGGACTTGAATGATGAAAAAGTAATTTTTTATCCAAAGATTATTGAGATTATGTTGATGGTACTATTTGAGAACCTAATTTTCTTCTTGATGGGCTTGATGAGTATAAAATCACGAACGTCCAACAAAAATACAAACAATATTTAAAAATATGAGAAAAGATAAACACAAAGATCACTTTTATCATTTGCCAAAATATAAAAGAAAAGTTTAGAAATAGAATCATCTTTGAAAATACTTTTTAAACTTTGAGAATATTTAAAGAAAATCCATTCTCAAAATAATATTGTTTTCTAAATCAATTTAATGAAAAAAATGATAATGCTGAAGCAAAGACAACTTAGTATTAAAGATTACCACAATGGATTTTTTGAGTTGTAAAATCAACTTTGAAGTTTTCACAAAGTTAGAAAACTATAAGGTTGAATTTGAAGAGTATCTAGATAATCAATATTTCTTCTTATTTATGTGGGGTCTTAGAGAAGAATTTTAAAACATTAGATCTACTTTAATCTATAGAAAACCAAGACTCAAGAGGAGGGGCTAATTGCCGATTTAGTTGTTGAAGAAATTAGATTAAAAGCTCTAAATACTTTCAAGGAAGTCGTTCTTGTTACATATAGACGTGGAGCAAACCAAAAGTCATGCAAGCTGTCACATGTTAAAAATATTGAAGTCAAGTCAAGAACTACATGAGACATATGGTTTCATGGCTCACGAAAAGTATCATTTGCCACTATTGCAAAGTGAGTGGGCACATGAAGACTACTTGCCAAATTTTGATGAAGAAAAACGACAATATGATCGTCTTAGAGGATAAAGGAGGAGCACTACCTTCTAACCTAAGGCATGTTAAAGAATGAGGAAAATACCATGCTATGTATTAAATTATTGTAATAACTAAGTAAGGGTAATTTAGTCTTTCAAAGTTAAAACATTTTGTACTTAAATAGGTTCTTAGTGATTAGGTTTTTAAGAGAGAAAGAGGGACAAGATTAGGAATAGTTGACACCCATAGAAGGGTCGTATCCAAATCTGTACATCTTCCTTCATTATTTCAATAAAGATTTTGATTATTTTTGCATTCAAATCAGTCAACATGGTATCAGAGCGGGTCGATTGAGGCAAAGAAGGAAATCGCATGGCTAGGTCTCGTCAAACAACGAGGAAGGAACAATACATCCAATCGATTAGCGCTCTGCCTCCATCCTTTCAAGCAACTACCTATGCAAGTTTGATCTAAAAAACCTAATCTCTGAAAAAGAAAGTTGAGAATAGGATAATGGGCGACCGAGTGGTACAATCACATAAAAATGACTTCTTTGTCATAACCAACATCAAGCTTGATGACAAAAATTACTTAAAATGGTATAAATCTATTCTACTTGGTGTTAGGGCAAAGGGTAAGACTGAATACTTAATTGATCAGTGTGTAAAACTAGATTTAGGGAGTCTAAAATACCCTAAATGGAAAAGAGAATATGGCCTAGTAGCTGCATGGTTGATAAACTCAATGATGTCAAATGTAGGGTGCTCTTTCCTATATTTAAAAATCGAAAAAATTCAAAAGTACAATTAAGGTCAAAAACCCATAAGTATTACATAGAATTAAGAGGATTATAGGATGAATTAACTTATTTCACTATGATACAATGTAAAGAATGTGCAAAAGAAAGAAGAAATAAATTTAAAAAAGGATGATATTCGATGTGTTTCATTGGAATATGAAAATGTAAAAACTATCATTCTAGCAAGCGGAAAAATGCCAACACTTTGGATAATTTACTCTTTATTAATTAGAGAGGAAGATAGGAGAAGTATTTGGAAAATGAGGTTCAGAGTATTTTGAAAAAATAATTTTTGTTGGAAGATTACAATCAGTCCACTAGAGGTAGAGAATGAACCATAGGCATAAGACAGAGATAGCTTTGTTGATAGAAGGGAAATGCTGAAATGTACACATTATGGCGAATCTAGATACACCAAATAACAGTGGTGGGAATTAGTTGGTAAACCTAACCACTTAAAAATAAAGATTTTATTATAGAAAACAAGGGCGTATAACAAAAGTGAAGCTATCAACATGATTATGAAACGTCTAGAAGCCTTAGAAGGACAATTCACAAAGACATCATCAGCAACCTCTACTTCCTCAAAAAAGTGTCATGCAATAATGACAACATAGGGTGATCAAGATTAAAATTTGATCAAACTTTTTCTGATTTATCTTTAAGTAGATATTGGGTTATTAATTCAGGTGTAATTGAACGTATGGTGAGTTTCACATAAAAATTACTCGACTATCAAGAACTAAGTGACAAGATTAAAATTAATTCATTTATATCAGCAACAAGAAAAGAGAAATTGTGGACATTATTAAGACTTCTTGACCCAATGTTATATGTACCTTAGATTTCGATGAATCTTCTCTTAGTGCATTAACAACAACAAAACAATATCAACAACTAAGCCTTTTTCTGTACTAGATGAGTTCAGATGGTAGAGCAGAGATTGATAGTAGTAATTTTCGATTAACAAACAAGAGAAAGTGGGTTGTTGAAGATTTTGCAGGTGGAAGTGGTAGAAGAGGAAGCTCAGAAAGGATCTGAGGAAGAGTTGTTTCTAGCATACATTCATTTTTTCCTCCTAGCACTACATGTGGTGCTCAACCTGAAATTTGTGGTGCAATGGCTTTAGAACAACTGCATGATCAGACATACTTTGCAGTGGGCAGATGGTTGTATGATGCATGCATTCTATTTAATGAAACAAACAGTTTTCATTTCAAGCAATGGCAGATGCAATTGCTAATATTGGTTTAGGATACAAGATACCCACTTATTAGAAGTTGAGAGGAAATATATTAGATAAAACCGTTATTGAAGTGCAATAATATTGTTCGACTTTGAGAGTCATGGAAGGACACAGGATGAACTATCATGGCAAACGGATGGACAGATAGGCGATGAATGACCTTGTTAAACTTTCTTATCTGTTGTCCTTAAGTACTTATGTTTTTGAGATCTCTAGACATGTCAGAAGAGAAACACTGCAGAGATTCTAAGACAAGAGTTTGATAAGGTGATATGCGAGGTTGGGATAGAGAATATAGTCCAATTGATTTTAGATAATCCTTCTAACTATAAAGAAGCTAGGAAGGAGTTAGCAGATACTTGTGGGACTTTCTATTAGACATCATGCGCAACTCATTGTTTAGATCTCATGCTTGAGGATATTGGTGAGATGGATGAGACAAAGGCAACAACTGAGTGCTGCCAAGATATCACCAAATTTATCTACAATCATGCCTTTGTATTGTGTATGATGATGAAATATACAGATGGTGCAGAGCTTCTTCGTACAACTGCAACTCAGTTTGCAACTAATTTCTTATCTGTACAGAGTATTGTGAGACAGAAGCAAGCCTTGAAGAGAATGTTCTCCTCAAATGAGTGACAATAATTTGCAGAGTTGCCTCAAAATAGAAGAAACAAAAAGTTGAATGAGATTTTAGAGACAGTCTTCAAGAGTACATTTTGGAATGCATGTGTTAGACTCTTAAGGATTACATGTCGTTTAGTAAAAGTTTTGAGATTGATTGATAGCGAGGATAAACTATCTGTGAGCTACCTTTATGAAGCCATGAATAGGGCAAAAGAAGTTATTAGAAATAATTTTAATAGAAAAAAGAGAAATTATGTACTTGTGTGGAAAATTATAGATAATAGATTAAACAAACAATTGCATCAACCTATTCAAGCAGCAACATATTATCTAAACCCAGCATTCAGGTACTTAGCAAGCTTCAAAAGGGACAGTGAGGTTAATCGAGGCATCATTGATTGTATAAATAGATTAGTCCCTGATGAGAGCAGAGCAGATGCTATACATCGAGAGATGGAGATCTATGATAATGCTCTTCACTTAATGGGTTTGCCTGTAACAATTCGCAACTGCACTAATATGCGCCTAGGTAAATTATTTATCTTTGTATTTAAGTTTCTTAAATCTTATATTATTGTGGATTAAGTTTGTAATGCTTGTCTTTTTCTATAGATGTTTGGTAGAATAGGTTTGAAAGTGATTGTTCAAACCTTAGAGATTTTGTAGTAAGAGTTCTGAATCAAACCTATATTACAACAGGTTGTGAAAGGAATTGGAGTGTCTTTGAAGACATCCATACAAAAAAGCGCAACAGTTTGGAACATAAGCGGCTAAATGACTTAGTTTTCATTCGTTGTAACATACGGCTTCGCGAAAGATAATCTTGTATTAGTTAGTACTTAAAGATTCAATTTAATATATTGTTTGACTTTAATTGTTAATGTTATTTACTAATTAGTTACCTTTCTTTCTTATAGGCAATTGAAAAAGGTAAATAGAGAAGAAAGCCAATTTGATCCAATAAGTTTGGATAATTTTGATATATTAGAAGACTGGATTATAAAAGATAGCGAAGAAAATGCCCTCCAAATTGAAGAAGATATTGCATGGATTAATTTGAAAGGAGTGCAACAACATTATAAAGGATATGAAGATTTTGATTTTGAAATAGAAGGTGGTGAGGATCTTTAGCAAAGAGAAGATGAAGATTATTTAGTTGATGATCCTGATTACAATATGTAAATGTAAATGTATTTTATTTTTTGCTTTAAAATATATAATTTATTTCAATTGTTCAATGGTAAAACTTCGCCCATGTAAGGGATCACCCTTGCATTGCCGGTCCCAAGCTCGGATAAAGAAGGAGGGTTGTGTTAGGCTTCCGACAGCCAGCGTAAAGCTTCGTCGGATTTTTATAACATGGATTACAAAAATTATGAGCATTGCTTTAGGCGTCCCCGCCTAGCGACGTGTTGAAAAGCCCGAATGCAGTAATAAGTAAGCAAGGGCCACTATATTTTCGCTCCAATGTAGTGAATCAATTGCAGAGAGGGTTCCTACATCATGGACGGGTGTGGGTAAAGAAGTTAGTCCCGCTATATTGCCGCCCGAATGTAGTTAATAATTTTCAAAGAGGGTCTCCGCATTTTCAATATGGACGGATGCGGGGGTAAGGAAGCTAGTCCTAGATAATAAGATTCGTATTGGTTCTTGGAATATCAGAACATTATCCGGTAAACTAATGGAGGTGGTAGATACTATGATTCAGAGAAAGATTCATATTCTATGTTTACAAGATACAAAAATGGGTTGGAGAAAAAGCAAAGAAGATAGAGGATATAGGTTTTAAATTATGGTACTCAGGTAAAGAAAAGGCTCGAAACGGAGTTGGTATTATCATAAATAAAAATTTAAAGGATCGTGTAGTAGACATACAACGATATGGTGACCGAATCATGACGTTGAAATTAGTGTTAGGAGCAAAGGTTTCGAATATAGTTTGTGCTTACGCACCCCAAATAGGACTAGAAGATAGTATAAAGACAACTTTTTGGGAAGAGTTAGATAAGGTGATTCAAAAGATTCCACAAAGGGAGATGATTTGTTTAGGAAGAGACTTAAATGGACATGTCGTTAAAGAGGCATTAGGATATCAAGGGATTCATGGAAACATTGGTTTTGGGGATATAAATGAGGAAGGTAGGGAGATTTTAAATTTTGCTATGGTATTTGATCTCTTTATAGTCAATACAATCTTCAAAAAACGAGATGAACATTTAATTACTTATAAGAGTGGCTTATCACAAACACAAATTGATTACTTTATTTTTTTTAAAAAAAGATAGAGCGTGTTGTAAAGATTGCAAGGTAATTTCAGGAGAAAACTTAACCACCCAACATCGACTTTTAGTTATGGATTTACAAATTAAAAAATGGACAAAGAAAAAAAGAGTGCATCGAGCTATTCAGACTAAATGGTGGAACCTCAAAAGCGAGAAAGAAAATATATTTAAACAAAAAGTCTTTCAAGGAGATGTTTGGAATTATGTTGGCACACCCTGTGATATGTGGAACAATATAGCTATACATATTAGGAAAGTGGCGAAAGATGTGTTAGGTGTATCTAAGGGAGGTGTACCGGCACAAAAAGAAGCTTGGTGGTAGAGTGAAGTATTGCAAAATAAAATGAAGGCAAAGAGGGCATGTTACAAATTACATTATGCTAAGAAAACGAGTGAAACTTTAGAGGCTTATAAGAAAGCAAAGAAGGAAGCGAAAAAGGCCGTGAGTGAAGCAAAAGTTAAAATTTGGGAGGATTTATATAAAAAACTCAACTCAAAAGAGGGTGAAAGAGATATTTTTAGGATAGCTAGGGCTAAAGATAAGAAAACTAAAGATCTTAATTATGTTAGATGCATCAAGGACAAGGATGATGAAAAATTTCTAGTGTCAAATGATGATATAAGAAATAGATGGAAAAACTATTTTTATAAGCATTTTAATGAAAATAAAGATGTTAGTATTAACTTAGGAGAGTTAGCCAAATCAGAAAAGTATATAAACCACAATTTCTATCGACATATTCAAAAGAATGAAGTCAAAGAGGCTCTTAAACATATGAAGGGTGGTAAATCGGTAGGACCAGATAATATTCCTATAGAAGTTTGGAAAATACTAGGAGAAAAATGAATCACTTGGCTCATAAGACTATTTAATGAAATATGGAAAAACCAAAAGATTTCCGAGGAATGGAGAGGAAGTACACTTATACCCATATATAAGAACAAGAGAGACATTCAAAATTGTGCGAATTATCGAGGTATCAAGTTAATGAGCCATACTATGAAATTGTGGGAAAGAATTATCGAACGTAGGTTAAGACAAGTATCAAGTACAACAGAGAACTAATTTGGATTCATGTCAGGCAGATCTACTATTGAAGCGATTCACCTTTTGAGACGTCTTGTGGAACATTTTAGAGCAAAAAAGAAAGACCTTTACATGATATTTATTGATCTAGAAAAAGCTTATGATAGGGTACCGAGGGAGGTTCTTTAGAGAACTTTAGAAAAAAGAGGTATCCCATTGACATATATTAACCTTATAAGAGACATATATGATGGTGCAAAAACATGTGTGAGGACTCATGAAGGAACGACAAACTTCTTTGAAGTTAATATTGGGTTACATCAAGGATCAACATTAAGTCCATACATATTTATAATGGTGATGGATGAGTTAACAAAACATATTCAAGATGAAGTACCTTGGTGTATGTTATTTACAGATGACATTGTGTTAGTGGAGGAGTCTAAGAAAAAAGTTAATAGAAAATTGGAACTATGGAGAGAAACATTAGAAAGCAAGGGCCTCTGACTTAGTAGAACAAAGACAGAATATATGGAATGTAAGTTTGATCATTTGGTTGCCTCAAAGGACATAAAAATTAAAATTGGCACACATTGCATCCCCAAAAGGAAAGTTTTAAATACCTAGGGTCAATTTTTCAGAGTGATGGAAGAATTGATGGAGATGTTACGCATAGAATTAATGCTGGTTGGTTAAAATGGAGAGGAGCATCTGGTATTCTTTGTGATAAGAAGATACCATTTAAGTTAAAAGGTAAATATTATAGAGCAATAATTAGGCCTGCCATGTTTTATGGTTCTGAGTGTTGGGCAGTTAATCATCAACATGTACAAAAGATGTCTGTGACAGAAATGAAGATGTTGAGATGGATGAGTGCTCATACAAGAAAAGACCGTATACATAATGAGGTTATTAGAAACAAATTAGGAGTGACACCAATAGATGATAAAATGAGAGAATATCGTTTAAGATGGTTTCGACATATAGAAAGAAGATCAAAAGAAGAACCTGTAAGAAGGTATGAAAAACTAAATTTGGAAAGTATTAAAAGAGGTAGAGGACGATCACAAATGTGTTGGAAAGAAACAATAAAGAATGATCTAGCTTATTGTGAGTTAACTGCTAACATGGCACACGATAGGGATTTGTGGAAACAAAGAATCTATGTAGTCGACCCCGTCTAGTATGGGAAAAGCTTAGTTGTTGTTGTTCAATGGTGAATGATTAATATGTACTAAACTTTGCATTATATGAATTCTTTGCAATTATCAATTTTTTCCTATATTTTTCTGATTTTTTAGATTTTTTTAGATTTAGTTACTTCAACCAATATTATTTAAAGAAGATGAAGAAAATCATGAAGGAAGTAGGGCCAAAATTGGTGGTGATGTAGTTTTTGAAAAATGGATCATCAATAAGTCTAAGAGAGGGATAAGGAATAAGTTCCCATCTAACATAAGTGAGTCACAAATAGTTTCCAATCATGACACACCATTACCTCCACAGTGATGACACAAGACAATACGGATCTATCGATTACATTAAGAAAGGAAAAAAGAAAATGTGTATCCAATCAGTAATTTCCTTGATTATAGAGAAGTTTCAACAAATTATAAATTGTTTGCGGTGAATTCAGATGTAGTAGATATACCAAAAACATGAAAAAATGCAAACTCGTCAAAAAAATGGTAGCATTCTATAAAAAAATGGATGTATTTAAAAACAATACATGGGAGATTGTATCACTACCCAAAGGAAGAGAAGTGGTAGAATCCAAATGAGCAGCAAAAGGATATGAGATTGACTATAACGAAACATTTGCTCCTGTGTTTTCAAGGAGACCTAAACGAAAAAGTATAAATGAAAATACAATGGAGACTAAAATATCGTTATGAATCTGATAAAGTGTGTATACTAAAGAAAGCATCGTATGAGCTGAAATAATAACTATGATCATGGTTTGAGAAATTCAATAAAGGCATTATTGGACTCACATATACTAGAAACAAAAATGATCATACATTATTTTTTTAAATGGGAAATGAAATATCTATACTAATCGTATATGTGGATGATATTATTATAACAGGAGATGATGAATAAGAGATCAAGATCAGAAGGTTGAAGAATCGGTTACATAAATTTTTTTATTTGAAAGATTTAGGACCACTTCATTATTTCATAACAATTGAAATCCTAAGGAAAAAAGTACCTTTCTAACTCAACGAAAATATGTGATGGATTTGTTGAATGAAACATGTATTACATGATCAAAACCGTGTGATATTTTCATGGATATCAATCGAGAATTGATATAGGTAAGGAGATAAATGAAGCTAGAAGATATCAGTACCTTATTGGAAAATTGATATACTTAGTATTACAAGACCTTACATAACATATGCAGTTAGTATTCTTAGCAGATTTATGTATGCACCAAAACAATAATGTATGGATGCACTGTTTAAGGTTTTAAGATGCTTAAAAAACTTCAGGAAATGGTATTTTGTACTCCAAACATGGACATACTAACGTGAAATTATAAAAGGATGTTGATTAAGCATGATTTATAGATAACAAAAAATCTACAACGGGGTATGTTTATTAGTTCGGAGAATATAGTCTCATAGAAAAGCAAAAAACAGTTAGTGATTGCAAGATCAAGTGCAAAAGCCGATTACAAAGCTGCAATACAAGGGACGAGTGCAGGACTATGACCAATTTCGTTGATTACAGAATTATAAGAAAAGATTAACCTTCCAGTACCATTGTATGTAGACAAAAGAACAACAATACTGATAGCTACAAACTCAGTCCAACATGAGAGAACAAAGCACATAGAGGTGGACTGTCACTTTATCATAGGGAAGATTGCAAACAATATACTAAACGTGTAGCATGTGAGATCAGAAGATCAAATTGCAGACATTCTGACCAAGGCGGCAATACCTAAAGCTATATTGGATCGATTATGCAATAAGTTGGGAGTCATAAACATATCCATCCAACTTGAGGGGGAGTGTGAAAGAATGACGAGAATATCATGTTATGAGTTATATTACTGTAATAACTAAAGGTAATTTAATCTTTCAAGTTAAAATATTTTGTACTTAAATAGACTGTTAGTGATTAGATTTTTAAGAGAGAAAGAGAGAGAGACAGGATTAGGAGCAGCCGACACCCATAAAAGGGTCGCACCCAAACCTGTACCTCTTCCTTCATTATTTCAACAAAGATTTTGATTATTTTCGCATCCAAAATCAATCAACAAGGCATGCATAGAAGAGATACTCAAAGAGAAGGCTAGCATATCCAGAAACATGCATTCCGATGTTTGGGGACCGACTCCTATTGTATCTAAATGAGGAGTAGAATACTATGTGATTTTCATAAATGATTTTAGTAGATATATTTGGATATATTTTTAGAAACATAAATCTAAAGTCTTTAGAAACTTTTTGATATTTCAACCATGATTAAAAATAAATTTGACGCTACTCTTAAGATTTTGAGATCGGATTATGTTGATGAGTATATGTCAAAAGAATTTCAAAATTATTTGGCAACATATAAAATTTTGTACTAAACTCTTGGATGAAAACTTAGACATGTTATAAAAACTAATAGAACTCTTTTGATTGCTAGTAAAGTACTCTTAAGTACATATAGACGGAAGCTCTAACCACCATGTACATAATAAATAAGATGCCTTCTTCCTAACTTAGTAATATCTCTTCTTTTGAAAAACTTGTTTAGACTTGTCCCGAATTATGAAAAATTGAGAGTTTTTGGGTGTATATGTTTTATCTATACGGATAAAAAGGATAAGTTGTCACCTAAAGCTATAGGTGTATTTTTCTAGGTTAATAAGTTGACAAAAAGGGTTGTTGGTGTTTTGATCCGAAAGAAGATAAATTATATATGTCAAGAGATGTGAAATTTATAGAAAAAACTACTACTATGACTCTAATGATAAAGATAATTTTTTTTTAGTAACGTTATAAATCTAGAAGAAGATAGTGATAATTAAGATAGTGAAAATGAGGGAATCAAAGATTCTAAACAACAAGAATACACTCTAGAATCTCAAGGCCCTCACAAAGATTTGTGTCTTATAAAACCTTTAAACCTCAAAGAAGGAATCTTATTGTTGTCATTCAAGTTCAAGAACCACATTCTTATAATCAAGCTAAGGGTATATGGGAGTGGAAAAATGTTATGCAAGAAAAATTAAAGGTTTTAGATAAGGATCGTACTTGAAAAATTGTACCTAAACCTAAGGCTAAGAAACTTATTAGATGTAGGTGGATATAAAGGTAAAAACTTATAGTGATGATACCATAGAAAAATATAAAGCTAGACTAGTAGCCAAGAACATGGAATACACCATGAGGAAACTTTTGCTCATGTTACCAAAATGATTACTATAAAATTTTTAATAACCCTTAGTGCTATTACGAAGTGGAAAATCTTTCCATTAGAGGTTAAGAATACTTCTTTAATGGTAAGCTAAACGAAGAGTTATATTTGATTTCTCCTTGAGGACTTAATGTCCCCAAAAATCATATTCTTAGATTAAATAAGGCTTTGCTTAGTCTTAAGCAATCCCCGAAGGCTTGATTTGACATATTTGAAAGTTTCATACATACGCATAAGTTTATATCCTGTTATAAGTTTTGTTTCTGAAAAAATCGGATGCAAGTATAATAATTTTATTTTTGTATGTTGATGACAAGATCCTCAGTGGAAGTGATGAATGCGATATACTTAAAGTTAAAAGAGATCTTCATGAAGAATTTGAAATGAAAGATCTTGGGTTGCTTAATTATTTTTTGAGGATTAAAATTATACATAGTGATAGAGGATATTTTATGTATAAAAAAAGCCTTGTAAGTGATATTATCAACAGATCAAGATTAACTGATAAGAAGAAAGTAATTACACCAGAAATACTACAACTAAGCTTTTTCCCATACTAGATGGGGTTGGCTACATGGATTCTTTGTTTCCATATAATCCTATCATAATTTGTAGAATCCATGATAAATAAGTTCGACAAAGTTTTATGTTGGGTGTCAAAAGCCTAACGCAACCCTGAAATAAAACTTGACGAACAAAATTATCCAGCTAGAGATATCCTCCTGCAGTGTCCCCAAAAGGACCCCTCAACCAGCTTCAGTATCTTTTGCTTAGACATCCAACGAACGAACTGCTTCTCGATACCCAAAGTGAGGTGGTTTCAGATGTAGGAAAGGAGCATCACCATGGCTTCCCAGGCAAAGAAATGAGCTGCAAGGACCAAACACCAAGGACAACATGAGCAACAAAGGCGAGCATACCTTATTCCATACATATGCACACACACGAGAGAGAGAGAGAGAGGGCATAACGGCTTTTGAACAATTAGTGCTGATAACCAACTTAACCAGGTTATGGCATTAATATGATTCCACATAGCATCCAATCAATTACATTTTAAAAAGCACCTGAGAGAAATCAGGATAATTAACAAAGTAATAGACCATACAGGAGTGTTACTTCACAAGTAGTGAAGAAGAATCATTTATCTTTAACCAAGAATAGACATGACTGGTTCATAACTGGCCCAACAGTTCGAACCACAACTAAACCAGTCACAAAACCATCAGGAACCGAAACCAGAACCGGTTCAGTTACGATTCATGGGTTTTGAAAACCAACCCGGAACCGATACCAATGGTTCTAAACCGTCCTCTATAGTTTATATATGAAGTTCAACTTTAATCATCCCATCTTCATTGGTGGCTCAACAGTAAGACGCTCCTTATCATTGAACATGGAGGGGAGTTCAACTCTCACAGAGAGCTGCCCTTTTGCTTTACAAAAAAAAAATAGCGGTTCCGGGATGGTTCTGGAACCAAACGCAAGACAGTTCGGTTCCGATTCCCAGTTGACATGTTTAACCAAGAGGATAAAAAGAAAAACATGGCAGGAGCAATAATTTCCATGTGGCTAGTCAAATGATCATTATTACCTACATAACACGAAATCAAACATGCAAACGAACTAATTAAATTGTTTGACAAAAATGCTGGTAGAAAATCTTCAAATAAAACACGTATCACAAAAGGTGTACTGAATGAACAGTACCCACAAATTAAATGATCATCCGGATCAACACTAGCCTTCACATTCAGATAACTATTTCTCTCGCATTGTTGTGCATGTAAGCAGACAGCACAAACTAAGCACAACGGTGTAATAGATGCTCCACTTGTAAAGTGCCACGAAGAGGCTTGTACTATCTGGCACCATGGTGAAGAGTCACGGTTGATGCGTATAGGTACAAACCACAATTATATAAAGTGCAGACAGTGCAAACAACCTTCTTGTGGTGTCGTTGGTTTTCATAACTTTAGGCTTTGTCAGCTTCACCATAGAGATGAGAGAAACTCATACTAGGGTGAACTAGATCCACACGTTCAGATGCATGGAGGTTTCTCAAAGAAAACTAAAAAGTCAACAGCGCATGTTCTTGAAGGATGCCACGAGCGCAGGAACAGCACAAGCTTTTTGGAGAGAGCACACAAACGCATGCAATATCAGATGAATTCATGAATTCAGGAACTTGTTTACAGGTAAATCATCTTGGATGTTCTGCTGAACTTATACTGCATGCCACTTTGTTCAGAGAAAGATGAAGATAATGGTAACAAGGTGTCACTCTCATGTGTCGTCATCATACAAACTAAAACAAATTCGGCTCTTTGACATGCATTAAAATGGCTTTTGGCGTCATGTTTCTTTGAGTTTCTTCATCCCACAGATCGCTACAATTATCAGAACATCAACAGGAGAAAAGTAACGTTTGATACAACACTCGTGGAATCACCAGAACATCCTAACAGAATTATGGCTTGAAAGTGCAGCAACGGGCTGCAGAATCTCCCCTTTCCGCCAAAACTCTGCTGCTTCCAGAGAAGCAGTTTTGAAGGTGGCAAAGTATGATGGAAACGAGGCTCCTTCCATGTCATAACCATGGAATTCATCCAGCACCACACGGTTTTCATGCTCATGAAATTCTTTCACCTTGCACCCTCATTGCTGGCACACTCATAAGGACACCGATGTGTGCCCGTGCAAAAACTCGGAAGAACATGGCAAAACACCAACCGTGGAACCTATAGTAAGAGAGCTTCTTCAACTTCCTGTTGCATCAGCGTCCGTTTGAATGGATTAACACTATCCCAGTGTTTAACCAATACTACGGGATGGCCTAAGGTGCTGAAGGTGCACAATGTCAGGTGCTTTTGACCAGGTGTTGCAGCTGTTCTACTTTGAGATATTGCACTTCAGCCGCAACTTCGCATAGTCCTGTCCATCTTAGCAGCTCTGGTGCTGATAGTCCTTTTCTCAAGTCCAACACAAGCCATGGTGATTCTTCTATTCCAAACGTTAACAACCTCCAGGATGCACCGAAAAGTCCATAATATTTTCAGAAAAGGAAGAAAAAACATAACCTTAAACCAGGAGCACCTCATCTTCGGAGTACATTGGTTAGGCACTACCCTTACCAAAAGGTTAATAACTAATGAAACCACTGTTCAAGGATTGAATGAAAAAGATTTTATTGAGAGAACATAAGAACAATCAAGGGAGAGGGATCAACCTTCTAGTGGGTGCCATCATGTTCTTTCTCTTTTATTGATTCTAAATACCTAAACAAAATAACGACTTAAGTCTTTATATACAATGACTTTATAACTTAAAAGACCAAAATACCCCTAAAAGTACTGCCTTGGTTAGGATATCAGCAACTTGATTCTCTTATGTTACATAATGAACACTTAGTGTCTTGTTTGACACCTTTTCCCTGATAAAGTGGCAGTCCACTTCTATATGTTTTGTCCTTCATGTTGGGCAAGATTTGTAGCTATCTCTATTGATGTTTGATTGTATGTATCTTGTGGTGTTGGGAGATTTGCTTTGACTTGTAATTCAGTAATCAATAAAATTAACCGGTCCATCACTTGCCCTCGGCATCTGCCCTTTACTCCACTTCTGCACTTGATCTTGCAACTACATATTATTCTTTACTTTTCCAAAAAACTATATTTTCCTGAATAGTGCAACATATCTTGTTGTAGACTTTCTGTCGTCAATCAATCTTAACCAATCAGCATTTATGTACAATTCCAAATTATAGTATCCATGATTAGAGTATAAGATACCATTTTCAGGAGTGTTTTTAAAGTATCTCAAAATTTTTAATATTGCGTCCAATATTATCCGCATCGTACCATATCATTTGATACGATGCGATACGTATCATATCGTGGAGCTCTAAGATACAATACACCACTGTGTATCGCAACCCATGACGTATCGGGTTGTATCGTGCGATACAACCCGTATTGCCTGTATCATACATGACTTTATAAAAGGTTCCTGGTTGAGCATAAACGTTCTGCAGATTTCTGACATCTATTCAAAGTTCCTAAAGTGTTCTCCGGTGGCTCCCAAGGTGCTCTATGGCGTATGTGCAAGGCTCCCAACCCAGGTTGTATATTTATTATTTGTTGAGTTTTTCAGAATTTTTTTTTGTATTTGTTGTTTGTTTGTGTTATTTGTATTTTTATTTTTTAAATGACAATATATGAAGTTATGAAATACGTTGATATGATTTTTATTGTATCCGTGAAGTGGGAGATACTCTATTTGAGTGTTAAGTGAAGATTGATGATTTATGAAGTATTTTTATTTTCAGGTTTTTTATTAGATTCAAGTGTTAAATTGAGATGACATGAAGGGATGTTAACGACTCCTAATCTCGGTCCGATAATTCGGCATGGTAGTGAGGTATACCAGTTGAGGGAAACAGATTGAAGATAAAATATTTGTTTTGTGAGAAGGTGGCTAGTGGTGGAATTTCACAACTGAAACATCACCTAACATGCACCACGAAAGAAATTATTTTTTACACGAACAAAGTTAGAAAATTGTCAGAAGTCATTAAATGATAATGTCTATAGATGATTAGAGCATACTTGAGAGGAGACAACATAAGGATGATTTAGAGATGTTTGAAGAAGAGAATGATGTCATTAGATTGAGTGATAGTATTCCTTATGATGGTAGGACAAAGGTTGATAGTAGTAGTTCTCGACCACCAACTAGGAGAAAGATGGTTGAAGATCTTAAGTAAAAGTAGTAGAAGAGGAAGGAGTAGAGGAAGAACTTATTCTAGTATACAATCATTTTTCCCTCCTAGCACTCACATGATGCTCAACTTGGAATTCGTGCTGCTATGTTTCAGAGCAATTTCATGAATAGGCAGACTTTACAGTGGACACATGATTTTATTATGCATGCATTCTATTTAATGCAGCAAATAGTTTTCATTTTCAAGCAATGGTAGATGCAATTACTAACATTGATCCAGGGTATAAGATACCTTCTTATCAAAAGTTAAGAGGAAAACTATTAGATAATATTGTTATTGAACTTAAGGAGTATTGTTCTACTTTAAGAGTCATGGAAGGAGACGGGATGTATTGTTATGGCAAACGGATAAACAAATAGTTGAGGAAAAACTTTATTAAACTTTTTTTTATTATCCTAAAGGACTTATGTTTTTTATTCGACTCCTATTGGATCACCGAATGACTTATGTTTTTGATATCTCTAAACATGTTAGAAGAGAGCCATACTCCAAAGGCCCTAAGGCGAGAGTTTGATAAGGTGATATCTGTTGAAGTCATAGATTTCATACCTTTATTTTTTTGTATTTTTGCAACTTAGTCATTTGGATCCTATTGGATCAGATCCAATAGGAGTCGAATATAATTAGGAATACTAATTAGGGGCATTTTAGTCTTTTAAGTTAGAAATATGTATTAAGTATCCTAATTGTAATCATGTAAAATATAATCAAGAAAATAAAGAAAGAGTGTGGCGGCAACCATGGAGATGCTTGCCCTCTTCTTGATTCCAAGAAATTCTATTTTGTGTTGATTCGAGTTTCTAAAGGTTTGGGTCAAATCACAACATGGCATCAGAGCCTAATCAAGAAGATTAGTGTGTTTATGTTGATGGTTCAATGATTTAAAGGCAGTTAGGGCAACATGAATCTGGTGTAGCTTAGAAAAATCATGATCGGTCAGTCATACAGTTAAATAGATTTATTCCGAAAAAGAATTTTAGGAAAAGAGTGAATAAATATATCAATCCTAGAGAAAGGGGGCGTATTTGGTAAATTCCGATAAAGGAAAGATGGCGAAAGGTTGTGAAAATAGTGTTTCACATAAGGGAGATAGTTTTCAGATTACGAATATGAAATTAGATGACAAAAATTACCTCCAATGGGCTAGATCTATTAAACTAGCCGTGATAGCAAGGAGGCGATGGGACTACTTGATAGGCGATATTCCCATGCTCTAAACCACTATTCCTTCCTATCCCCGATGGCGTAGAGAGAGTGCTTTAGTCAATGTGTGGCTCGTACAATCAATGGTGTCGTCCATAAATTCATGTTTTTAGAATTAGCCAAGGATATTTGGTTGATTGTGAGGGATGGCTATACTCATAGGAAAAATATAGCAAAAAAATATAAGATTATTGAGAAGATTTGAAAGTGTAGACAAGGTGGAAGGAATGTATGTAATTATTATGCTGAACTTCGAGGTTTATGGGAAAGTATTGCAATTCTATTCTAAAACCAAATGCCAAAGTTGCATGAAAGAATGTAATAAGGAATTTGAAGAACGAAAAGTGTTTGATCTTTTATGAGACATTTACTCGGAATATGAGGCAGTTAAAAAAAATATTCTAAGTAGAGAAGAGCTTTTATCCTTAAGCACAATATACTCACTCTTGCAGGAAGAAGATAGGAGGCATTTAGAGAAAGAGGTCAAAATCAACCAAGAAACAATTGCTTTTGTTGGCAAAAATGTAACTAATTCTTCATCCACTAGTGGTAGAGGAGGATATAGGGGGCGTGACAGAGATAGATTTCAACTTACTCCAGATAAGAAGGATAAGTTGATTTGCTTTCATTGTGGCAAAACACGACACACGAAAGAGATATGCTGTAAATTAGTGAGTAGACCTACCTATTATCAAAACAGGCCAAATAAAGCCTATTTCAATAGTGACCAAACTGAAAAACAAAATTTAAAGAGTGTTGTAAATTCATTGGCTAATATGAAGAAAGAACTTAAAGAGCTCAAGGCTAGCAAGACTGGCTGATTCAAAAACCGCTTCAACCACTTCTTCAGTTGATTCTCAAGCTACTATGGCATATCCGTTCTCATTCACGGTTGGGAGTAATGTACTTACTCCTCATTCCATGATATGGCTTGTTGATTTTAGCGCCACATATCACGTGATTCATCGGTGAGAGTTCTTTGATGATTATCAGTTGATTTAAAAAAAGATTGACATTATGTTGGCCGATGGATCTTGTACTCCCATTGTTGGAAAAGAGAGTATAATTACCTCTTTTGGAATGTTAAAAAATGTTATGCATGTTCCAACTATTTCAGTAAATCTCTTATCAGTTTTTGCTATGACACAAGACCTAAATTGTCATGTAATTTTTAATTTCGCAGGTTGTTTCTTTCAGGAACTGAGGACAGAAAGATCTTTGGTCAGGTTAGCATGAGGAGAAGCCTTTATTTCTATGAGGAAGCCGACGAGACAACAATGCAATCCACTCTAGTTACAGAAAAGAGGAAAAAAGAATTGATTTTATGACATCAAAGACTAGACATCTACTCCTTTCTAAAATTAGGATATTATTGCCTGAATTTTTTGGTTGTAATGATTTGAGTTTGCATTGTGAAACCTACCAAAAGGCTAAACATCATCGTGTGTCATTTCTTTTGAATTAAACTAGAGATTGTAGACCATTTGAAATTGTTCATTATGATGTTTGGAGCCCGTATGGCTACAAATACTTTATTTCGGTATATTTTAGAAATTGCTAGAACATTGTTGATTGGTTACAATTTCTCAAAATTTTATTGGAGTGAAGCTATCCTAACAGTCGTATTTATCATAAACCGCATGCTTAGTAGAGTCCTCAACGAAAATATTCCTTTAAGGGTGTTTGAATGCACCTATTTTGTACATATACATAGTGCTCTAGAGATAAATTAGATGTTAGATCTGTTAAGTGCATTTTCTTGGGTTATTCCTCTAATCAAAAGAGATATAAGTGTTATGATCTTGAAAAAAAGAAATCATATATTATAATCGATGCAACATTCCATGAAGATATATAGTTTTATGGTGGTAAAAAAGATCATTTATCAAATTTACCTATATTAATTGTGTTACCTATTCTAGAGGTGAAAGAAAGAGATTCCTCCCGCATCAAAATGCTACGCTAGACTTAGGTAACTCCTTTAAATTGATAACACTTATATGCCAAGAACATTTGAAGAGGTAGACCAAAATTAGGATTGGAAGGCAACAATGAAAGAAGAAATTATAGCACTAGAAAATAACAAAATGTGAGAACTTAAAAGACCTGCCACTAGAGAGAAAAATGTGGGCTGCAAATGGGTGTATATAGTGAAGTATAAGGCCGATGGAAGTATAGAAGCTAAGGACTATAGTCAATTATATGATATTGATTATACAAAAACATTCGCACCAATTGCAAAAATGAATACCATTAGAATTAGTCTAAGTGTGATGGTCAATCAATGATGGAAATTATGGCAACTGGATATGAAGAATGTGTTTCTTCTAGAAGACCTTATGAAGGATATCTACATGAACTTAGCACCCGACTATGATCAAGGAAAGACACCAAACAAGGTATGCAAACTAAAAAATCTATTTATGACTTAAAACAATCACCAAAAGCATGGTTTGAAAAATTTAGTGATGGTATTCTTGGCTTGGGGTTCAGATGCTACATTAGTGATCATACCATCATATTACTGGTATACGTGGATGATATCATCATTGTGGGCGATGATGTGAAAGGAATTGTTACATTAAAGGGACAACTACATGCCTTATTTGATTTGAAAGACTTGGGCAGATTACATAGTTTTTTGGAGATAGAAATTATATGCAACAAGGGTTATTTATTCTTAAGTAGACTTATTGAAAGAGACAAAGATGGAGGATTGTCGTGTATGCACTATTCCTATCAAAATTAAAAAAGAAGATAATGAAAATTCAGTTGAACCTTATGAAGATATGAGTAGATAACAGAGATTAGTTAAAAAACTTATATATCTCACAATCATAAGACTAATATAAGATTTGCAGTAAGTTATGTAAGTACATGGATGCATTCACCATCAAAACATCATATGAATATTGTCTTTCATATCATCATATATCTTAAATCATCCATCACTCATAATCTATAATATCCTTCACATTCATCACCCGATATTGAAATTTATTCTGATGCCGATTGGGTTGATTCTACATTTGATAGGAGATCTACTTCAGGCTATATTGTATGTTTGGGAAGAAATGTGATATCATGGAAGAGTAAGAAGAATCTGTGATGGTTAGATCAAGTGCAGAGACCGAGTATCATACAATTGCCCTTGGCATGTGTGACAATTTATGGACATCATCATTATTGGAGGAAATCGGTTGGGAGGATCATTTCAATCAAGTTCTTCACAGATAGCGAGGTTGTACTTCAAATAGCTTCTAATCATGTTTTTCATGAGAGGACAAAACATATTGAAGTTGATTGTCATTTTATTAGAGAGAAGCTATCTCAAGGAATTTTCGACCTCACTCACGTTCGCTCTAAAGATCAATTAGCAAACATACTCACAAAGTCAATTGTTGCAAATGGACTAAAAAAGGCTCTCGACAAGTTGGGAGTTTTAAGCACAAGACCCAACTTGAGGGGGCATGTTGAAGCCATAGATTTCATACCTTTATTGTTTGTATTTCTGCAACTTAGTCATTCAGATTCTATTGGATCAGATCCAATAAGAGTTGATATAATTAGGAATACTAATTAGGGGCATTTTGGTTTTGAAATCTGAATTCAGTATCCTAATTGTAATCGTGTAAAATAGAATCAAGAAAATAAAGAGAGAATGCGGCGACAAACATGGAGATGATGACCCTCTTCTTGATTCTAAGAAATTCTATTTTGTATTGATTTGAATTTCTAAAGGTGTAAGTCGAATCACAACAATATCAGAGGTTGGGCTAGAGAATGTAGTGTAATTAATTAAAGATAATGCAACTAACTATAAAACAGTTGAGGAGTTAGCATATATTTATGAGACTTTGTGTTGGATACCATGTGCAATCCATTGTTTAGATCACATCCTTAAGGATATTGTTGAGATGGATGAGATAAAGACAACAATTGAGTGTTACCAAGATATTACCAAATTTATTTGTATGATGAGGAGTAGAGCTCCCTCGTATAGCTGCAACTCGGTTTGCAACTAATTTCTTATCTAGCATTGTGAAACAAAAACAAGCTTTAAAAAGAATGTTCTCCTCATATGTGCGGGAGCAATTTGTAGAGTTGTCTCAAAATAGAAGAAAAAAAAGATGAATGAGATTTCAGAGACAATCTTTAGGAGTACATTTTGGAACTCCTGTGTTAGACTATTGAGGATTACATATCCTTTAGTGAAAGTTTTGATATTAACTGACAGTGAGGAGAAACCATTTATGGACTATCTTTATACCATGGATACAAAAGAAGCTATTAGAAGCAATTTCAATAGAAGAAAGAGGGATTATGTTCTTGTGTGGAACATTATAAATAACAGATGGAACAATCAATTGCATCAACCTATTCATGCAACAACTTATTACTTAAACCCAACTGGTATTCTGTAAGCTTTAAAAGAGATTGTGAGATAAACCGAAGTATCATTGATTGTATAGACAGATTAGTCCCTAATGAGAGTAGAGCAAATGCTATACATCGAGAGATGGATATCTACGATAATGCTCTTCACTTGATGGGTTTGTATATAGCCATTCACAATCGTACTAATATGTGTCCTAGTAAACTATTTATCTTAATATTTAAGTTTCTTAAATCTTATATTTATTGTGGATTAAGTCTTTGATGTTTGTCTTTTTCTATCAGATGTTTGTGGAATAGGTTTGAAAGTGAATCTCCATATGAGCCAAATCTATAGTGCAATGGGTTGTGAAAGGAATTAGAGTGTCTTTCAACACATTCACGCAAAAAAGTGCAACAGGTTGGAACATAAGTGACTCAATGACTTAGTTTTCATTCGTTGTAACATGCAGTTCCGACAGAGGTAATCTTATATGTTACTACTTAAATATTATATTTAATATTTAATTTTACTTAAATTGTTAATATTATTTACTAATTACTAATATTTTTTTCTTGCAAGCAATTAAAAATGTTAGAAAAAAACAAATTGATCCACTAAGTTTGGATAACTTTGATATATTAAAGGAGTGGATTATGAAAGATAATAAAGCAAATGTACTCCTAACCGAAGAAGACATTGCATGGATTAATTTGGAAGGAGCACAATATATCATCAAGGAGACGATGATTTTGATTTTAAAGCAGAAGGTGGTAAGGATCTTCAATAATAAAAAGATGAATATTATTTAGTTGATCATCCTAATTATAATGTGTAAATGTATTTCTTTCAATTATGAAAGTTGTATTTTTTTCTAAGAATTATGCTTCAAAATATGTAATTACTTTTTCAATTATTGAATGATGAATGATGAATATGTACTAATTGTATTATACGAATTCTTTATATTTTTCTGATTTTTTAAGATTTTTATCATTTTTAATATTAAATTACGATACAGAGCAATACGATATGATATGTATTGTATCATGGACCAAAATGATACATGATACGATACACATCGAGCAACATTGATTGCATCCATATGTTATTGTTTTAGAGCATGCATGAATCTACTAATGATCCCAACAACATATGTTATATCAAATCATGTGATTGTCAAGTAAATCAATTCTTCCATGAGTCCTTTTGTATCTTCTAGCATCACTTATCTCCTTATAATTATTCATTCCCAATATGTGATTAATATATATGGGAATTGAATGGTTTTGATCCTGTAACACCTTTCTCTTTTAATAAGTCCATTATATATTTTTGCCGAGTAAGGAAGATACCCCTTTTTGATCTTAACACTTCAATCCCTAGTAAATAATGAAGCAATCCCAAATCTTTCAAATAAAAAAGTTAATGCAATTGATTCTTTAAATTTTGAATTTCTTCTCCATAGTCTCCTGTTACAACAATATCATTCACATAAACTATTAGTAGGGATATTTTATTCCCTCTTTTTATGAACAATGTATGATCATTTTTATTTTTGGAATACCTGAGTCCTATGTCACATGGGTGCGGGTGCGGGATACAGTAAATTTCAAAAAATTTTGGGTGCGACAACACGGTTAGGGTATATAATATTATATATTATATATATTATTCAAGCTACAACAAATGAGATATCAATTAACATAAGTATATGACAATAGCAAGTACACAACTTTATATTAAAGCAAAACACATAAATGGTAAACAACTACTAATTTCATCATAATACACAAATCAATCTTCACTATCTGGACTCATTTATCCAAAAAGACCCAAACTTCAAAATCGATACAAGATTTTGAAGCGTGGAATATCCACACAAAAGGTAGTGAAGAAGGTCTGTGTTAAGATATTTTTCTATGTTCATTGGCGGAGTTTCATGGGAGATGATCGAAGACAAGCTGAAGGAGCATTTGGAAATTGTGGTGAGGTAACTCAGGTGGTTATCATGGGAGATAAGGTCGACTAAGAGTCTTCGGTTTCATCGTCTTCATGGATTACTCCCTCTTTGATCAGGTTTTGCAGGATAAATACACTATAGACGGCAGAACCGTGAGTTATAAAAAAAAATGCATTTTTTTTTACCATGGCGCACCGACACAGTGTTGATGTCGGTGTCGGTGTTGCACCCATGTCGAGGTCGACACTTCACCTCTTAGAAGTGTCTGTGTGACTTAGCTTGAGTCCAATGATTCCTTCACTGAAATGTTCATGTTGATAATCGTCAGAGGAAGCGCAACAAATGAACGAATCATGAGAAAAATGAGAAAGAATGTGAAAGAAAAAAGTTGGAGATCGGAGAAGAGGACATGCCCTCTAATGGAGGTTGCCCCCCTCTTTCTCTCTCTTAATATGATTCCTTAAAACTAATACAGACCGTCCAATCCTTATATAGTAGACTGTTAAACATAAAATAACCAAACTACTCTTAGTTATAAAGATTATTATAATAATACATAAAATATACAGAATTACTAAAAACACTAAATAAGTATATTCTTAACACTTCCCTCAAGTTGTGAGTGAAATACTTGAACTCCAAACTTGCAAAAACAAACTAGATGGAATTGGACGACCTCTCTCACTTTCTTCTTCAGCCAGGGTTGCACACTACTTTTTTTCAGCCTTCTTGCCCGTCCACTTTTCAACAACCTTTATGACTGCAATACTTTTTCAGTGGCCTTCATGGTTGCAAAAACTCTTTCACTCAGACTATATGATTATTTATCTTTCAGCAACCCACTGAATGCAACTTCCAACAACCCTCCTCTGTAAGATCTTTCACCAACCCACATGGTTGTTCATCTTTCGGCAACCCTCCTGGCTACAACTTACAACAATCTCACTAGCTGCAAAATCTTTTACTAGCCTATTAGGTTGTTCATCTTTCTTCAACCCTCTTGGCTGCAACCTTCCTCATTGACTCTTATTGCATTACATATGGTTATCCAGTGTATTCTTCAACTAGCATCAACTTTAACTTTAGCAAAGACGGTAAGGCCCCTTTTACGCCAAATCTCCTGATCTCACGATGTTGATCAGATTCAGAATATGAACTTGAATCAGAATGCTGCTGCCATTTTTTCTTATGCCTCTTTCTTTCACTTCTCCACACTTAGAGTAAAATACAGGAGCTTCATCAACGTTTGGCCTACAGGCTTCTTCGTCTCCATCTTTTGCTATACTTTGTTTAATCTCATCCATAGTTTGAGTTGTTTCCAAATAATGCATACTCAACCCAAGATGTACTTTAATCATCACATATGCTTCAATCTCAAACACTTCCCTCAATACAGATGTCTTCTTGCCAGCACATTGGTTGCTAAACTTTCGATTCACATATTGATTTAGTTTTACAAATCTCCTTTTCTCTGCAACCACTTTCTTTATGGTGGATGATGGGCAGCAATTAACAACTCTCTTCCTAATATCATTAGAATCATCCTACCTTTTTGGTTCTCTCTTTTCTGATTATCTTTTTCATAAAATTAGAAAAGTTATCTTTCATAACTAATTTTTTGATTTGCTTTCCCACAAAATTAGGAAAATTACCTTTCCTTTCTTTTTTCAGCTAAAAAGAATGAAATATTCTTTCCAAAAAGATCCCATGAAATCAGGAAAAAATGAGCTTGACACTAAATGCACCAACAATTGTCTGTTTCGTCATGGAAAGTGCAGAACTTTCCAATGGCTACCAATTCATCATCTAATGTACTCGCGGCTTCTTTGGTTTTTTATGTGTTCACGGTTTCTTTGGCATCACTTGTACCCACAACTTCTTTCACATTTGATCTACTAACTGCTTCTTTGGTTTTTTATGTGTTCACGGTTTCTTTGGCATCACTTGTACCCACAACTTCTTTCACATTTGATCTACTAACTGCTTCTTTGTTATTTAATCTGCTCACGACTTCTTTGGCATATATTGTACGCCAAGTTTCCTTCGCGTTCAATTTACAAGCATTTCCCATATCGACAATCTTATACCTCAAGTTGATGCCTTCCATACCTCTTGCTTTCTCTGTTTCTATTGGCTTTTTCAACTTCTTAAACATTTCCTCAGTGGCATCAGGCTCTAGTCCTCTCTTGATATACTCGCTAAAATGTGACTAATGTTTTTCAGGTTCATCCTCCATCAACGTCCTCATATATGAAGCCACATGGCCACCAAAGATATATTTACGATGGATATCAGCTTCAAGACGCTTCTCCTCTTTGCTGAACCCAGCAAACCTCTTGTCATTGTGAGGAATGTCTCGTCCACCATCCAATATACCCTTTAGAGCTCCAAAAACATGGTTCCCAATTGTGGTCCTTACGAGACCCACATCCAAAAGTGCACGAAATGGCCTACTACTCTCACTTAGGATCAACAGAATAGTAGGTCAAGTAAATAGCAGTCCTTCTTCTACAACTTGATAAACCATAGCAATTCAATTCTCCTTCTTTATTCAATCTGTCCGCTCTAATATCATGTTAAAAATCATGGGGGGAAGCACAGCGAATGAACGAATAATGAGAAAAATGATAAAAAATTTGAAGAGAAAAAGTTAGAGATCGGAGGAGGGGGCAGGCCCTCCAATGGAGCCCCCCCCCTTTTTCTCTCTTAATATGATTCCTTAAACCTAATACAAACCGTCTAGTCCTTATATAGTGGATTATTAAACATAAAATGACCAAATTGTCCTTAGTTATAAGGATTATTATAATAATACCTAAAATCTACATAATTACTAAAAACACTAAATAAGCACATTCTTAACAGTTCAAACCATACCTTGGCGATTGCTTCAGTTCATATAAAGCTTTCTTGAGTCTCCACACGTTGTCTGATCCATATTATTGCTTCAAACTCCATGAAATTTTCATATAGATTTTCTTGAAGATAGGCATTCTTTACATCAAGTTGTTACAATTTCCACCTTTTGTTGGATGTCAAGCATATAAGAACACATATGGATGTCATCTTTGTTACTTGGATAAATGTTTCATTATAATCTATCTCATAGGATTGGCTATATCCTTTTACGAGTTAGCTTTGTATCTATCAATTTTCCCGATGCTTTGTATTTTACAGTGTATACCCATTTGCACCCCACAACTTCTCTTTCTTTTGGCAATGATACAATTTCCCAGGTATTGTTTTTCTTTAGTATATCAATCTCCTCTTTCATAGCAAGCTGTCATTCTTTTGATAAGATTGCATCCTCCTAGTTTTTCAAAATTATTACAGCATTAACATTTGCCACAAATACTATGTAGCTTGTTGACATTTCTTCGTAGTGAATAAAGTTGCTAATCGGATATGCACACTTCCTTTTTCCTTTCCTTATTGCAATAGATAGTTCTAGATCATTTGATAGAGTTGTTGGTGTAGGATTTGTAGAATTTGGAGCTACATTGTTAGTGTCTTCTTGTGACTCTACTATCTGTCAAAAATTTCTTTCTTGCTCTTCTTGTATATAATTGCTTTGGAGACTGTTTTTCATACTTTTCTCTGTTATCATCCTTTATCTTTTGATCTTTAATATCATCTTCCTAAATTTCTTCTTATAATAATGGGAGAATCAGCTTCCCTTGTTTTATAACTTGCTCTAACTCCCCCTCATTGCTATAGTAATGTGCATTCTCATGAAATATAACTATCTTTAGAAACAAAGTCCTAGTGTAGGGATCATAGCATTGATACCCCTTTTGGAATGGTGAATATCCAATAAAGATACATTTTACTATCCATAGAACTAGTTTATCCCTACCATTAAGGTGTACGTGCACATAACATATACATCCAAAAATTCTAGGGATGATGTGAAAAAATCTATCCTTTGGAAATAGTAACTTCATAGGTACTTTTCCTCCAAGAATAGATGATGAAACACGATTTATAAGGTAAACTGAAGTAAGAACTGCCTCACCCCAAAGATCTTTTAGTGTTTTGCTTCCAATCATCAATGTTTTGGTTGTCTCCATTATATGATGATTTGCGTTATGCTACTCCATTCTGTTAGGAAGAGTATACACGGGATGTTTGGTAAAGTATTTCCTGTGATGCAAGTTAGTTCTTCAAGATTCTTGAAGTGAATTCACTACCATTATCTTATCTGATTGCCTTGACTTGTGCATGAAATTGCTTCTCAATAAAGGAAATATTACAGCAACTTCATCCTTTGATTTCATTAGGTAAACAACTGTGAATTAAGAATAATCATCAATAAACGAAATAAAGTATTTGTGTCTAATAACCGTAGTAATTAAGCTAGGGCCCCATATATCTAAATGAATTAAATCAAAAGGACTTTGAGTTCTCCATTACACCTCTAGGAAAACTTACTCGAACATGTTTGCGTAACTGACACATCTCATACTTTAAGCATACTTCTTTGTTGAGTTTTGCTAATTTTGATACAATTATCTTTAACTTTAATAGTGGTAGATGCCCTAATCTTTGATGACAAATGATTGCCTCTTGATTGTGTTGTGTTGCTGAGATATTCGCCAAAATTTTGCTTGCGGTTCTTTCATATAGGTATAGGCCTCCACTTCTCTTACCAAATCCATGGATCTTTTTCGTCTCCCTTACTTAAAATGTGCAATAAGATGAGGAGAAATATACATCACAATTCGGTCTTTTTATTAGGGCACTAACAGATAGAATATTCACTGAAATGTGAAGTACATATATTATTGGATCAAGAAGTCCTAACAAAGTCCATATTTTTCCTTTTCCAGTTACTCATATAAATGAATTATCTACCATTTTAACCAAATCATACAATTCCTGATAATCATATAAGCCTACTTCGGATCTCACCATATATTTTATTGCACCTGAATCAGTAACCCAATATCTATCCGAAGAGATACTAGAGAAATTAGCACTTGGTTCAGCTCGGTTACCTTGTGTTGTTGCCATCGTGGCATGATATTTCCCTGAGGATGATGATGATGATGCTACGGATGACTCAGTGAGTCGGCCCTTTATGCCCTCGAGACATTTCAATATCATATTGATGGTATCGTTCATTCGTTTGTATTGTCTGACCCTGTTTCTTGAGTTCCTACAATAAAAACTTTATTTTTCTATTTTTCATATCATTAGGCTTACAAACAAGTTCCCAACATCTCTGGTATCCCACAATGTGTACATTTCAGCATCTCTATCTCTTCTGTAGGAATATCACCACGTCCTTAGCTTGTAGTTACTCCTTTGCCTCTCCTAGCTCGATTATAATTTTTTCTAATAAATGTTGTCTCAATATTCTGAACATCATTTCTCTCTAGGTTTATTTTATCATCCTCTCTAATCAATAGTGTATATATTGTTTCAAGAGTAAGAATTTCTTCACTTGCAAGAATATTAGCCTTTATATTTTCATAACAACAACTAAGTCTTTTCCCATACTAGACGGGGTTGGCTACATGGATTCTTTGTTTCCAAAGAGCCCTATCATGTACCATGGTAGTAGTTAACTCACAATAAGCTAGATCATTCTTTATTGTTTCTTTGCAACACTTCTGTACTCGTCCTCTACCTCTTTAATACTTTCAAAATCTAGTTTTTCATAGCTTCTTCTTTTGATCTTCTTTTTATATGTCCAAGCCATCTTAAACGATATTCTCTCATTTATTCTCTATTGGTGTCACTCCTAATTTGCAGTGTTGTCTGACGCGTATCGTATCGTGTATCGCTAGGCTCCACGTTACGAGTGTATTGTATCGTAGCGTACTTTAATATTAAAAAAATATTTTAAAAATTAGGAAAAATTAGTAAAAATCTGAAAAAAAAAATCAAGAAAAATTAAGAAAAATCTGGTAATTGCTTTGAATTAATATAATGCAAAGTTTAGTACATATTGAGCATTCAACATTGAACAATTGCATCCAAATTTACATATTTTGAAGCAAAAAATGAAATACATTTACATTTTACAAATTGTAATCACGATCATCAACTAAATAATCTTCATCTTCTCCTTGCTGAAGATCCTCATCATCATCATCATCACCTTATGCTTGAAAATCAAATTCTTCATCTCCTTGATACTGTTGTTGCGCTCCTTCCAAATTAATCCATGCAATGTCTTCTTCAATTAGGAGGGCATTTTCTTCATTATCTTCTATAATCCAGTCTTCTAATATATCAAAATTATCCAAACTTATTGGATTAAATTAGTTTTCTTGTCTATTTACTTTTTTCAATTGCTAACAAGAAAGAAAGATAAGCAATTAGTAAATAATATTAATAATTGAAGTCAAACAATATATTGAATTGAACTTTTAAGTACTAACTATAACTAATACAACATTATCTTTCGCGAAGCCGCATGTTACAATGAATAAAAACTAAGTCATTCAGTTGCTTATGTTCCAACCTGTTGCGCTTTTTTGTATGGATGTGTTCAAAGACACTCCAATTCCTTTCACAATCAGTTGCATTAAAGGTTTGACTCAAAACTTTGACTCCAAAATCCCTAAGGTTTGGGCAATCACTTTCAAACCTATTCTACTAAATATCTGTAAAAAAAGGCAAACATTAGAGACATAATCCACAATAATATAAGATGTATTGATTTAAAAAACTTAAATACGAAGATAAACAATTTACTTGGACGCATAGTAGTGCGGTTGCGAATTGCTACAAGCAAACCCATTAAGTGAAGAGCATTATCATATATCTCTATCTCTCGATGTATAGCGTCTGTTGTACTCTCATTAGGGATTAATCTGTCTATACAATCAATGATGCTTCGATTAACCTCACCGTCCCTTTTGAAGCTTGTTGAGTACATGAATGATGAGTTTAGATAATATGTTGCTGCATGAATAGGCTGATGCAATTGTTTATTCCATCTATTATCAATGATTTTCCACACGGGCACATAATCTCTCTTTATTCCATTAAAATTATTTCTAATTGCTTCTTTTGTCCTATCCATGGCTTCATAAAGGTAGCCCATAGATAGTTTCTTCTCGCTATCAGCCAATCTCAAAACCTTTACTAATGGACATGTAATCCTCAACAGTCTAACACATGCATTCCAAAATGTACTCCTAAAGACTGTCTCGGAAATCTCATTCAGTTTTGATTTCTTCTATTATGAAGCAACTCTGCAAATTGTTGCCACTCATATGAGGAAAGCATTTTCTTCAATGCTTGCTTCTGTCTCACAATGCTATGTCCAAATAAGAAGTTAGTTACAAACCGAGTTACAGTTGTTCGAAGAAGCTCTACACCTTTTGTATATCTCCTCATCATACACAAAACAAATGCATGGTTGTACATGAATTTGGTGATATCTTGGCAACACTCAGTTGTTGCCTTTATCTCATCCATCTCACTAATATCCTCAAGGATGAGATCTAAACAATGAGCTTCGCATGGTGTCCAATAGAAAGTCCCATAAGTATCAGCTAACTCCTTCCCAGTTGCTTTGTAGTTAACTGCATTATCTGTAATCAATTGGACTACATTCTCTAGCCCAACCTCGCATATCACCTTATCAAATTCTTGTCGTAGAATCTCTACAGTGTACATTTCCTCTAACATGTCTAGAGATCTCAAAAACATAAGTCCTTTAGGACAGTAGACAAGAAAGTTTAGCAAGGTCCTTCTTTGCCTATCTGTCCATCCATCTGCTATGATAATGCATCTTATCTCATTCCATGACTGTCTTAAAGTCGAACAATATTCTTGCACTTCAATGACGGTCTTATTTAATATCTTTCCTCTCAACTTTTGATACGAGGGCATCTTGTATCTTGGACCAATGTTAGCAATTGCATCTGCCATTGCTTGAAAATGAAAACTATTTGCTGCATTAAATGAAATGCATGCATCATAAAACCATCTCCCCACTATAGGGTCTGCCTGATCATGCAGTTGTTCTGAAGCCATAGTAGCACAAATTCAAAGTTGAGTAGTAGGTGTAGTGGTATGAAGAAACAATGAATGTATGCTAGAAGCAGCTCTTTCTCTACTCATTCCTGAACTTCCTCTTCTACCACTTCCAAAGTCTTCAGCAACCATCTTTCTCCTACTAGGTGGTCGTAAATTGCTACTACCAATCTCTGTTCTAGCATCTGCAGGCAAACTATCAATGAATCCAATAGCATCATCATGTTTTTGAAACATCTCCAAATCATCTTTTTGTTGTCTCCTCTCTTGTATACTCTCAATCATCTGAAGACATTGTCATTTAATGTCTTTTGGCAAACTTCTAACTCTGCCTGTGCAAGGAGAACTTCTTTCCTAGTTCCTGCTAGGTGGTGTTTCAACCGTGAAATTCTACCACTAACCATCCTCTCACAAAATAAACATCTTATCTTCAATTTGGAACCCTCAATTGGTGAACCCCATTGTCATGTCGGATCATCAAACCGAGAATGAGAGTCTCTAACACCCCTTCCTGCCATCTCAATTGAGCACTTTAATTCAATAAAAAAACTAAAAATAAAAGCACTTCGTAAATCCCCAATCTTTAAATAACACTCAAATAGAGTGTCTCCCACTTCATGAATGCAATAAAAATCATATCCACACACTTAATAACTTCATATTTTGTCATTCAAAAAAAGAAATATATAAATAACATAAAAAAACAATAAATACAATGGAAAAAATGAAGAAAAATACTAAAAATATACCAAAATCTAAGTTAGGAGGCTTGCACGAACACCATAAAACACATTTTTGGTGCCTTGAAAACTAAGGATGGGAAGAACCATGCTAGGGAAGCTTGAGGAGGTCTGAAGAAATCAAGGAAACCCATAAAAATGCGGGTTTCTGTTCAACCTAAGGGTCCTTGGGCGTATCGTGCGATACGGAGCGATAAATGATGAATTGCGATACAGATGCGTGTATCGTATCGTGGTACGTATCGCACCGTATAGTACGATATGATGTGATACAGATAACACTGCTAATTTATTTCTAATAACCTCATTATGTATACGGTCTTTTCTTGTATGACCACTCATCTATCTCAACATCTTCATTTCTATCACAAACATCTTTTGTACATATTGATGATTAATTGCACATCACTCAGAACTATAAAACATGACAAGTCTAATTGTTGATCTATAATATTTACCTTTTAACTTTAATGATATCTTTTTATCACAAAAAATATCTTATGCTCCTCTCCATTTTAACCAACTAGCATTAATTCTATGCATTACATCTCCATCAATTCTTCATCACTTTGAAAAATTGACCCTAGGTATTTAAAACTTTCCTTTTGGGGGATGCAATGTGTGTCATTTGTAAGGGATCACCCTTGCATAATCGGTCCCAAGCCCAGATAAAAGAGGAGGGTTGTGTTAGGCTTCCGACAGCCAGATTTTATATCATGAATTAGCCTTTATATTTTCATAATCCGAAGAAATACCACATAACATACCAAATACTTTTCTTTTTTCATATTCATTTCTTCGTTCCTTAGCACACTCTTTACACTACACAGTTAAATATCTCAGTTCGTCCCATAATTCTCTCAACTCTATGTACTATTCCCTGACTGTCCTTGTTTGCATTTATTATTTTGTCTAGGTGTTCATACTCCTTTTGGCACATTTTTCCTAAATCTCGTTAGCAGTTTTAAAGTATAGGAAGGAACGCCCCATATTAGGCATCATAGAGTTGATCAACCACGTTGCAACAAATGCATCTATCTTTTTTCCATTTTGAATATTTTGAGCTCCCTACTTCTGGCCTCACGTATTGTCGAGTTACGAATTTTGTCTTTCCCTTTACCCTAACACCAAGTTGTATGGATTTGGATCATTCCCGATAATTTTTTCCATCAAGCTTAATATTAGTAACGAGGAAAGTATCGCTCCTATCCATTTGGGTGTTTCAGTCTGCCACAATCCCTTCCCTAAGTCATTTATTCGTGACTAGGGTTATAAGACAAACCTGAAATTTCTAATCCCTTCCTTAAGTCATTTATTAGTGACTAGGGTTATAAGACAAACCTGAAATTTCTAATGCTTGAAAGAAACACAAGATTGTAATCTGATTTGGGGTTGCAACTAAAGGCAACTACTTGTGAGTTGTGGTGATGGCATCGGCGATGGGGAGATGATGCGGCAGCAGCTTATGGTCGTTTACACGCCTATTTAGGCTTTGATACAATGTTAAGGATTGAATGAAAAAGATTTTATTGAGAGAACATAAGAACAATAAGGGAGAAGGATCGACCCTCTAGTGGGAGCGACCTGTTCTCTCTCTTTTCTTGAATCTAAAACCCTAAATGAAATAACAGCAACTTAAGTCTTTATATACAATGGCTTTATAACTTACAATACCAAAATACCCCTAATAAGTAATTCTATCTTATATGATGAATTTATTGTGTTAATATCCTACTTTTTCAACAACCACGTCAATGGCCAATAATCCATATTGGCACATTTCAAGAGGATCCCATGAATATGTCTTGGAACAACTTAAAGCTCTTATCCCCATCTTTTCCTACTCTAACTGAGCAATGGAACGAAACTTTCTATTTGGCTAGCTATAAGTGAACGTCTGACACGGATATGCGGACCATCTGAAATTCTTAACTGGTGCAGACTACGTCGATGCTTTAGGCAAGCTCCAAAAACTCCAGAAGATGCTCCAAGTTGACATCTTTGATTGATTCAAATTTCTATGGGTGCTTTCTCCCTTACACCCAGCCTAGGCTTTGGAGCAATCAATCTAAGCCTTTGGGTTTTACACCATCAGGATGCAATCATACTGCACCACCCGAATGAAGCTCTTCTTCATGCTATAAATCAAAAGAAGTGCCAGGTAGCACATAAGACACATAGACACTCGGGTACACATATTTAAAGGACGAATCCACTTAACTAATATCTACTAGATACACAATTTCACCAAATTTATAATATTAATACAACCTTCCAGATGAATAAGGGCTTATTTATAAGCATTATTTTACAAGCCGTATGGGACTCGTTATAATGACAAACATTCTCGATATATATATATATATATATATATATATATATAAAATCCATCTGAATAATAAATAAGGAGGTAGATATCTTTTCCAATCAATCATATTTAGCAAGATAGGGGATTGACCCCAAAAAAGAGAAGAACCCAAAAGATAATTCTTTATTACAAAGGTAACATGGATGTAACAACTTAACAACTGCCATCACCTAGGATAGGGACATGAAAATGTAATAACTGAAAACTGTATAATCAATTAGGTGTTAAACTGACAAGAGTAATGACAACATAAACAATGATCAAGAAATAACATCAAGCAAGCAAGGACACCCTAGTATCTCTATTATCCATAAAATCACTTACCTGATGAGCAACCTGGACCAGTCGCCTGCTGTGCCTAGATGACTCTGTCACCAGCCCAGAGTTAGACGAGTTTTGTAATGCACGACGTCTTCTAGGTGATCTCTTCTTTGAACATGGTTGTTTCTCCTCAATAACGTTTTCTTTCTTGTCACACATCAACTCTCTCTTGCGTTTCCTTTGAAACGTGTATTTCAAAAGTTTATCATCAATAGATCTAATAGGAGCAGTAGAAGACTCGCAATGTTTTTGATTTATATCAGACACCTGAAATAATGTCTCTGATGCTATGATGTCCTCTTGCATAGAAGTATATCCCAGACCATTTGGAACTTCAGGTTCTTGCTTGGAAGCATTAAGAACTTCTTGCCCTTGTGTGTTGTTATGGATGTCCCCTTTTGCCGCCAAACCATACTCTTGCCTATTTTCATCGAGTTCACTTTCTTTTCTGTCATCTACATTGGAAGCAGGAATTGATAGACCATCATCATGCCCATCACCTTGACAGTGAACATAAAGGCATCCAGAGGCATCCTCATCCGAGTTTTCAACATCCTTCTTCAGAACAGTAAAATCAGCAACTCGAATACATGCATTCGGACTAGCCAATTGGATAACAGCCTTCCTTATGCTACTCACGGAGCAGTTGTCATCTGATAACACCATATGTTCTCTAAACTCTTTACAGGATTCTTTATCAGTTTCAGCAGATATTGGTTGTAATTTAGACTTGGACTCATAATTCAACTGTTTTACATCTGTTGAAACATTTTCACCTAACAGAGCCGTATCACTCGATGCCCTTGGTATCATTGTGGGGAAAAGCTTACTAGAATAAAGATCAGCAACCAAGACCTGATCCAAAGGATTGCTTGCCTTTCTTCTCCTTGAAAAACAACCAGGAAAAACCTTGTCACCTTCATCATGCTCAGCATCTTTTTTTGTATGGACCATGTACTTAAGCCATGATGGTCGTCCATTTTTGGTCCCCGTGATATCTTGTTTATCCATTTCAGATCGAAAGCAGAAGATGCATTAATGACATGGAATCCGTTCTTCAGAATGGATAGCCCGTTACTATTTGCACCAGGATGTGTCCAATGTTCAGCAAGCAAGTTGTGCTCGAAAGCACGAATTCGTTGAGTACATCCATTCCTACATGGTTCCATTTCTTTGTGTGTCAAAATTATTGAGGCTAGGTCTGGTTTATGTACAAAGTTCCCTTTGGATACACTTTCCTGTGGAACACTACATGGTCTTGAATTCATATCCCTATCATTAGGTACAGAGAATCCAAGTGGTTCAGGCTGAGGAGAAACATAATTTAATGGCTTAAATTTGCCATTACTACATGCATTTTGAAGGGCACCAGTACTGCCTTTGAAGATCTGTTCATCAGGGACCTCCAGCATCTTCTTCCTCCTGTAAAGCTCTCCTGACACTCTCTCCAGCTCAGACCTTAAGGCTTTGGACGATATCTTCTGCTTCCATGAGTTGACATTCGAGCTCGTTAATCCTCTTGCTTTGAGCTGATGATACTTTTTCCGCTTCAGCAAGCTTAAAAAAGTAATAAGTATGATCAGTAAACCTGACCATGTAATGATGCTTTTATGCAGATCACTAAAAAATGCTCACAACAAAATACAAGGGGGAACTTCTACAAAATATCCATCATTAAATTGGTATCTTCAACTTGATGCTTATCATGCTTTAGCTTGTGCCCTCAAGCAACAATTATTGTGGAAGTTACTTTTTGAACTACAGCCTCTTTCAATTGCTCACGAGAGCATCTTAATGTGAAACACATATTTAGGTTCACAAAAAGGTATTTCCCAGTAATGGCATAAAGGTTCTTCCTCGTAAGGACAAGCATAAAGGACAACTTATCTAGTTTAAAACATTGGGAACCTTAAACAGGTGTTAGATTGACATAAGCAACTACATAACTCCATACAGTGCTTGTATCGACATGCTTTAGTGATAATTCGAATGTTTGCCCTTCCTATCACAGTGACCCAGGCTAATAAGATCCATCACTTTGAAGACAAGTTCTCGAGCAAATTGGAGGGACCAATATAATTGTCTTGGATGATGATGCACACTCGATGGGAGTGCTTGCATGTAAAGAACATGTCAGTCATTTGCTTGAAACTGCCCTTCAAGTATTGCCTGTTCTTTCTCTTTTGGCAGGAATGGAGTTAGGCAGGCCCCACAAGATGCCCACTTTGCCCCAAGTATCAAACACCAGACTTAAGGTAATGTAACCAACTTCCTACCCAAATATGCTACAGCAAGGCCGCATTTACCCCAGTTGTCCCATTGGACAAAGTTCAAGAAATGTTCAAAGCTCAGCATGATGTGGGTTATGTAAGATCCACTCCAAGATCCACCGTGGATGAGGTTTTACGTACTTATCAACATTCAAGTTGAAAGAAGATTTTTCCTTGGGAAATTTCATCATTGTGAAACACTCACTGTGTATTCTATGTTCTGTAGCTGCCATATTTGCAAAGAGTTATCATTTTAGTTTTATATAAGATTTCAGACTAGGGCAACAAATTCTATCATGTCTCATTTTGGAGAAACATCAGCAAGAGCTATATCTTAACAAGAGGGCGTTACAATGAATCCAAAATACAGCATCCACATTTTCAGAACCTCTAGCAAGAAACTGTGACAAGTTCAATATCAGCACATTTTGCACTGTAACAACATGATTACCAAATTGATGCGTTGAAAGAACATTTCTTGTAATCAAGAACAACCGCTTCAAATAACACAAAATAAGTAACACCCCCAATGAACTCCGCCCATGTAAGGGATCACCCTTGCATGGCCGGTCCCAAACTCTCATAAACGAGCCAATCATTCCAGTGTCATCAACCCCTAGCAACAATCTCAGAGCTACACGTTTCATTACCAAATCTTCAGAGCAATGCAATGGACAATCTTAATCAACAGGAAGAAAACCCAACCAGTGTAGTCTGACGCGTATTGTATCATGTATCGCTGGGCTCCACGATACAGGCGTATCGTATCGTATCATACTTTAATATTAAAATAATGTAAAAATTAATTAAAAATCAATAAAAATTAGTAAAATTCCGAAAAAAATTGAAAAAAATCAGAAAAAATCTGGTAATTGCTTTAAATTCATATACTGTAAGTTTAGTATAGATTGAGCATTCAACATTGAACAATTGCATCTCAATTTACATATTTTGAATTCAAAAAATGAAATACACATTACAGACAGTTACATTTTATAAATTGTAATCAGGATCATCAACTAAATAATCTTCATCTTCTCCTTGTTGCAGATCCTCGTCATCATCATCAGCGACACCTTCTTCTTGAAAATCAAATTCTTCATCTCCTTGATATTGTTGTTGCGCTCCTTCCAAATTAATCCAAGCAACGTCTTCTTCAATTAGGAGGGCATTTTCTTCAGTGTCTTCCATAACCCAATCTTCTAATATATCAAAATTATCCAAACTTATTGGATCGAACTGACTTTCTTATCTATTTACTTTTTTTAATTGCCTACGACAAACAAAGATAAACAATTAGTAAATAATATTAACAATTGAAGACTGAAGTTAAACTATATTGAATTGAAAATTTGAAAGTAATACAACATTACCTTTCACGAAGGCGCATGTTACAACGAATATAAACTAAATCATTTAGTCTTTTGTGTTCCAACCTATTGCGCTTCTTTGTATGGATGTGTTAAAAAACACTCCAATTTCTTTCACAACCTGTTGCACTACAGGTTTGGCTTAAGACTCTAACTGCAAAATCTCTAAGGTTTGGACAATCACTTCCAAACCTGTTCCAAACCTGTTCCACCAAACATCTGTAAAAAAATATAAACATTAGAGACATAATAATCCACAGTAATGTAAGATGCAACTTAAATATGAAAATAAACAATGTACCTGGATCATCGTAGAGCGGTTGCGAATTGCAACAGGCAAACCCATCAAGTGAAGAGCATTATCATATATCTCCATCTCTCGATGTATCGCATCTGCTATGCTCTCATTAGGAACTAATCTGTCAATGCATTCAATGATTCCTCGATTAACCTCACCATCCCTTTTGAAGGTTACTGAGTATCTCAATGATGGGTTTAGATAGTAGGTTGCTCCATGAATAGGCTGATGCAATTGTTTATTCCATCTACTGTCAATTATTTTCTACACGGGCACATAATCTCTTTTTTTTCTATTAAAGTTATTTCTGATTGCTTCTTTTGCCCAGTCCATGGCTTCATAAAGGTAGCCCATAGATGGTTTCTCCTTGCTGTCAGCCAATCTCAAAACTTTCACTAAAGAACAAGTAATTTTCAATAATCTGATACATGCATTCCAAAATGAACTTCTAAAAACTGTTTCTGCAATCTCATTCAACTTTCTGTTCCTTCTGTTTTGAGGCAACTCTGTAAATTGTTGCCACTCATCTAAGGAGAGCATTCTCTTTAAAGCTTGCTTCTGTCTCACAATACTCTGTACAGATAAGAAGTTTGTTGCGAACCGAGTTGCAGCTGTGCGAAGAAGCTCTGCACCTTCTGTGTATCTCCTCATCATACACAAAACAAATGCATGGTTATAAATGAATTTTGTAATATCTTGGCAACACTCAGTTGTTGCCTTTATTTCATCCATCTCACCAATGTCCTCGAGGATGAGATCTAAACAATAGGCTGCACATGGTGTCCAGTAGAAAGTCCCATAAATATCAGCTAACTCCTTTCCAGCTGCTTTGTAGTTAGCTGCATTATCTGTAATCAATTGGACTACATTTTCTAGCTCAACCTCTCGTATAACCTTATCAAATTCCTCTCGTAGGATCTCTGCAGTGTGTCTTTCCTCTGACATATCTAGAGATCTAAAAAACATGAGTCCTTTTGGACAATATATAAGAAAGTTTAGCAATGTCCTTCCTCGCCTATCGGTCCATCCATCTGCCATGATAGTGCATCCTGTTTCCTTCCACGATTGTCTCAAAGTCGAAAAATATTGCTGCACTTCAATGATGGTCTGATCTAATATCTTCTCTCTCAACTTCTGATAAGAGGGCATCCTGTATCCTGGACCAATGTTAGCAATTACATCTGCCATTGCTTGAAAATGAAAACTTTTTGCTGCATTAAATGGAATGCATGCATCATAAAACCATCTGCCTACTACAAGGTCTGCTTGATCATGCAGTTGTTCTGAAGCCATAGCAGCACGAATTTCTGGCTGAGCACGAGGTGTAGTGGAAGGAGGAAATAACGAATGTATGCTAGAAGAAGAAGCTCTTCCTCTACTCCTTCCTGAACTTCCTCTTCTGTCACCTCCAAAGTCTTCAGTTGCAACCCTCTTTCCCCTACTAGGTGCTCGCGAACTGCTACTACCAATATCTGTTCTAGCATCTGAAGGCAAACTATCAGTGAATCCAACTCTAGTGGCAGTAGCATCATCAACTTCTTCACACATCTAGAAATCATCCTTTTGTTATCTCCTTTCATGTATACTCTCAATCATCTGCAAGCATTGCCATTTAATACCTTCTGGCACACTTCTAACTCTGCTTGTGCATGGTGCTTCTTTCCTGGTTCCTGCTAGGTGGTGTTTCAACCTTGAAATTCCACCACTAACCACCTTTTCACAAAATAAACATATTATTTTTAACCTAGAACCCTCAACTGGTATACCCCACTGCCATGCCGGATCATCAGACCGATAATGGGAGTCTCTACCACCCCTTTCTGCCATCTCAATGGAGTACTTTAATTCAAACAACAACAACAACAACAACAACAACTAACAACAACTAAGCCTTTTCCCATACTAGACGGGGTCGGCTACATGGATTCTTTGTTTCCACAGATCTCTATCGTGTGCCATGTTAGCAGTTAACTCCCAATAAGCTAGATCATTCTTTATTGTTTCTTTCCAACACTTTTGTGGTCGTCCTCTACCTCTTTTAATACTTTCCAAATTTAGGTTTTCTAACCTTCTTACAGGTTCTTCTTTTGATCTTCTTTCTATATGTCCAAACCATCTTAAACGATGTTCTCTCATTTTATCCTCTATTGGTGCTACTCCTAATTTGTTTCTAATAACCTCATTATGTATACGGTCTTTTCTTGTATGACCACTCATCCATCTCAACATCTTCATTTCTGTCACAGACATCTTTTGTACATGTTGATGATTAACTGCCCAACACTCAGAACCATAAAACATGGCAGGCCTAACTGCTGCTCTATAATATTTACCTTTTAATTTTAATGGTATCTTCTTGTCACAAAGAATACCTGATGCTCCTCTCCATTTTAACCAACCAGCATTAATTCTATGTGTAACATCTCCATCAATTCTTCCATCACTTTGAAAAATTGACCCTAGGTATTTAAAACTTTCCTTTTGGGGAATGCAATGCGTGCCAATTTTAATTTCTATGTCCTCTGAAGTAGCCAAATGATCAAACTTACATTCCATATATTCTGTCTTTGTTCTACTAAGTCAGAGGCCTTTGTTTTCTAATGTTTCTCTCCATAGTTCCAATTTTCTATTAACTTTTTCCTTAGACTCCTCCACTAATACAATGTCATCTGCAAATAACATACACCAAGGTACTTCATCTTGAATATGTTTTGTTAACTCATCCATCACCATTATAAATAAGTATGGACTTAAAGTTGATCCTTGATGTAACCCAATATTAACTTCAAAGAAGTCTGTCGTTCCTTCATGAGTCCTCACACATGTTTTTGCACCATCATACATGTCTCTTATAAGGTTAATATATGTCAATGGGATACCTCTTTTTTCCAAAGTTCTCCAAAGAACCTCCCTCGGTACCCTATCATAAGCTTTTTCTAGATCAATAAATATCATGTGAAGGTCTTTCTTTTTTGCTCTAAAATGTTCCATAAGATGTCTCAAAAGGTGAATCGCTTCAATAGTAGATCTACCAGGCATAAATCCAAATTGGTTCTCTGTTGTACTTGATACTTGTCTTAACCTACGTTCAATAATTCTTTCCCATAATTTCATAGTATGACTCATTAACTTGATACCTCGATAATTCGCACAATTTTGAATGTCTCCCTTGTTTTTATATATGGGTATAAGTGTACTTGCTCTCCATTCCTCGGGCATCTTTTGGTTTTTCCATATTTCATTAAATAGTCTTGTGAGCCAAGTGATTCCTATTTCTCCTAGTATTTTCCAAACTTCTATAGGAATATTATCTGGTCCTACCGATTTACCACTCTTCATATGTTTAAGAGCCTCTTTGACTTCATTCTTTTGAATACGTCGGTAGAAATTGTGGTTTATATACTTTTCTGACTTGGCTAAATCTCCTAAACTAATACTAACATCTTTATTTTCATTAAAAAGATTATAAAAATAGTTTTTCCATCTATTTCTTATATCATCATTTGCCACTAGAATTTTTTCATCCTCGTCTTTTATGCATCTAACATAATTAAGATCTTTAGTTTTCTTATCTCTAGCCCTAGCTATCCTAAAAATGTCTCTTTCACCCTCTTTTGAGTTGAGTTTTTTATATAAGTCCTCCCAAATCTTAGCTTTTGCTTCACTAACGGCCTTTTTTGCTTCCTTCTTTGCTTTCTTATAAGCTTCTAAAGTTTCACTAGTTTTCTTAGCATAATGTAATTTGTAACATGCCCTCTTTGCCTTGATTTTGTTTTGTACTACTTCACTCCACCACCAAGCTTCTTTTTGTGCCGGTACACCTCCCTTAGATACCCCTAACACATCTTTCGCCACTTTCCTAATATGTATAGCCATATTGTTCCACATATCAGAGGGTGTGCCAACATAATTCCAAACATCTCCTTGAAGGACTTTTTGTTTAAATATATCTTCTTTCTCACTTTTGAGGTTCCACCATTTAGTCCGAATAGCTCGATGCACTCTTTTCTTCTTTGTCCATTTTTTTATTTGTAAATCCATAACTAAAAGTCAATGTTGGGTGGTTAAGCTTTCTCCTGGAATTACCTTACAATCTTTACAACACGCTCTATCTTTTTTTCTACAAATAAAGTAATCAATTTGTGTTTGTGATAAGCCACTCTTATAAGTAATTAAATGTTCATCTCGTTTTTTGAAGATTGTATTGACTATAAAGAGATCAAATGACATAGCAAAATTTAAAATCTCCCTACCTTCCTCGTTTATATCCCCATAACCAAAGTTTCCATGAATCCCTTGATATCCTAATGCCTCTTTACCGACATGTCCATTTAAATCTCCTCCTAAACAAATCATCTCCCTTTGTGGAATCTTTTGAAACACCTTATCTAACTCTTCCCAAAAAACTGTCTTTATACTATCTTCTAGTCCTACTTGGGGTGCGTAAGCACAAACTATATTCAAAACCTCTACTCCTAACACTAATTTCAATGTCATGATTCGGTCACCATATCGTTGTATGTCTACTACACTCTCCTTTAAATCTTTATTTATGATAATACCAACTCCGTTTCGGGCCTTTTCTTTACCTGAGTACCATAATTTAAAACCTGTATCCTCTATCTCCTTTGCTTTTTCTCCAACCCATTTTGTCTCTTGTAAACATAGAATATGAATCTTTCTCCGAATCATAGTATCTACCACCTCTATTAGCTTACCCGATAATGTTCCGATATTCCAAGAACCAATACGAATCTTATTATCTAGGACTAGCTTTCTTACCCCCCGCATCCGTCCATAATCAAAATGCGGAGACCCTCTCTGAAAATTTTTCACTACATTCGGGCGGCAATGTAGCGGGACTAACTTCTTTACCCACACCCGTCCATGATGTGGGAACCCTCTCTGCAATTGATTCACTACATTCGGGCGAAAATGTAGTGGCCCTTGCTTACTTCTTACTGCATTCGGGCTCTGCAGCACGTCGCTAGGCGGGGACGCCCCAAAGCAATGCTCATAATTTTTGTAATCCATGTTGTAGAAATCTGACGAAGTTTTACGCTGGCTGTCGAAAGCCTAACACAACCCTCCTCCTTTATTCGGGCTTGGGACCGGCAATGCAAGGGTGATCACTTACATAAACCTAAAAATAAAAGCAGTTCGTAAATCCTCAATCTTCAAATAACACTCAAATGGAGTGTCTCCCACTTCATGAATGCAATAAAAATCATATACAAACACTTAATAACTTCATATTTTGTCATTAAAAAAAATGAAATAACAAAAAAAATAATAAATATAAAAGGAAAAAATAGAAAAAACATTCAAAATATACCTAAATTCGAGTTTGGAGAATTGGACGAACACCGTAGGGCACGATTTTAGAGCTTTGAATACCAAGGAGGCGAAAATCGACTCTTAGGGAGCTTGAGGAACCCAAAAGGAGAGAGGAAACCCGTGAAAAATCGCGGGTTTCTCTCGGGTCGGGACCCTTTATAAGGGTCCTAGGGCGTATCGCCCGTATCGCACGATACGGTGCGATACGCCCGCACCTGCGATACGGGCCCCCGTATCGTATCGTGATGGCCCACGATACGAGTGCGATACGGGCGATACGCCCGCACCTGCGATACGGGCCCCCGTATCGTATCGTGATGGCCCACGATATGATTCGTATCGCACCGTATCGTACGATACGGTGCGATCGTGATGGCCCACGATACGATTCGTATCGCACCGTATCGTACGATACGGTGCGATACGGAAACACTGAACCCAACTACAACACGCACAGAACAAGTCAAGAGCACACTATAATGGAAAAGTTCACAATTAAAAGCAAACAACACCCACAAAGGAAAAAGGACTATAACATTCCTCAAAGTTCAAGAACATGAACCCAGTTCATTCCCAAGCATAATCTAGCAAACCAAGAAACCGCAAAAGATAGAGAAACTCTAAAACTACGCAAATACACCAAAACAGCAACAACAGAAAAGACGCAACAGAAAAATCATCACCACCATCTAAATAAAGACTACGTATGAATCCTTGAATAAATCAAGGAGATACGAGAAACAAGAAAACCACCTTCGAGTCCATAATCTGCTTCAACCGAATCATCATCTTGAGGGACTCCTCCTTTAAGGTAGCCAAGTCCTGCTGGAAACGAAAAGCCTTCCGCTCCGCTACCAGAATCCTCCTGGCTGCCTCTCTGGAGATGCTCTGGATGGTTTCCTGAGATACCCATCTCGTAGGAAGCCTCATAGGACAGGAATCCATCACGGGTGATGCCGAAACTGTAGGTCTCAAAGGAACCATCACCTGCAAAATTTTAGGGAGCGAAAGGAATGGTTATAAAGATACCCAAACAAACACATACAGATATATATATATATATATATATATATATATATAGAGAGAGAGAGAGAGAGAGAGAGAGAGAGAGAGAGAGAGAGAACGGATGAACTTGAAAGACCATCTTTTTGGCCGGATATACAAGAACAGAAGTAGGAAACCTCTTAGGAAAACAAGGAGGGAGAAAACCCAAAAGAAAAATCTTGAAGGATCAAGAGGGTCCGTTCCTTCTTCCGTGAGAGAGGAGATCGTTTTGTGTTCCTTACCCTACCTCAACGTTCTCCATCGGCGAAATGGAGAGGAGGAGGGCTGAGTTTCACTACTCAGACAGACAGCCCCGCCCTGTGAAAGAGGGTTCGGTGGTTGCTCCTTCGCAGCTGTTATGAAACGATACAATTATAGCGGAATTCCCAAAACATCCTCCACACTTTTCTGAACTAACCAAAAACTCGCCTTTTCCCCTAATGTTTCAGCAATTCTTTGATAGACGTCTTTCTTTCTCTCATATGATTATTTAGTTTAGTTCATTTGAAAAATAAAAAAGTATTTTTTTGTATGTATGATTCATACATTAAAAAGGTAGAGATAATTCAGGTTTAACACCTTGTTTTTCGAGTTTGTGGGGAGACCAAAAGTCTTGAGCGATCAATACAGCAAAAGCAGCTCAAAAAGCAAGCGGGTTTGGCTCTGACTCTTGGTGCAATGGACTGCTACGTCCGGTCGAGATGTTCACCATTTACACTCTACCTGACACTGGTTCGAATCCAAAGCTTACATGTGATTGAGCCAAAGTCTCCAATCCTACCAAGATAACGTACTTAAAATGTCTTGGAGATCTATGTTTATAACCAAGTCATATTCATACTCCAATGGTTCTTGACTTAGGACAAGATTTTTCAGACAAAAAATATGGAACATTTCAGTGAGGACCACTACTCACTTCATCATAGATGTATTCTTATGTGCTTGAGAACTCTATCAAAGTAGACTATTTAACCTCACTTTTGTACACGGGGCCGTTCATATTTGCTTCAAATTAATTGGTAGAGTTGAAATTATTTTTAATGGATATTTGCCTAAATGGGTGATTCGAAAACATTCCATGAAACGAAAAACGGTCGATTGTAGTACTTTATTTGAACTTGGTCTTCAAGGATATATGATCAAGATATGTGTATTTTAGAGACTTGCAAGTCTACAACAGCCCTGCTTTCCTTTTTGTTACAGAGGTCAGGTATGCATGCTCGAGGAATGGAACTCATGAGCTGCATCTTGTGAGTCGACTCGAGCGCCCTGGCAGGTGAGCCAACGCTGTGAGTGTTGTAACCGCCTTCACAACATGATGCAACACAATGTGTTGATGCTCGATGGTCGGACTAACTAGGTAAAGAAAATGGCATTTCTGTTATTTACGGGCGCATAATGGGGGTTGAGTTAGAGGGGGAACTTTTGGGGGAGTTGGTTGTTGCGGCCGCCGCCTTCCACAAGCCAAACACTGCGCCTGGGGAAGTGTCGTTGACTTGAAACATTTGACGGAAAAGATCCTCTAACCGACGTAGATCCCGAAATCTCGAGTCTGATACGGTGAAATCGGGTGGGATGATTGGTCAACCTTGACCCCAAGCATATCGGTCCAGTTTGTGGGAGTTCTTGGTACCTAGGACAATGAACGGATCTAATCATGGCACCCTTTTCTTTCATACACCTTTTTTTTACTAAACTTATATCCCTTTCTAAATAAAAACCTCAAATTATCTCTTATAATTTATCTCTCTCATCCCACTCCCTCTTGACAAAATCCTTCACTCTAACATTTTAACATCTATACTATAGTCAGAGTTGTCGGAGTCCTACTATCGGTTCTACACCACTTTCAACAATGTTTCTCTTCTTCATTCATGTATTTCTCTCGTATCACTTTCAATTATGATATTCAAACTATTTTCAACCTTATTCAATTATCCACAATTGTAGTACATATATTATTAAAAGTTTTTCATCAATCTAATAATCAATCGCATGAAAATAGATAAAAAATATCAAGTCCTGGGTAAGGTGAATATCATCAGTAAGAAAAGAAGCGTACCTCAAGCACGTGGGTCTTTATAAAGTGACGTACTATAGGCTCACCACTTCTTTACAAGTCATCACACCCTAGACGTGTTTGGCTTCAATGAAGGACAACCCTTAGGTGCAACTCTCTAGCAACGAAAATGCATTATGTGTTTGGCTCTTTTCTAAGAGATTCTTGACTTGGACGCATGACCATCATATTTCTAGACATAGGTAAGATGTGTTACTCTATACTTTGTTATGTTAATAACATTATTCTTAATGTGCAGGATGTCAAAAACATCAATTGAAAGTGTTTATTATTATATAGTAGACTCATAATATATTACGCATGACAATATTGAGATTGATGAAAGTGGACCAAATGACCCATTTATTGATTAGTTGAGTGATGATAGATGCGACGATATATTTTTGATTGTGAGGGTGACAGACTTGATTATGCATTTGTGTTTATCACAAATATAATATTTTGTAGCTATGATAATATGGTATAATGGGTAAGAGATGTTGGGAGGAAGTATAACAATGTTATCATCATTTTTTGATCAAATAAAAGTATGAGAATCAAAGTATGACTTAGGTATAAAAGAAGTGGCGAATACAAAAGAAAAAATTAATGTTGACATTGAAAGTTGTCATTGGATTGGTATAAAGAAGGTAAAATGCCCATTCTTACTTATAAGAGAGAGTAGAACTAAGGGTTTACAAAGATTGAATGTAATTAATAGTATGCATAATTACCCTCTAGCCTTTTATTTGGAAAGGCATGCATTTGTAGGTAAATTGAATAGTGGTGAGTATAGCATGACAAAAGAGATAGTTAAAATTTATTTAAGGCGTAGCATATTTTGTTACAATTGAAGTGTCTTGATGATACAAATGTTAATATAGTAAGGTATGTTTACAATGCAAGGATAAAAATTATAAAAGAGGATATGGGTAGTCGAATTATTTTGTAGTAGCCAGTATATTTATTAGATAATCACTAGTACCATATTTGGCATAGGAAGATACTAGATACAAACATTATGAGTAACATTGTGTTTGCATATCCTCAATCAATTCAATTATTACTTATATTCTCAAAGGTGTTAGAGTTTGATTGTACATATAAGCAGACATGTACGAGTTAATTTTGGTTATATTTGTTCATATTTACATGTATACTAACAAAAAAAGTTGTTTTTTTAACCGATAGAAAATGTCTTTCTTAGAAGTTGTAGGGTTTACGTCAACAAATAAGAATTTTTATGGTATTTATATTCATGGGCCTAGAAGATAATTATGTGTGGGTATTGAGGTATCAAGGAGTTATATATGGTGAACAAATTTTCTTATGTATTTTGATGTGATTGTGACCTTGAGGGATATATTACCCGGTTGATGAGGAATAAAGAAATAGCCACTACATTTGGTGGTAGTTGGAGAAGAAATATTTATCTATCGTACTTTCTCATGTTAAGTAACAATAGTTGAGCTCATATAAAGAAAAGATTGTCTCAACATGGATGGACAAGGTGGTATATTAAGGTACTCATACAATTAACCAGTAAGTGAGGATGCTTGTTTTCACATAGAAAAGTCACTATTTTTTTCAAATCTTATATTTTTTATAGTGTGCTACTCGACTGGGTTGAGGGTGCATATGTATGGTTAAAAGGGTTCCTTTGCAACTCTACTGGATAAACCCAACTTTATTCATGGATACAGTTGAAAGTCATGAAACTGAACAAGTCTTTCGAGAAATCACAAATTGTTACCATGCATTATGTTGATTATACATAAGAGTTGATAAGAAATTTGAAGAAAAGTGTCTCGTGACATGCACTTGATCTAATTGTCAAAGAGACGAGTCGTGTGAAAATAGTAAGTACTGATCCTCATTCATGTCGATGTACATTATGGTGGTTGCATAGATTGTTGTATACTATGAAGATCAATATTTTTTTCAAGAGTGACGAGTCTCCAACTTTCTTTAATTGATGCATTCTAAAAGAAACTTGACATGAAGATAGAAAGGTTTTACACATTATGTGAAGATGAGAAACAAAGAAAAGTAACTAAGATGCATAACATTGTCCATAACTATTGACTCATCCTAATATAGAAAAACAAAGCAAGTTAGTTGACTTATCAAATGAACATCTAAATCCTCATCATACTACATTAGAGGAGCCACCTCTTCTGCATCCTAAAGGAATATCTTCCAACAAATCTACTAAGAAAGTTGTTTTCATGAGAGCGTGCAGAGAAGAGTGCTACTCGAGAAAATGTCGATAGAAGTCAAGGACATAGGTATAGCCAAGAGCATGGAGTATCTCATTGATGTATTGTTTCTTCTTCAAGTAGTTTTGAATATATCCAATATTGCACAGGATTCCATGACTCCACGTATTGATACATCTCATGATAGAAAGATTACCACAAGGTTAGATTTTGGAAAATACAATACACAAATACAAGTTTATGAGCCTTATATTAATAAATAGGTGAATATCCTTAGAGATAGTAATTACAGACACCACGTCATTAGAAAGTTTTTAGGAGAGTATAAAGAATGATTGCCTGAAGATCGTAAATTGTGTTTTAGGAATGTTACATATTATCGGGATATATATCCTAAGTCTTTATAGAGGAGGAAGGTGTTGGTGTTATTCTTCAACACATTGTATATTGGGAGGATAGTTAGTGTTCTTTTAAGCATTGGATGTTGATGCCTGATATAGATTGAATCATAGCTATGGTATGGAACATTGTATTAGTACATCTCTCTAGAATTGGGTTGACAAATTGACAAACGATGGCAATCATCTGTACAACATGTATGGTATATGTGTTATGATAAATTGACACGATATTTTCTAATAGTAGGTTGGTTGTATTTTCTTGTTTGCATTGACTTAATATATTAAATTTGATTATTTATTTTATTTGTATTTTTTACATATATATATATATATAATAGATGGATCATTGACACCACCTATATTTTCATTTTTGTAGTGTTATAGATATGATAATGTTACTGATTGGGATTTACTGTTCCGTGTACATATTGTAATCGTAGTTACGATGTGGAATGTTGTATTAGTAAATCTCTCTAAAATTGGGTCAACAATGTTCCTTTCATTATTGACAAAAGATGACCAATCACCTGTACAACATGTGTAGTATGTGTTATGATAAATCGGCAGGATATTTTCTAACAGTAAGTTGGTTGTATTTTCTTGTTTGCATTGACTTGTTGTATTAAGTTTGATTATTTATTTTGTTTATATTTTTTACAAATATATATTAGATAGATGGATCCTTGACACTTCCTATATTTTCATTTTTGCAGTGTTATAGATATGATAGTGTTGATGATTGGGGTTTAATGTTTCGTGTACATAGTGCATATTATCTTGAACCAAAAGGGTTAAAGAATGATAATGTATATAATATGGATGATTAATAAATTATGTATTAAGTTGAATGTTTTTTCTATGTTTCGATTGTATATATTGATTATCTACTTGCATAATTAAATATTGATTCTACAAATTTGCTTATATGTTTAATTGTACAATGATTCCATATAAATTTCTTGATATATAATAAAAGGCATACCACATTCATTTAATGTTTATACATTACTTGATCTGCCATTCATGAATACATGAGAAACACACTGAAACAAAAATAAAAGATAGGTGAATACTTGCAACCCATAAAGTATAAAATAAAGGGCAAATAAAAGATATATACATTACCTAATCTATCATTCATGACATTGAAAGGTGATGCTCGATATAGGATGGAGGTTTCCATATCGATGCATGAAATCTCTCAATAAAAATATATGTATTCGTGTAGCATACCACCTCATATATGAATTGTCACACTCATGCGAGTATGACACTGCACACCAAGGTATTGTGGTCCAAGAAAATGTGAGCTATGTAAATGTCACTATGTATCTTGTAGATGGTACTTCACCTTATAAGCATGTAATTTTGCTAGCTGCATAATACCACTACGGGTCTTATGATTCAATTGAGATCTTTGGACAATGACCAAATTGACAAGCAACTTGGTCTAGCATATACAGTTCTATGATATCCAAAGATCAAATGCATCTATAAAACAAAGACAAGTGATAGGTGTTGTCCATGTATCTATTCCAAGAATAAGGTTGTCAAGTGATATGAGAAGAAAGATAAAATGATACAAATGTTATAGTAACATTCATTATGTAACATAAATACCAACCAAATACATACTACTAAACACATACCTCGTGAGCTTGTATCGAGTCCAATTATCTACAGTATATAGCAAGACAATCAGAAGGATGATCCTTATGAGTAATAATGCTTATCCACCTAGCTGCACGATGTTGCCCATCAACCCATCTTGGGCAATGCTTAACTCTAAAGGATGGAAAATACTTGTAAACTCGTGCCTACAACATATAAAAACATTATTCTATCACTAAAATAAACAAATAGATCAACATTGATTTATTGTTAAACTCAAACAAACATAATCGAGAAACTCATACCTACAGTAAAGTACTATAGCCACTAAGCGGGTATGCCTATGTACGAGAAACTTTCTCTAACTGCCTAAACAAGTAGGCCAATATTACTACACTCCAAGCATACTCATCGAGCCTTAGTACGCATAAGCCAACAACTAAACTATAAAAACTGATATCCTATTCCTCGACTTATCTTAGTATGTTATACATCCTATGTGATACAACAAAAATAATGCCTTTTGATCAAGTGTAATTCCCTTCTCTTAGCATATATATGAAACATCTTTAACTTCATACCTCGAAATTTCATCTACAATTTTATTTCATCATAATCCATACCCATAATTTTAGCCATAATATTTATCTTATCCATCATCTCCATCGCACATGTGAAGGCTACAAGGTGACCACCCATCGAAAGTCTTAAAATCTCATGGAGAGTCATAATCATCGCACCCACGGTATATGGAAGTTGTTAGTGTCGGATTGCCATCTCTCAATAAAAATAGTGAGCAACGACTGATCTAAAGTTTGAAGCAACAACACTCACTGTCGGATAACCCAAAACATTGTACAATATCCTACTAAATACCTAAGACTACTATTTCTCGTAGAAATGGTCACTCAATCAAAGTGTTGCATCTCGTATGACGTGTCACTACTTTCAACAACCCTATGTATTTTCACATAACATTTGTTAGTAACATATCTAAGATATTTTACTTATAATTACTTGCTCTTGTCAAATCGTATAGGTAATGTGAACTGCAAAGTTAGGGAGTAACTCCAAGATGAAAAAAGTGACATCATCATCACTCTCTACGGGGTATTCATCGAGACGAAACTCTGAAGGTTCGACTTCATGATGGTATCTTGAAGAATCTATAACATAATTCATCTGAAACTATGATTGTATTGTTGAATGATCTACATGTGATAGACTTCACATGCCCCTCTTCATGTTGGTATTGTGGTCATCTACTATATGCTAACCCAAAAGCATTTTGCCTTCTCAATGATATCATAACGATACAACCTTCTACTCGCTCGTTTCCATAGGGCACATCGTTACCTCTTTGAATCATTCGTACTGTAAAATCCAAAATTGTTCACTGAAAACATAAAAGACAGAATAAATGAGAAGAAGGATGAGAGTTGCACACAACCTACATGGAAGACAAACGCACTCAAGACGTGCCCCATAAAGTAGAGTATTGTGGCCCAATCGTGCATAAGTAGACGACAGGCCACATCCACGTCACGCGACTAGAAACAAGGTGGCGTGCTCTGCCCGCATCATTGTTTTAGAGCATACGTAGCCAGGTGCGGCTCAATGATAACGGAACCACACATCAGCAATGTTTCTTTCTTGATCACCATGGGTTCCACACACCAGTTCAAAATGAAAATCGACCGAAAATGAATAGAACTTACCTAAGTCCATTTCAATTATTTAATTGTGATCATTCAATCCAATCTACTCCAGTCCTTCGAAGCACATACACGACGAAAAACAAGAAAAAAAATCAGATGAATGCAACCACGAGATCATGATAGAGCCAAATGTCGAACGAGATTGAGTATTGACCAATGCACACGAAGAAATATCAAGAGATCATTGAGTGTGCGAAGGCGATCTTGTGTGGTTGAGTTGCTGAAGTTCTGTATCACAAAGAGAATCTATCAATGTTATGTATGAAAGAGAAAATGCAAAAGATAGTTTTGAAAGAAACTCAAATAAGAGTTTCTTTCCTGTTTGCATTAAAGGGGAGGCCAAGGTTGTTAAACATATACCTGCAAGAATCGAACTCACCCCACTTGTGACATGGAAGCCAGAGGCCTGCCAAATTAGCTAATGTGTTGCGTGCATGGCTGTTTTAATTCTGGATTTTGTGTTCCAGTAAGTTGAATTCTGGTTTTAGCTCAAGTCAATCTGGGTCTGTACAAGATCAAGTACTCAGGTCCAATACTTTACTTGGTAATGTCCAAAAGAAGATATTTTTGTTTTGGGTTCAGAGGGCAAAATTACATCCCTGGAGAGGGGCTATACAGAAGTACAAAACGAATCATGTCATACAGAGAGAGAGAGAGAGAGAGAGGTAGTGTTAAATATATAATGTTGAAACATCTCCACTATTGATTTTTATCATCAATGATGGAGATTTGAATTACTTTACATTTGATGCATTAAATACAAAGTACAACCATACAAATTATACTTTAATTTAAATATTTATGATTGATCTCAAAAATTGAATAGTAGAAATATTTTAAGTATTTTTATATACTTAATAATATTATACATTTAACATTACCTCTCTTTTTATCTCTCTCTCTATATAATGTTATGGCACCGGGAGGAGTGTCCATTGGGAGGTCCACTGAAACCGCCAGGGGAGGGGCTCGTCCATAGTTGCAGTGATCTAAACTGTCTCCAAAGCGAGTCAAGAATTCTGCTACACGATTGGTCATACGAGGCATAGAGATGATTTGGGATTTTCTCCTAGCATTCGGAAGAAGAGATCCGACACTGTAACACTAATATGCATAGAAAAATTAAAAGCTTGCTTTAGGCAGATTTGAGCCGTATGTCGCATCTTTACTCGCGAACTCGGAACTTTTCAAGTGTCACAATTAAACTTGAATGGAACGGACTGAAATTTTCTTGAAACATAAGTTTTTCAAGTTAGTTGTCCAATCTTTGGCATTTCTTTACTTTATATATTTTTGTCCACATGGCCTTAAACTGTTTCAGTAGGGACCGACTGTCATCAACTATTTGAATATCAAGAAACATACAGTATGAATTGGCTGAATGAAGATATCTCCCACTTTAAAGCAATTATATTTGAATGTCGAATGTTAACATTCAGAGAAGGGGCATATTTGTCGGCTTTGATGGCCGAATATTGGCATTTGACAAGTAGCTAGGTGGCAATTTTGAAACATGATCAGTTATATGCACAAATTGGCAGCTGTTTCAGGATCTTTTTCATCAAAAGGTCATTTTTTTTTGCAATGAGTAAAATCATTAAGAAGAGATTATATTCACACAATAGAGGATAAAATGAGAGAACATCGTTTAAGATGGTTTGGACATATAGAAAGAAGATCAAAAGAAGAACCTGTAAGAAGGTTAGAAAACCTAAATTTGGAAAGTATTAAAAGAGATAGAGGACGACCACAAAAGTGTTGGAAAGAAACAATAAAGAATGATCTAGCTTATTGGGAGTTAACTGCTAACATGGCACATGATAGAGATCTGTGGAAACAAAGAATCCATGTAGCCGACCCCGTCTAGTATGGGAAAAGGCTTAGTTGTTGTTGTTGTTGTAAGAGATTATATTCACAAATCAACTTTTATTCAAAATTCAATCTTTTACTTGGAGGAGAAGATCACTTATTGAGTTTAGAGTTTCTATAATAAGCTCATGATCGTCTTTGACTCGAACCGACTGATGGAGCAAGCCAAAGCAGCTTCTTTCCAGTTCCCGAAGCTGATTTACTAGCCTTAACACTATGGAGCATATCGATCTTAGGCAACCGTACTCCTAACTTAATTTCTGAGTGGGGCACCTGGGGCTTCATTAGAGCAAAATTAATTTCTGTAAGGCACAATGTCACATCTGAATATATCGAATTGAATTTGCAATATAAGTCTTGCAAATTGAAGAATTTGGACAGGAACAACATTTTAACGATACATTCAGATCAGAAGTCCGAGGTCTGCACCACAAGTGTGTGGCACTTAAATTGGATCCACTCGATGCCACTCCTACCAAAAGATTAGAATATTATTCCACGCTATTCAAAATTCAGAAAAATACCACAAAACTTCAAGTTATTAAGTAGATTGCTTTCGCAAAGTTGATCTTCGATTGCTTGTAGCGATTTATCATATAGTTGAACATCATATTAGAGGCTCCTCATATAACATTTATGATTTGTTAGAAGCTTTCGGCTTGACAAGAAATATCATCAAAGAGCATGCTAGCACAAGCCACATAATCTTGCTTTTTTAAAATAAAATGTTAATATGATGCAAGATAGAGCACAATGGCAACCAAGAATCCATGTTGTCGACCCCATTTAGTATGGAACAATACTTGGTATTGGTTGGGTGTTAGTTGATTGAGGAGCCACAAATGGAGACACGTATATACCAATTTAGAGGAAATATTTAGGCTTCTCCATGAGTTGTATTTCATATGGCACAGATACAATAAATAATGACATCTAATGATAATAACCAATTAATTCTTCAGGTATCTTATCAAACCACAACCCTGAACCGGTCAGTTGAATATACATGCTCATTTCTAGCAGTCAGTTTTGATTCCTATCAGAGGTATCCCCTTACCTGGAGGTAGGAATCCAATCACCAGGGCTTTGCACTGCTGGGTTGAGTCTTACTTCCTGGGTGCAGTTTCAAGGTAATAAATTAAATAATAAACAAAAAGCAAATGTCACTGTAGCAGTCTAGTGCCTGTGTGTGTGTGAAAGAGAAAGAGAGAGAGAGAGAGGTGGAAATAAGATCTCTTCCTACTATCCTTTCCCATTTGAGCTTGGACAAGTCAAACAGCCATGATACACAAAATTTTGCATTGGCTGATGAAAAGCTGTTATGTAGCAGCGGACTTAACAAAAGAGGAAAGTAAAGCTCTCCATGGTAATATCATAAACAAGTAAGTCAGCTAAGGTGGCACTACCTGTACCTGGAAAAACAAAGTGCAAATTGGGAACTTTCTGTAGCTCAAGTGCAGTGTAGAACTGCTGAAGGTATCTAAGTAGCAAGTCCACCTTGATGAGAATCCAAGATAAAGTAATGACGAAACGAGCTGTTGATCATCTTGATAGGTGTCAAGTGGAAGTGCAGATATATATGCAACTGAGGCACCCTCATAGATCGAGAGATTTGAGCAAGAAAGAGAATCGCCTAAAAAGAGGAAGCTCAACATGGTGGTTTTCTCGTCATGAAATGTTATTCCCAAGACTGCTGCAAAATGAGGTAAACTGGAACATGATCCTCATAAATAGGAGTTATATGCAGCTAAATGGCAATTTTGTTGAGAAAGATTGAGACAGTCTCTATCAGTTGATGTTGCCAAAATGTTATTCCCAAGACTTTCGGCCCTCTCTCTCACTGCCGACCCACACTCTGCACTTTTCTTATTGATTAGACTAACCTTAATCACACTATTTATAAGATCCTTCTAACTTAAAAGACTAATCTACCCCTACTCTTAATTAAGTATAATAAAATAAACATAGAGTAAACATATGGATTATAACGAGTCTACTATGGGAACTCGTTACAATCTCTAACACTCCCCCTCAAGTATTAAGAATATCCAACTTAGACAAAGTATCTTTGAGTTGTTTGCTCATGATGGCTTTGGTTAGGAAATTGTTTTTCTGATTTAACATACTCCAATTTAAATTCCTGATTTGAAACATTCTCTCTGAAGAAATGACAGTCGATCTCTATATGTTTAGTTCTTTCATGATATACTGGATTGGAAGCCATCTGTATAGCTGCACTGCTTTCACAATATAACGAGATAGGTCGAGCAGATTTAAATTCCAACTCATACAGCAAAGAAGATACCTACTTTCCTTTACACATAGCATAAGCTACCGCTCCGTATTCAACTTCTGCAGTAGATCTAGCAATAACAGTTTGTTTCTTGCTCTTCAAAGATATAATATTACTGCCAAGAAGTCACATACCCTGTAATTGATTTTTGGTCATCTTACGATCCAGCCCAGTCTGCATATGAATAAAGTTCAATACTAAATTTGCAGGATTTCAAATAAAAAAGGCCTATTCCAGGTGATGATTTCAGATTTTTGAGAATTCTATACACAGCTTCAATGTGATTGTTAGTTGGTGAATGCATAAACCTACTTACCATGCCCACAACATAAGTGATATAAGGACAAGTAAAGTAAAGTATACAAGATTGCCCACCAATTTTTGGTATTTTTGAATATCCCTGAAATCTTCACTATCTCCAATGAACAATTTTTGGTTCACCTCCATAGGAGTATCACTCTGTTTACAATCAAACATATTTGTTTCTTTTAATAAATCTATAATATATTTTCTTTGAGTTAGGAAGATACTTTGGTTGGCCTTGATCCCTAGGAATAGTGAAGTCGGCCCAAGTCTATTTACAATCAAGCATATTTGTTTCTTTTAATAAATCCATAGTATATTTTCTTTGAGTTAGGAAGATACTTTGGTTGGAATTCAGTACCTTGATCCACAAGAAATAGTGAAGTCGGCCCAAGTCGTTCAAGTCGAATAATTTGTGAAGATCCCTTTTTAATTTTGATATTTCTTCAACGTCATCACCTGTTACAATGATATTATCAACATAAACGGCAATAATAGATTACTTAGTATCTTTCTTAAAAAAAAACTATGGTCATTTATGCTTTTTTGATATCTCAAACTGCATACTGTCACTGAATTTTGCGAACCAGGTTCTTGGTGATTGTTTCAACCCATAGATGACTTTGTTCAGTTTGTAAATTGTATCATCATGTGCCTTAATATTCATTTCAGGTGGAAGTTCCATAAATACTTCTTTATTCAAATTTCCTTGTAGTAAAGTGTTTTTAACATCAAACTGTCATAGATCCCATTCCAAATTTGTTGTCATACTAAGAATTATTCTTATAGAAGTAAGCTTTGCAACAAGTGTGAAGGTTTCATTGTAGTCAATTTCATATGATTGACTGCAGCCCTTGGCAACAAGTCTTGTCTCATACCTTTCAATAGTAATATTTATCTTATATTTGATAGTGAAAACCCACTTGCAGCCCACTATGTTTTTCTTCGGAGGAAGTCTTGTAATAGTTCAGTATTATTTTTTGCAAGAGCATTCAACTCCTCTTCTATTGCGGCTATCCATAAAGGACACCTTTTAGCTTCTTCAAATTTTATAGGAATCTTGTGTTTCTCGACATTCATAGTAAAAGTTTGATAATTATCAGAGGTATTAACATAGCAAACACACTGAGAGATAGGATATCATGCACAATACATTTACCTTTGCGAATTGCAATGGGAACTTCCAAGTCTTCTTCTATTGGGGATTATGGATTGTGAATTTGAATCACAGGGATGATCGTTGATTGTAGGAGTCTATATGGGTTCCTCTTGAGAGCAAATAGTCTACCTTGATCCTCTCTTATACACCAAGGTTTCCTTTGGTTCAATAATCTTCTCCTCACCGGCACCAGCGATACCCTTTGTCTCACTAGGGATTAAGGGAAGCACGTGAGGAGATATATTTTGAGAGAGGACTGACTCCCCCTAAGAAGAATAATAGAGAGTAGATTCTGAGAAAGTGATATCCATAGATAAATACAGTTTTCTAAGTATTGGATCATATCATTTATAACCTTTCTGAGAATTTGAGTAGTCAAGAAAAATACACTTTACATCTCTAAGATCAAGTTTATCACGACCAGGTTGATGAGCATGGACAAAACAAATACAACCAAAGATATGAAAAAATTTTGATTCCTTATCAGGGCATTTTATGGGACTGTCACTCTTAAGAGCACTACTAGGCATCATATTTATTAGATAACAACTTCCCCCAATAAGATTTTGGTACATTATATTGAAGAAGAAGTGTTCTGACTACCTCAAGTATGTGACGATTTTTTCTCTCGACTATGCCATTTTGTTGAGGTGTATAAGAACAAGAAGTTTCATGAAGTATACCATTTGTACATAGGTATTCCTGCAAATGTATACATATATATTCTCCTCCATTATCAGAACGAAGAATTTTTACAGAAGTATTAAATTGAGTAAGAATAAATTTATAAACAATAGAAAAAATAGAAGACACCTCTGATTTTGATTTCATTAAGTAAACAATTGTAAGACGCATACAATTATCAATAAAAGACACAAAATATTTCTGACCAAACAAAGAAGTAACTGAACTAGGATTTCATATATCAGAATAAAGAAGCTCAAAAGGTTGAGATCTCCTAGATTCACTTGAGGGATACGGTGCTCATTGGTGTTTCCCTAGTTGGCAAACTTCACATTCAAAATGAAATTTATTTGACTCGACACTAGGATGAGGTAGATATTAATGGAGTTTGGACACAAGCAAATGACTAAGACGATAATGCCAAAGGTGGGTCTCCGGATCTTGAGCAATTGCAACAGAAGTACAATAAGAAACAATATGTTGAAATTGGTCTTCCAGGATATATAAACCCCTCTGTAAACTATCATGACAAAAGATTTTTCCCGTTTCTAGATCCTGAAACACAAACTAGTTGGATTAAAGGTTACATTACAATTCAATGTATGTATCAATGAGCTGATTGAAAGAAGATTTATAGGAAAACTGGAAACATAAATGTGTAAAATATGTGGGTACACTTTCCTGACCAATCATATAAGAATGTGAGCCATTGGCCAACTTGATTGACTCTTTTTTTTTAAGAAGACGATACTCTGAAAAATATGATGGCTCTCCAACCACGTGATCTGTAGCACTAGAATCAATAATCAAAGTTTTCGAATAAAAGAAAGAAAAATTGTTACTCTTCACAGTATGTGTAGCATGTGCTAAAGTAGCATGAGAAGTTGAAGGATGAGAATTTTCAGATAATTTTGTTTATAAGCCATCGATCCTCTTAATAAGTTCTTTAATGTTATCTGTAATGGGCTGCAGATTTTCAACAACATGAGCAGAGTTGTTTCAAGGTTTGGGAAAGTTAAGTTGGCCATGTAATTGTTAACTTGTAATAGGGCAGGCCGGGCCACTAGGGCCCAACCCATGCTGGCCCTTGGTTATGGCCCTCGCCATCCAGGTAACTGTTGGGGAGCAGGGCTCCCCAACGGCTAGTTATTATACCCATTAGGGAGATTTGCTCCCCAACTATAAACTCAACTGAATGGCTATTATTCTTTTGTTCTCTCTCACTTGTAATACTTGCTCTATAAATAGAGCCTCAATCAATAAACACAAGTTGTCTTGCACAACCTTTTAATTCGTGATTTGGCTCTTTCTCTTGACTTGATACATCCATATTTGGGTGTTTTTATATCTTCACCATTTCACCAACGTGTCAATATTTTGTGACTTTGCCGATTCAACATTCAAGCATCAACAAATATTTACATGGTATCAAAGCCTCATTTTGAAGCATTCGAGCACATCGAGAATCATGCCAAGATTACAAAGTTCGTAAAATCACTCCAAATTTGAGGTAACACTAAGACCATTGATTTTTGTTTAAAATGGAGAGTAAAAATAAATCTTTTAGATGTATTGTTGACCCAAAATGCTACCAAAGTTAGGCAAGAACCATGAAAAGTATTTTTTGTCAAAAGATTTTTAGGATTATATTGATGGAACCATTGAAGAACCAACTTTGGACATTGAAGATTTAAATGATGATCAAACTTTCAAAGCGAATGAAAAATACAAGCAAGATCTTAAAACTTGGAAAAAGATTAATGCTAAAATTACTTAGATTATTTGCCAAAATGTAGATGAAAAACTTAGAAATAGAATTAGTGTTTTTGAAAATACTTTTGAGACTTAAGAATACTTAAAGAAAATCCACTCTCAAGATGATTTCGTCTTTCAAATTGATCTTATGGAAATGATTATAATGCTCAAATAAGGAAATTTAAGCATTAGAGACTATCACAATGATTTTTCAGAATTATAGTCTCAACTTAGAAGTTTTAATAGATTTGAAAAACTTTAAAAAATAAATAAATTTCAAGAGTTTTTAGACAACTAATATTTCTTTTTATTCATGCGCGACTTAAAGGTGAATTTGAAAATATTAGATCAAACTTAATACATAGAAAACCTAAGTCAAAGGGAGACTCGTTTTTTGTCGATCTTATTATGAAGGAAACAAGATAAAAAAACATCAATGTTGCAAAAGAAGTCGTTCTTTCCGCCTCCAAGCTGGAAGCAAATATGAAAACATACAAGCCCAAAAAACTTCAAAGGACAAAGAGATTGATCAAACAAAAAGCCCACGAGACCATGACCGAACAAGGACACGATGTCATTATTGTAAAGAAAGTGGTCATATCAAAACCACCTGTCCTCTTCTTCGTAAGAAATATGGAAATGTGAGTCGTGGAGGACAAGGATGGAGGAGTTTTGCCTACCAACATCAAAGCTTATATAGAAGAAATATTCAAAGAAAAAGCAAGAAAACAACAACAACAACAACTAAGCCTTTTCCCATACTAGACAGGGTCGGCTACATGGATTCTTTGTTTCCACAGATCCCTATCTTGTGCCATGTTAGTAGTTAACTCTCAATAAGCTAGATCGTTCTTTATTGTTTCTTTCACACTTTTGTGGTCGTCCTCTACCTCTTTTAATACTTTCCAAATTTAGTTTTTCAAACCTTCTTAAACGATGTTCTCTCATTTTATCCTCTATTGGTGTCACTCCTACTTTGTTTCTAATAACCTCATTATGTATACGGTCTTTTCTTGTATGACCACTCATCCATCTCAACATCTTCATTTCTGTCACAGACATCTTTTGTACATGTTGATGATTAACTGCCCAACACTCAGAACCATAAAACATGGCAGGCCTAATTGCTGCTCTATAATATTTACCTTTTAATTTTAATGGTATCTTCTTATCACAAAGAATACCTGATGCTCCTCTCCATTATAACCAACCAGCATTAATTCTATGCGTAACATCTCCATCAATTCTTTCATCACTCTGAAAAATTGACCCTAGGTATTTAAAACTTTCCTTCTGAGGAATGCAATATGTGCCTATTTTAATTTCTATGTCCTCTGAAGTAACCAAATGATCAAACTTACATTCCATATATTCTGTCTTTGTTCTACTAAGTCGGAGGTATTTGTTTTCTAATGTTTCTCTCCATAGTTCCAATTTTCTATTAACTTTTTCCTTAGACTCCTCTACTAATACAATGTCATCCGCAAATAACATACACCAAGGTACTTCATCTTGTATATGTTTTGTTAACTCATCCATCACCATTATAAATAAGTATGGGCTTAAAGTTGATCCTTGATGTAACCCAATATTAACTTCAAAGAAGTCTGTCGTTCCTTCATGAGTCCTCACACATGTTTTTGTACCATCATACATGTCTCTTATAAGGTTAATATATGTCAATGGGATACCTCTTTTTTCCAAAGTTCTCCAAAGAACCTCCCTCGGTACCCCATCATAAGTTTTTTCTAGATCAATAAATATCATGTGAAGGTCTTTCTTTTTTGCTCTAAAATGTTCCATAAGACGTCTCAAAAGGTGAATCGCTTCAATAGTAGATCTGCCTGGCATGAACCCAAATTGATTCTCCGTTGTACTTGATACTTGTCTTAACCTACGTTTGATAATTCTTTCTCATAATTTCATAGTATGACTCATTAACTTGATACCTCGATAATTCGCACAATTTTGAATGTCTCCCTTGTTCTTATATATGGGTATAAGTGTACTTGTTCTCCATTCCTTGGGCATCTTTTGGTTTTTCCATATTTCATTAAATAGTCTTGTGAGCCAAGTGATTCCTATTTCTCCTAGTATTTTCCAAACTTTTATAGGAATATTATCTGGTCCTACCGATTTACCACCCTTTATATGTTTAAGAGCCTCTTTGACTTCATTCTTTTGAATACGTCGATAGAAATTGTGGTTTATATACTTTTCTGACCTTGCTAAATCTCCTAAACTAATACTAACATCTTTATTTTCATTAAAAGGATTATAAAAATAGTTTTTCCATCTATTTCTTATATCATCATTTGCCACTAGAATTTTTTCATCCTCGTCTTTTATGCATCTAACATAATTAAGATCTTTAGTTTTCTTATCTCTAGCCCTAGCTATCCTAAAAATATCTCTTTCACCCTCTTTTGAGTTGAGTTTTTTTATATAAGTCCTCCCAAATCTTAGCTTTTGCTTCACTAACGGCCTTTTTTGCTTCCTTTTTTGCTTTCTTATAAGCTTCTAAAGTGTCACTAGTTTTCTTAGCATAATGTAATTTGTAACATGCCCTCTTTGCCTTGATTTTATTTTGTACTACTTCACTCCACCACCAAGCTTCTTTTTGTGCCGGTACACCTCCCTTAGATACCCCTAACACATCTTTCACAACTTTCCTAATATGTATAGCCATATTGTTCCATATATCACAGGGTGTGCCAACATAATTCCAAACATCTCCTTGCAGGACTTTCTGTTTAAATATATCTTCTTTCTCGCTTTTGAGGTTCCACCATTTAGTCCGAATAGCTCGATGCACTCTTTTCTTCTTTGTCCACTTTTTTATTTGTAAATCCATAACTAAAAGTCGATGTTGGGTGGTTAAGCTTTCTCCTGGAATTACCTTATAATCTTTACAACACGCTCTATCTTTTTTTCTACAAATAAAGTAATCAATTTATGTTTGTGATAAGTTACTCTTATAAGTAATTAAATGCTCATCTCGTTTTTTGAAGATTGTATTGACTATAAAGAGATCAAATGCCATAGCAAAATTTAAAATCTCCCTACCTTCCTCATTTATATCCCCAAAACCAAAGTTTCCATGAATCCCTTGATATCCTAATGCCTCTTTACCGACATGTCCATTTAAATCTCCTCCTAAACAAATCATCTCCCTTTGAGGAATCTTTTGAAACATCTTATCTAACTCTTCCCAAAAAACTGTCTTTATACTATCTTCTAGTCCTACTTGGGGTGCGTATGCACAAACTATATTCAAAACCTTTGCTCCTAACACTAATTTCAACGTTATGATTCGGTCACCATATCGTTGTATGTCTACTACACTCTCCTTTAAATCTTTATTTATGATAATACCAACTCCGTTTCGAGCCTTTTCTTTACCTGAGTACCATAATTTAAAACTTGTATCCTCTATCTCCTTTGCTTTTTCTCCAACCCATTTTATCTCTTGTAAACATAAAATATGAATCTTTCTCCGAATCATAGTATCTACCACCTCCATTAGCTTACCGAATAATGTTATGATATTTCAAGAACCAATACGTATCTTATTATCTAGGACTAGCTTCCATACCCCCTGCATCCATCCATAATCAAAATGCGGAGACCCTCTCTGAAAATTTTTCACTATATTCGGGCGGCAATGTAGCGGGACTAACTTCTTTACCCACACCCGTCCATGATGTGAGAACCCTCTCTGTAATTGATTCACTATATTCGGGCGAAAATGTAGTGGCCCTTGCTTACTTCTTACTGCATTCGAGCTCTGCAGCACGTCGCTAGGCGGGGACGCCCCAAAGCAATGCTCATAATTTTTGTAATCCATGTTATAAAAATCCGACGAAGTTTTATGCTGTCTGTTGAAAGCCTAACACAACCCTCTTTTATCTGAGCTTGGGACCGGCAATGCAAGGGTAATCCTTACATGGGCGGAGTTATTCAAAGAAAAAGCAAGCATTTTCGGAAATGCTCTCTCCACTTCTCAAGGTATGTCTTGGTTCTTAGACTCGGGTGCTTCTTTCTATATGATCCATAGTGAAAAATCTTTGAAAAATTCTTAAGATATCTTTGGAAAACATGTTTTTACTACTGATCGTACAAAACTTAAAATTAAAAAGATTGGAAACTTTGAAAAAGAAGATTTTAAAATTTAAAATGTAAGTTTTATACCTAAGTTGAATCTAAATCTTCTCTCGGTTGCTCAAATTTGTGATAATGGTTGTATAATCACTTTCTTATCTAAGAATTGTGTAGTGCAGGATCATCAATGGAAGAAGGTGATTGGTCAATGCCATAGAGAAAGTGGACTATACAAAATGGATAGTTTAGTTATACCAAATTTTGAATCTTGTAATGTAGTTCATGATACTACTCTTTGGCATAAACGACTTGGACATTTGAATATGCATAGACTATTTAATTTTCTTTTGTTGAAAAAAAATGAGATTCATAATTTTGATTGTAAAGAATATATCCTTAAAAAAATACATCATCTATTTTTTGTAGAAAAGAAATTTTGTAACAAGTAAATCTTTTGAATTAATACATTCCGATATTTGGGGACCGGCACTTTTGTTTTCAAAGGAACACTACAATATTATGTAACCTTTATAGATCACTTTACCTGCTTTACTTGGATATATCTATTAAAACATAAATCGAAAGTATTTGAAAAATATTTGATTTTTCACAATATGGTAAAGAATCAATTTGGTTTTACTATTAAGATTTTTAGATCCAATTCAGGAGGACAATACTTATGAAAGGATTTTCAAAATTTTTTGAAACAAATAGGATTATACATAAAAAAATTTTGCACCAAAACTCCACAACAAAATGGGTTAGCAGAAAGAAAATATAAGCATATTATAGAAACTTATAGAACACTTTTAATTGCTAGTAATATTCCTAAGTTCTTATAGGCGAAAGCTACTCTTACTGCAGTATATCTCATTAATAGAATGCCTTGAACCCATCTTCAAAATGTTTCTCCTTTTGAAAAATTGTATAATTTATCTCTTTATGATGAAAGACTAAGGGTTTTTTGTTACAAATGTTTTGTTTATACTGATAAAAATGATAAGTTGTCCCTTAGAGCTATTGAATGTGTTTTTTTTATATGAAATCGACAAAAAGGGATATAGATGTTTTGATCCTATCAATGATAAATTATATGTTTCTAAGGATGTGAAATTTCTTGAAGATAACTATTATTATAAATATAGTTCTATTGAAAATAATAAAGAATCTTCTTCATATGATTTTTTTCAATTTAGAAGATAGTGAAACTAATGATAGTGATCTTGAAGACAATCTTGATGTTATCCAACATGATGAGAATAATGTTAAAGACACAACATATTCTTGACCCTTTTCCATTGCACTACACTAAAAGACTTAGAACAAAACACCTCACGATTAAAACCTAGAATTTCAAAACCTCCTCAATGCTTTGTATCTTATGAATCTTTTAGACCTCAACGAAAAAACTTGACTGCCACCCTTTTACAAGTAAAAGAACTTAGGTTCTACCATCAAGTCAAGGGCATTCCGGAATGGGAGTATGCCATGCAAGATGAGTTGACTGCAGTGGATAAAGCTAAAACTTGGTCCATTGTTCCCAAATCCAAGGATAAAAAAATTATTGGATATAGATGGGTTTATAAAATTAAGACTCATAGTAATGGTAATATAGAAAGATATAAAGTTAGATTGGTAGCCAAGGGTTATGCTCAAGAACATGGAATTGATTATGATAAAACCTTTGCTCCTGTTACAAGAATGACTACTATAAGGATTCTCATAACTCTTAGTGCTATAAAAAACTGGAATATTTTTCAACTTGATGTTAAAAATGCCTTTTTGAATGGAAAATTGCATGAAGATATTTATATGACTCTTCCTCCCGGATTTGATGTTCCTTAAGATCATGTTCTTAAGCTTCATAAAGTCTTGTATGGTCTTAAACAAGCTCTCAAAGCTTGGTTTGATCTTTTTGAAGACTTTATGCATATGCATAATTTTGTTTCTTGCTATACCGATACTGGATTATTTGTGAGGAAATCAGATGCAGGTATAGTTATTCTACTCTTGTATGTGGATGATATGATAATCATTGAAAGTGATAAAGCTGACATCTTATAAGTTAAAAGTGATCTTTATAAAGAATTTGAAATGAAAGACCTTGGTTTGCTTAGTTATTTTTTAGAAATTAAAATTGTACGTACTGATAGAGGATATTTTATGTCTCAAACAAAATTTACGAGTGAAATTGTTGACAGGTCAGGTCTAACCGACGAAAAGAAAGTGGATACACTAGAGGTTCTTGGAACAAAATTAAGAGCAACAGATAGAGAGAAACTGGATGATCCTGCTCCATACAGACAACTTAAAGAAGTGTTATCTCACTATCACTCGTCCGACATATTACACATCGTACACACTACAAACCAGTTTCATCAAGCTCCTACTAGTACTCACATTAGTGTAGTTATTAGAATCATCAGATACATAAAGCACTCTATAGATAAAGGGGTACTTTTGACTTCTTCCTCTTCACATGATTTGATTGCATATACTGATGTAGATTGGGGTAGAGATATCAATAATCGACATTCCACCAAAGGTTTTTATATATTTTTAGGTGAATCATTAATATCCTAAAAATACAAAAAGCAACAGAAGGTGTCGCTTTCATCTACAGAAGCAGAATACCGTGCCATGACAACCACTACTATTGAGATCTCACGGATTAAAAAGTATTGAGAGACATGAGGCCATCCTTAACAATTATCTACTCTATTTTGTGACAACAAGAGTACCATATACATCGCATCTAACAACACCTTTCATGAAAGAACGAAGTATATTGAGATAGATTATCACTTTGTTCGAGAGCAATGCTTGAAGAAAAAGCTCATTTATGTATCATCTCAAATACAACTGACAAACTTCTTCACCAAGTCATTATCGGCTCCTAGATTTAATTTCTTGTTAGACAAACTTTCGATATACATAACGTAAGTTTGAGGGGGAGTGTTAACTTGTAATAGGGTAGGCCGAGCCACTAGGGCCCGGCCCATGTTGACCCTTGCTTATGGCCCTAGCCATCCAGGGGAGCCCTACTCCCCAACGGCTAGCTATTATAGCCGTTGGGGAGATCTGCTCCACAACTGTGCATTCAGCTGAATGACTATTATTCTTTTCTTCTCTCTCACTTGTAATACTTGCTCTATAAATAGAGCCTCAATCAATAAACACACAAGCTATCTTGCATAGCTTTTTGATTCGTGATTTGACTCTCTCTTGACTCTTGACTCTTGTTGTATTCTTGACTTATACATTCATATTTGGGTGTTTTTATATCTTAACGATTTCACCAACGTATCAACATTTTGTGACTTTGCCGATTCAACATTCAAGCATCAACAAATATTTACAGTAATTCCTAGCAGTTTTCTTTCGAGTGTTTGGACTTTCCACAGTGAGAACACAATTTTATCCTTCTCATCAAAATAGAAACGATGACGCTCACGTCCATGATGTTGTTCACCTCTTCCATGGTAATGTGAGTTTTTTCCTCTAGTCTGAAGTGCATGTTGTTCTGTCATAGTGGAGCTATCTTTCTCAAGATTCTTGCGATCTTCTCGAATCAATAAAAAATATATAATGCCAAGTGAAGAAAGTTCTTCTCGACCTAAAATATTGATCTTTATAGACTCGAATTCTAGATTTACACCCCAAAGTAAATCAAAGATTTTCTTCTTTTCAATTTGAGTATTTCTTTCAGTGTAACATAATGAACACTTAATATTTGTATAGAAAAGGAGTTCATCCCATAATCCACAAAGATCTGCATAATACTCACTAATAGGACAAATTCCTTGTTTGCATTTCCTAATTCTTTCTAATATTTCATTTTTTTAGCTACATTCTTTTTTATGGAGTATGCTTATGAGTTTTGAGACTGCACACTAGATTTCATGGGCAGATTCCAAAAACATGAAAGTTTTTGCAATAGAAGAGATCATAGACTGTGGTAGCCACGAGGATATCAAGGCGTCTTCTCTTCTTCAACTGGAATACTTGCTATAATAGCCAGTTCGATATACCTAGATCATTCAAACTAGTTCCTGCCATCTAACTTTGTTGTTGTAATTTGAAAGTTTTCACTTTTTCATTTATGGAATGTTCAAACATCACAAAGGGGGTTTTTAATGCCCTTTCCTTTACTAGGCATTTATCAAATAATATAACAAACCTTACTGATTACACTCAGTTTTATATCAAATGTTTGATGTTCTTCACGACTGTAGTCACACGAACAGATTTCTGTATTCAATCTGAATATAATCAACCAACAAAATCATATTACTATCAAGTACTGAATCAACCACGTGTGATGTTCTTCACATCTACAGTCACATGAATAAATTGTTGTGTTCAATATGAATATAATCAACAAACATCATTAGCTTTATTTCTTTATCACGAATCATCACAACTATCAGCATCACACCGCAAATCATCAAGTAATCTTCTCTCAGCAGTCATTGCAGCAGCTTGAACTGGGCTTAATGTACGCAAGATATTGTTGTCCCCACCAAGGCGTTTAGGTCTAGAAGGAAGCAAAGTTCCAATACGTGCTCTCTTCTGCTGAGGAAGTTGCAGTGGTATAGTTGAGCTTTCTATATTCTTCAGATCTCGTGACAGCAAAGTTCTAATATGTGCTCTCTCTTCTGTTGAGGAAGTTGCAGTGGTACAGTTGAGTTTCCTATATGCTTCAGATCTCATGACTAACGTGCTCTTTCTTCTTCTGCAGCTAATGTGACTTATCAAAGAGATGAAAGGAGTATGAGAAAATCCTCCCAGTCTCCTTACAGGAAGGTCAAATCCCACACGAGTTCCAATAACTCCTTTTGATATAAATTACTCACAGAATCTAATCTTAAACAAACAAACAACAACTAAGCCTTTTCCCATACTAGACGGGGTCGGCTACATGGATTCTTTGTTTCCACAGATCTCTATCGTGTGCCATGTTAGCAGTTAACTCCCAATAAGCTAGATCATTCTTTATTGTTTCTTTCCAACACTTTTGTGGTCGTCCTCTACCTCTTTTAATACTTTCCAAATTTAGGTTTTCTAACCTTCTTACAGGTTCTTCTTTTGATCTTCTTTCTATATGTCCAAACCATCTTAAACGATGTTCTCTCATTTTATCCTCTATTGGTGCCACTCCTAATTTGTTTCTAATAACCTCATTATGTATACGGTCTTTTCTTGTATGACCACTCATCCATCTCAACATCTTCATTTCTGTCACAGACATCTTTTGTACATGTTGATGATTAACTGCCCAACACTCAGAACCATAAAACATGGCAGGCCTAACTGCTGCTCTATAATATTTACCTTTTAATTTTAATGGTATCTTCTTGTCACAAAGAATACCTGATGCTCCTCTCCATTTTAACCAACCAGCATTAATTCTATGTGTAACATCTCCATCAATTCTTCCATCACTTTGAAAAATTGACCCTAGGTATTTAAAACTTTCCTTTTGGGGAATGCAATGTGTGCCAATTTTAATTTCTATGTCCTCTGAAGTAGCCAAATGATCAAACTTACATTCCATATATTCTGTCTTTGTTCTACTAAGTCGGAGGCCTTTGTTTTCTAATGTTTCTCTCCATAGTTCCAATTTTCTATTAACTTTTTCCTTAGACTCCTCCACTAATACAATGTCATCTGCAAATAACATACACCAAGGTACTTCATCTTGAATATATTTTGTTAACTCATCCATCACCATTATAAATAAGTATGGACTTAAAGTTGATCCTTGATGTAACCCAATATTAACTTCAAAGAAGTCTGTCGTTCCTTCATGAGTCCTCACACATGTTTTTGCACCATCATACATGTCTCTTATAAGGTTAATATATGTCAATGGGATACCTCTTTTTCCAAAGTTCTCCAAAGAACCTCCCTTGGTACCCTATCATAAGCTTTTTCTAGATCAATAAATATCATGTGAAGGTCTTTCTTTTTTGCTCTAAAATGTTCCATAAGACGTCTCAAAAGGTGAATCGCTTCAATAGTAGATCTACCAGGCATAAATCCAAATTGGTTCTCTGTTGTACTTGATACTTGTCTTAACCTACGTTCAATAATTCTTTCCCATAATTTCATAGTATGACTCATTAACTTGATACCTCGATAATTCGCACAATTTTGAATGTCTCCCTTGTTTTTATATATGGGTATAAGTGTACTTGCTCTCCATTCCTCGGGCATCTTTTGGTTTTTCCATATTTCATTAAATAATCTTGTGAGCCAAGTGATTCCTATTTCTCCTAGTATTTTCCAAACTTCTACAGGAATATTATCTGGTCCTACCGATTTACCACTCTTCATATGTTTAAGAGCCTCTTTGACTTCATTCTTTTGAATACGTCGGTAGAAATTGTGGTTTATATACTTTTCTGACCTTGCTAAATCTCCTAAACTAATACTAACATCTTTATTTTCATTAAAAAGATTATAAAAATAGTTTTTCCATCTATTTCTTATATCATCATTTGCCACTAGAATTTTTTCATCCTCGTCTTTTATGCATCTAACATAATTAAGATCTTTAGTTTTCTTATCTCTAGCCCTAGCTATCCTAAAAATGTCTCTTTCACCCTCTTTTGAGTTGAGTTTTTTATATAAGTCCTCCCAAATCTTAGCTTTTGCTTCACTAACGGCCTTTTTTGCTTCCTTCTTTGCTTTCTTATAAGCTTCTAAAGTTTCACTAGTTTTCTTAGCATAATGTAATTTGTAACATGCCCTCTTTGCCTTGATTTTGTTTTGTACTACTTCACTCCACCACCAACCATAACTTACACATCAAAGCACTTCATTGGAAGTCATTACAGTACACGACCTAAACTCTAAATTAAAAACATAAAAACCAATTTGTCTTGGTGAAACTAAGAAGGAGACCTGACAAGTTAGTCCTCTTCACCAGATAGATAACTAAAGACAAGGAAGAAGAAAACTAGACTGAGACAATGCTGATGAACCTAAAACATGAAAAAGTAAAGCACATTAGAAGAAAACTAATAGATAGAAGTACAATTACAGGAATGAATAGAAACAAATTGTTCCAGAATTCTAGCTACAAAAAACTAAATAACTGTGAAAATGAGCAGAACCATATTTCACAAAAAACACAGGAGCAATAGATACACTTCTCTTCTTTATTCACAACCAAGAACCAGATAATCATCCCAAAAATTTCTGTTCCAATCAACAAGCAACTGTAAAGGCTCCACTTCGTACAGATATGGCTCGAAAGACCTCAATCTCAAAATTTGAGCAGATGAGTACACCCAAAAGAAGTTTGAAACCTAAAGTAAGCATGTAAATTGTCAGTGATTACTCACTGACGCCATAATATTCCAAAGGTCAAACTTACAGGATTGACCTACTCACGGAAAACTCACAAACAACACTTCGAAGAAGAGAAATACATTTTCAAGAAGTAGGTGATTTTCAATGTTGCTGGTTACTCAAACCGTTGGCCTCAGGAAGTGAAGTTGGGCTCTCCTTCTCCACTAATATCTTATCCTTGGCATCTTCCTCATCCGAATCTAGAGTGAATTGCACCTGATCCACATTCCCTAACTCCTGCAACTCTTCATGTCGATCTGTTACATCAATCCTCTTATAACTTCCATAGTCCTCCTTGTTCGCCTTGTTATACAAGAGCCCGTATGCCCCTACAGACAAGATCACGAGCACCGCGAGATGCAAATTGAATTGCAGAGTAGCGATGGCTCTGCTCCGATGGTATTCCGGGTGACCTTTACACTTGATGGTGTAATCCCCTTTGCTCCTCTCGTGAAGGAAGCATCCATGAGTGATCCAAACCGTGAAAAAGGAGAAACCCATTTGCAGAAACCACGTCCCCTGCAGAATTAAGCCCATTCCGAGCCCGAATTGCGGAAATCGGGAACGTGGATAGGAAATCTCAAGAATGGTACAGGAGATACAGACACCAATGGGCACCATGAGGAGGCTAAAGTAGCGATTCTCAATCCCGGCGGGATCCTTCTTCTGGTGATAGAAAATGAGGAATTCTTCAAGGAAGGCGCAGAGGGAGAAGAGATTCATGAGAGATGGAGGTAAAAGGAGAGACTTGGTGAAGAAATCAATGATACCAACTAAAGAACAGAGGAGGAAGAGTGAGGAAACGGCAGAGTTTTGCAGTTGGAGGGCGAAACCGAGATCATCCGAGTTCTCTATGGATTTGAAGATCATGATCACGGAGTTCAAAAGGAAGAGGAAGGAAACAATGGAAATTAGGGCTAGTTCGAGGGAGTATAGCGGTTTCTTCCTTCCTGAGGATTGGGAAGAATCGGGGAAAATGGACGCCCTAAACGCACGGAAGCACCCAACCGCAAAGAACCCCAGCCCACCGAGAAAAAACCTCATGAAAGACCCCATGATCTCTGTTTCTTCTTCTTCCCCCCTTCTTCTCTCAGATGCCGTAACCCAAATTTCGAACGCATTAGGAACAATTAGCAATCACCATCTTATAAATTGCATTAGATTACAAAGAGAATTGTTGTTGGACAGTTTGAAAGCGTCGGGAGCCCAACACAGCTGGGGGTATTAGCTGATCGTGTTTGAGCCGGATCCAACAATTACCAACCCGAAAGGATCCATCCGGTTGTTTGGGCCAGGTAGACATGGCCGATCGCTAACAGGCCTAGTGGTTCCCATAGAAACCAAACCGAGCTAGGAACCGGCTGGAACCATAAGCTGACTGCAGCTAGGTACCACCCGGTTCGGTTTTGGTTCAACTTTCTATAGAACCATATGTTTCATAAACTTTTTACATTTTTCTACATTTTAGAAAAAATTATTGTTTTCAGGGTTTTGAACTATGTCTTGCATGGCCTGTCCTAAGCCCAAATAAAAAATGAGGATTGTGTTAGGCTTCTAACAGTAAACATCAAACTTATTAGATTTATTTACTATAGATTTTAGACACTATAAGTATTGCATTGGGGTGTTCCCTCTTAGCGACACAATAGAGAGCCAGAATGCAATGAAAACTAAGAAAGAGCCTCTACATATTTGTCCATATATTGAAAGTGAACAATCATAGAGGAGATCTACTTATTTTCAACATGGACGAATGCGCAATAGGGGAGGGAACGAAAGTAGTCCTAGATAATAAGATTCATATTGATACTTGAATATCGGAACATTGATCAATATACAAATTTTAGGTTATGCGGAACCCTCAACTTGTATCCAATCATTTTAATTTTATGAAAGCAAAATAAAAACTAAGTCTGAGCGTCGTGGGTTCTAATCAGATTCTTTTCACAAATTGCCTTCTTCTCCTGACGAGTAAGAGTTCATTCTTACTTTACATAATTCCTTGCTAATAAAAGGAAAAATACTGCACTCTTGAATTGAAATGTAAGCGAAAAGGATTCTTGTTCTTACTAGTTTGGGGTCCAATTAGATCTAGATCTAATTGGGATTTGGTTCTAAAATAGATATGGATCTCTAATATGGCACGGATTCTAATTAGATTATGGACTTAATATGGATATGGATAAAATCAAACCTAAAAAAATAATTTTCTAATTAACAATTATACAATAAATAGAATATGCAATTGATTATAAAAGTATTAAGATGCATAAGTTCTAAGGTGCAAAAAATCCTTATATGCAAAGATCTTAAGATGCAATAAATCATGATTTACAAAGATCTTGATACACAGTGTGCACAAATTTTAAATATTTTATAAAATCAAATGTGCACAAAATTTAAAGAAAGCCTATGCAAGAATAGGATCTTGAACATGCATGAATTAAATTTAATGTGCAAAATGGTTCTAACATAACCAATAACTAAACTATCTATGTAAGAACAAAACTAAAGAATAAAAATGCAAGATGATTTAAAAAGGGATCAATGCAAGAACTAAGGGATTTAATGGATGCTTATAGCTATAACAAAACTGTAAAATAAAAGAGATGAAATATGAAAATAAGGTGAATATTAATAAAACCACAAAATATGCAAAGCAAAATAAAGGAATGATGGAGTGTATGGCATATGAATGAAGCTAAAGAATCATGATGGAGCAATGATTACTTAATGTAATGATAATAACTATTATGACCTAATAATGATAACTATTATGATCTAAGACTATAAGCTAGAGGAGTAAAAACCAAAATCAAGATATAAAGTATATTAAAAGAGTGGAGTGATGGATGAAACCATTGAAATATGATTCTAGGAATACCTTAGAAACAACTGACATCTCCTTTAGTTGATTTCTCATGACTTGAGCATGCTTAAAGCTGGGTGAATTTCTCCTTGGTTGATCTCTCAAAGTTAGAACGACACATTGTGGCTTGACGTGGAGCTGATTCCAATGAGGTAAGGTGAGTCATAGCTAAGGTAAGCTTGGTTTGGCTCAAAATTGAATTTTTAATATAATACTTGACTATGTAATTTGACACAAAATAAATTTTCAATATATGTGCTGGTGTTGGTTCTATTGATTTTCTCACATAAGTAATTGAACATATGTTGCATGGATTTGTTAAGGTGGATGGTCAATAATGAATTAATCGCAAAAAAAAGTGGCATGAATGAGTGCTCTATCAACCAAAATGAAGGCTTTGGAAATAAAAGGATCAAGAATCCAATGATCATGTTTACATGATAGACTTTGGAAAGGAAAAAGGTATGTCATTCGATAAGACTAAGAGGATCAATATGTACAACTTGTAGATGATCCTTATCTCATCTAAGTTTGCTTAAATGATTTGGTTGAGTAGGTTGGATAAATTGATAACTAGGTTGAGCTTACAAATAAACTTTGTGGAAGTGTGGCATGACTTGTTTTTCTCTAACATGAATACCTAGATTTCGAGTGAATGGATTGGATACAAAAAACTCTCAATAAAGGGTCTAGTTATGGATTCAACTAAAGAACCACTCCTTGAACATCCAAGCCCTTGTTAATGTATGGCAATTTAGTCATTAGATAAGTGTTTTTGTTTCCCATTTTATCGTACAAAATTATTATTTGCTTTAAGCTTGATTTATGCATTGTAATATGCATGGTAATTAGGGAAAATAATGTATAATGGCCATATGGTTATTTTGTAAAATTTACTAACACAAGAGGTAAAGTTCACTTATATGGTTCATGTTAAAAGGGTTGGATCCTTAATGATACGAATATGTAAAATTTTAAATGGCAACTAGAATACTTTATTCTCATCTCTTCCTGATTGACTCTTTCTTCTTTTCTCTTTTAAGCTAGTTTTGCCTAATGGTGGTATCTCATTCTCTTGTATATAATTGAACATAATTAAGATTACCATGTGTAGGTAGACTTTCCTATAAGTTAGGGGCTTCACTATGCTCGTTGAGACAAGCTAGCATAGTCGTCGATCATTTTGGAAAAGGTTTTGATTTATATCCTATATATCATTAAGTCGTAACTGCCCAATTTTACACCCAGCAAGGATCCACACTCATTGGTTAAACCCTTGGTTTGTTATCGCTAATATCTCATGGACTGCATTGTCATCCTTCCTAGCCAACTCCTTTGAATCCCATATGATGTACCAAGTTCATTTACTTGTTTGTATGCATTTTTATTCAATCACGAATCCCCAATATTTAAACATGATGTTACTTATTTATGTCAAAAGTCAACCTAATATTTATTGTTTTTTCTCACTGCACCATAGTTGCACCTATTCCTAATGACCACATGCTTTTTATCACATCTATTTGTTATGTTGTGCACTAAAGTCAACAACTTAAATCATACAGTACAATTGCTACGAAGCCCTAACCTCTACTAATTTTGGCTGCTAGGTCTATCTACATAGAGGTTCCTACTTATTACTAAGGAGAGAAAAGTTACAAATATAAGCTACTTGCATTCTCTAGGGTGTTGGAAGACTCTAGGTAGCACAAATATTCATATGTAAAAGGAATAATCTTCATTCGATTCGATTAAAGTAAAGTGACAAAGATTCGGAATTTTTGGGAGAGGAGATTGATTACCTAAGTGTCTCATTCATCAACAGCTATGCCTTCTTTTTTTATCCACCTACTAACGTATAGGAAGTAACCCTATCTCCTAAGATTATCAACTGTTGTCAAATCAGTAACATTAATAGATCACTTTCAGCCAATCATTCATAATTGACTGAAATGAAAGAAAGGATCATTCTCAAATATATTGATAATTAGAACATTTAAGTTTATCATGTAAAAACCCTCTATTGCTAGTATTGGAAGTAGTGCCCTTTCAAACATCTAACTAATGAGAGATAATTGCTCACATTAGAGAGATCATATCTATTGCAAATACTTGTACAAGTTAATGATTACCCAATCAAAATAAAAGGAGAAAACACATGACCAAGGGAGATCTTGAACCTAAAGGCCTAGGGATAATACAAAGATATATTGATAAAAGTGGTTTAAGCATGCCTTGACTTCCACAAATGCCTATAAACATTGAACGAAGTTAGAATCATTGGTCTAATTGAAATACCAAAAACAAAACTTTCTTTGGAAATGCTTGCTTTATTGGAGTACAAAAAGAAGGCATCTCAACTACTCAAAAGGTTATATAAACAAACTGCACAAAGCCAAAAAGTTAGAAAACTATATGTAAGAGTTGTTACTCTTCATATTATTGTTGAAGAGTTAAAATACACCAATGACACATGGTAATTCCACCCCACATGACAAGGTCATGATGAACCTTGTAATTGACAATTTGATGATGAGGAAGCCAACAAGAAGATCAAAGCTCAATTAGGCAGAAGGAGGCCTATGTAGTTGAGAACAAGGAAAGACTAGCATCAAAGCCTAATAGATAATACAACAAAAGAATTTTGTAACCTCAATATAAGTTTACCTACTTCTACTATGAATAGGTTGGATATTGAAAAACTATCAACATTCTATTAGCTGCCACATAATTTGCAACATTATCTGTAACCACTTGGATAATATTTTTTTCTCCAACTTTGATCACCTTTTTAACAATGTATATAATTTATTTACATCATTCACTTTTATGCACCAATGGACCTAAGAAACACTATCTCTTGAAGACAATACACCAAAAATTTATTAGTGTTCTTTGTTTTTTATCAATCCATTCATCTAAATTCATTTACAAACTATTATCCTTTGAGGACAATGCTTTCTAAATCCATTTACAATCTCTCTTACACTTCCCACTAGGGGTAAGCATAATTCAGTTAAAACGAATTATCGAACCAAACCGAAATTCCAAATTTTGTTTGGTTACAACATGAATAAGATCGAAATTAGTTTAGTAATTTTATAAAATTCGGTGTTCAATTCTCAAAAGTCTAGAACTCAATGGATTAAATAACTAACATTTAAAAACATTTGTTTCTACCCTCTTCCCCAAATGCATGACCCAATTGATTGTGCCTCTCTCTCTTTCTCTCTTCCTCCTTTTGAGAGACTGTGATGTGCCCGTCTATCTGTTTGTCCCAAACTCTCTCCTTTTCGGTTGTCAAGAAATTATAATTGTCTTCTCCATTAGAAAGTTGCAATCATTTTCTCTAGGGTAAGGTAAGGTGTTTCTTCTTTCTATATATATTTTGGTAGTTTATAATACCTTTCTCTAATGCTTATTTTTTTATGTTTATTCTCAGTGAGCAGGTACACTAATTTGGAGTAAAAAAATCAATGATAGAGTAACATCATGGTAAGGTGTTGATATTGAATAGTTGAAATGTTAATCACCTAACCCACTTCACTAAACCTCACCCTAACTAACCTAGACCTAGCCCTCTCACCTAAACCGACTCAAACCACCCCATACTTCCCCTCTAAACCAAACCTAACCGAGTGCCAAGAGCATTCGGTTTTCCTCGACACAATCAAGACCCGGTGGCCCACGTGCCTTAATAGCATGCCCCGCGTGCTAGACACCCGCAGTGCCCTGCTGCGGTGCCCTAGTGCCCTGCGCCCGATGCCCTGCTGTGCACCCCGCACCTTGCTACACCCTGCGTGCCAAACACCCGAGAGTGCAACTGTTGCACGCTCCTTGCTGCACCACTGCAGCACTGACCTGCCTTACCTTAGGACCAGCCCTACCTTTAGGCCGTGACCTTCCCCTTTAGGCCGACTAGAACCAACCCAAACTTTAGGTCGTGACTCACCCTTAGCTAGCCCACGCCTAAGACACCCTTTTGTCGTGAGCTCTCTCGTAAGCCCTAACTAGGCCTAAGTATCCGGCGTGTCCCTAAGCACACCCGAACCAACACTCTCTCAAACCCACCTAGGGAGACCCCTCTTGGCTGCCAAGGTGGACCACAAGCCCAAGCACGAGCAAGGAAAAGTCGTCCACTTGTAAGTGTTTAAATTCGGATTTTTTACCTTACTCCTCTTAAATTCAATTCAATTTTGATACGGGGTTGTAATGATGGAGCATGGTCTCCCCCCGAGATGTAATATTGGTGCTTGATACACAAGCACACACGTACACTTAGCCTTAGCTCTTATCTCATACACAAGACACCCACGTGCACTTGAGCCTTTCAGCTCTTAGTTGCACACTATTGCACACACATTGAGCCTTCGCTCTTACTCAAAAGACTTTAGTAAAAGCCGTGCAATTTCAATTCTGGGTTGTTACATTCTTGTTGTGTGAGTTTGTCATTTAAGCTTCCACACTTGCACACAAGAGCACTCGAGCACTTGCTCTACACTCTCACGCACATTTTGGGCCTTCGTTGCCCATAAGATATAGAGTATCTATATACTTTCAGCTGCGTGAGTTTTACATTCCAAGTTGTGTACGCACTTACATTTCGGGTAGTTCAATTCAAGTCGTGCGAGTTGTCTTTCCATTTATACACAACACACACGAAAACATTGAGCCTTTCCGCTCTTATATACTTATATTTCAATTTCGGCAAGTTCAATTCAAGTCGTGTGAGTTTGTCATTTCAATTCTACACTACACACACGCGTGCATTGAGCCTTTTTTCTCTTAATATAAGTATATCTCCCTTCCGCAATTTACATTCAAGTCGTGTGAGTTGCTTTTAAGGTTCGGGTATTTCCCTTTCAACTGCGTGAGTTGCACTTACATTCGGGTATTTACTTAAGTTGTGTGTGTGAGTTGCTTTCAATTTGAGCCTAGCTCACATCATATCAAACCCGAAGAGAGTTCGTGCATCCTTGCATTCGCGTATTTTCAAAAAGGAAACCCCGAAACTACGCCCAAACTCACTCAATTTAGGCCACTTGAAGTACACACATCCGACCTAAATAGCTTAAAAGCTCAAAGACTTTACGAACAACCCCATAATAAAAGCTGCAATTTAGGCAAACAATCGTCGAAATACTTGCTTTTTCTCAAAAAGGTTCATGTTTGTTTGAAATTGAAGTTTTCTAAGCGTTGAAACTGATCCTTGAGCACCGGTTCAAGAAGGTTTCAAGCGAAAAGATCCCGCTTGCTCACAATTGCCTTTTAAAAGTCAGATATATTTCAAAATCTTCGCTAGTTTGAGTAAGCTAGCTGACACGCCCTTAAAAGCGACGTAAACGCGAGAAGTTTCGTTCTCGGCTTAAAAACCAGGAGCGAAAGATTTTCATGGCTTATAGTCATATTAGGTAGGAGTTGAGGGATGGTAGCCGGGTGGACTTTTTATTCGATCATTGAGCAAGTGAGCAACTATTGTTTTTCATAGAACGTGCAACATCCAATAATCAATACAAGCATTAAAGAAGGTTAAGGTGCAAGAATTTTTTTTTACAAGATGGAGTGTGTCATCTTGATTAGTTGCGTACATCATCCCCTTGGATACTTGAGTTAGGCTAAATGCAACGGACAGATTGAGGTGACTGCTAGATATAGTATTCAACTCCAAAGCAGCGCTGAACGCCATTCGCTCCCCTATTGATAAGCTCTTACATGCTAATTTGACACGATGTCGCTTAGAAGTCCTTGTACATTATGTAATTTGGTACAGGAAACTAATTCCCACATTTTTTTCATATGCCAATTGTTGCAAATTGCATGCCTCTTAGTTGACTCCTCAAAGCTTCTACAATGCAATTGCATAATGTGAAGAATAGGTGTTCAGCGCTGAGATAGAAACTTTCAAAGAAACGGGTGAAAATGGTATGGACTATTACATTTCAATTGTTGATTTGTTTCATGTGGGAATTCAGAAACAAAATCGTATTTAAGAACATGGAGCTGAGATAGAAACTTGTTAATAGTATCTGGTACTCCATAAGAGACTATAATATACTTGCCTTTTGCAACTCAAAGCATAGTGTGAAGAATAGGTGAACCTTCATGAGCAAATTGGGGCCATCTTATGGTTGGATGAAACTTTCAATTTCAGGAGGTAGATGGCTTATTGATTATACAATTGGAGGTTCATTGGGGTATTTCAGCAAAGCTGAATGGATTGTTAAAGAAGATTCAACCTTTGATGAATGAAAATGATAGGTTTGAGATTTTACATGACCTTATCTCGCAAGAGCGATGGTTACGCCCAAACATTGTGACTGCAATTCAGAGAGAGCTAAAGGATTCTCCATCTCGCCTTCAAGTGGATGTAAATATTTTATCATTTTTCAAGCATATGAGTACTTTTGTTGTTAGGTACCTAAAGATAGGAATCAAGAACCTATTTTCTAGGTTAAGCTTACTTAGTAATGAGTTCTGTGGGAAGCATCAACCACCTGAATGGTTTTGCCTTCTTTGTAAAAATACATATTATTTTGATATGTACTACTCGAGATCTCCCTAATCCACTCTTTCCAATCCAAGAAAAGAAGTGCAAAGATGTTCCTTTCTCGACCCACTAATACTTCTTTAACAACATTTTAAATTTGATCTGAAACCTCTAGACATATTTTTGAATAGATATGGTGGAAAAATCTAGTCTAATTGTATTAGTTCACTATGTACTTTTGCTGGCTATGGATCAAATGATGCTTCTTTGGATTGCCTTCCTAGAATTTCTTTAAGTTGATAGGTGACAACAACCACTCTCAAAACTTGTGGCCGTGCTTGCTCCACTCCATCATAGGAAGCTTCATAGTAAAGCTTGAATTACTACATGTGTGGAGTATGCTTCAAAAAGTGGAGCTTGCAGCTCTTATCCACACCAACTACTTCATAGAATCTATTTGCACCAATCATTAGTTCTGAAGCATGGAGCATGCACCTTTAATTCTTGTAGTTTGTTGGTGATTAGCCCTTAGTTTTGTGAGTATGGGGTACATCAATGTAATAGATTGCAAGGCTCATAATTTTCAATCTTAGGTTTGCACCTTGTCTCTGCATTATGGAATAACAAAAAAGTAACATTGGACATTGTTGTGTTTTATGTTGGATCCTAGCAAATTAGACCAAATTTGATGGGGTAAAGGGCTTGTTTCGAGGAGGATATGGGTTGGAAGAGAAAATAGTCCACTAGCATTGAGAGCATGTTGAAATAGAGGCTACTGAGAGGAGAGAGATGAATAGAGGTGGAAAGAGAAAAGAACTTCAAGTTTTTCAAGCTAAGGTCCTCGACAACGGTGAAGACTCTCTTTTTAGACCATCTTGAAATGAGAGGAAATGAGTACAAAAAACTTAATTTTAAACTAATCCATGTGAGCGTGTGCTCCCAACAAGCTTCCAGTATTTGAATCAAACTTCATTGATGTTGCCACCCCAACTTCTAATTTGCTTTTGGTGGAAAATTTCAAGCAACATTTGAATTCAAATGCGTATCCATGGTTGGTGATGCAGATATGGCCCTGGCACATGGAGTTAGATTAATGTGAGGAATTGATACTTGCTTCAAATCCACTTTGAAATTCATCAAAGAATGTATAAGCAGGGTATCTCATAATGCTTCTGAAATTGTTGTTTTAGATGCGAGATGTCCTAGTGGATGACATATAGGTTATACATCTTCACCATGTTTCCCTACGTTTGATCCTCTAAACTCGTCAATGGGAGTTTCCCAAAGTAGAGCCTGAGGCATGACATAGAACAAGGAATACACAAGAATCTTTGAGCAACAAACTCATAGACTGCCTTCGTGATCATTCTTGCGACTTAGAGGAGACCAAAATACCTAGCAAGGTGCTTAGAAGCATGTATTCGGGCTAGCTTCTCATGAATTCTATGCTAAAAGATCCACACGATTGAATTCAGATTAACATAAGATCGAGACCTAGGTTGTAGTGGAGTTTCTATGTTTGGATTCTATTTCTGAGTTATATGGTACCGATCTTGGGTCCACATCATATCCACATTGAGGAGGATTTGCTCTAGATCCATGCCATGAGCATTTTTGAGTTAGGGCATCATAGGACGGCTACTTCAAAACATCTCATGATCATAGGGTTTTACATTTATTATTTTCACTTTAATATCTAACTTTTAGTAGTTCCAGTGGAATCCAAGTGATTTTGGGATTTCTTTCTTATTGTTATAATCAAGACAAACCATCCTCAATTATGTTGTCTTCAGTAGCGTCTTGTATACAATTAATTTGGTAATGTATTATATAATATTATGACTTAATAATATATAGTTCGATTAACTAAAACGTCCCCAATAGCCATTTTTCTTCCAATGTAGTATTTCCATTATTGTTTATATTATTGCTTGCTTTTATCTACTAAGCTTATATGAGGATATAATATATTAATTTGTTTTAATAGATTGCATTATAATAAGGGTAAATAATAGCACAGGAAAGTCATGCCAATATTAAGATTTGACCTAGTAAAACTGCTTAACCATTATTTAGTGCTCGAATTTGGGTACCTAACAAGTCCAAGCAATGAAATAATGCATGCCATATGGTCATCCATGCAAATATGCAGCTTGCTAACATAAGCAATGACTATATGTCATTATTCAACTTCTTATATACATGAAAGTTGTTCTAATAACTAACTGAATGCGGTATGTCATGGCCAAGTGTCGGCATTTTGTAAGACATAACCAAGTAAGGATGAATGCCTTATCAGTCGCATGTTGAAGTTTAGTATTCAACTTCTTGAAGTATTATAATGTAAACATCATCAGTTGATTAATTAAAAGCCAGTTAAAGCTATGAAAAGTGAAGTATTGAATAACGACATTTGACGTTGTAAAAGTAAGCATCAACCATATGAGAGCCAAAATGTGGGCTTTAAGCAAGTCAACACTAACAATAAATGTCAATGCTTGATGGACTGCATGGCAAGTGTTCAACTTGTTAAATAACTAAATGGCATTATCGTTTAGGTTTTTAGAGTAAGTAAAAGCTCAGCTATCACCATGATGAATAGGGGGTTCTAGTCTTACAAAACTCATACCATTTATTGAAGCCAAAAAAATAATTGTGTCATTATTTGACTTCTCAAAGGGGATACCATTAATATGAGGAAGATCATGACTCAATTTCATAAAAATTAAGGGTTAGCAGAACCCCGTGTCACAAAGCTTAATGTAGGTTTTTGGCATATGCTTGACAAACAACAAATATTTGCATTTATGTTTTTGAAATAAGTAATGATTGGATGTTTCCATTAGATGGTGATATGCCAACAAAATAGAGAGAGTGTGTGTGCAAGCATGCTTGGGTTCTTCTTGAGAGATTAAAGAGGCACTCGAGCATCATGTTTTGAAGGCCAAATTTCTCAGTAGTGGGTTTTCTTCTTTAGTGCAGTTGATTTTGTAATCCATATGAGGTGAGATCTTCTTCACTTCATATTCTTGATATTATTTTATCATTATTGTCATATCGCTCTTATGAACCACTTGTTTGTAACTTCTTCCTTTTATATATTGGAGTTTATAGGCTTCCTTGGTTGTGTGTGTTTTCCTCTCTTTTCTTAAGGTTTTTATATTAAATCTAGTGCCCCAATTCTTTTTATTATTGTTTAATATTTAATTGTTAAGTTATGGAACTAGGTGTCCGCACTTGTTTTGTCAGTGAATTTATGTGTTTGTCCTAACAATAGTATTAGAGCAAGTTTGTCTTTGTTTATAGTGTTAGGACATATGAGTTGTGTGATTATCCTAAATGGTTCTAATTATTATTCTTAGGCTCTTAAAGTGAGGGATTTATTATTCATGAAGTCTATGCACTTGACAGTATTTGAAAGAAAGAAACTAGAAGGAAAAGCAAATAAAGAATAGGAGTTGGAGCATGAGCAATTACATAGTGTTATCCAAAACTTTGTAGATGAGAATGTTTACACTCATGTGACCAAGAACACCCTCACCATTTGAGAGAAGCTAGAGTCATAATGGGAATCTAAGACAGACAATAACTAGTTATCTTTATTGAAGTGCAACTTTAAGGCTATTTTTTCTAATTTTGATGCTAAAAGTTCTCACTACTGAATCTATTAAAAGGTTTTCTTAAATAAGGAATTAAGGCTCAAGGCTTGTCTATAGAGTTAGATTGATAACAGATGGTAGAGGTCGAGACAAGGAAATAAACAATAGCAATGGTAGAGATAAAGCAAAACCAAGTGAAGAGACAAATACAAGAATATGAAATGTCATCACAATGACAAAAAAGGTCATATTAAGAAGTTTTGCTACAAGTTAAAGAAAGAAAATAAAAATAATAAAAAAAGAAAGAAAACAAGGACAACAATAAGATAGTTGCAACAACTACAAGGATAACTATAAATGACAAAGTAGTAAGTTTTGTGTGTGATTACAACACTTAGGTAATAAGACTTTGGAGCCTTAGTTCATTCCATTTTTCTTTAGCTCTTATACTTTAAATGAGTTTGGTAATGTCAAGATGCAAAATTTGAGTTCAGCTACAGTTCTTGGCACGAGAGTTGTTTAGCTAAGGACAAAGAATGGTATTGTTTTATCTCATCAAGATGTGTGAGGTATATTCTTGATTTGTGCCTGAATTTAAACTAGGAGAGCTTAATAATGATGCTTTTAGCAGTTACTTCATAAATGACCAATGAAATCTTAATGAAGGCAATCTAGTAGTGGGCAGAGATAATAAGACTACTCTGTTCACTTGATGCACGTGAGTATTTTCAAGTCCCCTATTGGTGTAGTTGAGACTTCTAATGATGCAATGTTATGGCACAAGCAACTTGTATGGATATAATACAATATTCCTTAAAAATGATCTGAAAGTAGAAATCTGTGCGATGCCTTTGGTGATGCACACCCGTGATTTGATTTCCTTTAAGTTATTGCTTTCACAATTGGGAATGTCGTTATTAGATTCTAGTTATGATATTTTAGCATGGTTACACTGCTTTACCTACTGTCACCATTTTTTGATTTGATTTTAAAAATCTAGACTTTGATTTGTTCTGAGTTACTTCAAGTTAAATCTCTTTTGAGAAACCATTTTCACTTGGTTTTCAGTCTTAAGAAAGTCTAGGAAATTGTCAAGCTCAAAAAAAGAATGAGAGCCAAATGCTCCAAAAGAAAGAGAGGAAAAAGCAATATAAAGCTCTATTCATGTTTTCCTTTTCAATTGCTCTATATGGGGTTAAGAGTCTTAGCTTGTTTATATGTTTATGGGTCACTAGATGAGTTATTTCAGGTATTTTAAAAATTAAGATTTTAACCAGTTGGAAGTTAAGTTAGAATGCTTTATCCTTTTGGATTTTATTGAAAGTAGTCATTACAAAAAGATGTTGCTTTTGGAATCTATCTTTGTGATTTTCATAAACCAACTTATGAGCCATAATCACCTACAAAGAATTGGATTGTAAGATTGTTCTTGTCATAGTATCTAGATTAAGAGAATTTCTATTTTTTCTTTTCTTACTTCTAGCTTGTAATAAATGCATACTCTTCACCATGATATTCAATAGGAGAATCACTTGCACCCCTCACCATTTTAGGGGCACAGACCCCTTGCTTAGGACATCCATATTCATACCATGATTCATAGTGCATATTCATGACATATGCATTTCTTATAAGTTGGAGTATTTTGTCTTTTTTGAGCATTTCATCTCATAAGCATGCATACTTGTAGTTGTGTAATAGATATCCATAGCATCCCTGCATCTTTTCTGTAGCTATGGGCATTTATCTTCTTTGGGTGAAAAATAGGATTTAGGAACTTGTTTCCTTTGACACCGTTTCTCTTGCATTGCTAAAGATGTTTTTGCTTGATATTACTATATATGATAGTCCCTTGTTTCTATAAATAATTCGGGAAGATCTCTTGAGTCTATACCATGTTCTTTCCATTTGGGTTGGATTTTTATCTCCTACTCCTTTCCCTCTACTTCCATAGATGTTCGTTGTTTTGCTTGTTTCTTAGATTTATTATTCCCTTTATTCTTTCTAGCATAGTTTAATAATTGGTTTTATGCTTTCTCTTTATATTACAAGCTTTAAAATTTCTAGTTTGCTTTTATTCAAGCTTTATTTTCTAGGATATCTTCACTTGATCAAGAGACACCACCCACATGGATCAATTCCACCATGTTTCATCCCATCATAAGACAACATGTAGGGAAGTTGCCATCTCTATTATGTGTCATCCCACCAAACAACACACGCCCCTCCCTTTTGTTACACATCAAGATAAATTTGTAATGGCTATCCCATTGACCCCTGCACCGATTTCTCACTTTGGATGTATTAAGTTTATTGAATATTTTCTTATGATGTAATTTTTGGATTGAGGCTCTTATTTGTATAACCTGTATAATATCTTGAGAACGCTTTAGAAGGGACTCAAGTTATCTATAGGTGTGCCTTGAGGAAGCTTCATAAGGGACTCAAGGACCCATTAGAGACTGCAACTCATGGCATTTTGATTGAAAAAAGAGAAGGATTCTCCAAAGATTTCATCTTGTGAGCTCCTACACTGCAAAATTCAAGATTCAGTTAACATTTTCATATTATTTTGGAATTGGCCCTTTTAAAAATTCATTTTATGAAAAACAAGTTTATTCCAAAAAACATTCTGCCCCAAGAAAGCATTCAAAAATATATTAGACTTGGTTATCTTGTTGATTTGACTTTGCAAGCATCCAAGAAAAATGTCTTCAAAGCATCTTGTTGATTTGACTTTGAAAAATAATTTTCTTGTGTCAACCCAAAAATCACTTTATGAAAATTGGTTATCTTTCTCACAAAAATCAAAATTTCAACTTTGTCTCATACTCCATGAGTATACATGGTTTGTGGAAAATCCCATGACAAGACACCCTTTTGCCCTGGTTAGGCCCTAATTCGACTCATGATATTTCAAAAAAGCCCTAGTCATGCTCTAATTCGACACCATGATATTGTCAAAAAATTTGTGCTTTCCCACTAAGTTTTATAATGAGTTTCCAAGTTACCAAGTAAAACTTTTTCTTCCAAAATCTTAAAAGCAATTAAAATTTTGGTGTTTACTTCTTTGCCATCAATCAAGTTGTCTTTGACTGATGCCAAAGAGAGATATCTACAAACATCCAAACTTTTTTAGAAAAATATGCTTTAAAAATTGTTTTCAAAAGACAAATTTCAAGATGCATAGGGTTAAACCCTAAGCCTTAATTCCTATAAAAATTAAATCTCACATGAAGGAGAAATGAAATATTTTGGAAGAGAAAAAAGAAACGAGGAGGAACGTCAAATGCTTCTGGCTCTATATGACAAAGTATGCTTCACCAAAATTTATTTCATTAAGTGGATCAACCATAACTAGTATTCAATCCCTCCGTATGCATTTCTAACCTTAAATGAACTTTATTTAAAATTCTTGTGTCAGTTACACCCATTTTTATCCCAAAAACGCCCTAGTGAGCCAAAATCAAAAGCCTACTTTTATTTGATTTGTTCATGAGATTTTATTAAAAGAAAATTAATTTATATTAGATATTTAATATGGGCTGATTTTTATATTTATTATGATAAGAATTTCGGAACTTACATATACATATAGGTTTGTGTACATCTAGGATACCAAATGAGGTTTTATTTAAGAAAATGATGATTTCAATGTATATTTTTATATGCACAGGAGGATAGTTTTTTAAAAAAACTATATCTTAGATATTATTGGACACAACAAATATATGGGAGAAGCCAAAATTTGTGAAAGACCCTTGTCATCTCCTTTTGATTCTCTTATCGCTACCATTTTGCTAAAAAACTACTTTTGTATTTATTTTCGAAAAACAAGACAAAAAGAGAGTATTTCTTTAAAAAGCTTTAAAATCAAGGGACCAAGTGTTGGATGCCTTTGAGAAGTTTCATATTATGATTGAGATATAATAAAAAAAAGTTGAAGTACATAAGATTAGATAATGGAGGTGAATATTTAGGGTAATTCGATTCTTAATGTACAAAGCATAGTATGAGGAATGAGAAGACTCTTCCTAAACAAAATTACCAAATTCATTATAGGGTGAGGCTTTATAAGCATTGGAGTTGATCAAAAGTAATTTAAATCTCTCACTTCATGGTCCCTTTTAGTTTAAGGATCCCAATAAAGTATGGTTTGGTAAAGAAGTGAACTATAGTCGCTTGAGAGTATTTGGGTGCTAGGTACTTATGTATATGCCTAAGGATGAGAGGCATAAACATAAGGCTTTATCTAGCTTCTCATGCCATGTCCTACTATTGTCAAGTGCATGGAAATGCCATTTATATTCCATCATCTGCATTGCATTCAATGTTAGTCCATGGCCCTTCATGATGTGGGCATTTGATATCATTGGACCGATCTCACCCACTCAATCCAATGGATATAGGTTTATTTTAGGAGCCACTGAATATTTTTCTAAATGGGTTGAAGCTACCTTCTTGACAAATGTTCAAGGACAACATGTAGTGGCATTTATTAAGAAAAATATCTTGGCTCGATTTGGAGTTCCAAGATACCTAGTCTCGGATAATGGCACCCCATTCAAGAATGAAAAAGTAGAAAGGTTGTTTTAGACCTATGACATTACTCAATACTTCTCATCCCCCTACTACTCTCAAGGCAATAGCCAAGCCGAAGCCACAAACAAAACTCTCATAAGCATCATTGAGAAGGTGACACTTCCTAATATAGTTATGACAATCTTGTTTCAAAGTGGACCAAAAATAACCTGCTCTAAGTTTTTTCATGGTCATCATATTGGAGTTGACATGACTCCCACATTCTCCATCATGAAATTCATGCAAGTTGGTCCTAGCCTCGTCTAAACTTTTGGCAAGCCAACACCAAAGCCAAACATGTTTTCTCCATGGCTTGATAATTTCTTTCATATGCCAATAGAGTTTTGAAAATGTAGTAAATAGCATGCTTTTTGAGGCTATCATCCTCATATTAAGAAAGCAAAGCACTCAATGCATTCATATGGATGGAAAGATAAAGAAGCAAAGGTTTTCCCGACTTTAGAGATTTTAAAATTAGAAGAGTTACCAAATAAGTTTTCAATCCTTCAAAAGTTTTTTGGCATTCGGAGTCCTAATCAAATTTAACACCTTTTTGCAAAAGTCTATTAAAGGGTTAACATCTTGTTGCTAAGTTAGAGATGAATCTCCTAATACCTTGGAGTCTATCCTGGAGGTTGCAGAATTGGGTCAAATTGGAGGGGGGAGGCATGTCTATGATGACTCGACACTTAGAGAGGTCAACCTTTATGCCCCTTTGGCTAACCTTGAACCCTAAAAGTTTCCCTAATTCCACTCCAAACACACATTTTGAGGGTTTAGTTTCACTTTATAAAGTTCAAGTCTTTCAAAACCTTTTTCCAAAGATTCTGTGTGTGCATCAGGTTTTTTATTTCACCAAAAGATCATCCACTTCCAAAAGCTTATGAATTTAATCATGAAAAATAATCATCATGACTCTTTGGTATGTGGCAGTAGAATTTTTTAAACCAAAAGGCATAATGGTATAACAGTATATGCCCCAAGGTATAGTAAAAGCAATTTTAGCCTGATCTTTTGAAGCTAATTTGATTTGGTTATAACCCGAATAACCATCCATAAAAGAAAATATTTCATGTTTTGCAGTGCTATCCACTATCAAATCAATGTTGGGTAGTGAAAAATTATCTTTTAGAGTGGCTTTGTTCAAATTTCTAAAATCGATATAAATACAAATTTTTTCATTGGATTTTCGAACCACAACAATATTTAAAAGTCATTCAGAATATGCAATGAGTTTTATAAATCTAGCTTTTAAAAGTTCTTTTAAACCCTCTTTAACTTGGGAGTGAAAATCAGGATGGATTTTCCTAAGCTTTTGTTTCACGGGTTTTACATTTGGTTCCAGAGGCAAACGATGCTCTATAATCCTATGTTCTAAACGAGGCATGTCTTCGTAGGTCCATGCAAACACATCTATGTATGATTTCAAGAATGCAATGAATGATGTTTTTTCATGCTCATGCAAACAAGTACCTATTTTGACATACTTTGGTTTTGACTTAGTTCTTGAATTGACCTCTAGAAAATCTCCTCGTATAGAATTTGAAGGTTTTTTCAAGTTAAGGATTTTATGAAATTCGAAAAGCTCGGAGGCTTGATCATCCTCATGGATGAGGAGATCTTCTTCCTTGCTTTGATCATCCTCATGGATAAGGAGATCTTCTTCCTTGCTTTGATCACTCTCAAGTGTCTTTGTTTCTAGGAAGGATTTTTCACAAGAGAATGATTATTTACAAGAGAATGACTCAACTTGGGTTTGAGAATGAACACTAGTTTTGACAAAATTGATTCTTGGTTTTGCACATGATTTTGAAAACCAGACTTTTTTAATTTTCTTTTGCTTTTTCAATTTTTTTGACTTTTTCTAGACAAATACTAGAAGGAGAAATGTAAAAGACTTTCCTTTTGGATATTTTAGGATTTTGAGAATTTTTTAGATTTTTTTGGTTTTTTCAAATATATACTTTTTTGGATTTTTTTGAAAATGGGGTCTTTCATCAAGCCTACAAAGAAAACACCATGAATTAGATTCTAAATAAGAAATCTAAGCCATAGGTTTCAGTTTTAGTGGGCTCTAGGACACCCTTCACCCAAGTGGTCTTAGGTGGTGGTTTAGGGGGTATGGATGGGTTGTACCCTAAACCATGTCGACCCATGTTTGGGGAGGGTAGTAGAAGTTCTAACCTCCCTTGGTTTTTGACTCCTGGGCCTTGATAGGGTATATATCCTATTTTCAACATGTTCCAAGGCTTCTTGAGTTTTGAAATTTTTTTATAAAGCGGGTGGCCTTGAAACAATGTGCCATCCATGGTGTGATCATGCACCTTGCATTCTTGGGTGTGCCTAGGACTTTGATGGTTTTGGGAGTAGATGACTTGGGTGGATTTGGCTCTTCAATGGCCTCTTCTACACCACTTGTTGGGTCACTTGATAGGCAAGGAAATGTTTGAATTCCCTTGAGGTTTGGGTTGTCTTCTCCAAAGACTATCATGACTTGGTTTTTCCATAGAATTTTTAAACACTTATGAAAGATTGAAGGGACAACTTGGAGGGAGTGTATCCAAGGTCTCCCTAGCAACAAATTGTAATGAGGGTTTATGTCTAATATGTGAAACAACCCTACATGGGCAGCTCGATGGAGCCTATGGGGTGGGATGAATTGTCATCGTATCCAGTGATAATAATTGCACTCGGTTCAAGCCTAGACATGGGTACTCCGATTTAAAAGGCTATATGAAGAGGAAGAATGTTTAAACCTCCTCCCAATTGGGTATTTTCTAAGAGTGTGGTGATTCAATACCACCTCTATGTATAAAGCTTGATTGTTGGATGTAATAGGTCTATCCAACTCATTCTCGGAGGACACAATTGGAGTTTTTGCGAGAATGGGAGAGACCAAGAAGGATAGGGATTCGGGAATTATAGAAGTGCAAACTTTGGCCTTCTCGATAATTTCTTCTAAGACTTATCTATGTTTAGGTGATGTTTATATCAACTCTAAGATAGACATGTTTATGAGAAGCTTTTACAAGTATTGTTCTAGATCATAGGGGGTTAACACAATGTTTTTATGAATTGAGTTAGGGATGCATGCTTTTCGGGGGCCTGGCAAAACGGCCACCTCCTTGATAGCTTGTTTGGCTAAGTGTGGGGGTTGATAGATCCTTCCGAACCTAGTCACCTCTATACTTTTCCTAAGGTTAGGTCCTATCTTAGCTCTATTTTGATGCTTTGGAGTACCTCGAATTTCTAAAAAGACTCTAGTCTTGAGAGAACTCTAAGCACTCCCCGGATCACTACTTGCTTGGCTTTTTTTATTACAAGAGGAAGTGTTGTGTGGCAAGTAATGTGAACCGTATGTAATGCATGATTGATGTCAATCCTATGAGTTTGAGAGAAGCACACTTCTTTGGCCTTTCTGCTTGTGCTTGCATGGTTCGAGAAGGGCTCTTTGAAGATTGTTTGAAAGGGCTTTGGTTACTCCGAGACGTGGAGCCTCCCTTACTCTATCAAATCTTCTATTTTATTTTTGAGAGATAAACAATTATTTGTATCATAGCCTTTGAGCCTATGATACTTACAAAATTTTTTAAGAAATCTTTCCTTAGGGTTGTCCCTTCAGGAATCAGTGAAAGGCTAACCAAGCCTTGTGCCAAAAGAATGTCTAGGACTTCTGTGAGTGGTTGTCCTAAGTTCATGTACTTTTTTTTTTTAAAAACTTTTTTTCATTTTTTTTCATTTTTAAAGAAGAAGGTTTTTTGTTCGGAGGGCTTCGAAGGATCGGACGAGCTCGTCTCTACACATACATGGGCCACCTTTTGAGTTTTTACTATCCCTTTCAGTGCATGTGTCCCATATGCCCCGCGTTTTCAAACTTTTGTTTTAGAATTTTTTTTTCCTTTTTAGAGATCCTCATAGACTCCCTTTTTCAAGTTAGCTTAAAAAAGAGAGGCAAAAAAGAGAGGCTTTTTTAATCAACTTTTGAAAAGTGTTGATCTCGTATTGGGAGAGGAGTGCTTTCAAATCAGTTTTTAAAATTTCAAGGATACACATCATTGTGCATCCTTCATAAATAGGCTCTTTTACTTGGCCTACAAGTGACCTCTATCTTATGATGAATGCATGTCTCTCAAAGTGTTGAAAGTTGGTGTGACTTATGCATTGTGAGAAAATCGTTGCATAAAACAATTCGCTAGATCCTCAAAAGTAGTGAATTGGCTTAGATCATATGAAACTAACCATTTTGAAGCATTTCTCTTTAAAGAATGAGGGAACCAATATATCCATTTGGAGTAATCCTTCTTTTTCTTATAGGCCCTCTGAGAAAAGAGTTGGAGATGGGATCGAGGATCTCCATTTCCATCATATCAATGAAAACTTAGTACTTCATCGTTGCTAAAAAGTCAGATAACAAATACACCCTTATCTCTTTTGTTTGGCCCTTCAAGAGTTGCTGGAGGGCTCTTCTATCCTTGATTATGAAGGATTCATGCATTGGTTCCTCTTCTTCAATAGAAGTCACTCGAGGCTTTCGCGAGTGATGAGTTCTTCTATGAGCCCTCGCTTGCTTCCTATGGATGAGTAAGACTCCACCGCATTGGCCTCTTGGCTCAATGTGATGATTTCTCCCTCAGTCCTCAATTCCTTTAATTCTCTTGAGGGAAGCGATCCTATCCTCATGGTTTTGTAAAGATATTTTTGAAATTCTTTTTCAAAGACAACTTGTAGAGCAAGATGCTGGACTAGACACCTCGAAGGAACTCTCCGAATTTGATATTATTGAATGTTGAAAACTTAACCTAAAACAAAGAATTTGAAAAGGAAAAGTTTAGAATCGCGATTTGAAAATTAGAATTGGTTTTAAAAAATGAAACTGAATCGAAATGATCTTCTCAACACCTAAGTCCCACTGGGCGTGCTAAATCTATAGATGCAAATTCAATTCCAAAGTCTATGGATCGACTTGAAATCAGATTTACAAATATAAGCGCACGAGCCTGCCAGCAATCTTCCTAAAACTTCTAAAGTTTAATTTGATTTCTGACTTCTTGGGTGAATGTGGATTAGTGAGTTCTTTTCTCCATAGGCCTTCTTGAGCCAACACTCAAGGGTCATTCTAGATGCTTGGAAGATCGCTTTAAGATCTGAGAAGTTTTCAAAACCAAGTTTCAATCTAAACAAGTTTTCCAATATCGTGGGATTATTCTTTTGTCAAAAATCAACTTCAATCCTGAAAAACAGAAACTCGTTTTGTTTTTAGGAATAGAAGTTCCTAATTTTCTTTGATAGTTCTCGGGTCTCCAAACATCTTAAAAAATTTAATTGAAATAGACCTAGGTATGAAAATTACTGGACTATTTTTCTTTTGATTGTTGGATTTGTGGATATATAGAAATAAATCAGTAAAGACCCTAGCCTTGAAACTCGGGACAAACAATGTGATAGAAACAAAGAGGCTTATGCCTATATCTTTGCACGTAGATATTAGAATTTTATAAACCTTGGAAAGCTATGGAAATCAGCTTTCCAGCGAGACCATTTTTAAGGAATTTGGATCACTAGAGATAGAGCTAAGAGACTTTTACCCAAGCTCTATCGTAAGATGTGCAATGCAGATTGATTTTGTTGCGATTTTATTCGGTCTTGATAAATTTTATTTACGACCTTACACACACCTAAAATTCTTAAAAATTTTATGATGTGTTTGCATGTGTGTGAATAATGTGTGGTCCAGTTTTTGGAATTTATCGGTTGCATATCAGGGCAGGAAAATTCGGCAATCAGATGGATATAAAATGTAACAAACAGAGTTTTCAGTTTTAAGAATCTAATGTATGCATCCAACCAACTTCTAACATATTAAATGTTCATCCACATCAATTTCAACAAAGAAGAAACACAATAATCAAAGGAAATCAATATATAGCTTAAGTATAGAGGGGAGTATAGAGTATAAGATGTACAATATATATTAGGGTAGAAGCAACCATAAATCAAACAATTGATGGACGATCTTACTACTCTCTAGGAAGAATTTTGGCAACACCTCTCTTCAAATATTACAAAGCTTTGAAGTTAAATGCTCCTTCATTAAAACCCAAATTGAATGAAGGAAGCAAAGGAAAAGGGGAAGGAAGGAATCGACCTTAACCGGAAGCTTGAAGGCATGGAAGGCTTGGAGGAAGCCAGCGATGGAAGTGGGTAGCCCTTCCCCTTCTTGGACGAGCTCTCCTCTCCTCTCTCTTCTCTCTTTATTTTCTAGACTTTTCTTGATTTTTCCTCCTCAAGCCAGCCCTCCAAGAGGCCTATTTATAAATTTCAAGGGGGGGGTCTCTAGGACCTTCTACCGTTTTTGTTTTTGAGTTTTGATGCATGCCCCGATTTGGATTTGATCTAACATGGAAGATTTTGGTCTCATGGTTGTACATGGGTGCATGTGGGCCTGGAAAGTGGTCCCCTCTTGGTCCATGTGGGTTTGGTTTAACCCACATGGTTCGACCTTCCACTTGATCATGGCTAGGTGCGGTCGAGCCACTCTAGCCCGTCTTCTTACTTGGCTCGGTTTAGGTGACTTGGTGTGAGTCTTGTTTAGGTGCAGCCATGGTTCTTGCATGGTTTGTGGCCCTTTGTCTAATCCTCGCTTTGGTGTTGGTATTGACCCTTCATTGACCAGCTCATGGTTTGATCACCTTGAGCTTGGCCCTAGTCCGATTTTGTGAAATGACTTGGTCGGGTGCAGGTGGTCCCTTGGTTGGTAAAAGGATGTGGTCTTAGCCACTTGACCATTGTGTTGGTCTTGTCTTGTCTTCTTTTGACTAAACACACCTTGTCTTGATCATCTTGCAATCAATACCAATTTGGGCTAGGTTGATGCGGCCACTTAAACTTGAATTTGAACCGAGTCTTGCTTTGAATGGATCCTTGTTTTGAATTGGATTGAGATTTGGCTCTCATATGACCCTGAATTGAGCTTGATTTCCATACTTGACCTGGTTGCTTTGCTTGCCTTTTTTATCCTTTTCTTATCCACTCCTTGGGTAATTTATCTGTCCTGGATGCTTTCTTTCTTGGAAATCATTCCTTCTTTATTCCATTCGATCCATTTGAGTCGGCTACATATATTCTTTGTTTCTATGGAGCCCTATAAAAAAATTGGCCCTAGGAATTTAAAACTTACCTTATGAGGGATGCAATATGTGTCAATCTTAATTCATATCCTCTAAAGTAACCAAATGATTAAACTTGCGTTCTATATAATTTGTCTTTGTTATACTAAGTCGGAAGTCTTTACTTTCTAATATTTCTCTATATAGTTCCAATTTCTTATTTACTTTTTCCTTTGACTCATCCACTAACATAACATCATGTGAAAATAATATACACCAAAGTATTTCATCTTGAATATATTTTGTTAACTCATCAGGAACGAATTTAAATAAATATGGACTTAAAGTTGATCCCTGATATAACCCAATATTAACTTCAAAGAAGTTTATCATTCTTTTGTAAGTCCTCATACATGTTTTTACACCATCATGCATGTCTCTTATAAGATTTATATATATTAATGGGATACCTCTCTTTTCCAAGGTTCTCTAAAGAATATCTCTTGATAATCTATCGTAAGTTTTTTATAGATATATAAATATCATGTGAAGATTCTTTTTTTTTTGCTTTAAAATGTTTCATAAGACATCTCAATAGATGAATCACTTCAATAATTAATCTGCATGACATGAATCCAAATTGGTTATCTCTTATACTCGATACTTGTCTTAACCCTACGTTCAATAATTTTTTCCCATAATTTTATAATATGACTCATTAACTTCATATCCTCATAATTCGTACAATTATAGATGTCTTCCTTGTTCTTGTATATGACTATAAGTATATTTGCTCTCTATTTCTTAAGTATCTTTTGGTTTCTCTGTATTTTATTAAATAGTCTTATGAGCCAAGTGATCCTCGTCTCTCCTAGAATTTTTCATACTTTTATAAGAATATTGTCTCTTCCTACATATTTACCAACCTTCATATATTTAAGAGCCTTTTTTATTTTATTCTTTTGAATATGTTAGTAGAAATTATGGTTTATGTACTTTTCTTATTTGGTTCACTCTCCTAAGTTAATACTAACATCTATATTTAAAAAAAAAAGCTTATACAAATAATTTTTTCATCTACTTTTTGATATCATCCTTTACCACTAAAATCTTCTTATCATCATGTTTGATGCATCTAACAAAAGTAAGATCATTAGTTTTCTTATCTCTAGCCTTAACTATCCTAAAAAATATATCTTTCACCTTCTTTTAAGATATGTTTTTTATATAAATTCTCTCAAATTTTGACTTTTGCTTCACTAACGGCCTTTTTCGCTTTTTTCTTTGCTTTATTACAAGCCTCCCAAGTTTTACTAGTCATCTTTGCACAATCCAATTTATAACATACCCTCTTTACCTTAATTTTATCTTACACCACTTCACTCTACCACCAAGCTTTCTTTTGTGTCGGTATCTCTCTTAGATTAACCTACCACATCTTTTGCCACTTTCTTAATATGCATAGTTATATTGTTCAACATATTATAAGGCAAACATATATACTTTCAAGTATCTCTTTGAAAAACTTTTTGTTTAAATATATCTTCTTTCTCACTTTTGATATTCTATAATTTGTCCACTTTTTTGCCAAAACATCTATAACTAAAAATTAATGTTAAGTAATTAAGCTTTCTCCTAGAATTATCTTGTAATCTTTGCAACACAGTCTATCTTTTTTTTTTATAAATAAAATAATTAATTTGTATTTATGATGAACCACTCTAAAAGTAATTAAATATTTATCTCATTTTTTGAAAATTGTATTAGTTATAAAGAGATCATATGTCATAACAAAATTTAAAATCTTTCTACTTTTCTCATTTAAATCCTCAAAACCATAGTTTTCATGAGTACCTCAATATCCTAACGCTTTTTTATCAACATCTTCATTTAATTTCATCCCAAATAAATCATCTCTTTGTAGAATTCTTTGAATTATCTTATCTAACTCCTCTAAAAATATTCTTATACTATCTTCTAGTTCTACTTGAGATACATATGCACAAACTATATTCAGAGCCTTTACTCCTAATAATAATTTTACTATCATAATTCAATCCTCATATCATTGTATATCCACTACAGTATCATGTTGATTTTGGTCTTTAGTATTCCCTTTGCACAAAAGAGTTTTAATTTAATGGTCAAATGAGTTTTTTTACGAAAAGACATGGAGCGATTATGTGGTAGACCCGAGGAAGCGTAACTTTTGGAGAAGATCTTAGATTTGTTGTTCTATTATAAAACCTGATTAGGGCTCTCTAATAACTAGTAAATGAAAACTCTATACGCTCTCCCTCTCTATTCTATGTTTCTCTATACTCTTGCTTCTGCATTTTGCGGTGATTTCTCGTGCTATCTACTTGTCTAGGTCACTGAGGCGTGGTTTAAGGTGACTTGAGTTCAAAAACATGCTTTTACCCATGATGATCATTTTATCCTTGGAGAAAGGTGTTGATATTCATGCATACCTATAAGTGTGTGAGGACGAGTGGTTAGATAGGTACTCTACTGTTTTTTTTGTTTGCTTGATCATGTACATTATTTTCTTATGTCTTTCTCTGGATCTCTGCTTTGAGTTGATGTGAGCATGCTAACGTTTGTTGCATATTATTCATTATGTAGCCCTACAGTTTATTCTAATAGAGGTAGCCTCTATTTGACAACCTACGGGCAAGTGTACTTGAGTAGCTAGATCAGGGTTTGTGAAGTGGAGGCTACACGCTATCAAAAGGTAAAGGTGCAACCAAAAGGATGGAAGTCTTGTACCTTGTATTTTGTCGGATGGTGGCAGTAAGAGGCAGGTGTTTTGTGGCTAGGCACGACCAACACAAGAAAGGGAATGCATTGAACTGGCGTATAGTGTTGGACATGGGTGAATGGACTAATGGCAGTGGTATGTTTGATTCGTGGTAGTAACGATTGAGCAACGAAGTCTGGTGAAATTGGTTGGCGGCTGCATCAAATATGATAGAATTGAATAGAGTGTCATATGTTCGAATTTCGGAAGATAGAGGCAATAGTTGCTTGGTTCAAGTCAGAGTTCGGCTGTGAGAAGTTAATCCAATTGGTAGTTGGGAGATAGTGGCTGATTATTGCTTGGTGGTAGACTGGAATGAAGCGAATGATTGTCTCGAAGCAAGCTCGAAATTGAATCAATGCAAGCGGCAACTTACCTGGTGGTTGGAGGAGAAAACTAGTGAGACTGCTTGTAGCTGTGTTGATGGTTGAAATGGTGTTGGCCGAATAACTTGGTGGTTTAGTAACGAGCGGCTCAAGGCAGTCCTGCGTAGGGAGGCAAACTGGTTGAGGAGTGACCACTCGAGCTCATGTAAGAATGCTAGGGGTTGGTTTTATAGCAAGAACCCAAGCTCTATGTCTAGAGCAAGTTCGACGCTTTTCAAGGGATGTGGAGTGAGCGGCTGTGGCAAGTCTATGATCCACCTCTTGTGGATCTCAAAAAGACTGAGCCAACTGGGTGGTGTCGAGCTGGCTGCATTGATGGCTTGGTTTTTAGCTTCGGCCCATTTGTGTGCGTCACCTAGGGGTTGACCAATGGGATCTGATCCACATATTGTGGATCTAGCATAAACTAGCCCAGTCTTGAGAAGTTGAAGATCTAGGGCATGCATGAGCGCATCCAAGTGCGTGTATGCATGTGTATACGTACTTCAAGTGCAAGTCAGTGGTCGACTGGACTTAAGTGTGCGTGTGTGGGTTTGGTTGTTCGGGCGTATGTGCTTGTGGACAGCTAAGGTAGAAAAGTCCAACCCACGGAATTCCGCCATGCCCTTCGCTATGGGGGAATGTTTGACCGTCCAAGTAGTGGCGTGCAGTTAGTCTAAACCATTTCCTAGTTAAGTTGGTAGGTGGGTGACTGCATCCTACAACCTGAGGTGACACTCATGCAGTCATTTGGGATCCTATTTTGGTGGATCCAAATGGTAACCAGTCCTCCCTTTTTTATCTATGAAGGGGCGGTAAGGTGTTGGTATGCTAGCACAAGCGAGTGTTCATGGCATTCTTTCGGGCGTTGCTTTGTTTTATCATCAACAAAAGTTGCCTTGCTCAGATTTATGTTCCATTTACTCTAGAAGAGAATTGCTATGAAGGAATAGTGCTCAGATTTATGTTCCCTTTTGAACTCACGGAGAAGAAGACATTGACTATCCACTCGCCTGTTATTTCAGTAGGCTATTATTATATTCCTTTTACAAGATAATCTTCTAACTTTTTAATATTTTAAAGAAAAAGCTTCATACAACTATCCATGGTTTGTAAGTTTAGCAATTTGGTTTTTGTGGAGTAAAATTTTCTCTGTAATACCCTATAATTTCAGTTGTGTATCGGTTTAATTCAATACCGTTACCTGTATAACCAGAAGATGACGTGAAATACAACTTCATGGAATAAGAGTGAGGTGGCTGTTGACTCAATAGTTATACTAGTGTCGGATGGATTTGGTAACTAGACAACTTAATCAATTAATAAAACTGATATAGCCACTCATATGACAAGTAATGTTGACGTAATGAATGATATGACAACTTAACTAATTAGTATAAGATGTCGTAATTGATGTAACAGGTGGTGCGATAATTTATATGCTACATGAGATTGAGGGTAATAATGTTATGCATTTGTCTTTAATTCAATGGTAAAAACATAACTAAACATAAGGTACTTTGTAAGGTTTTTCTTGTTTTAAAGAATGGAACGAAATTTGGTTGCCTCCTTGCCGCTAATTCAATGATTAAAACATAACTGAACATAGGCCACTTTGTAAAGTTTTTCTTGTTTTAAAGAAATGAATGAAATGTGGTTGGCTCCTGAAGTAGTTAAATCTATATGTTTTTTTTACAAGAGGTCCACTATATGCAAATTGAGCTCGTTTCTTTTTTTACAAGAGGTCCACTATATGAGAATCGAACTCCCCACCAACAGCAACTGCGATATAGAGCCCTGCCGTTGAGCTGCTCTCGGTGCCTATCTGTTCTTTTAATCTACGATTCGTGTCCCCATAGGCACATTTGTGAGTGTCAGTTGCACATGGTGTATGCGACCCCTCCCACAACGCTTAACCCCAGCTCTCTCTCTCTCTCTCTCTCTCTCTCTCTCTCTCTCTCCTATACACACGCGGGCAGAATTGAGCTTCGTGAAAGGTTCTGTGTTCTATGATGTTATTAACGGATGTTGGGTATGAAAATCTTTGTGGGCAGCAGCTCTTTTCTTTCCTGATTCTTGCTCTGTAAATGATTCGCAAAATGGGAGATCCGATGCGAGTGGCTTTGTTGGTTGTTCTTGTATGTTTCGGTTGGTTCTTCAGTATTGGTTCTTCTAGCGCTGGCGATGCTGATCCAATCTACAAGTATGTTTCTTTGTTACTTTAGCCTGCTTCTGGAGTACTTTAAAAAAAAATCGTTCTTGTTTTCCCCATTCACAGTGTTAATATAGATTTTTTCTTTTCTTTGTTTTGGTTTAGATTTGAATGCTTTGATTTGGCCACCCTCGACATTGGTTTTTCATTGACTTTTAAATGGTGTTCCCGGGTCGTTTGGCGTGATGAGTTGAGGAACATGGTAGTGGAAAGGAGCCATGTGACGTGTCTCTTGGTGAACCAGTGTGGCTGCATCGACGTTAAACTATTTTGAAACTAGAAAACGGAGATTCATTGATGGTGTGAGTTAGAATGCCAGTGGTTTTGTGATCGGATAACTGGTACACGTGATGGTTAATATGTTTGTCGATGTTGAACTTAATCTACCAATTTGTTGTTCACTTACCAAGCTTGAATTGATAACTGATTATATCACTGGATTGGGTACTTTTAGGGGGAATTTCAAGGTTAACAAACGTAATTCTCTTATCGAGTCCACCTGCTATTATATTTGTTACGGTTGGATCTTCTAATAGTCATCTTGCCTGTTGTTTTGTCTATGCATCGGAGAAACACATCATATATTAAGGTTGGCTTGCCAGAATATCTGAGGCTAGATGTCTGATTGAAGTCTGTACCTTCAATCTGGAGTTGATTCACTCTAAGATTATCAAGGCAATCAACATTGCCCCCTTCGGCTGGAATTTTCATCATCTGACCGTGAAATTGTTGTCCCTGACAAATGCGTTTAGAGAAATATCTGCATTAAGTGTCTTCTTCGTAATTGACCAGAGACCGTTTATGAGCTGTACGTGTTTCCTGGAAGGCTGGGACTTTAGTAGCATTTCTTTTCCTTGATTGATTTATTTGGCATCGGAATATTTGTGTATGGAGTTTTTCTTTTGTATGAAGAATAAAGTCCCATGGGGACATTGGTGCCAGGTTATATTTCAGTTACCAGATGTTTTCATGAAATTAATAACTATTTTTTTTAATGATCCAGTCATGATGTAGCAGACCTTGATGATCGGTTTACAAATGTGTGACGATTCTGTCACCTTAATCTATTACTATCATTTTAAAGTGCGTATTTTCCATCTATACCTCTTGCTATCATGCCTATGTGCTAATGTTGCAACTTCTTGATGGTTTCAAGGCTTCATCTTTGAGTGAGGGAAGAATGTAAATGTACTGTAACAACTAACAGCATAGAGATATGCTAGTCTTTCCTGTTCCCATGTCCTAAAAGGGCTAAGGCTTACACCTTTATTCCAATCTTTAGTAGTTCGTTGGGCATCTTTGATTACCATCAAACACTTGTGCTTTTTCTGGAGTCCCTTATTCCTAATTTTGCATATTTCTCAATCTTCCTGAATCTTATCTTAGTTTTCATCATGTATTATAAGAACTAGAAACCAGAAAAAACTAATTAGGATATAGGTACATATTGTTTTCTAAGTTCTCTGATTCATTTACTTTAAGTTCCACAATTAGAAACACCATCTCAGTTGTTCTTATTTGTTTTTCCTCCTAAATCACCAGGACTTGTGTGAAACTTTGTGAGAAGACTGGATGCATCAACGATACCTGCTTCCAGGATTGTCGGTTATCTAATGGTGTTGCTGCTGACTGCCCTTGGTACATGAAGGAGACACAACTGAAAGGATGGAACTGTAGGAGCGAGTGCCACTACCATTGTACGGTAGAAAGAGAGAAGGAAAGGAACATGCTTGGGCTAGAACCTGTTAAATACCATGGGAAATGGTCCTTCAAGCGTGTCCTAGTTCTGCAGGTTTGTTTTACAAATGGAGTTTCTTCATCATTATTTAGTAGAAGATTTCCTTACTGCAAAGTTTGTCAAAAAGAGTTATCGGTAAAAAACAGCTGCTTCGAATTGTTGCACGGGTATGCCCAAACGAGCGACCTACTCGTATCTGGTACATACTGGGTATGGGTACACGTATTAGTATGATATACCAAAACACTTTTCAAAAGGAAGATACCCAAAACTCACCTTGATGTGAGCTTCGAAACTGAACACTGAGAGAGTCTTACAGAATCCGTGTCCGTCGAGAAACGAAGCTATGGCTTGAAGAAGGCTGCTGTGGAAGGGCTCCACGGCTAAAGTTTCTTTCTTTTCTTCTTCTTCCTTTTTCTCCTTTTTCTTCTCCTTCACCAACATGACGCTGGGAGAGAAATTTTGGAACCAAGAGCTCTCATCATCTACAATAAAAGACATGATTCTGAAACGTGTTGTGTTATCATCTATGGTAGTGAGTTTTTGTGACTCTAGTCAGTTTTATATTCAATGTAGTTTTTATCGTATTGTTAGCTAAGTGTGTCGCGTAACCTAAGGAGGGAGAGATAAGTTGGGCCTACACTCTCGCTTGGTAGCTTATGAAGCATTACCTGTTGATACACTTGTAGATAAACTGTTTTGTTGATCAATATCTTTTTTTTTAACCTTTTAGTTGATTATGCTTTATGTGACAGTGTTATTGGTGGAATACATATTTAACATAAGTGCTAATTTCAAATTTGTTGTCTCTTATTTTTCTCTTCCACAACACAACTCTTTTATCTTTCTTCAAATTTTTCAAAGTTAAAAGATGGAAAGAAGATTCGCTGCACTCAGCGCAACTATTAAAGACACTCACTTGGAAGGAATCTTCCAGCTTTATGAGCTGTCAAGCACTATGCAACCCACTCATGTAAGGCACCTCCGCATAAGGGAGGCATGAAAGGAGCCCAAGGCATCGGAAGTCCTCAGACCTCCAAGCTCCCTTCTCTCTCCTCTCCTTCTTGTTCTAAAGATAGAGCAATTGTAAGCTACTCCTGTAAGCAGATATGGAAACTACATTTATGGAAGAATCTATTATAAGTATGTTCATAATGAGATAAATTGATTCTTTCCCTGCTTTCTTGTGTTCTTCAAGATGTAGCTTTGTGTAGGCATTCATTCTAGTATCCTGAATCTTAGATTCATAGTTGTCTTCATCTCTCAAATGATATCAGTTGTGTTGCGCCCATGGCCTGTGCGTAAGGACAATAGCTTCATTCAAGCTTACTTCTCTATTGAGCCAGTGACGGTCCCGTGAAGCCAGGAGGGCGTAGGGCATTTTTTGCTGGCATAACCTGAGAAGTAGACCTGAAAGGAGTGAGCCTGAAAACGATACATTACTGTACCAGATGCCTCGATAACATGCAAGGCAGAAACATAACTGATAATCGAAGGAAATCGAGACACCGAAGAAACTAGGAGATGACAGAGGAATGTCTGCATCAAAGGTATACTGAGGAAACCTATGTAGTAAGGGAAAGACCATAACATCTCAAAAATGAACATAACCAGACACTCCATAGACCAGCCCATGAACTCCCTGAAACTAGAAAGCATAACCAACTCCAGGAAAAAACAACTATTCCGATAGTACAGTGTTAGACAAGTGAGAAAATTAGTGAGAAAACAACTAACCAAACACCCATAAACAACTATTTAGGAACTTTATACTTTTAAGAACAGCTAGAATGAAAAGTGTTAGACAAGTGAGAAAATTAGTTTTGCTTTTTAGTAAAATCAGAGCTAGTACAGGAATTTTTAGATACTTGGAGGAAATACTTGGAGGAATTTTAGCAGATCAGAGCTAAGTAGAAAGAATTATGCAATAAATGAAAAGAAGTGCAGAGCTAGGTTCCAATGAGTGAATCAGAGTATTCAGAAGAAATAGAAAACATATCTACTGAGATAGAATCCAACGATTCATTTTCAGTAACTGAATCAAATACTGAATTAGAATCCCATGAGTCAGAACACTCAGATACTTCAGAAACATTTGAAGAAGAAGAGGATTGACAGGATTCAGATAGCTATGAGTCAAATACTTCATCAACATAGGAAGATGATGAAATAACTAATGATGATAGTACCGATAGTAATCCCTATAGTAACCCCTATAGCACTCTCGTTAGAAACAGAAGAATGAGTCAAGTACATAGCATAGACATAAATAAACAGCGGAGAAAAGCCTCTGAAGCTGTTAAACAACAAGGATACGCAGAAGCTAGTTCGAGTCAGATTAGGAAACCAAACAAAATAGTCTGTTATCCAAACCGTCGAGCTTATGACCAAGCACAGGCTTATGAGCAAAGCTTAGCCAAAGAAAAAGCTAAACTCTGCATAACAGCTAAAACTAAGGAATCAGATAGGATAGAAAAGAAAAAACGAGAAAACAGTACTCACAGTAAAACAAAACAAAAATAGAAGGACAAAGGAGATGACTTACCATGCAATCAGCTAAAATTGCAGAGTCCAAAGGTAGACCTAACAGAAATGAAGAAAGAGCTTCTACACGAACTAAGAAAGGAACTGCAAAGCAGTCTTCCAGAAGAAAGTTGTAGAAATACCACCCTATACAAGCCTGCAATAAAACACCAGGTGAAAGAAAAACACCCGGACTTCGAAACAAAATTCAGAGTTACGAAATAAAAGATGTCAAAACGTGGTTTGCAACCACTTGTAACCACATAAATGAACTTGAACAGCTAAAGGAAGTCTACATTGAGCTACAAAGCTTTTTTAAACAGAAGTATAAGACGAGAAGAAATTCTCTCAAATCTAAACAGAAAAATGTGTAGGGAGAAAATACAGAACAAAGATCCTAAGAATATTAGGTGCTCCAACTGTAAGCAAAAAGGCCACAGCCAGACTCTGCAGCTTACCAAAAACCTACGATACAAGCTAAAACCAAGGGTAACAGGATACCTGAAGATCTAAACCCCACACAGGACTAGTTACCCTACATCAGAGTTACGAGCTAAGCGTGGTGCACCCATGCAATTTTCAGTTTTAGTCTTTGCAATTTTAGTTGTAATCTAAATCATCAGGAGTTTTAGTTTCTTTTTGTGAACTTTCATTTCCTGATGAAGAACTGTCAGATACACACAGCTATCCCGATAACTGCATAAGGATTTTGAATGATAGAATCTGAGTTGCGGACGTAAGTGCCAAGTCTTTCAAAAAGTCTCACAAGAACATCTGTCAGATCCACATAAGGAATCCCAATTAAGCCAATTAAGTATGTTCTGATTCAATTAAACTATCTAATCTGTGAATAAGATATGTTCTGCAGAAATCTCTACAGGGTCAGCTACAGAGCAGAAATATAGGTGTTAACCAGGCTTAACAGCCTCAATATAGTGCCTATAGCACCTAAAAGCTGCGATAGCAAAACTACAGGGCCTCGCGCCAAGATTACAATGGCGTTTTTGCCAGAAATACACTTCCGGTAGACCACTGGAATAACTAGTTAGCAGAATCCAGTAAAACCTCTGGATTAAAACCTAGCCCAGAACAAAGGCTTAACCAGATCAATCCCCTTTCGGGAAAAACAGACAACAGGAGACCTTATGAACCAATGAAGCCATCAAGACCTCTCAGAACTCCCAGATCCAATACCAGACAAACCAAGATCCCCAGGGATACAGGACATACAAGACACCCAAAACTAGCCAACGAATCTCAGCGCTATGGCAAATGAGGATCCTTGAGCAGGTACTCAACCAGTGACAGAGACAGCCACTGTCACAGCGATGGAACTAAACAGACAACAACCTTTGTTTAAGACCAGCAAACTAACCCTTGCTAAACGATTCTTCTGTCCAAATACCTCGTTCAGCAAACAAGCAAAGCAGCAGAACTTGCATCAGACGCAGGAGAAGAGCTCAGCTATGAGCTCCGAAAAAAGGGGAAAAACAACCCCTTCGTTGCAGTTATGAAGTCTGAATTTAAAGTTATGAAGTTGCAGATACAGCACAATTTTCCCTGCTTTCTAGGGTGTGACCCACCAAGGCCTCAGCTCCTAATATAAGGAGAGTTATGTAAGAGGAGAGGCACATCGGGAATCAAGGAGGGACTCCAGAGCCTCATCCTCAAAGAGAGAGAGAGAGAGAGAGAGAGTGTAAGCTAAGCGTCGGCTAGCTATTGTACAGAGCAATGGCAGATATATTTATGGAAGTAGATAAGTATTGTTAGTATGAGCTAATTTAAGTTCTTTCTCTGCTTTCTATTATGGATTAAGGTGTGTGGTAGTTTGTATCGTCTTAATGTTCAAACCTAGCAGAATCCTAGGAGCAACTACTCCTTGGGACATAGGTTGTGTGGTGATCCTTGAGATCGTTGCATTCTGTCCTAAGTGTCCAGCTATTCTCACTAACGAGGCCATCTTTTGAATTGATAAGGAGTTGAGTTGTGAGAGTTTTGCGAAATGCAAGTTTTTCAGCCAGGACCTGTGAGCGATGTAGCAAAAGGGACCAAGACAGGAAGACCCTGCTAGTGATATAAGGAAAAACGAAGTCAGCTGGTTAAAAGGAGGACTTGAGGACTAGGTGTGACGAAGACACTAGGCGACAACCTTAGTAGAAATGGCGACCTAGCGACACTTGAGAGAACTAGGCGTTTAGGGAAAGATTAGAAGAAGCTCAGAAAACAACATACAGTACGCCATGTACAGTCATGCTAAAGTACATAAGCATAGGCTACAAGCAACCCTCAACTTATGAGTTAACACCATTTCTGCACGAGTTAACAACAATTCCGCAATATAAGGGGTTAACAAGGTGATCTTGCAGTAGAGATTAAACGATGATTATGATTACTTCATAATTGAAAGTCACAAACACCACCTACTTCAAAAACACAGGTGCAAGCCTTGAGGGTCTTCACACGATCAATATTCCCTGTGATCTTAAGCAAACTGCTTCCGTTGTTGATCTGCCCAGAAAAACAATTGAGCTCAAAGGATTGTAGGCATGCGGCAGAGATCTTCATGTTCTTAAACTTGTAAAAAAGAACCCTGAGGCACACGAGTCGTGGTGCATGGATAGGCATATCGTCTGATTTACATGAACAATCTTCTATGCTCAAGCTTTCAAGCATCGGGCAAGCACTAAGCATGCGTGAAAATGCTGCTACACCGAACATAAAAGCGTGCAAGCGCAGGCTCCTAAGGAAGCAAAATTGCACTTCACCAACTCTGAGATGCTCAAAGGTGCAGCCTCTCAATTTCAAGCTCAGTATAGATTTGCACTGGAATTGATGGAAAAGCAGTGGGTACAATCCTGTTGGATTCTCATCAAGGCGAATTCTGAGGCTTAATTCTTCTACTTTCTTCACTGCAATGACATAACGCAACCAACCAAGAAGGTGCTTCTTCTCTGCATCGTTTCTCAATGTGAAACGCAGAGAGAAGCTACGAAGATACCCATTATGTCTAAGCAAGAATTGGTTGACTGCCGGAACGAGATTGGTTCCCACTTGTAATGGGTTTAATTGATCTTGTGCTTGTTTGTTATCTTGCTTCTTGGGTTGAAGGAAGTCCTTGTCATCGAATTTCGAGGGGATGGCACTCCATAGATGCCTCCATCTCTTGGATAGGATGCTGGTTCTTACTGCACATTTGATAGGAAGAAAGTAGAGGATATGCAGCAGAATTGAATCATGTATTGATTCGATCCGGCACTTATTTTCCATTATGTTTTATGTAGCATCTGATTATCATTTTGATGAAGGCTTCCATTTAGAGTGTTAACCATGAATTGGAAGTGACTGCAGAAATGTTAAAATGCATATTGACTTTCGTTTGCTATAATTTGACAAAGTATTGCAAACTGGTTGAAGTAAGAAGAGGCACCACACAGACTTTTGCTTGTTATTGACTAGCTTACAGAGTTCATGCTTCACGGCACGTAGAATGTAATGGGCAGGAGACTTGATGAGTTCGAGAGTCGGACTAGACATGGCCAGTTTTGAGTAAACCAGAACAGGTGGTTCCACACTATTGATGCCGGTTTTCCTAGAACCAGGAACAGGAACTAAATCGGGACAAGGCTGGTTCTTGCTCGAGGCCTAAATCACCCAGAACTGAAAAAACCCATTCAAAATTTGAAATTCAAAAAAAAAAAGTGAAACTGCTGGCTTCAGTTTCAGTTCCACGGAAGGTAGAACTGAAACCGAACTGGTGGTTCCTGGTTCTGTGTCCTGTTTCGTTGGTTCCTGGCCCAGTTCGGTTCATGTTGGAACCATCGGACAGGTCTGGAACAAGCCATGTCTATGTCAGACATGATTTTCAAGACAAATAGCAGAGATGCATGCCTTTATATCCAATTATTTTCATAAATAGATGCATCAATTATAAAAGGTTTTATCGTAATCTTCCATGGTCAAGTTTTGCCTTGCGTGGCTATTTCAAATTTTCAATATGGCTTGCTTTATAGGCCGGCTTAATTAATCTTATATATCATCTTTGTAATCCGACTCATTTTACAGACGGATTTTGGATTCTAAGTATTTTCTGTCCTATCTTTGGTTATCAGACAAGACTAAATGGGTTCGAATATTGGTAAAAGTAAAGCTTATAAAAGGAGGCCTTTTGGTTATAAAAGCTTCTTCTCCTCGAATTTATTGAAAAATCTTTTTTTTTCTTATGTGTTGTAGAACCTGGGTATTCATCTGACCAAAACAGCTGGACTCCAAGAACTAGGAATATGATATAGAGATAGTCTAACGGTTTATTTTTCTCTCGTTAACACTTGAGGTCTAGGACATAGGACAGTAATGTGTGTATATATATACAGTAAAAGTCGGATATAAAGAGTAAAAGTCGGAGGGTGCATATCACCAATATGCAAACTCAATCGGAATCAATCTCAACCATTCGATCAAGAGTCATTGGTGGTTGAGATTGAAAACAAAAAAAAATATGTATACTTTTTACAAGGTCCTTAATTGTCTCTCATGTGCTGATGGTCATGTAAAATGAAGATGCCAACAGGTAATAGCAAAATTGAATCTATAATAATTTAAACCAAAGGTTTGCTTCAAGTGGTACCTCAGACATTATTAACCATGGAATTGGTCCCATTCCAAGGAAGAAGAACAGAACAAAAGCCTGAAAATTGTTAAACAGACTCAGAGAACTGAAAGTCTATTCTTTCCATAAATCAGCACAGAGGAAAACTTCAAAGTTGATTGCATACAATGAGGCAAACCACTGACGATGCTCGCTGCACTAATATCTTGAGCTCTCTGCCACATTATCCTGGGTTCAAGAATGAGAAAACAAGCACATAACATAACTAAGTAGCACACCAGAAAATGAGCTGAAGAAGAAAAAACTCTGGTTCATATTCACAATAGAAAAAAATAGTAACGCTCAGTCTTTTCTTCTCTTAGTAACTAAAAGACAAACCTTCACCAAAAAAGCAACAGACACTAGGATCAGATTTATGGTCATTCCAATGGAAGAAACCTATACAGGAATATGTATTAGAAACTAGTACACCACAAAAGGAAATGGTCACAAATTTTTCTAGAAGTGCTCACAATCAGCAGAACTCTACGTCCGGTCCGGTCCACTAACCATATTACTACGCCTGACATAACAACCTACAGAAAACCACGTAGAACAACCATCAGTGTGGATGGAAAATATCAAAACCGTTTATCCATTTGAGCTTCAGGCCAACTGGAAGTTATCTCCTAGTAGTGAAAAAGCCTTATCTGAATAGCCCCAATCCCAAGTGTTGCAACATCACTAGAAGAAACCCCTGAAAGAAATAACCAGAATTTATGGAATATTTCTTCATTCTTTGAGTCCTGAACTTTCAAAAAAAGCTGCTACTTTTCAATCATTGATGATGCTTTCACAAGTACAAGCAAGCATAAAAGGTGAATGATATATGCTGCTTGGCCTCCATTGAGAGTGCTGAGCCCTTGAAAGCTGTGGTTTGAGATCACAGAAAGGGTCTGTGATCTGAAAACATAGAATAAAGAGTCACAAACTCACAGGTGTGATGACCATCACACCTGCGACCAAAAGACCCATTCATATGAAACAACTGAGTAATATTATAGTCATTTCATTTCATACGAGTACTGGAAAGGTACAGCTATAAAGACATGGATTGATGGCTTATAGAAACTCGTATAGATAAAAATAGCTAAACACAATGAAGATGCATGAATTTGAAAATCTCCAAATAGTAGTTCCACTCCAAAAACTCAATACCCAAGATGGTAGGCACCACCAGACGCAGATTTTTGCTATACAAACTGGAAGAAAAGATGAGAATCAAGTTGCCATTTATACGAAACGGATAACTTCATACATCATTTTATGCACACATATTTTTTGCGTAACCATCCATGCATGCACCTAAGCATGCACATGCAGGGCAATATTCAACAACAGCAGTAGATAATCAAAGCCTCAAATAATAGCAATGATCATCTAAATTTAGAAGCTTAGAGGCTGAACAACAGCACAAACTTTGGAGGTTTATTCTCACCAGCAGCTTTAATTATGCTACTAGAGTAGAAAAGAATCCTGTTTGTCCCACAAAGCTGTTGCAACGTCATTAGTCCAGTTCCAATCTGCAACCAAGGATGACTAGATTAAGAAAGAAAGACCAATTACTAAATGGAAAAAAAGGGATGGGCAACCGATGTGTACCATCAGTGGCACATAGTATTTTCTCTGTCCTAGTTCAGCAAATTGAATAGTTGTTTTCCTGTTTCATGACGCAATAGTTCTCTGCACAAATTGGACTCAGAAAACACTGGAATGTTTCAAGACTAAAAACAAGTTCCATCAAAACAAAAATCAGACACTAGCACACAAATATGCAGTTGTCATATGACTCATATCAAAGTCTCTTCTGGGACAGAATAATGTCATATGCTAAACAATACCATTACCTTAATATCATCATTCACTTCAAGTGAAATGTCAGTATCAAATCCACGTAAAACTTGGAGAGAAACCTCAAAATTTTCTATCAATCCCTTTTTTGCCTGGAAATGCCAGAAATGTTTCATGACAGGCTAGTTGGAAAGAAAGTATTAACAATCAAGTGGAGTATATGGAATCTCACCAACCATCTTGGGGATTCAGGAATGAAGAATATGCCAGGAATTAATATTGTGCAGGGCAAGGTACCTGAATATAATGTTAAAACTCAGGTGTTCTGCAAGTGGTTTGAGTTCTTCGGGAACTCATGCAAGGTCAGATAGTAAAAGGATTTCCTCATTAAGTCCCATTACCCTAATTGAAATCCTTTTCTGAAAGAGGTTTTTGTCTTCAAGTTTCTTAAGTAGAGAAATCAATCACTTCCATTTTTTTAAACAATCACCATTAAAAGGAAACTAAATTTCAGCATCCACAGTTTGTCTACTATCTGAAGCTCTCAGTGACTCACCTATTACATCGAATACTCTCCATTGAAGAAACAACCCAAAAGATAAGCAAGCATTATGCCCGTAGTGATTGAGAGCTACAAAATATTGCTGGAGCATCGATTTGTTGAATCTGAAACTTGTAGCTCGAGAACAAAGCTTGCGGTGGTATTAAAGTTACCTGATTCAAAGATCCCAATGCACCTCGCATATCCTGTGGTGCTATCTCTGCTACATATATAGGCACCTAAAGTGTAACAAAGAAATTAAAAACAAGGTTACAAGGAGGCTCTGTTGGTGATTCCTTAAACAGGGCAATAGCATTTCCACGATAAATTACTGTGTTTAAGAGAAACTTGTCTACATTAGTGACTGGAAATGCAGTGGATGGAGGTGGCTTTAGTGAAAGGAAAACAAGTCCACTCCAGAATCGCCAACAATACGAAAGGGAGGTGGTTTTCGTCCAAACAAGGATTTGGGTGCAAGCTGATGCACTTTCGCACAAACTGATAGAAGAGTGGTAATCCAGAAAGAGATCAAGAATTAATTCCTTACCGTGCACGATATGATCCCGACACCAAATCCGTCTAACAACCTACCCATATATAGGAATGACGAATCCTACGAGACACATAAAAAGCGTCATGATTGTACACCTTGAAGAATCAGAGAAGAAAAAGTGAGAGCATCGGTTCAAGTATAATCAATACTGACAGTGGCAAAGGATATCAGGAGCCATCCGATTATGTTCGGAACCGAAGCGACCATCAGCGACTTCAACAAGCCAAAATAAGCAAGCGTCAAGTATAAATAATTAAAAGTAGATAATAGCAATCACAATGAGCAAGAAGAAAACCAAAAAAGAAGAAGAAGAAAAGGAGGACAAACTTACTCCTTTGCGCCCAACATACTCTGCTATCTGCCCACCGGCCATAGCCCCCACCATAGCACCAATATTCGAAAGAGATCCAATTAAGGAGAACTACTTCCACCATTGATGTCAGATTCACTCAGAGAGAGGGAGGGAGAGAGAGAGATGATTTCTGTTGTTTCTGAAGTAGTTAACCTGAGATACTTGATGATGGTAGGCGATGAATATCCAGACTGAGTTCCACCAACATAAAAATTGCTGACAATCATAATAAAAATAACAATACTTGTAGAAGGAAGGGTACTCACAGCTAAGCCGTATTGGATTGGTCCCAAAGATACAATCAAAGTGCAAAAAAGAACAGAGATGGAGCTCTCTGTGATAATCGCCGAGGAAGTAACGCCCGAATGACTAGAATCCATTATGTACCAACTCCCCGTGAAGAGACGGCTTCTTGACACTTCGACGTTCAATTCCTCTCTTTGCTCTCTTACATTTGCCGCGTGTTAGGACTCCGTCAAACCCTTGCCCTCGGGGGGAGGGATCCGTGTTGGTGCCGGTACGCTATTGCAACTCTTTGGGAGAAATCCGGTAAGGCTTATATGGCCTTTACGCTGGGTATCGGTCACGTTGCGAGTTCCGTCCGCTCTTTCGATGATCAAGACGTGACAACTTTGATATCAGAACAGTAACGATCCCACCTCAGTGTCTTTCAGCTCAGTTGAGATGGACCCAAAGACTTCAAAAGACATCGTGCCACCCATGGATCAAACACTCCCTTGAACGGAGAAGGGACGCAAGCGGGAGCGCTCAGTCGATAAGGCCATGATCGAAAGTCGGTTACGTAAAGTGGAAGCAGACGTAGCGAACTGCGAGGCTAGCCTTGAAACCTTGAGAGAAGATGTCCACCACATCAAGAATTTCGTCAGACAAGAATTTGAGATGATGCATGGCGCCATCAACATCTTCAAGGAAAATTGGGGCGAAACCTTAACGAATCTAGAGGAAAGGGTTGAGGATCTGACTGTCTGCAATGCCAACCACAATGAGAACAACACAGTCATACATTAAAGGCTTTAAGCCCTTGACGCACGTTGCACGACTATCGACCGAGCTATCGTTATCGAGGTAACCATCAGCCCCTATCGAGAGGATAGTATCCTGAAGTCGAATGCATACTCGGGAACCCGCAGTTCGAAGGACCTTGAAAACTTCTTATGATAGGTCGACAAGTACATCAAGGCAAGGGAGATTAGAAGGGAGGATAGGAGGATCGGTACTGCTACATCATTCCTCAAGTGTGACGCGTTGTTCTGGTGGCAACGTTGTTCTACTGATGTCGATCGAAGACTCTGCACTATCGACACACTAGATGTTTTCCAACAGGAGATTCGAAATCAATTTCTCCTTGAAGACCCTAATTACTTGGCTCAAAAGGATCTCATGCGACTGAAGCATGACCGATCTATTCGGGATTACATCAACAAGTTCACCTCCTTGATGTTGAACATGTCGAACATGGCAGAGGTAGATCAATTCTTCTTCTTTATGAATGAATTACATCGTGTAGAGCTTCGGCAGATGCGAGTGAAGGATTTAGCTTCGGCCCTCGTGGCGGCTAAACGCTTGATAGACAATGAACCCCAGAAGGAAGATTAGCCCCGTCGCTCCTAGAGCCCAAAGAAGCCTACCATCGATAATGGAGGCACTACTGCATTCACTCAAACTAAAAAAGAAGGAAATGAGCAGAGGTCATTCCAAAATGAACAAAGAGAGGGTCGACTATATCAAGACAAAGGGAAGGTCACACTTACATGCTTCTATTACAAAGGGAACCACTATGCACGGGACTGCCCAAACATACCCTCGGCACATAAAGCTAATGCCATGGTCATTACAGAGCCCCAGAACCAATATGCCATTGCGGTGCCATTCGAAATCTGAAGTCGATCCGGCCACGAATCTAGGTGCCTATGCCTCGCGAACGGGATGGGTTATTCTACATCAAAGTGCAACTAAAAGGGACACACGCCTGGGCACTTATTGACTCAGGAGCTACACAACTTTGTCTCCTTGGCGGAAGCACAACGATTGGGCTTGCGCATCTCCCAAGCCGATACATATGTCAAGGATGCCGTCGGAAAGATTCAACAAGTAATTGGGGAAGTTAACAGAGTCACCTTAAGATTGGTGATCTATATACCAAGGTAAACTTCTCTATGGCAGACGTGGATCACTTGATGGTGTTGGGTTTATCATTCCTTCGCCAAGAAAAGGCATGTTCGGACCCTTCAAAACAACGACTTTACTTCGATGAAGCACCAAGTTCTCATGATCCCTTGACGCATGATGAGTCCATGTTGAAACGACTCTTAGGCTTAAGGTTGATAAGACCGAAGGCGCGCTCACACTACCTTCCTAGGTTCAACATGACCCCCAAACTACTTGGAAGCCAGCGTTTACTATAGCTGCCCCAATGAACACCAACAAGAGGATCATCCCAGTGGACGTTGAGAGTTATCGTGCCGTACTGATGTGGAACGTGTTGCCCGAATGACCCAAGGCGGGGGCAAAAACAAAGGTATTGCTGAGGACGACAACAATTTGGATGGGGGAGAATGTAACCCTTCGACGTTAAACTTTACTAAGCCCCTAGGCTTTCTTTTAATAAACCTTCTTTTAGGAAAGAGTCTCGAATATTGTCGCATGTTAGGAACACGCAATCTCCTTTCTGCTATCAATCAAATTACTACTTTAAAGTTTTCTACGCACTTTCCTCTATTAGCTCTCTTGCGTTTTGCCGCGTGGTGTTTTGTGAGTCTTCGAGTGCCAAGGACTCAGTAAAACCCTTGCACTCGGGGAGGGACACTCACGTTCCGTGTTGGTGCCGGTGTGATATTGCAACTCTTTGGAAGAAATTCGCTAAGGTTGATCTGACCCTAAGGCCGGGTACCGGTCATGTTACGAGCTCTGTCGGCTCTTTCAATGGTCAAGACATGACAACTTTGGTATCAGACTAGTAACGATCGCACCTCAGTATCTTTAAGCTCAGATGAGATAGACCCAAAGACTTCTACAGACATCGTGCTGCCTTGGATCAAACACTCCCTTGAACGAAGAAGGGACGCAAGTAGGAGCGTTCGACCGATATGGCTATGATCGAAAGTGGGTTACATAAAGTGGAAGCAGACGTAGCCAACTACGAGGCTAGCCTCGAAACCTTGAGAGAAGATGTCCACCACATCAAGAATTTCCTTAGACAAGAATTTGAGATGATGCATGGCGCCATCAATATCTTCAAGGAAAATTAGGGCGAAACCTTAACGAATCTAGAGGAAAGGGTTGAGGATCTGACTGTCCGCAATGCCAACCGCGATGAGAACAATACAACCATACATTAAAGGCTTTAAGCCCTTGATGCACGTTGTACGACTATCGATCGAGCTATTGTTATCGAGGTAACCATCGCCCCCTATCGAGAGGATAGTATCCTGAAGTCGAATGCATACTCGGGAACCCATAGTTCGAAGGACCTTAAAAACTTCTTATGGCAGGTTGACGAGTACATCAAGGCAAGGGAGATTAGAAGGGAGGATAGGAGGATCGGTACTGCTACATCATTCTTCAAGGGCGACGCAATGTTCTGGTGGTGACGTTGTTCTACTGATGTCGATCGAAGACTCTGCACCATCGACACACTAGATGCTTTCCAATAGGAGATTCAAAATCAATTTCTCCTTGAAGACCCCAACTACTTGGCTCAGAAGGATCTCATGCGACTAAAGCATGACCGATTTATTCGGGATTACATCAACAAGTTCACCTCCTTGATGCTGAATATGTCAAACATGATAGAGGAAGATCGATTCTTCTTCTTTATGAATGAATTACATCGTGTAGAGCTTCGACAAATGAGAGTGAAGGATTTAGCTTCGGCCCTGTCGCCCCTAGAGCCCAAAGAAGTCTACCATCGATAATGAAGGCACTACTACATCCACTCAAACTAAAAAAGAAGGGAATGAGCAGAGGTCATTCCAAAATGAACAAAGAGAGGGTTGACTATATCAAGACAAAGGGAAGGCCACACTTACATACTTCTATTGCAAAGGGAACCACTATGCACGGGACTGCCCGAACATACCGTCGGCGCATCAAGCTAATGCCATGGTCATTGTGGAACCCCCGAGCCAATATGCCATTACGGTGCCATTCGAAATCTGAAGTCGATCCGGCAACGAATCTCAGTGCCTATGCCTCGCGAACGGGATGGGTTATCGTACATCTAAGTGCAACTAAAAGGGACACACGCCTGGGCACTTATTGACTCAGGAGCTACACAACTTTGTCTCCTTGGCGGAAGCACAACAATTGGGCCTGTTCATCTCCTAAGCCGATACATATGTCAAGGATGTCGTGGGAAAGATTCAGCAAGTAACTGGGGAAGCTAACATAGTCACCCTCAAGATTGGTGATGTATATACCAAGGTAAACTTCTTTGTGGCAAATGTGGATCACCCAATGGTGTTGGGTTTATCGTTCTTCACCAAGAAAAGGCATGTTCGGACCCTTCGGAACAACGACTTTACTTTGATGAAGCACCAAGTTCTCATGATCCCTTGACACATGTTGAGTCCACGCTGAAACGACTCTTAGGCTTAAGGTTGATAAGACCGAAGGTGCACTCACACTACCTTCCTAGGTTCAACATGACCTCTCAAACTACTTGGAGGCCAGCGTTTACTACAACTGCCCCAATGAACACCAACAAGAGGATCATCCCAGTGGATGTTGAGAGTTATTGTACCGTATTGATGCGTAACGTGCTGCCCGAACGGCCCCAAGCGGGGGTGAAGACAAATGTGTTGCCGAGGATGCCAACAATTTGGGTGGGGGAGAATGTGACCTACATCAAAGTGCAACTAAAAGGGACACACGCTTGGGCACTAATTAACTCAGGAGCTACACACAACTTTGTCTCCTTTGCGAAAGCACAATGATTGGGCCTACACACAACTTTGTCTCCTTTGCGAAAGCACAATGATTGGGCCTGTCCCAAGCCGATACATATGTCAAGGATGCCGTTGGAAAGATTCAACAAGTAATTGGGGAAGTTAACAGAGTCACCCTCAAGATTGGTGATCTATATACTAAGGTAAACTTCTCTTTCGCAGACATGGATCACCCGATGGTGTTGGGTTTATTGTTCCTTCGCCAAGAAAAGGCATGTTCGGACCCTTCAGAACGACTTTACTTCGATAAAGCACCAAGTTCTCATGATCCCTTGACACTTGATGAGTCCATACTGAAACGACTCTCAGGCTTAAGGTTGATAAGACAGAAGGTGCGCTTACACTGTCGCCCTAGGTTCGACATTACCCCTTAGACTACTTGGAGGCCAGCGTTTACTATAGCTGCCCCAATGAACACCAACAAGAGGACCATCCTAGTGGACATTGAGAGTTATCATATCGTACTAATGCAAAACGTGTTGCCCGAACGACCCAAGCCGGGGCAAAGAGAAAGGTGTTGCCGAGTACAACAACAATTTGGATGGGGGAGAATGTAACCCTTTGACGTTAAACTGTACTGGGCCCCTAGGCTTTCTTGTAATAAACCCTCTTTGAGGAAAGAGTCTCGAATATTGTCGCATGTTAGGAACACTCAATCTCCTTCTGCTATCAATCAAATTAATGCTTTAAAGTTTTCTACGCACTTTCCTCTATTTGCTCTCTTGCGTTTTGCCACGTGGTGTTTTGTGAGTCTTTGAGTGCCAAGGGCTCAGTCAAACCCTTGCACTCGGGGAGGGACACTCACGTTCCGTGTTAGTGCCGGTGTGATATTGCAACTCTTTGGGAGAAATTCGTTAAGGTTGATCTGACCCTAAGGCCGGTACCGGTCATGTTGCGAGCTTTGTCGGCTCTTTCAATGGTCAATACATGACAACTTTGGTATCAGAGTAGTAACGATCGCACCTCAGTATCTTTAAGCTCAGATGAGATAGACCCAAAGACTTCTACAGACATCGTGCCGCCTTGGATCAAACACTCCCTTGAACGGAGAAGGGACGCAAGTAGGAGCGTTTGACCGATATGGCTATGATCGAAAGTGGGTTACATAAAGTGGAAGCAGACGTAGCCAACTACGAGGCTAGCCTCGAAACCTTGAGAGAAGATGTCCACCACATCAAGAATTTCCTTAGACAAGAATTCGAGATGATGCATGGCGCCATCAATATCTTCAAGGAAAATTGGGGCGAAACCTTAACGAATCTAGAGGAAAGGGTTGAGGATCTGACTGTCCGCAATGCCAACCGTGATGAGAACAACACAACCATACATTAAAGGCTTTAAGCCCTTGATGCACGTTGTACGACTATCGATCGAGCTATCGTTATTAGGGTAACCATCGCCCCCTATCGAGAGGATAGTATCCTAAAGTCGAATGCATACTCGGGAACCCGCTGTTCAAAGGACCTTGAAAACTTCTTATGGCAGGTTGACGAGTACATCAAGGCAAGGGAGATTAGAAGGGAGGATAGGAGTATCGATACTACTAAATCATTCCTCAAGGACGACACATTGTTCTAGTGGCGACGTTGTTCTACTGATGTCGATCGGAGACTCTACACCATCGACACACTAGATGCTTTCTAACAGGATATTCAAAATCAATTTCTCCTTGAAGACCCTAACTACTTGGCTCAAAAGGATCTCATGCGATTGAAGCATGACCGATTTATTCGGGATTACATCAACAAGTTCACCTCCTTAATGCTGAATATGTCAAACATGTTCGAGGCAGATCGATTCTTCTTCTTTATGAATGAATTATATCGTGTAGAGTTTCGGTAGATGCGAGTGAAGGATTTAGCTTTGGTCCTCATGGCGGCTAAACGCTTGGCACACGATGAACCCCAAAAGGAAGATTCGCCCCGTCGGCCCTAGAGCCCAAAAAATCCTACCATCGATAATGGAGGCACTACTGCATTCACTCAAACTAAAAAAGAAGGGAATGAGCAGAGGTCATTCCAAAATGAACAAAGAGAGGGTCGACTATATCAAGACAAAGGGAAGGCCACACTTACATGCTTCTATTGCAAAGGGAACCACTATGCACGGGACTGCCCAAACATACCCTCGGCACATCAAGCTAATGCCATGGTCATTGCGGAGCCCCAGAGCCAATATGCCATTGCGGTGCCATTCGAAATCTGAAGTCGATCCGGCCACGAATCTGGGTGCCTATGCCTCACGAACGGGATGGGTTATTCTACATCAAAGTGCAACTAAAAGGGACACATGCCTGGGCACTTATTGACTCAGGAGCTACACAACTTTGTCTCCTTGGCGAAAGCACAACGATTGGGCCTACGTATGTTAAGGATGCTGTCGAAAAGATTCAGCAAGTAATTGGGAAAGTTAACAGAGTCACCCTTAAGGTTGGTGATCTATATACCAAGGTAAACTTCTCTTTGGTAGACGTGGATCACCTGATGGTGTTGGGTTTATCGTTCCTTCACTTGGGAGAGGGACACTCACGTTCCGTGTTGGTGTTGGTGTGCTATTGCAACTCTTTGGGAGAAATCTGCTAAGGCTTATATGACCCTTAGGTTGGGTATCGGTCACGTTGCGAGTTCCATCTGCTCTTCCGATGATCAAGATGTGACAACTTTGATATCAGAAAAGTAACAATCCCACCTCAGTGTCTTTCAGCTCAGTTGAGATGGACCCAAAGACTTCAAAAGACATCGTGCCACCCATGGATCAAACACTCCCTTGAACGGAGAAGGGACGCAAGCGGGAGCGCTCAGTCAATAAGGCCATGATCGAAAGTCGGTTACGTAAAGTGGAAGCAGACGTAGCGAACTGCGAGGCTAGCCTTGAAACCTTGAGAGAAGATGTCCACCACATCAAGAATTTCGTCAGACAAGAATTTGAGATGATGCATGGCGCCATCAACATCTTCAAGGAAAATTGGGGCGAAACCTTAACGAATCTAGAGGAAAGGGTTGAGGATCTGACTGTCTGCAATGCCAACCACAATGAGAACAACACAGTCATACATTAAAGGCTTTAAGCCCTTGACGCACGTTGCACGACTATCGACCGAGCTATCGTTATCGAGGTAACCATCAACCCCTATCGAGAGGATAGTATCCTGAAGTCGAATGCATACTCGGGAACCCGCAGTTCGAAGGACCTTGAAAACTTCTTATGATAGGTCGACAAGTACATCAAGGCAAGGGAGATTAGAAGGGAGGATAGGAGGATCGGTACTGCTACATCATTCCTCAAGTGCGACGCGTTGTTCTGGTGGCAACGTTGTTCTACTGATGTCGATCGAAGACTCTGCACCATCGACACACTAGATGTTTTCCAATAGGAGATTCGAAATCAATTTCTCCTTGAAGACCCTAATTACTTGGCTCAAAAGTATCTCATGCGACTGAAGCATGACCGATCTATTCGGGATTACATCAACAAGTTCACCTCCTTGATGTTGAACATGTCGAACATGGCAGAGGCAGATCGATTCTTCTTCTTTATGAATGAATTACATCGTGTAGAGCTTCGGCAGATGCGAGTGAAGAATTTAGCTTCGGCCCTCGTGGCGGCTAAACGCTTGACAGACAATGAACCCCAAAAGGAAGATTAGCCCCGTCGCTCTTAGAGCCCAAAGAAGCCTACCATCGATAATGGAGGCACTACTGCATTTACTCAAACTAAAAAAGAAGGGAATGAGCAGACGTCATTCCAAAATGAATAAAGAGAGGGTCGACTATATCAAGACAAAGGGAAGGTCACACTTACATGCTTCTATTGCAAAGGGAACCACTATGCACGGGATTGCCCAAACATACTATCGGTGCATCAAGCTAATGCCATGGTCATTGCGGAGCCCCAGAGCCAATATGCCATTGCGGTGCCATTCAAAATCTGAACTCGATCTGGCCACGAATCTGGGTGCCTATGCCTCGCGAACGGGATGGGTTATTCTACATCAAAGTGCAACTAAAAGGGACACATGCCTGGGCACTTATTGACTTAGGAGCTACACAACTTTGTCTCCTTGGTGGAAGCACAACGATTGGGCCTGCTCATCTCCCAAGCCGATACATATGTCAAGGATGCCGTCGGAAAGATTCAGCAAGTAATTGGGGAAGTTAACAAAGTCACCCTTAAGATTGGTGATCTATATACCAAGGTAAACTTCTCTGTGGCAGATGTGGATCACCCGATGGTGTTGGGTTTATCATTCCTTTGCCAAGAAAAGGTATGTCCGGACCCTTCAGAACAACGACTTTACTTCGATGAAGCACCAAGTTCTCATGATCCCTTGACGCATGATGAGTCCATGCTGAAACGACTCTCAGGCTTAAGGTTGATAAGACCGAAGGCGCGCTCACACTGTTGCCCTAGGTTCGACATTACCCCTCAGACTACTTGGAGGCCAGTGTTTACTATAGCTGCCCCAATGAACACCAAGAAGAGGAACATCCCAGTGGACGTTGAGAGTTATCGTGCCTTACTGATGCAGAACGTGCTGCCCGAACGACCCTAGGCGGGGGCAAAGACAAAGGTGTTGCCGAGGACGGCAACAATTTGGGTGGGGGAGAATGTAACCCTTCGACATTAAAGGGTATTGGGCCCCTAGGCTTTCTTGTAATAAACCCTCTTTGAGGAAAGAGTCCCGAATATTGTCGCATGTTAGGAACACACAATCTCCTTTCTGCTATCAATGAAATTACTGTTTTAAAGTTTTCTACGCATTTTCCTCTATTTGCTCTCTTGCGTTTTGCCGCTTGGTGTTGTGTGAGTCTTTAAGTGCTAAGGACTCAGTCAAACCCTTACACTCGGGGGAGGGACACTCACGTTCCGTGTTGGTGCCGGTGTGTTATTGCAACTCTTTGGGAGAAATCTGCTAAGGCTGATCTGGCCCTGAGGCCAGTGTCGGTCACATTGCGAGCTCCGTCGGCTTTTACGACGGTCAAGGCGTGACATTAAGATCATTGCTACTCCCTGCACTGGTACTCCCACCATCCTCAGTGTTGCATAAATTTACAAATGATAGTTTTGAAAGTGGATGTAAATAAAATTAAAATTGCATTAAACTGTATTACAGTTACAATAAGAGAATTGAGCACGTCAAAGGTTGCCAATTTACTTTAAATGTGGAAAATAATACCGACTACCTATATCTTGTATTAAATGGAGAAAGGTTACTGCACTACATGGGCACAATGGGCATCGTAGCTCATAAAAACAACAATTAGAGCCATAATAGCCGGCATTTGAAAAGCCACTTTGATGCCTATAAAAGGGCACTTGGCCCATGGCCAAAGTGAGAGAACCTACATTTTTTAAGCATTCTTTGTAACCTCATGACTTTCCGTACCTATGTTCTTTGAGTTAAGAGACTCTTTAAAAGAGTGAGGTTTCTTGAGTCCTAGAAAACCTTATGGCATTATCTTGAGTCCTAGAAAACCTACATGGGTTGAATGGGCATGCTGGCTCATAAAACTAGCAATTAGAGTGATAATAGTGGGCATTTGAAAAGCCACTTTGATGCCTATAAAAGAGCACTTGGTCCATGGCCAAAGGGATAGAATTCACATTCCTAAGCATCTCTTACAGCCTCATGACTTCCCTCACCTATGTTCTTTGAGTCAAGAGAGTTTCTTTAAACAAGCAAGGTTTCTTTGGTCATAAAAAACCTTGCGGCATTATTTTGGAGTAGTGGTGTTGTCAAAGACTTGGTTCTTCATTGACATCGTGGTAAGGCAAGCCGAGGGTGTATCCTCAAGGCATTTGTTGGTGTCTTTTGCATTTGGAAAAGTAAAATTTGGGAGCAACAAAATAGCCTAAAGGATAATGCTCTACATACCTCGAAGAGAGTATTTTGGTTCACGTATTTTAAGCAAAGTCTCCAACATGTATGGTCCCTAAAACTCATTATCAATGCTGAAATGTACAAAGTCTCTACTATATCGTTTTTGGGATCAAAACTGCCAAACTTTCAGTGGGCAGCATTTGAGCTAATCTTTCTTGTCAACACTGGTGTCAGAAAAGAAAGTTAGAGCGACTGGTGGGCGAACAGCGTAGCTACTGCCATAAATCGTTCATTAATTATTTGGATCCAAAGTTTTCATCCTTTCTGGAAGACATTAATATCTGATTAACATAATGTATGACATGTAAGAGTCTTACTATAGTTCTAATTTCAGAAGCTTCGTTACATTGTTTTGAACTTTTGTGAGAAGAATTCAAATAAAATTGGCTCATAACGTATTATCTCATCATCCGAGGCACATGTGAGATAAAATAAGATGATTCGATTGACTTTATGTTTGAACTTTTTAATGGAAAACAAAAGGTTTCAAAAGTTTGGAATGTTTCTCAGTTTGCCCCAAAAAAATTTGGGGGTATTTGCAAATCTTTCAACAGTACTATTTTCAAGATAAGGTTTGAATATGTTTTCTTTTTTGCTCCTTTTCTTTTTAGAATACATTCACAAATCCGACTTGATTTTGGACACATACATGTGCAATCTCAATCCAATTTAGCTTTGGGCTTTGAAGCATCGTTTGCATTCTTTTCTTATGAAGTCCTGATGCTGCCTTTTTCATGGTAGACCTAACAAGACTCGTAAGATCTACTACCTATGGCAGTGGTCAGTACCACCCCAACTTTCCTCAGTTTTGCATATAATGGGTTTGACCTATTTATTGACATGATATCCAACGGTAACTTTCACGTATGTCATGCCAATGTTTTGGCAAATAATCGCTCATGTACCAACCCTTAGGATGGTTCAAGTGGTTCGTAACTTGTTCCCCTTACGTAAGGTCTTTACTGACCAAATCAGGAGTGGGAGAGTAAATCAAGTGGATCCAAAAATCTTGAAAATTTTATGAGATTTTTATTTGTATTTTTTATTCCTTGGATGATCAAAATTAAATCCAAGAAGATTCCTAACCGAATGCTATCTTGAAATTCGAAACATTCTTTGTGAACACCTAAAAATTTTCAAAAAGATTTTTTAGAATTTCTTCCTTTTCAAGAAAAATCATAGTTGTGGGTCTTTTAAGATTTTTTTTTTAAAAGACACCTTAATCGAACCCATTTGCACACCAAAATTCTGTAGAAACCTCAAAATAAGGATACCTTAAACCCCACCAAAAAAACTGAATTTTGATAAAAATTAAAAAAAATGACCACTCTGCCCTCAAGGCCAAATTGGTGAAATTTTATTGTTTTCTTCAAAGAAAGGTTGAAAAAGCTAAGATGGGATAGTTGGAACCAAACTTGTAAAATGTTTGCAAAGTGACAATTTTTACAAACCTATAGAACATTTTAAATTCAAAAAGACAAAACAAACAAGTTCAAAACATGTCAGGAGAGATCGAATACAATCCTACACCAAGAGACCCTACACCCATCCAAGGGTTAAAGCGGTCCGAGAGCCTATACCCATCCAAGAGTTAAAGTGGTCCGGGACTCTACACCCATCAAAGGGTTAAAGCGATTCGAAAGGTAGAGGACTAACTCATGGAGCAAAAGCAGAAGGTCACTCATGTAAAAAACCCAGATAAAGAGGAGCGGGATCTTAGGAGGTTCATTAGATCAAGATCAAGTAGAAGATCAAAGCGTCCTATGGTTCGAAGAGTTGATTCAACCATAATACCAACCAAACCCTGGTGCAGCAAAATCGAGGCCAAGATCAGGCGGGCTAGCCATGTAACTAGCTTGAACCAAATCAAATCAAGATGGGCTGCATGTGATCAAGCCTAAATCAAATCAAGATGGGTTGCACATGATCAATCCTAAATCAAATAAAGATGGGTTGCACATGACCAAGCCCAAATCAAGTCAAGATAGGTTGTACATAATCAAATCCAAATCAAGTAAAGATGGGTTGCATATGATCAAGCCCAAAAAGTCAAAGCAAGGTGAGTTGGCCATATAACCAATTCAAGTAAAACCAAAGTGAGTCAAACTTAAACTAATGTAAGATGAGTCAAACTTGATCAAACCAAGGTGGGTTAAACTAAGTTACATGATCAACCTAAATCAACCCAAGGTAAGTTGCATCAAGCCAAGGTAAGTTGCACCAAGTCAAAGCCGACTCCACCAACTCAAGGCCGATTGCATCAAGGTCAGCAAGGCACCTAGCCTAGGACGGGCTACAAGAGGGACCATGGCTAGCATGAATAAGGCCATGTGACCACGTGAACCACCCCATGTGATCAGCAAAATGAGTTGGATTGGAACCAATTTGGATTAACCATGGACCAGCCCAAACCGTGAAACACTGTAGAAAGATACCAAGAATATGCTTGATCTAGAGATTTCTTGGAAAATCTATAAATACTAGCCTTGAGGTAGGATTCAAATGAGGTAATTAGAGAAAAAAAACCAACAAAGAGATGAGAGAAAAGAGAGGGAGAGAAGAAGGTCACAAGAACGAGGAGTGTCAGCCCAAGGAATCACCCAAGAGGAAGGCTCGTCCCAAGCTCCAAAAAGAAGGTGCAGTGAAATCTTTTTTCCCTTCCACTTGATTTCGCTACTTGTAATATTTGGAGTCTTCATCTCCAACTTATTGTAAAGCAAAAGAAGTGTTGCAAACCTCTGCAAAAGCCCATCGATAAGAGTACCTATCACTTGTATGTCATTTGGTCTCTTCTACCTCAATATAAGTCGTATCTTATGCTTCCTCATAAGTTTGTGTAAGGGCGGGTACTGGGCTATGATCACATATATTTTCCAAGAGAGTTATCCTCCTTGAGAGATGTTCCGGGGATTTATCTATAGATGAGTTCCTCCCCAAACGAATACAAGTCTTCAACTAAATTTCTTTGGATGATCATTAACACATTAAGGATCAAATTGGATGCATCATTAACTTCTATAAAGAAAACTCTACACATTGTAGCATCCTACATGAACCTTGTCTGATCCTCGAATTTTCTAGCCTTCATCTCTAGGTAAAATATTCTAAAATTTTGTTCAACAGTTGCATATGCAATAGTTAATATCCAATAAAAGTTTCAAAAATTTTGGATACAAGTAAGGTCGAGTAAAAAAATTATCAAAAACCGAACTCAACCCAAAGTTGAATCTGTCTATCCTAAAATTTCTGTGATAAACCTTTAGTAAAACTTTCATAACTCTTTCCATAGACACCCAAAAATCATGAATGTAGTTTCTTGAAAAGATGACATCTAAAGCTTTCTAGCCTGACTAATTTCATAAAAATAAGAGTTTTACGTGCTGAGATACAAATGTTTTATTGAGCATTTGTATTTCATTCACAAAGACTTTCAAATTTCAGGATATCATTCATTTAGGAATCTTCTCAGATTTAATTATGATCATCAAAGAACCAAAAATACAAATAAAAATCTCTAATAAAGTTTCATACCTAGATCTTACTTAGGTAAATTTTTTGGGATTTTTTGATTTCTAGAAGGCCACTAAAAAAATTCAAACTCTTTTGCTGGAAAATAGAATTGATTCTGTTTTACAGGCCATCAATTGGTTTTTGTCAAGTAAAGAACATACTCGTTTTGAAAAAACTGTTTTGGTTGAAAAATATTTTGAAAAATCCTGAATGATAAATAACTCTTCCTAAGCATCTAGGTTGATCCTTGAGTGTCGATTCAAGAAGGCCTACAATGAGAAAACTTTACTTGTCCACAATTGACGAATAGTCAGAAAATCTCTTTACAAGTTTAAGTAAACTTGCTGGCACACTCACGAACAATTTCTGCAAATGAAGTTTTAAGTCGATACACGACCAAAAATTTTATTTACAGAAATAAAATGGCATGCCAGGTGGAGACTTAGGTCTTAGAGGATGTCGTTTTGATCCGATCACATTATTTAAAAACAAGTTGATTCCAAAACCTTGTTCTAAGCTCTTTTAAAAACTTGGTCATAGGTCTGAAATTTTCCAGCAAACATCATGTCAAGTTCAAATGGTTCCTTTAGCGACATGTCAAGTGAGGCCTCATCAAGCTTCACAATTCGGTTTTTCAAAACTACGAAAAAGTCTTTTCAAACTTGGAAAGATAGGATCACCTCTTTAAAAGGAAAATTGAGAGAGAGTTACAAATTGAAAGGGAGATTGTCGCCCTAAGCTAAGAGGCCAAGTCATGTTGTTCTCATGAAAAACTAGCTCGGATCTATAAGGAGACAAACCATGCCCAAATAACGAAACCGACCCCAAAATCTGATGAAGGATATGAGTCCACAAAAGTAGCAAGTATTAGGATTGAGTCATCTCTTCCTAGCCCTGCTAGTCATCCACTTCCTAGGTCTTTCAAGGTTTTATAGAATCTTGTTTGAGGGTAGACCAAAAATAACAACTATGTTTTAAAGCCACTCGGAATAAGTAATGGTTTTCTAAAACCAGCCTTTAAAAGATCTTTTAAACCCTTTTTGACTTAGAGGTAGATATCGGGATGAATTTTTTCAAGTTTTTGCTTAACGGGCTTGACATTAGGTTCCAAAGGTAAACAATGCTCCACTACCCTAGGGTCTAATCTGGGCATATCTTCATAGGATCATGCAAACACATCAATGTATGATTTGAGAAATGCTATAAAGGATACCCTTTCGGGTTCATGCAAACAAGTTCTTCTCTTGACACACTTGAGATTAGACTGAGTTCCTAGGTTTACCTCTAAGAAGTCTCCTCTCACGGAACTTGAAGGTTTTTCCATGTCAAGAATTCTATAGAATTTGAAAAGCTCGGAAGTTTAATCATTCTCATTGATGATGAGATCTAGTTACTTATTTTATTCACTCTCAAGTGATTTGGTTTTTTGGGAAGAGTTATTGGCAAAGGATGCACATGATTTTGGATTGAGAATGTACAAAGGTTTTTACAAAATCTTATTAAATGGTACATGATTTTGAAAACCAAATTTTTTGGATTTTTGATTTTTCAAAATTTTGTTATTTTCTTTGGTTTTCTCAATTTTTTGGTATTTTCAGGACACTTTTGGAGAGGAAATGTAAAACACTTTCTTTTTGGTATTTTTTATATTTTTTTATTGGTTTTGGTTTTTGAAGATTTTCCAAATATTTTTGGTTTTTCCAAATATATAATTTTTTTAGATTTTTGGTATGGAAAGAGGGATCTTCCATCAAGTTTACAAAGAAAACATTGAGTTAGGTTCCAAAGAGAAGATCTTAACCATAGGTTTTAGTTTTAGTGGGCTTTAAGTCACCCTTAATCCAAGTGGTTTCAAGAGGTTTCAATGGGTCAAAGCCTAACCCATATCGACCTTTGTTTGGGGATGAAATGAGGGGTTCCAACCACCCTTAGCCCATACTTTCTAGACCTCGGTAAGATGTATAGCCCATGTTCAACATCATGTTTCAAGGTTTCTTGATTTTAGAAAATTTGGGATAAAGAGGATGATCTTTAAACAAGGTGTCGTCTATAGTGTGGGATGTGTTATATTCCTTAGGCCATTTGGAGTAGTCTAGGATATGAATGTTTGAAGTGGAAGGAACTCATTAGAAGTTTGTTCTATGATGACCTTTCCTTTATGGCAAGCTTGGATTTGACATGGGTCACTTTAATGCAAGGGGAGTTCTGGACTTCGTTGAGGTTTGAGTTGTCTTCCCCAGATATCACTATGATTTGGTCTTCTTAAGGGATTTTGACATATCTATGGAAGGTTGTGGGGACAACCTTGAGTGAATGTATCAAGGACTTCCCAACAACAAATTTTAATGAGGGTTGATATCTAGGACATGAAACAACCCTATATGTTGAATTGGGCCAATTTTGATGGGAAGTTCAATGACTCCAAGTGGATGGGAGGAATTATCATTATACCCCATGATGACAATTGCACTTGGTTCAAGCCTTGATATGGGAACTCCAATTTGAAATGCTACATGCAAAAGAAGGATGTTTACACCTCCTCCCCCATCAACCAAATATTTTCTAAGAGAATAGTGATTCAATACTACCTATATGTGTAAGGCATGGTTGTTGGTTGTTATGGGTCTACTCAACTCATCCTCAGAAAATGTGATTGGAGTTTAAGTGAGAATTGGTGAGGCCAAGAAGGATAATGATTGGGGAGTTATGGATGTATTTATCTTAGTTTTCTTTAAGATTTCCTCCAATACATATCTATGTTTAGGTTGATTTCGAGTTTAGCCAAATGCTTATCTAGATCATATTTTAGCAATACAACATCTTTACCCTTGTCCGTGGTCTTCCCAACAACAAATTCTAAATCCTAGGGTAGACCAAAAATCTTAAATGACCTTGGAAGTGGAGAAGACAGAAAAAAGAAGGACAAGGAAGCCAACCCAAGAGGTCAGCCAAGAAGAAGAATCGTCCAAGGAGTCTCGCCAGGTTTTTCCCTATTTTCCCGATGTTCTAAATTCTTTCATTTGTAGTAATTGGAGTTTTCATCTCCAATCAATTGTAAAGCAAAAGAAGTGTTGAAAATCTCCTCAAAAGGTCATCGATAAGAGGACCTATCACTTGTATGTCATTCAGTCTCTTCTACCTTAATATAAACCGTATCTTATACTTCCTCATCCATTTTATCCTTAAATATATTATCATCCCTTCTCCTCTTTCTTAATTGATGTAATTGCCTCTAAATTAATTCAAGAAGCCATAAGAGAGACATTATAAGCCATGTTTTACATGCAATGATATGAGTATATAAATCACTTTTATGGTAGATTAAACACCCATAAGTTTGTGTAAGGGCGGACATTGGGCTATGATCGTATATATTTTTCAAGAGAGCTATCCTCTTCGAGAGAGATGCCCCAGAGATTTATACATAGATGAGTTCCTCCCCAAACAAACACAAGTCCTCAACTAAATTTATTTGGATGATCATTAATACATTAAGGATCAAATTGGATGCATCATTAGCTTATATAAAGAAAACTCTGTAGATTTCAACATCCTGCATGAACCTTGTCTGATCCTCGAATTTTCTAACCTTCATCTCTCAATGAAATATTCTGAAACTTTGTCCAGAAGTTGCACACGCACTGGTTAACTCTAGTAAAAGTTTCAAAAATTTTAAACAACTGTAAGGTCATGTAAAAAAATCATCAATAACCAAGCTCATCTAAGGAACCAAAAAATAAAAATAAAAATCTCCAATAAAGCTTCATACCTAGGTCTTACTTAGGTAATTGTTTTGAGATTTTTGGATCCCTTAAGGCCCCTATAAAAATATCCAATAAAACTTCATACCTAGATCTTACTTAGGTAAAATTATCTGGATTTTTAATCCCTTAAGCCCCCTAAAAAAATTCAAAACTCTTCTGTTGGAAAACATAACCAATTTTGTTTTACAGAACATAAACTGGTTTTGCCAAGTGAAGGATATACTTGTTTTGAAAAAGTTGTTTTCATTGAAAATTGTTTTGAGAAAATCTCGAATCATAAATTGTTCTTCTTAAGCATCTAGGCTGACCATTGAGCGCCGGTTCAAGAAACCCTATAATGATAAGAATCTACTTGTGCACAAATCGCTGAATAGTCAGAAAATCTCTTTGCAAGTTTAAGTAAACTTGTTGGCACACTCGCGGACAATTTTTGCAAATAAAGTTTTAATTCGATACACGACCAAAAATTTTGTTTACAAAAATAAAATGGCATGCTCGGTGGAGACCTAGGTTTTAGAGGAGTCATTTTGATCTGGTCACTTTTTTTTAAAACAAGTTGATTCCAAAACCTTGTTCTAAGCTCTTTTAAAAACTTGGTCATAGGTCTGAAATTTTCCAGCAAACATCATGTCAAGTTCAGATGGTTCTTTCGGTGATATGTCTAGTGAGGCCTCATCAAGCTTCACAATTTGGTTTTTCAAAACTACGAAAAAATATTTTCAAACTTGGGAAGATAGGATCACCTCTTTAAAAGGAAAATTGAGAGAGTTATAATTTGAAAGGGAGATTGTTGCCCTAAGCCAAGAGGCCAAGTCACGTTGTTCTCATAAAAAACCACCTTGGGTCTATAGGTAAACAAACCATGCCCGAAGAACCAAACTAACCCCAAAATCTGATGAAGGATGTGAGGTCACAAAAGTAGCAAGTATTAGGATTGAGCCATCTCTTCCTAATCTTGCTAGTCATCTATCTCCTAACACCCCTTTGCCTACCAAAAATCTAAAAAAAATTATATTTGGAAAAACTAAAAACACCTATAAAATATTAAAAAATAAAAAACAATTGAAAATAAAAAAATTACAAGTGATGAAATTATGAAAATTGAAAGTGAAAATTTAAAAAAGAAGAACAAAGAAAAAAAAGTCTACATTCCTAAGCACACATGTGGAGAGAGGCATGAGATCTTCATACAAGTCATCCCAAAATTTTCCAAAATATGTGTTTCGATGAGTTTTATTCCCATGAGCACTACTTCACACACTTCGAAGGTTTCCCCTCTTAAAGAAACAAATACAAAGGAGAATAAATGTTGCATAAGTATAGGCTTGAAGGATGAAGCTCAAGACCTAACAAAGCAAGAGGAGCTCGAAGCCATGCATGAGCTCAAGCCAGTTTGACACGCCTACAAAGAAGCTTGCTCTCTGTAGACGTGATTTTATTTCAAATCGTGGGATTCGAAATCAAACCCTCAAACTATGTCGGGTTGCGCGAGCGTGCCAGTTAGTTTATCAAAACTAACAAATTCTGAATTTCTGACTTCTAAGAACGATTGTGGACAAGGGAGATCTTTTCGACTTAGCCTTCTTGAACCGGCGCTCAAGGGTCAGCCTAGACGCTTGAAATTTGTTTGAATCCGTTAATTTGAGAAAGAAAAAACCAGATTTTCCAAAGCTTCAGATTTGTGTTTAAGTTCTTGATTTCTGAAAATTTTCATATTCTGAAAGTTGCAGAATCTGTTCAGTTCCAAAAACTTGTTCTCCGAATTTTTAAAAATACTTCTGTTTCTCCAAAAATTCTAAAACATTTTACAGAATAGAGACACTTGTGTATAGAATTAGAATATATTTTTATTTTATAATTTTGTTCTTTATTTTCTGAGAATTAAATACAGAATCAGAAACTGTTATAAAATTCAGAACAGCCCTGTTCCTGTGAATCAAAAGCTCAGAAAAACAGCAATATCTCAGCACTCAATCATCCAATTTCAAAAAAATTTGTTGTGTTAGAAAGATACGGATGTTAGGTTTCCAAAGAATTAAATTTCATCCAATTTCATTCAGTGGTTGCAGAGATATGAGCAAAAGAACAGAGGTCTGTTATTAAACATTCTGTTTCTGTAAAACGCAATCTGGATTTTGTATAAACTTCACGGATCTAATTCACTAGGCAACAATTCATAAAAATTCCTCTAAATTTTATCTAATGAAGTTTGATATGTCTAGATTATTCATGCAAAATCTAGAGGCAATTGGCTTATCAGTTTGTCTATAAAAATTCCGTGATCAGACGTGTGCACACAGACAGTTTCAGAAACCAGTTTTATAGAAAATTTCAGAAGGTTCCTAACGTGATTCTAAAACGAAATTCAACTTGTATCAGTCCTAATGATGCATGGAAATCATCTAAACATGGATTTTACTTTCGTTTAGGAAGTAATCATGTGTGTTTGTATCAATATAAATGAAGAACATGAGCTCGAGGCCTTGATTCAGATACAAATTTCCAGAATCTGTGCTTCTTCAGATTCTCATGAATTAAAACAAATTTGTGCACGGATTCGAACCTGTGTGAGTGAGAGGGGACGTAGGAGCACTTCGTCGGATGATCGTCGGATATTGGAACCAGGCTGGACTTCCTTCTTCTCTTCCTTTCTCTCTCTCTCTCTCTCTCTATTTCTCTGTATTTTCGGACTGAATGTTGCTGTATCTTGGTTGATCATTTTCTGTTGATGCTCGCTGGTTGATCGTCGCTGGTTCTCCCTTCCCGGTTGATGGCCTCTGCAGCACCTGGGGGAGCCTTTTTATAGGCTCTGGCTGTGATTTGGATAAGCCTGATGGTTGGGATTTGGATGAGTTCGGTTTTGATTGTGTTGATAAGATCTTATCTGAATTGGTTGGAACGTCATCTGAATTTGATAGGCATAATCCTTGTTTGATTGTTGAACGTTATCTGCATTTGATAGGCATCTGAGTTGTTGAATCGTTATCTGTATTTGGTTTCATCTGCATTGGGCAATCTTGAACGTGATCTTCTGATCCTTCCTCAATCTGTCGCAGATATGGATGAGAAGCTCTAGAAGTCGTTGACAACATGCAGCTAGTATGTTCTGTTGAAGGTTGTTGAAGGTTGTTGAGGTTGTTGACAAAATGCAGCTGGGAGTCGTTGAAGGCTGTTGAGAAGCAGTTCACGAGGGTGATCATCACAATGGAACATCTCTTCTTCTTTTGTTGTGCCACGCACACTTTCTGCATCCTTCGATTTTAGCTGCTGTGGCAGAATGCCTGGCATTCTTTCCCTTGTATGTGCATCAGATTGATTTTGCAATCTGCTTTGAGTAGTCGACTTCTTGAACTCATCAAGAACAGTGGGTGTTGACTTCCCACGAAAATCACGATAAGAGTTATCATTTGAACCATTGGTGTGACCCGTATTCATCTCCTTCTGCAAAGTAGGTCCCTCATCCCAAATAGTACTATATGGATATGATGCTTTAGTGCCATCTGAACCCATACAAAAGCCATTCTGTTCAAAAGAACCATCTGTGGATCTCACACCAACTTTGAATTCAAAAATGGGTGCCTGATCCTTCTGTTATCCGTCATCAGAATGCATTTTTCTGCCTTGATACAGAAACTGATTTCATTGCCAAACTCTTTATCGTTGTTACAGCCACTTGATCCTATTGACCTCGATAACCAAGCATAACATCGATATGTTACGAAACCTTTCCGATATCAAACCTTTCTTTTCGGAAGCTATCGTCAATCTTTCTTTTCTCTTGGTAGTACCAACTTTACCCTCTGAAAATTGATTTATTTCCAAATATGAGCTTTTCTTTCTAGGAAGCTCGCTTTCCCTTTTTAACGCCCGCAATCCTTTTTGGGAGCCCATCTGCCTTTTCAGGTGTCAACTTATCCTTTTGTTACCTGTATCTTTTCAAAAGGCAAGTTTTCAACATACTTTTCATCATAAATCTTTTAAGGAAACGAAATCCTGCTTTTCTAGTGCTAAGGGCAAAATCGTTATTTTTCCCAATTTTGTCAAAATTCGAAATTTTTAGAAAGGAAAGTATTCTTTCATCATTTTAAAGCTTTCATAAAATTTTGGTACCGAAACAAACTCGTTTAGTGCCTTTTTCATTCGAAAACCCAAAATTAACAAAAATGGGCACTTTCCTAAAAATGTAAGAATTTTAAAAGAAAATTTTGGGTGTCTACAGATGCCCCTCTTTGGCATTATTCCAAATTCATTTGGATAATGGCAAAGAAGAAAACACACATTTGCTTTGCTTCCCAGATTTGCCTTGAGAGTATGGAATCGTTCTTTATTCCATAATATCTATTTCCTTGGATTCTTAGCAAAATGGGATTTGGTAAGAGCTTTCTAGTCCTAGAGCAATCATGCATGAACGACCACTTTATGATTGTATTCATGTGTGGGAAATGAATGAAATGGATGTTTAGAGACCCATACCTTTGATCTACGATCTTGAGAAGAAGCCTATAATGCCCAACTGCCCTTGGCAATGGTCCTTGTTTCTTTTGATGTTTAGGATTTTCAAAATTTCTTTTTCAAAAAGAAAACTCTTTTTGGTTTATATCAAAAAGGACTTACAATTTCTCATATTTCCCTTCACTTGGGTTTTAATACCCATAAATAAGTAGAGGTTTTATGGAGGATTTTGAATAACATTTCAAAGCTCCCTTTCTTACCCAACGAATTCTAATTCTCAAACAACATGAATTCAAATAAAGAAACAACATGAATCAAAATAGGTCATATTCTTACTCTAGGACTTTCAAGGTGAACTTTTCTCTATCGGGATGAGCTATGGGGATTTGGAAAAGAATTACCCGCTGTCCCTTCTGAAGCGTCCTGGGGTTTAAGGCAAAGAGACGGAAAATTGCTCTTTTGAGCTTTGGCTTTTCCTTCTTTTTCTTTTTTTATTTTTCAAGAGAAGACCTCTTTTGAAGAAGTTTTTGTATTCCCTCTGTCTATTTGGGGAAGACTTCTTCTCGAAGGAGTTTTTGCATTCTCTTTTCTTTTTCTTTTTTTCTTTCAAAGAGAAGACTCCTTTTAAGAAGTTTTTGTATTCCCTTGATCTATTCGGAGAAGACTTCTTTTTCTAGGAGTTTTTGTATTCTCTTTTTCTTTTTTTTCTTCTTTTGAATATTGCCAATTTTCCTTTTTTGAGAGAAGCGAAATGGGGAATACAACTCATCCCTTTAGATAATCAATCCAGGCAAGATTGTCCTATTTCCTAATAGCACCTACCATTTGAAAGCACCTTGCTATTTTGAACTAGGCCTCATTTGATAAGTAAAAGATTTTTGACATGTTACCAAATAATTTTTGAAAACTCCACTTTTCATAAAGTATCAATTCCCTAATTTGGGGTCACATAATCCATCTTTAGTCATTCTTTCCAGAAATTCAAAGGAGATCTATTTTCAAAATCTTTTCAAATGAAATTTAAAGTAGACCCCATACATAGTATTGGGCATTTATAGAATCTACTAAATTTCCTTCCTTAACATCAACTTACTAGCATTCCTTTTGTGATGCCCCTTTGCAACATAGGGACCATCCTTGTGGGCCGCCATCTTCAAATGGAGTGTGGTGCTTCTTGTGGATGCATTATGTTATGCAAGATGCATTCCTATAATACAATGATAATGCATGCTTTATGATATGATGAATACACTCAATTTCTATGAAATGTATTTAAGGAATAACATCTCAATGCCCCTAGTTTGTAGGGAATGGCATGAGAACTCACATACCATGGCCAATCTCTATATGATATGGTTTTGAATGTGATGCATGAAAGATATGCACAACCTTAGTCTTGGTGATGCATGATATGATCCTTGGATGTATTTTGGGTAGGTTAACTCTCTAATGTATTTCTAAGAAACTCCTACTTACACACTTTGAAGCTTTTCCAAATCAATGATTTTATGGAATATAGAAAGCTTGGATGCTTGACCATCCTCATGAATGAGGAGATTTTCCTCCTTGCTTTAATCACTCTCAAGTTCTTGTTTTCTAGGAAAGTATCATGGATAAGAGAAGAAGGCATTTCTAAATCCAATTTTTGAAAAACAATATTTTTGGAGTTTTTCAAATTTTTCTATTTTTTTGGATTTTCCGAAACAACTAGTAGAAGGAAAAACAAACATTTTTTTGTTGAAATTTTCATAATTTTCTATTTTTTTGGATTTTTCAAAGCAAATAGCAGAAGGGGAAACAAATAAAACTTTCTTTTTGGGAATTTCAAAATTTTCAACTTTTTTTTTGGGTTTTTGTGTTTTTCCAAATTTTTTTGGCTTTTGGGAATATATAATTTTTTTAGATTTTTTTAAATAAAAAGGGATCTTCCATCAAACCTGTCACACCCGCACGGGTCGCGACCACGACCCGGCCCGAGCCGATGCCACGTGGCCGCTTCTCGCACGGGCGTGATGGTGAGCATTGAACAAATACAATACCAATTTAATTCAAACTCAAGAAATATCTAACTGAAATAAATATTCATATCGAAGTTCTAAACAACACGTCCAAAATGGTGCGGGGCTCACCTAACAATAACCCCGAATAAAAGACTTTCTAAATTATTCAACACTTATCATACCATCTAAAATAAAAATGTTGCTCTATCAAACTCCTACTCTGCTCCGTGTGCCTTCGAAGTGCTAGCTTCAGGATGAGCTGTAAAACAATAGGGTGAGCTCCTATACATAGCTCAGTAGGGAGGTTAAACATCTTTAAACAAAAAACATACTAAAAGCATGCATAGTTTCACAATCATTTCATAACAAACATATTTACCTTGAAATCATGATCTCAAATTCATACGCACATACTCACACACGCACACACATCATTAGTTTCGATAATTACAGCCCATACTGTGTCTGCCCCAAAGGCCACGGGAGTCGTCCGGCCCTCCCTAATGTGACCTCGGTAACCCCGTCCACGACGGTAACCACGCCGACTCTCACGGCAGAGTGCCCGGGAACACACCCTGTATTCGCCCCAAGCCGGATCGCCCGAGGGACCTGCAAGTCTCTAGAGACCCCACACAAACCACACAAGTACGGCTCGTATATTCACACATCATTACATTTCTAAAACCAATTACAGTTCATCACATTCACAAATCATATCCAGATCCACGAATATCCAAATCAAACTCATATCCACACAACATTTAAATACCTTGTTCACACAACACATGCATATCAAAACATGTTCTTTATCAAACAGTGTCATAAACATGTTTTATTTAAAAGGCATATCAAATAACCCATAATTGCGAATAACATTTCACAAACTTCAATAAAACAATTATCAATCATGCACATTGAAATCTATCTAAAACAGTAAAATCACTTCTAGCATGGTTCTGTAAAAGAATGCATAACCCCCTACCTGAAGGAGCGCTAAAATCCAGTCCCCAAACTGCTGGGCCACTCTTATCACCACCAAATCCTCCAATTTTAATCTCTAAACAATTACAAATAATTGAAACATTAAAATTTATTTAACTATAAGTCTAACGAAACAAACTATATCCGAATCGGATCCCAAACCCCAATTTGGATCCATTTAAGCTATCCGAGATCCAAATCGATACCCAATTTCATATCTGATCCGAATGAGTGACACAATAGGTAGCTTGTGTCATTGTGTCAATAGAGAACCTTTAACTATTGACACAGGTCTTATTCTAAACCCAGAAACCCATTTCAAGACACGACCCAAACTCGACCCGTTTCCGACACAGAACCTATTTTGATACAGAATTGGTTCTTAATACGCGACACGAGGACACGACACGAACCAGTGTCGGTTCATGACAATCCAGACACGACATGACATGGAAATGAGGGACATGCCCAAAAGTTTTTTTTTTTTTTTCCAGCATCATCGTCGGTTTCCGGCGAATCACAACCGTTTTCTGGCCAAATCGACACCATTGCCTACCTACCCCACCAAAACGCTTAGTTCTACCTCAAACCTTTAATCCAAGCCCAAAACGATGATTTTCAATAAGTTTTTCATCAAAAATCAGGAAAAAAACGAAAATCTGAAAAATAAGTCAACTTACCGGATTCTGGCCGATTCCTCTCGTTTTCCGGCTGGTTCAAGGCTGCCCCAACTCCTTGGATAATCTACTGTGAAGGGTCCTTTTAAAGGCCCTTCGTGTTCCAGGCTGTGCGTTACTACACAGCCTGTGCAGTAACGCTTAAGCGTTACATTCTAACCCCCTTAAAGAAATTCTGTCCTCAGAATTTAGAAAGTACCTGAACAGATATGGATACTTCTCTCGCATTTCATCCTCGAGCTCCCAAGTAGCTTCGCTCGGCAAATGATGACTCCAGTGTACTTTTATTGTCCTCAAAACTCGACGACGTAAGACCTGTTCCTTTCTATCTAAAATGGCTATGGGAACCTCTTCATAAGACAAATCTTCATGTATGTGTAGCGGCTCGACTTCAATGATATGTGAGGGGTCAGGAACATACTTTCGCAACATGGATATGTGAAATACATTATGCACTCCAATCAATGACGACGGTAAGTCCAATTGGTAAGCAACATCTCCAACTCGTTTCACGATTTGGTAAGGCCCAATATACCTAGGACTCAATTTACCCTTCTGTCCGAAACGAATCACTCCTCGAGCTGGAGAGACTTTTAAGAATACATAATCACCGACCATAAACTCTAGATCACGACGTCTCTTATCTGCATAACTCTTTTGTCGGTCTTGAGCTGCTTTAATGCGTTGACGAACCAAGTTCATCTTATCTGACGATTGTCGAAGTATTTCTGGACCTGTTGCAGGTCGTAAACCAGGAATATCCCAACATAGTGGAGTCCTACACTTTTCCCCATAAAGCATTTCATAGGGTGACATCCCAATGCTCGCTTGGAAACTATTGTTATATGCAAACTCAATTAAGTGCAATTGGTTATCCCATTGGTCCTTATTGTCCAACACACATGCCCGAAGCATATCCTCTAGAGTTTGAATTGTACGTTCAGCTTGCCCATCGGTCTGTGGGTGAAATGCCGTGCTAAACTGCAATCTTGTTTGTAGAGCATCTTGTAAACTCTGCCAAAAATGAGAGGTAAAACGAGGGTCTCTATCTGAAGTGATGGTCTCTGGCACACCATAGAACTTAACGATCTCAGCGATATACACAACAGCTAATTTCGATAACGACATATTCTTCCGAATGGGTATAAATCGTGCAACCTTAGTAAGTCGGTCGACAATTACCCAAATAGCATCGTGTTTCAGTGAAGTGAGAGGAAGTCCAATAACAAAGTCCATGTTAATATGTTGCCATTTTCTTTCAGGAATAGGTAATGGTCTTAAGGTTCCTGCTGGTCGCTGGTGATCCGCCTTCACCTTCTGACAAGTCATACATCTAGTCACAAATTCATCAATAGACTTTTTCATTCCAGACCAATAATATTGTCGACTTAGGTCCTTATACATCTTTGTGCTACCTGGATGAATACTGAAACGACTACGATGTGCTGCTTCCAGTATCTCATTTCGAAGTGATTCATCTTTAGGCACACATACGCGTCCCTCAAACCGTAAGGAACCATCATCCTCACGTATCTCATATCCAGGCCAACTCTCACTATGAATCTCATCTATAATCCTCTTTAACTCAGGATCATCTCTTTGTGCACCAAGTACTCTGAGCCAAAGTTCAGGAGTTGCTCGTACAAGAGTAGAACAATGAGCTACCGGCTCTTTTCCTTTCCTGCTAAGGGCATCTGCAACTACATTAGCTTTTCCAGAGTAATAAATAATCTCACAGTCATAATCCTCCAAAAACTCAAGCCATCGCATTTGTCGCATATTAAGGTGAGGCTGTGTGAAGATATACTTTAAGCTCTTGTGATCAGTGAATATCTGGAACTTACTCCATAAAGAAATCTCTCCACACTTTTCAATACAAACACCATATCAAGTACATGGTTCCAAATCATAAGTCGATAATTCCTTTCATGTACCTTTCAACTGTTTGGAAGCATATGCCACCACATTCCTACTCGCTCGTATCAGTACACATGACCCTAATCCTTGATAATGAAGCATCACAAGATACTTTCAAAAACTCATTTGGATCCGGTAGAATCAACATTGGTGCAAGTAAGTCAATCTACCATCTTTTTACATTCTTGAAACCTTTCTTCTCATGCATCACCAAACAAAAGCTTGATTCTCTCGTGAGTTAGGTAAAGAGGTCCGACTATCTTGGAAAACCTTCAATAAATCTTCTCATAATATCCGGCTAATCCAACAAAGCTTCCGAACCTCAAATACGGCCTTAGGCCTTTCCCACCGTGAAACCATGATCCACCTTGAGTGGGTCTACCGCAATACCTTCCTTGGAAATTACGTGACCTAAAAATTGAACTTCATCCAACCAAAACTCACACTTTTGACAACTTAACCGCAAACAGCCTTCTCCTTCAAAATCTGCGGAGAACTATACCGAGATGTTCAAAGATGCTCTTCTTGACTTTTGAGAATAGATCATAATGTCATCGATGAAGACAACGACAAATGTTTGTCTAAGTACGGGATGAAAAATCTGATTCATATAAGTCCATGAATATCGCAGATGCATTACGTCACACCGAACCAGACATCACTTGATATTCATAATGTCCATAACGCAGTTCGGAAAGCTAGCTTGGGGTACATCATCTACCTTGACACTTGACGATGATAACTTGATCAAGTAAGATCTATCTTAGAGAATATAAATGCATGGCCCCTTCAATTGATCCATCAAGTCATCAATCCTTGGTAGCTGGATACTTGTTCTTTATGGTCACCTTGTTCAACCGTCGATAATCTACACAAAGGCGCGAAGTTCCATCCTTCTTTTTGACTAGCATCACCGGTGCTCCCCATGGTGTGATACACTTGGTCTCAAAAACGCTTCTCCAATAATTCTTGCAACTGAGCCTGTAATTCTCGTAATTCTGTAGGAGCCATACGATAGGGTGCTCTAGATATAGGATTGACACCTGTTTGCAAATCAATAGCAAACTCTATCTCTCGTTCCGGAGGTAATCCCGGTAGATCATCACGAAAAACATCAGGAAATTCATTAACTATACTGATATCATTTAATAACTTCTCTTCAGCACAAGACTGCATAACAAATGCTAAGTATCCTTCGCATCCGTTTCGTATATAATTATATGCTTGAAGAGCAGATATAACTGATACTGGGTTCTCTTCTCGCTGACCTTGGAAAACGAAAGTAGTCTCTCGAGGAATAGAGAAAGTAATCTCTCGCTTCTTGCAATTAATCACAGCACGGTTCCTAGATAACCAATCCATACCCAAAACTACATCGTAGTTCGAAATCTCCAGCAAAACCAAGTCGGCTCTCAAGTCATGACCACCAACCAATACAGAACAATCTCGCAAAATCCGATGCGGCACAATAACATCTCCATTAGGGAAACATACAGAGAATCCATCTAATGGTTTCGGGTCTAAACCCGTACGACTTACAAAAGTAGGTGAAACAAAGCAATGCGATGCACCAGAGTCAAATAAAACACGTGCAAGCAAACCACAAACTGATAAGGTACTAATAACCAAATGAGAGGTACCTGGCTCATAGCCCTCTACAACATAAACGCGACCCTGGTTAGTTACTTGAGGGTGAGGCAATCGAGGTGGTCCTTATTGACGAACAGGTACTAGAGGACGAGGAGGCCCCATAGTGCTTCCCTGAACTGAAGAAGAAGTAAAATACGTAGCCCGTGGACAATCAACCTTACGATGACCGAACTCTTTACATATGAAACAACGACCTCTTATGTCTTCTTTCTGTACACTGCTAAATGTCTGAGTCTGAACTGGTTTAAAGTTCTTCTCTGAAGGACATTCTCTAGCTCTATGACCCGTGCCTCTACAGTTATAACATGTGATCCCTCGATTTTGTTGGTTGTTTTGCTCACGTGAAGGCCCACTTCTCGCCTGAGTCTGACTACCCCTATTTGTCCACTGATGAGCTTGGGTTGATTTACTCTTCTTCGTGCCTTCATATGAGTTGCCAAAGGTTGGTTCTGTTGGCCTCTTCTTACCCTTATAATGCAACATATCTGTCTCTACATGAGTAGCAGCAGCTTGTAATTCATCAATATCTGTATATATCTTTCCTCTCAGTGACTTACGGATCGGATCAGAAAGTCCCCAGAAATATTTATTTGCTCGTGCCTCAGGAATTACCATACCCGGGTCAAACTGTGACAGCCTTAGGAATTGGTTGGTATATTCTCTCACTGATAAATTGTCCTGCTGCAGTTGATTAAATTCAAGTTGTAAACGCATCCGATCATTGTGAGAAAAGAAATGACTGAAAAATGCCTTCTTAAATGCCTCCCAAGTCCACGGAGTGCTACGAGTCCCTTTCTGTGCTCTCCACCACTGTTTTGCATTTCCTTCGAAAAGACTCGACGCCAACTGCACCCTCCTCTCCTCGTCGGTAGGAGCCAATATGTCGAAAGCGTTTTCCAGTTTGTCAATCCATTCATAGGGTTCCAATGGGTCTGTAATTACTCCTTTGAACTCCTTACAACCGTTCTTTGTCAAGTGTTGAATGGTTACAGTAGATTCTCTCGGAACGTGTTGTAATAAGTTGATCATCTGACCAAGTAATATCGCTGCATCTTGACCACCTTGCACAAGAGGAATATGTGGTGGCTCTATAGGTCCTTGAGGTGTACCAGATGGAACCTCCACTGCTACAGCAGATCCATACGATGGCATTTCCTCGTTATCATCACTTATAACGCTTGGAGTTAAGTTAAGATCCAATCCTCGTGGGTCCTACACATAAATGCAACATTATATTTCAACGATTAACTCGCTATTAAATATACTTTAACAACCTTAGGCTCTGATACCAAGTTGTCACACCCGCACGGGTCGCGACCACGACCCGGCCCGAGCCGATGCCACGTGGCCGCTTCTCGCACGGGCGTGATGGTGAGCATTGAACAAATACAATACCAATTTAATTCAAACTCAAGAAATATCTAACTGAAATAAATATTCATATCGAAGTTCTAAACAACACGTCCAAAATGGTGCGGGGCTCACCTAACAATAACCCCGAATAAAAGACTTTCTAAATTATTCAACACTTATCATACCATCTAAAATAAAAATGTTGCTCTATCAAACTCCTACTCTGCTCCGTGTGCCTTCGAAGTGTTAGCTTCAGGATGAGCTGTAAAACAATAGGGTGAGCTCCTATACATAGCTCAGTAGGGAGGTTAAACATCTTTAAACAGAAAACATACTAAAAGCATGCATAGTTTCACAATCATTTCATAACAAACATATTTACCTTGAAATCATGATCTCAAATTCATACGCACACACTCACACACGCACACACATCATTAGTTTCGATAATTACAGCCCATACTGTGTCTGCCCCAAAGGCCACGGGAGTCGTCCGGCCCTCCCTAATGTGACCTCGGTAACCCCGTCCACGACGGTAACCACGTCGACTCTCACGGCAGAGTGCTCGGGAACACACCCTGTATTCGCCCCAAGCCGGATCGCCCGAGGGACCTGCAAGTCTCTAGAGACCCCACACAAACCACACAAGTACGGCTCGTATATTCACACATCATTACATTTCTAAAACCAATTACAGTTCATCACATTCACAAATCATATCCAGATCCACGAATATCCAAATCAAACTCATATCCACACAACATTTAAATACCTTGTTCACACAACACATGCATATCAAAACATGTTCTTTATCAAACAGTGTCATAAACATGTTTTATTTAAAAGGCATATCAAATAACCCATAATTGCGAATAACATTTCACAAACTTCAATAAAACAATTATCAATCATGCACATTGAAATCTATCTAAAACAGTAAAATCACTTCTAGCATGGTTCTGTAAAAGAATGCATAACCCCCTACCTGAAGGAGCGCTAAAATCCAGTCCCCAAACTGCTGGGCCACTCTATCACCACCAAATCCTCCAATTTTAATCTCTAAACAATTACAAATAATTGAAACATTAAAATTTATTTAACTATAAGTCTAACGAAACAAACTATATCCGAATCGGATCCCAAACCCCAATTTGGATCCGTTTAAGCTATCCGAGATCCAAATCGATACCCAATTTCATATCTGATCCGAATGAGTGACACAATAGGTAGCTTGTGTCATTGTGTCAATAGAGAACCTTTAACTATTGACACAGGTCTTATTCTAAACCCAGAAACCCATTTCAAGACACGACCCAAACTCGACCCGTTTCCGACACAGAACCTATTTTGACACAGAACTGGTTCTTAATACGCGACACGAGGACACGACACGAACCAGTGTCGGTTCATGACAATCCAGACACGACATGACATGGAAATGAGGGACATGCCCAAAAGTTTTTTTTTTCTTTTTTCCAGCATCATCGTCGGTTTCCGGCGAATCACAACCGTTTTCTGGCCAAATCGACACCATTGCCTACCTACCCCACCAAAACGCTTAGTTCTACCTCAAACCTTTAATCCAAGCCCAAAACGATGATTTTCAATAAGTTTTTCATCAAAAATCAGGAAAAAAACGAAAATCTGAAAAATAAGTCAACTTACCGGATTCCGGCCGATTCCTCTCGTTTTCCGGCTGGTTCAAGGCTGCCCCAACTCCTTGGATAATCTACTGTGAAGGGTCCTTTTAAAGGCCCTTCGTGTTCCAGGCTGTGCGTTACTGCACAGCCTGTGCAGTAACGCTCGGGCGTTACTGCACAGTCTGTGCAGTAACGCTTAAGCGTTACAAAACCTGCAAAGAAAACACTACGAGTTAGACTCTAAATAAGACGTCTAAACCATAGGTTTCGGGATTAGCGGATTCTAGGGCACCGTTAACCCAATTGGTTTCGGGTGGTGGTTCAGGTGGTATGGATGGGATATAGCCCAATCCATATCGACTCGGGTTTGGTCTAGGTAGGATGGGTTTTAGCCTACCTTGGTTCTTAGCTCCTAGGTCCTGGTAAGGTGTATATCCCATGTTTAGTAACATACTCCAAGGCTTTTTAAGTTTTGAAAAATTGATATAAAGGGGATGGTCCTGAAATATTGTATCATCTATAACATGGCTACAAACTTGAATTTCATTGGTTATGCCTTGGAGGTCTACGAGTTTATGGGGTGAGTTGAGCTCTTCTAGGAGATGGACGACCTTGGCTGGGTGTGGCTCTCCTAGTAGGTGGATGGTAAGATAAGGTGTATCTAGGCTCTCGGTACATGCCCTAGGGGTTACCAAATTTGAAATTTCATCTTTTTCATTTTGGAATTCGTTTTGGTGCTGGACATTCACCACACCTTCCAAATCTACATCCTTCGACACATTTTGTGGGGTTGTGGGTGTATGATTGTGAATTGAATCTTGGTAATCTATCGGTCCTACACAATGAATAAGAGGATCGAGTAGAGAGTTTGGAGAGAGAGGAGTTTCAGGTATACCTTCTTCCTGCTTGTCTACCTTTCCATGGTGAGAGCAAGCTTCCTTGCAGGCGTCTTGAGGGTGTTGTAGCTCCTGTAGGGCTCCAAGCTCCCATTGCTTTGGTAGGTCTTGGACTTCATCTGCCAAGCCTATGGGTGTGCAACACTCATTCTCTCTTGTGTATGAAATGGTGCTTGTGGGAATGGAACCCATCGAAGCAACCGGTTTTGAAAAGTTTTGGGTGGTGGGTGTGAAGTGACTCCCATGCCCCAGTCCACTTGTGCGCTTAGGGATGTGAACTTTCTTTTCTTTTTTGCTTTCTTGAATTCTAAATTTTTGATGTTCAAATCCTTTTTGAAATTTTTTCAAAGTTTTTGAAATAGGAAACTTTTTTGGTTTTTCTATGTGCAAAGGGGTGTTTGGATATTTTGAACGGTTAGCTGATTTGATTCGGACTCTCGCCTCATCTCCAGCCTCGTATCCCTCATCGATTTTCGACCTTGGTTGGGTTTTTCGAGTATGAATTTTCTCTCCATATTCACAAGATGGGTTTTCATGGTAGATCTTAGCCTCTAAGGCCTCAAGCTTCCTTCTAGCTTCAGTTGCTTTCTTTGTAAGATAAGAATTTTTTTCTTGAGAAAGTCTTTCTATGGTTTTGGAAAACTGGTTTTGAAAATCAGATGAAGTTTTCTTTGAACGACTTGATTTCCTATGTTTCTTACCATGGGAGGAGCAAGATTCCTCTTCTTCTGCTTTTAAAGCAGCTATCCTTTCTTCTATTTTCATCATTCCCCTTTTTAGGGAAGCCAGCACGTCTTTTGCAATCCTATTTGAAATTCTGCTCTTATGGCATGAACGCCTTGGCATTTTGAAAGATGCTTCTGAACTTGACATGATCCACCTGTATACAAGAACTTACCACAAATCTAGAAACTTTGTTAGTGTAACAAATTTCAAACAATTTTCTAAGTCCCAATTCCCAAATCTAAAACCTTGATTGTAATGGATTCCAAGCAACTTTCTAAGTCACAAGTCCCACTGGGCGTGCCAAATCTGTTTAGGAAGCTCGGTTGGATACCTCGCAAGTTCCTTCGAAGTTTGGTATGATCAACCTGTTTAAGCAACCTTATCACAAACCTGAAAATTTAGTTAGTATCACAGATTCAAACAAGTTTCTAAGACTCAACTCCCACTGGGCGTGCCAAATCTGTAGACGTGATTTTATTTCAAATCGTGGGATTCGAAATCAAACCCTCGAACTACATTGGGTTGCGGGAGCGTACCAGTTAGTTTATCAAAACTAACAAATTCTGATTTTCTGACTTCTAAGAACGATTGTGGACAAGTGAGATCTTTTCGACTTAGGCCTTCTTCAACCGGTGCTCAAGGGTCAGCCTAGACGCTTGAAATTTGTTTGAATTCGTTAATTCGAGAAGGGAAAAACCGAATTTTCCAAAGTTTCAGATTTGTGTTTAAGTTCTTGATTTCTGAAAATTTTCAAATTCTGAAAGTTGCAGAATCTGTTCAGTTCCAAAGACTTGTTCTCTGAATTTTTAAAAATACTTATGATTCTCTAAAAATTCAAAAAAAATTTACAAAATAGAGACACTTGTGTGTAGAATCAGAATATATTTTTATTTTATAATTTCATTCTTTATTTTCTGAGAATTAAATACAGAATCAGAAACTGTTATAAAATTCAGAACAACCTTGTTCTTATGAATCAGAAGCTTAGAAAAATAGCAATATCTCAGCACTCAGTCATCCACTTTCGATAAAATTTGTTGTGTTAGAAAGATATGGATGTTAGGTTTCCAAAGAATTAAATTTCATTTAGTGGTTGCAGAGATATAAGCAAAAGAACAGAGGTCTGTTACTAAACGTTCTGTTTCTGTAAAACGCAATCTGGATTTTATATAAATTTCATGGATCTAATTGACTAGGCAACAATTTATAAAAATTCCTCCAAATTTTATCTAATAAAGTCTGGTATGTCTAGATTATAAATCTAGAGGCAATTGGCTTATCCGTTTGTCTATAAAAATTCCGTGATCAGACGTGTGCGCACAGACAGTTTCAGAAACCAGTTTTACAGAAAATTTCAGAAGGTTCCTAACGTGATTCTAAAACGAAATTCAACCTGTATCAGTCCTAATGATGCATGGAAATCATCTAAACATGGATTTTACTTTCGTTTATGAAGTAATCATGTGTGTTTGTATCGATATAAATGAAGAACATGAGCTCGAGGCCTTGATTCAGATACAAATTTCCAGAATCTGTGCTTCTTCAGATTCTCATGAATTAAAACAAATTTGTGCACGGATTCGAACCTGTGTGAGTGAGAGGGGACGTAGGAGCACTTCGCTGGATGATCGTCGGATGTCGGAACCAGGCCGGACTTCCTTCTTCTCCTTCTTCTCTTCCTTTCTCTCTCTCTCTCTCTCTCTCTCTCTCTCTCTCTATTTCTCTGTATTTTCGGACTGAATGTTGCTGTATCTTGGTTGATCGTTTTCTGTTGATGCTCGCTGGTTGATCGTCGTTGGTTCCCCCTTCCCGGTTGATAGCCTCTGCAACACCTAGGGGAGCCTTTTTATAGGCTCTGACTGTGATTTGGATAAGCCTGATGGTTGGGATTTGGATGAGTTCGGTTTTGATTATGTTGATAAGATCTTATCTGAATTGGTTGGAACGTCATCTGCATTTGATAGGCATAATCCTTGTTTGATTGTTGAACGTTATCTGCATTTGATAGGCATCTGAGTTGTTGAATCGTTATCTGTATTTGGTTTCATCTGCATGAGAAACTCTAGAAGTCGTTGACAACATGCAGCTAGTATGTTCTGTTGAAGGTTGTTGAAGGCTGTTGAGGTTGTTGACAAAATGCAGCTGGGAGTCGTTGAAGGCTGTTGAGAAGCAGTTCACGAGGGTGATCATCACAATGGAACATCTCTTCTTCTTTTGTTGTGCCACGCACACTTTCTGCATCCTTCAATTTTAGCTGTTGTGGCAGAATGCCTAGCATTCTTTCCCTTGTATGTGCATCAGATTGATTTTGCAATCTGCTTTGAGTAGTCGACTTCTTGAACTCATCAAGAACAGTGGGTGTTGACTTCCCACGAAAATCACGATAAGAGTTATCATTTGAACCATTGGTGTGACCCGTATTCATCTCCTTCTGCAAAGTAGGTCCCTCATCCTAAATAGTACTATATGGATATGATGCTTTAGTGCCATCTGAACCCATACAAAAGCCATTCTGTTCAAAAGAACCATCTGTGGATCTCACACCAACTTTGAATTCAAAAATGGGTGCCTGATCCTTCTGTTATCCGTCATCAGAATGCATTTTTCTGCCTTGATATAGAAACTGATTTCTTTGCCAAACTCTTTATCGTTGTTACAGCCACTTGATCCTATTGACCTCGATAACCAAGCATAACATCGATATGTTACGAAACCTTTCCGATATCAAACCTTTCTTTTCGAAAGATATCGTCAATCTTTCTTTTCTCTTGGTAGTACCAACTTTACCCTCTGAAAATTGATTTATTTCCAAATATGAGCTTTTCTTTCTGGGAAGCTCGCTTTCCCTTTTTAACGCCCGCAATCCTTTTTGGGCGCCCATATGCCTTTTCAGGTGTCAACTTATCCTTTTGATACCTGTATCTTTTCAAAAGGCAAGCTTTCAACATACTTTTCATCATAAATCTTTTAAGGAAACGAAATCCTACTTTTCCAGTGCTAAGGGCAAAATCGTCATTTTCCCCAATTTTGTCAAAATTCAAAATTTTCAGAAAGGAAAGTATTATTTCATCATTTTAAAGCTTCCATAAAATTTTGGTACCGAAACAAACTCGTTTAGTGCCTTTTTCATTCGAAAACCCAAAATTAACAAAAATGGGCACTTTCCTAAAAATGTAAGAATTTTGAAAGAAAATTTTGGGTGTCTACATTCTCACCATAGAAGGTATTCAAGCTTAAAAAAGGTATACCTGAAACTCATTTCTCTCAAAACTCTCTACTCGATCCTCCCCTTCTTAGTGTATAATTGATAGATCGTTCACATGCATTTCATTCATTAAATCACACTCAATCACCCACAAGCCATCTCAATATACCAAGATATATGGATTTTCAAAATGCACCGAAAGTCTTGCACCAACAAAAAGAATTTCAAAATAAAAGAAGAAATGAAAATAAAATTCAAAACTTGATAGACATGGTTACGCCTAAGTCATACATTGATATCCTAGATACACATAACTCTACCATGTATAAATAAACTCCTTTGAGCCTAGTTTTGCATCATAAATATAAGCCTACGATCATGACTTCCCTTAATCTCCACATACCCACTAAGGGACCGACCATGGTTTCTCTTGAAACCCATACCTTTCCATTTTGCAAGGGATCTCCTCCCTTTGAATCCACATACAATCACATCAATCACCTCTAGGGGCACATTGGGTTGCACCTAGAATCTATCATAAGAATATAAACCATTCCACATTCGGGGTGTGCATCCTTAATGCACCCAACCCCCCAAATCTCTCTTGAACATGATGTTAACCTTGGGTTCTGTATATTGTGTATAGGTTATCTTCAAAATCCTAAAAATCTTAAAAAAGGGAAAAACCTAAATACAAAAAAAAATTCAAAAGAAAAATAAAGAAAGAAAAAAATAAAACCATTTGTCAAAAGGATGCCAATCCCCTTAGGGATGATTTGGGTGATACAAATCTACATGAACTTTCTCAAAATCAATAAAATATTACACTTGAGCAAACATTCAAGTTCTCTACAAGGTGACCTCTTAGGGGTTAATATAGGAATCAAACCTAACCCAAAACGCATCAGAGGTTAGAATCATATCATGTATATTCCTAAGTTATGTCAAAAACCAAGATGTCCAATGACATAGTACATGCATAGGATCTTCATGCATCTCTCGAAATATCATTCATCACATGTCACAATAGGGGTCGATCATAGTGTGTGAATGCCCATGTCATCTCTTTCCTCCAAACTAGGGATATGTAGCTTGCATTGCCTAAGCACCTTTCATGGAGACTTGAATACATTAATTATTTCATTGAGCATATATCTCCATCGTCTCATATGGGAATATATTTTTATATGTCATGCATCTCATGAACATCATTCACCCATAAGAGGCCAACATTCTCTTGGAAAGCGGAGACTGAAGTGAGAAAGTCCATATGTCATAAGGAGGGCAACAACCAACCATGCATATTGGCTAATTGATGCCAAGGTAAGAAACTAAGTAGACCCTGAAAGTGCCCAATATCTAAAAAGAAATTATAATTTAGTGTCTACTACCAATTCTTTTGAAATGGTTTTTGCAAATGGATCTTTTTTAAATTTCATGAAGAATAGACCAAGTCGAATATATGCCTCCTAACTAGGAATTAATACTCTATGAAAAGTGGAGTGTTTTCAAAATCATTAAATGATATTTCAAAAGTTCTTATTTTACAAGATAGGGCCTAAGTTTAATATAGCAAAATATTTTCAAATAGTATGTGTTATTATGAAATAGGGCATACACCGAGTATCTAGAGGGATAAGTTGTTCCCCCATTTCATTCTCTCGAAAGAAATTGTCAAAAGCCCAATACCTCAAAAGCTAAAAGAAAAGAAAAAAAAACAAAGAAAAGAAAAAAGGAAAAAAATAAATCTCTAATATAGAGGTCTTCCTACAAAAAAGAAAGAAAATCAAGAGTTCAAAGATATTTCCTCAAAATATCTTTTTTTTTTACCACGGGATGCTTTAGAAGAGATCGTGAGAATTCTCCTTATACTCTTATAGCTTATCCCCAAAGAGAAAAAGTTTGTCATTATAGTCCTAAAGTAGAAATGAAACCTATCAATTTGGATCTCATTTTGTTTGAGGATTACGCCTTGTAGTGTGAAAAATGGAGTTTTGAAATATTGTTAAGTTTTTTCAACAATAAAAACCTTTACAAAGTAATGGAGCATTAAAACTGAAGTGAAGGAAAATATAGTAGATGAAAGTCTTTTCAGATGAAAACAAAAAGAAAGTATCATTTCAAAATGATTTTTACAAAACCCAAGGCATCAAGCAAATGAACATGAAGGCCATCCCACTTAGGGTAGCTAACCTTTATGGAATCTCCCTAAGATCCAAAAATAAATCAAGAGGTCTCTAACACACTTGATTCATCCATTACGTCTCATGCATCTCATGCCCATGTGCATTCATAAATGACCTTGTTCATATATGATCCTTATATGGGTCGGCTACCAATTGAGTCTCCTTTTGCTAGAAATTCTCTTTCCCATCGGAATTAAGACAGTCCAAGTTCAAGAAGTGAATCCCTTAACAAAGAATGGGAAAGTTGATGAAATCTTGACTCAACTCAAATCAAGTCTAGCATTTAGAAAAAAAAAGTTTTATGAGTTTTATTCTTTGCCATTAACCAAATAAATTTGATTAATCACAAAGAGGGGCATATATGAACACCCAAAATTTTATCAAATTATTTTTTAAAATTTCTTTTCAAAAATTACGGTTGTGGTTCTTTTAACATTTTTTTAATAAACACATCTTAAATGAATCCATTTCTATGCCAAAATTCTTTAAGAACCTCAAAATAAGGGTACTTTAAACCCAATCGAAAAAAGTCAAATTTTAACAAAAATAAAAAAATAACCACTCCACCCTTAAGGCCAAATAAGCAAAATTTTACAGTTTTAAATGATTTTCTTCAAATAAAGAATTGAAAAAGCAAAAATGTGATATTCGGGAACCAAACTCACAAAATATTTGCAAAATTACCATCTTATAAACTTACATAACATTTGAAATCTAAAAAGACAAAATAAACAAGTCCAAAACATGACAAACTTATCAAATCGAGTAGAGTCCTACATTAAGAGATCTTACACCCATCCAAGGGTTAAAGCGGTCTCATACCCTACACCCATCCAAGGATTAAAGCGGTCTGACACCCTACACCCATCAAAGGTTAAAGCGGTCTGAAAGATAGAGAACTAACTCACGAAGCGAAAGCAGGAAGGTCACTCATACAAACAACTCAGATAAAGAGGAGCGGGATCTCGAGAGGTTCACTACATCAACATCAAGCAAAATGTCAAAGCGGCCTATGGTTTGAAGAGTTGATTCAACCATGATACCAACTAGATCCTGATCCAACAAAACCGAGGCCAAGATGGGACGGGCTAGCCATGTAACTAGCTTGAACCAAATCAAATCAAGACGAGCTGCATGTGATCAAGATGGGCAGCACATGATCAAGCCTAAATCAAATCAATATGGGTTTTACATAATCAAGCCCAAATCAAGTCAAGATGAGTTGCATATGATCAAACCCAAATCAAGTAAAGATACATGATCAAGCCCAAACCAAGTCAAAGCAAGGTGAGTTGGCCATATAACCAATTCAAGTAAAACCAAAGTGAGTCGAACTTAAACTAAGGTAAGGTGAGTTAAACTTGATCAAACCAAGGTGGGTCAAACTAAGTTACATAATCAATCTAAATCAAGCCAAGGTAGGTTGCATCAAGCAAATGTCAATTGTACCAAGTCAAGGTCGATTGCATCAAAGTCAAGATGGGTTGCAGGGCACCTAGGACGGGCTACAAGAGGGACCATCGCTAGCATGAACCAAGCCATGTGACCACATGGAACACCCATGTGACCAACAAAACGAGTTGGATTGGATCCAATTTGGATCAACTATGGACCAACCCAAACCGTGGAATACTATAGAAAGATGCTAAGAATATGCTTGATCTAGAGACTTCTTGAAAAATCTATAAATACCAGCCTTGGGCTAGGATTCAAAGGAGGCAATTAGAGAGGAAAAACCAACAAAGAGAAGAGAGAAAAGAGAGAGGAGGAAGAAGAAGGCATGTGGAGAAGGAAGCCAGCCCAAGTCGCCGGCCAAGGAGGAGGTTCGCCCAAGGAGGAATCCAGCTAGGTTTTTCCCACTTTCTCCATTTTTCAATTCAAGCATTTGTAATAATTGGAGTCTTCATCTCCAATCAATTGTAAAGCGAAAGAATCGCTGCAAATCTCCACAAAAGGTCATCGATAAGAGGACCTATCACTTGTATGTCATTCGGTCTCTTCTACCTCAATATAAACCGTATTTTATACTTCCTCATCTTTTTTATCCTTAAATATATTATCATCCCTTCTCCTCTTTCTTAATTGATGTGATTGCCTTCAAATTAATTTCAAAAGCCATAAGAGGGACATTAGAAGTCACGTTTTACATGCAATGATATGAGTATGTAAATCACTCTTATGGTGGATTAAACACCCATAAGTTTGTGTAAGGGTGGGTGTGGGCTATGATCACATATATTTTTCAAGAGATCTATCCTCTTCGAGGGAGATGCCCCGAAGATTCATATGTAGGCAAGTTCCTCTCCAAACAAACACAAGTCCTCAACTAAACTTCTTTGGATGATCATTAACACTTTAAGGATCAAATAAGATGCACACGCACTAGTTAACTCTAGTAAAAGTTTCAACATACTACATGAACCTTGTTTGATCCTTGAATTTTCTAACCTTTATCTATCGGTAAAATATCCTGAAACTTTGTCCAAAAGTTACGCACGCACTGGTTAACTCTAGTAAAAGTTTCAAAAATTTTAGACATGGGTAAGATTGAGTAAAAAAAATCATCAATATCCAAACTTAACCCGAAACAGAATCTATTTGTGCTAAAATTCCTGTAATAGAACTTTAGTAAAACCCTCATAACTCTATTCGTAAACACCCAAAAATTATGAAAATAGTTTTTTAGAAAGTTGACATCTATAACTTTCCAACTTGACTAATTTCATAAAAATTAAAATCTTACTTATAGAGATACAAATGTTTTACTGACCCTGTATATTTAAGTTATAGCGACTGTTCTGAATTTCAGGATAACATTCAGTTAGGAATCTTGTCAGATTTAATTATGATCATCCAAGGAACCAAAAATATAAATAAAATTCTCCAATAAATCTTCATAGTTAGTGTTACTTAGGTAAAATTTTTAGGATTTTTGGATCCCCTTAAGAAAGTTAGGGTGAGCTCCGACTATAACTTAGTAGGAAAGTTATACACCCTTTAACAAAATTTATATTAAAAACATACATGTTTCACAATCATTTTATAACAAATCATATTTGCATTTCAACTCATACTTTCAAATTCATACTCACACACATATCCATCAGTTTCGATAACTACAACCCATAGTGTCTCTACCCCAAGGCCACAAGAGTCGTATGATCCTCCCTTACGTGACTTTGGTCTATCTCATTCATGACAATCAAACCACACCAACTATCAAATCCTCCAATTTTAATGGCTAAATAATTTTAAATAATATTATAATTTATTTAATTACGGGGTCTAACACAACAAATCGGATCTTAAATGACTCAAAAACCTATTTTGGATCTAAATAGGTTGCCTTGGATCCAAATTGCCATCTATATCCATTTTTGTTCCAAACTAAACAACATTGTAGGTATTCTATATTTTTAGATAAACCCAGAACCTAGTCTAAACCTGAAACTACTTAAACAGGTTTTGTTTTTGATCCACAACATGTTTAAAAACCCAACCCAAATGTCAATCTATTTCAGACACAAACAAAACTCAGAACCTACTTAGACATAGAACCATTTTTGTAACACACGACTCCATAACACGACACGTATCCCATCATGACACGACACACAATGTCAGACACGTCCAAACCTTAGCAAGTGATGGTTCGCTTCCAACCAAAATTTCACCAATTTCCAGCATTGACCAAAGCCGGTACTAGTTCTCAACCAACCAACTGCCTCCCATCTTCTGGCCAAATCAACATCGATTGGTGGTGGCATTTTGATCGAAAAAATCTAGAAAGGCACAAAAAGGGTGACAAAAAAATGAACAAATCTATGCATTTTCTCGGTGAGTGAAGCTAATCATAATCAACAGAGAAATCAAAAAACCCTTATTCAGATTAGATTTACCAATAGAAAATCATCATTTTCTACTCAACAATGAACAAAACTATTAGGGTTTCATTTTTTTAAATAAGCAACTAAGGGTCTTTTGTTGCCCGATTCAACACCACTAAACACAACTCCTCAATTCTCAATGTAAACTCAAGTACTCCCTAACCAGAATCGATGATCAAATTGTCTTTTAACCTACAAAATCGAGGTTTATGAAAAATGGAATAATTACTTTTTTCAGTCGTTTCTTTATGATTAGTCACAAACAATCTAATGGACTGCTCTTCGTAGCTTGTGGACCTCAAATCGAACTAGAAACACATGAAATTTGGCAAGTTTCCAAAACGGTAAACGTTGCCCACCTCATTCCAGCGCCCAAATCGAGCGTTGCTGTTCTGGGATGCTTCGGTGGATCTGGATCCAGGGAGGTCTGGCTCTGGTCTGTCCTAAATGTTACAACTTTTATACCCCAAAGTGGGTACACACAGCTTGCACCGGATTGGTCGGGGTCCTTTCGGCCTCCAGGACACTGGTGGTCTACTGACTTCACGGAACAAAATATCGACGATATATATGTTAAATGATAAGAAAAATGCTCGCTATTACCTTAAACTGTGAATCTTTTGGTCTCAACTTCTTCAAAGATCTTCCAAATGATTATTTGTTTATGTCATGCAGTTCAACTACACACTTGCCGTTTCTATAGCATTCGAAGCAATCTTTTGCGATCATCAATTTTAATGTCGATCAACTTAGAGACTTCAGTTACCATTTCAACACAAGAATAAATGCATATCACATGTGCATGTTCAGTTTTCACTATTATTTCTTCAATCAATCTCTCTTTCTTCTCGCTCTTCAATAGTATAAATAGATTGTTTTGTCATTTCCATATCAAGGACTCAGCTTTTCCATTTCAACCCCATACCATGTTAAATTTCACTTCTCTGCTTCAGAATTCTAATCTCATATGCCAATATTCCATTTTAGCACATGAATCAGGGGTATATCATACACGGATTACAATTCTTGTATAACCCCATCTTGGTAATCCAAAAAAAGAGAGTTCTTACCTTTATTCTTCCATTAGCACTTATATCTGCAATTGTCATCTCTCTCTCTCTCTGAGTATATACATTTTCCTTTTACCCCAATAGCAGGAGTGCAACCCATCCTAAACTTTGTTACCCTTTATAATTGAAAGAAATTGACAAAATTTTTACCATAAGTCACAATAATTGTTTCTTTATGAAAAGAAATAATAAAGAATGATCTAGTTTATATTGAGTTAACTGCTAGCGTGGCACATGATAGGATCCTATGGAAATAAAGAATCCGTGTAGCCGACAAAGGCTTAGATGTTGTTGTAACAGCCTCTTCCTGCAGTAGTGACAAACAAGTGACTTAAAACAAGAACGACCAGTCAGCAAAAGCAAGGACTTCATTGCTGAAATTGAAATTGTAAATGTGAACTATTCACCAACAAGGACTCTATCATGAAAGGTACAGAATCAAGGAGAAGCAAATCTCATTTGGTACACAGAAACGAATTATTACAACACTTGAGTTCTTGGCTAAAAATAAAGCCTTGCATTCACTACGCATAATGTTATGCATAGTATCAGTACATAATGTGATGGAAACAACTATGTAAGACAAAATTCCTCATATTTCAACATAAAATAGTATCTCAATTGAAGATCATTAGCTGCTCCATGTAAATCCATATATTAAATCCCCACGTATATCCTTTACATGAAACAACTGGTAAACTGGAAAAGAAAATCAAGCATACCTCAATAAAACTGATGTTCCATTTGGTTACTTGTCAGAATGTGAACCCAGCAAAAGGGGTAACACATTCCATCATAATTATAGCTGATATTTCAGTTTTCCTCGAAATCCAGGATTGATAAATGCAATCCAAAAGAAAGCATGGCACATGGATCAAATAAAATTAGACAAGACCTATGCAAAGTTTTGTGAAAATGGTGCATATGTAAGAGGGAAAATTTCAAAAATTGTTTCCAAATTTTACAATTGTAGATCTCCACTTCTCAATCTTTTCTGAAGGACATGAGATTTTCTTCATTAGTTAAATATAGGCATAAGGTTTCTATCGTTAATCAAATATGGACCTGAAGTTTTGAAAAAATAAAATCAGTAACTACAATCTCTATTTTATTAACAATTGAAACTTCAAGTCCCTAATTGATTAACGATGGAAACCTCATGTCCCTTTTAAAATGTCAAAGAATCGAGGTCTCAAAGTATACAATTTAAGAAACCATAAGTTTATAAAATTATCTCTATATAAAACATTGGTGTGGATATCAATACAAGGTTCACGCTACTATAGTTGATAGAGTAAATTATGTGCCTCTTAATCAATTTGAATATATTTATTTTTTCAATAAAATATGAAACTTTATATTGTATACTAAACTTTGGGAATTGTGATCATAGTGTTACCAGATTATATGTGGAGCCAACTGCAATCAAAACCTAACTGAAAAAAATATCCACATTTGCTAGTATTATTCATACCATGGATGATCTCGAGGGTGACCGTGCTATTAGGAAAGATCAAGCCCACTATCTCAAATGCAAAAGGATTTTTACCTGAAGGAAATGGTGAATGCATTTGCAACAACCACAACCTGTAGCATGTTAAGATAGCTAGGTTCATCAAGCTATAGGCAAGAAGGAAAGCCTGTTGTAGGGGTATTGGGTTATCAAAGAAGGCTCGAGGACCCATCCAACGGTGCTTTATTGATTCTTTCGGTGGTTGCCGTATTATTGTGTCTTTTCTTATATTCCTACATGTGCATCTCCACATTCTCGTTTATGCTAAGATTATATATTGATGATTAACTGCCCAAAGTTCAAAGAAATGGAGCGTGGCTGGCCTTAACTACCTCATTTAAGTTCAATAGTGATTTTACATTAAAGATTGTAAATTATGTTAGATAGTGAGAATCATTTTCTTCTAAAGGACAAAATCATATCACGTTTGGTTTCGGGTGTAAATCACGGGCTAGGAATGAGCACCATGTTGGACTTTTTTAGCTGCAGATGGGCTGGTAACAACTGTTGGCTTACAGCCCCCAAGCATGGGAGCAGTAGATGAGTTTGTGCGTTTAAAATAAGTGGGTCAATGATACTTTATGCCAAAGTTTATGTGCATATTTAGTGTTTTTGTTTGCAATGTGACTCATATATGTGTATATTTTTGTCTCATACTCGTGACCGTAAAGGTAAACATGTACGTGATCATGAATGTTGAGTGGGTATAATGATTTTAAAGTGAAATACATTTATATTTGCCCAACTACTGGGTACTCAACTCATTTAGTAATTTTGTCAAATAATTAACGTTTCATTATTGAAGGAGATGGATGGTTGTCAAAAGATACTAGTGTAGAACACACATGTGACCATTCTCGGCTCGGGTAATGGCTGAACTGGCCATCCAACCATTACCTAAGGATAGGCCCTGATTTAGTAACGGATATTTTCCGGTAACGGCCATCCGTTATAGCTCTCAGACGAGGGAAGTCACAGGCGGATAAGCACGACGAATGGGGGAGCGCCTGCTTATAAAGGCAGAGGCACATACAAACACTATGTATGATATAGAAATACAGAGAGAAACAGAAAAAATATTGCATTCGTCTGTGCAAGCCCCTGTGTGGGAACCTCGTGTCCATCATCCACCCTCACCAGTTTCCGTTGTATTTTTTGCATCTCTACAAGTCCCTGTATCGATAATAGAGGGTTCCTAGAATCTGGCGGGCATCATCGGAAACCTTCAGCATGAAGAAGAAGGTACGCACAATCTACATTGGTATTAGGGCCCAATTCCTTGCAAAAGAGAAAGGGAGGATCAAAAAAAAAAGGAGGGAACGAAGAAAAAAAAATTCGGATGAGAGTAGGCGACAATGGGCAGAAGCAGCGAAAAGAAAACCCAGAGGCAGGCTTGGCCAAAAAGCCAAAGGAAACACCTTGAGGTAGGCTGAAACAACCGAAGCCCAAGACAGGCTGGCAAAAAGCCCTGAGGCAGGCCGAAACAGCCGAAGCCCAAGGCAGACCGGCAAAAAGCCCTGAGGCAGGCCGAAATAGCTGAAGCCCAAGGCAGGCCGTCAAAAAGCCCTGATGTAGGCCGAAACAGCCGAAGCCCAAAGGCAGGCAAGGCAACAGTCGGCAGAGACGACGAAAGGAGAACCCAAAGGCAAGCTCGGCCAAAAAGCCAAAGAAAACATCCTGAGGCAGGCCGAAACAGCCGAAGCCCAAACATAGGCTGGCATAAAGATCGAAGCAAAAGGCACGAGCCGAAGCAAGGAAGGCCGGCAAAATAAGAAGCTAAGAACCCGCCGACAACCAACAGCTGACGAACGACCAGAACATCCCTCTGACAGCTCTCTCCGGCTCCCCCTATTATTCTCTCTCTCTCTCTCTCTCTCAGAACATTCCAGAGAGCTGTAAAATGCTTTTAAATGTTTCTGAAAAAAAAAATCGAAAACCGTTGCAGGAAAACCAACGGTTTTCTGAAAATTGCCTCGGGGTTTGTGTCAAAAAGACAAAACTGCCCCTGACACATTTCAGATATTACGCCGTTGCCATGATAAAAAGACAATTTTACCCCTTGCTAGGAAAAACCGGGGGCTATCATTTTACGATTTTATCCAACCCGATTCTTGTGAAAAAATTATAGATTCATCTTAAGGGTTAAAATTACGATTTTAACCCCGATCAGTTACGAATTTTACAAGAATACCAAATAGTGATTTTACACGTTTGTCCTCATGATTTTACAAAATTACAAAAGAGGACAAATAGATAAAATTATAGATTTATCCCTTGGTATCCTTTTTTAGGGGTTTAGAGGAAGAAAAACCCTTAGAAATTTTTTCTGCTTAATATTCTACATCACTTAACATGTTTCTTGCTATGTGTGTTTTTTTTTTGTTTCTTTTTAGACCGCTTGATTGTTATTTTTGTCAAACACATAAAAAATGAGTTCTAGGATATGTGTGTCCCAACTGGCAAAAATAGAAAAGTTAAATGGTTTGAACTTCCAGACTTGGAAGAGAAGAATTCTGCTGGCTCTAACACTAAAAGGTGTAGAGTATGTCTTAAAGGAAACAATGTGTCCTCCACCGCCAAACGCAAGTCAACAACAAATAGAAATGTATAAAACATTTCTAAAGAACGATACTATAACAAGAACAATCATGTTAATCTGCATAGAGGATGACCTGATTAGGGTCTTTGAAGAATATGAGACCGCGAAAGAGTTGTTTGACTCACTAACAGCCAAGTATGATACAACTGCAAAATTATATGTGCAGTTGCTACTATAGAAATATAACTCCTTCAGAATGAAAGAAGGAGAAAATGTAGTAGAGCATGTAAATCACATGCTGGTGATGACTAGATACTTAGCCGTAGCAAAATCAGTCATCCCCGAACCAATGCAAATATCAATCATACTGAACAGTCTACCTCCATCATAGAATATGGTCACCACTACCTTAAGATTAGGGCTTGAAATCAACATTTCTGAGTTGCCCCTAAAACTAGCAATTGAGCAAGAATATATACTCAAAAACAAAAAGAAGAAATTGCTAGTGGTACAAGACGAGTTAGTGTCTAGCTCCAAATTCAACCAGAAAAAGAAACCAAATAAAAGGTTTGACAAGAATAACAAGAAAGGCTTATTTGGTTTGGCAAGAATAACCAAATAATAAGAAATCATAGGAAACCACTTCTTGGATCAAGTGTTTCAACTGTGGAAAGATAGAACACTATAAGAGGGACTGCCGCAACAGGAAAGATGGAGGAAACAACCCACAACACGGACAGTTAGAGAAGTAGGATATAATCTGCATAATTTTAAAATGTTTATACTTGGACCGCCCAGTTACAGGTTGGTGGATAGACTCGGGAGTTACAAGACATATCTCAAAGACCAAGGAAGGGACAATAGACCTGAAGGAATATCAACCCAGAGAACATCGTGTGTATATGGGAAACAATACTTTCTCAGATGTTTTGGGTATTGGATCATTTAGAATATTTGTACAAGAAAAACCAATTGTACTGACCGATGTGTTAATTGTGCCATCTATAAGGTGCAATCTAGTCTCGGTCCCTCACTTAGTTAAGAAGGGTTTTGAAGTTAGGTTTATACCTAATAAGGTGACTGTGGGCAAACATGGGAGAATCTTGTTCTCAGGTGAATTTGATGTAGAACAAGGAATGTTCAAGTTAACTGATAATGAAAGTCATCCATCTTTTGCTTATATTGAGAGTACCTTTACTGTTGATGTGAATATGTGGCATAAACACCTAGGGCATACAAGTCTAGAAAAGTTGAGAAAATTATCCAACTTTGACTTATTGCTCGAATTTGAGGAAAAAACTTTCAACAAGTGTGAAGCATGCATACAAGGAAAAATGACAAGGAAAGTCTTTCTCAAGAAAACAACAAGAACAACAACCCTACTAGAAATTATTTATACAGATTTATGTGGACCTTTTAGAGTAAAGACACGTCGAGAAAAGGGTTACTTTATAATCTTTATCGATGATTACTCTAGATATATGTATATATATCTTTTGGCACATAACTCAGAGGCACTTGATGCTTTCAAAGAATATAAGCAAGAAGTAGAAATCAATTAGGGCATTCGATTAAAGTCTTGAGATCAGACAGAGGATGTGAGTATACCTCGGCGGAATTCTTAGAATTCTGCAAAGACTTTAGTATTGCTAAATAAAATATAATGCCTAGGATACCTCAACAAAATAGTGTAGCTGAGAGATACAATAGAACCTTACTGAACATGACAAGGACTATGTTGATTGATGCCTCTCTTCCAATAGTATTTTGGGGAGAAGCAGTAAGTATAGCTGTTTACATACTCAATAGAGTACTTGTAAAGTTGTATTCACTACACCATATGAGATGTGGTTTGAAAGAAAACCCAACCTAGGTCATCTCAGGAGGTGGGGATCGATTGCACATGTTAAGATCCTTGATCAGTCTAGAGATAAACTAGATAATAGTTCCTTGAGGTGTATATTTATTGGATATCCAAAAGGTTCAAGAGGATATCGGTTTTATCATAAGGACCATAGACTCATTAAAAGCAGAGATGTTGAATTCTTAGAGGATACTAAGAATGACATCCTAGAAAATAATGAGGAATGTGTTAATGATTTGGTAGATTTAGACTAATCATCTTTTGAGCCCATAGAAGATCTTCCTAAAACTACTGATACCTTAAGTAGACATAAGAGGCCAAGAGCCACTCCGTCCTACTTAAAGGATTATCACACTTATCTTGCAGAAGAAGTGTGTAATTCGATAGATTTAGATGAGTTGACTGATAACTTGACTTATAACAAGCAATGAACTCATCGGAAGAATCAGACTGGGAGAAAGCCATGGATGAGGAAACTGAATCTATTGAGAAAAACCAAGTCTAGGAATTGGCTGATTTGCCAAAAGAAAGGAAAGCTATAGGCTGTAAATGAGTTCTGAAAAAGAAATATAAGATCGATGGTACAATCGACAAGTTTAAAGTGAAGTTGGTTGCAAAGGGTTTTTCATAAAAAGAGGGGATAGATTATGTTGAGACATATTCCCTAGTTGTGAAATTTGCATCCATACGGATAATCCTTGTAATTTCTGCATACTATGATTTGGATTTACATCAGTTAGATGTAAAGATAGCCTTTCTAAATGGTGATTAAAAAATCATATACATGTAGCAGCCCGAAGGATTTGTGGTTGAAGGCCAAGAAGATAAAATATATAGGTTGAAAAAATCCCTATATGGCCTGAAACAGTCACGCCAATGGTATTTGACCTTTCAAAATATCATTATAGAACTTGGGTTCGTGGCTAACAAACTTGATCACTGTGTATATGTTTGGAATAGTGGGAGCCACTTTGTCATCTTATCATTGTATGTAGATGACATATTGTTGACTGGAAACGAAAATGAGATGATTGTCAAAACCAAGTCATGGTTGAACTCTAATTCGAAATGAAGGATATGGGGGAAGCATCTTATATCCTGAGTATAAAGATCTCTCAAGATAGAGGATCTAGACTCTTATGCTTGAGTCAAGAGAGATATATAGATTATATCCTCAAGAAGTTCAAAATGGGTGAATGCAAGTCTGCAGATACACCTGTTGCAAAAGGGGTGAAATTGAGTAAGGTTAATTGTCCTAGTGAAGGAGACGATAAGCCTAATGTTCCTTATGCATAAGCTGTTGGCAGCTTGATGTATGCTATGTTATGTACAAGGCCTGATATCAGCTTTGTTGTTGGTCTTGTCAGTAGATATCAAAGTAATCTTGGTTGGGAACATTGGGTAGCTGTGAAAAGGATTCTAAGATATCTGAAAGGAACAAAGGACTTGAAACTATGCTTTCAAGCAGATGAACTGAAAGTGGCAGGATACTCATATGCTGACTTTGCTGGGAGCAACGATGACAGCAAATCAACCTCAGGTCAAATATTCTTATTTGGAGGTGGTGTTGTTTCTTGGGCATGCAAGAAACAGGGTTGTGTAGCGTTGCATATACAGGAAGCTGAGTATGTTGCTTGCTGTATGGCTGCAACAAGTGCTGTCTGGATAAGCCGCTTCATATGAGATTTGAAGCTGGAGATAACAGACGAGCTAGTGGTTATCTATTGTGATAACAATGCAGCAATTACTCTTATTAAGAGTGGAGTAGATTACTCGAAAAGTAAGCATATAATGGTAAAATACTACTATGTTCAAGATATGGTTATGAGAAATGAAATATCTATCTCATACATGCCAACGGAAGACATGTTAGTAAACAAAAGGCATAATAGAGGAACTCTTCTCAAAACATGTTGGAAACATGGGTTTGAGATATGTTTGATTGTTGTATAGGCAAATAACCATACAACGGATATACATTGTTGTATAGGTAAATAAACATACAACGGATGATTTGTTGTGTTGGGAAATAACCACATAATAGGTTCTTATTACAATAGTAATCAGGAATTGACATAACTAGGGAAAACCCCTGAAAAGTGGGAGGAAAACCAGTATGTCGATACACTTGGCTTGAATGACCAAGTGGGAGATGTTACAAGATGTGGTCATTCTCGGCTCGGGTAACGGCTGGACTGACCATCCAACCATTACCTGAGGATAGGCCCTGATTTAGTAATGGATAATCATTACCGGAAAATCCGGTAACGACCATTCGTTACAACTCCCAAACGAGGGAAGCCACAGGCGGATAAGCACAACGAATGGGAAAGCGCTTGCTTATAAAGGCAGGCACATACATACACTATGTATGATATAGAAATACAGAGAGAAACAGAAAAAATACTGCATTCGTCTGTGTAAGCCCATGTGTGGGAACCTCGTGTCCATCATCCACCCTCGCCAGTTTCCGCTGCATTTTTTGCATCTCTGCAAGTCCCTGTATCAGCAACAGAGGGTTCCCGAAATCTGGCGGGCATCATCGGAAACCTTCAGCCTGAAGAAGAAGGTACGCACAGTCTACAGTTTGAAGAAGGTACGCACAGTCTACAGTTTGACCTCCTTTGCTACATCACTTTTAGGGGTTGGCGGCAATTGTAAATCATGCTTTATGTCGGCTCAGCTAGCTGTGGTTTGGCATGTTACAAGAAGGCATATACAAAAAAAGAGGCCATCACCACTTATAGCCCCTTCTTCGTACGCGTCTCCTTTCAACTACTTTTGGTGCCTTCTCTGTCTTTTTCCTTGCAATCTCTCCACTACATATGAAGTTGCTGGGGGGAGGATTGTTGGTAGTGGTCTTGTTGGCTCCAAAGAGGATCATGCCATTTCGCCATTCCTGTGACATATTGAGTATTTTATTTGATTAATAATACACTTAATCAATCTCTACTGAACTGGATGCATATGTGGATTGCTCTTAGAGTTTTTTAGTGTTTAAATCTTCAAGCCAAGAGCCACTTTAAGTTGGTCAAAGTATTTCTTTATACAATGCAACAAGCATCACATGTAATCAGCACCATCAAAGATCCAAAAAGGGAGCTCGAACTCCTAAGAGAGGAGACAACGAGCATCTGAATTCCATCTTTTATTGGCAAGTGTGTCACTTCGACTCTTCTCTTGGTGAAGTCCAAAATAAATAAATAACATCTATGAAGCTGCACAAATTGTTTATCCTGCCTCTTATATGCAAGGACAACTTTTGCCTTTCTTTTCTTTCTCATACGCGATGGCCAAAGTGCCCCTAGAGATGCATGCACATGCACAATGGACTCCATTAAAGAATGGTGGCTAATGGCCCACCTAACAAAAGATTGGCCTATCCTTAATTAGGTGCGATTTCGTAGAGAAATAAGTTCTCTCAGGTTGGCCTCTAATGGTGTGTTTGATTCGTGGTGCAAGGCTCTTCTAGGTACTAAAATTATAGGTCTAAACCAACGTGGGCTTGTAACCAAGTTTTCATATTTGATTTTCGAGGGATATTGATCCTTGGGTTTTCATATAAGGTGGAGTAGCAATATGAGAGACAAGGAGGCACTTGGGTTTTGGTAGGAAACTCATAGTTCCTTTGATCAACCTTTTTCTTGTTGCTAAAGTTTTTTATTCAAATTGGGTCAATAAAATCATAGTTTCATAACAACAGTATTCATGTTTGATGTACAACCGAACTTTAAATCGTGAGTACCATAAATCATTCTTGAAAACTTGTATCAACCACACATAAATAAGCTACAAAATATAATTCTCATTTCACTTTTTTTACATACATATATATGTATATATAACTAACCCATCACCAAAATGTTTTTATTCTCTGTACTTCATAAACCCTCATTAGGTGGATCAATGTTCGGAGTTACAAGGTTTGGTCTTAGGTACGAAACAACCACACTAAAAGAAAGAGATTAAATGACCGAAAACAGAAAGGACGGCAGCAGAGATACCAGGTAGGCACATGCACACATGCTTAACCAAAAGAGAGCTACAGATAAAAAAAACAGACGATAAAGTAAAAAAGTGTAGACTTAAATGGTGGGAAAATATTACGTAGTAAACTATTAAAGGGAAGACTCTTGATTGGTCTCTTTCCTTATCCGCCCCAGCACGCACACCCACATAGAAATTTGGATTGCGTTAACAAAAACCAAAGCAACTCTAACATAAAGACGAAAGGATCCGTTGGCACATATTGATGGGTCGGACGTACCCGACAACCCTCCCTTGTTACTTATTTGTTCGGCTCTCTTTCTATACGAACAAGTCGAGCCTTGAACACATTCACAACTAACTCACCACTTTCATTAGCAAAAGCAAACTAAGTTGAGATAAAGACTTCTTATATGGAGAAGAAGTTCAATGTTTTTTACCGGTTGATACCCTGTAATTCTCCTTTTCTCCCTTCCTCTCTCGATTTGTTCTTGCAAAGATTAGAAAAGCATGAGGAAAAGAGTTTGTTTTTTTCCTTCACAAGAAGTAGTGGTCATTTCGCTTCTCGCGATCTCTCGTTTCTACTCTCTTCCTCTAACTCTCCCTTTCTCCCTCTCTGATCCTCTCAAGCGATGGTGAGAAGATAGGGAGCTACGAAGTGTCTTTTATGCTCAATGGGACCTTTAGGTTTTTGGATAAGTATCCTTGTGTCAAAAAATAAAGGCACAATATTTTTTCTCGTTATGAGCTACTAGAGCGATACCTTTGCAAGGTTGTTGGTGTTTTTACGTGGTTTTTTCTTTTTTTATTGTATAAGATAGTATAATCTTTTACTTTTTCATTTCTTTGTTTGTATTTTTCTTGGTTATGCTCTACTCTATGGAGATTCTTATACTTCTTCTTTGATGAATGAAATTTCTATCTTTTGATAGAAAAAAATAAATTTAAACTCCTTACATAAAATGACCCTTTGTTTGCCTCAAGTGATCCACATCCAAGGGACCGATTTTTTTTAAGTTTGGGCAACTGTGTATGGGTGATTCATTGGGTGAAGGTGTGATCGCAACACTTTGTCCCGGCTATTTTTAGCAGATATTCGCCCAAGACGTAAGGAGCAATTGTGCGTGAGATTTTTCCCCTTTGGGATAAACCCTCTATTGTATTTGGGACTCCTAAACTATTTCTTTTCTTATTCAGTCAGAATAATAGAAAGGAGCCTGATCCTTCATTTGCCTTGCATGTCCTAATACCATTAGCTTTCGGGTATTGTTTAAGTGAATACCATTTAAAATTCTTTTCAGGAGCCGAGCCAAGCTGAACATGCCATGTGGGTTTAGACACGAACTAGCCAACGTTGAAAACCAAAAGAGAAGATTTCTCAACAAATCAAAAGTGGAATAAAAATTCAAAACGAATATGCGACACCGACGGTGGAGGTCGAGTCCTTCCTCCACCACTCCTTTCCTTCATAATATAACCTTTTCTTTAGTCCAACCAGAGAGGAGAAATAGAGCTATCGGCGCCAGCTGAAGAGTCCAAGAAATCCTTCATCTTTGCCCTAGATTTCCGTTACCATCACCAATACCACCATTTTCGCCATAATCAATGTCTGCTCGAAGCTGCTCGCAGTGTGGCAACAACGGTCACAATTCCCGAACTTGTACAGAAAATGGATTCATGTTATTTGGAGTTCGAGTCGTGACCGAAGGATCGATCCGCAAGAGTGTGAGTATGAGCAATCTCTCTCAGTATGAACACGCCGATCACCAACAACAGAACCCAGATGCCAGTGCTTCTGGCTATACTTCAGATGATGCAGTTCATGCATCACATAGATCTCGAGAAAGAAAGAGAGGTAAGATTAAGTCGAAGTTTTCAATAATCTGTAATCTTTTGAGCATTTTCTCGCCTATAATTTACAGATTTTGATGAGAGGTGAGATTATGGTGTGGTTTTTGTAGGAGTGCCATGGACAGAGGAGGAGCACAAGCTTTTCCTTCTTGGGCTGCAGAAGGTTGGGAAAGGAGATTGGAGGGGAATTTCAAGGAATTATGTGAAGAGCAGAACTCCGACTCAGGTAGCTAGTCATGCGCAGAAGTATTTTCTTCGGCGCAGCAATTTCAGTCGGAGGAGACGAAGATCTAGCCTTTTTGATATCACCATTGACACGGTATGCGGTTTCAACGTACCTTTGGAATTGTTCGGTCCTGTTCAAACTATCTGGAATTTCAGGGTTGAAATCAAGCGCTTGTGTTTTGCTGAAGCCTGTGATTATTGGAATCAATCGTCTTATGTAGTTCTTCAGAGTTGTTTATGAATGATTGGGTTGGTTGTGTATGAGCTTTTTTCGTACAACTTGGATTCTTACGGATCTAGTTTTAGGCGAGACAGAACATGACATTCAAGGTCGATGGCATAATTTATAGGATCACGAAAGCTCTGATAGCACCCCACAGACCAGAGCTTGAGGATTTCATATCCTGATTTCCTGTGCTAGAAAATTTGTTATTGTGACCATTACTGGCATCCTCGAAGAAACACTAAAAGTTGGTGAATTATCTACAACAAAATCTAGACTTGCTTCTCGATCTTCATGTTTCACAAGACCTCGTTTCTCCACAATGATGAGGCTGGTTCATTTTTACGGTAGATTCGGAGGAGTTTAATTCGATATAGGTCATCGTCATCATTCATTTCCTCTGTTTTCTTCTTTGATACTACAGTTAATTGATATTACATGAAACATGTTTTACAGTTCGTCTGCTCTCCTGTCGAAGAGGAAGAATCTATGGAGAACCATGCAAGTTATGATCAGGTATCTGGCCTCCCAATGGAGAGCTTACGAGTTTCTCCGATCCCCATGGTGTTGGATAAAGAAATTGAAAATTCATCAAGTCAACCAGGGGAAACCATGAAAACAAAGATTGTGAAGCCTGTTCCGATGTTTGCGATTAGTCCTCAGGGATTGGTCGATCTGGATCGTGGTCTCGGTATATCGCCATCACCATTATCGGCCAAACTTTCTGAGCGAAGCAATGCAAGGCATTCTGCTTTTCAGGCAATGACAGGTCTTAGGGATGCCGATCTTGGTAACAAAGCAGCAGTATCATCACTTTGGCCTGAGAGCGTTCATGGAAGAGATGAAAGACAGGAAGCAGTGGGCGTATCCCCTTGTTCAACATTGTTCACTGATAGGTGCTATATGCATGCCTTGGCTTAGTCGAGTTAAATCATTATTCTTTCAAGGCGTTTCGACGTATGGGTTGTTACAACATATGTATGTATATTCATTGTGCATGTCAGCATGCGCCACTTTGACTCTAGCACATGCCCAAAGATAACATTAATTATATTGTCCTATTGGTATGCTTCAGACTTTATTTCTCAACTCAGAGAGAGAGAGAGAGAGAGAGAGAGAGAGAGAGAATGAATGTGGACCATATGAGCATGATAGAATTTTTGCTTCAAATCCAAGGGACCAAATAAAGTATGTAACTATTGGAAGCTCTCTATCAGTGCTACTGGAGGACCACTACAAGCGGACGTCTCAGAACACTTGCACCTTCTCATCGAGTCTCTGCACTTTCGCTTTATGGTGGAGGCAATGTCATCATCTGCAGTTGCAGATCCAATTCATGCTCAAGTCACTTTTGTCCTTTTAGAAATAGCAAACCTTGTTGTATTGAGTCCTATGCCAGAACAGGGAATCTAATAATCTAATTCATGCACCAACTCAGTTGGTGATGCGTTAATATATTATGCACTTGACCATATTTTTCAGATCTACTTTTAATATTACTATCTAGAACTACTATAGGACAACACTGTGAAGCTGCTGTCGGTGGCAAATGATGGTAGCTCCCGCAAGGAAATCTAGATGATCCTTGTGTATAACCAAACGAAGTGCAGCTTTTAATTTGATTAGTCATGACACGTCTTGTGGTGCGGATCTTATTTCAAGATCTATATCAAAATAAAAGACGAAAAAATCCAATTCCCATTCAAATCCACGTTTAATATCTTAAGTTCATTGGAAATCTAAAAATCAATTCACATCCAATTTCTCAAATGCAGATAAAGATTGAGAATTTAATAAAAAATACAATTATTCATATTTAGATAAAAACATTTGAAGCGTTTAATTTGAAAGAATTTAGTATTCAAAGATGAAGGTGTGTGAGGACAACTATAATCTTTATTTTTTATTAAGTTCTTATATCTACATGAGTCTACACATACCAAATGCAATTGAGTTTCTAAATAGACTCTATCTCTCATAATTGAAGGTGTTTTAATTATGGCTTGGATAGATGGATTGATTTTTCTTTCATTTGTTTTTCAGCCTTTGAGAGCTTCTCTCTTTCTTAAGGAGATATCATGTCCCCCCTAGTAACGTCCCACAAGGTCTCGACCAACATGACATAGGGTCTGTTCATGCCACATAGTTGATACCTCTGAACCGTTAAAAATACGAAGGCGGTATAACCCATACAATCAACGACAAGTCAAAAAATCATTTATTTTTATACAATTAAGATCCAACAAGGCAATGATACAATAAAAAGAAAAAGATAACTACAAAGATCCTATTAACTCCTACCATTTGGTAAGAGAGGTCAAAAACCTGCTTCAACGTCCCAAGCACTCAGTGTCTCTACCATTAATATCTTGAAAATATTTAAAGGAAAACCTGAGAACATCAACCATGCTTGTAGATGGATGCGATCTTTTCACAAATAATAATACTAAAAACATGCACTATTTTAAATCAAATAGTGAGAAAATATACAATATTTATCAAAGATTAATAATATCATTTCTAAACATGCATACATACTCAAACACTCATCAATATGTATTTAGTTTTGATATCAAATACTCTATAATGTAACCAACCCATTATCAGGCCATAGGAGTCCCCCGAACTCTCCTCCTATCTAGTTGTGCGATCTCCGACAACGCTTCCAGTGTGTCGAGCCAAATATCTTGGCGCCTGACATGGGCTCATCAAGCCCAACCCCATGGGTCTACGGGAAGAAAGTATCGGATACCCCACTAATAGAGTCATATATTCAACCAAATAATCACATAATATCTTCAGGTCTCTCATATCCATATCCTCTAGGCCTCTCCCAAGGTTCATATAAGCATATGCACATCCACAATAGTCACATATATCTAGTTATTGTCAAAATAACATATTCATATCAAATCACACATTCATATCAAGTATCAATTCTATTCTCCTGTACATAAACTCTCTACTTTTGTTGACTAGTTCCACTTATCCCCAACTTGAGCATGTCGTAACCGACATGAATTGCCCAATGAAACTATAAGTACAAACTAATTCAACCAATGAAGTAACCAACACAACTCAACACATCTATGAGTTAGGACTGTTTGATTTGTCCATCTACAATCCACCAATGTCATACATTGTCGTGATAGGTAGATCCATAGCCGATAGTATTTCACTCACTTATAATGACAACCAATGAGCTAGCACTAATAGATATATCCATCTATAATCCATCGACGTCCCATACTGTCGTGATAGGTAGATCCATACCCATTAAGTGGTTTACTCACACATAAGCACACTCATGCCATGCATCTATATACTCATCAAAGCACTTTAAACACTATTTCAAAAACAACACATGTATAATCATTTTAAAGCATTAACAAATATTTCACAATCTCATGCATCATCTAAAAACAATTAAAACTACCTCTAGCATGGAACGAAAAAGAGAACACATCCACCTACCTGGAACCTCTATACAGATCTAAATATAATAGTGCTAACTCCCTTTAATCACCTCAATTTAATTCTTAAATCATGATAAAATAAAATAGTAATATTTTACATTCAAATAAAACCCCAAACCACATCGAAATTAGATCTCAAACGAGTTTGAAAATCCTAAAAACTAGTTTGTATAATCTTTTTTGGGTCTAGTTAAAGGATCCAATCCCAAATTTGTTTTAAAACAAATCTCGGTTCACTACACACCCAAAACCATGTCCCTGCAAAGACATTGGTTTGGTGTCTTGGTCAGTGTCATCCACACCCAACACAACACGGTGGGGCTGACACGACATGTTGTGTTGGTTTACCTGCTGACCATCGGTTCGGCCGCCAAAACTGGTGGTTTTGGCCATTTCTTCCATATTTTCCAATGTCAAATGGTTCGTTGCTGGTACACAAACCATTTGCCCTAGAAATCGCCGCCCATCGCCGGTTGTTTCACCTAAAAAGGAAGAGAAGGGGACGAATAAGAAATCGCCGCCCACCGCCAGTGATTTTTGTCCTAAAATGAATGGAAATGAGGTAGGGTTCCTTACCTTAGCCCTTCAACAAATGAATCCAACTGTTTTTCCCTTCATTAGGTTATTTTTCGATGATTTCTGGTATTTTTGTCTGTTCCCCTCTTTCACCGTTCTTCTCTCTCTACCTCTCTTTCCTTTCCCTCTTTCTCTCTCCCTTTGTTTCTCTTTCTTCTCTCTCTCCCTCTCTCTTAGTCTCAGCAGCAAGAGGGCAGTTTATGCCGCTCTCCATGACACCAGGTGGTGGTCATTGTGGCCATCTTTCGTTGCTGCAGCAAATAGGCCTCATGGATCCCGTTTGCTACTCCAACCGTCGGGTCTCACATGGGACCCAAGTTGGATCGGGTCGGGTCCATTGGACCCGATTGGTCCAGACTCCACACTCCTGTAGCTAAGTATGCCATCTTACTCTTTCTCTCTACCTTTTTCTTGATGGCTTCCCTCTCTTAAATCAAGTAACTTCACTAGCAGAATCAACTGTTTACAAATGTATTGTTAGCACACCAACTAAAATCTAAGTCCACCATATTCGACTGTCTTTATTGCCTCGTGCTCCTTGGTCCTACAACCTCTCTTGCCTCGTACTCCTTGGTCATACAACCTGTTGCAATACACATCACAAGAGTTGCCAACTTTTGAGTCCCCTCCATAGTTCTGCTTGCCGAGAATATGTTGGAAGTTTAGCACTCTCCTACCTACCTCCTTGGTCGAGCCCCTCTGTCACCAAGCTCCGCCAACACCCTCCCAAATCCAATTATCAAAGTTGCTACTGAATTGTCATCTAAACTGCGGTAAACCCATCATTAGATTCCCACATGCTAAACCAAACTTCATTGACCGATTCGAGTCCACACCAAAAGCCTCTAGATCATCATCGCTAATCAATGGTGAAGTACATACTAATGAAATTGATAACAAAAATTATAGAAATACATGCATAATAAACCAATATGCAACAAATGTAAACATACCCCAATCAATCACAACAATTGCAGATCCAAAGTAAGCCATAAACAAACCATACGAAAACCAAAAGAAGAAGCAATAATTAGAGAAAAACTTATCTGTGTTAGTCACCCTTACGAAATTGCCTTAGAGAAATCAATACCCCGCTATGAATACATACGAGTACCTGTACTCAAAAGGCACATATCTAACTTTCAGTCGACCGCAATCATGCCTCAATCGCTTATAGTAGGAAGGGAGGATGGTTGAGAGTGATCACACTACAAGGAATACCACGAGCAGAGGGAACACAGAACAAAAGCAAGAGAAGAGAGGGTGCTCCCGAGTAAGTTTATGATTTGGGAGCCCTAATCACTTATTTATAGATTGTGTATTGGATCACAAATCATGGATCTGATCCAAACGACACACCTCTTCATCCATAATTGTCCTTGCGTAAGCACTCTTAACCATTAGATCAAAAGATTTTTGTGCAAAAAGATAGACCGAAGACAATTCTCAAACCTAAGCCTAGGTATGGGCTTGGCCTGACACACGCATGTACATGCATGTGTGCTCTAGCATATCCTTACTAAGCTCTTTGAACTAGGGTTTATGAGCTACCAACTATATAAAATGACATGTGGGTTTGTCTCATTCTTCAATATGGGACTAAACTTTGTTTTCTCTTAGTCATCACATGCACAAGTCCCTCACATGTGACTTTTTATATTTTAGGACTTTTATATATATCAATGATACATCAATTGAATATTTGGGATATAAACATGAATTAAATGTTATTAATGCACATGGGTTTAATAAATCCAACTTAATTAACATTAAATCTAATAATCCTCCACAAAGTCCTGAAGTGTAAACATACCCTCCTAAACCAACCATCATATTATGCTTTCAGTAATGATACCTTCCGGTCTAAACCATTACCTGAGTTATCCGATGTTAGTCTTATAGGAACTAGGTGACCATACGTCTTGAAATTGAACCTTGGGTGTAAATGTTTTTATTATTAACAACATAATAAAAGGTTATGGCTTTAAGTGATGCATTAATGTCCATGCATCCATATCCTGTATCATGATTGACTTTAGGGAATAACCCAATTCCCCTATTGTGCCCACATAATATCAATCACTCAGTTGAAAATCTACATGGATGTACTGCTAACATCCTATCCTAAGAGTTGATCCCATTCAGAGAATAATCTCTTGTTAAACTTGCAGTCATGACACTTTAGGTTTATAGAAGACAAACACATAGATACTAAAAATATCACATAATACAAAGAGTCATCCTATTCACTCAACAACTTGTTATTACCACATTTAATCTACTTCGTGAGATCTCCTCTCAGTTAGGTTGGGTTAACACTATTTATAAATAAATCATTAATTTCAGTCTCATCCTCAACTTGAATTTCTCAACTAAGGCTATTGATAGACCCTTAGTCAAAGGATTAATCATATTATCTTTGGATCCAACATAATCTACAACCATGACCCCATTAGACATAAGAGCCCTTATAGACTTTAGTCGGACTTGGATATGTCTTTATTGCTTTTAATTGTACTTAGAACTATTGATCTTAGCAATTCTAGTAATTTTATCATAATGTATTGAAATTGCAGAAAGTGACTTTTTTACTATAGGTAAACTGGGCATAAGTCTCTTAAGTCATTCAATTTCCAATCCAATCTCATCCAAAGTAGACAGTTCTGCCTCAAAGGTAGAAGGTAGAACGAGCCAAAATAGTTTGTTTCTTTGATTTTTAGGTAACAACACCATCACCCACAAGAAACACATATCCAGTGACCTCATTACTCTTAGAGTTTTTTGCTATCCAACTAGCACCACTATATCCTTTAAAAACAAAATAATGTTTACCGTAATGCAGTCCAAGAGAAATCGTTTTCTTTACATAGCAAAGTACTCTGTCTAGACCTTCCCAATGAGTTCTATCTAGATAATTGGTGTATGTACTCAATTTACACATAACAAATACAATATCTGGTTGTGTACAAATGGTTAGATACATCAAACTACATATAATATGAGAATATCATAATTTAGATATAGGAATATCATTTTGATTCTTATACAAAGCCTTAGATGAATCATATGGAATCTTGATATGTTTATAGTTTGTATATTGAAATCTCTCTAAAACCTTTTTAATATAGTGAGCCTAAGAGATTACTATACCATCAATAGACTTTGTGATTTTAAGCCATAAAATCATATCAGTCATACCCATGTTCTTCATCTCAAACTTACTAACTTAGTGTCATTTACTATTCTCATATCTGAACCAAACAACAATATATTATCTACGTATAGGCAAAAAATGATGAAAACATTATTGATCGATTTTTAGTATACACACTTATCATAATCATTAGAAACAAAACCAAAAGATGATATCATATAATCAAGCTTTTTATGCCATTATTTAGGGGCTTGCTTCAAACCATATAATGATTTAATAAGTTTACATACCTTAGACTCATTCCCATGAGTCATAAATCCCTATGATTGATCCATATAAATTTTCTCATCTAGGTTGTGAACACCCAAAAATTTATCAAAGGACTTTTTTAGAATTTATTCCTTTACATAAAAAATTAAGGTTATGGGTCTTTAAGATTTTTTCAATAAAGACACTTTAAACGAGCTCATTTCCATGTCAAAATTTTGTAGGAACCTCAAAATAAGGATACTTTAAACCCCATAAAAAATCAAATTTTGACAAAATCTATAAAATTGACCACTCTGCCTTCAAGGCCAAATTAGCGAAATTTTGTTGTTTCATATGATTTTTCTTCAAAGAAAAGCTAAGATAGGACATTGGGAACCAAACCTACAAAATATTTACAAAGTGATCGTTTTACAAACCTACAAAACATTTGAATTCAAAAAGATAAAATAAACAAACAAATCTAAAACATGACGAACCTCAAAAGACTCGCTTGATCGAGGATAGTCCTACACCAAGCGACCTTACATCCATAAAAGGGTTAAAGTGGTTTGAGACTCTACATCCATCAAAAGGTTAAAGTTGTATCAAAGGTAAAGGATTAATTCATGGAGTGAAAGGAGGAAGATCACTAATGCAAACAACACCGTTACATGAAGATTGGACTTAGTTGTACATCCACACTAGAGGGGACTAGGTCCACCTAATTCAAATGAATTAGGTCGAGGTATGGTTCAACCAGTTTGCTCGACTATGACACAAGCCAATTGACCAAGGTGCAGCCAATTGGCCAAGGTTTAATTGATTGAACCAAGGTTGGACCAACATGAAACCAAGTCAAGGTGGGATGGGTTGCATGTGACCTACTGACCGAACCAAGGCATGCGACCAACTGATCAAGCCAAAGTGGATTAACAATGTGACTAGCAAACAAGACTAAGCCACGATGGGTTGGATCAGCCATGTGACCAACAAACCAAATGAATTGGAGTGGGTTGGACAGGCCATGGAACCAGCTGTAAACAAATTTTTTTGGTCGTGGATTGATTTAAAACTTCGTTTGCAAAAACCGTGCGCAAGCATGTCAGCAAGTTTACTCAAACTCGCAAAGTGATTTTCTAACTTTTAGACAATTGTAGACAAGTAGATTATTATCAGCCTTCTTAAAACGGCACTCAAGAGTCGCCTTAGACGCTTAGAAAGAGTGATTCATGATCCGGGATTTTATAGAAACAATTTTCAATCAAAATGATTTTTTAAAAACAAGACACCATTCACTTGGCAAAACTGGTTTGTATTTTGTAAAATAAAACTTGTTCTGTTTTTCATCATAAGAGTTTTTCAATTTTAACTAAGTAAGACCTAGGTATAAAGCTTTATTGGATATTTTTATTTATTTTTTGGTTTCCTAGATGATCAGAATTAAATCGAGAAATATTCCTAACCGAATGATTCTAAAATTAAGAACAGACTATGTGACATAAATACAGAGACTTAGTAAAACACATGTATCTCTTTATATAGAATTTAGATTTTTATGAAATTAGTCAGGGAAAAAGAAGAAATTGGTTCTTATCCTCCATGAAATCTATGGATGTTAGATTTCCAGCAAAATCGTTTTCACGATTTTTGGGTGTCTACGGACAGAGTTAGGAGGGTTTTATCCAAGGTCTCTCGGGAGATTTTTGTACAGACATATTTTGTTTCGGGTTAAGTTTGATTTTTGATGATTTTATTCTCGTCCTCACCTGTGTCCAAAATTCTTAAAAATTTACTAGATGTTAACCTTATGTATATAATGTTCAGACCAAATTTCAGAATATTTTGATTAGAGATGAAGGCTAAAAAATTCAGGGATCAGACACGATTAGAAACTAATAATGCATCCAATTTGATCCTTAATGTATTAGTGATCATTGATTTTTTTTTATGTTGAGTTCTTGTATTTGTTTGGGGAGGTAACTCATCTACATATAAAATCTAGGAGCATCTCTTTCGAGGAAGATAGCTCTCTTAGATATATATGCGATCATAACTGCTTGCCAACCCCTACACAAACTTATAGATATTTAATCTACCATAAGAGTGATTTACATACTCATATCATTGCATGTTAAATGTGACTTCTAATGTTTCTCTTATGACTTCTTGAATTTATTTGGAGGTAATAAAGAAAGGAGAGAAAAGATGATAATATATTTAAGAATAGAGGAGATGAGGAAGTATAAGATATAACTTATATTGGGGTAGAATAAACTGAATATCAACCAAGTAAAAGGTCTTCTTGTTGATGGCCTTTAGCATGAATTTTTAGTACTTCCTCTTGATTTTACAATGAATTGGAGAAGAGGGCTCCAAAATATTACAATTGAATTTAATTGGAGAAATGGAGAAAAGGGAAAAACATGGCCGGCGATCTTTGGAGAGCCTCCTCTCTTGGCTAATGGCTTCCTTGGGTTGCTCCTTCCTTGGACGCCCCTTTCTTTTCCCTATCTTTCCTCTCCTCTCTCTTGCTGATTTTTCTCTCCAATTAGCTTCCCTTGAAACCTAAACCAAAGTTTGGTATTTATAGAGTTCTTGGGAATTCTCTAGAGAAGGAATATGTTTTGGCATCTCTCTAGAGCCTTCCACAATTTGGGGTTGGTTCATGCTTGATCCAAAAGGACCCAATCCACCTTACTTTGCTGGTGACATGGGCTTGGTCAAAGTTGGTCCATGGTCCATCTTGGTGTAGCCCAACCGATGTTGCATCCACTCTTGACTTTGGTGCAACTGGTCTTGGCTAGGTGCAACTCTCCTCCTTGTGGACTAATCTTGGCTTGGTTTAGGGCTAGTCTTGTAACTTGGTTTGACTTTAGTTGGTTTGATCAAGGCTTGCTTCATAGATTTGGTTCGTTCACCTTGGCCCGATTAAGTTTAATTTTGACTTGGTTCGACCAAGCTTGGCTCTCCTTATTGTAGTCATGCTTGCTCTTACCTTGGTTTAATTAGAATTTGTTGTGTGACCAGCTCCTTTGACTTAGTTTGGGCTTCATTTGAGCTTAACCATGTGCATCCCATTTTGATTTGATCATGTGTCCATCTTGACTTGATTTTGGCCTTGGTCAAGTGCCCATCTTGACTTGATTTTGACCTTGGTCATGTGCCCATCTTGACTTGATTTGACTTGGGTTGGGCTGGTTGCATGTGCAACGCTTCTTTGATTTGATTTGGGGTCGCCCCATGTGCAACCCGTTCTTGAACTTGAGTTGAGCTTAACTCATGTGCAACCTGTTCTTGAACTTGAGTTGGGTTTTAACTCATGTGCAACCCATCTTGAATTGAGTTGGTTCAATCCATTGCATGTATTTGAGGTGAACTTCTTCAAATTCCATTTGTTTCAAATATTTTCTTTTTGATTTTTTAAAACCATTTCTTTTAAGATATATTTGAAAACATTGAATTATAATAAAATCTTCAAATATCCTTTTTGGAGTACAACTAAGTCCCATCTCCAGTGTTGATTGCATGAGTGACTTGTTTTCGCTCTGTGAGTTAGTCATTTATCGTTTTGATCGCTTTAATCCTTTGATTGGTGTAGGGTCTCAGACTACCTTAACCGTTTGATGGGTATAGGGTCTCGAACCACTTTAACCCTTTGATGGATATAGAACTATCCTCAATCGAGTGAGTCTTTAGGATCATGTTTTGGATTTGTTTTGTTTTTGAATTTTAAAGGTCTTGTAAGTTTGTAAAATTATCATTTTGCAAACATTTTGTGGTTTCGTTTCCAATGTCCTATTTTCATTTATTTCTTTGAAGAAAATGATTTAAAACCATTTTTCTTTAAAGAAAACTATTTAAAATAGCAAAATCCTACTTATTTGGCCATGAGTTGTCATTTTTTTTTATTAAAATTTGATTTTTTTCAAAGGGGTTCAAAGTACTCTTATTTTGAGGTTTTTATAAAATTTTAGCATGAAAATGGGTTCGTTTACGATGTCTTTATTGGAAAACCTTAAAAGACCCACAACCACAATTTTTCTTGAAAAAGCAGAAATTTTAAAAATCTTTTGAAAATTTTTAAGTGTTTACACTAGCCAATCCATAGAACAGACTAGAAGGGAAAGATGCCAAGGATATTCCCTAGTCTAGAGATTTCTTGAGCCAGTCAAGAAGTCTATAAATACCCATCTTCGGCTAGAAATTTAAAGGGGGAAAGGAGAGGCAATTGAGAAAGGAAAATTAGAAAGATCAAGAGGGTAATCACAAGTGAGAGAGAGAGAAAAGAGACGCCATGAGTTGGAGAAGTCAAAACCCAAGTTCGGCCAAGGAAGAAGAAGGGAGAATCGGCCAAGAAGGAAGAAGATATACAACCCCATTCCTTCTCTCTTCTTCTCAACTGTTTGATTCATGCATTATAAGCTTGGATCGAACCTCTTGTAAGTTGAAGAATTGCTGCAAAATTCATGCAAAGCCAAAGGTAAGAGAGATCACCACTTATATGATATTTCATTTCTCCTACCTCAATATATGTTATATCTTATACATCTTCATATGTTCTATGCCTATATCTAATTTCATCCCTTCTCCCCTTTATTTGTTATCTTGATTGCCTCCAAATCAATTAAAGAAGCTATAAAAGGAACATAGCTACCATGTTTATGTGCAATAATATGAGTATATAATCACTCTTATGGTGGATTAAACACACCATAAGTTTGTGTTATGGGCAGGTATTGGGTTATAATTGCATATATTTTCTAAGAGAGCAATCCTCTTTTAGAGTCTGTCAATTTCAAAATAGCATTCGTTAGAAATTTTCTTAGATTTAATTCTGATCATTCAAATACCAAAAAATATAAATAAAGCTTCATCCCTATCTCTCACTTAGGTAAAATTTTTGAGTTTTTGGATCCCTAGAAAACAAAAAAAAATACAAACTCCCCAGATGGAAAACAGAACCAATTCTGTTTTCACAAAACATTAATCAATTTGGCCAAGTGAAAAGCATACCATCTTGACAAGTCATTTTGAGAAAATCCTATATTCTAAAATCGCTCTTTCTAAGCGTCTAGGATAACCCTTGAGTGTCGGTTTAAGAAGGCCAAGATGATAAGAACCTACTTATCCACAATCACCAAATAGTTAGAAAAATCTATTTGCAAGTTTGAGTAAACTTACTGACACCTAATTTTTGCAAACAAAGTTTTAAGTCGATATAAAACCAAAAAATTTGTTTACAAAGGCCAGTGTGAAGGAAAACAATTTTGAGATCTATCTGATATATTGTGAGATCATATACAGAGGTCAGTGCTATAAGCACTCAAATGGTAGTCATTTGGGAAACTGAGAAATAGGTATCAAAGTAATATATTCCTTCCTTTTATATGTATCCCTTATAAACTAACATGGCCTTATAGACTGTTCTGTTTGCATTCAGTTTCTTCTTAAAGATCTACTTACAACCCATAGAAGAACAATTAGGAGGCAAATCTACCAATTCTCAAGTATCATTAGAGAGAATTGACTGAATTTCATCATTAACGGCTTTCTTCCAAAACTTAACCTCGGTTGAAGTGATAAACTGCTGAAAGGTGATAGGACAATCCTTGACATTGAATGTAACAAAAGATGGTTGTACTTGGCAAGTGAATGCTGACCCTTCTTGCCAAAACCTGCTCCCTTGGATATGTTAAGTGAAATGTTGGCCCTTCTTGTCAAAAATCTGCTCCGTCTGATATGGTAAGTGGGTTCGGCCAAGGAGTGTGAGTTAGGCAAAGGTAAGTTATTATCACTTAGTCTCGCTACAAGTAAATTGGAGCAATTGCCAAGAGGTTCTGGTATGCTTTCACTAAGATTGTTTCTTTACAAATAAAGAAATTGTAGTGTTCAATTTTACCATTTCTTTGGGGAATATTGGTAGAGTGTTATTTCTCAGACTGAACCTCAACAAAGATCCGAGTTCACCTGCACCTCTTGTTGAGTGAAGTATATTGTTGAGTGAGATAATAATCAACAAAACTCCAAAGAGCAAGCTGAATACATAAACACACTGTCATGTTTATAGAAGCCAATGATATTTTCGACTCCTAAGTTTCCTTTTGTCCTGATCGAGATTCTAAATGATGGAAGGGCAAGTCAATCCATTGATGGTGTTGTTCATGCTGAAGTTGACCCAAGCTTGTTGACTGAATTCGGTAAGTGACCAAAGTATGTATCAAGCTTGCCAAATTGTACCAAAGTTGCTTTGATCCTTTCATGTTGAAATTGGTAAGGTTTGGTAACCTACCAAACTGTATACCAAGGCTACCAAATTGCGTACCAAGGTCACCGATGGCTTGCCAAATCGAACATCACAGCTTGCCAAATTGAGCATTACTTTCCTTTTCATGGATGACGCCGACTTTCCTTCCTAAGAGCCGACCTTCCTTTCTGGGTAACGACTTTCCTTCTTGAACATCAGCTTTCCTTTCTTGAATGTCGACTTTCCTTTTTTGATGCTTACCTTCCTTTTTAATACCTAAAACTAAAAATGACAGGCTACTATGCCCAATAATACCGAAATTGGTAGGTGCCTAGTTGTTGCCTTTATGGTCTACGCTACCTCCTCTTTTCGAGGAATTTGTCTCCTTACGGTCCGAGTTTTATATATGGTAGGTATGGTTTCAAACATTTTCTAAAAATAATTTTGTATTTGAAAGCATCAAATTTAATGAAATCTTCAAATATTATTTTTAGAAAACACTGGGTTTCTTTCCCAATTTTTGTTTGCAAGAGTAACTTACTTTTGTTCCGTGAGTCAGTCTTTTACCACCTTAACCAATTTAACCCTTTTATATGGTTGTTGGGTGCCAAACCACTTTAACCCTTTGTATTATTAGGTCTTGAAATAAAACTCTTCTCAACTGGACGAATTTCTGAGGTCTGATTTGAATTTAATTTTTTTATTAATTTTAAGGGTTTTGGAATTTTATAAATTTATAAATTTGCAAACATTTTTGGGTTTGGTTACCAATATTCTCTTTTTCATTTTTTTATTTAAAAGGAATTATTTGAAATCATCATTTCTTACAAGGAAATTACTTAAAAAGACAGAATCCCGCCAATTTGGTCTTGAGGGCAAAATAGTCATTTTATGTAATTTTATCCAAATTGAATTTTTGTCTAGAGGGATGAAATATACCATGATTTTGAGGTTGGTACAAAATTTTAGGGAGAAAATGAATTGATTTAAGGTATTTTTATTTGAAAAAGCCTTAAAAGACCCAAAGTTGCCCCAAAAAAGCAAAATTTCTAAAAGATAAAATTTTTTTATTTTGAAAAAGTTTTTGGGTGTTTACAAAGACCTAGATTTTCAACATTGTATTTTCAATCAAAGGTAAGCCACAAATCTTTCACTGTTATGGAAAGAAAAGAACTATACACATCGAATAAAATATTCGATAATACCGATAAAATACAACACCGGCACAAGGTATCATTCTCCTTCCACTCGGCGATTTTATCTGAGCTTTTATGGTTATTATCATCGGTTTGGGGACAATCTGAATCGATATACAAATGCAACCCTAACATATTTAACCAAATTTTCATACATTGCTGCCAACGTTTAGAAAGAGGACCGACAAACTTTTTCCGCATCAAGTCAAGTCGACCTTAGGTTGTAGAGTAGTAGTCATAGACATGCTTAATAAAAAAAATAATAATTTCTCTAAGATTGATGGCAAAAACCATAGAAATACATGCATGATAAACCAATATGCAATAAGTGTAAACATGCCTCAATCAACAGTAACAACCGCAAATCCAAAATAAGCCATAAACAAATCATATAGAAAAACAAAAGCAAAAACAATAATCAAAAGAACTTATTTGTGTGAGTCGCCCTTGCGGACTTGACTTAGAGAAATCAGCGTCCCGCTATGAGTATGTACGGGTACTTGCACCTTCCTCCCATGATAAAATACACACACAACTCGAAAGGCACATACCTTGCTTCGAGTCGACCTTTACCATGCCTTAATTGCCTATGGCTGGAGGGGAGGATGGCTAGGAGCAGTTACACTACAGGAAATACCCTACGCAGAAAGGAGCAAAAAACAAAAGCGAGAGGAGAGAGAGTTTATAGACATGAATTTATTTCCAAATCATTTGTGATTCGAAATCAAACTCTCAGACTACGTCGTGTTGCGGGAGCGTACCAGATAGTTTGCTAAAACTAACAAATTCTGATTTTCTGACTTTTAAAGATGACTTTTGAAAAAGTGAGATCTTTTCGACAAAGGCCTTCTTGAACCAGTACTCAAGGGTCAACCTAAACGCTTGAAAATTGTTTGAATCCGTTAAATTCGAAAAAGGTGAAACCAGATCTTACAAATTACAGAGTTTGTGTCTAAGTTTTTGATTTCTGAAAATTTTCAGATTTTGAAAATTACAGAACCTGTTCAGTTTCAGAGACCTGTTCTTCAAATTTTTAAAAATACTTCTGAGTCCACAAAAATTCTAAAAATTTTACAAAAGTAAGATATGAATGTGTAAAATTAGAATATATTTTTATTTTGTATTTTTCATTAATAAATTTTGAGAATTAAATCCAGAATCAGAGACTGTTAAGAAACTCGAAACAATTCTGTTTCTGTGAGTAAGAGGCTTAAAAAAACAGCCATCTCGGCACTCAGATCTCCAAATTCAACAAAATTTATTTTTTTGGAAATATACAGATGTTATCTTTCCATTAAATTTCATAAAATTTCACTCAGTGGTTGTAGAGATATGAACAAAAGAACAGAGGTCTATTTCTGAACATTCTGTTTCTGTAAAACGAAATCTGATTTTTGCAAAACTTCACGGGACTAATTGGCTAAGCAAACAATCATGTAAAAACTTCAAAATTTTATCTAATAACCTATGATATGTCTAGATTAGAAGTTCAAAACATCGAATTGATTGGGTAAACCGTTTGCTCAGAATAATTTCATGATCAGACATGTGTGCTCATGCAGTTTCAGAAATCAGAATTGTAGAAATTTTTATAACGTTCCTAATATGGTTTGGAACGATTCTCAACCTGTAATCAATCCTAACAATTCATGAAAATCATACAAACATTGATTTTTGTTTTGTTCATGAAGAAATTACTCATGTTTGTATTGATATGGATCACGAACATGGGCTGTAAATTCGATTCCTGTACAATTCGACAGAATCTGCAACTTTTCAGATTTTCATGAATTGTAACTATACCATGAATGATTCTAACCTGTATAATGGAGAGAAACGTCGACAAGAAGCTCTTCCAGACGATCGTCCAATGTCGGAACGGGACGGGCCTCCTTTTCTTCTTCTTCTTCTCCTTCTTCCTCTCTCTCTCTCTCTCTCTTTCACTATTCACGGATTGCTTTATGCTGGATTGGTTGATCCTCGGATTGATGTTCTGTGTTGACTGGAGGATGCCTTTGCAGCCTCCTTGAGGCTCCTTTTATAGGCCAAAAGATGCCTTTTGGTTGTAGCATTGGGCAACGCAAGTTTCCTTGCTGAATTTAACGTAAAAGGCATGTTATTGCTGTAAAATTCAAATTTTGGAAAGTATCGCTAGTTCTGGCAACTGGTTGCTGGGTTTGGTAAGTGGAGCTGTACAGAACAAGTGATGTTGATCTTAGCAAGGTAAGTTGGTGTTGTTTCACATTGCTGGTAAGTGGAGCTGGTTGTTGATTGGCAAGCAGCTGCTGTCAAGGTGGTCAATTAGTTGCCTTTTTGCCAAATATCAAGGCTGTACGATGTCATATTGAGGAAACCTTGGATCGTGCAACATTTGAGCAAGTGCTGATGTGGAACCATGGTGTTCTTGGCAGAAATCAGAATTGGTGGTTGGTTTGGCTGCAACATAGATTGTTGCTGTGGCATGTGCGATTGCTGCAAGAGAGACCACTGGATAGTTCCCTGCTGTTGCATTTTCTGTTTCAATAGCTGCTGTTGGTAAAGAAGGTGTTGTTGATTATGTGTCTGTTGCTGATATGTTTTTTTTTGCAAAGTCAAGCTTTTTGATGTCCCGACAAATTTCTTGTACCATCTTTTCACTTTGCTCAGACTTGGCCTTGATCTCTCCAATCTTATGCATAAGTTCCTTAACAGCATGAGTTGCAACCGCAAGATCTTCCTTTGTTTTTGTTCCTGAGCTACTCTGTTGTCGAACAGCTACCAATATTTCAGCATCCGCATGGCGAATCTCATACCGTATCTTTTGGATAAGTGGCTCTACCCCAGATAATGAAGCCTCTGTAGGAAACATTTGATTGATGTATTCGAGAGTATTTGACCTGTCCATGGTTCTGTTTGAACCGTGAATCTCCTCTCTTGCTGACCCAGCAAATCAATAGAAAACTGCTTGTTGCCTCCCTGGAGGCAGTTTTCCGATGTAATTCAAGCAATCCCAAAACCATCGGATTGACTATCAGATTCTTACACTCATAACCGATGAAAATCCACGAGGCTGAATCTCAAATTTTGTGATCTGAAAGCACTCCAACGAAAAAGACGATATCAAAACATGCAAAAACACGCCGAAGAGAGTTCAATCCTCTTTGGTGATGGAGGGACAGCAACTTTAACTTCGAGAACTCCCTTGGTAAATATGAATCTTTCTGATATTGGCAGTATCAGGATCAGCTGCCTTTCTTGTTACACATCACGATCTGGCAGTACATGACTGCTGCCATCTTCATGTTAAATCAGTGTTTTCCATCAGAACACACTGAAACATTGGTGTCTCTCATCTGTGTGAATTACTGCATGATTCTCATTCTTGCTTGCTTCTTTGGTTTGGACAACGGTGAACTACATGACAGATTCCCAGCAACTACATTATCATTGTTCTCATTAGAGCGTCTTTGAACCTGCATGCTGTGAATGGGCCTGCAGACAGAAAACGGCATAAGTAATAAACCGAGACTCTCGTTACTTGTATAATTATCAGTAGTTCTGCTGATAATTTGGTTCTTCAGATCTATGCACTTAGCTCCTAAGCGGGATGTAGGTTATTGTGTTCTGTTGCAACTCTTCTTCATATCTTTTGCCTCCATAAAGTCTTCATCATTGTAAGAAGACTTCGCCTCTTCAAGCTGTGTTAGTGGCATATCTGAGTTAGCCAAGATCTGATCAGCTAGTAAGTCCTGTAACTGGCTTTTCTTATTCTTGGAACCTGAAGTAGCCAGGACATTCCCTACTCCATACTGTGAACCGTTCCCTTCTTTCATCTCTCACGTTCTTAGCATCTGAACAGCAAACAAGACCAACCCATGGAGACAGTTGAAGGGAAACTTAGAGGATGTGCAGGCTTGGGAACATCAGGAACCTTTTCAGATAAAGCCCCTTTGTTGTTCCTCTTGCTGAATTATCTGTCGTTCTTCTACTACCCTTGTCACGCTGGATCTAACGTCTCCTCTTACTTTTGCAGGAATACTCAAATGTTGAAATCAGTGGATTCTTCGTATGACGACCCAGGGCAGCTTCCACATGTTTCCCTTCGAACAGCTCCAGTTGTATTCTGCTTCTTTTTACCAGCGTGCAACCTCTGCATGAGCAGCCTTTAGTTGGATGCCGTGAATCTAGATATGACTTGCTGTATTGTATTTCAAGATGCACTTTGACAAGCTAACAGAAACACCTTTATACAGCCCAGTCAGTTTAGCAATCGAACTGGATAAAACTGAACACCAAGTATAAACAAGAACTATTAATAAGTGACCACTTTAAGGGAACCGACCATCCCCCATGTTGATCTCAACCGACCATTAAAGTCATACTTATAGGAGTATTTAAACCAACCCACATTACCTGCACGTTTGCTATGAAAGTGGTTATGCAAATCCATGTTACATGCTTTACTATGAAAGCGTTCAAGTAAGCCCATGTTACATTTTTGAAAACCAACCATCATGCTCGTTAGATTTCTTCCAGGAGTGTTGGAACATTAACATTATTCTTAACATAACAGTAATAGATGACAATGCAAAACTGATGCATATCAGTACACTAATTACCTCAACAACCAAACATAACATGAACACATTACGAAAGGTGTTCGATACCAAACCTTACTTTTCGGAAGCTATCATTCTTGCTTCCATCTTTTCTTTCCTTTGGTGATACCAACTTTTCCCTCTAGAAATTGATTTCTTTTCGAATATGACTTTTCTTTCTGTGAAGCTCACTTTCCCTTTTTAACGTCCGTTTTCTTTTCTGGGCGCCTACCTTCCTTTTCAGGTTGAACATGCTTTTCAACAGAAATCTTTTAAGGAAATGAAATCCTACTTTTCTAGTGCCGAGGGCAAAATCATCATTTTTATCAAATTTTGTCAAAATTCGAAATTTTTAGAAATTGAAACCTTCTTTCATCATTTTAAAGCTTCCATAAAATTTTGGTACCGAATCAAGCTCGTTTAGTGCCTTTTTCATTCGAAAAACCAAAATTGCCAAAAATAGCTACTTTCCTAAAAAAGTAAAAATTTACAAGAAAATTTTAGGTGTTTACAGAGTGCTCATGAGTAAGTTTATAATTACGGAGCCTTAATCGCTTATTTGTAAACTGCATGTTCGATCATGGATCATGGATCCGATCTAATGATACACCTCTCCATCCCAGATGGCGTAAGCACTCTTGACCTTTAGATCAAAAGATTATTTTAGCAAAAAGATAGATCAAAGAAATTTCCAAACCCAAGCATAGGCCTGTGCCCAACTTAACATGCACGTGTACATGTGTGTGTGGTTTAACATGTCCTCCTCAAGCTCTTTGAACTAAATTTATCAGCTACCAACTATATAAAAGGACATGTGGGTTTGTCTCATTCTTCAGTATGTGACTAAACTTTGTCTCATTTTAGTATCACATGCACAAGTTCCTCACGTGTGACTTTTTATATTTTAGGACTTTCACATATATCAATGATGCATCAATTGAATATTTAGGATGAGTTAAATGTTATTAATGCATAGGTTTAATAAACCAACTTAATTAACATTAAATCTAACAGAAATCCCTGAACCACTCGATTATGCCACTTGTTCTCTTGACCACCTCAGCCAACCACCGCCATCCTTAAGCCACTCATCTCTCCCTAGTTGAGCACCCAACCTAATTTGTCCTCACAACCGATACTCTGCCATTTTAGGACTTTCACATATATCAATGATGCATCAATTGAATATTTGGGATGAATTAAATGTTATTAATGCACATGGGTTTAATAAACCAACTTAATTAACATTAAATCTAACAGAAATCTCTGAACCACTCGATTATGCCACTTGTTCTCTTGACCACCTCAGCCAACCACCGCCATCCTTAAGCCACTCATCTCTCCGTAGTTGAGCACCCAACCTAATTTTTCCTCACAACCGATACTCTGCCCTTAGATTTCCTAGCCAACAACCTCTTCTTTTTCTATAAGAAATTGAACCTCTTGGCCACGACCACTGTTGCCACCTCGACATAGATCCCCCAATCTCCGCTCAATACCTCACCTTGCTGCTCTACCAGAAACTCTGCCAGTTCCGACCAATTGCTCGCCTTTAAGCATCCACTCAAGGTTTGCCTAAACCAACGTTTCACCCACTAGCGAATTGTGCCTCTAACTTACAAACCAGAGCTCATTTGCATCGCCAGAATTCCGGCATACCGCTACCTCCATTATACACCTTCAATGTGGGTGCCTTCATTATGGAGCATTCACCATTGATCTTGTTTGGATCAGATCCAAGCCATTGGATCCCACCGTAGTGTAACCCAAAACAATTATACCGAAGCCTAGGCCCAATCAACCTGCACCAAGTTCCATTGGCCACGTTTACTAAACACACCTATCTTTGGCCAATTGTATCTTTCTTTTTCATGAATGAAACCCTATCAATATATATATATATATATATCATGGGTCTCCGAAAGCTCGTAAAAGCAATTCTACACTACTAGGTATAGGGCATTTGCTTCAATCACCACTGATATAGTAGAACTTCACATAAATTAGACCCAACAAACTAAAGTCTTTCACTCCAATTAAACATGTACATGCCTTATGTTCATCAAAAAGTCCAATGCAAGCATCATGATTTGCATTAGATTTATCAAGTATCATAAGCTTTGTAGGTTCACATCTTGGTGTACAAAAAGAACAATGTAGGAAAACTTTATAGTTATGGTCGAGCTTCACTAGATAGCCTTGCTCGGTTAATCTCATCATACAAGTAACTTGTTTAATAGATGTTGGGATTTATGCACACTTTGAGTAGGTATTGTATGTAAGTTACTCTTCAATTCGGATGAGTGAGACTTTTGAAATTGGATCTTATTGTCTAGATCCGTTTTACTAAACTGCTTGACTCCTTTAAAGTAATTTGACCATATCTTAGGACTGGAACTCAAATTGATCTGATTTTCTTGCATTAAAAAGGTAACTTAAAGAGTTATTTGTCGGCAAAGTTTCAGAATGTGTAGATAATTGAGAAATATCTAGTGAATTTTCCTCCATATGAATCAATTCCACTATGGAGCAATTATTTTACCAACAATAATTCCAAGTTCATTTGGTTTCTTTATTATGAACTTTATACCAAGATGATGATAAGTCATAATCCTTTTAACCTTTCCCTCACGGTACTACTTCGCTATCGGTCACCCAGGAGTATTTAGCCTTGCAAGGTGGTCCTTGTTGATTCACACGGGATTCCACATGTCCCATGCTACTCGGGTCAAAGTGTAAGCCAGTGATGCTTTTGGCTACTGGACTCTCGCCATCTATGGTACAGTACTCCACCGCTTCACCTAGCAACATGATGCTTGTATTGCTCTCCCACAACCCCGTTTTCATGGTTTAGGCTGAATCCCACACCTCTCAATACCAAAATAATTTTCAACAACCAATATGGATGCCAAGTTTCAAATAGTTACAGTCATAGATATTTGTGAACCTCATTTAAGAAATTTCTGCTCATAGTGAAGTACCCTGATTATTGGAGAAGGATGTTGAAGATATAAAATTCTTGAAAAACATATTTCTAAAGGAAAACCTTTTGGATGTAGCTTCCCAAAATTTCAACCCAAACTTATTTAGGAGTTGAGAGATAAAATTATTGGAATATAACTCTATTTTCTTCACATTTCTATATAGATTGCATCTTTCTCTTGAATCAAAATTTCAAAATTCGTGAGCTCAGTACTCGTCTTAAAATTCAATGTAATAAAATGTTCAGAGCTTTAGTCACTGACTTTTCACAAGTAGTTTAGTAGAGTTTCAAGATTATTGAAATCTTCTAAGATTTTGAGGAACATTTTCTCCTCTAGCTAAATTGTGTCACCATTCTGACCTACTTGGCTCTTAGACTTTTTGACAGGGTCTCGGTTCTTATGACATAGCTCATCATAGAAATCACTTGGCTCTTCTATGTATATAGATCCATACATACACACACACACACACATATATATATATATATGTTTATAAAAATACATACATAATTTCTATATATGTGTATGTTTGTGTGTGTATATGTATATATGTATGCATTTATGTTTATATGTATGTATAAATATTATATATATGTGTATTTATGTATATATATGTCGGCTATGGCATGGCAAGTATAAGATTGGGTGTGGATTGAGGCATCTTGTCCCATACCCAAACCTAGATCTAATCAAGTCGGGTATTCCCCACCCCTAGCATTTTGGAGGAATGCACCTTGGTGTGAGATTTGTAATAATTTCAATCCCTCGAGACAACACAGGAATACACTTCCCTTTGAAGGAGTTTCCCTTTATACAACTATGCCTTTTCTCATACTAGATGGGGTGAGCTAGGAGTTTCCCTATATAATGGTTCGAAAAACTTGGAATTTCTCTAAGATGAGATACCCATGTCTGGGGCCCCATGATGGTGCTCGAATAATAGCAAGTAGTGCTTTCTAGAATAATTAGAAGCATCAATGTTTGGACCCATGAATCAACATGCTAGGTGAGTTTTGCTCAAGACTTTTATTTGCAAGTGAGAGCACGATGAACACAGAAGGAAGACAACCCACCTTCCATTTATAAGCTATCCAATGAAGTCCAAAATAGTTGGTTTCCTTAAAAGAAACTCCTAAGATCTAGTAGCCGAGCTTTCATTGAAAACGTTGATGAAGTATGACTATCTCCTTAGTGGCGTTCAGAAACGAGCTATAGAGGACAATATGGTGATACAAAAAATTGTAACAATAGAAGAGTTGCCAAAATAATCTAAGGAACTTGGAAATGGTAGGACAAATGGTGGAAAAGGCATTAACATACAATAATCAGTTTATGATCGGTCCATTAGGATGACAAAGGTGGGTGATTGAGGAATTAAAGGAAAGAAATGCCTCTATGTTAGAAATACTCTATAGAAGGGGAGCCAAAAGAGCACCAAAGGGATATAAAGTAATCAACAATCATTCCTCAATTTTAATTATGAACTAATTCTAGTTTAGCCTCAAGGGTTTTCCTTTTGTTTAGGTTGAAATTCCTTATAATAGCTTTTGCTCTTCAAGAAAATATATTTCTCTCAATACAAATTCCATCTTGTTTTATCTCAATTAGGGTCAGCATCCATCGAGATCCATACCGTTTATCTTGCCATTCTCGCCCCCTTTTATTGGGATAGGATTGATGGATTGATTCTCAAGTCCCACAATTGCTTAAGCCTTATCTGAACCCTCTAGGAATGGAGGTTGATGTTCTCAGGCATGCCCAACATTTCATTGAGTCCATGTTGTGGGCTCTACCAAGCCATTTGAAAAGAGTCTTTCCTAACTGTAGATGTGAATTTTGTTTCAAACCCTATGTAGAAACTTGAAACTCAATTCACAAACTACGAGTGTGCGAGCGTGCCAGCTAGTTTGCTCAAACTAGCAAAATTTGGTTTAAATTTTTGAATTCTTGGTGAATATGTGTAAGTGAATTATTTTCTCCTTAGACCTTCTTGAACCAACAGTCAAAGGTCAATCTATGTACTTGAAAATTATTTTGAAATCCAGTATGTTTTGAAAATCATATTTCAATTCTAGTAAACCTGCAAAAATCGTGAACTCGCTTCTTGATTCAAAACAACTCTAATTCTAAAAAACATAAACTGGTTATGTTTTCAGATTTTTATAGATTTATTTCCTAATTTGTTTTGGATAATTTGTGAATCTCCAAAAATCTTCAAAATTTTATACAAAGTAGATTAGGATATGAGATTTTGAGACTATTTTCATTTTGATTTTATGTGTTGTGGATGTGTAGAATTAAATCTCAAATATTCCCTTACTTTGGAATTCGGGACAAATCTATGATAAAGACACAGATGATTAGAGAAGCAATTGTATATCTACACTAATATCTCTGATTTTTATAAAGTAGGTCTCAGTGGAAATCTATGGATCTTATCTTTCCAATGGAACTGTTTTCAATTAAATTGGATCGTTGCAAACAAAGTTATGGGATTTTGACCCAATCTCTATTGCAGGATATGAAGGGTTTACAAACTCTTTTCTATTTTTATTCAGTGTTCTCTAATTTTATTCATAGCCTTAAACGATCTTAAAATTCTTGCAAATTTTACGGTAAGAAAAGAAAAATGACATATATAGGATGCAGAAAATAAAGTTTCAGTTGTTAGAAAATACATGGATGCATTCGACCGAATTGAAATATAATCTACAGCAATTAAAACATAATAAAATGAAATAATTTAATGAAATTATCATTATAACATAAGGATAGAGGGGATTAGGGGATATAAGATCTTACAATGTATATTGGAGTAGAATGAACTATGAATCAAACACATAGAAGGCATAAAAAAGTATGAAAGAAATTGGGTAGCATAACCCCTCAAATATTATATCCAGAATAGAGATATAAACTCCTTAATTACAACCCCATTAAATTGAATGAAAAGGAATGAGAGAGTAATGAAAAGGGAGAAGAGAAGAGATGACCTAAAGATCAAAGGCTTGGTGGCCAGTGACTCCACTTGGTGGCCGACGGCTCTAGAGAAGGATGTCTCCTTCCTCTCTCTTTCTCTCCCTCTCTCTCCCTCTTTCCTTCTTTCCCTCCCTAAATACAGGAATTCCCTTGATTTTTCTCTCTTTGATGCCTTGAATCAGCCCCCCAAGCCCCCTATTTATAGTTTTTCAAGGGGGGCTCTAGGGCCTTCCTTGGATCGATTTTGGGCTTTCAATAGGATGCCCGATTTTAATCTTGATCCAACTAAATTTTCCAGATATGTAGCTATACATGGGCTATGTGGGACATGAGGAGTGGTCCCCCATCAGCCCATGTGGGCTGGTATGAGCTTGGGTATAGCCCATGTGGGCTAGCCCACCCTTGGTCGAGCCAACCGTTTATATGTGGTCCATACCATGACTTTATTTGCCCCCTTGCTTTGACTTGGCATGTGTCTTTGTCACTTGATTTGGCTAGGGTGTAGTTCATCATAACATGACTAGCCCACCCCTTGCTTGGTTCCATGTGAGTTTGGGTTGACTTGAATTTAAACAAAGTGTTACCCCCTTGTCGAGCCACTTTCACCCAACCTTAGTCATGATGTGGTTTGATGCTTTCCTTGTTTTGAACTTGAAGCTTGGATAAGATCTAGCCCTATTTGAATCAAATCACCCTTGTACATTTGAATGCTCCAAGATCTTATTTGTATTGAAGCTTTGAATTGGATTCCAATTGATTGGGTCTTGAATTTAGGTAGGCTTGTCTTGAGCTTTGATCGGGCCCTTGCATGGGGTTTGATCTCGATTTGCCTTGCACTTGACTTTGATTTGAATCATGCTTCGTAGATGGTCTCTAGCCTCATTTGATTTTGTGTGAGCTTGGTTATGTGCCACCTATTTTGACTTGGTATGGGTTGGTCATGAGCCTATCTTTAATTTGATTTGGGGCTTGATTTAAATTAATCACTCGCAGTTGTTGGAGTTACTTCCTCTACTTTAATCTTATCTTTCCTCGATTCTACTCTACTTAATTTAGGTAAGATTTCATTTTATGGTTTCAAATATTTCCTTTTTATTTATTTAAAATCATTTCATTTGAGATATATTTGAAAACAACGAGTTTTATCGAAATCTTCAAATACTTTTTGGAGCATAACTCAGTCACATCCTCAGTGTTTATTTACATGAGTGACCTGCTTTTGCTCTGTGAGTTTAGTCTTTACCGTTTCAACCACTTTAACCCTTTGTTGGGTGTAGGGTATCAGACCACTATAACTCTTTTGATAGGTATAGGGTTTCAAACCTCTTTAACCTTTAGGTGTAGGGTTTTGGAATAGACTTATTCTCGATCGAGCGAGTTTTTATGATTTAGATTTTATTTGTTTTGGATTTCAAAGGCTTTTGTAATTTTGTAAATTTGACATTTTGCAAACATTTTGTGAGTTTGGTTTCCAATGTCTCATTTTCATTTGTTTCTTTGAAAAACTTATTTGAAGCCATCATTTCTTTCAAGGAAATCATTTAAATTCGCATAATTTCGCCTTGAGGGCAGAGTAGTCATTTTTGGGGGCTTTTGTCAAAATTGAATCTTTTTGAGAGGGGTACAAAGTACCCTTATTTTGAGGCTTCTACAAAAATTTTCTTGAGTTCGTTTAAGGTGTATTTATTTGAAAACCCTTAAGAAACTCAGAACTGTAATTTTTCTTTAAAAACAGAATTTCTAAAAGACAATCATTTGAGAAAATTTTTTGGTGTTTACACAAACAAGAACCAACCAATAAATAGTAATCATTGTCTTATGTGGTGTAAAGTATGCTAGAAAATTAAAAAGCCTTCCTTAGAATCACTTAGTTATGGAAAGAGAGAAATTGTTGGATCGGTAATGATGGTGAAGTTTGATTAGGTGAACTTTCACTGAGCGAGTACATATACAAACAACAAAACAATATCAACTAAGCCTTGATACTAGATGTAGTCAACTACATGGATTCTTTGTTTTCATAAAGTTTGATCTTATTCCATACTAACAAATAACTCAACAGAAGCTAGATTATTCCTTATTGTTTCTTGCTAACACTTTTTTGATCTTCCTCTTCCTTATTTAACAAATTCATCATCTAGTTTCTCATATTTCCTTAAGCTTTGTTTCATCGCCTTTCCACTTGCCCAAATCATCTTAGAAGATTGTTTCTCATTTTATCAATTATTGGTGTCACCCCCGATTTATCTTAAGTAACGTCATTACGGATATGGTCTTTCCTTATGTGGCTACACATTCATCTCAAAATCTTCATTGGCACCTTTTATTCATGTTGATGATTAATTATCCAACAATTTACACCATATAATATACTCCTAATTTCTCTTTAATAACCTCATTATGATTGTGGCCTTTGAACATCTTTTACTGACCACACATCCATCTCAAGATCTTCATTTTTGCTAGGAACATCTTTTATATATCTTGATTATTAATTGCACAACATTTGAACCATATAATATACTTAGTTTAACTGTTGGTCTTTAATATTTACCTTTTAAGCTTTAATGATACCTTCTTGTCACATAGAATACTTGATGTATTTCTCCATTTTTATTAAACTTCATTAATTTTATGTGTCATCTCTATCAATTTTTTCGCCAGCCTAAAACCTAACCTTACATATCTAAAAAATTTCTTTTAAGGGATGCAATGTGTGTTAATCTTAATTTAAATGTATCTACAGTAACCAAATAATCCAACTTGCATTTCATATATTTTGCTTTTGTTGAACTAAATTGAAAGCCTTTATTTTCTAATATTTTTCTCCACTGTTTCAATTTCTTGTTTACTTTTCCCTATGCTCAATGTCATCCTCGAATAACATACATTAAGACACTTCATGTTAAATCTACTTTGCTAACTTGCCAATAACTTAGGTAAATAAAATATATATTTAAATTTTATTCTTGATTTAATCTAGTATTAACTTCAAAGGATTCGTCATTCTATCATGAGTCCCACACATGTTTTTAAAACATCGTACATTTCTCTTATAAATTTATTTATTTATAAATAAAGGATACCTATTTTCTAAGGTTCTTTAAAGGATATCCCTTTGCATCTTATCATAAGTTTTTTAAATCAAGAAATATCATGTGAAGGTTCTTTCTTCTCTATGATATTTTATAAGACGTTTCAATGGGTGAATTGTCTCAATAATAGATTTCGCCAGCATGAACTCAAATTGGTTCTGGTACTTATTTCAACCTTCATTCGGTAGTTTTTTTTCATATTTCATTATATAGCTTATCAAGTTGATATCTTGATAATTTGTACAATTCTAAATTGCTCGCTTGTTCTTATATATGGATATAACTGTATTCTTCTTCTTGTCCTTAGGTATCCTTTGGTTTTTTCATATTTTACTAAGTAGTCTTCTAAGCCAAGTAATAATACCATGTCTCCTAAGATTTTCTATACTTTTAAGGAATATTTTCTAGTTTCATAGATTTGCCAAGCTCCATAAGTTTAAAAGCCTCTTTAATTTCATTCTTTTGTATACATCATTAGAAATTACTGTTTGTGTACTCCTCTTAGTTGATCAGTTATCCCACGCTAATATTGGTGTCTCTATTTTCATTAAATAGCTTATGAAAATTACTTTCTATCTATTTTTTATATCATCACTTGTAATTATAATCTTTTCATCCTTGTCTTTGATGAATCAACTAGAAATAAGATCCTTAGTTTTTCTTCTCTAGCCTTAGATATCCTTATCTCTTTCAACTTCTTTTGAGTTGAGTTTTTTATATAAATTTTTCAAAGGTTTAGATTGTGACCTTTTTCACTTCTTTCTTTTTTTCTTATAAGTCCCTCTAATTTCATCAATCTTGTTTCTATAATGCAATATATAACATGTCCTTTTTGCCTTAGTTTTTACCTTACATATGTTGACTCCAGCACCAAGACTCCATTTGTGCCGGTATGTCTCTCTTAGATCCACCTAACACATTTTTTGCTACTGTCTTAGTTGCATTGTTATATTATTATATATGTTAGTATTTGTGCCTATATAATTCAAAGCATCTCTTTAAAGATTTTTTTTTCAAATAGACCATCTAAATTTTCAGATTCTACTACTTAATCCAAGTGACTCTATGTACTCTTTGCCTCAGTCCAACTTTTTACATGCAAATTCATTTTTAAAAGTCAATGTTGGATAGTTAAACTTTCTTCAAGAATAATTTTGCAATCCTCACAATATGAGTTATCATTTTTCCTAGAAGCAAAATAATTAATTTATGTTTTTGACAAGCTACTATTATATGTAATTAAATGTTCATCTCATTTCCTAAAAATTATATTGGTTATAAAGAGATCACATGCCATAACAAAATGTAAAATTTTGTAACCTTTCTCATTTAAGTTCCCCAAGCCATTGTTTTTCATAATGCCTCTTAGTATTCATTTAGATCTTCTCCTAAACAAATCACTTCTCTTTATAGAATTCTTTCAATTACCTTGTCTAAGTCCTCCTAAGATGCCTTCTTTATACTTTTTGCTAGTCCTATTTGAAGTGCATAAGCATAAACTGTATTCAAAGCCTTCACTCAAAACTAATTTCACCCTATATGTCTATCGCACTATCATTTAAATCCTTTTTATAATAATACTAACTCTATTTTGATCCTTTTTTCTCCTAAGTATCATAATCTAAAATTTATGCTTTCAATATCGACCCACTTTGTCTCGTGTAAACATAGAATATGAATATTTCTCCTAAGTATAATATCTACCACCTCTATTAGCTTACCAATCAATGTTTTAATATTAAAAATATCAATAAAAATCTTATCCAGAACTAGCTTCTTCACCCCATGATCTCTCCAATATGAGCACCCCTATACAATTGATTCACTAAGCTTCACTGCAGTGGATCCCTATAGTGCATCACTAATAAAGGAAGCCACAATGAAATGTTGTCTAGAATCCATTGTAGTAAATCCGAAAAAGTTTTACATTGGTTATCGAAAGCCTAATGTAACCCTCCTCCTTTCTCGTTCGGGCTTGGGATAGGCCATGGTTGAAGACAATCCATGTCTTTCTTAAAAAAGTTCAAACCACCTAGATAGATTTCCTTGGATTTAACCAGGTTCACTTGAGGCTATCTCATCTCCCCACCATTGGATGTAGTGTAAGTGATCATCAGCAATAATTTTGTCCTAAACTAAGATTAGATATTGAAACCGTAATTGGAGGACTCTAGCGCATACAAAGATATAGCAACTCTTTTTCCAACAAAAAGATATTTCACTAAACATGAAATAGTTAAATAGGAAACTCTACAAAGCACGCATAAAAGCAAGAATGGTTCATAGAACTAAACTCCGAATACATCATAGTGAAACCAAAATTTCAAATGTATTGAGATAGAAGAAGGTTGACTCGCTCACTAACTTGATTGTAGAGGCCGTTACATCATCAGGAGAAAATGATTCTTTGAAAGAGATGCTCATTTCTTATACACCACATTTTCCATAGTGGAAAAACACATAAGGCATAATTATCCGATGCTTCTTGTAACTTGCTGACGAGTTCCCACCACCACTCCTGGATAGTTAACTCATCTCTTGCAAGCTGCAAATTAGGTAGCTTAACCTTGTTGTAGACATCTTTGGGCAAAGAGCATAACATGGGGCTTGTTGTGTTAGACATTAGTTTATTTTCGAATAAGTAAACCTACTTGTTGCGCACTTCTGTTCTGGTGAAGTACGCACCTTGGCACTGAAGCTGGTGGTGGAGAGTTCGACTCCCAGGGGATACATGCATGGGTGTGTGTTAGGTTTCAGCCTCCTCTTGTAACCAAAAAAACTATTCTAATAATATATGCGTCGTTCCCTAAAAAGTATGGAGTACAATACCATATTTACAATATTGCTTCTGATTGTACTCAAGGCGATCCATTTCTCACTAGCTCGATACATGAGCCATGTTCATCTGGCTTCGGCCTCCTATTTGTAATAAAAGAAATATACATACTTCTTCTGACTTATTGTGGAACAACATGATATTAAAGGGTGCACCCATAGCCTTATCTCTTTGATAAATGAAGACAAGAAAAATTGATTTGCCCACAAAAGCCGTGCAAATTCCCATACTTTCTTTCTCCCCTTCCTTGCTACGAGTTGTGGTAATGAAAAATATGCAATACTTCTCCATGATATTTCTCAATGCAGTTCTGCTATACAAAGAATCAACTGCCTTACTGGGGAAGAATGGAGGATTAGCTCTCAGAAAGGAAAATCGATCGATGGACCAACCCTGATTTAAGGTGGTTAATGGCAACGTGTACATAAAAGTGGGAAAATCAAGCCTATCTTTAAGGCACTAAAATGACGAAAGCTTGATGATGGGAAGCTAATGTTGGAAGAAGTGTTGCCAAAAGTAAAGGGTGTCTTGCCTGTTACTGCCTTAGGAGCATTATAAAAAGGCGAGGAGGAAAGCGTATAAGGGGACAAAGAGAAAAGTTGTCTTTTATGATTGTATCACTTGGTATTTCCTAGGAGTAGCACTTGTAGTTCGGTAACCTTGGCTCTGGCCACTTGTGACACCCCTCCATCTTATTGATAAGATAGTTCCTCCTTTGGGCTCTATCTTGCTATATTTGGTATCTTTAGTGGATCTGCCATATCGAGATCTACTGCAAGGCATAACATAGAATATGTTGGAATATGGTTATCCAAATTCCTAGGGACTTGCAACTGTCGCCTTAATTTTGCCCTTATCCTCTAAGAATGGAGATAAACATTCCCTAGCACACCCTGCAGTCACGATGACGGAAATTCCGTGTCAATTCAAGGGGTTCCTTTTTGGCTACAACACCATTTTGGCATGCCTAGTGGGACCTCAGCTCTTTATGTTAGTTGTTTTGTACACATGCAAATCAGTTGGGAATATCCCATGGCATTTGAAAATTATGATTGTCCTATAACTGCTCGCAACCTCCCGATGAACAACTTGGGCATCCATTTTCCAACCACCCGAGGTTGGGTCACTATAAGGCTGGACAATTCTCAATCCCCTAGTGCCAACACAACGATCATGGAACAATTGAAGCTGACACTTTAGGAGTGATTTCAAAGCTCTCTTTTGCAGAAAATGAAGAAAATCATGCCATCTACGATTGTCAATTAGTTGGCCATGAAGCAAGAATAGGAGTGACTAGTTGAGAGATAGAGGCAAGCGGCAGAAGCTATTGCCCAGGTTCAATTAAATCCTTCCCCAACTTTCAGGACTTTCTCAAGAACTCTTGAGTCAGCCATGACATATAGCCCAAGTCTATAGTGTAAACACGTTAGTATTGCTTGAAGACCATTAGAAAAGATAGAGAATGTTAGTCCTCTGCTAGCCTTGTCCTTTTCCTCAACCATACCACCTCCGAGGCAATTGGCTCACCCACCATACGGACCTTCCTCGATCCAAAATGAGCTGCAATTGTACCCCCAAATAGGTATGTTAGGAAGTACTTACCAAGGGCTCCAAATCAACATATTTCATCAATGGTAGGACTGAGAACCGCCTTTGGCCGGTAGTTACCTATCAAGGCCATTGCCACTGCATCAACCAATTCATTTGGTTGATCATGTTCTGGCAGTGTATCTTCCTTATGCAAGGCAACCCGAGTAGAGAATCGACACACCAACGTATGATCTTGCAAGTGCCTCAGCCACCTCTAGATCCCGAAGACATGTCTCTAAACAAGAAAGGGGTGATTAAATTGGTTTACAATGCTTCCAGTATCAAGCTTCAGGCACTTGATACCGAAGTTTACCGAAAGCCCTAACCTGACTGAGTGGATAGGATCGCCCCATTCTAAGAGGCTTTAAAACGAAATTCAAAACCCTCTCGATGGTAAATTATGAGGAGAGCACTTGGCTAGGTTCGCTTTGGAGTGTGGAGAGCTCAGGGATTGTGAGTATCACAAGCTCTTGCTTTTAGTTTTTTATTTGAGCGGCCAGCCTTAGGCTTATACTTGGTATACATCTTTGAAGTCAAGATCATTATATACCTGGGATAAGATACAGAAGGACTTCTTGAAATGATATAACAAAATAAGACATTGGCCTATTCCTACTATTCTAATGAACCTATGTTAGAAAGCTAATGAGATTGTTGGGGCCTTCTTTGAAAAGTTTTACGATATGACAATCAGTTGCAAGATGCAATTTGCTAAAGTTAAGTATGTCACCCTTGCAAGAAAAACCAGGTCAATTTCTCCATACCTAGTATAGTTGGCAAATCTTGCAATTGAGGATGAGCATATCATATGCACTCCCAATGCTTTAGTTTCAAAGCAAGATGTACCCATCTTGTCATGCATAGAAGGGATTATGCCTTTTGAGATTATCAAGGCTATCCAAATTTTTGGCATACTTCTTAAGGATCAATAGATTAAGTTGCCAAAATGACATTTCATTCCCTATCAAGAGAAAATGAGAAAACTATTGAAGTATTATAGGTGGCATAACATAGACACTTATAATATAATTAAGTTCCAAGTTGTCGTACAAAAGGCCTTCAAGAAGAGCATCCAATGTTAGTAGACAAAGAGTTGAGCATTGATATCAATCAATGCCTTCCCGGTCGCTTTAACAACCTTTGCAGATGGCAAGCTTGATCTACTCTTATGATGATTTCAGTCGACCAGCCTATATTGAAATCAATTGGTGGTTAAGATTCACTACCCATCAGTACTAGCTCTCATTTGATTTGGAAGCAAACGAGGACACATGAGTCTGTGAACACTCAAAATCCTAAATAACATTTGCTAACAAGGAATGAGAAGGAGGTCTCAAGCAACTTTGTCTATCCCCACAGCTAACCCCACAGCTAAGGAGGTTTTGGACCGCCAGAAATTCAAACAAGGAACCAGGATTTATATGTCCTCCTAAGAATTGTGAGAGATATTGCCAATACCAATCTCTCTCGAGAACAATGGTAATCATACCAAGAAAAGGGTGGGATGAAACTCGAGATGACCTCAACCAGAACAATGAATGACCTAGTGTTTGCATGCCACACCCTTCCCTCTAGGCAAAGGAGTAGCTCCACCCAAGAAATTGGCATCAAAGTAATATATGAACAGCTAAGGTTCTTAGAGAGCCCTTCCATCTTGAGGCCACATGATAAGACTTTGAGCAAATATTATGGTAGAAAAATCAGTTGATAGCTTGTGTATGATGAAGCATGCCCCATCCTATCCTCCATGCCTCATGAGAACTTGTAAACACCCCAAATCTTCTATATTTCAAAAAATCTCAAAAACACCAAAAAGCTCGTTTAAGCCAAAACGACAACCTGTTTTAAAATGTGAAAACAGGTACAGAAGGCAAAAGGAGACCCTAGGCCAGAAGAGGATTCCAGCCCAGAGCTTCAAAAGCCACTCCCTGATAAAAAACAAGAGAAAGCAGAGTCCGTTTGAAGAAAAGCAAAAAAGATGAAAATCAAGAAAAACGGAGTCCAGAACGACGAGACGGAGTCTGGATGACAAAGTTGAGGAAAACCCAGTACTAGACGGAGCACTGATGAAGCTAGTGCCCGCACTGATCGTTTGCCTCGAGAAGCTAAGAAGGACTGTCCGAAGAAATTTTGATTTGGATCTAGACCATAAATATCCAGATCCAAATCCATGTAATGAATAGTGTTTGGATTTGGGCCAATCCAAATAGTGTTTGAGTCGATCCAAATAGTGTTTGGATTTGGATTGGATCCAAATAGTATTTGGATTGGATTGGATCGGATCTAGACCAAAATATTCAGATCTGTATCCATAAAAATATTGGGTTTGGATCGGATATGGATCTCAAAATATCTGAGATCCAATATCTAGATCCAAATAGTGTTTGGATTTGGGTCTGGATCTAAATCCCAAACCCAAATCCAAGACCCACCTCAAATGTCTATAAATAGAGGTGAGGGGGTCCATGTAAAGGGTTCATGCAAATATTTGGGAGGAGAGAGAGGGAGTGATAGACCTAGCCATGTGGGCTAAGTGGGTCTAGACCAAAGGGTTGCAACCAAGGTGGGCTGGACCAAGAGGCTGCAACCATGGAGACGTGGGCTCAAGCCAAGAAGGACCGGCTCCAAGAGGTAAACCTAACCCCCAACCTAGCCTAGGTTCGAACCTACCTAACCCCCAACTGAACCTAAACCCCAACTAAACCTAACCCTAACTGAACCAACCTAACCCTAACTAGACCTAACCTAACTCCAACCGCCTCAAAATATCCCGCAAACCATGAACCGAAACCCCCAGGCGCCTGCCGCGCACCCTGCGTCCTGTCGCGCACCCTGCGTCTTGCCGCGCGCCCCCCCGACGCTCCGGCGCCCCTCTGACACTGCACGCCCCGCGCCACTGCAGCCCGCCAAGCAACCCGATGGTCGTGCCAGGCGCCCGATTGCTACGCCAGGCGCCCGACGCCTCCCTGTCGACCTGACCTGCACCCTAGGACAGACCCTAAACAACCCCCGTCTTGGCCGAACCTTAGTTCTCCTAAGACCCTAACCGTGCCCCATAGAACCTCCCTCAAAGCCACTTAGGATAACCCCTCTTGGCTACCCAAGGTGAATCGTGAGCCCAAGTGCAAGCAAGTTGAACATGGACCAGCTATTTGTAAGTGTCTAAACTTGGTCTATTACATTAACTTGCTTTATATTCAATTAAATTTTGATACGGGGTTGTAGTAAAGGAGCTTTGTCTCCCCCCGATTATAATAACGTGGTTTGACACACCCACACACACATGCACTCGAGCCTTCCCGCTCTTAGTTGCACACTTTTTGCACACACACGGGCCTTGACAGTCCCTAAGATAGTTATATTTATATATATTCAGCTGCGTGGGTTTATATTCAAGTTGTGTGCGTTGTCTTTCAATTTCCACACTCACACACATTGAGCTTTCGCTCTTACTCCCAAGACCTTAGTCAAGGCCTATTGCAATTATATTCGGGTTTCATTACAATTCGTGTGAGTTGTCTTTCAATATACACACAACACCCACGCACACGTTGGCGACCTTCGGGCCCATATATATTATAAGTATTTCCCTTCGGCTATGTCTTTTAGATTTGGGTTTTAAGGTTCAGCTGTGTGCGTAGTCTTTACATATATACACGACACACACTTGCACAATTGAGCCTTTCCGCTCTTAAGATATAGCCATATTTCCCTTTTGCAATTTTCCTTTTGCAATTTACATTACACAATTTCCCTTAAGCATTGTCTTTCGATTTCGGGTTTTCCCTTTGGAGTTGTGTGAGTTGCATTGCATACTCGCCATACTCGAGCTAGAGTGCATACCTGCATCAAAGCAAACCCCGAATCAATCGTGCAAACACGTCAAGACTTAGGCTATTTCGATGCACGCATATCGTGCCTAAGTAGATTAAAATTTGAAAGACTTAGGGTCGTCCAACCCTTATAAAATCAAAATCGCCCAAGTGTATGGTTTTCAAAAAGTTTTAAAACACTTCTTCATTTAAAATATATTTTGAGTTAAACTTGTTTTAAAACGAAGTCTCTAAGCGTACAGACTGACCCTTGCGCATCGGTGCAAGAAGGTCTGCGACGTAAAAATCCCGATTGCCTACAATCGCCTTTAAAAAGTCAGATTATTTCAAAACATACTTTGCTAGTTAAAGTAAACTAGCTGGCACGCCCATAAAGCGAAGTAGATTGCGAAAAGGTTCACTTCAGGCCTAAGAACCCGTAAGTGAAAATTTTCAGTGTCTACAGAACTCAAAAGAGGCGTTTGGAGAGAAGGAGAGCTCAAAGAAGGTTGGTAAAGGATCTTGAAGAGTTTCTTGATGAATTGCATGAGCGAAGTGCCAATGGACTTAACTGAATGGGCCAAGACAACAAAGTAGGGAGGATGACTCTATAGATGAGTCTGATCAATCTCATGACTACCCATAGAGGCAAGAACATTACCATGATAGGAGGTAGAGTCTATCTATAGGTGAAATCGAGGCCAAAGTCCCTCAATCGTCCATCAAAACATTTCGATGGAAAAGTTTGGGCCCATGTCTCACATTGAACATGCAAACTCGGCAAGTGATGTGGGGATTGCTAAGCCCAAAGGACATCTTTACTTCCTCCCCAAAGATGATGATGAGTGGATATAGGCTTACACCAATTACTAGAAGAAAGACCTAAAGATTGCAATGTGAAAAGTTATTGAGGAATCCACCAAATGGTAGAAGGTGATGGTTTTCAGCCCCTTACACCCAAGACCTCGTTAATTTGGTCATGGAATTGGATTATGCCTCGGAGCCACTAAGTAGAGAAGAATTTGAATGTCCACGGGTTGCATTAATGCTTAGCAAGGTTGGAGGTGATAGCAACACTAGAATCATAGAACTGTGTCACTGATACTGCAACAGTCGAGTCCAACCAAATCAAGGAGTGGAGTTAAGAATATTGATGACATGAGAAAGATGGGGTATATTTGTAGAACCTGATGATGGGTTCTATTGGAATCCCCAAGCCATAGTTGAGCAACAACCACTTAGAACTCCTCCCCAAAGTGATTATATACTAGATCAGGACTTCAACTATGGGATGTTCTACATGCAAGGGAACTTAAACACCGTCGTGCCAAAAAAATTTGCTCTAATCAATATTCAAGTGGGCAATGTTAAATGTTATGCCCTTAAGAGACCCTATACTTGGTTGGGAAAGAGACTGATGATTTAATCTCAATCAACCTTAATATGTCAGACTTGAGAGGTGAATTGTTTGTCATAATGGGGTTATAGTTATTGAATTGATGGTTGAAACTTCCAATACTCTATTATTCATGATGGATGCAAAGTCGAGTTATGCATTACTCTTTACAAGGGATTCGATCCACGCAAACTATTGTGTTCCTTGACTCAACATTAGAAAGTCATGTTGAGATGCAATCAAAGTGGTTGAGGCTGATGAAGACCCTTTCTTGAGAGATGTCCACACTATTGAGGTATTTTTCTAGTCACCTTGATTAAATTTGATCTCTGCGCCCAAGGATGTCAAAGTAAAGGACATAACATCGTGTCAATTAAGTCCCCAAGGGTTTACATTAGATAAGACTACCAAGGGTGACCTATGGATAAGAATCTTCATATAATCCACTCTTGCCTTAGATCAAGACCCTTTAAGTCGAGGAGAGGATCAAGGTTGACAACTGGATTATGCTTGGGAGGCATCTAGAATGACTCCTTATTGAGACAATATCTCCATGAGAAGGGGGGGGAGTGGAATTTAATTGCCCAAATGAGAAAGATCTTCATTTTATTCATCTTGATCCTCTAGTAAAAGTAGATTTGGGGACTAATGAAATTCTATGGATGACGAAGGTTAGCTCACTCTTGTTTGAGGAGAAATAACTTTGTTTTACCGAGCTACTAAACCAGTATAGGGATTTCTTTGCTTAAGAGTGCCATGAAATGTGTGGTTTTTGTTGGGACTTGTTGAAATTCAGTATTCCCCTTAAACTAGATGTTAAGCCCCACCATTAACTGACTAGGAGGTTCAAATAAGAGATATTGTTGGCTATTAAACAAGAGGCTTCATGTCTTGTAAAATTCATTTGAACAACCTGTTTATTGATTGGTTATCTAACATCATCCAAGTAGTTAAAAAGAATGAAAAAATAGGGTTTGTATATATTGCAAAGATGTCAATCAAGCTACTCCTAAGGATCAAATTAGTATGTGATGCCTATGGTCAAAATGCTAGTAGATGTAGCTATCACCCATGGAATACCTTCCTTTGTCCATAGTGCCTCAAGATACAACCAGATAAAGGTCAAGCCTGAGAATGCTCATAAAAAGACACTCTAATGCTAAGGGGTGTTAGGAATTTATAAGTGGATAGTAATGTCATTTTACTTGAAGAATACAGGTGTCACATATCAAAGAGTGATGAACTATATCTTCCATGACTTGATCGACAAAGCATGGAAGTATACATTGATAATGTGGTTGTGGAATCCGCTAATATTGATCAACATTTTAAAGTAGACTTTTCAACTCATGCATCTACACAATTTAAAAATAGATTCAAATAAATGTCCTTTTGTCATTCATGCATGACACTTTCTTGAGTCTTTGGTGCATAATGGGGATAGAGGTTGATGTCAATGAAGTGAAGGCGATCATTAAAGTAAGATTGCCAGAAACAAAAAGGAGCAATGAAGCTTCATTGGGCTGGTAAACTACTTGAGGCATTTCATCACTAACGTTACTAGAAAACTAGCATCATTCTCTGTATTGCTCAAGCTGAAGGATAGAAAGGAGTTCATATGGAAACCTAAACAATAGTCAGCTTTGTGAGATTAAGAAGTATTCAGCTAATTCGCCATTTCTCATATCCTTGTCTTTGAAAAGCCGACAAAATCATATATAACCACATCGCATGATTCTATCGGTGCCTTGCTAGCACAAAATGCTCATGATTGTACAGAGGAAGTGGTTTTCTATCTTAGTAAACTTCTTTTAGATACTCAATCTTGATATTCTTCAATAAAAAAACTTCTTTGGGCTTTATATCTTACGTGTATGAAGCTTAAGTATTATGTATTGACTCGTCAAGAGGGCCATCAAGCTATGTCCTTTCAACTTATAGTGCTTGCCCTTGAAGGTAGTTAAATGCAGGCTCACTAACTTTCTTACACATCACCCATGTGTTGAGCTCACTAATTCTCAAGATATAGTCTATGGTATGATATGCAAGCAACATAGAAAGTAATGATAATGACATCACAAATGGTTTAGCCCAATCGGGCTTTAAGTCAACTTACTCAAACCCAACAATCAGTAGCTTTGATAAGAGAATGAAGGAAATACAACACCCAATACGTAAATGACCAATCTAAGAAAGTCAACATCATAATTAGATGAAGAGCTTTGAACTACCACCTATTAGATGACGACCTCTACAAGTGTAGCCACTAGAGTTACTCCTCAAATGCCTAAACGAGATGGAAGCTTAGACTATAATGGCCGAAGTTCAATGACGATATCTGTGGAGCCCAAAGATGGGGGCATAAAATGACATGGCTAATATATTGTCTACTAACCAACTATGTACAGATTAAATGAGAGGATGCCAACAGTGTCAATGTTATGGTCCTTTTTAGGAAGTATTGACCTCGAAACTTAGCCTAATGATCCAGCCCTGACCATTCTTAATTTAGGCGATGGATCTAATCAGGAAGGTTCATTTGGAATCTTCTAAAGATCGCTCATTTCTCATAGTGGCTATTGGTTACTTTGCTAAGTGGATAAAGTTTCACCACATGAAAGTGGTTCCATAAGATGATGTGATTAAGTTAATTAATGATTAGTTTGTTTTGTAATTTGGCATCTCCAAACTATTATTTCTAAGCAAAGAATAGTTTTCACAAGTGATAAGGTGGCAACTTTCATCAAGAGCTTTATAATAAAGCTTATTCATCTGACACCTTACTATGCCTAGGTGAATTGGCAAGCTGACGCTACTACAGGATAATCATCAACATGATCAAAAAGTCTCTTAAAGATAATCATTATGGTAGAACGCAACTTTATTGAGGTCTTGTGGGCTTATTGCAACTCAAATAGCTCATTTGTAGGCCTAAGATCATTTCGCTTGATCTACAGTCAAAATGTTGTGATGAAGGTATTGTTCGGCAAACCATATTAACTAGCTAAGGTATGGTTCAAACCAAGCAAGCTTATCACTAACAACAACATTTTGGCTTTCTTCATATTACTGCTCCAAGGCCTCTTGGTTCTTTGACTCAAGATGTACTCCAAGTAAGTTATCTCAAGATCCCTAACCTTCGTTAATCCCTTCTCATGGTAAGCTTGGACTCGTACAAGTTGTTGGAAGAGGGATGCATGTTTTATCATTGATTTTTTCAGCCTGAATATTTAAATAAAAAATTCTAAAAATATGTCCACACTTCATTCACACATAGGCCAACACTCCATAAAATTTTAAGAATTTTATGCATGTGGATGGTCATAAATGAAATCTTGAAAGACCAAACAAAATCATAACAGAACCTAACTGCACTACACATCGTGTAATAGAGTCTGGGTAAAAGTCTCTTAACTCTGTTCTAATTGATCCAAAAACTCTGAAAATGGTCTTGTTAGAAAGTTGATTTCCTTAGCTATCCAATTTGATTAATTTCACAAAAATATAAGATTTGTCCTGAGTTTCAAGGCTGAGAACTTTACTGATTTAATTTTGTTCATACACATAACCAAAAACCAAAATAAAAATCTCTCAATAAACTACATACCTGGTCCTATCTCACCTAAATTTTCTAAGGTTTTTGGAGATCAAAAAATATAAAAAAAATTAGGAACATTTGTTACTGGAAAAAGAATTGTTTTTGTTTTTCACGATTGAACTTGAATTTTTGTCAAGGAAAAGATCACACGATTTTGGAAAGGATTTTCAATTGAAAACTTATTTTGAAAACATACCAGATCCTAAGACAATTTTTCAAGCATCTAGGTTGATATTTCAACATCGGTTCAAGAAGGCCTACGGTACCAAATAGAATTAAGTCAAGTTGGATATGCTTCTAATTCATGTTGATGCTTCAAAAGGCGACCTAATTTTGCCTCGGTGTTCTTTAACCTCTCTTCGTTCCTTAAAATGCAAATCAACTAATTACCAATTATCTCCAGCTCGACAAACCCTACGAGTTGTTAGGGGCATGTTAATGTCATGCGTCAAGTACTCTAGAGAGCTTAGGAGGGTCACTTGAAGACTTTTGCTTTCTATGTATGGTCCCTATTACGCAAACACACTATGAACTTTATGTGTGTGACCGTTGAAAGGGAGGGTATCATACTTTTGGATGATCCATCCTTAATCTGGGCAGCAATTGAGGCTTCATCTTTACTGGAGCTAAGCATCATAACTCTGTACTTCACTAGGGGCAGTGGTTAACCTTCTTTGGTCAATTCTATATTGGATAACAATGCCTACACTTTGAACATTCCAAAGAAGTGTCAAAGAGACTATGTATTTTGTCCATTCCTTGAATAATTAAGGGTTAAAGGGGAGGTTTGATCTCAAAGTTAGATACAACTACTTGAGAGGTATTTGGGTTTAGATCCCGAAGAGTAGATAAGATATGCTTTTAGGGTTCAAGCGAGTTTGATCCTTGAGTAGCAATATCGCTCTCACCAAGGTGATGTTAGATTGGTGAGAGCCTCATAAGAATGGTACTTTCAACCAAGTAAAGCATAGAGTTAATGATAAGACCCATCCTTGGAACCATCATACCAAGCTCCCTCTAAAGAAGAGTACCTTCTCTTGGAGGTTTTGCAATTGTTGACATTGAGACCTCTCTAATAGAAGCATGACAAATACTAGCATATGTGTAGGATCCTATGCAACACCATTACACTAAGTTCTACATCCAAACAAGTGCCCCTTGGTGATAATTATTTCTAATAGAAATCTCATCAATTGAGATGAAGAGATTCTCGATAGGGGCCTTGAGAGGAAGGTCAACATTGATAAACTATGTGTTGAGCACGAACTTCTAAACCTCCATCATCAAGCATGGCTCCACTATAGGGAACACTAGATCCAGTTGAATCTCTGTTATCTATTTGTATTTCCTCGAAAGAGGAAAAGCCATAGAGAGATATATATAAAAGTCTTCTGTGGAGGCAACCTTAGAAGGTCCCACCTCTAGGGTAGACGTACCTACAGACAATTGAGTTCGAAACCATGACAATGAAATGTCATTTGCATCATTCTCCTTTGCAGCTTTGGCCTCCAACATAGGGACCTACCAAGAGGTAGTAGAGAATGGCATGACAAAATAATGAAAGAAAATGAGATTACTAGAATCAATCGTTGGTTGTTGTTACTCCACTAACATTTTGAGGCATACCTATTGCATCCCAAAGAATATGTGGCCGCAAAACTCGGACTGCCGACAATTAAATTGATGAAATGATAGAAGAACTCTTTCAACTTTTTATAAAAAATTATGAGAACTACCATGGACTACTGGTCATCAAACTTATTGGTCGTTTCTTGATTGTAAGCTAAGCTTTGAAAAGATTACTAGCACACCAACTTGCAACTATCTCTAGAAAAGTTGGTTGCTTCAAAGCTTGAAGACCCCCATGAGTAGATGACGTCAAGGTATATTGTACCTTGGATCCCATGGACCAATCCAAATTGTCAAGCTAGACCTTGGGGATGGTACACCTTGTCCCTTACTTGATTGGGAGATATTGTCCCGATTAAATTGAGCAGTTAGCAAGCACAAAGAAACCAACAATAAGGAGATGAAACATACTTGGGAGCATGCAACTTCTTTGATATATGGGGTGACAAAATCATCGTAGCTTAATGGGAAGAAGTCAAGATTGTTCAATATTCTAGAAGAAACAACTCATTGAGGAAGATCAACAAGACACTGTTGCGTGGTGTTAACTTTAGAAGTACTTCACCATAAAGAATTTTGGTCACCTAAGATCTTCTAGATGGTTCGAGATTTTAACCTTTCTTAGGCAACAAAAGATATAAATAGATTTAACATAATAAAAAACACCAAGGCCAAGAAGTGATATTGGATTTCTTCCAACACAAAAGATATGAAAACTCAGTAGAAGGTGTTGAGGAACATAAAGCAAAAATCAAAATGATGGATGGAAATGAGGTCCTCAATGATATCGTGATACTTTTTGGTGATCACTGTACCATTGGGATAGACAACGAATCGACAAGGCCAATATAAAAGGAAACCAATGTGCTTATCCAAAGTAACTTTCCTTGCTCACTGGTTATTTGCTTCAATAAACCCTTTGTATGATAGGTTCTCTCAATTGAAAGAAAAGTGACTATAGGGACAAATAATAGCCTAAAGCTTGAGGCCTTCGTAGTGGAGACTCATGATGGTATGCACAACATACCCAACTTGAGAATAAAACAGTTAGTATTTACATACCAAAAACCCATAATACATATAGAAGATTGAGGTCGGTGGAAAACATTAGTCTAGAATATTCGATGAGATTGTAGATGCCTCATGGATGCTAGTCATCTCATATCAATGTCAACCTCATTGAGCACTAGATATAGTCATTTCTGAGTTTCAACCAAGTTCATAGTTCTTTCAAAAGCCGATCATAGTGGTATCACTTGGCATAGATAGGGAGGGTTTTAGGAATGATAACCTCGTTGAAGATCCTTGAACCCTATCTATAAGTAGTGGTCGGGCCTAGAAGAAATCTAGTTTCATTTTTCATGAGCGGATAGACATGGTGCCCCAAAGTTGGGGTCGGAAGAGGGGCCAACTTAGAAGAGGAAACCTATTTCTGTTACGAGCTTTTGGAGTCATTGAAAGGAAAAAGCAATAAGGAGATAGTATACAAAGAAGATGAGATCGCGATGAAAAGCTTGCATGAGAAGTTTTGAAAGATAGTAGGTATGAGGAAAACTGATTCGACATCTTAAAGATGTTTCAATCATTGAGTGTAATTTTTCGCTTGTATCTCAAAATGATGACATAATCATCATTGCTACATCACAAATCAAAAGAACAAGAATGCCAACTTTTAACCTCATAGTAACAAACAAGAAGGGACAAAAGAGTAAATTCAAGTAATAAAAAGCACATTAGAACAAGCATATAAAAAGAAATATTCAAATTTTATCAAAGAACGTATTGTTACTATGCCCCCAGATACCATTGTATAGCTCTCCTTAGCTTTGCCCAGGTCTCCTTGTGGCCACTAACTTCAGTCAGATCAAGCTGGGCATCTTGCTCCAATTCTTATGATGAATTAGTAAGGCAAGCAACTCCCCCAACTCTTGGACTAGGTTTCAAGCCAACCACACCTCCACTTCGCCAACGACTTGAGTGGCTAGGACATTGAGGTCAAATACCACCCGAGATGCATCACTGATGAGCTTGTTTCTACCATTATAGAGGACACAAAGATGCCACTCGAGATTGTTGATCTCGGCATTGATCGAGGAACCAACAATTTTCAGTTCTAGAACTTGAGAAGCTACTTCATAAAATCTAGCCAAGGCCTCACTACAAGTTTGAGAAATAGAGTTAAACTAGTCAAAAAGAGAGGAAACATACTAAGGTGAGCCTCAACCGAAGTTTTCCAAAGGTATCAAGATTCCATTTGCTCACAAACCGCCATGTAAATGTTTGGAGCCCCATTCATCCTGTTAACTAAATTAGTGGAGATAGCTCCTTCCAACAAGGTTGAAAACAACTTAAATGCTCGAAGAACCACTTCAAAAGTATGTCCAGTGGAAGGCATAATCTCATCCAATCTACTATCTTATTGGAAGATGACATATTCCAGAGTTGATCCAGAAAGGGATATTAGGGGATCGAGGCTAAGAAAGTTTGCCAAAGATAACCATTCTTCGATCAAAAACTTTTAGGATTTGACGTGTAGACAAGCTATATGTAGATGCATACTCTCTACCAAAAAGAGTCTGAATTTGGGTTTCAAATAGATGAGTGTTATGGAAAAGATTAATAGTTAATGATTAGAGAAGAGTAAAACTAAGCACATATATAGACATGTGATCTCTTACTATACTAGCCTTGGACAGTCTGTAATGGGGATAGTACTTTCAAATGCTTAGAATTCATACCCTTATTTACAATATTGCCCTACTCTTGGGGACTACCAAGGATAACTACCTCCTACACTCTCTTTTGAGATCGTGTAAGAATAGGGGTCTTGATCGACTTAGCATGAATCTCTCCACTAGCATGTCGTTGAGCACCATCAGACCAAGGGTTATTATTGGTAGTTGAGTTTTTGCCATAGTTCATAAGCTTCAATTAATAGAAGTTGATTGTTGTAGTAGCATGCTTACACAATAATTGGTTTATCAAATTACAAAAAAAGTTGTTTCCCCAAGTAAGGATAGTTAGAAATCTGGGACAGAGAGCTATGAAGACTTATTTCTTGTGTCGATATGGTTCTCTACAGATCATTAACAACAAGAAGGCCTTGCTAAACACTGAGTTTTAAGACAACACAGTGGGGATAGTAAGGTTCAACCACCATAGGGTTGAACCTTGATGAGTGCGATACACCATAATAGTTGCATCAGGAAGAAAATCTTTAATACATTCATGAGGTGATTGTCCTTTATGAAGTTGGCCACAATGAGTGAAAGCAATTGTCCAAAGTATAAAGAGAAGAAGCCTGCATTGTTTTGATTATGGGTTGAAAAATGTTGAGTAACAATGAACTCAGATGGAAGGGTCATAATTGAGACGTGACACGGTGAAGCCCAATGCAAATTGGGTACCAGCCATGATCCATGAATATTAAGATATCCAAACTCTGAAAAATACAAATATATCTAGAGTTAGAGAAACTATAGTGAGAGGGACCCTCACTCCATAGTGCCTCGAGAGCATACTAGACATGATTGTCGAGCTATACCATGAGAACTCATCATTTATCTTTGTACCAAAAATGCAAGTGATGAATTGGCAAAACTACATCAGCATAAAAGTGTGGTGTTCCTCTTCAAAAACAGAGTCAATGCTCAAACATTTGTAAATGAAGATGTCCCAAGAAATTTGCAACCAAAGTTTAGGGACAACAAACTTTTAGCCTACTAAAGAAGTTAGATCTATACCATCAATCAGTGAACTCATGATAGTGTAGACATTCAAGATTGTTGGAGACGTTATCCCTACTGAAAACTGGAACAAGTTGTGCCGAGAGACTTAGAAAGCAACAAAAGAGTATATTAACTGGTCATCAAACTGAATAAAAATAAAAAAGTCATGAATACCCACTCCAGCTAGAGATGGTGTTTTTGTTCCCTTAGGTGATCTCATCAATTGAGCCAATCATCATAGAATTGATTGTTGGATGACTAAGAATGGATAAAGTTCGAGCAATGTGAAGCTAGAAACCTCTCATGGGTCAAGGGTAGAGTAGAAAGGTGATATGAAAGTTTGTAAGCCCTTCCTTCGAGGTGGTTGTTGGAAGCAAACGATATTAACTATGGAGTTGGAAGAAGCCATGATGAACGACAGTAGATTAGGACACAAATTGAAAGAGGAAGTCAATGGAGGAAAACAAAAAGTGAAAGGAAAGAAGAGAAATCTGATTCTTATAGGCCACTAAATGAAACCAAGAAAAGAGGAGAATCTTTAAATGCACATTGAAAATATGATGAAATGTTCCTGGCTTAGGTAATTAATTAAGTATGAGTCGCCTCCTCGATGGACCTCTAACACAAGTCATGTGGGGAAATATGTTGTCACTGAAAATTGAGGCAACATGGAGTGGCACCCAAGTATGTGGCCCGTTACACAGAAAGAACTAAGGTGCCTTAAGGTGGTTAACGACAACTGGCATGTAAAAGTGGTAAGATGCAGCCCATCTTTAAGGCACTAAAATAATGTAAGTTAGATGATGGGAAGCTAAAGCTAGAAGTTATGCCAACGAAAGTAAAGGATGCCTCACCTGTTACTCAGGAGCTCTATGAAAAAGAGGGGGGATCAAAAGCGGACAAAGAGAGACATTTAGAAAATGAAAAAGGTTCCCTTTTACCGATGTATCCCCTTTGTTTTCCGCACTTGTAGTTCAGTAACCTCCGCTACAGCCGCTTGTAACACCCCATCCTTCCTACTGATAAGATAGCTCCTTCTTCGAGCTCTATCTTTCTATATTTGATGTCTTGAGTGGATCTGCTATATTGAGACCCACCAAGAAGCACAACATGGAGTGTGATAGGATACACTGAGTCAATTCTCAAGGACTGGTTGTTGTCACCTGAATTCCACCCTTACACTCTAAGAACTGGGTTCAACGTTTCTCTGGATGCCATGCACATATCAAAACAGCGGGAATCCCGTGTCAATTCAAGGTGTCCAGTTTCGGCGACAACTGGTGCGTAAGCTGCATCATGATATTTTTCTTTGCTCTTCACTTTGGGACAAATTACCCAAAAATGTTGTCAAACAAAGAATTAACTGCCACGATTCTATATTTATCTAGGTTTAGTCTCTCATTTCCTGTTTTACAAGAGAAGCCTGACATACCTTTTGCATCTTATGCATCATTAATTAATTACTGCCTCTCTGCAGTTCGGATGAAAAAGGAGGAAGGTTCCTACGTAAAACTCAGTCGGATCTTTTGTCATAGATTGACACAAAATCCAATTCAACGGCCACAAACAATCCGTGTGGGAAAAGGCTAGGTTTTTGGTGGCTCTTTAGGAAGGCAACTACAAGTGTGTAACCCCTCCCACCTAACTGTACATTGACACTAGTTGATTTTGGTAGGGGATCTTTTTTTCCTTTGGCTGGTATTTTGTCCATGCATAACTAGTGAAACTTTAGAAGCTTATAAGAAAGCAAAGAAGGAACTAAAAAAGGCCGTTAGTGAAGCAAAAACTAAGATTTGGGAGGACATATAAAAAACGCAACTTAAAAGACGGTGAAAGAGATATTTTTAGGATAGATAGGGCTAGAGATAAGAAAACTAAAGATCTTAATTATGTTAGATACATAAAAGACGATGATGAAAAAATTCTAGTGGCAAATGATGATATAAGAAATAGATGAAAAAACTATTTTTATAATCTTTTTAATGAAAATAAAGATGTTAGTATTAGTTTAAGAGATTTAGCCAAGTCATAAAAGTATATAAATCACAATTTCTACCGACGTATTCAAAAGAATGAAGTCAAAGAGGCTCTTAAACATATGAAGGGTGGTAAATCGGTAGGACCAGATAATATTCTTACAGAAGTTTGGAAAATACTAGGAGAAATAGGAATCACTTGGCTCACAAGATTATTTAATGAAATATGGAAAAACCAAAAGATGCCCGAAGAATGGAGAGCAAGTACACTTATACTCATATATAAGAACAAGGGAGACATTCAAAATTGTGCGAATTATCGAGGTATCAAGTTAATGAGTCATACTATGAAATTATGGGAAAGAATTATCGAATGTAGGTTAAGACAAGTATCAAGTACAATAGAGAACCAATTTGGATTCATGCCAGGCAGATCTACTATTGAAACGATTCACCTTTTGAGACGTCTTATGGAACATTTTAGAGCAAAAAAGAAAGACCTTCACATGATATTTATTGATTTAGAAAAAGCTTATAATAGGGTATCGATGGAGGTTCTTTGGAGAACTTTGGAAAAAAGAGGTATCCCATTGACATATATTAACCTTATAAGAGACATGTATGATGGTGCAAAAACATATGTGAGGACTCATGAAGGAACGATAGACTTCTTTGAAGTTAATATTGGGTTACATCAAGGATCAACTTTAAGTCCATACTTATTTAAGATAACCTTATAATGGTGATGGATGAGTTAACAAAACATATTCAAGATGAAGTACCTTGGTGTATGTTATTTGCAAATGACATTGTATTAGTGGAGGAGTCTAAGGAAAAAGTTAATAGAAAATTGGAACTATGGAGAGAAACACTAGAAAACCAAGGCCTCCGACTTAATAGAACAAAGACAGAATATATGGAATGTAAGCTTGATCATTTGGTTACTTCAAAGGACATAGAAATTAAAATTAGCACACATTGCATTCTCCAAAAGGAAAGTTTTAAATACCTAGGGTCAATTTTTCAGAGGAATAGAAGAATTGATGGAGATGTTACACATAGAATTAATGCTGATTGGTTAAAATGGAGATGAGCATCAGGTATTCTTTGTGATAAGAATATACCATTAAAATTAAAAGGTAAATATTATAGAGCAGCAATTAGGCCTGGCATGTTTTATGATTCTGAGTGTTGGGTAGTTAATCATCAACATGTACAAAAGATGTCTACGATAGAAATGAAGATATTGAGATGGATGAGTGGTCATACAAGAAAAGACCGTATACATAATGAGGTTATTAGAAACAAATTAGTAGTGGCACCAATAGAGGATAAAATGAAAGAACATCGTTGAAGATGGTTTGGACATATAGAAAGAAGATCAAAAAGAGAACTTATAAGAAAGTTAGAAAAACTAAATTTGGAAAGTATTAAAAGAGGTAGAGGACAACCAAAAGTGTTGGAAAGAAACAATAAATAATGATCTAGCTTATTGGGAGTTAACTGCCAACACGCACACGATAGGGATCTGTTAAAACAAAGAATGCATGTAGCCGACCCCGTGTAGTATGATGTACTCTGCCAAGAGGCCAGGAGTTGATCCTCGTCACCGAGGTGCCTGGCTGGTGCCGGAGAGGGCTCTGCTGCGTCGTAACTGGTGCCTTGATTTTTAGGTGGCTCATGTTATCAACCCACTACCACTACGATGTTGTCTGACCAATTTCAAGTTTAAAATCCAATCGAAAACTCGATCATGGCAGCCTTCGATTGTGTTAGGAAGGCCGTGAAGGAACTGTCATCAGCATCTTGCATTTAAAACTGTCTTACCGGTCCTCTTCTTCCTTCTCTGCCGCTAAATTCTGCAGTAGCAGCAATTATGAGTGTCATCATCCAAAGAATGCATTCCGGTGGAACACGATCATCCGCACTGAAGCCATCAGTGGCTCCCAACCCAGCCGAATCCTTTCACTTTACCAGCATATGCTCAAAGAGAGTGTCCTCCCCGACAACTTCTCGTTCTCGCTCATTCTCAAGGCATGTACGGCCTTTCTCATGCACTCGGAGGACAAATTCACGCCCACATTGTCCGACTAGGATTCGAATCTAATCAATTTGCGGCGACGGTGCTGATTGGTACGTATTGCAAGTGCAACCGTCTCGGTGATGCAAAGGAAGTGTTTGTTAAAATGCCCCTAAGAGATTTGGTTGCTTGGACAACCCTTATTTCCGTGTTTTCCCAAAATGACGATGTTAGGCGTGCCTTTGATATATTCTTTCAGATGCGAGTAGAAGGTATCAGTGTCGACCTCATCACAGTTGCAAGCCTTCCTACTGCTTGCTGGTCACCAAGTTATTTGCGACAAGGTGAATCAGTTCACAGTTTCAGTATAAAAGTTGGATTTCAAGGAAATATTGCCATAGGAAATACGCTCATCGACATGTACTCAAAATGTTGGAATCTAGAAAATGCCATAAAAGTTTTCAACGGGATGATCCAAGGGGATGTTGTGTCATGGAATGCATTGATAGCAGGTTCCTTGCACAATGGAGAACCAAGACAAGCACTGGCCATTTTTTACTAAATGATGTTAATGGATGCCACATTGCCTAATCGCGTTACCCTGCTCACAGTTGCACCATGTTGTGGGAGCTTGGGGGACACTGGTGTAGCAAGAAGTTTGCATGCTTATGTGGTTAAGAAGCAGCTTTCTGGTGGAAACGTTTTCGAGGATGTTGTGCTTGCCACTGTAATAGTTGACATGTACTCAAAATGTGAGGAATTGGAGCTAGCTCGCATGGTTTTCCCCAATGAAGTCACCATGCTTAGTGTTCTCTCAGCATGTTCACAATTAGGAGCTTTAGATCAGTCAAAACTGATGCATGAACATGTGACGAAGTTTGGTTTGAGGTCGAACATCCAGGTGACATCAGCGCTAATTGACATGTATGCCAAATGCGGCAGCCTAGAAATGGCTAGAGATCCAAAATGAAAGAGAAAACGTGAAGTGAAATTGCAGCCAAATGAGGTCACATTTATTTCATTGCTATCTGCTTGTAGTCATTCTGGCCTAGTGAATGAGGGTAACCAAATTTTCCATGAAATGGATAAAGACTGGTATTCAACCTTCATTGAAGCACTGCAGCTGCATGATTGATCTCCTCAGCCGTGACAAAGCTCATGAGCTAACCAAGAGCATGCCACTGGAAGCAGATGCTGGTGTTTGGGGAAGTTTGGTTGGCGCTTGCCGTCTTCATGGAAATTGCGAGCTTGGGGAGGTTGCTGAAAAGCAAATCCTATCACTGAATCCGAGCAGTGTTGCTCATCGTGTTCTGCTGGCTAACATGTATGGTGCAGCAGGAAGATGGGATGATGTCGTGAGAATGAGGGTGTCTTTGAAAGGACAAGGATTAAAGAAGAAAGCAGGGTGTAGTTTCATCGAGATTGGAGGCAAAATACACAAGTTTGTGTGGAAGATAGAACTCATCTTGATGCAGATAGGATTTTAAAGCAACTTGAAGCTCTGGACCATTTGCTGAAAGGTTCTGGTTATGTGCCAAACACAGCTGCTGTAGTCTGAGAAACAAAAAGAATACATGCTCATGTACCATAGTGAGGAACTGGCTATAGCTTTCCGGATTATAAATACAAGCAATGGAGATACAATTCCCATCACCAAGAACCTATGGATCTGTGATGATTGTCATCCGTACTCAAAGTTGGTTTCCAAGGTTATGGGGGAGAGAACCTATCATCAGAGATGCATATCGGTTTCACCATTTTAAGGGTGGCTTGTGTTCTTGTGGAGATTATTGGTGATACTGGTTTCTCTCTGTAAATCTGATAAGGGTCGTCTTGACCATGATGTGCAAGTCAGTGATCATGGACTTTTTATCAAAGGATCACATTTAATATATCATTGCCCAACAAACATCACATTTGTAGAAGATGAACCATGATGACTCCACCATTAGATCTGTATTTCCAAGTTGAAACATTCGAGAAATCATGCATTATTGGTGATTCTTCCTTCAGCAACGTGGAAAAGCATGCTGTAGAATTTGAACCCATGCACTCTTGGTAGACCCTCAGGCAGCTATTTCTTGGGTACAATGGCAAGGACCAAGCCAGATGCATGCCCCAGGTATCGAACTCATGACCTTCAACTTGGAGTCAACCCCTTATCCAGGTGATCTATTGCTCGTTGCAATCAGGCAGCTATTTCTAGTGTACATGATTGATAAGATTGCGGTTCAGCATTATAGTAATCATACGCATCATGATGTATTTTGCTTCTCAGCTTTGCAATTATTATGCAGATGATGATCGCTTGTACTTTATATGCCCTAACAAGATAACTAAGTTTAATGCGATGTTTCCTGTCCTTATAAGGTAGCTTCCAGACGAAATGAGCCCCAGATGAACGTAACATGTATTTGCATGATATAAAATTTGGATCTGTCTACTGAAGCATTCGGTAACTACTGATATTCATACAAAGTTCTCCAGGAGGTTGCATTTACTTCACACATCGCCCCAACAAGATAACAAAGTTTAATGCGAACTTTTCTGTCCTTACAAGCTAGCTTCCAAACGAAATGAGCCCCAGATGAATGTCAAATGCATCTGCATGATATAAAGTTGGGGGGTGTCTACTGAAGCATTCGACATATATTCCATAGCATGCACATTAGAGGTGCTCATTAACAAAAATCTGAAACAAGGTACCAATATAAAACAGAAGTGCCAAAACAAAAAATACTTTCCCGGACTTGGACATCTTTTATTTGGAAACTGGGGAAGGTCGAACCGCAAGCGACCAAGCTAGAAATCAAATCCACATATTGAATACAAAACTTGTCAGAGAGGTTGTGGGCAACGGCCTTGGTATTTCATTGGCTTCCGTCTTGTGAAACATCTTTCACGGTTTTCTGTAACAAAAAGTGAGACCAAAGACGGTTATGAAGCAGCGGCAAAGATTCCAAGAACCAAAGAAATTGCCTAATTTCAAGTTAAGATGGAATATCATAAAACTTCAAGCAATAATGACTAGCAAGAAGCTTCACGTATGCCTCGAGTACTTGATTCTTTATTTGTTGCAAGATAACAGTTTAGTGAAAAAGGACATATGTGACCAGAAAAATTATTCAAGGGCATTTAGGCAATAAAACAAATAGTAGTAAGCGCACCCCAAGATGAGTGTTCTCCTATTCCTACTTTTCCAGAGCCTGGTAGCACAGTTGAGACAGCGGCGGATTCTCTGTTCATGCAGAGATGGTGCAACTCAAGTTTGAGAATCCAAGATAAGGTCATGGCGAGACGAATCGTTTATCATCACAATAGATGTCAAGCAGTGATATATGCAGCTGAGGCATCCTAACAGACAGAGAGATTTGAACCTTGTTCCTACATGACCTGATCAATTTAATCAGGCACTCGCTATCTATTTTCATTGTCGCCATCTATTTTCATTGTTCCATTTTTATCTGCCCTACGTCTATCTATCCAAGGGATGGAGGGGCACAAGGAGATTCTCTTTGCAGTCCCTTCCAGTCAAGGATTGGGGCCTCACAACCACAAGAAACAATGTGAAGATCAGACCCACAATATCCGACAATGAACCAATCTGTTGTGGACCCCCAGTGAGAAACGAAGTTCTTTACAACATTTTTGCGTCATGTCAACATATGCTTGTAATCTGGGCATCATGATAGTCTTCATGAGAAAATTGTCACCATGCAAATCACGAGGAAAAGATGAAGAAGTTTATTCAATGCTTGAAGGAAAAGAAAGCCCCAGCATGATTTCAACAATTACCTTAGCGCCAGATGACTAATGAATGGTACAAAAGATTAAAGGGATTCTTTTATTTAAGAAATTCCATTGGTTTTGCTTTCACAATCTCAACTGGATTATTTCTTTTATATACGGCAATTTGATTGTTCCAGGTGATTTTGAAAGTCACATGAAGACTTGGATATTAAAACCTCCCTATCATCCATTTGCCTGCAAAGGTTTGCATTGATACAGCATCGGCATGCATATGAGATGAAAGACCATCACAGGATGTCCAAGTGAAAGCATGAAACATATGCTAGGTCAACATGAGATGGACTGGGTCAAGCTGATGCATAGGATGCCTGTATCAATATATATGGATCAAAAACTGATAAAAACAAATTAAAGGGACAAGTTAAATCCGTCGGTGGTACAAAATAAATTGGGTTAATGACACCACTTGGTGAACATATGGGAGCTCCAAGTTCTACAAAAGGTATTTGTAAGGTACAAGGAAAGACTGCTTTAATTCATTTCAAAAAATATTGCCCTTACACATCAATTATACATCTTTAATATAAAATCAACGCCAAAATAGAAGCTTTTCCATGCTATAAGCAACATCAGCTGCATGGGTTCATTATCACAGTTGTGCTATATCTTTTGCCATATCCATATTTTAAGTCCAAAATGAGAAGATTTTTTATACTTTCTTCTTAAAACAAGACTGTGTGGCAGAAATGAAGATGTTGAGATGGATGAGTGGTCATACAAGGAAAGACTGTATACATAATGAGGTGGTTAAAAACAAATTAGGAGTGGTACTAATAGAGGATAAAATGAGAGAACATCGTTTAAAATGGTTTGAACATATAGAAAGAAGATCAAAAGAAGTGTCTCTAAGAAGGTATGAAAAACTAGATTTTGAAAGTATTAAAAGAGGTAGAGAATGACTACAAAAGTATTGGAAAGAAACAATAAAGAATGATCTAGCTTATTAAGTTAACTGCTAATATGGCACATGATAGGGCTCTGTGGAAACAAAGAATCCATGTAGCCGACCCCGTCTAGTATGGGAAAAGGCTTAGTTGTTGTTTCCTAAAACAAGACCCTTCTCCGCAACTTTTGATGTGCCCAGTATCCAACTTCACAAACCTTCTCTTGAAACTCCATCCAGTCGTCCCTCTAAATTCCAACACCTTAAGCACAGTACCACACCAAACTCTCGTTTTAACCTCAGTATGGATTCTCCACTTTAACCTTTTCATTTCTGCCACTGCATATGGAGATGATAAGTTTCCCAACACTCTGGAGTCTGGACCATAAAGCACTGTTAGTCTTACCGTGTTACATTCCTCGAATCGATGTTTCATTCAACTTAAATTGAAATCCTTACGTCAACCATGAGATCTTCAAGTCACTTTACTGCAAATCAGCTTGATTTGTTGCTCCTTATGATTGTCGTAACACTGTCCAATTCTGCAAGACAATTGAATCTGATTGTGTTGTATCAAGGTGATCCAGACCTGGTTATCATCTTAGCAGTGGTCTGCAGTTGCTATTATGTTGATTGCTGAACTGACTCAGGATTCAACAGGGAGAAATTGACGTAGATCTCAGACGCGGTCTAGTGTAGTTGAGTGCGAATTGAGAAATTATGAAATTGTCACATTCAACAGCATATTGCTGGCGATATAGCAAATTCAGCCTGATCTGTGAAGTTTTGGAGCAGGAAAGGATTGATAATGTAGAAATTATCAGGCACAGGTGAAATTCGTTACAGATCTGGAAGGCATAATTGTACTTGAGCTAATCGAGGAAAACAGTGACAGGCTCTTGAAGGTATTTTCTGCAAGGGATTACCAATCTGGTTGCTGTCTGTGTTTTAGTAGATAAGACCTTGAGATTCAACCGGTTCAGGTGGTTTACCAATAAGTGCTTCTAAGGCCCATTAGCTAGCCTACCGATAATAAAGGATGATGCTATGAAGAATTCAGCAGTAGAAGGTGATCATTCAAGCTGCTGGTGGCAGAAAGTGAATTGCCTGTCCTCTAACTTATGTGGTGTTGAGTAGAATAGTCAGGTAGATCGAGTTTTGCTTCACATTAAGCTGATCCATCCTTAGTTAATGTTGGATGTCAATGCCTAGTGTAATGGTGGTGAAGTTATGTGAGATGCAAGCATGGATTCATATGTAACGGTTATGTAAGCAAGGCGTGATAGATTTAGGAGAGAGATATAGGGAATGATATGATGAGGTGAGAAAGATAAGAGGAAATGAGTGAGGCTAAATGAGAGGAGAAAGCTTATCTAGAGAGAGAAGTTAATCTCTATCCTAGCCTAATCTAAAGGAGATTAACTCCCTTAGCATGATTTTAGAAAAGCCTATAGAAATCTAGAGGGAATTCTAGAGAGAAGACAAGGACCAAAATTCATTAAATAAAAGCATGTAATTGTTAAATGTAACCTTTGTAACAGGTAGGCAGCATACTGCCAACAGCTCTCGTCTCAACCCTATAAAAAAGGGCTGAGTGTAGACTTTTACAGATGAGCCTTAGTGCTTGATTAATAAAATATTTTGTTCTTCCCAAGTTATTCCTTTTTTTTATGCACACCAAGTGTTTTGTGTTTTGTTTGTGAAGACTACGTTATGCAAATCTCTTGTGGTGGACTGTAGCAGCCATCGAAAGCTTGTAAGGTTGTTTCAATTACATAGTATCAGAGTTGAATCACATTTAAGACTGCCTTAGAGTGTGCCAAGTGATAGAGATGATTGTCAAGAAGAACGAGACTTTCTTTCCATTGTCTTTAGTGTATCTTGTTTCTTTTCAAGGAATTTCAACAAAGCTTTGAGTTGTTTTTTAGTATCTTGTAAATCATAATACAGAACAAAGGTTTTACCTTTTGTTTGACAAACATGAACTATAAGACATGAGCCCAAACTATGAAAAAAATATATATATATATATATATATATATATATATATATATATATATATATATATATATATATATATTTCAAAAAATTATCGAGATATTTGAGTGGTACGAAGATAGTCATCTCCTATTGCCACACAAGAGCAATGCAAGGGTGGTCATAGAACCGTGTTATGAATTCTATTGAACAATGTGAACAATCATGTTTGGGATAATTTATCCAACTTCACTAATACTAAAGAGGCATGAGAATACCTCAAAAAAGTTCATGTGAAAAATGATGTTTCTCATCGGATGTCACTTAGAGACAAATTATCCTCTTTGAAATAAGGTGATAAGGAATGAACGAATTTTTTTAGTAAATTTTCAAATATATGAAATCAATTACGGGACTATGAGAAAAAGTATACACATTATTGTGATGCTAGACAATGTTAACAAGATGAAGATTTTTGCAATCAATTTATGAGAGGTTGAAAGAAGAATTTGAATATGTGAGATCCTCTTTGATGCATCAAAAACCGTTTCCTGCATCGGAATAAATTCTTGTGGGCTTTTATGACGGAAACAAGACTTAGAGAAGCAAAAATTCATAATGATTTCATCTTAACCACTTTTAAATCCGAAACATTCATGAAGCCTTATCGACCTCTACACTTAAAAAATGAAAGAAACAATGATACATGAAAGGAGGTTATTTGCTACTATAGTAAGAAAACCGGACACATCAAACCAAAATGTCTCAAGTTGAAAAAGAAAATTGTTTTTGTTGATAGAGAGTTGGACCAAACCTCTACACTTTAAACATTATAAAAAAAGATGAGGCAACTAAAAGAACAACTAAAAGGAGTCCATGCAAAAATAAGATCTTATTTGTGGCAAATCTCGGGTGCCGCTTGCTCTATAACTCCCTCACAAGATATGAACCTCTGGCGATAAGATTTAGGTACCTCCTTTCACATGAGGTGCAATGAAAGTTTTTACAAAATTGCATAAGAAATAATTTTAACCCATATGTTTTTACCACCGATGAAACAAAACTAGAATTTAAGAAAACAGGTTATTTCCAAGACAAACTTTTAAGTTTCAAGAGTTAGTCTCGTTTCAAAGTTGAATTTGAATAATTTTAAGTATCTCAAATTTCAAATAGTGGATGTATTATCTCCTCATCTAAGGATTACATTATACATGATCGCTTCTCAAAGAAGGTGATTAGATGTGGCCATAGAGAAGGAGAACTTTATATAATGGACCATTTGTAAATTTTAAATTTTAATCATTATACTATTTTGTCAAAAGATACCTTTTTGTGGACAAGAGGCTTAACCATTTGAATATTCAAAAGTTATGTAATTATAAACCTTTTAGTATTAAGGATATTACAAACTTTTTGTAAGGATTGTACTCTTGGCAAAGTAAAATACAACTTTTCTAAATAAAACCTTTATTACAAGTGAACTCTTTGAACTTAGTGTATTACGATGTTTAGGGTCCCGTACTGATCATGTCATAGGGAGGCATCTCATACTATGTTATTCTTGTTGATGATTTTACTAGATATACATGTGTATACTTGTAAAGTAAGGTGGATCTTTTCAAAAACTTCCTCGCTTTTCATACTCTTGCCAAAAATCAATTTGATCCTCATATCTAAATCTTTCGATTCGACTCATGGGAGAGTTTGTATCAAAGGAATTTAAAACTTATTTAGAAAATAATAATATTTTGCATCATAATCTTATACCAAAACTCCTTAACAAAATGACCTTCTTGAGCGCAAACACCAAATTATCATGAAAACCAATGTTATAAAAATCGTATCGTATCGTACGATACGATTTTATCATATATCGTATGAAGTTGTGGTACGATACAGGGGCACGTATCACTTATTGCGATTTATTGTATCGTATGATACATCCTGTATCGTACGAGTAGATGTTGATTTCTCTGTTATAAAATCCAAAAAACTGAAACTTGCAGATTTTATTTCTACTTTTTCCTAAACCCTTTTTCACGTTATTCCCTTGCTTTCAGATCATCTTCTTACCTTGTTTTTGTTGATTTCATAGTTTATTCACAAGATTCTCCAGTGTTTCACCCAATCCAACTCTCCATCTCTAGGGTTTTTGTCAAATCTGTGTCATACCTCTTTCCTTCGGCATTCTATCTGATTTTTCACTTGAAAAATTTGGGGGTTTTACAGATTCCGTGATTCCTAACCTCTAAAAAGCCTTTTCCTTCTTATTCATTGTACACTTTTATCTTAATGGATTCCGATCGAGTCGATTCGGCATGAAAATATTACACTCCGGTGTATGAAGGCAATAGGCTTGTGAACAAGTGCATGTTTTGCAATGCAATAAAACATGGTGGTATTTTTCGTATGAAACACCACATTACGGGAACCAAGAAGGATGCTAGTGCATATCTTGAGGTTCACGAAGCAGTGAAATATGATATTGAACAGGTATTGGAGGCTTCGAAGGAGAAGAAGAGATTAAAGGTGAGAGAGAGGGCAGAAATACGTGGTTGGGATATGTCTCAACCATTTGAAGATACTTCTGCTCAAGGGATGTATGGTAGTGATGAATTTCATTGTACAACTGAGATAGAAGAATAGATGGTTGAAGAGGGGAGGAGAAAGCGAGAAAAGAGAAAAGTGTAGGTTTTGGTGGTAGTAGTTGTGGATTTGGCTATTATTCCACTACAAGATCTCCTACTCGTCCAATGCCTACGAGGGGTACTAGAAGAGGAGCCAAAGGAGGTAGTGGGATGCCTTCATTTTTTTTCCCCACGTGCGACTCTTGGAACTCGGCCAGGCATTAGATAAGTTATCGCTTTAAAAGAGGTAACTGAGAAAGTAGATTTGATGTGTGTTGAATTTTTTTATAAAAATTGCTTCCCTTTCAATGTTGCAAACTCATTTTCTTTTCAAAGTATGGTGGATGTTATTGCCAGTATGGGATCGAGTTATAGAGTCCCTACTTATCATGCTTTGAGGGGCACAATATTGTAGAAATGGGTTGATATTATTAATGCATGGAGTTCTGAATTTATGGAGTTGTGAAAAGGATATGGGATATTCTATTATGCCTAATGGTTGGACAGATGGTTATCGTAGGTCTTTGGTAAACTTCCTAGTCTATTGTCCCAAAGGCACACTATTTTTGAAATCATATGACTTTCCCATATTGATAAAATGGCAAATAATTTACTCCCTATTTTTGAGGAAGTAGGTGTTTCAAATATTATTAAATTTATTACTGATTATGCTGTAAATTTTAGAGGAGCTGGTAAGATGCTTAAGGCAAACCATTCATCCTTAGTATGGACTCCATGTGTTGCACATTGCATAGACTTAATGCTAGAAGATTCGAATGCAATGGATAAAATAAGAGAGTATAGATGCATGCAGAAATGTTATAAATTTTATTTATAATCATTCTTTTATATTGCATTTGATGCGAATCCATAAAGGTGGAAGGGAATTGATTAGGCCTTCGTTGACAAGATTTGCTATGAATGTCATTATTATGACAAGTCTTGTTATAAAGAAAAATGTATTAAAAAAATCGTTTACATCTAATAAATGGGGCTCTATTAGTTGGTCTAAAAAGGTGGAGGAGATTATTGTGGTAGATGTTTTCAATACTGATTTTTGAGAAAGTTGCAACAAATTTTTTACGATGATTGTACGTTTAGTTAAGGTAATGAGGATTGTTGATAGTGAAGATAGACCTGCTATGCCTTATATATATATATGATGTTATGAATAAGGTGAAATTGGAAATACCTGCCAAATGCATCATGATTTGCATGATATTGCATATTTCCTTAACCCTTCTATTCGATTTTTTCCGAACTTTGCGGAAGATGAAGAAGTGAAAAAGAGTATATTAAATGCAATTGACCTTGTTGAAGATTCATCTACTCGTTGTAATATCCATTTAGAGTTAAGCAAGTATATACAAAGTGTTGGAGATTTTGGAAGGCCAATTGCAATCCAACTCTGCTCCCAGATACGACCAGGTATTGTGTTTTTATTGATATTCATTTAAGTTATTAATTGATTAATTTTGAGTGTTTCTTATTAATCATTATCGTATTTTATTTCAAATGAATGGTGGGCTCGTTTTGGTGTAGATATACCCAACTTGACAAGGTTTGCTCAACGTATATTGAGCCAAAGATGCAGTTCGAGTGGGTGTGAGAGGAATTGGTGCTGTTTTGAAAGCATTCACACGAAAAAGCAAAACAGACTGAAGCATGCTCGATTGCATGATTTGGTATACGTTACGTACAACATTAAGTTAAGGCAAAGGTAATAATTTTAAAATATATATTGTTTATTGCTGACTAATTCTTTCTTAATCTTATTAATAATGAATGATTGATGTGGCTATATTGTATTTGATATTCTTTATAATTTAAATATTCTTTCTTTATATCCAAATGCAAAAGGATGCAAGAAGAGCAAGGAAGGTACCATATGACCCATTGATTTACGAAAATATTGATATACGATTGGGTCAAAAAGGAGGAGCCCCTATCAATTTAGAGGATGAAAATTGGAGGATACTCAAAGCCGAAGCAGAACTTTGAGTTAGAGATTATGAAAATGAAGGTGTTGGATGGGCAGATATGATTATGGAGGAGGAAGAGGAAGGAGATGATGATGGTGATGGTAGTGATCCTGACTACATTGATTATAATGCTTTTGTTGATTATGATCCACGTTGTAGATGATTGTAATTTGTTTTAACTTTTATTTGTAACTTCGTAACGTTCTAATCTTTGATGATTGTAAGTTGTACTTGTAACTTTATTGTTTATTAAGTTAAACCCCAAATGTATTCAGTATTTTATTCACGTTAATGGTATGGAATATGGATGCGTATAGCCTTGTTCATAACTTCATTAGGAGATGTTTTTATTATAGTATGGATGCTTCTTCATGTTATGTATGTTTTGTTCATTAATTTTAATTTTTGCATTTTTGAGGTTTTTTTTGAGTTTTTAATACCAAAATCTTTTTTTACATCATATCGTATTGTACCATATGATATGGTACAATACAGGCGTATCGGTGCCTAGTGCGATACGAGCACCGACACGATTTTTACAACATTGATGAAAACTACTATAACTTTATTAGTATCTAGTGGAGTTCTCAAATATATTTGGGCCGAAGCCGCGATGTCATTTATTTACTTAATAAACAGAATGTCATCCACTATAAACAGAAAATTTATTTAAAATGGTTCCTAACTATTCATGTTTCTGTGCATGCCTCTTAAGCCTAGGACACCACACAAGGACTTAATTTACCCATTATAGGCCTTGATCATGGCTTACATGAGCCTAAAAGCTTGTCGTTAACTTGAGGCAACAAAGCTTATACCTTTAACCATTACAAGTGACCATCACATTGACTTGGCTCACTATATAGTGATGACCCTTAAGGTCTAGGAGTGGGATATAACATACAGTTACTCACATCTCCCTTTCCATCGATGGTATCTTCTTATCATGTATGAAGCTTATAGATATCGCCGATTCCAGTTACCATGGAACATGGAATCGGGACCGTTGGTCCCGAAATGGTTCTAGCTTGAGTCCTAAACTGCAGGGAATCAACTAAACCATTAAAAGATTAAAATTATAAAGAAACTAAGAAAATACCAAATTGATGGTTTGGAACCACCAGTTTTGGTTTTGGCCCAATTCCGGTAACATGAAAGGTGAAACCGGAACCGAACTGGGTGGCCCCTGGTTCCGTTCTGGTTCCATTAGTTTTTGTTCCAGTTGGCTCAGTTCCGATTGGAACCACCGAGCAGATATCCATTAATCCTGTTCATCATACTAACATTCTGACCTTATAGGTTCAAAATAATCTTCCTTTGAAATATAGCGTGTTCCAGTTTTGAAAATGTGATGCATCTTTATTAGATATATAAAATAACAAAATATAATATGGGCTATTTTTGAGAGATGCATAAAGACCAGCTGTTATTTCACTTGAACATATAACATCCACAGGTTCTACAGGTTTTACTCTTTTTTCTTCTGGTATTGCGCTGATGGATTTTTCTTAGTTCTACATCCCTCTATTTTGTTTCACAGGAAGCTCTAGTTATGCTGTGTGCTCTTGCAACTTGCTAGATTGATTCCCACAAAATTATGAAATATCACGCTCATTGCATGGTGAGATCAATGTATTCATGAGATTTCATCTTGAAAAAGGGGGAGCCGCGATCAGCTGAATCTATTTGTCAGATGGCATCTCAAAACAGAGGAGAAAAAAGAGAATATTTTAAAGCATGGCTACCATTCAGGTGGTCCATAAATCTCATTGATCACTTGTTCCAGCAGCCATCAGTTTGGCAGTGGGAAGACCCTATCTGCACCTGGTTGTGGGAGAATGCTGAAAATACACCCTTCAAAATTTTTCTTGATGGTGGACAAGTGAGTCCTGGCGCTCAATCAAGGATCATTCATGGCACGTGAAAATTTCTTAGATGGGTCGAGTCCCCTTTGATAAGTGGTAAGCATGTGAGCCTAAGAGATGTAGATGTCGAGAATTATGAGTTTGTTTTGCTTTTAGCACATAAGGGATATAAAATCTGCACCAGAGAATGAATGGTTAATGTAAGAAAGTCCAAGACATGATGATGATCTTTCTATCCTTTCTGATAATTTGAAATACTTCCAACTGCACATCTTGTAAGAAAATAATTGCAACTAAAATTTTCTGTCTTATACACACAGACACCCCTAAGCAGAAAATAATGTATTTTCTTCATTGTTAGTATTAACATGATTAACTCCACCCATGTAAAGGATCACCCTTGCATGGCCGGTCCCAAGCTCGGATAAAGGAGGAGGGTTGTGTTAGGCTTTCGACAGCCCATGTAAAACTTTGTTAGACTTATTTATCATGGATTCTACAAATTATGATAGGGCTATGTGGAAACAAAGAATCCATGTGGCTGACCCATCCAGTATGGGAAAAAGCTTAGTTATTGTGGTTGTTGTTAGTATTAACATTATTCACGCAAATGCAGTTAGATTACAGAGGCTATATGAGTTATATTCAAAGATCAATCTGCAGGCAGTTTGATATGATGGCGGCAATCAATCTGACAGTTGCTTCATAAACAGAAATGATCTGTCACTTCTGTACAATCAGAGAAACATGAACCTACTGTTACATTTATGTGGGGAAATTTCGTGATGGACAGGGAAAGAAATCTCAACTCTTGTGAATTTATCCGATTAAGCATTTACGTAAGTTGGACTGGACCTACATCCAACAAGAATACATGGTACGCAATTGAAAAAACTTGTTTACATTGGAGACCTGTAGAAGTACAGTCAGTACCAGGTCTGGCATGCCACTTTGAACTTGATGTATGTTCAGTCTTTTCTGCAGTGTCATAGCACACATCTCACATAAAAATGGCACCTAGTGCAATCAATGTTCACCCAGGATGGAATACTTACAAGTGACAACTGACACGATATGAACTAAGCCCACACCTATATCACGACAGTGAATATGCCTCTCAAACCAGTACTTAAGTTTTTATACATTGTTGGGGCAATGCTCTTCTTATGACTACTGATTATTATGAAAAGTACCTAGCACACAGTAGTCAACAATGAAATAACCAACATGGTACAACAATCAAGTTTTCAGAATGGTCAATCACCAGTTATATTTATGAGAAACACACTTTACTTTGGTGTGCCTCATATTAGTGATGTGATGCACATATGCATGAGAGTTTTTTCTCTGTGGGCAATGCTTTCCACACCTCTACGCCTACAGCTCCTAGCCTCTTACAAATCCCAGGCAACAATGAAGTGGAGATTAGAGATTTATAAAGTTTATGTTAATTTATGAATATAGCTTATGATAGGGTACCGAGGGAGGTTCTTTGGAGAACCTTGAAAAAACATAACACGTTTCGACCTTCTGCGACTGCCCCAGTGCAGCCGTCCAACCACTTGCTTGCATTTTGACCTTAACCCTAATTCTATTATTTATACTACTTCTAACTTGAATTCCTAATTTACCCCTAATCAATATTAATTACTACAACTAAGACATAACACGTTTACTACACGATATTACACCAGAACACAAACTTATAAACACGACACATTCACATTACAACTCTTTAACACTCCCCCTCACTCCTTTAATTGTCTGTTGGTAGTAGCTTTAGTTAGAAAGTCAACCACTATTTTAAAGATTGAACGTACTCTGATTAGATATCTTCTCTCTGATGAAATGAGAGTCAATCTCTATATGCATGGTTCTTTTATGATATATTGGATTGAAAGCCATCTGAATAGCAGCACTACTGTCACAATATAGAGATATAGAATGATTAGAAGGAAATCCCAGTTCACTGATCAATGAGGACACCCATTTTCCTTCACACATAGCTTGCGCTATAGCTCTGTATTCTGCTTCCACTGTAGAACTAGCAACCACTGTCTACTTTTTACTCTTCCAAAATACAATATTACCACCAAGTAATGTAACATATCCTTTAGTTGATTTTCTGTCATCACATGAACCGGCCCAATCTGCATCAGAATAAAGTTCAATATGCCAATTTGATGATCTAGAATAAAGTAAGCCCATTCCTGCAATTGATTTGAGATATCTAAGGATTCTATACATAGCATCCATATGATTTTTCGTAGGTGAATACATATATCTGCTCACTACTCCCACAGCATACGTAATATCTGGATGAGTAATTGTCAAGTAAATAAGTTTCCCCACTAACGTCTGATATTAATGTATGTCTCTAAACTCTTCACTATCTCCAGCGGATAATCTCTGATTCACTTCCATAGGTATATCACTTGGTTTACAGTCAAGCAAATGTGTGTCCTGAAGCAGATCCATTATATATTTCCTTTGGATTAAAAGAATACCATGAGTTGAATACAACACCTCTATTCTCAAGAAATAGTGAAGTCGACCCAAATCTTTTAGATTAAATAGTTTATGGAGATTTTTCTTCAGCCTTGATATTTCTTCAAAATCATTACATGTAACAATAATATCATAAACATAGACAGCAAGAATAGATAATTTTGAGCTCTTCTTAAAAAAGATAGTATGATCATTGAGACTTCTTTAATATCCAAGATTGAATACTGCTTTACTGAATTTATCAAACCATGCTCTAGGTGATTGCTTCAATCCATAAATGGATTTGTTCAACTTGCACACTCTATAATCCGTTGTCTTTATACACATCCTAGGAGGTAGTTCCATGTACACTTCTTCATTTAATTCTCCCTGCAAGAAAGCATTTTTAACATCTAACTGCAACAAATCCTAATTCAAGTTAACTGCCAAGCTGAGGAGTACCTGTATAGAAGTAAATTTAGCCACAAGAGCAAATGTTTCAGTATAGTCAATACCAGATGATTGGCTATATCCTTTTGCAACCAATCTAGCTTTATATCTTTCAATACTTCCATCTGCCTTATACTTGATGGTAAATACACATTTGCATCCTACAACATTTTTGTCAGGAGGTAATGTTGTGATTGTCCAGGTTTTATTTCTTTAAGTACCTTCAGTTCTTCTTCTATAGCAGTTCTCTATAAAGGACATTGATTTGCCTCTGTAAAATTCTTAGGGATCTTGTGTTTCTCAACATTCATAACAAAATATTGGTATTTCTTAGTTGTATTCACATATGAGATACAATTTGAAATGGGATACCGTGCACAAGAGCGTTTACATTTTCGGATGGCAATAGGAATATCTAGATCTTCTGCCTCTTTCTCTTGAGGATCTGAGTAAGGGAAAATTTCTTTGGTACTTGTACTAGGGGCTTGTTCCTCTTCAGAATAGATAATATTTCTTGATCCTCTCTTTTAAGTTAAGATCTCCTCTTGTTCACTGTCCTCATTTATGGTATCATCTGTCTCATTTCTGGCATTATCAGGAGCTAATGATAGGACATAGGGAGAATTTTATTGAGGAGTTTGTGTTAACTCTCCCTGAGATGAATAATAGGGGGTGGTTTCAGTAAAGGTAACATCCATAGAGATATATAGCTTCTTTGTTAGAGGATCCTAACATTTATAACCCTTTTGAGAGTTAGAATAACCAAGAAAGATGCACTTTCCAACTCTAGAATCAAGTTTATCTCGATTGGGTGAATGAACATGTACAAAGCAAATACAACCGAAAATACGGGGAATTATATGAAAAGGCTTTGATTCTTTATTGAGACACTTCATAGGGCTTTCACCCTCAAGAATAGAACTAGGCATTCTATTAATCAGATGAATAGCAATAAGAACAGCTTCTCCCCACATGAAGCAGAAACAGACATTTGGAATAGTAAAGCTCTATTGATTTCAAGTAAATGACGATTTTTTCTTTTCGCAACACCCGTTTGCTGAGTGAGTATCAACACACGTGAGTTCATGAATAATACCGTGCCCTTTTAAGAAAGGTGGAAAGTAGGCTCTTGGATTCACATATTCTCCTACCATTATCGTATGCTAGGACGTTTAATGGAGTTTTATCAAATTGAGTTTTAATCATATGATAAACCGAATTGATGAAACAATTTGCACACGCCCCATTTGATCTTTCATTAGGAAAAGTCCAAGTGACACTAGTGCAATCATCAATAAATGACAAACCATTTTGCACCTAAAATATTAGAATAGATGCAGACCCCAAACATCAAGATGGATAAGAGAAAAAAGGTTCACTACTTTTATTACCATTTGGAGGAAAAACTCACTGGATGCGCTTTTGGAAAAACTCACAAATATCACAATTAAATGACTCAACCGACTCATTTAAAACATAGTGAAGTTTTGAAACAGGAAAGTGACCAAGACGATAATGCCAAAGCTGAATTTCTGAATCCTGAATAGTTGTTGCTGAAGCTTTAAAAGGAGTTTCTTCCTGAACATTGTCTTCTAGAATATATAAGCCCCTCTGCAGTCTACCATGACCAAAGATTTTCTCCGACTTCAGATCCTGAAATACACAATCAGTAAGAGAAAATGTTCCATTGCAGTTCATATTCTGAGTTAAATCACTGACTAAAAGGAGATTTATAGGAAAGCTAGGAACATGGTAAACTAATTTTAAATTTGAAAAGCAAGTGGGTACACTTCCCTGTCCAATCATATAAGAATACGAACCATCTGCCAACTTAATAGGTTCTTGTTTTGGAAGAAGTTTGTATTCTGAAAAATATGATGATTCTCCTACCATATGGTCTGTTGCACCTGAATCAATAATCCAAACTTTGGAATTAGAATAAGAGGGATTACCCTTCATTGAGTGAGTAGCTTGAGCTATTATAGCTTGAGAGGAAGATGGCTGAGCTTTTTCAGATAATCTGGTTTCGAGTCCTTCTATCCTCTTAATGAGTTCTTGCATTCCATCTGTATTTGAAGGAGAATTCTCAGCAGCATGAGCAGAGGAATTTCTGTTCTTATAATAGTCAGGTTTCCCATGTAATTCCCAACAGTATTCCTTTGAGTGTTTGGATTTACCACAATGAGAACAAATGAGTTTTTCTTTTCCATCAGGATTAGATCTGCCACGTCCTTGGTATCCTCCTCTTCCTCGAAAATTGAAGTTTTCTCCTCTTATTTGAAGTGCATGTTGGTCTGTACCAGAAGAGTTGTTCTTTTCAAGATTTCTTCGATCATCTTCCCTGATCAATAATGAATACATTGTTCCTAATGAACGTAACTCATCTCTTCCTAAGACATTGAGTTTTATAGACCCAAATTCTGAGTTTACACCCCACAATAAATCAAATACTTTTTTCTTTTCAAGTTCTGCATTTCTTTTAGTGTAACATAATGAACACTTAATATTGGTGTAATATAGAAGTTCATCCCATAATCCTCGAAGATCTGCATAATATTCACTAATGGATCGAGTTCCCTGTTTACAATTTCTGATTCTTTCTAATATTTCATACTCCTTTGCGACATTCTTTTTCCGGGAGTAAGCTTCACATACTGCACTCCAGATTTCATAAGCAGATTCAAGAAACATAAATGTTTTTGCAATCGATGGAACCATAGACTTAAGTAACCAAGATGAAATTAAAGCATATTCTCTTCTCCAACTTGGATATTGAGTATCATGTATATCTGGTTTCTGTGTGTGTCCCATTAGGTATGCCCATCTCCCCCTTGCTATAATGGCCAATTCCACTAATTTGGACCATTCCAAGAAATTTTTGCCATCCAATTTAGTAGAGATGTGATTTGAAAATATTCTAACTTTTCATTGGTACCAAATTCACATATTCCCATCTGGTTGTCAACTTCTTTTCCTTTACTTCCCATTTGAACAAGTATGAATAACAAAACTTAAACAAATTGTATGTTGCTGGCACAATAGACTATCTTGTAGTTGACCGATACTTGATGATGGGAGAATATAATTGAATCATTCAAGAGCAAACAACCAAATCTTAATGATGAAATTCTTTACTTTCCCAAATCGAAAATCGAGATTTAACTGAATCGTTTAATAGCTAATAGGCAAATCTTGATGATAGATTTCTGCACTTTCCCAAATCGAAAATCTAATGAAAAAACGAAATCAAAGAAATTCAACCTTTATGATGGGAATTCTTCAAGTAACCAAATCAAAAATTTGATGAAATCAATATCAAGGAACTTCAAGCTGATTGTAATGATGAAATTCACGTGCCCAAATAAACTGATTCAACCATAAAGAGTCAGCCGATACTTATGGATTCCTTCCAAAGAACTTTTGATCAATGATTGAACAAAATCTTCTTGTTTTCAATAAAGAAAATCTGCATTTTCTCGCATAATAGGCTCTGATACCATATTAAGAAATAAATACATTAAACAAGATTGAGAAAACTTACAAAACCTGGCAGATTGGAGGTCTTGCTTGCATTTTGACCTTAACCCTAATTCTATTATTTATACTACTTCTAACTTGAATTCCTAATTTACCCCTAATCAATATTAATTACTACAACTAAGACATAACACGTTTACTACACGATATTACACCAAAACACAAACTTATAAACACGACACATTCACATTATAACTCTTTGACAGGACTTGGTGGTGTTAGTGATAATAGCATCCACTCTAATGCTAGAACGGAGGTTAGTAGTACTAGTTCTATAAGTCACACAGACACCTCAAGGAGGTGGAGTGTCGACCCCAACACAGGTGCGACACCATGTCAATGCGGAACGGATATACAAAACAATTTATTAAAAAAAAAATTAAGTTAACTGATGGTTCTAACTCCGCCCATGTAAGGGATCACCCTTACATTGCCGATCCCAAGCCCGAATAAAGGAGGGTTGTATTAGGCTTCCGACAGCCAATGTAAAACTTTGTGAGATTTTTATACCATGGATTACACAAATTATGAGCATTGCTTTGGGCGTCCCCGTCTAGCAACGCACTGCAGAGCCTGAATGTAGTGATAAATAAGCAAGGGTTACTACATTTTTGTCCGAATGTAGTGAATCAATTGCAGAGAGGGGTTCCCACATCATGAACGGGTGTGAGTAAAGAAGTTAGCCCCGCTACATTGTCGCCCCGAATGTAGTGAATAATTTACAGAGAGGGTCTCCGCATTTTCAATATGGACGGAAGCGGGGGTAAGGAAGTTAGTCCTAGATAATAAGATTCGTATTGGTTCTTGAAATATCGAAACATTATCCGATACACTAATGGAGGTGGTAGATACTATCATTCGAAGAAAGATTCATATTCTATGTTTACAAGAGACAAAGTGTGTTGGAGAAAAAGCAAAAGAGATAGAGGATAAAGGTTTTAAATTATGATACTCAGGTAAGGAAAATGCTCGAAACGGAATTGGTATTATCATAAATAAAGATTTAAAGGATAGTGTAGTAGACATACAACGATACGGTAACCGAATCATGACGTTGAAATTAGTGTTAGGAGTAGAGGTTTTGAATATAGTTTCTGCTTACGCACCCCAAGTAGGCCTAGAAGATAGTATAAAGACGCTTTTTAGGAAGAGTTAGATAAGGTGATTCAAAGGATTCCACAAAGGGAGATGATTTGTTTAGGAGACTTAAATGGAATTGTCGGTAAAGAGGCATTAGGATATCAAGGTATTCATGGAAACTTTGGTTTTGAGGATATAAATGAGGAAGGTAGGGAGATTTTAAATTTTGCTATGGCATTTGATCTCTTTATAGTCAATACAATCTTCAAAAAACGAGATGAACATTTAATTACTTATAAGAGTGGCTTATCACAAACACAAATTGATTACTTTATTTATAGAAAAAAAGATAGAGCATGTTGTAAAGATTGCAAGGTAATTCCAAGACAAAGTTTAACCACTCAACATCGACTTTTAGTTATGGATTTACAAAGAAGAAAAGAGTGCATCGAGCTATTCGGACTAAATGGTGGAACCTCAAAAGCGAGAAAGAAGATATATTTAACCAGAAAGTCCTTCAAGGAGATTTGGAATTATGTTGGTACACCCAGTGATATGTGGAACAATATGGCTATACATATTAGGAAAGTGGCGAAAGATGTGTTAGGGGTATCTAAGGCATGTTACAAATTACATTATGCTAAGAAAACTAGTGAAACTTTAGAGGCTTATAAGAAAGTAAAGAAGGACGCGAAAAAGATGGTCAGTGAAGCAAAAGCTAAAATTTAGGAGCATTTATTATAAAAAAAACTCAACTCAAAAGAGGGTTAAAGAGATAATTTTAGGATAGCTAGGGCTAGAGATAAGAAAACTAAAGATCTTAATTCGGTTAGATGCATCAAAGATGAGGATGAAAAAATTCTAGTGGCAAATGATAATATAAGAAATAGATGGAAAAACTATTTTTATAAGTTTTTTAATGAAAATAAAGATGTTAGTATTAACTTAGAAGAGTTAGCCAAATCAGAAAAGTATATAAACCACAATTTCTACCGACATATTTAAAAGAATTAAGTCGAAAAGGCTCTTAAACATATGAAGGGTGGTAAATCGGTAGAACCAGACAATATTACTATGGAAGTTTGGAAAATACTAGAGAAATAGAAATCACTTGGCTCACAAGACTACCAACAACAACAACTAAGCCTTTTCCCATACTAGACGGGGTCGGCTACATGGATTCTTTGTTTTCACAGATCCCTATCATGTGCCATGTTAGCAGTTAACTCCCAATAAGCTAGATCATTCTTTATTGTTTCTTTCCAACACTTTTGTGGTCGTCCTCTACCTCTTTTAATACTTTCCAAATTTAGTTTTTCTAACCTTCTTACAGGTTCTTCTTTTGATCTTCTTTCTATATGTCCAAACCATCTTAAACGATGTTCTCTCATTTTATCCTCTATTGGTGCCACTACTAATTTGTTTCTAATAACCTCATTATGTATACGGTCTTTTCTTGTATGACCACTCATCCATCTCAACATCTTCATTTCTATCGTAGACATCTTTTGTACATGTTGATGATTAACTGCCCAACACTCAGAACCATAAAACATGCCAGGCCTAATTGCTGCTCTATAATATTTACCTTTTAATTTTAATGGTATATTCTTATCACAAAGAATACCTGATGCTCATCTCCATTTTAACCAACCAGCATTAATTCTATGTGTAACATCTCCATCAATTCTTCTATCCCTCTGAAAAATTGACCCTAGGTATTAAAAACTTTTCTTTTGGAGAATGCAATGTGTGCTAATTTTAATTTCTATGTCCTTTGAAGTAGCCAAATAATCAAACTTACATTCCATTTATTTTGTCTTTGTTCTACTAATTCGGAGGCCTTTTGAAGTAGCCAAATGATCACACATGTTTTTGCACCAGCCAGGCACCTCGGTGACGAGGATCCAACTCCTGGCCTCTTGGCAGAGTACATCATACTACACGGGGTCGGCTACATGCATTCTTTGTTTCAACAGATCCCTATCGTGTGCGTGTTAGCAGTTAACTCCCAATAAGCTAGATCATTATTTATTGTTTCTTTCCAACACTTTTGTGGTTGTCCTCTACCTCTTTTAATACTTTCCAAATTTAGTTTTTCTAACTTTCTTATAAGTTCTTCTTTTGATCTTCTTTCTATATGTCCAAACCATCTTCAACGATGTTCTCTCATTTTATCCTCTATTGGTGCCACTACTAATTTGTTTCTAATAACCTCATTATGTATACGGTCTTTTCTTGTATGACCACTCATCCATCTCAACATCTTCATTTCTGTCACATACATCTTTTATACATGTTGATGATTAACTGCCCAACACTCATAACCATAAAACATGGCAGGCCTAATTGCTGCTCTATAATATTTACCTTTTAATTTTAATGGTATCTTCTTATCACAAAGAATACCTGATGCTCCTCTCCATTTTAACCAACCAGCATTAATTCTATGTGTCACATCTCCATCAATTCTTCCATCACTTTGAAAAATTGACCCTAGGTATTTAAAACTTTCTTTTTGGGGAATGCAATGTGTGCCAATTTTAACTTCTATGTCCTCTGAAGTAGCCAAATGATCAAACTTACATTCCATATATTTTGTCTTTGTTCTACTAATTCGGAGGCCTTTGCTTTCTAATGTTTCTCTCCATAGTTCCAATTTTCTATTAACTTTTTCCTTAGACTCCTCCACTAATACAATGTCATCTCCAAATAACATACACCAAGGTACTTCATCTTGAATATGTTTTGTTAACTCATCCATCACCATTATAAATAAGTATGGACTTAAAGTTGATCCTTGATGTAACCCAATATTAACTTCAAAGAAGTCTGTCGTTCCTTCATGAGTCCTCACACATGTTTTTGCACCATCATACATGTCTCTTATAAGGTTAATATATGTCAATGGGATACCTCTTTTTTCCAAAGTTCTCCAAAGAACCTCCCTCGGTACCCTATCATAAGCTTTTTCTAGATCAATAAATATCATGTGAAGGTCTTTCTTTTTTGCTCTAAAATGTTCCATAAGACGTCTCAAAAGGTGAATCGCTTCAATAGTAGATCTGCCTGGCATAAATCCAAATTGGTTCTTTGTTGTACTTGATACTTGTCTTAACCTACGTTCGATAATTTTTTCCCATAATTTCATAATATGACTCATTAACTTGATACCTTGATAATTCGCACAATTTTGAATGTCTCCCTTGTTCTTATATATGGGTATAAGTGTACTTGCTCTCCATTCCTCGGGCATCTTTTGGTTTCTCCATATTTCATTAAATAGTCTTGTGAGCCAAGTGATTCCTATTTCTCCTAGTATTTTCCAAACTTCTATAGGAATATTATCTGGTCCTACCGATTTACCACTCTTCATATGTTTAAGAGCCTCTTTGACTTCATTCTTTTGAATATGTCGGTAGAAATTGTGGTTTATATACTTTTCTGACTTGGCTAAATCTCCTAAACTAATACTAACATCTTTATTTTCATTAAAAAGATTATAAAAATAGTTTTTTCATCTATTTCGTATATTATCATTTGCCACTAGAATTTTTTCATCCTCATCTTTTATGCATCTAACATAATTAAGATCTTCACTTTTCTTATCTCTAGCCCTAGCTATCCTAAAAATATCTCTTTCACCCTCTTTTGAGTTGAGTTTTTTATATAAGTCATCCCAAATCTTAGCTTTTGCTTCACTAACGGCATTTTTTGCTTCCTTCTTTGCCTTCTTATAAGCTTCTAAAGTTTCACTAGTTTTCTTAGCATAATGTAATTTGTAATATGCCCTCTTTGCCTTGATTTTATTTTGTACTACTTCACTCCACCACCAAGCTTCTTTTTGTGCCGGTACACCTCCCTTAGATACCCCTAACACATCTTTCGCCACTTTCCTAATATGTATAGCCATATTGTTCCACATATCACAGGGTGTACCAACATAATTCCAAATATCTCCTTGAAGGACTTTTTGTTTAAATATATCTTCTTTCTCGCTTTTGAGGTTCCACCATTTAGTCCGAATAGCTCGATGCACTCTTTTCTTCTTTGTCCATTTTTTTATTTGTATATCCATAACTAAAAGTCGATGTTGGGTGGTTAAGCTTTCTCCTGGAATTACCTTACAATCTTTACAACACGCTCTATCCTTTTTTCTACAAATAAAGTAATCAATTTGTGTTTGTGATAAGCCACTCTTATAAGTAATTAAATGTTCATCTAGTTTTTTGAAGATTGTATTGACTATAAAGAGATCAAATGACATAGCAAAATTTAAAATCTCCCTACCTTCCTTGTTTATATCCCCAAAACCAAAGTTTCCATGAATCCCTTGATATCCTAATCCCTCTTTACCGACATGTCCATTTAAATCTCCTCCTAAACAAATCATCTCCCTTTATGGAATCTTTTGATAAACCTTATCTAACTCTTCTAAAAAAACTGTCTTCATACTATCTTCTAGTCCTACTTGGGGTGCGTAAGCACAAACTATATTCAACACCTCTGCTCCTAACACTAATTTCAACGTCATGATTCAGTCACCATATCGTTGTATGTCTACTATGCTCTCCTTTAAATCTTTATTTATGATAATACCAACTCCGTTTTGAGCCTTTTCTTTACCTAAGTACCATAATTTAAAACCTATATCCTCTATCTCCTTTGCTTTTTCTCCAACCCATTTTGTCTCTTGTAAACATAGAATATGAATCTTTCTCCGAATCATAGTATCTACCACCTCCATTAGCTTAACCGATAATTTTCCGATATTCCAACCAATACGAATCTTATTATCTAGGACTAGCTTCCTCTACCTCTTTTAGTACTTTCTAAATTTAGTTTTTCATACTTTCTCACTAGATAATAAGATTCGGATTGGTTCTTGGAATATCGGAACATTATCGGGTAAGCTAATGGAGGTGGTAGATACTATGATTCGGAGAAAGATTCATATTCTATGTTTATAAGAAACAAAATGGGTTGGAGAGAAAGCAAAGGAGATAGAGGATAAAGGTTTTAAATTATGGTACTCAGGTAAAGAAAAGTCTCGAAACGGAGTTGGTATTATCATAAATAAATATTTAAAGGAGAGTGTAGTAGACATACAACGATATGGTGACCGAATCATGACGTTGAAATTAGTGTTAGGAACAGAGGTTTTGAATATAGTTTGTGCTTACGCACCCCAAGTAGGACTAGAAGATAGTATAAAGACAATTTTTTTAGAAGAGTTAGATATTAAAGAGATGGACGAGGTAAAGGCAGTAACTAAGTGTTGTCAAGATATTACTAAATTTATTTATAACGATGCATTTGTATTATGTGTGATGAGGAAATATATTGATGGTGCAAAGCTCCTTTACATGATTGTTACTCAGTTTTCAACTAATTTTTTGTTAGTACAGAATATTTTTAAACAAAAACAAGCCTTAAGAGAATCTTTACCTAAGATGAGTGGCAAGAGTTATAGAGTTGTCTCAAAATAGGAGAAACAAAAAATATAATGAGATTTCAGAGACGATCGAGTACATTTTGAAACTCCTATATTAGTTATTAAAGATAAATGCCCTTTGGTTAAAGTTTTGATATTGGTCGATCAGAGTAGATAAATCATTTATGGAGCCATGGATAGAGTTAAAGAAGCTATCAGGAGTAATTTTAATCAGTGTTATCCGTATCACACCATATTGTACGGTGCAATACGTATCGTACGATACGATCCACCATAGTGTATCGCAATTGAAGACTTATCGCGCCGTATCGTGCGATACGCCGAGTGGCCGAACGAAAACTCGCATTTTTGGAGGTTTCTTTGGTTTCTTCAAACCCCCTCAAGCTCCCCTAGCGTGGTTCTTGGCCTCCTTAGTGTTCAAGGCTCCAAAAATGTGTTCTACGGTGTCCGTGCAAGCCTCCTAACTCGAACTTGGGTATATTTTTAGCGTTTTTCTTCATTTTTTTTCTTTGTATTTGTTTTTTTTTTGTTTTATTTGTATTTTTCTTTTTTTGAATGACAAAATATGAAGTTATTAAGTGTGGATATGATTTTTATTGCATTCATGAAGTGGGAGACACTCTATTTGAGTGTTATTTGACGATTGGGGATTTATGAAGTGCTTTTATTTTCAGGTTTTTATTTGAATTAAAGTACTCATTTGAGATGGCATGAAGGGGCGGTAGAGACTCTCATTCTAAGTCTGATGATCCGACATGGCAGTGGGGTATACCAATTGAGGATTCCAGATTAAAGATCAGATGATTATTTTGTGAGAGGGTGGTTAGTGGTGGAATTTCAAAATTAATACACCACCTACCAAGGACTAGGAAAGAAGTTCCTTGCACCGACAGAGTTAGAAGTTTGCCAGAAGGTATTAAATGGCAATGTCTTCAGATGATTGAGAGTATACAAGGGAGGAGACAACAAAAGGATGATTTGGAGATTTTTGAAGAAGATGATATTGGATTTGGATTTGGATTCATTGATAGTTTGCCTTCAGATACCATAACAGAGATAGATAGTAGCAGTTCACGAGCACCTAGCAGGGGAAAGAGAGTTGTTGAAGACTTTGGAGGTGGTAGAAGAGGAAGTTCAGGAAGGAGTAGAGGAAGAACTGCTTCTAGCATACATTCTTCTTTTCCTCTAACCACTACACCTGGTGCTCAACCTAGAATTTGTGTTGCTATAGCTTCAGAACAACTGCATGATCAGGCAGACCTTGCAGTGAGCAGATGGTTTTATGATGCATGCATTTTATTCAATGTAGCAAACAGTTTTCATTTTCAAGCAATAGCAGATGCAATTGCTAACATTGGTCCAGGATACAAGATGCCCTCCTATCAGAGGTTGAAAGGAAAGATCTTAAATAAGACCGTCATTGAAGTGCAAGAATACTGGTCGACTTTGAGAGAGTTATGGAAGGAGACAGGTTGCACTATCATGGCATATGGATGGACAGATAGGCGAGGAAGGACTTTGCTAAACTTTCTTGTCTACTGTCCTAAATGACTTATGTTTTTTAGATCTTTAGACATGTTAGAGGAGAGGCACACTGCGAAGATCCTACGGCAAGAATTTGATAAGATTATATGCGAGGTTGAGCTAGAGAATGTAGTCCAATTGATTACAGATAATGCAGCTAACTACAAAGCAGCTGGGAAGGAGTTAACTGATACTTATGGGACTTTCTACTGGACATCATGTTCAGCCCATTGTTTAGATCTCATTCTTGAGGACATTGGTGAGATGGATGAAATAAAGGCAGCAACTGAGTGTTGCCAAAATATCACAAAATTCATTTACAACCATACATTTGTTTTGTGTATGATGAGCAGATATACAGAAGGTGCAGAGCTTCTTCGAACAGTTGTAACTCAGTTTGCAACAAACTTCTTATCTGTACAGAGCATTATGAGATAGAAGCAAGCATTGAAGAGAATGTTCTCCTCAGACGAGCGACAATAATTTGCAGAGTTGCCTCATAACAGAAGAAACAAAAAGTTGGAATGAGATTTCAGAGACAGTCTTCAGGAGTACATTTTGGAATGCATGTGTTAGACTATTGAGGATTACATGTCCATTAGTGAAGGTTTTGAGATTGGCTGATAGCGAGGAGAAACCCTCTATGGGCTACCTTTATGAAGCTATGGATAGGGCAAAAGAAGCCATCAGAAATAATTTTAATGGAAAAAAAAAGAGATTATGTGCCCGTGTGGAAAATCAATGATAATAGATGGAATAAACAATTGCATCCGCCTATTTATATAGCATATTATCTAAACTCGTCATTCAGGTACTCAGCAAGCGTCAAAAGGGACAGTGAGGTTAATCGATACATCATTAATTGTACAGATAGATTAATCCCTGATGACAGCATAGCAAATGCTATACATCGAGAGATGGAGATCTATGATAATGCTCTTCACTTGATGAGTTTACCTGTAGCAATTCACAACCGCACTACTATGCGTTCAGGTAAATTGTTTATCTTCGTATTTAAGTTTCTTAAATCAACTTGTCTTATATTATTGTGGATTATGTCTCTAATGTTTGTCTTTTTCTACATATGTTTGGTGGAATAGGTTTGGAACTGATTGCTCGAACCTTAAAGATTTTGCAAACACATCCATACAAAAAAGCACAACAGGTTGGAACATAAGCGACTAAATGATTTAGTTTTTATTCGTTGTAACATGCGCCTTCGTGAAAGGTAATGTTGTATTACTAGTACTTAAATGTTCAATTCAATAAATTGTTTGACTTCAACTGTTAATATTATTTACTAATTGGTTATCTTTGTTGTAGGCAATTAAAAAAAGTAAATAGACAAGAAAGCCAATTTGATCCAATAAGTTTGGATAATTTTGATATATTAGAAGACTGGATTATAGAAGACCGTGAAGAAAATGCCCTCCTAACTGAAGAAGACATTGCATGGATTAATTTGGAAGGAGCGCAATAACAGTATCAACTATCAAGGAGATGAAGAATTTGATTTCCAAGCAAAAGGTGTTGCTGATGATGATGAAGAGGATCTTCAACAAGGAGAAGATGAAAATTATTTAGTTGATAATCCTGATTACAATTTATAAAATGTACATGTATTTCATTTTTTTATTCAAAATATGTAAATTTGGATACAATTGTTCAATGTTGAATGCTCAATCTATACTAAACTTTGCATTATATGAATTTAAAGCATTTACCAGATTTTTCTTGATTTTTCTTGATTTTTTTCGGATTTTTACTAATTTTTCTTGATTTTTTAAATAATTTTTGTATTTTTTTAATATTAAAATACGATACGGGCGATACGATACGATACGCCCGTATCGTGAAGCCCAGCGATACACGATACGATACGCGTCAGACAACACTGATTTTAATAGAAGAAAGAGTGATTATATGCCCGTGTGGAGGATTATTGATAATATAGATGGATCATTATATTTATGTAAAAATCCAATGTCGAGGTATCATTGATTGCATAAACAGATTGGGCCATAAAGATAGTATAGTAGATGTTATACATTGGGAGATCAAGATCCATGATAATTCTCTTTTCTTGATGGGCTTGCTTGTAGCCATTGACAACAATACTAATATGTGTCTTGTTAAGCATATGAATCATTTATCTTAATATTTAAGTTTCTTAAATCTTATATTTATAGTACAATAGATTTTTATATTTGTTTTTTCACTTAGATGTTTGGTGTTGTAAGTTTGAAACTGATTATCCAAATTTAAGAGATTTTGCAATAAGGGTTATAAGCCAAACCTGTAGTGCAACTGGTTCTAAAAGAAATTAGAGTGTCTTTGAACATATCTATACAAGAAAGTGCAACAAATTGGAACAACTCAATGATCTAGTTTTTATCTGTTACAACATGTGGTTATGATAGAGATAATTAAGGATTAGTTATTAATTAAGTATTCAATTCAATGTTTTAGTTTTAGTTTTGATTTTTATTTACTTATCATTCTTGTTGGCAATTAAGAAAGTTAAACTCAAGTAGGTACGAGAATCATTTTGATCCAATAGGTCTCGATAATTTTGATGTCTTAAAGGAGTGGATTATGGAAAGATGAAACAATACACTCCTAACTGAAGAAGACATTAAGTGGATCAATTTCGAAGGAGCACAACAATATCAATAGGAGGATGACATTCATTTTGTTATTGAAGGTGGTGATGATCTTTAACAAGGAGGAGAAGAAGATTATTTAGTTGATGATCCTGATTACAATATATGATTCTTCTTTTTGAATTACGAAAGTTGTAAATTTGCTACTTGTTTAATCAAAAAGTTGTACACTTATACTACTTATAATTTGAATTAATGTTCAATGATGAATGTTTACTCAAATTTTGATTTATAAGAACTGTTAGAATTATCTTGCCTTTTCTCTATTTTTTTTATTTTTAAACTATGTTTTAAAAAATTTAAAATACGATATACCAGTCTTATGAAGAAAAATGATATACGATGCGATACGGTACCAATTGTAAGTTTGAACTAAACCCAACAAGCCATTACCTGTGTTGCTCATAACGAGAGTTCATGTAGAATCTCATATGAAAGCAAAAGGCAAATAGCATTAAAAGCCAACAATATAACCTAATAGAGGTCGTCGGTGTCGTGTGCAATCCATGCATCACAAACCAATGTTATAAAAATCATATCGTATCGTACGATACGATATGATTTTATCATGTATCATATAAGTATACAATATGATATAGGAGCACATATCGCAATAAGCGATTTATTGTGTCGTATTATATTGTATCGTACGATATGGAATTGTATCATACTGTATCGTATAGTACGATACGGGATTGTATCATACCGTATCGTATGATATAGAAGCACGTATCGCAATAAGCGATTTATGCTTCTTCCCAAACCCTTTTTCACGTCATTCTCTTACTTTCATATCCTCTCTTACCTTGTTCTTATTCATTTCGTGGTTTATTCACAAGATTATAAGTGTTTCACTCAATCCAACTCTCCATTTCTAGGGTTTTTGTTAAATTTATGGCGTACCTCTATCCTTTTGCATTCTACCTGTTTTTCACTTGTAAAATTTGAAGGTTTTACATATTTCATGATTCTTAACCTCTAAAAAGCCTTTTTCTTCTTGTTCATTGTCCACTCTTTTAATAGCTTCCAATCGAGTCGATCCCGCATGAAAATATTGCACCCTAGTGTACGAAGGTAACAAGCTTATGAACAAGTGCATGTTTCGCAATGCAGTAAAACATGATGATATTTCTCGTATGAAACACCACCTTATGGGAACCAAGAAGGATGTTAGTGTATGTTTTCGAGTTCCCGAAGCAGTGAAGTACAAGATTGAGCAGGTATTGGAGGCTTCAAAGGAGAAGAAGAGATTAATAGTGAGAGAGAGCAGAAATAAGAAGAGATTAACAGTGAGAGAGAGCAGAAATAGATGGTTGGGATATGTCCCCTACCATTTGAAGATATTTTTGCTCAAGAAATGTATGGTGGTGATGAATTCCATGGTGCAACTGAGATAAAAGAAGAGATAGCTAAAGAGGAGAAGAGAATGTGGGAAAAGGGAAAAAGTGTAGGTTCTGGTGGTAGTAACAGTGGAGTTGGCTCTTGTTCCACTGCAAGAGCTCCTACTCGTTCGATGCCTACGAGGGGTACTAGAGAAGGAGCCCAAGAAGGTAGTGGGATGCCTTCATTTTTTTCCCCACGTATGACTCCTAGAGTTCGACTAGACATTAGATCACTTATCGCTTCAAAGGAAGTAACTTAGAAAGTAGATTTGAAGTGTTGAATTTTTTTATGAAAATTACCTCCCTTTTAATGATGCAAACTCTTTTTTTTTTAAAGTATCATGGATGCTATTGCCAGTATAGGATCGGGTTATAAAGTCCCTACTTATCATGCTTTGAGTGACACATTATTACATAAATGGGTTGATATTGTTAATGCATGGAGTTTTGAATTTAGGGAGTCATGGAAAGGATACGGGATATTCTATTTCACCTAATGGTTGGACAGCTGGTCAGTGTAGGTTTTTGGTAAACTTTCTAGTCTATTGTCCCAAAGGCACACTATTTTTGAAATCATATGACTTGTCCCATATTGATAAAACTACAGATAATTTACTTCCTATTTTCGAGGAAGTTATTCAGGAAGTAGGTGTTTCAAATATTATTCAATTCATTGCTGATAATGCTGCAAATTTTAGAGCAGTTGGTAAGATACTTGAGGCAAACCATCAATCTTTAGTATGGACTCCATGTGTTGCATATTGCATAGACTTAATGCTTGAAGATTTGAGTGCAATTGATGAAATAAGAGGGACTATAGATGCATTCAAAAATATTACAAAGTTTATTTATAAATTATAATCATTTGTATTGCATTTGATGTGAATCCACACAGGTGGAAGAGAATAGATTAGGCCTTCATTGATAAGATTTGCTATGAATGTTATTACTGTGCAAAGTCTTGTCATACAAAAAAATGCATTGAAAAAATTGTTTGCATCTAATGATGAGGCTCTATTAGTTGGTCTAAAAAGAGGGAGGAGATTTTTGTAGTAGATATTGTTTTCAATCCATATATGGAATGTAAGTTTGATCATTTGGTTACCTCAGAGGACAGAAATTAAAATTGGCACACATTGCATCCCTCAAAAGGAAAGTTTTAAATACCTAGGGTCAATTTTTCAGAGTGATGGAAGAATTGATGGAGATGTTACGCATAGAATTAATGCTGGTTGGTTAAAATGGAGAGGAGCATAGGTATTCTTTGTGATAAGAAGATACCATTAAAATTAAAAGGTAAATATTATAGAGCAGCAATTAGGCCTGCCATGTTTTATGGTTATGAGTGTTGGGCAGTTAATCATCAACATGTATAAAAGATGTCTGTGACAGAAATGAAGATGTTGAGATGGATGAGTGGTCATACAAGAAAAGACCGTATACATAATGAGGTTATTAGAAACAAATTAGGAGTGGCACCAATAGAGGATAAAATGAGAGAATATCGTTTAATATGGTTTTGACATATAGAAAGAAGATCAAAAGAAGAACCTGTAAGAAGGTATGAAAAACTAAATTTGGAAAGTATTAAAAGAGCTAGAGGACGACCACAAAAGTGTTGGAAAGAAATATTGAGTTAACTGCTAACATGGCACACGATAGGGATCTGTGGAAACAAAGGCTTAGTTGTTGTTGTTGTATTGTTTTCAATGTTGATTTTTGAGAAAATTACAGTAAATTTTTTAGAATGATTGTACCTTTAGTTAAGGTAATAAGGATGGCGGACCTTATATATATATACGATGATATGGATTTGAAAATACAAACAAACCTTGACCGCAAACGGTCACTTCTAAAAAAGGTTTGGAAGATAATTCATGCACGTTATAAACCACCAAATCCATTTAGAGTTAAGCATATATATATATAGAGTGTTAGAGATTTTGGAAGGCCAATTGTAATCTAACTCCACTCCCAAATGCGATGCGACCAGATATTGTGTTTTTATTGATATTCATTTAAGTTATTAATTGATTGACATTGAGTGTTTCTTATTACTCATTATCGTGTTTTATTTCAGATGAATGGTGGGCTCATTTTGGTGTAGATGCATCGAACTTAGCAAGGTTTTCTCAATGTATATTGAGTCAAACATGCAGTTCGAGAGGGTGCGAGAGGAATTTGAGCTTTTTCGAACATATTAATACGAAAAAGTGAAACAGACTGGAGCATGCTCGACTGCATGATTTGGTATACGTTGCGTATAACATGAAGTTAAGGCAAAGGTAATAGTTTTAAAATATATATTCTTTGTTGCTGCCTAGTTCTTTCTTAATCTTATTAATAATGAATGATTGATGTGACTATATTGCATTTGATATTTATTATAATTTGAATATTCTTTCTTTACAAACAAATGCAAAAGGATGCAAGAAGGGTGAGGAAATGTTGATATTCTTCATGATTTGGTCGAAGAGGAGGAGCCCCCTATAAATTTAGAGGATGAAAACTGGAGGACACTCTAAACCAAAGCAGAACTTTGAGTTGGAGATTTCGATGAAAATGAAAGTGTTGGATGGACATATCCAATTGTAGAGGAGAAAGAGAGAGGAGATGATGGTGGTGATCCTAACTACGTTGATTATAATGTTTTTACCACGTTGTAGATGATTGTAATTTGTTTTAACTTTTATTTGTAACTTTGTAATGCTATGATATTGAATCTCTTGATGATTGTGTAAACAACCCAAAATAAGATTATTTTCAAACAAAACACCTGGTTTTCAAAAACTATTTTAAAACCAATTTTGAACTTTCAAAACCCCAGAGTTGCGAAGTTTTAAACTTTTGTCTGAAAATCCGTCAAAATAAAAGTTCTTAAACCCGAGCCAAAACCAAAATTTTGTGAAGCAGGTGAAACTTGATCAAAAAGCAGCTCTAGGACAGGTCAAAAAGAAAAAGTTCAGCTCGGTCGGATGAAAGTAGGGCAAAAAAGCAAAAGGAGCATCCAGAAGTTAAAACAAAGTTGTCAAAAGGAGCATCCATAAGCAAAAGCAGACTTCAGCCCCGGAATGTGAAAAACAAGCCAAAGCACCGATAAAGTTGTCAAAAATCCAACCCCAAGCTTGGAAAATCAGAAATCAGACAAAACAAAGTTCGAAAGGTGAGAAGATGGTCGGACAAGAAGGCTGGAAAAAACCCAACCCAAAACGGACTATTGAAGAATGACCAGGGCCCGTGCAAAACCGTTCGTCTCAAAACACCAAGAAGGACTGAAGAAAGAAGATTTTGGATTGGATCTAGACATAAATAACCAGATCCAGACCCAAATAGTGTTTGGATCGAATTTGGATCTCAAAACCCAAATCCAAGATCCAAACCCAAGACCCACCCCTTGGCCTATAAATAAGACCATGGGGGGGTGAAAAAGTTCACGTGAACTTGCTTGGGAGCCTTGGGAAGAGAGAGATAGAGTGGGTGCAAAAGCTATAGCCATGTGGGCTCAACCAAGGGTGAGGTGGGGTCAAGCCTTGTTGATCAAGACCTAGCTTGGGGCTGCAACAACACGGCTGCAAATGGCGTGGACATAGGTTACACAATGTGGACTCGGCTCCGAGAGGCAGGTCCCTAAACCTAACCCAAACCTAGCCTAGACCTAGCCCACCTCACCTAACCGACCTAACCCATCTACCATAAAACCCTACCATCGACTCCACCCATAACCCACCAACCGACTCTACTCAGCCATCACCTAAAACCCTAATTAGCCATAAACTGACTCCACCTAACTAGCCACAAACTACCCTAAACCGACCTCACCTAACCCAGCCACCCTACAAATGACTCCACCCTACCACCGACTCCACTAAACTCCATCCCAACTAACCCTAACCGACCTCACCTAAATCTAACCAGCCACCCTATAAAGCCCCTCTCGAGCTAACCCCGCTCATCCCTCTTAACCCTCAACTAGGCTAGGTGCCGATTGCACCTAGCTCAACCCTCAAAACCGACAAAACCGAGTGCACTTGGCACTCGGTCTGCATCTTGGCATGTACCCCAGCAGCGCCCTGACCGCGCCTCAACTACGCCCAATTTTGGGTATTTACATTAGTGAAAGTTGTGTGAGTTGCACTTTAAATTCGAGCCTAGCTCACATCATCATTTTAAAAATCTAAAAGATTTTTGGATCCTTGCATTCGCTCGCTTTCAAAGAAACCCCGAATCCTCGCTCAAACCACGTTGAAAATATGCCACATATTCACACACATATCAAGCCTAATAGATAAAACTCAAGAGAGTTAGGGTCGTCCAAAAGTCGTAATAAAATTTGCAAACAAGGCATACATCAAATTCATAAAACACTGATATTTCGACGTTTTGTAAAAATTGAAGTTTCTAAGCGTTTAAACTGACCCTTGAGCATCGGTTCAAGAAGGTTTAAGCAAAAAGATCCCGCTTTCCCACAATCGCCAGAAAGTCAGAATATTTCAAAAACCTTTGCTAGCTTGAGTAAGCTAGCTGGCACGCTCGCAGAAACGACTTAAGCACAAAAAGGTTCATTTCCGGTCTCATAAACCAGGAGTGAAAATTTTCACGCTTACAGTTTTTGGCACGCCCGGTGGGACTCGGGTCTTAAGAAAACTTCGATAAAACAAACAAAACTTTGAAATTTTTTTCCAAAAAGCGTTTAAACTTTCGACTATTTGCACTTGTAGGATTTCAAAAAGTTTTAGAGTCATGTCTAGTTCAGGCTCCAATGAAGTGACTAGCCGAGCCTCGCTCTCGTCAAGTTCCCTTTCAAAGAAAATTTCAAAAACTCAACTCAAATGCAAAAAAGAAGAGTTAGAAAACTTGCGCAGGGAATTCGAGGCAAAAATCGATGCAAGAATCGACGCCCTTAGCCAAGAGGCTGAGGCGGCCGACTCTTGCTCGTCTCATGGCGAACCCGCCAAAGCTAAGAAAAGACATGGCAAGTCCATAAAACCCAAGAAAACCTCCGCAATGGAGGGGGACCAATATCACGATTCCTTCACACTGAATGATCGAAAAGCCCTTCAACAACTGTTGAAAGGGCAAAACAAAGAAAAGAGATCATACGCCCTGTTTGACTTCCTTCCTTTAGATTATGAAACAGACAGTGACGACAATATACCGAATTTTCATCGGTATGATGGCGGGGGATCCTAGATCCCACTTGCAAGTCTTTTCTTGCAGAGCCCACAAAAAGAAAAATGACTCTGCAAAATGGATATATTGGTTTCCCTTTTCCCTCAAGGGGACTGCTTCAAAATGGCTTACTTCCTACGACTTAAGCCAGTTTGCTACTTTTGAAGAGTTAGTGAATTGCTTTATGTAAAGATTTTCACACAACGTGAAAGTAATGCCCACATTGAACACCTTGAGGGACACAAAACAAGCTTCGAACGAGGATGTACATGCATTCATCGTTCAATGGAGGTCCCTCCTAGGGCAAGTAAAAGACCCCATCTCTGAGGGATGCGCAGTAATGCTCATCCTTGAAAACTTTAAAACGGAGATAAAAACTCTTCTGTCATTGCATGAAATTTCCACCTTTCAAAAGTTAATTAAAAAGGCTTCCCTATTTGAAACCAATCTGAAAATGGGAGTGTACGATGACTTGTGGAAGGAAAAAATTCTTCTAAAAACGAGATTTGAAAAACCCGGAACTTACGGGCTACCCACAGCAGACAAAGGGGCAAAACCCAAAAAATTACAAATGTCCGAGTGGAATCAAACCCGATGGGCACTTCAAAGAAGCACGAACAAAAAAATGAGAAAATTTTTCAAAAAATATTTGAAAAAAGGGAGTATACCCCACTGGAGCAGCCTGTCTCGGAGGTCCTTGACCTCCTACTCGCAAGGGATGGTAATACTCCTCAAAATTCCTGAAGGGACCCCTCTAAAAGGGAGATTTTTAAACAAGTTTTGAAATATCATCGACTCAAAGGCCATGATACAAACAAATGTTTCTCCCTTTTGAATAAAATTGAAAACTTGATAGAGCAGGGTCGGCTTCAGATCATTGAGGAACCAAAGCATGCCCAAGCTGTGCTTAAAGAACCCTTCCCCAATCACAGTTTCTGCGAGCGTGCCAACTAGCTTACTCAAGCTAGCGAAGGTTTTTGAAATATTCTAACTTTCTAGCGATTGTGGGAAAGCGGGATCTTTTCGCTTAAACCTTCTTGAACCGATGCTCAAGGGTCAGTTTAAACGCTTAGAAACTTCAATTTTTACAAAACTTCGAAATATCTGTGTTTTATGAATTCGATGTATGCCTTGTTTGCAAATTTTATTATGACTTTTGGACGACCCTAAGTCTCTTGAGTTTTATCTATTAGGCCTGATATGTGTGTGAATATGTGGCCTATTTTCAACGTGGTTTGAGCGAGGATTCGCGGTTTCTTGGAAAGCGAGTGAATGCAAGGATGCAGAAATCTTTTCAGGTTTTTAAAATGATGATGTGAGCTAGGCTCAAATTAAAAGTGCAACTCACACAACTTTCACTAATGTAAATACCCAAAATTGAACTACAACTCACGTAGCTTTCACCAATGTAAATACCCGAAATGTAAGGCAACTCACGCGACTTAAATGTAAATCCACACAAAGGAAAATGCAACTCGACTTAAAGTAAACTCACACGACTTGAAAATATATAAATATGTTGTATCCTAAGAGCGAAAAGTTTCAATGTGTGTGAGTGTAAAGAGCGGAAAGGCTCGAGTGCTTGTGGGTGTTTCTTGTCTGAAATTTAAATGACAACTCACATAACTTAAAGTAAATCTACCCGAAATTAAATTGCAACTCACACAGCTTTCACAAAAGTAAATACCCAAATTGAAGTATATACGATAAGCTTAAGAGCAGAAAGGCTCAATGTGTGTGAGTGTGAAGAGCGGAAAGGCTCGAGTGGTCGTGGGTGTTCTTGTGTGAAATTGAAATTGCAACTCACACGACTTGAAATTAAATCCACCCGAAATGAAATTGCAACTCACACAGCTTTCACTAAAGTAAATACCCAAATTGAAGTATATACGTTTAGCTTAAGAGGGGAAAGGCTCAATGTGTGTGCAATCGTGTGCAATATAAGAGCAGAAAGGCTCAAGTGCACGTGGGTGTCCTTTGTGTGCAATTAAGAGCGAGAAGGCTAAGTGCACGTGTGTGGTTGTGTATCATACACAAATATTATATTTCGGGGGAGACTTTGCTCCATTATTACAACCCCGTTCCGAATTGAATTTACTTTAAACGAGTAATGTAAACCGAATGTAAATGACACTTACAAATGGTCGGTTTTGCCTCTCGAGTCGCTCGAGTCCATCCTTCTTGGCGGCCACGAGGTAAGTTCCTTTAAGTGGGTTCCGACATGAGGCTTGGGTGTGGATTCACTTGGGTGTAGCCAAGTGGGTTTGGGCTTAGTATTGGCTCGGTTCGGCCAAGGGGTTAGGTTGGTCAAGGTTGGTGCACGGCCAACAAGTCTTGGTTAGGTTTAGGATGTGGTTGGTCGACTCCTAGCTAGGTCTAGGTTTTTGGTTTAGGAATATGGGAATGAGCTAGGTGCGGCCACTTGGTTAGGATTTAGAGGGGGTAGGTCGAGCCAAAGGTGGCTCGAACCAAGGTAGGTCCTAAGGTGCAGGTTAACATAGGTCCGGTTGGGAGTGAGGCGACAAAAAGGGTGCAGGCTGGGGCGCAGTAGGGGTGCGGCAAGGGTGCAGGCCGGTAGGGCGCAGGCCGTGGCGTGGGTGAGGCGCTGCTGGAGCGCAGCTGGGGTGCGGGACGGTGATGGCTGGGTGGGGCGTAGTTGAGGCGCGACCGGGGCGCAGGCCAAGATGCAGACCGAGTGCCAAGTGCACTCGGTTTTGTCGGGTTTGAGGGTTGAGGTAGGTGCAGCCGGCACCTAGCCTAGTTGAGGGTTAAGAGGGATGAAATGGGGTAGCTCTAGAGGGGCTTTGGTGAGGTCGGTTAGGGTTAGTCGGGATGGAGTTTAGTGGAGTCGGTGGTAGGATGGAGTCGATGGTAGGGTGGTTGGGTTAGGTGAGGTCGGTTCAGGGTAGCTTGTGGCTAGTTAGGTGGAGTCGGTTTAGGGCTAGTTAGGGTTTTAGGTGATGGTTGAGTGGAGTTGGTTGGTGGGTAATGGGTGGAGTCGGTGGTAGGGTTTTATGGTAGATGGGTTAGGTCGGTTAGGTGAGGTGGGCTAGGTCTAGGTTAGGTTTAGGGACCTACCTCTCGGAGCCGAGTCCACATTGTGCAACCTATGTCCATGCCATTTGCAGTCGTGTTGTTGCAGCCCCAAGCTAGGTCTTGATCAACAAGGCTTGAACCCACCTCACCCTTGGTTGAGCCCACATGGCTATAGCCCACCAATGTTGACTTCTGCACCTACTCTATCTCTCTCTTCCCAAGTCTCCCAAGCAAGTTCACGTGAACTTTTTCACCCCCCCTTGGTCTTATTTATAGGCCAAGGGATGGGTCTTGGGTTTGGATCTTGGATTTGGGTTTTGAGATCAAAATCCGATCCAAACACTATTTGGGTATGGATCTAGTTATTTATGTCCAGATCCAATCCAAAATCTTCTTTCTTCAATCCTTCTTGGTGTTTTGAGACTGGCGGTTTTAGACGGGCCCTGGCTTCCTTAGTGCTCCGTTTTGGGCTTGGTTTTTCCCAGCCTTCTTGTCCGACCATCTTCTCACCTTTCGAACTTTATTTTGTCTCATTTCTGATTTTCCAAGCTTGGGGTTGGATTTCTGACAGCTTTATCGATGCTTTGGCTTTGTATTTCACATTCCGGGGCTGAAGTCTGCTTCTGGCCTGGATGCTTCTTTTGCTTTTTGGCCCTACTTTCATCCGGTCGGGCTGAACTTTTTCTTTTTGACCTGTTCTGGAGCTGCTTTTTTATCAAGTTTCACCTACTTGTTTCAGCTGCTTCACAAAATTTTGGTTTTTGCCCGGGTTTAAGAACCTTTATTTTGACGGATTTTTAGACAAAAGTTTAAAACTTCGCAACTCCGGGGTTTTGAAAGTTCAAAATTGGTTTTAAAATAGTTTTTGAAAACCAGGTGTTTTGTTTGAAAATAATCTTATTTTGAGGTGTTTACAGATTGTAAGTTGTACTTGTAACTTTGTTGTTTATTAATTAAAGTTAAACCCCAAATCTACTATTCAGTATTCTATTCACATTATGGTATGGAATATGGATGCTTGTACTCGTAGCCTTGCTCATTATTAGATGTTTTGTTATAATATAGATGCTCATTCATTGTGTTATATATGTTTTGTTCATTCCGTATCGCACTGGACACCAATACGATTTTTACAACATTATCACAAACACACACAAAAAGACAAAGAGACACAAACACACACATAGAGAGAGAGGCACTATATGACCCCTTTGTGTGGTAATGGAGTTCACAAATAGAACGAGAAAAGTCAAAGAAGGAAGAGAGAGACTTATCGCCAATGGTTATTGTTGCCGATGGTGGAAAGGTAGAAGAAGAATGTGAGAGAGGGAGAGGTGGTAAAAATTTAAGAAACCCTACAGGGTTTCTACTTTTTTTCATATCCATTTGGATTGACGCGCTTGTACACAAAATACAAGTTAGCGGACTACTAGAAGTCATAGCGGGTTTTGGGATCGGCCAATAAATTCTATGCCTTATAACAACGATAGGAATGGTAAAACATTATAGCGCTATAGTGGATGTTGTAGCGTGCTATTAACTAATTAGGCACCAATAGATGACAAAATGAGGAAAAATCATTTAAGATGTTTGGACACGTAGAAAGATGACCAAAGGAAGCTCCGATAAAATAGTATGAGAAACTATATTGTGAATTAAAAGAGTAAGATCATAAAATTGTTGGAAGGGAAGGAAACGATAAAGGATAATTTAGTTTATGTTGAGTTAACTGGCACATGATCGAGCTACGTGGAAATAAAAAAATCCATGTAGCTGACCACATCTAATATGGGAAAAGGCTTAGTAGTTGTTATTGTAGGGTTCCCATTGTCATTTCATTCGCAATCATGTCATCACTGACACCTGCACTGCAGTCACCGGAATTGTCATTTTCTGGATCATGTTTCGTTTCCAATTTCGCTTAACCAGTAATTCTCATGATCGGAGGAAACACATAAACCAGTCTGGAAATACCCTTTTACAGCAACAACTACTAAGCCTTTTCCAATACTAGATGGGTATGCTATGGAAATACCCTTTTACACATTCAAAAATCATAGTTTCGCTACTCACATACATAAAGTACATAACCGTTTCAGGCGTTTCCTGATAGATGTAATCACAAGCATGCACTAAGTACATCTCCACCGAACAAGAGGAAACGGCAAAATTCGTACAGTCATTAGAATTATGAAGGAAAGAGAAGAAGACTCAGCCACCATAAAACCCAGAAAAATCAATTGCTGACTATAAAAGTCGAAAACCCTTGTTTTGTATAAGCATTTTTCACCAGTTCCGACAGAAATAAACCCTTTATTTCGAATACTCTTAGTGAACAATGAAGCGCAGTCAGAAAACTAGTTATTCAACTTATTCTACAGAAATGGAAATGGCTTATAAAGTAAACCCGTCAAAGTATTCCTAATGGAACCAAAAAACCAATAACCAAATCATATCGAAACCACTCAATTTTTTTTAATTTGCATAATAATATGTAACTTTGCTGATCACAAAAGATTATGCAGAAATTATGCAGAAGCATTATATCTCAACTGGGGAAGCCAGCGTTCTGACGAAAACATACCGGTTGAGAATAGTGCCATGAAAACCCTCTGTAGAGATTGACTGCGCAGACACCAGTGAGATAGACAGTGGCCAGCCCAAGCCCACCGGCTAAGACCTTGAAAGGGAGTTCGGCCGAGCCCCCAAAGATCCTCCTTGCCATTCTCTCTCTCTCTCTCTCTTCTCTCTCTCTCTCTCTCTCTCTCTCTCTCTCTGGGACTTGAACGTGTCGATGCAGGATACTTGAATCGCTCCTCTTTTCAATCGGGTTCTCTGTGTCTGTCACGGATGTCACTCAGCCACTAGTTTTAGGTACTGCCCAACCAAACGCAGGCCCAGGACCTTATTCAAGAGTACTGTCACAAGAAGTGAGTCTCGGATATTTTCTTAAAAATATTTCGTCAAAAAGACTAATTAAATAACAAATTAGGTTTGTCCTTATCTCGAGCTCAGTTGTCTCCTTTATAAAAAAAATTCCTTTTTTGCGGTTTCCGTTGTAGCCTTGCAAAAATTTTAGTTCGTATAGGAGAGCTGATATGAGGATCCCTTCTGATGCACCCAACAAAAGGTCATGAGTCATGACTCTGGCAACCATTTGGATCTTGGTTTTGATGTGAAACGAGTCTTGATTCAACAAGGCGTCCGGAAGATGAGTTTGATCCATTAGATACAATTCGTTAGGGGTGTCTAAAACTGAACCAAAGTGCCAGTGAAAACGGTAGCTTGGTTCGGTTAGGTTCGAATAGGAAAAAAGACTGGTGGTTTGGTTCACAACCCTAATATTGAAAACCGAATATACATAAATCCTGTTAAGTTTATAAGTTAACGTATATTTGTTTCATAACCTTGCGTACATATAATAGCTGGACACATAACACATATAAAGTTTATGCATTTATATAAATATAAATCATAACAAGTTTATAAATATACGTGTGTGCGCGTGAGAGAGAGAGAGAGAGAGAGAAAAAGAGAGCTTTATAACCTCATATACATATAAAATCTGGACTGTAGAATCAAATAATCTGAAACCATGATTCAAAATCGAACCAAACTGGAACCATCGTTTCGGTATGCTTCAATTCTGGCCATGGTACAGTTTAGTTTGGTTCTTTAAAATTTAAGAAACGAGGATAACGACTTGGTTTGAGGTTGAAACTAGAACCGAAAACTCCTATCATTCATGTATAAAACCTAGTCCCAACTTTGTGATTAACTACTGGAATATGAAAAACTAAATGGAAGATTCCTTTATTTGGATTGTAGAGAGCAACGTATGATGAAGACTTCCCTATATTTGAAAATTTCTCAGCATCTCATATCCTAGGCTCATGTGTTACGTAAAAAATGTGAACCCGTAGCTGACCAAGATCGGGCTTGTGGAAGCGAAGTGTGACTCAACAACTTTATACTTTCGAGCCCGGTAAAAAAGCTCATTTGTTAATTTGTCCTGGACACTTTGTATGATGCATGTGGTAAAATCAACATAACAGGGTAAACCTATATGTTATCTTCCATTTAAACATGGTCTTATGTGTTAGTTTTCTCAAAGTTTATATGCGACTTTATATTGTTCTGCATCTCTTTATTCTTTTACAAGCAATGATTATAATCTTATTATGAAACATTTTTTATATGCATAATATGAAATTTGTGTAGCGTAGCATCAGCAAAGTCTCGTCATCTAAAACATATAAGAACCTTTTCTTTTCCTTCAATCAAAATTGCGATCTTTATTTTATCATTCTCTACTACATTGTTCTTCTAATTATTATACCGTTTAAAATCCATTTACTAGTTAACGAGATCAACTACCATTTTGCTTTTGCTTCTCAAGAGATCGATTCATCTTGCCATCGATATTTAAAAGGTGGAATCATTAATTCCCCATACAAAAACATGTTTCATGCTGGAAGCCAAAAAGATTAAACTACGGTTGGTATGACAATCAATTCCTAACCTTGCAATATGGTTCACCGTAACAATTTCATACTTTGATATGCCTACTTGCTTCATATTACACGTGATGATCCCATTTCTTTAAAAGTTTGCAACTAGTAAAAATCAATGGTTCAAGATAAATCTGAATATTTAATTTAGCCGTTATTCTCTTTAACCATGGTTTATCAAACAAAGAATTGAAGTCGTCCGGGCTTTGGAGAAGTAGACTTCTTTGCTTTCCACTTAGGAGCTTGCGACCACCACCTTGTGATTGCATCACAACATACGATCACCTGCAAGGATTTCGTAATGTGCAAATCTGGCAGGGGCAATGTTGACCTTTCGGTTTATTGGCCGACCTTTATATCAAAAGAATGGGCACAAAGGAACATTGTTGATCAACTTCAAGATACAATGAAGATTATGTAAATCCTAATTGTGTACTTATGACTTACAATGAATTCTCTAGAAAATCATGTGAAGGATAGGTATATTGAGAGATGATATCTTTCAATAGTATGATATTCTATATATGGAGCATTTAGTCACTTTACATTTTCCCTCTTTAGCCATGCGTGGAGCCCAAGTTAAGGTTCCACAATTACACGTAGTGATGGATATGAATCATCACAAACATTCATTACAATGGTTACAGGTGCACATATGCAACTCTAATATGAAACTATACCTAACCATAAGGCATGATTCAATTGATTTCATAAGCATGGTCTTTTGTGTAACTTACTACTCAGTATGCAAATATCCCTCTAAGATTAAAATGATTGCCATTATGACATGCATCAAGCATATCGATCACCATTGCTTGAATTGCTTGGATATACCTACTCAGTCTACCAGTGATACATGCAAAGACTACTTGAAAAGTATATGACAACATGCATCATGCATCCAACATCGAAAAATACTCAAGTTATGCAATTAAATACCCATTTATTTGGTACTATTAAGATTCAAGGAGAACACGCATGATAATTGTCCCGCTTGAGCGAGAATCAGGCCCACAGTTGGCCAGTCACATTGCGTCACGTGTCTCAATCATGCAGGGTGCGAAGGGATGAATACTAATCCATATATGGATATATGAATTTACATAAACATCTAAGTGCATATATATAGTAAAGTATATGCACAAGAATCATGTACCAACATGTATAAAATTCACTAAAGCATGTTTTGATCAGGATCATTCATATCACTACAACATTTCTTTTATCATTATACATAAATCCATGCATATATTGAAGCAGAAGCCTCAAATCCAATCCAATTCAAAGTTCAAACGGCTTTAAAATCTCAAAATCGGCTTTGAAATAAACTTTTGGATCCGGTAGACAACATTCATATCTAACTCTGTTTATTGGATTGACGACTCTGTTTATGGTTCGATCCAACCCATATAGGTTAACCAGACCCAACCCAAATGAATAAGTCAACCCATATTGGTCAACCAAATCGAATCTAAATACTGGTGGAGCCAGACTTCAAAACCTGTCCTGGATATAATACAACTGGATCCAAGCATGGTTGAAATCCAAATAGACCTAAGCAACCATACATGTTTGTATCATTTAAATATCATTTTCAAAATTTTAGCATAATTTTCATCAATAGTGTAAGCACGAAAATTCCCACTCCTGGTTCTTGAGACCAGGAATGAACTTTTTCGCATTTACGTCGCTTTTTATGGGCGTGCCAGCTAGGTTGTTTAAACTAGCGAAGTTTTTGAAAATATCTGACTTTTGGGCAATTGTGAGCAAGCGGGATCTTTTCACTTGAAACCTTCTTGAATACTCAAGGGTCGGTTTAAGCGCTTATGGACTTCGATAAAAACAATTTTAACTCTTGAAAATATAAGTGTTTGAAATATGGATTTGATTCGTGCCTACGTTGCAATTTTTATGTACAGGGTGGTACGATTCTAAGTCTTTGAGTTTTAGCTAATTTAGGCCGGATATGTGTGCACAAGTGGCCTAATTTTAGCGAGTTTGAGCATAGATTCAAGGTTTCCTTTTGAAAACGCGTGAATGCAAGGATGCACAAAGTTTTTCGGGTTCGGTATGATGATGTGAGCTAGGCTCGAATTAAAAGCAACTCACACACACAACTTAATGTAAATACCCGAATGAAAGTGCAACTCACGGAGCTTTAAGGAAAATACCTGAACTTGAAAGCAACTCGCACGACTTGAATGTAAATTGCAGAATTTGAAATATACTTATATCTTAAGAGCGGAAAGGCTCAATGCACGCGTGCGTGTAGTGTATAAATGGAAAGACAACTCACACGACTTGAAATTGAACTTGCTGAAAGGGAGATATAAGTATACTAAGAGTGGAAAGGCTCAATGCACACGTGTGTGTAGTGTGAAATTTAAATGACAAACTCACATGACATGAATTGAACTTTGCCAAAATTGAAATATAGATATATAAGAGCGGAAAGGCTCAATGTGAGTGAGTGCTTTTAGTGTGTAAATGGAAAGACAACTCACACAACTGAAATTGAACCACCCAGAAATGTAAATACGTACACAACTGAACGTAAAACTCACGCAACTGAAAAGTATATAAATACACTATATCTTATGAGCAACAAAGGCTCAAAAGGTACGTGAGAGTGTGGAGCAAGTTCTCACATACTTCTTGGGTACAAGTGTGAAATTTAAATGACAAACTCACACGACATGAATGTAACAACCCGGAATTGAAATTGTATAGCTTTTACTAAAGTCTTTTGAGTAAGAGCGAAAGCTCAATGTGTGTGCAATAGTGTGCAACTAAGAGCGGAAAGGCTCAAGTACATGTGGGTGTCTTGTGTACTTTTAAAGAGAAATATGACTCAAGTGTATGTGTGTGCTTGTGTATCAAGCACCAATATTATATTTCGAGGGGAGACTCCGCTCCATTACTACAATCGCGTATCAAATTGAATTTTCTTTGAATGTAAAGGACTTACAACTTTCTTAACCTGCTATGTGAGGTTGCGCTAGGAGGCATACACCTTGCTTGTTGAGCTCGTGCCCTTGTGTGCTCGCCGGTTCGGTTCTTGTGGGTGCTTGGGTGTTTGCCTTGAGAGATGAGCTTGAGTGGGCCTTGTTGGGCTGGTTTTGGTTTGGGGTCTTAGGCTTGGGAGAGTTGGGTAGTTCGGCCAAGATGTGGGTTTGGTTTAGGGTGACTCGAGTGGGTTTAGTTTAAAGGGTATAGGACGTGGGCTTGCCCTAACTAGGTAGGTTTAGTGAGCCAGCCACCTTGGTTCGTCCAAGGTGAGCTCGGTTTTGGGTATGGGAGCTAGGTTAGGTTGCGGCCAAGGTGAGGTTGCAGGCAGCCGGGGGTTCAGCTGGGAAGGTGCGGGCGGCAAGGGAGATGGCTGGGAGTTTAGGGCGCTAGGACGACCGAAGGTTGGCGCTATGGGGACGTCGGCGCGCGGGACAGGCACGCAGGGTGCAGTGGGGTTTGGCAGGGCGTGCAGGGCACCACTGGGGTTTAGCAGGTATGGGTGGGCTATAGGGCTAGTGTTTGTAAAAAGGACACGGCTTGCCTAGCAGGCCGTGGGTTTTGTGTTGCGAATGGGACATGGCCTGCATTAGCAGGCCATGGGTTTGATTTTCTAAGGGAAACGGCCTACACTAGCAGGCCGTGTGATTTCTTGCTAGGTGCGGCCTGCACCTAGCCAAGTGGGGAAGAAAGGGGATGGCCTGCCAAAAGGGGCAGGCCGTGTTTCTTGCTAGGTGCGGCCTGCACCTAGCCAAGTGGGGACAAAGGGGAACGACCTGCCAAAAGGGGCAGGCCGTGGGTTTCCTGCTAGGTGCGGCCTACACCTAGCAAAGTGGGGAAGAAAGGGAGCCGATGATGGTGCGGGATGTGGGGTGATGAGAGTGAAGGTGGAAGGGGAGGTGGCTGCAACAAGGCAGCCACGGTTAGGTTTTAGGTGGGTGTGGGTTTGGCTCGAGTGGGTTTAGGTAGGTTTAGAGGGTTAGGGAAAGAAAGGTTAGGTTATGGGATTAGGCTTACCATATGGAGTCATGGTTAGGTCTAGGTCAAGCCCCAGTCCAGCCCACCTCGTGCCCTCCATGCGCAGCAAGGTCCACCTTGGTTCACGTTGGTGCAACCCATGTCAAGTTGGTGCAGCCCATGTCAAGACCCACTAGCCACATGGCTTGAACCCACACTCACTCATGAGCCCACGTGGCTAAGTTTCTCTCTCACTCTCTCCTCCCAAGCATTTCACGTGAACCCATTTGGGGACCCCCTCACCTCTATTTATAGGCAAATGAGGTGGGTCTTGAATATGGGTATTGGAATCTAGATTCGATCCAAACACTATTTGGGTTTGGATCTCGGATCTTGAATATTTTGAGATCCAGATCCGACTCAAATATTTAGTTGGGTTTGGATCTTGAATCTCGAATATTTGGGATCCATATCCAATTCAAACACTATTTGGATTTGGATCTGGATATTTGGGTCAAGATCTAGTCCAAAATTTTTAGCTCATTTCTTTCAGTCCTTTCTGGCACTTTCTACAGTCGGTTTTGAGCGGGCTCCGGTTCCTCGGTGACACAACTTCGGCCTGGGTTTTCCCCAAGTTCTTCTTCCAACTGATGTTCTGCTTTTCAGGACATTTTGACGTCTATTTTGATCCACCTTTTCTTTGTCTTTGGCTGATTTCTGGTGCTATCGATCTCAGATTTCCCCACGGATTCCGTTCTTCATTCTGACGGGCCGTGTCTTGGACTTCTGTTGACTTCATCAGGTTCTTGGCCTCTTTATGTACTTTGGAGCTGCTTTGGCTTTTTTGACCCAAATTACAATTTTGGCTTTTTGTCGGGCTTTTCTCCGAACGGGCTTCACTTTTCCTTATTTCTCCGGCTTTGGCCTTTGGAGGGCTTTTTAAGTTCAAAAAAGTTTTCAAAATATGGCATTTTTGGGGTGTTTACAAATAGGCATGCATAAATTACTTTATTATTATAGTGTATTCAATGAGAAATCAGGTGCTTCAAACTAGGTTCAATTAGGAGACTGGCTTCAAAAATACCATAATGCCAAATTGTGTCTCAGAACAAACTTATGAATCCAACTAATAGAATTCAGATCCACTTTGTAAATTAGGATTCAGATAGCTGAACTCGACCAAAAATCAAGACAAATCCAATCTAGATCTTACGGGATCCAAAATCTTTAACTAGACCCTACAACCGAATCTGAATCCACTTTGGATCCATGTGGATCTACCTTATAGTTCATCAGATCAATAAAATTTTTGGAGTTGCGTTTCTAACTCGATTTGGTCCCACAAACCAAAACACCACCAATCATCACATTGTAGTTAGAAACTTTGCTCCTCGTAGGAAAATCAAACCAGTTGTTTGTAGCTTAAAAATTTTCAAATGTGGGTGAACCAACCAACTTATTTTCCAAATGTGAGCCATGTAAGGACCTTTTCAAATCTAAGAGAGACTGACCTAGTCTAAACTTTTAGCTTCTTTATTTGTCTCTTGAGTGGGGACCGGCTTGTGTGTGACCGAATTGGAGATAAGATCCTCTTTGATTTTGACTTTCATTTGACTAAATTATCCTATACATGTATGTGTGAGCAAAACGTCATGGACACATTTTGGCAAGATATGATTCTAAGTTGGATCTCTCATGATCAATGTGGAGCTGAATTTGTCTCTTTGGTGCTTTCTCTTCCTTTTTTAGAGCTTGAAATTTCAAAATTCCAGGTACTCAGACTTGATCGAAGAATCGGCTGAACCGAGAGAACATACACGGTACCTTTTCAGTGGTCAAAAAATGTTTTTCCACTCGGAAGCTCCATAGAGTTACAGACGAGCTACAAGTAGTGCTTCTTGATGCCGCCCACAAGTGGGATATGATCGGTTCCAAACACATGGCTCATTAACTCGAGAATAACTCACTCCTTTCTTTCTGGTGGCATTTAATGTGATTGCTTTAAAGAACCGTTGTTACCCTTTGTGTGTGTGTGTGTGTGAGAGAGAGAGAGAGAGAGAGAGAGATGATTGCCATGACCTTTTGACGCCGTGTTCAGTAGATGCGGATTGAGCTGGCTTGGGCAACTGCTCATCACGAAAAGATAGTTTTCAAGTTTGGAAAGGAGGAGTTTGCACGAAGGCAATATCAAGGATGAAGATTGAGAGAGCGCACCTGGCCACGCCCAGCGGTGTCTCGAAGACAGGTCCATATCAAGTATTCTTGAAAAGGGACTCTTTTTCCGTTCATAACGAAATCACAACACAGTAAAAGTTGAGGAGCCTTTGGGAAGAAGAACAAAAACTAAAGTGACACAGGAGAACAGAGACCCAGAACCGAATAAACAATTCAAAATAAAAAACAATCTCTCCCTCTCCTCACTCTCCCATGGCAGACCGCATGATGGTTTCGTTTCAAAAATCTCACCTCCTTCTCACTTACACCTGCAAAACGGTTTCTTTTATGCTTCCGGCTCGTTTGGACAAAACTCCCATAGTGCACCATCAATTTTGTTGAGGTCAACCCGTCTTTCACGTCGGTAGAGAGTTTCAATGAGCACAACGAAAGCCGTATATGTATAGATAAGAAGGAAGAAGAAAGAGAAGGAATCCGGTTACTCGCAGAGGGTTTTCTCTTAATTCTCTTTTTTTCTATATTTCATTGTATATATACCTTGACTTTTTTCTCTTCGAAGTTTTACTATCTTCGCTTTCCTTTAAAGTCATTCCCTATTCATCAAGGAGATGCCTAAGATTTTTTCAAAAAGCAAAAACAGTTTTAAATAAAATTTATCTTTTTCAAAAGAAACTCATGAAATCGGGAAAGAGAACCTTTGTTCCCACATTTAATCGTTGACGTTAGTATTAGGGTCAATAGTGGCCACCAACAACTTACATCTATTATTTAGCCACTTGAGTCAATCTAAGATACTGTTGTTTTGCCTCCCACTATTTTAGTGTTTACCAAGTTGTATTATTTATGTAGTTACAAATAAATTGCAACTTTTATCTGTTATGCGGTTTTTCTACAATCAATGTATTTTTTTTGCATATCACTCAACAAAGTGTATTTTCTACACTTATACTCTAGGTTTATCTCAAGTTCTTATGAGATGTCATTTGTTAAGAGGTCAGTCAACATATCACTAGTCGGCATATAGCATATATTATTTCATTTTTTTGAGCATACCATGAATATAGTGATATTTAACCATTATATGCTTGCTTTTTGAGCTATCAACTCCACCCTTAATAAGACTAATTGCTGCATTGTTGTTATAATAAATGACAATTGACTCATTGGTTATGTCTAGCTTCAAATCATGTATGAAGCGGCTTACCTAAATGGCACTCGTATCTGTTATTCTGCAAGTAACATATTCAGCTTCTTGTGTATGCAACGCTACACAATCTTGTTTTTGTAAGCTCAAAAAACACCACCACCTCCAAATAAAAGTATTTGATCAGAGGTTGATTTATTAGAATCTTTGCTCCTAGCAAAGTTAGCATCTTAGTATCCTATCACTTTCAGTTTGAAAGCAAAGTTTCAAGTCTTTTATTCCTTTGAGATATCTTACAATCCTTTTAACAGCTATCTAATGTTGTCAACTAAGATTACTTTGATATCTACTTACAAGACTAATAATAAAATTGATATCAGGTCTTGTACACAATATATCATGCATCAAGCTATCTACAACTTGTGCATAAGAAACATGAGGCTTATCGTCTCCTTCACAAGGACAATCAGCCTTACTCAATTTGACTATTTTCGCAATAGGTGCAAATGCAAATTTGCATCACCCATTTTAAACTTCTTGAAAATATAATTGATATATCTCTCCTGACTTAGGCATGTGTTTAAATTCTCTGTCTCGAGAAATCTTTATACCTAGGATATAGGATGCTTCCTATATCTTTCATGGTCAAACCTTTATTTTAACCATGACTTCGTTTTGACAATCATCTCATTGTCACTACCTATCAACAATATGTCATCTACATATAACATTAACATCACAAAGTGACTCCCACTATTCCAGACATATATACAATGATCAAGTTCATTAGCCACAAACACAAGTTTCATAATGATATTTTGAAAAGTCAAATACCATTGACAAGGTTATTGTTTAAGGCCATATAGGGATCTTTTTAACCTACACACTTTATTTTCTAGCCTTTAACAACATACTCTTCTAGTTGTTGTATATATATGATTTCCTCCAAATCTTTATTTAAAAAAGTTGTTTTTACATCTAAATGATGTAAATCCAAATCATAATATGCTAATATTGCCATGATTATCACTATGCATGCAAATTTTGCAACAGGAGAATATATCTTAATATAATCTCTCCATTCTTTTATGAAAATTCCTTTGCAACCAATATCATCTTAAACTTGTCGATAGATCCATCAACATTATATTGCCTTTTCATAACCAATTTATAACTTATGACTTTTCTTTCTTTCGGTAAATTTGTCAATTCTCAAACTTGGTTTTTATTAATGAATTCAATTTTCTCATCTATAATTTTTTTCAAGTCTGAAAATTTAGATGAGTTAATAGCCTGTTGATATGTCAAGTTATCAGTCAGCTCATCTAAATCTATTGAATTACATACTTCCTCTGAAAGGTAAGTGCGACAATCCTTTAAGTAGGACGAAGTGATCCTAGGTCTTGTATGTCCACTTAATGTTTTAGTTTGTTCAAAAGGATCATCATTATCTGTGAGTTCAAATGATGATGGATCTAGATCCACTAGATCATCAACACACTCATGATCATTCTCAGGGTATCATTCTTAGTCTCTTCTAAGAATTCAACATCTTTATTTTCTATTAATCCATGATCCTTATCATAAAACCAATATTCTTTGAAACCTTTAGTATATCTAATAAATATACATATCAAGGACCTGCTGTCTAGTTTGTCCCTAAACTAATCAAGGATCTTCACATGTGCGATAGATCCCCACCTCTTGAGATGGCCTACGTTTGGTTTTCTTCCAAACCACATCTCATATGATGTAGAAAATATAACTTTACAAGGAACTATATTTAGTATATATACGGTTGTATTCACGACTTCTCCCCAAAATACCCTGGAAAGATAAACATTTATCAGCATAGTCTTGGTCATATTTAATAAGGTCCTATCATATCTCTCTGTTACACTATTTTGTTAAGGTGCTTTGGTTTGGGCACAATATTTTGTTTTGTAATCCTAAAGACTTTACAATATTCCAAGAATTTTGTAGAGATGTATTTGCCACCTCGATCTGACCTTAATACTTTAATTGTCTTTCCTGATTGATTTTCAACTTCATGTTTATATTCTTTAAATATTTCAAATGTCTCATACTTATGTGCCAGGAGATATATATGTATATCTCGAATAATCATGGATAAAAATTATAAAATATATCTTTTCATGATGAGACTTTACCCTAAAGGGTCCATATAAATCAGTGTGAATAATTTATAGTAGGGTTGTTGCTCTAATTATTTCTTTGAAAAATAATTTTTCAGTAATTTTCTCTTGTATATAGGCCTCATACTTATTAAAAGTGTTTTCATAAAAGTTAGGGAATAAGTTAAAAGTTGATTAATTTTTTCAACTTTTTAAAACTTATATAACCAAAGTGTTTATGTCATATATTCACATTAATCACATAGACACTATCAATATAAGCAGAAGAACTTTCATTTTCATTTACATTGAGTTTAAACAAACCATATTCAACATCAAATAAACCAAAAAAAGAATTCCTATCATGCTTTCTCACGTTGACTTTATTAGAGACAAACCTAACCTCAAACTTTTTCTTTACCAAGGTAGGGATCGATACAAGATTGCACCTAATAGTGAGCATAATTAATACATCAGTAAGTACAATAGTGTATCTTGTATAAAAATTCTAAAGGACCCAACTCCAAGAATATCAGAAAAGGTATTATTCCTCATATAAATCCGATACTCGTTAGGTTTGTATTCCTTTAGATCTATTACTCTTTCTTTGCTTTTTGAGATATGTCGGGTCACTCTTCAGTCGATCCACCAACTAGTCACTAGGTGGTCTAAGGAGAGACACTCATAAATGATGCAAATTATGACTTACTTCTCTACTAGGTCGCGTTGTCAGTTGTTTCCAGTATTGTTCTTCTTTTTACGGTAGTGTCTTTTTGTAAACAAACAAAAAAAATGGTGATGTTTTCCAAAACTCCTAAATTTCAAAATCCAGCTTACAGACTTTCTAAACCTTTAAAAACCCTAAAATTTTAAAGTTCAAACCTTATGAGAAATATTTCAAAATAAAGGTTTTAAAATTCAAGTCAAAAGCTCATGGATTGCAAAACAGATCAAATGGACATGTGAAACCTGATCAAGCATTGGCCAGACGGATCATATCAAGCATCAAATGAAAAGTCCTAAAAGCAAGCATTGGCCGGTTAAAAGGGCTGGGGAAAACCCAGTCTAAAATGGGAAAAACCTATTTCATGCACCAAAGAAGGACTCAAAAGAAAAATTTTAAATTGGATCTAGACGAAAAGATCCAAATCCATACCCTACAAGAAGACCCCAAAAAAATCTTGGATTGGATCTAGACCAAAAAGATCCATTCCAAACCCAAAGAGAGGTCTCACGAAAAATTGGGGGGGAGGGGGGCGGTTTCAAGGGGTTGGAGGCTTGAAGAGGGAGGAGCTCTTGAGGAGAGAGAAGGGAGCTCGAGCCAATCTTGGAGCTTAGAGCACCCGACCAAGGAGGTAAGCCTAGACTTGGGGCTTGGAAAGGGTTGGGCAAGGGCTTGGCAAGGGTTGAGCAAGAGTACCAAAGGAGCTTGGGGCCGAGTGAAGCTTGGAGAAGCTCAATCCAAGGCAGGTGACGCCTTGAAGCAAAGTTGGTTGAGTGAAGAAGGTGGAGCAAAGGGGTTGCACCAAAGGGGCTTGGCCGAGCAAGAGCACGGTTTGAGGTAAGCCTAACCTTGGCTACTTGGACCGAACCAAGGTGGGCTGCACCAAAGCAACCGTGGGCTAGCTTGGACCGGACCAAGGGGCTGCACCAAAGAGCAAAGCAAAGGGAAAGCTTGCAAGGAAGAAAATCGTCCGTTTCCATACACGAAATTTTCAGTATTTCGGAAAAACTTGTAAGTGCCTTAAAACTTTGGTTTTAAACCATTTTCTCCATTAAATTCGGTTCGAAAAGGGGTTTTATTAATGGAGCGAAGCCTCCCCCATGTTGTAATATTGGTGGATGAACACGATTACACCCACGTGCACTCGAGCCTTTTCGCTCTTAATTGGTGGATAAACACGATCACACCCATATGCACTTGAGCCTTTTTGCTCTTAATTGGTGGATTGTCATGATTACACCCACGTGCACTCGAGCCTTTTCGCTCTCTGTACTCACGTGCACTCGAGCCTTTTCACTCTCTTAAGATAATATACATATTTCATTTCACGTGAGTTTTACTTTCGTGAATGTAGAGTAAATGCACTTTCATTTTGCATGAGTTTTACTTTCGTGAATGTAGAGTAAATGCACTTTCATTTCGCGTGAGTTTTACTTTCGTGAATGTAGAGTGAATGAACTTTCATTTTGCGTGAGTTTTATTTTTGGGAAAGTAGAGTGAATGCACTTTCATTTCGCGTGAGTTTTACTTTCGTGAATGTAGAGTGAATGCACTTTCAATTCGTGTGAGTTTTACTTCGAATGTAGAGTAAGGTGCAATTTTAATTTGGGTGAGTTCGCATCATCGTTCTTAAAAACCCAAAATAGGATTTTTAGCATCTTTGCATTCGCTCATTGCGGCAAAGCCCTCAATACTCGCTCCAATCACGCTGAAACTAGGCCCACACACTTCACACACATTAGGCCATAATAAATAAAACTTGCAAGAATCTTAGGGTCGTCCAACTCCGTGATAAAATTGGTAAAAGTGCACGAATCAAATTCTTTCAAAAACACTAAGCGTTCAGTTAATTTGAAGAAAAAACTTGTTTGCAAATCGAAGTTTCTAAGCTCTTAAACCGACCCTTGAGCATCGGTTCAAGAAGGTTTAAAGCGAAAAGAGTTAGCTTGCCTACAATCGTCAAAAGTCAGAAAAACGTTTAAAAATCTTCGCTAGTTTGAGTAAGCTAGTTGGCACGCTCGCGCAAGCGTAGGCACGAAAAGGTTTACTTCGAGTTTTCTAACTTGGGAGTGGAAATTTTCATGTTGACAGAATTGGCAAGCCTGGTGTAACTCTGGTCTTAAGCGAACTTCAAAATCAAACAAGTAGAACTTTAAAATCTTTCAAAAATGTGTTTTCAAAACTTGTGCACCAAAAATTTTGCAAGCAATGGATGAAAAGCCAAGAAAATCTTCATCGAGTAACTCAAAATGGATTTTCAAATCATCTAAAGCCCAAGAAGAGCTAGCTATTATCAAAGAAACTTTTAGAAAGATGGACGCCTTAAGCCGTGAGATTAAGGCACATCAATCACATAGCAGCTCATCTCGGGCACATAGAGATCATGAAAGAAAAACCGATCCTAAACTCGACGAAGGATATGAGGCTAAAGATGAAGCCTGAAGGCGGATTAAATCATCCATTCCCAAGCCTCCAAGCACTCCAACTTCAAAAGAAAAACCAAAAAAAGATTTTTATACTTCAAAAACTCAAAAAAATCTGGAAAATTTTCAAAAAGACAAAAAAATTGAAAAACAAAACTTTTAAATTATGAAAGCTAGAAAGAAAATTATTGATTCAGGGCACACAAACACAGTGGGGCACGAAATCCACATCCCACAAAAGGACGAGAGTCACAAAAAGGCAGGATTAGAAAAGGAATGCCTGAAAAAGAAATGAGAGCTCAAAACAGAGTCACCCAGGGACAAGGCCTGCTCTCACCACAAAAAGGTAGACAAGTCGGAAAGAGGTATGCCTGAAACCCATCCTCCTCTAAACTCTCCTCTCAAAATAGGGTCATCGGATGCATTGAATCACACTCATGCACCCACAAACCCACAAAACGTGCCCGAAAATAAGGATTTTCAAGGTGCGCCAAATGTCTCGCACCACAAAAAAGAATTTCAAAAATAAAAACAAAATAAAGTTCAAAAAATGGTAGATCCTAAGGCATGCATCAACATCCTAGGAACCCTTACCATGAATGAACCCACTTCCACAAAACTTCCTAAACCCATCAATGGACCGAGCATGGCTTCCCTTGAAAACCATATTTCCCAACCTAGGGTCATGTGGAAGCCCAAGTCTTCCACCACCCCAAACTCCAAACTCCCACCCAAAATAAAGTAGGTATATACCCATGACATTGACTATTCAATGTTTTAAGGGCACGAACTTTATAAAACCTTTTCAAAAATAAAAAAGCCTTGGAACATGATCTTAAATATGAGATATAAACCCTACAAGGGCCTAGGAGCCAAAAATCAAGGTAGGCTAGAACCCAGCCTACCCAAATCCAACCCAAGTTGATATGGATTGGGCTACATTCCATCCATACCCCCTGAGACACCACCTAAGATCACTTGGGTCAAGGGTGCCCTTAGAACCCACTAAAACCAAGGCTCATGGCTTAGACCTATTGATTAGAGTCTAATTTAGGAAGTTTTCTTTGTAGGTTCAATGGAAGGGGCCCTCTTTTTTGAAAATCCAAAAAATCGGATATTCTCCAAAAATGAAAAAAATTAAAAAAACTTCAAAAGCCAAAAACATTTGAAAATCTGAAAAATTCGAAAAAGAAAATTTGTTTCATTCCCCATTCTTTATTTGGAAAAAGCTTAAAAAAAAAAGTCTTTTATATTGATCTTTGAAATTAAGTTTTGAAAAAGATAAAAAAAAACCAAAAAATTTCAAAAACTCCAAAAACAATGGCCATGTACAAAGCCAAGTTCAAAATACTTTCAAAGATTGTATATGCTCCCAAACCAAAAATAGTCCAAACTGGTCATGTATACCTCTCTCTTGCCTAGAGCTTCCCAAAATTTTAATGCTTGAGAATCATCAAAGCAAGGAGGAACGATCATACCTCGAAACTTTCCAAAATTCGTAGAATCCTTGACTTGGAAAAATTGGAGATTTTTAGAGTGAGTGTAAACCATAGTGTGTGCATGTTTACATGAGCATCATGCATTGCATTTTTAAAATCATTTTTGCATAAACAATATCGGGTCTAGACATCATCTTAGAACTCGAGTTCAAGGTCTGTGTTAAGCCAAAGGGATATGAGAGTTGACCCCCTTGGTATCGAGCCATCATGTCTCCAGATGGATCAAATTCGAAACCTTCAAGGTTGATTCCAATCTAGCCAAAAAGATTTTAAACCTCTCAATGAGACCTTTTGAGAAAAGGGTTAAAAATTTACATGATGATTTTCAAAAAGCTTTTGAAAAATTTATGGTAGATCCTCAAATTTTCAAAACCTCCAAAGTAAAGCTTTACATTCCAATTCATGTGAATGCATTGGGTGTTTTACTTGATCAATATGAAGATAATATCCATAGAAAGTGGGCCATTTATTACATTTCGAAAAACTCTATTTGTCATGTGAAAGAAATTACCAAGCCAATAGAGAAATCATGCTTAGCCTTGGTATAGGCCTCCAAATTCGAGACATTATTTCCCATGTCATGAAAAAGGAATAATGTTGATTCATTCAAGCACTTATTTGAAAAACCTATCTTAATGGGTAGGCAAGATAAATGGCAGCCCCTTTTAATGGAGTATGAGTTCATCCTCAAGACTCCATTAAGGGACAAGCCCTACATCATGTGGTTGAAGTGCCTCTTCGAGACACATTCCCCATACTTGATCAAATGCCCCATGAAGGCATATTTTCCAAATGAATTTCAAAAACCATGCTTGGACAAATTGTTTCAAGGAAAATCAAGCATGGGAAATATATTTCGATCAAGGAGCAGGTATCAAAATCATCTTCATATCTCCCAAGAAAAGTTTGTAGAAATGGAAGATTTCCCGAATTTGCTCCTTCAAAAAGATCAAGTTTTGATTGGAACAATTTTAACCCTACATATGGCTTTGAAAAGAAAGATTTTCAACATCTTGTTGATATGAAAACTTGTTGAGGTTAGGATAAATACATGAGTCCCACGATGGAAAATGTGAAGATCATGTCAATTCAAATATGATGGCCATGACGATCACTTAGGGCTGGTTATGTTTGTCCACCCTTAAGCAAAAATTGTCATGATCATGTTAGAAATGTCACAAGTGTAAGTGCATGGATATGTCATCCCATAGAATTCCCTTTGAAAATCCATGACCCTTCACCATGTGGCCGTGTGAATCATTCATCTTCATCAATCTAGGGGCATTAAAAATGCATCCCCTAGACACCTTCCATGGAAAATCAATTTCATAAAACATGTATCTCCTGGAATATATTTCATATTGTCATCATTTCATAAAGCATGTATTTCCATTGAATCACATGGAGTGCATTATTACCTATCATACATCATATACACCTCATTCACCCAAAGAGGCCAAAAAAGGTGGCAGCCCAAGTGGGAATGTCCCCATGCCATAAAAAGGGCAACAAAAATCGATAATACATGTTGATATATTGATATTGTGGGTAGAAATATAGTAGACCCCAAAAATGCCAAATACTTGAAAGGGTCTATGTTAAATTCTTTCGAAAAGATTTATCAAAATTGAGCTCCTTTGAAACTTCTTGAAAGAAGGATCAAGATTGCTTGTATAACCCCAAATGAAGGAATTAATGCTTTATAAAAGTAGAGTTTTTAAAAACAAATTGGTGACATTTCAAAAATCCTTGTCTTACAAAATGGAGCCTTGTTCAAAATAACAAAATATTTTTAAATGGCAGATGCTATTAAGAAATGGGATAATCTCAGTTGAATCGAGTAAGCAAAGGGATAAGCTTTTCCCCCCATTTTACTTCTCTCTCCAAAAAGGAAAATTGACAATGTTCAAAAGAAAAAGAAAAAGACAAAGAGAATACAAAAACTCCTCAAAAAAGAAGTCTTCCCCGAAAAAGAGAATACAAGAACTTCTTAAAAAGGAGTCTTCTCTTTGAAAGAAAAAAGAAAAAGAGAATGCAAAAACTCCTCGAAAAAGAAGTCTTCCCTGAAAAGAAAAGAGAATACAAAAACTTCTTAACAATGAGTCTTCTCTTTGAAAGAAAAAAGAAAAAGAGAATGCAAAAACTCCTCAAAAAAGAAGTCTTCTCCGAAAAGAAAAGAGAATACAAAAACTTTTTCAAAAGAGATCTTCTCTTGAAAAAAAAAAGAAAAAAGAAAAAGGAAAGCCAAAGCTTAAAAGAGCAAATTTTCTGACTCTTTGCCTAAAACCACGGGATGCTTCAGAAGGGACTGTGGTAACTCTTTCCCATATTCCTGCAGCTTATCCCAATGGAAAAAGGTTCAACTATAAAAATCCTAGAGTAGGAATAGAATCTACTCATTTGGATTTCATTTTGTTTGAGAATTAGACTTTATTTTGTGGGAAATAGAACTTTGAAATGTTTTCTAAAAATTTTCTATCAAAAACCTCTACTAAGTAGTAGGTGTCAAAAACCCAAATAAAAGAAAATATGAAAAATTGGAAGTCCTTTTGATGGATAATAAAAGGAGTTCCTTTTGAAAAAAAAAAGAAATTTTCAAAAAAACCCGAAATATCAAAAAGACATGAGATAAAACCTGCTTACAGCAGTCAACCTTTAAAGGCTCTCTTCGGGCTCAAAAACCCAAAAATGTCAAAAAGATATGGGATAAAACCTTCTTGGAGCAGTCGACCTTTAAAGTCTCTCTCCTAGTTCAAAAATCCAAAATGTCAAAAAGATGTGGATAAAACCTGCTTGGGGCAGTCGACCTTCAAAAGCTCTCTCTATGCTCAAAAACCCCAAAAGATTGACTCTCCCAAAAGTTTACCTCGCTCACTCATTCGCGCATTCAAAAGTCATTCATTTATGATCATGCCTATGAAAAGTACCTCACAGGAAAAATCCCTTTTGACTGGAAATCCCCCTCTTATGATCCATGAAAAAAAAGTTTCATGAAACAAAGGATGATTTATTCTCAAAAAAATTTGGGGAAGTAAATCTATAAAGGGTGTTTCTTCTTTGACATTATCCAAATACATTTGGATAAATGCCAAAGAGGGGCATCTGTAAACACAAAAAAAAAATGGTGATATTTTCTAAAACTCCTAAATTTCAAAATCCAACTTACAGTCTTTCTGAACCTTTAAAAACCCCAAAATTTTAAAGTTCAAACCTTTTGGGAAATATTTGAAAATAAAGGTTTTAAAATTCAAGTCAAAAGCCCATGGATTGCAAAACAAATCAAACAGACATGTTAAACCTGATCTAGAATCCAGCTCGAGGTCAAGTAAAAAAGTGAAGGATGGGCCAAGCCTATCTAGATGAAAGCCAGATTGAAGATCGAACCCTGTATTCATATCAAGGCAAGTGCAGCTTCAAAAATGCAAAATGGAACTAAGACCCTGATGAAGCCATCAAAAATCAAGAACCGAGCCTATCAAAATTGAAATCAGTATCCGCTTCAAAATCTGGGATCAACCTTATCGAGTACAGGAATGTAGACACGCAAAAATTTTCACTCTAGGTTCTTAGGCCTGAAGTGAACCTTTTTCGTGTCTAAGTCACTTTAGGGCGTGGCAACTAGCTTACTCAAACTAGCGAAGTATTTTTGAAATATCTGACTTATGGGGCCACTGTGGACAAGTGGGATCTTTTCGTTATAAACCTTCTTGAACCGGTGCTCAAGGGTCGTTTTAAACGCTTAGAAAATATCAATTTTGAACAAGCATGGTCTTTTAAAAAGAATATGAAAGTATTTGAGCGATTGTATGCCTCTTTGCAAATTTTATTTACGTGGGGTTGCACGTATCTAAGTCTTTAGGTTTTATCTACTTAGGCGGGATGTGTGTGCATCAAGTGGCCTAAGATTGGCATGTTTGCACGGGGTATTCGGGGCTTCTTTGGATATAAGTATGCGCAATATCTCGAGTTTGACGGATATGCTATGCAACTCACACAACGTGTATGTAAAACCCGAAATTGAAAGACATAGCTGAAGAGAAATACCCAAATTGAATGCAACTCACACGACTTAAATGTAAATTGTGGAAGGGAAATTGCGGAAGGGAGATATAGATATAAGAGCGGAAAGGCTCAATGTGTGCGTGTGTGTTGTGTATAAATGTAAAGACAAATTCATGCAACTTGAATTTAAAAGCCAAAACCCAATCCTAAGCCAAAACCCTTAATCCTAGCTATTTGCCCTAATCCCGGCCTAATCCTAGCCTAATCACCTAACCCACTTCCCTAATCCTGCCCTAATCCCAACCTAATCTCCTAACCCACCTCCCTAATCCTTCCCTAAACCTAGCCTAATTCCCTTAATCCTAACCTAATCCTAGCCTAAACACCTAACCCACCTCACTAAACCTCACCCTAAAATCAACCCACCTAGCTAAGCTCTAAACCACTAAACCACCCCACCTAAACCCTAGCACACCATATCCCTAAAACCACCTAAACTAAATATCTGGCCCCCCCTAAATATCTAGCCCACCTTATCCCTAAACCACCACCACCTAACCACTAAACCACCCCCTCAAAAACCAGCCCAACCGACCTTTAAAAATCCTATAAACCCCCCCCCTAGTGGGGGGGGGGTTTCAGATTTCAAGCACCACCTTGGGCCAGCCGAGCCCTTCCTCTCCTCTCTCACCCTTTGCTCTCTTCTCTCACCTGCTCCACCTTGGACCTCCGGCCAGCTCCACTCCACTCCATGCCACCACCACCTCCCGGCCAGCTCCCTTCCTTTCCACCTGGCTGCCTTCCTTGGATACCCACCAACCTCCCCTTCCTCTCCAGTTAGTACCCTATCCTAACTCCACCCTCTCTTCACTCCCCCTCCACTCTCAGCCACCACACGCCACCCTTCCCTAGTCTAACCTCCGCTTCAGCCGGCCGACCACCACCTAGCTACCCGCCACCATTCATCCATACCCAACCACACCACCCGCTGCCCTACCTTCCCATTAGACAGCCCCTAACTAGTCCCCAACCACCTTACCTTTTCCCCTAGGACCTACCCCTCCTTTCCCTTAAAGCAGCCCTTAGTTAACACCCTAGCTAGCTCCCCTTTGCCATTCCTAAGTGCCCCTAGTTACCCCAGCCGGCCACCACCTAACCTGCCACTAGTCGGCCAGCCACAACCGACTGCACCTTGCCACACCCGTGGCCTTACCTCCTTTTCCTTAGACAACCCCTAGTCACCCCTTAGCTCTACCTTCCCTAGGACCTGCCCTACACCTTAGTGACACCCCCCTAACTACCCCAGCCCAAGACGCCACAGCAGCACCCTCCTTTCATCACCCGGCTAGCGCCAAGGCGCCACATCCGCTGCAACCTTGTCACCCGGCCAGCACCCTCCTTTGTCGCGCCCTTCCGAGAAGCTCCCTCTTGCAGCCCAAGGCGACGCTCAAGCCGAAGCTCAAGCAAGTCACCTCCGGACCAGCTATACGTAAGTGCCTAACTCAGTCCTTGTTTATAGACTTGCTTAAGCTTAATTAAATTTGATACGGGGTTGTAATAACGGAGCATTGTCTCCCCCCACTTGTAATAATGTGGCTTGGCACACCCACACACACGTGCACTTGAGCCTATCTCGCTCTTAGTTGTGCACGATTTTGAACACACACGGGCCTAATGAGCCCTTAAGATATAAACTTATTTATATAATTTAAGTTGCGTGGGGTTTTGCTTAAGTTGTGTGTGTTGTCTTTCAAATCTCGCACTCACACACATTGAGCTTTCGCTCTTATTTGCAAGACCCAAGTAAGGGCCGTGTTATATCTTCCCTTGGGTGTTTTAATTTCATGTCATGTGCGTAGTACTTCAATTCTACACTCACACACATTGAGCTTTCGCTCTTACTCCCAAGACCTTAGTCAAGGCCATATTGCAATTTATATTTGGGTTTAATTTCATGTCGTGTGCGTAGTACTTCAATTCTACACTCACACACATTGAGCTTTCGCTCTTACTCCCAAGACCTTAATTAAGGCCATATTGCAATTTATATTTGGGTTTCATTTAAGTCGTGTGAGTTGTCTTTCAATATACACACAACACCCACGCAACACGTTGGCGACCTTCGGGCCCATATATATTATATAAGTATTTTCCTTTCGGCTATGTCTTTAAGATTTGGGTTTTAAGGTTCAGTAGTGTGCATAGTCTTTACATATATACACGGCACACACTTGCACAATTGAGCCTTTCCGCTCTTAAGATATAGCCATATTTCCCTTTCGCAATTTCCCTTTTGCAATTTACATTTCAAGTCATTTCCCTTCCGCATTGTCTTTCAATTTCGGGTTTTCCCTTTGGAGTTGCGTGAGTTTGCATTGCATATACGCCATACCATGAGTTAGGATGCATATTGCATCAAAGCAAACCCCATACTCCCGCTCAAAGTCACCCCACTTAGGTCACGTGTTCATAACACACACCTAGTTGGCCCGAAAAGGGATAAAAAGAAAGACATAGGCACGTGCAAATCCACGTGAAATAAAACTTGAAAAATCATACAAAAACAACCCGAATCAAACACCTCAAACGTTTTTGTAGGTTCTCATATTTTAAAACTCGATTTTTAAAGCGTACAGACTGACCCTTGCGCATCGGTGTAAGAAGGTCTACGACGAAAAGAGCTTGCTTCCTCACAGTTGCCACGTTAGGAGTCAGATTTCAAAGTATTTCTTCACTAGCTTAAGTAAGCTAGTTGGCACGCCCTTTTTGCTTAAATAGGATTTAGACAGACGAAAAGGTTCACTTCAGAAGCGGGAATTTTCTGCGTCTACAGGATTTGGCACGCCTGGGGGGATGTGAGTCTTTTAAAAAATCGAGTTATCTTAGGAACCTTGCGAAAATATTTTCCAAAAGGTGTTGTTTTTAACTCTTTCTTTATTGTACTTCATACATAGAATTTTGAAAAGCTTGAAAGCATGTCAAAATCCAACCCAAGTGAAGTGTCGAGCCAAGGCTCATGCGCATCAAGTTCTCACCCTAGGAGGATTTTGAGAAATAAAATCAAACTAGACGAGATAGAAGACTTGAGAAGGGAATTCAAGGCCAAAATCGATGCTCTCAGCCAAGAGGCTGAAGTAGGCGATTCACGTTCATCAAATGGTGAACAAAGGGCCAAGAAAAAAACTGAAAAACCTCACACGCATAAAGAGGCCTCCGTAATGGAAGGCAACCAATACCATGAGAACTTCACAAAAAAGGACCGTAAAGCCCTACAGTAGCTGCTGAAAGGGCAAAATAAAGAGAAAAGGAGTTATGCCTTGTCTGATTTCCTACCCATGGATTATGAAACAGACAGTGACGATGAAATACCGAACTTCCATCGGTATGATGGCATGGGAGACCCTAGGTCTCACTTGCAACTTTTCTCGCGTCGAGCCCATAAGAAGAAAAAGGACTCGATGAAATGGGTGTATTGGTTCCCTCTATCCCTTGAAGAATTAGCGAATTGCTTTATGCAAAGATTTGCACATAACGTAGAAGTCACGCCGACTTTAAACACTTTAAGGGATACAAAGCAAGGCATGAACGAAGACGTGCATGCCTTCATTATTCGATGGAGGTGGAGGTCCCTTTTAGGCCAAGTGCGAGAGCCAATATCCGAAGGATGTGCAGTCATGCTCATCCTGGATAATTTTAAAAGTGAGCTAAAGACCCTTCTCTCGCTCCTGTAGACGCGCGAAAATCCCCGCCTCTCACCTTTTCAGGGCTCGGAGCGGATCCTCTCGTGCGTCTAAGGCCTTATTTATGCAAACAGGGCGTGCCAGCTAGCTTACCTAAGCTAGCGAAGATATATTTTAAAACTGACTTCTAATCGTGGCGACTGTGAGCAAGTGAGCTCTTGTCGTCGCAGACTTTCTTGCACCGATGCGCAAGGATCAGTCTGTACGCTTTGCAAAAATCGAGTTTTGGGAGAGAAAGTCTACGAAGCGGTTCGAGGTGTCTAATTCGGGTCTTTTAGATGCGATTGCATGTTTTAGATCACGTGGATTTGCACGTGCCTAAGTCTTTTCTTTTATCCCTTTTCGGGCCACCTAGTTTGTGTGTTATGAACACTCCACTACATGGGCGAATTCGAGCGGGGCTTGTTTTAATGCAATATGCGTCCTACCTCGTGGTATGGCGTAGATGCAATGCAAACTCACGCTACTCCAAAGGGAAAACCCGAATGTAAAGACAAAACTGAAGGGAAATAACCGAAGGAAAATGACTTGAAATATAAATGCCGAAGGGAGATATGTATATAGAGTATGTATATGAGCCCTTACTCGGGTCTTGCAAATAAGAGCGAAGGCTCAATGTGGGTGCGTGCTTGAATGGAAAGACTTACACACACGACATGAAATTAAACCCAAATATAAATTGCAGTATGGCTTTAACTAAGGTCTTGGGAATAAGAGCGAAAGCTCAATGTGTGTGAGTGCTTGAATTGAAGTACTACGCACACGACATGAAATTAAACCCAAATATAACTGCAATAGGCCTTGACTAAGGTCTTGGGAGTAAGAGCGAAAGCTCAATGTGTGTGAGAGTGCTTGAATTGAAAGACTTACACACACGACATGAAATGAAACCCAAATATATAGGTCGGTCCTTACTTGGGTCTTTCAAATAAGAGCGAAGGTTCAATGTGTGTGAGAGTGTTTGAATTGAAAGACTTACCCACACGACATGAAATGAAACCCAAATAGTATAGGTCGGCCCTTACTTGGGTCTTTCAAATAAGAGCGAAAGCTCAATGTGTGTGAGTGCTTGAATTGAAAGACAACGCACCCAAGTTAAGCAAAACCCTTCAAAAATGAAAGTATATGTATATACTTATGTATTAGGGGGTGATTAGGTCCGTGTGTGTTCAAAATCGTGCACAACTAAGAGAGTGCACGTGTGTGGGTGTGCCAAGCCACGTTATTACAAGCGGGGGGAGACTAGGCTCCGTTATTACAACCCCGTATCGAATTGAATCTCAAGCAAGTATACAACTAAAGACCGAGTTAGGCACTTACTAGCAGCTGGTCCGTAGAGGCCTTGCTTGAGCGTGGGCTTGGCCTTCGCCTTGGGCTGCAAAAGGGAGCTCCGTGAGGTTGAGCGACAAGGGGTGCTAGCCGGGTGCTTTGAAGGTGGCCGGCTGCAAGCAAGGGTGTCGCCTTGATGTGTGGGGATTAAAGGGGCTAAGGTGAGTATATAGGGTCACTAAGAGAGGATATAGTGTTAGGGAGTATGGCCCTAAGGGGAGCCTAAGGGAAGATCTAATGGAGCACCTAGGGGAAAGGAGGTGGCCGGCCGAATGGAAGGGACAGTCGGTTGGAGTGGCCGACTAGGGGAATTTGGTAGTGGCGGGCTGCTAGGATGGCTATGGGTGGAGTATGGGAAGGAAGCTAGCTAGGTGATGGGGCTAGGTGGTAGTGGGTGTAGTGGGTGTAAGGGAGTGCTATGGGCAGGTCTTAGGAAGTCGGATAGGGTGGTCGGGTGTAGCTAGGGTGGTTAGGTAGTGGCGGGTAGTTAGGGTGACTAAGGCTTGGCCGAGTGGGAGTGGTGGCGGCAAGTGGCTGATATTAGGGTAAGGTGGTGGTATGGTGGGTGGCTGGGAGTGGAGAGGGAGTGGAGAAGGAGCTAGGTGGAGTGTGGGGTACTAACCGGATGAAGAGGCCGTGGCGGATGGAAGGGGAGCAGCCGGGTGTGGTGGAGGAGGTGGTTCGGTTGGATGAAGAGGATGGCGACGGGTGTGGTGGAGCAGGTGGAGCACGGTGGTGGCTGGTGGTGGTGCAGATGGAAGAGCCGGCTGGGAATGGTGCAGGGGGCTGGGCTCGGTTGGGTTGGACCAAGGTGAGAGAGGATGGGAAGGGAGAGGTTCTAGATAGGAAAGCCCGCCCCCAAGGGGGGGGGGTTTATATAGGGATGGGTAGGTCGGTTAGGGCTGGGTTTGGGGTAGTGGTTAGGTGGTTTAGGTAGGGTGGTATGAAGATAAGGTGGGCTGGAAAGGGTAGGGCCAGATATTTTAGATACTAGTGGTTTGGGTAGGTTGTGGGCTAGGGCTGGTTTAGGGGTTTAGGGTTTGGTTAGGTGGGTGGGTTCTAGGGTGAGGTTTAGTGAGCTAGGTTAGGTGATTAGGCTAGGATTAGGCTAGGTTTAGGGAAATTAACCTAGGTTTAGGGAAGGATTAGGGAAGTGGGTTAGGTGATTAGGTTGGGATTAGGCCGGGATTAGGGAAGTAGGTTAGGTGATTAGGCTTAGATTAGGGGCGGATTAGGGTGGAAGGCTAGGATTAGGTATTTTGGGTTAGGTTTAGGTGAAGGAGCTCCCTTTGCATGGCCCATAGACCCTAACCACATCATGTTGGTGCAGCCCTAGGTTAGGTTTTGGCTAATTACAAGCTTAAACCCACTCAATTACGCTAACCCACATGATTAACCCCAAACTTGACACACAAGCAAGCTTAATTACAACCACACTTGATCTTATCCATCCCCCACTCTCTCTCATGCCCATGATCCCACGTGAATTTCAAGTGGGCCCCACCTCCATTTATGAGAAGGTGATATGGGCCATGGATATGGATATTGCATTGGATCTCTGGATCCAAATCCAAATCCAAGTCCACATATGGGTTTGGATTGGGATCTAGATATATATGGTCCAGATCCGATCCAAACTGAACTCTAACTCCTTCGAGCTGTGTTCGAAACGGACGATTTGTGTGGGGTCTGACAGCATCAGCACTCCGTCTGCGTTGGGTCTTCGCCAACATGATCGTCCGCCTCCGTTTCTGTATTCTGGAGATGACTTCAAATGACATTTTGATAATAACAGGGTCTTGGACGTTCGAGATCCTGGGGGTATGGATTTGATACGAGAGTTGTTGTGCCGGGCTTAACATGTGCTTCGGTTATGGGCTCTTCTTAGCTTTCTTGGTCCTGTCTAGATTAGGCCAAGCTACTTCGGGGTTCCAAAACATGTTTTATAAAGGTTTTAAAAGCCATATTGTATGTTTTTGAAATACAGAGTTTAAAACATATGTACAGGGTTGTCTGGAAGGCTCTTGGGGCTGCTTTGGGGCTGCTTTTACAAAACCAGGTTGTTTCGAGGAATTCGTGGGATTTCGAGGTGTTTACAGATGCCCCTCTTTGGCCTTGTCCAAATAGATTTGGATAAGGGCAAAGATGACAAACACCCCTTTCAATGTCTCCCTAGATCTATCCACGAAGAACATGGGATCGTCCCAATTTTTAGCAAAAATCTCAATTTACAAACTCTGGTAGGAGGAGATATCACGCCAAAGGGTTTTGTTCTATGGAATCTGGTCCTAAATGGGATCATGTTTATGCAAGTGCCATGCATGGAATGCAGATGACATGGGTGTGGTGCCAAGAGTGGCGACCTCCCAGAGACCAGATGTGGTCGAACTCTAGAGACTTATAAGGTCTACTGCTCCAAGTGAGCAAAATCCTATGCTGTTCGATGTTCGGTTTTCAAAACTTATTTACAAAAAGCTATTTACAAAAGGGACAACTGTCTTGAGTCTTGATCCTAAGGATCTCGAGCTCTTCGTGTTTTCCCTTGTTTGAGTCTCAACACTCGCTTATCTAGCGGAGGTTTTATAAGAGAACAAGCTGTATTTCAAATTCCTATGCCTTACTCGAAACGTCGAATTCTCAAACAAGATGAAATTCAAGTAAGTAAATCCTATTTTTACTTTAGGATTCCTCGAAATGAACCATGCTTTAGCTTGGGATAAGCCAAGGATGGGAAAGAGATACCAGGGTCCCTTCTGAAGCGTCCCATGGATTGAGGCACAGAAGGCGGAAAACTGCTCTTTTTGAGCTTTTTGGCCTCTTTTTCCTTTTTTTCATCGAGGGTCTCCCTTTGGGAGTATTTTTTCTTTAATCCCTCTTTTTTATAAGAGAATCGATTTTTCTTTTAAATTCTGGTTTCTTTCTTTTGGAAAGAGACTTTGAATGGGAAATTCCCTTTTGTTTTGGGCCTTTGTTTTCCTTTTGGAAGGAGAAGAGAAGAGGGGAGGACTTATCCCAAGTCTACACTCGATCCATTCCAGATCAGCCTATTTAGAAATAGCATGTACCACTTGCAAGTATCTTGCTATGTTGAACTAGGCCTTTCTTTGTAAGAAGAAGGATTTTGAAATGTAACCACGATTTTTGAAAACACCACTCTTTCACAAGTGCGAATTCTCTTCACTTAGGGTCACACGAGTTTGCTTTTGCACCTTATTCACATGTCTCAGGGCAGCTAACCCTAAAAATTTTCGAAAAATGGAATTTAATCCAGATCCTACACAAGATACTTCTTTAAGTATTGAATATTGATAGGATCTGCTAAATTCCTACCTTCTACATCGATCAACCAATACGAATTGTTCGTAGTGGTTGCTCGTACAACATAGGGTCCATCCCAGTTGGGGCGCCACTTGCCTAGGGGGTGTGGGCCACGATGATGGATAGTTTTTAAAACCAGATCCCCCACTTCAAAGTGGCGAGGTCTCATGTATTTGCTATAATGTCGAGCTATCCTTTGCCGGTATGCACGAGCATGATCCATGGCAAGGAGTCGCCTCTCATCTAGCAAATCTAGTTCGGCCATCCTAGCATGCTGAATCGTCTCTAGAGGGAGGTCGAGTGCTATGGATGTATGGAATGAATGCAGCTGAGTATGAATGGGAAGAATGGCGTTTGTGCCATAGACCAATTCGAATGGTGTGGCATTCGTGGGAGTCCGGATGGAAGTCCTATAAGCCCATAAGGCTTCATCCAGCTTCTCATGCCACGTCCTACCCTTCTCTAAGGTTTTCTCAATAATACTAATGAGAGTCTTGTTTGTGGCTTCGGCTTGGCCGTTGCCTTGAGGGTAGTAGGGCGAGGAGAAGTGGTGAGTTATGCCATACGTGTTGCACAACTTAACCATCCGCTCGTTCTTGAATGGGGTGCCATTATCAGACACAAGGTCTCGTGGAACCCCAAATCGAGCCAAGATATTCCTCCGGATGAAAGCCACCACATGTTGCCCCATTACATTGGTTAGGGAAATGGCTTCCACCCACTTGGAGAAATACTCCGTGGTTGCTAAAATAAATCGATGCCCATTCGAGGCCTTTGGAAATATTGGGCCTACGATGTCAAACGCCCACATGGTAAATGGCCAGGGGTTGACCACGGAATGCAATGCAGATGAAGGGATATGAATGGCGTGCACATGCACTTGACATGGATGACACTTTCTAACATGATCGTGACAATCCTTTTTCAGGGTGGACCAAAAATAGCCCCCTCTAAGTATTTTCATTGCCATCATGTTGGCATTAACATGACCTCCACATTCTCCATCGTGGAACTCATGCATCACTATCCTAGCCTCCTCTAGGTCGATACACCTAAGCAGAATGCCGGTAAAACTTTTTTTGTATAAGACCCCACCCAGAATGGTGTATCGGGTCGAAATCTTACGAATAAATGCCTTATCTTTGGATGTGGCATCCTCGGTGAATCCCCCATTTTCTAAAAATTGTTTTATGTCATAAAACCAGGGTTTTTCAATAGACTATGGGTTGTTTTGACAAATGTCCAAGTCGTGTGTGGATGGGTGGGGCGCATGCCATATTTCCAAAGATCTGGTCCCTGAAATGGGATCGACCTTCAGGGCTGAACCCAAGGAGGAGAGGGCATCGGTGATGCCATTGTCCTCTCTTCCTATGTGTGTGAGTTTACACGATTGGAAGGACTAGACCAATCGAGTGGCCAACTTGTGATATGGAAGTAGTTTCTCATTACGTACTTGCCAAATTTTTAAGACAAGGAGCGAATCTCCAAAGACCTCGATGCATGATGCCCCTAGAGTTTTCGAAATCCTTAAGCCTTGTATGAGTGCTTCATACTCAACTACGTTGTTGGAACATTCGAAATCTAAGCGGACTGCTATGGGAATCTCGCCCTTTTCAGGGGAGATTAGGATGACCCCGGCACCAGCCCCTCGTTGGTTTCGTGCCCCATCGAAGTGCATCTTCCATACTTGGTTTTCGAAAGAATTTGCCAAAATGTGGTTTTGAAAATGGTTTTGCAGTATCCCTTCATCAGGCATTTCGACAAGAGTGGGATATGCGTCCTCTAAGGGGAATTCAGCCACGTAATCTGCTAGGGCTTGCCCCTTAATGGAGATCTGGTGATGGTATTTCAGATCATACTCCATTAGAAGGAGTTGCCATTTGCCCAATCTACCCGTGAGACTGGGTTTTTTGAACAAGTGCTTGATTGGATCAAGCTTGGACACTATCCAGATCTCATGATCTAGGAAATAGTGCCTAAATTTCTGGCAGGCCCAGACTAGGGCCAAGCACGTCTTCTCCATGGCTTGATAATTTCGTTCATAAGCCAAGAGAGTTTTCGAAATATAGTAGATGGCATACTCCTTATGGGTGTCATCCTCGTATTGAGCCAACAGGGCTCCTAAAGCATTTGAATGCACGGAGATGTATAATAAAAGCGGTTTTCCTTGCTTTGGAGGATTCAAAACGGGGGGATTAACCAAGTATGCCTTCAGTCTCTCGATGGACTTTTGGCATTCGTCATCCCATAAGAATTTTGTGCCCTTCCTCAACAGTTTGTTGAAGGGTTCGCATCTAGTGGCCAGATTCGATATGAATTGGCGAACGGATTGTAAGCGACCCTGGAGGCTACGGATTTGGGTGAGATTGGAGGGTGGAGCCATGTCTATGATGGCTCGACACTTAGAGGGGTCGACTTCTATTCCCCTTTGGCTCACCATAAAGCCTAGAAGCTTCCCTGATTCTACCCTGAACACACATTTTTGAGGGTTTAGCTTCACTTGGTAAAGCCTAAGCCTTTCGAAAATCTTTTGTAAACATTCGATATGAGTGCATCGGGTTTTGGATTTCGCCAAGAGATCATCTACATACACTTCTACAAGCTCATGAATTTGATCATGGAAGATCGTGGTCATGGCTCGTTGGTATGTTGCGCCGGCATTTTTCAAACCAAAGGGCATGACTGTATAGCAGTACGTGCCCCATGGGGTTGTGAAGGCGGTCTTACCCTGATCTCGTGGGCTTAGTTTGATTTGATTATAGCCTGAATAGCCATCCATGAATGAAAACATTTCATGATTTGCAGTACTATCGACTATCAAATCTATGTTTGGTAAAGGATAATTATCCTTTGGAGTGGCTTTATTCAGGTTTCTGAAATTGATGCATATTCAAATTTTACCATTGGTTTTTCGAACTACAACGATATTTGATAACCAATCAGAATACGTAATGGGTTTTATAAATCCAGCTTTTAGCAGATCTTCTAAGCCCTCTTTGACTTGCGTGTGTACATTCGGGTGTATTTTCCTAAGCTTCTGCTTTATGGGTTTTACACCTGCATCTAAGGGAAGACGATGCTCGACAATGCTGGGATCTATGCCCGGCATGTCTTCATATGTCCATGCAAACACATCTAAATAGGTTCGTAGAAATGTAATGAATGCTAACCTTTCGGTTTCATGCAAGCATGCGCCTATTTTGATGGTTTTGGGATTGGAATCATCCCCTAGGTTCACCTCTATGAAATCTCCTCCTATTGATTGGGAAGGTTTTTCAAAATCGAGAATTTTATGAAATTCTAGGAGCTCAAAAGTGGGATCTTCCTCAAGGGGATCCACTTCTGTGCTTTGATCATTCTCGTGGGCTATAGACTCGAGGGAATTTGATGCGTGGTTTTCAAAATGACCTGGTTTTGTACTTGGATTTTCAAGTGATTTCGAAATTTTTGGTCTGGCTATGCAGATGACGTTTCTTTCGAAATCTTTTTCTTTTGCCAAAGTCCTACCAGGAGCAGCTATGTACAAAATCTTTTTGGTATTTTCCAAATTTTTGATTTTTTTGGGTTTTTGTAAAACAAGAACTTTGGGAACTATACAAAGCACTCTTTTTTCGAGTTTTTGTTTTTCAATTGTTTTTGGTTTTTCTTGTTTTTCGATTTTTATGATTTTAAGGTTTTCAAATGTTTTTGTATTTTTAGAAAAAGGGATCTTCTGTCATACCTACAAAGGGAAAACACTACGGGTCAGACTCGGAATAGGAGATCTAAATCGTAGGTCTCTTCTAAGGCAGACTCCGGGGCACCCTTGACCCAGGTGGTCACAAGGGGTGACTTCGGCGGTATCCGGGGAGTATAGCCGATCCCATATCGGCTTGGGTTGGCCCTAGGAAGGATGGGCTCTAGGAGACCCTGGTTCTGTGCCCCTAGACTCTTGTAGGGCGTGTAGCCCATGTTTAACAACATGTTCCACGACTTTTTGTTTTTTAAAAAAGTTGGATACAAGTCGTGGTCCTGGAACATGCTATCGTCCATATTATGCTCGTATGACCACTTGTCCAGGGGCTTTGGAAATAGGGAATGCTTGGGTTTTCCTAGAAGGATTAAAGTCGGGAGGGGGCCTGCTTTGGGCGGCCCCTTCACGCATACTGTAGACGCACGAAAAATCCCCGCCTCTCGCCTTTTAAGGGCTCAGAGCTGATCCTCTCGTGCGTCTAAGGCCTTATTTATGCAAACAGGGCGTGCCAGCTAGCTTACCTAAGCTAGCGAAGATATATTTAACACTGACTTCTAATCGTGGCGACTGTGAGCAAGTGAGCTCTTGTCGTCGCAGACCTTCTTGCACCGATGCGCAAGGGTCAGTCTGTACGCTTTGCAAAAATCGAGTTTTGGGAGAGAAAGTCTACGAAGCGGTTTGAGGTGTCTAATTCGGGTCTTTTAGATGCGGTTGCATTTTTTTAGATCACGTGGATTTGCACGTGCCTAAGTCTTTCCTTTTATCCCTTTTCGGGCCACCTAGTTTGTGTGTTATGAACACTCCACTACATGGGCGAATTCGAGCGGGGCTTGCTTTGATGCAATATGCATCCTACCTCGTGGTATGGCGTAGATGCAATGCAAACTCACGCTACTCCAAAGGGAAAACCCGAATGTAAAGACAATACTGAAGGGAAATAACCGAAGGGAAATGACTTGTAAAGTAAGTGCCGAAGGGAGATATGTATAGAGTATGTATATGAGCCCTTACTCGGGTCTTGCAAATAAGAGCGAAGGCTCAATGTGGGTGCGTGCTTGAATTGAAAGACTTACACACACGACATGAAATTAAACCCAAATATAAATTGCAGTATGGCCTTGACTAAGGTCTTGGGAGTAAGAGCGAAAGCTCAATGTGTGTGAGTGCTTGAATTGAAGTACTACGCACACGACATAAATGAAACCCAAATATAACTGCAATAAGGCCTTTACTAAGGTCTTGGGAGTAAGAGCGAAGGCTCAATGTGGGTGAGAGCTTGAATTGAAGTACTACGCACACAACATAAATGAAACCCAAATATAACTGCAATAAGGCCTTTACTAAGGTCTTGGGAGTAAGAGCGAAGGCTCAATGTGTGTGAGAGTGCTTGAATTGAAAGACTTACCCACACGACATGAAATTAAACCCAAATAGTATAGGTCGGCCCTTACTTGGGTCTTTCAAATAAGAGCGAAAGCTCAATGTGTGTGAGAGTGCTTGAATTGAAAGACTTACACACACGACATGAAATGAAACCCAAATAGTATAGGTCGACCCTTACTTGGGTCTTTCAAATAAGAGCGAAGGCTCAATGTGTGTGAGTGCTTGAATTGAAAGATGTAGACGCGCGAAAATCCCCGCCTCTCACCTTTTTCAGGGCTCAGAGCGGATCCTCTCGTGCGTCTAAGGCCTTATTTATGCAAACAGGGCGTGCCAGCTAGCTTACCTAAGCTAGCGAAAATATATTTAACACTGACTTCTAATTGTGGCGACTGTGAGCAAGTGAGCTCTTGTCGTCGCAGACCTTCTTGCACCGATGCGCAAGGGTCAGTCTGTACGCTTTGTAAAAATCGAGTTTTGGGAGAGAAAGTCTACGAAGCGGTTCGAGGTGTCTAATTCGGGTCTTTTAGATGCGATTGCATGTTTTAGATCACGTGGATTTGCACGTGCCTAAGTCTTTTCTTTTATCCCTTTTCGGGCCACCTAGTTTGTGTGTTATGAACACTCCACTACATGGGCGAATTCGAGCGGGGCTTGTTTTGATGCAATATGCGTCCTACCTCGTGGTATGGCGTAGATGCAATGCAAACTCACGCTACTCCAAAGGGAAAACCCGAATGTAAAGACAAAACTAAAGGGAAATAACCGAAGGGAAATGACTTGAAATATAAATGCCGAAGGGAGATATGTATATAGAGTATGTATATGAGCCCTTACTCGGGTCTTGCAAATAAGAGCGAAGGCTCAATGTGGGTGCGTGCTTGAATGGAAAGACTTACACACACGACATGAAATTAAACCCAAATATAAATTGCAGTATGGCCTTAACTAAGGTCTTGGGAATAAGAGCGAAAGCTCAATGTGTGTGAGTGCTTGAATTGAAGTACTACGCACACGACATGAAATTAAACCCAAATATAACTGCAATAGGCCTTGACTAAGGTCTTGGGAGTAAGAGCGAAAGCTCAATGTGTGTGAGAGTGCTTGAATTGAAAGACTTACACACACGACATGAAATGAAACCCAAATAGTATAGGTCGGCCCTTACTTGGGTCTTTCAAATAAGAGCGAAGGCTCAATGTGTGTGAGAGTACTTGAATTGAAAGACTTACCCACACGACATGAAATGAAACCCAAATAGTATAGGTCGGCCCTTACTTGGGTCTTTCAAATAAGAGCGAAAGCTCAATGTGTGTGAGTGCTTGAATTGAAAGACAATGCACCCAAGTTAAGCAAAACCCTTCAAAAATGAAAGTATATGTATATACTTATGTATTAGGGGCTGATTAGGCCCGTGTGTGTTCAAAATCGTGCACAACTAAGAGAGTGCACGTGTGTGGGTGTGCCAAGCCACGTTATTACAAGCGTGGGGAGACTAGGCTCCATTATTACAACCCCGTATCGAATTGAATCTCAAGCAAGTATACAACTAAAGACCGAGTTAGGCACTTACTAGCAGCTGGTCCGTAGAGGCCTTGCTTGAGCGTGGGCTTGGCCTTCGCCTTGGGCTGCAAAAGGGAGCTCCGCGAGGTTGAGCGACAAGGGGTGCTGGCCGGGTGCTTTGAAGGTGGCCGGCTGCAAGCAAGGGTGTCGCCTTGACGTGTGGGGATTAAAGGGGCTAAGGTGAGTATATAGGGTCACTAAGAGAGGATATAGTGTTAGGGAGTATGGCCCTAAGGGGAGCCTAAGGGAAGATCTAATGGAGCACCTAGGGGAAAGGAGGTAGCCGACCGAATGGAAGGGACAGTCGGTTGGAGTGGCCGACTAGGGGAATTTGGTAGTGGCGGGCTGCTAGGATGGCTATGGGTGGAGTATGGGAAGGAAGCTAGCTAGGTGATGGGGCTAGGTGGTAGTGGGTGTAGTGGGTGTAAGGGAGTGCTATGGGCAGGTCTTAGGAAGTCGGATAGGGTGGCCGGGTGTAGCTAGGGTGGTTAGGTAGTGGCGGGTAGTTAGGGTGACTAAGGCTTGGCCGAGTGGGAGTGGTGGCGGCAAGTGGCTGATATTAGGGTAAGGTGGTGGTATGGTGGGTGGCTGGGAGTGGAGAGGGAGTGGAGAAGGAGCTAGGTGGAGTGTGGGGTACTAACCGGATGAAGAGGCCGTGGCGGATGGAAGGGGAGCAGCCGGGTGTGGTGGAGGAGGTGGTTCGGTTGGATGAAGAGGATGGCGACGGGTGTGGTGGAGCAGGTGGAGCACGGTGGTGGCTGGTGGTGGTGCATATGGAAGAGCCAGCTGGGAATGGTGCAGGGGGCTGGGCTCGGTTGGGCTGGACCAAGGTGAGAGAGGATGGGAAGGGAGAGGTTCTAGATAGGAAAACCCGCCCCCAAGGGGGGGGGGTTATATAGGGATGGGTAGGTCGGTTAGGGCTGGGTTTGGGGTAGTGGTTAGGTGGTTTAGGTAGGGTGGTATGAAGATAAGGTGGGCTGGAAAGGGTAGGGCCAGATATTTTAGATACTAGTGGTTTGGGTAGGTTGTGGGCTAGGGGTGGTTTAGGGGTTTAGGGTTTGGTTAGGTGGGTGGGTTCTAGGGTGAGGTTTAGTGAGCTAGGCTAGGATTAGGCTAGGTTTAGAGAAATTAACCTAGGTTTAGGGAAGGATTAGGGAAGTGGGTTAGGTGATTAGGTTGGGATTAGGCCGAGATTAGGGAAGTAGGTTAGGTGATTAGGCTCAGATTAGGGGTGGATTAGGGTGGAAGGCTAGGATTAGGTATTTTGGGTTAGGTTTAGGTGAAGGAGCTCCCTTTGCATGGCCCATAGACCTTAACCACATCATGTTGGTGTAGCCCTAGGTTAGGTTTTGGCTAATTACAAGCTTAAACCCACTCAATTACGCTAACCCACATGATTAACCCCAAACTTGACACACAAGTCAAGCTTAATTACAACCACACTTGATCTTATCCATCCCCCACTCTCTCTCATGCCCATGATCCCACGTGAATTTCAAGTGGGCCCCACCTCCATTTATGAGAAGGTGATGTGGGCCATGGATATGGATATTGGATTGGATCTCTAGATCCAAATCCAAATCCAAGTCCACATATGGGTTTGGATTGGGATCTGGATATATATGGTCCAGATCCGATCCAAACTGAACTCTGACTCCTTCGAGCTGTGTTCGAAACGGACGATTTGTGCGGGGTCTGACAGCATCAGCACTCCGTCTGCGTTGGGTCTTCGCCAACATGATCGTCCACCTCCGTTTCTACCTTCCGGAGATGACTTCAAATGACATTTTGATAATAACAGGGTCTTGGACGTTCGAGATTCTGTGGGTATGGATTTGATACGAGAGTTGTTGTGCCGGGCTTGACATGTGCTCCGGTTTCGAGCTCTTCTTAGCTTTCCTGGTCCTGTCTGGATTAGGCCAAGACCTAACCCCTTCCACCACCCGATCCTTTATCTCTTCCCCTAGTGATACCCGGCCACCCTACCTTGTTCTCTAAGACCTGCCCTCTCCACTCTTAGTCACCCATTAACCCCACCTTCCACAGCACCCTAACTAGTTCCCTCGCCATTCCCCACACATCCCCTAGCTACCCCAGCCGGCCACCACTAAAACTCCTCTTAGTCGGCCAGTCATAGCCGACTGCACCCAACCTATTCGGTCAGCCACCCCATTTTCCTTAGACATTCCCTTTAGGCTTCCCTTAGCGCCACCTTCCCTAGCACCAACCTATCCCTTAGTGACCCTCCTTAGACAACTCAACCCTTGACATCACGGTAGCCCCCTCCTAGCAGCCGGCAATCTCCAAGGCGCCACAACCCTCCTCTTTGTCTCCCGGCCACACATCCTTGTCGTGCCACTCCGAGGAGCTCCCTCTTGCAGCCCAACGCGAAGCCAAGCCCACGCTCGAGCAAGTCACCTCCGGACCAGCTATAAGTAAGTGCCTAACTCGGTCCTTAGTTGTAGACTTGCTTAAATTAAATTAAATTTGATACGGGGTTGTAATAACGGAGCATAGTCTCCCCCTGCTTGTAATAACGTGGCTTGGCACACCCACACACACGTGCACTTGAAGTACCTCGCTCTTAGTTGTGCACGATTTTGAATACACACGGGCCTAATCAGCCCCTTTAGATATAAGTTATGTATATACTTTAAGGTGCGTAGGGTTTTGCTTGGTTGGGTGTGTTGTCTTTAAATTCTCGCACTCACACACATTGAGCTTCCGCTCTTATTTGCGAGACCCAAGTAAGGGCTGTGTTATACTATCCTTGGGTTTAATTTCATGTCGTGTGTGTAGTACTTCAATTCTAGCACTCACACACATTGAGCTTTCGCTCTTATTCCCAAGACCTTAGTTAAGGCCATATTGCAATTTATATTTGGGTTTAATTTCATGTTGTGTGTGTAGTACTTCAATTCTAGCACTCACACACATTGAGCTTTCGCTCTTATTCCCAAGACCTTAGTTAAGGCCATATTGCAATTTATATTTGGGTTTCATTTGAAGTCGTGTGTGTTGTCTTTACATTTTCACACGCACCCACATTGAGCATTCACTCTTATTTGTAAGACCCAAGTAAGGGCTCATATATGGTATATACGTATTTCCCTTTTGGCTATGTAAGGTTCAGCAGTGTGCGTAGTCTTTAAATATATACACGGCACACACTTGCACAATTGAGCCTTTCCACTCTTAAGATATAGCCATATTTCCCTTTTGCAATTTCCCTTCGGCATTTTACATTACAAGTCATTTCCCTTCAGCAATTTCCATTACAAGTCAATTCCCTTCTGCATTGTCTTTAAATTCGGGTTTTCCCTTTGGAGTTGCGTGAGTTCGCATTGCATATACGCCATACCATGAGTTAGGACGCATATTGCATCAAAAGCAAACCCCATACTCCCGCTCAAAGTCGCCACATCTTAGTGAAGTGTTCATAACACACACCTAGGTGGCCCGAAAAGGGATAAAAAGAAAGACTTAGGCACATGCAAATCCACGTGAAATAAAATCTGAAAGTCATACAAAACAAACCCGAATCAAACACCTCAAACCACTTTCATAGGTTCTTCCACTCAAAAACTTGATTTTAAAAGCGTACAGACTGACCCTTGCGCATCGGTGCAAGAAGGTCTGCGACGACAAGAGCTTGCTTGCTCACAGTCGCCACATTAGAAGTCAGGTCTAAAATATATCTTCGCTAGCTTAAGTAAGCTAGCTGGCACGCCCTGTTTGTTTAAATAGGACTTAGGCACACGAAAAGGTTCGCTTCAGGCCTAAGAATGAGGAGCGGGAATTTTCTGCGTCTATAGTTATTTGGCACGCCCGGTAGGACGTGAGTCTTTTAAAGTCAAGTCACTCTAGGAAACTTGCGAAAAGATTTTTCAAAGAGGTGTTGTTTTAACTCTTTTTTCTTTACTTGTACTTAGGAATTTTAAAAAAGCTTGAAAGCATGTCAAAATCCAACCCAAGCGAAGTGTCGAGCCAAGGCTCATGCGCATCAAGTTCTCACTCTAGGAGGGTTTTGAAAAATAAGATCAAACTAGACGAGATAGAGGACTTGAGAAGGGAATTTGAGGCCAAAATCGATGCTCTCAGCCAAGAGGCTGAAGTAGGCGATTCATGTTCATCGAATGGTGAACAAAAGGCCAAAAGAAAATCTGAAAAACCTTGCAAGCACAAAGAAGCCTCCGTAATGGAAGGCAACCAATACCACGAGTCCTTCACACAAAAGGACCATAAAGCCCTACAGCAGTTGCTGAAAGGGCAAAATAAAGAGAAAAGGAGTTACGCCCTATCTGATTTCCTTCCTATGGATTACGAAACAGACAGTGATGATGAAATACCGAACTTCCATCAGTATGATGGCATGGGAGACCCTAGGTCTCACTTGCAACTTTTCTCGCGTCGAGCCCATAAGAAGAAAAAGGACTCGATGAAATGGGTGTATTGGTTCCCTTTATCCCTTAAAGGCACAACTGCCAAATGGCTGGCTTCCTATGATTTAAGCCAGTTCGCTACTTTTGAAGAGTTAGCGAACTGCTTCATGCAAAGATTTGCACGTAGAAGTCACGCCGACTCTGAACACTTTAAGGGATACAAAGCAAGGCATGAACGAAGATGTACATGCCTTCATTATTCAATGGAGGTCACTTTTGGGCCAAGCGCGAGAGCCCATATCCGAAGGATGCGCAGTCATGCTCATCCTGGATAATTTTAAAAGCGAGTTAAAGACCCTTCTCTCGCTCCATGAGATCTCAACTTTTCATAAGTTGATCAAAAAAGCATCCCTTTTCGAAACAAACTTGAAAAAGGGGATATACGATCACTTATGGAAAGGAAGTGCCGTTTCTAAAACCCGCTTGGAAAAGCCCATCACTTATGGGCTACCCACGATGGACAAAGGGGCAAAGCCCCATAAAATCGCCAATGTCCGGGTGGATCCAGGCATGGCGGGCACTTCCAAAAATTTTGAAAAACCAAAAAACAAAAGGAAGAGAAACTTCCAAAAACCGATTGAAAAACAGGAGTACACTCCATTGGGACAACCTGTGTCGGAGGTCCTAGACCTCCTACTTGCCGAAAGTATGATCGAACTTCTTGAAATCCCCGAGGGAGTCACTTCCAAAGGGGGGTATTTAAACTGCTTTTGCAAGTATCATCGGCTCAAAGGCCATGATACAAAGCGTTGTTTCTCCCTTTAGAACAAAATCGAGAACTTGATAGCGGAGGGCCGGCTCCAAGTCACTGCGAAACCTGAGCCTACTCAAGCTATCTTCAAAGAACCCTTTCCCAAGCACGCCAGTAGCAGTGGGAAAGAAAAGGAGGTATGTACCCTCACCTTTTCGAAGGAACTAGCGTAAAAATCTGAGTCTGGTCGACCCACTTGTGCGCCCACTCTTGTGCTTTACAAGAAGCCCACCCAAGTCGTCATCTGGGGACCACCAAGAGCAGAATCCCTGGCTAAACCAGTTTTGAAACTTCAAGGTGCTCCTCAACTCATAATTAGAGCCAATTCTAGTGCGAACCCTAGGCTGGTCGTGGGGGAAGTGACTAGATCCGGGAGGATCTATCAACCCCCGCACCTACAAAGTGCTAAAAAGGTGGTCAGTGTGCCTGGCCCCTCAAAAGCATGTATTCCTAGAGTTCTACCAAAAGCAGACAATGGGAAAGTCATCCTAAATCCTTATGATTTCGAAAACCATCTTTCAAAGATTCCTATCCACATGTCCATCCTAGAGCTTATACAAACTTCGCCTAGGCATAGACTCATGCTAGAGAAAATTCTACAAAGAGCCAAGGTTAGTTCGAACATAAGTCCAGAATCCCTGTCTAACCAAGTGGCGTTAATAGGAGCAAAATCGCCCATCACTTTCTCGGAAGATGATGTAGATAGACCCTACGAGTCCCACAACCAGGCCCTGCATATCGAGGTGGTTCTGAATAACCACTCTCTGGACAGGTGCCTAGTCGATGGGGGAGGAGGGCTCAACATCCTTCCACTTCATGTGGCGTACCAAATCGGAGTCACCTTGACTTCTGTGAACCCAAGCCCCATCGTTATCACTGGATACGATGGGAATGCGTCTAGGCCTTTAGGATCAATCGAACTCCCGATGGAAATGGGAGGGATCATGCACACAGGGGTGTTCCATGTCTTGGACATCCACCCCCATTATAACCTGTTGCTGGAAAGGCCCTGGATACACAGCTTGTGCACTGTGCCATCCACCTTCCACAAGTGTGTCAAGATCCCTTTTAGGGACCAAGTAGTGGTGATCCTAGGTGAGAGTCACTCATAGCTTCAAGGGATCATAAACTCCCCTTGTTTGTCGAGCCGCCAAGGCTCGTGTTAAACAACCCTATGAAGGTTTTATATGTGAAGGGGCCGCCCAAAGTAGGCTCCCTCCCGATTCTAACCCTTCTAGGAAAACCCAAGCGTCCCTTATTTCCAAAGCCCCTGGACAAGAAGCTATACGAGCACAATATGGATGACAACAAGTTCCAGGACCACGATTTGTATCATACCTTTTCAAAAAACAAAAAATCGTGGAACATGCTGTTAAATATGGGCTACACGCCCTACAAAAGTCTAGGGGCACAAAACCAGGGTCTCCTAGAGCCCATCCTTCCTAGGGCCAACCCAAGCCGATACGGGATCGACTACACTCCCAAAATACCACTAGAGCCACCCCTTGTGACCACCTGGCTCAAGGGTGCCTTGGAGCCTACTCTAGAAGAGACCTACGATTTAGACATCCTATTCCGAGTCTAACTCGTAGTGTTTTCCCTTTGTAGGTATGATGGAAGGATCCCTTTCATAAAAACACAAAAACATTTGGAAAACTTAAAATAAAAAAAATCGAAAATAGAGTGCTTTGTATAGTTCCTAAAGTTCTTGTTTTACAAAAACCCAAAAAAATCGAAAATCTAGAAAATACCAAAAAGATTTTGTATATAGCTACTCCTGGTAAGACTTTGGAAAAAGATTTCGAAAGGAACGTCGTCTGCATAGCCAGACCAAAAATTTCGAAATCAATTGAAAATCTGAGTACAAACCCAGGTCTTTTGAAAACTCACGCATCAAATTCCCTCGAGTCTATAACCCACGAGAATGTTCGAAGCCCAGAAGTGGATCCCCTTGAGGAAGATCCCACTTCTGAGTTCCCAGAATTTCATAAAATTCTCGATTTTGAAAGACCTTCCAATTCAGTAGGAGGAGATTTCATAGAGGTGAACCTAGGGAGTGATTCCAATCCCAAACTCATCAAGATAGGCGCATGTTTGCATGAACATGAAAGATCAACATTCATTGCATTTCTACGAACCTATTTAGATGTGTTTGCATGGACGTATGAAGACATGCCGGGCATAGACCCCAGCAATGTCGAACATTGTCTTCCCTTAGATGCGGATGTAAAACCCATAAAGCAGAAGCTTAGGAAATACACCCGAATGTACACACGCAGGTTAAAGAGGGTTTAGAAGATCTGTTAAAAGCCGGATTTATAAAACCCATTGCGTATTCTGATTGGTTGTCAAACATCGTTGTAGTTCGAAAAACCAATGGGAAAATTCGAATATGCATCGATTTCAGAAACCTGAATAAAGCCACTCCAAAGGATAATTATCCTTTACCGAACATAGATTTGATAGTCGATAGTACTGCAAATCATGAAATGTTTTCGTTTATGGATGGCTATTCAGGCTATAATCAAATCAAACTAAGTCCACGAGATCAGGGTAAGACCGCCTTCACAACCCCATGGGGCACGTACTGCTATACAGTCATGCCCTTCGGTTTGAAAAATGCCGGCGCAACATACCAGAGAGCCATGACCATGATCTTCCATGATCAAATTCATGAGCTCGTAGAAGTGTATGTAGATGATCTCTTGGCAAAATCCAAAACCCGATGCACTCATATCGAATGTTTGCAAAAGATTTTTGAAAGGCTTAGGCTTTACAAAGTAAAGCTAAACTCTCAAAAATGTGTATTCGAGGTAGAATCTGGGAAGCTTCTAGGCTTTATGGTGAGCCAAAGGGGTATAGAAGTCGACCCCTCTAAGTGTCGAGCCATCATAGACATGGCTCCACCCTCCAATCTCACCCAAATTCGTAGCCTCCAGGGTCGATTACAGTCTGTTCGCCGATTCATATCAAATCTGGCGACTAGATGCGAACCCTTCAACAAACTGTTGAGGAAGGGCACAAAATTCTTATGGGATGACGAATGCTAGAAGTCCTTCGAGAGACTAAAGGCATACCTGGTTAATCCCCCCGTTTTGAATCCTCCAAAGCAAGGAAAACCGCTTTTACTTTACATTTCCGTACATGCGAATGCTTTAGGAGCCCTACTGGCTCAATACGAGGATGACACCCATAAGGAGTATGCCATCTACTATATTTTGAAAACTCTCTTCGCTTATGAACAAAATTATCAAGCCATAAAGAAGACATGCTTGGCCCTAGTCTGGGCCTGCCAGAAATTCAGACACTATTTCCTAGATCATGAGATCTGGATAGTGTCCAAGCTTGATCCAATCAAGCACTTATTCGAAAAACCCATTCTCACGGGTAGATTGGGCAAATGGCAACTCCTTCTAATGGAGTATGATTTAAAATACCATCACCAGATCTCCATTAAGGGGCAAGCCCTAGCAAATTACATGGTTGAGTTCCTCCTGGAAGACGCATATCCCACATTTGATGAAATGCCTGATGAAGGCATATTGCAAAACCATTTCCAAAACCACATTTTGGAAAACAATTTCGAAAACCAAGTGTGGAAGATGCACTTCGATGGGGCATGAAACCAACGAGGGGCTGGTGCTGGGGTCATCCTCATCTCCCCTGAAAAGGGCGAGATTCCCATAGCAATCCGCCTAGATTTCGAATGTTCCAACAACGTAGCTGAGTATGAAGCACTCATACAAGGCTTAAGGATTTCGAAAACTCTAGGGGCGTCATGCATCGAGGTCTTTGGAGATTCGCTCCTTGTTATAAACCAGGTTTTGAAATTTTGGCAAGTACGTAACGAAAAACTACTTTCATATCACGAGTTGGCCACTCGATTGGTTAAGTCGTTCCAATCGTACAGACTCACACACGTGGGAAGAGAGGACAATGGCATCGCCGATGCCCTCTCCTCCTTGGGTTCAACCCTAAAGGTCGATCCCATCTCAGGGACCCGGTCTTTAGAAATATGGCATGTGCCCAACCCATCCACACACGATTTGGATATTTGCCAAAATAACCCAGATTCTATTGAAAAACCCTGGTTTTACGACATCAAACATTTTCTGGAAAATGGGGGATTCGCCGAGGATGCCACGTCTAAAGATAAGGCATTCATCCATAAGATTTCGACCCGATACACCATTCTGGGTGGGGTTCTATACAAGAAAAGTTTTACCGGCATCCTACTTAGGTGTATCGATCTAGAGGAGGCTAGGATAGTGATGCATGAATTCCACGATGGAGAATGTGGAGGTATATTAATGCCAACATGATGGCGATGAAAATAATTAGAGGGGGCTATTTTTGGTCCACCCTGAAAAAGGATTGTCACGATCTTGTTAGAAAGTGTCATCCATGTCAAGTGCATGGGCACGCCATTCATATCTCATCATCTGCATTACATTCCGTGGTCAGCCCCTGGCTATTCACCATGTGGGCATTTGACATCGTAGGCCCTATATTTCCAAAAGCCTCGAATGGGCATCGATTCATTTTAGCAGCCACAGAGTATTTCTCCAAGTGGGTGGAAGCCATTTCCCTAACCAACGTGCTGGGGCAACATGTGGCGGCTTTTATTAGGAGGAATATCCTGACTCGATTTGGGGTTCCATGAGACCTTGTGTCTGATAATGGTTCCCCATTCAAGAATGAGCGGATGATTAAGTTGTGCAACACGTATGGCATAACTCACCACTTCTCCTCGCCCTACTACCCTCAAGGCAACGGCCAAGCCGAAGCCACAAACAAGACTCTCATTAGCATAATTGAGAAGACTTTAGAGAAGGGTAGGACATGGCACGAGAAGCTGGATGAAGCCTTATGGGCTTATTGGACTTCCATCCGGACTCCCACGAATGCCACACCATTCGAATTGGTCTATGGCACAAACGCCATTCTTCCCATTCATACTCAACTGCATTCATTCCATACATCCATAGCACTCGACCTCCCCCTAGAGACGCTTCAGCATGCTAGAATGACCGAACTAGATTTGCTACATGAGAGGCGACTCCTTACTATGGATCATGCTCGTGCATACCGGTAAAGGATAGCCCGACACTATGGCAAACACATGAGACCTCGCCACTTTGAAGTGGGGGATCTGGTTTTGAAAATCATCCATTATCGTGGCCCACATCCCCTTGGAAAGTGGTGCCCCAAGTGGGATGGACCCTATGTTGTACGTACAACCACCACGAACAACTCATATTGGTTGATCGATGTAGAAGGTAGGAATTTAGCAGATCCTATCAATATTCAATACTTAAAGAAGTATTATGTGTAGGATTTGTAGTAAATTTCCTATTTTCGAAGAATTTTAGGGATAGCTATCCTGAGACCTGAAAATAAGGTGCAAAGGCAAAATCGTGTGACCCTAAGTGAGAGAATTCGCACTTGTGAAAGAGTGGAGTCTTCAAAATCGTGGTTACATTTCAAAATCCTTCTTCTTACAAAGAAAGGCCTAGTTCAACATAGCAAGATACTTGCAAGTAGTACGTGCTATTTCTAAATAGGCTGATCTAGAATGGATCGAATGTGAGCTTGGCCCTCTTCTATTCTACTTCCAAAAGGAAAACAAAGGCCCAAATAAAGGGAATTTCCCATCCAAAGTCTCTTTCCAAAAGAAAGAAACCAGAATTCAAAAGGAAAAATTGATTCTCTTGTGAAAAAAGAGGGATTAAAGAAAAAATACTCCCAAAGGGAGACCCTCTACGAAAAAAAGGAAAAAGAGGCCAAAAAGCTCAAAAAGAGCAGTTTTTCGCCTTCTGTGCCTTAAACCACGGGACGCTTCAGAAGGGACCGTGGTATCTCTTTTCCATCCCTGGCTTATCCCAAGCTAAAGCATGGTTCATTTCGAGGAATCTTAAAGTAAAAATAGGATTTACTTACTTGAATTTCATTTTGCTTGAGAATTCGACGTTTCGAGTAAGACGTAGGAATTTGAAATATAGCTTGTTTTTTTAAATCTCCGCTAGATAAGCGAGTGTCAAGACTCAAGCAAAGGCAAACACGAAGAGCACGAGATCCTTAGGATTGAGACTCAAGACAGTTGTCCCTTTTGTAAATAGTTTTGTAAATAGATTTTGAAAAATTGAACATCGAACAGCATAGGATTTGCTCACTTAGAGCAGCAGGCCTTGTAAGTCTCGAAAGTTCGACCATATCTGGTCTCTGGGAGGTCGCTACTCTTGGCACCACACTCATGTCATGCATCTACATTCCACGCATGGTACTTACATAAACATGATCCCATTTTAGGACCAGATTCCATATGTATCCCTTTGGCGTGATATCTCCTCCTACCCGGGTTTTTAAAAGTGAGATTTTGCTAAAGATTGGGACGACCCCATATTTTCGTGGTTAGATCTAGGGAGACATTGAAAGGGGTATTTGTCATCTTTGCCCTTATCCAAATCGATTTGGACAAGGCCAAAGAGGGGCATCTGTAAACACCCTGAAATCCCACGAACTTCTCAAACAACCTGGTTTTGTAAAAGCAGCCCCAAAGGACTATTTTGAGTCTGGAAACCTAGGAGCCTTCCAGGCAACCCTGTACATATGTTCAAAATTGTATATGCTTTAAAATATGTATAATATGTTTTAAAACCTTTTAAAACACATTTTGAAACCCCACGAAGCGGCTTGGCCTAATTAAAGCAGGACCAGAAGAGCCAAAAAGAGCCCGGAACCGGAGCACATGTCGAGCCCGACACAACAACTCTCGTATTGAATCCACCCCCAGGATCTCGAACATACAAGACCCTGTTATCAGCAAACATCACTTGAAATCATCTCCGGAAGGTGAAAACAGAAGCAGACGATCATGTTGGCAAAGACCCAACGCAGATGGAGTACTGATGCTGTCAGACCCCACACAAACCATTCGTTTTGAACACAACCTGAAGGAGTCAGAATTCAGTTTGGATTGGATCTGGACCATATATATCCAGATCCCAATCCAAACCTATGTGTGGATTTGGATTTGGATCCAGAGATCCAATCCAATATCCACATCCATGACCCACATCACCTTCTCATAAATGGAGGTGGGGCCCACTTGAAACTCACGTGGGATTATGGGCATGAGAGAGAATGGGGAGGATAAAATTTGAGGGTAATTGTAATTAAGCTTGACTTGTGTGTCAAGTTTGGGGTTAATCATGTGGGTTAGCCTAATTAGTATGGGTTTAAGCTTGTATTAGCCAAAACCTAACCTAGGGCTACACCAACATGATGCAACAAGGTCTATGGGTTATGCAAAGGGAGCTCCCTAACCCAATCCTAAGCCAAAACCCCTAATCCTAGCCTTTTATCCTAATCCCGACCTAAACCTAGCCTAATCACCTAACCCACTTCCCTAATCCCGGCCTAATCCCAACCTAATCACCTAACCCACTTCCCTAATCCTCCCCTAAACCTAGCCTAATTTCCTTAAACCTAACCTAATCCTAGCCTAATCACCTAACCCACCTCACTAAACCTCACCCCAAAACCAACCCACCTAGCTAAGCCCTAAACCCCTAAACCATCCCACCTAAACCTAGCACACCATATCCCTAAAACCCCTTAAAGCAAAATATCTGGCCCCTCCTAAAAACCAGCCCACCTCATCACCACACCACCACCACCTAAACCACCTTACCACCCTCCAAATACCAGCCCCAACCGCCCTTCAAAAACCTATATAAACCCCCCCTAATGGGCGGGTTTTCATCTTCTCCAACCTTATCCTCTCCCATCTTCTTCCAGCCCACACTTGGGCCAGCCGAATCCTCCACCTTGCTCCTCTCCACGACCTGCACCACCACTGCCCCCGGCCAAGCTCCACCTGCACCACCACTTCCATCCGGCTAGCTCCACGTCGCCACCACCTCCCGGCCGAACTCCATCCACCCAAATCACCCAGCTGCCCTTCTTCCACACACCAACTCCCTTCTTCATCCATTTGGTTAGTACCTTACACCCAACTCCATCTCCTCTTTGCTCCCCCTCCACTCTCAACCACCCATACCACCACCACTTAACATCCTCCTTTGCCACCCGCCACCCTTACCCATTCGGCTAGACCTAACCCCTTCCACCACCCGATCCTTTATCTCTTCCCCTAGTGATACCCGGCCACCCTACCTTGTTCCCTAAGACCTGCCCTCTCCACTCTTAGTCACCCATTAACCCCACCTTCCACAGCACCTTCCCTCGCCATTCCCCACACATCCCCTATTTAACCCAACCGGCCACCACTAAAACTCCTCTTAGTCGGCCAGTCATAGCCGACTGCACCCAACCTATTCGGTCAGCCACCCCATTTTCCTTAGACATTCCCTTTAGGCTTCCCTTAGCGCCACCTTCCCTAGCACCAACCTATCCCTTAGTGACCCTCCTTAGACAACTCAACCCTTGACATCACGGCAGCCCCCTCCTAGCATCCGACAATCTCCAAGGCGCCACAACCCTCCTCTTTGTCTACCGGCCACACATCCTTGTCGTGCCACTCCGAGGAGCTCCCTCTTGCAGCCCAAGGCGAAGCCAAGCCCACGCTCGAGCAAGTCACCTCCGGACCAGCTATAAGTAAGTGCCTAACTCAGTCCTTAGTTGTAGACTTGCTTAAATTAAATTAAATTTGATACGGGGTTGTAATAACGGAGCATAGTCTCCCCCCGCTTGTAATAACGTGGCTTGGCACACCCACACACACATGCACTTGAGCCTACCTCACTCTTAGTTGTGCATGATTTTGAACACACACGGGCCTAATCAACCCCTTTAGATATAAGTTATGTATATACTTTAAGTTGCGTAGGGTTTTGCTTGAGTTGGGTGTGTTGTCTTTAAATTCTCGCACTCACACACATTGAGCTTCCGCTCTTATTTGCGAGACCCAAGTAAGGGCTGTGTTATACTATCCTTGGGTTTAATTTCATGTCGTGTGTGTAGTACTTCAATTCTAGCACTCACACACATTGAGCTTTCTCTCTTATTCCCAAGACCTTAGTTAAGGCCATATTGCAATTTATATTTGGGTTTAATTTCATGTTGTGTGCGTAGTACTTCAATTCTAACACTCACACACATTGAGCTTTCGCTCTTATTCCCAAGACCTTAGTTAAGGCCATATTGCAATTTATATTTGGGTTTCATTTGAAGTCGTGTGTGTTGTCTTTACATTTTCACACGCACCCACATTGAGCCTTCACTCTTATTTGTAAGACCCAAGTAAGGGCTCATATATGGTATATACGTATTTCCCTTTTGGCTATGTCTTTTCAATTTGGGTTTTAAGGTTCAGTAGTGTGCGTAGTCTTTCAATATATACACGGCACACACTTGCACAATTGAGCCTTTCCGCTCTTAAGATATAGCCATATTTCCCGTTTGCAATTTCCCTTCGGCATTTTACATTACAAGTCATTTCCCTTCGGCAATTTCTCTTACAAGTCATTTCCCTTCGGCATTATCTTTAAATTCGGGTTTTCCCTTTGGATTTACGTGAGTTTGCATTGCATATACGCCATACCACGAGTTAGGACGCATATTGCATCAAAAGCAAACCCCATACTCCCGCTCAAAGCAGCCACATCTTAGTGGAGTGTTCATAAAACACACACCTAGGTGGCCCGAAAAGGGATAAAAAGAAAGACTTAGGCACGTGCAAATCCACGTGAAATAAAATCTAAAAGTCATACAAAACAAACCCGAATCAAACACCTCAAACCGCTTTCTAGGTTCTTACACTCAAAAACTTGATTTTAAAAGCGTACAGACTGACCCTTGCGCATCGGTGCAAGAAGGTCTGCGACGACAAGAGCTTGCTTGCTCACAGTCGCCACGTTAGAAGTCAGGTCTAAAATATATCTTCGCTAGCTTAAGTAAGCTAGCTGGCACGCCCTGTTTGTTTAAATAGGACTTAGGCACACGAAAAGGTTCGCTTCAGGCCTAAGAACCAGGAGCAGGAATTTTCTTCGTCTACAATAGCTGAAGGGAAAACCCAAATTGAATGCAACTCACACGACTTGAATGTGAATTGCAGAAATTTAAATATATCTATATCTTAAGAGCGGAAGGGCTCAATGTGTGCATGTGTGTTGTCTATAAATGGAAAGACAACTCACACAACTGAACCTTAAAACGCAGCTGAAAGGGAGATATAGATATAAGAGCGGAAAGGCTCAATGTGTGCGTGTGTGTTGTGTATAAATGTAAAGACAACCCACATGACTGAAATTAACAACCCAGAATGTAAAGCGTACACAACTGAACCGGGAAAACTCACACAGCTGAAAGTATATAGATATGATTATATCTTAGTGGCTGCCAAGGCCAAAAGGTGAGTGAGTGCTTGAGCAAGTGCTCGGGTGTCTTTGGGTGTGAGTGTGGAATATTAAATGACAACTCACACGACTTTAAAGTAACAATCCGAAAGAAATTGCAGCGTATATGGCTCTTACTAGTGTCTTTAGAGTAAGAGCGAAGGCTCAATTGTGTACGTGGGAGCTTGGTGTACGAGATAAGAGCTAAGGCTCAAGTGCACGTATGTGTCTCATGTGTTAAGCACCAATATTACATCCCAGGGGGAGACAACGCTCCATTAATACAACCCTGTATCAAAATTTAATTAAGTATCAAATGTAAAGGACTTACAACTTACCTAGCCTGCTATGTGGGGTGTCTAGGACGCGTACGCCTTGCTTGTGGAGCTCGGGTCACGTGAGAGTGGAACCGGAGAGCTTGGAAGCTTGGGAGCACTTGGAGACTTGGGAGGAGCCAAGTATATCTAAACTTAGGGCCTTGTAGGGGCTGGCTTTAGTTAGGCTAGTTGATGTTTGGGTAGGGTCTTTAGATGAGCTTGGTTTAGGTTGACTCGAGCCAAGGGTGGCTCGAGCTGTTTTTGATATGGGATGACTCAGGCTAACTTGGTGCAGCCCGGGTTTAGGTCTTGGTAGGACTCGAGCCAAGGTTGGCAGAGGTCGAGTGTTGTGTTGGGTTCAAGGGGATAAGCTAGGTGCAGTCGGCACCTAGCGGGGGGCTTTGTTTGGATAGCTGGTACACGGCCTGCACTAGTAGGCCGTGGGCTTGGGGCCTGGAGAAAGGACACAACCTGCCTTATGGTAGGCTGGGGTTTGTTAAGGTAAAAGATACAAGGCTTGCACTAGCAGGCCCTAGGTTTTGGCTTGGAGAAGAGGGCACGACCAGCACCTGGCCATGTGGTGTTCAAGGGTAGATGGCCTGCTGAATGGCAGGCCTGGTTTTGGGTAAAGGGAGGGAAGCACGACCAGCTTTGGCCGTGTGTTTTTAGGTAGGTGGCCTGCCGAGTGGCAGGCCTGGTTTTGGTGAAGAAATGGCACACGGCATGCACAAGCAGGCCGTGTGGTTTTAGGGATCGCTCGGCCAAAGTAGGCCGAGCTTGCGGTGGTTTAGATGGAGTTTGACCAAGGTAGGTCGAACTTGGTTTGTCTAGGGTAGAGCTCGGCCAACACCTGGCCGAGATGGGTGGTTTTAATGGGGGATGGGTGTGTTTAGGGTGGCTTAGGTTGGGTGGTTTAGAGGGGTTAGGAAATAGAGTGGTTTTAGGGTTAGGTTTAGGAACTAACCTTGGTTTTGCAGCCAAGCTCCCTCCATTTGCTGCTCCACCTTCCTTGAAGATGCCACTCTTTGATTGGTGCAGCCCGAGCCACAATGGCCCAATCCCACACTCACAAGGCCACTATGGCCCACTCTCTCTCCTGCTTTATGGAAGCCCTCCCCAAGTGGATTTCACGTGAACTTTTGGAGACCCCCTCACTCCTATTTATAGGCAAATGAGGTGGGTCTTGGATATGGGTCTTGGGTTTGGATCGTGGAATCCATGTCCGATCCAAACACTATTTGGATCTAGATCTTGGATCTCGGATATTTTGAGATCCATATCCGATCCAAATCAAACATTTTTATGGATATGGATCTGGATATTTTGGTCTAGATCTGATCCAATCCAAACACTATTTGGATCCAATCCAAATCCAAACACTATTTGGATCGACCCAAATCCAAACACTATTTGGATACGGATCTGGATATTTATGGTCCAAATCCAATCCAAATTTTCTCTAGATGGTCCTTCTTGGATTTTTGAGGCGGACATTTTGTGCGGGCACTAGCTTCATCAACGCTTTGTCTGGTGTTGGGTTTTCCCCAACTTTGTCGTCTGGACTCCATCTCGCCATTCTAGACTCCGTTTCTGCTTGATTTTGTCATTTCTGGCTCAGATTCATGCTGCTTGGGTGGGTGATCGTGGCTTCACCTTTGATGCTCGAGGCTGGAAGTATGCTCCTGGCCTGGGCTCTCCTTTCGCTTTTTTATCCTGCTTTTGCTTTTTAAAACCAGAATTGCTATTTTGGCCTTAGGAAGGCATTTTCGGTGTTTTGAGAGTTTTGAAATTTTGGGGTGTTTACACACATCGGAATTTACAAGAGGGGTCTCCTTTCTTCTCCTTGCTCACGTTTGGGCTTGCGTCCACCTTGGGCAGCCAAGAGGGGTCTCCCTAGGCGGGTTTGAGAGAGTTTGAGCGGGCTTTGAAGAGGTGCGTGGGCTTGGGTGAACCTAGGTTTGGTTAAGAAGGGGGCACGACCTAAGTGGAAGGTCACAGCCAAGAAGCTCACGGCAATAAGGTGGGGTTGTCTAGGGTCGGTCCTAGGGGAGATCACGGTCCTAAGTAGAAGGTCACGGCCAAGAGGTGACGGTCTTGAGTGGTGGCTGATCCTAGGATGGGTTGGCTCGAGTGACAGCAAGGCAGCCGGTGCTGAACAGGGGCGCCGGGTGCTGTCGCTACAGGCAAGGTGCGCGCTGGCAGTCTGGCGCGGGAGGCAGGACGCCTGGTGCTAAGGGGCACCGCAGGGGCGTCTGGCATTAAGGGGCGCCGTAGGGGCACCCTGGGGTGCACGGGTTGCCGGGTGGCGCACGTAGGTAGGGCGCACTGAGGCGCAGGGCATGCGGCAGGCACAAGGACGCGGTGGGGGCGAAGAGGCTGAGCCGGGGGCATCCTTGGGGTCTTGCTTAGGTGTTTAGTTTGAGTCGGTTAGGTTAGATTAGGTTCAGTTAGGGTGAGGTTTAGTGAAGTGGGTTAGGTGATTAGGCTAGGATTAGGCTAAGATTTAGGGGGATTAGGCTAGGATTAGGGGGACCTACCTCTTGGAGCCGGTCCTTCTTGGTTGAGCCCACTCCCATGCATGGTTGCAGCCTCCCTTGATCGAGCCCACCTTGGTTGCAGCCTACTTAGCCCACAAGGCTTGAACCACACTCACCCTTGAGCCCACATGGCTAGGTTTATCACTCACTCTCTCTCCTCCCCAAGCAAATTCACGTGTGATTTTTGGGGACCCCCTCACTCCTATTTATAGGCAAATGAGGTGGGTCTTGGAATCTAGATCCAATCCAAACACTATTTGGGCCTGGATCTCGAATCTCGGATATTTTGGATCCATATCCTACCCAAATCCAAACATTTATATGGATACGGATCTGGATATTTTGGTCTAGATCCGATCCAATCCAAACACTATTTGGATCCAATCCAAATCCAAACACTATTTGGATATGGATCTGGATATATATGGTCTACATCCAATCCAAATTTTCTCAATAACGACGTAGATAAGAAAAGGTTCATTTCCGACTTCAAAGCCAGAAGTGAAAATTTTCATGTTTACAGGTTTGGCACGTCCGGTGGGACTCGGGGCTTAAAACTTTGATAAAACAAGCAAAACTCTGCGAAAATTTTCCAAAAGTGTTTAAAATTTTCGCCTAAATTGCATTTGTAGGATTTTAAAAACTTTTATTGAGTCATGTCTAGTTCAGGCTCTAACGAAGTGACTAGTCGAGCCTCGCGCTCATCAAGTTCCCTTTCCAAAAAGATTTCAAAATTTCAATTAAAGTGTAAGAAAGAAGAATTAGAAAACTTGCGTAGGGAATTCGAGGCTAAAATAGACGCAAAAATCGACGCCCTTAGCCAAGAGGCTGAGGCGGCCGACTCTTGCTCGTCACATGACGAGCCTGCCAAAGCCAAGAAAAGAACTACCAAGACAAGAAAACCCAAGGAAACCTCCGCAATGGAGGGGGACCAATACCACGATTCCTTTACACTGAAGGATCGCAAAGCCCTTCAACAACTGTTGAAGGAGAAAAACAAAGAAAAGAAATCATATGCCCTATCTGACTTCCTTCCTTCAGATTATGAAACAGATAGCGACAACGACATACCGAATTTCCATCGGTATGATGGCACGGGGATCCTAGATCCCACTTGCAATTCTTTTCACGCAGAGCCCATAAGAAGAAAAGGGACTCTGCTAAATGGATTTATTGGTTCCCCCTTTCCCTAAGATGGGATCGTCCCAATTTTGAGAAAAACATTTTCTTTAAGACCCATAAGAGGGGATTTTCACCAAAGGGGACTTTGCCTAAGATGGTGCTGGTCCTGAATGGGATTGATGCAAGTATCCATGCGTGCATATGAATGAGGGGCATGGAATGAGATGCTAGGAAGTATGGTCTCCTAGAGCCTTAATGTAATGGTCAAACTTGGGAGTCTTATGAAGACCCACTGCACCAAGTGAGCTGGTCTTATGTTGCTCGATTTTCGAGGATTTTCTAAACTCATTTTTGAAAGAGGAAAGCTCCTTTTAGCTTCAATCCTAAGGATTTTAGCTTTTCGTGTTTTCCCTTTACTTGATTCTTGACACTCGCTAATCTAGCGGAGGTTTTATAAGAAAATCACATACTACTTGGAAGTATCTTGATATTTTGAACCAGGCCTTCTTTTGTAAGAAGAAGGATTTTTGAAATGTGACCCATTGGTTTTGGAAAACTCCGTTTTTTCACAAGCAATCGAGTCTCTCATTCAGGGTTGCACGATTTGCTTTGATCCTCACTCACGAACTTTCAAAAGGAGGTTTTCAAAATACTTTTGAAATAGGGCTTAGCTTAGACCCTACACGTAGTATTTTTTCAAAGATTGAGCATTCATAGGGTCGGCTAAGTTCCTACCCTCAACATTGACTAGCCAATATGCATTGTTTGTGGTGGGTCCATGTACAACATAAGGGACATCCCACTTGGGTTGCCACTTTCCAAGTGGATGCGGGCCACGATATTGGATGACTTTGAGCACAAGGTCTCCCACTTTGAAGTGGCAAGGTCTCATATGCTTCTCATAGTGTCGGGCTACCCTTTGCCGGTATGCATGTGCATGATCCATGCCAAGGAGCCTTCGCTCATCTAACAAGTCAAGTTCGGCCATCCTAGCATATTGAAGCGTCTCTAGGGGAAGGTCGAGTGAAATAGATGTATGAAATGAATGAATTTTGGTATGAATGGGGAGAATGGCATTTGTGCCATAGACCAACTCCAATGGTGTGGCATTTGTGGGAGTTCGGATGGAAGTCCTATAAGCCCATAAGGCTTCATCCAGCTTCTCATGCCACGTCCTACCCTTCTCTAAAGTTTTCTCAATAATGCTTATGAGAGTCTTATTAGTGGCTTCGGCTTGGCCATTGCCTTGAGGGTAGTAGGGCGATGAGAAGTGGTGAGTTATGCCATACGTGTTACATAACTTAACCATCCTCTCGTTTTTGAAGGGGGTACCATTATCGGACACTAAGTCCTTTTGGAACCCCAAAGCGAGCCAGAATGTTTTTCCTAATGAATGCTACTACATGTTACCCCTGCACATTTATCACGGAGGTAGCTTCAACCCACTTGGAAAAGTATTTGGTGGCTGCTAGTATAAACCTATGCCCATTTGATGCATGAGGAAATATTGGTCCTATGATGTCAAACGCCCACATGGTGAATGGCCAGGGGCTGACCACGGAATGCAATGAGAATGACGGGGTATAGATGGCGTGTCCATGCACTTGACATTGGTGACACTTCCTAACATGGTCATGGCAATCCTGCTTTAAGGTGGACCAAAAATAACCCGCTCTAAGTATTTTCATTGCCATCATATTGGCATTAACATGACCTCCACACTCTCCATCGTGGAATTCATGCATTATTATCCTAGCCTCCTCCAGGTCGACACACCTTAGTAAGATGCTAGTGAAACATTTTTTATAAAGAACCCCTCCCAAAATCGAATATCGGGTTGAAATTCTTCGTATAAAAGCTTTGTCTTTGGATGAAGCGTGTTCTGAAAATCCTTCGTTTTCTAAGAAACTTTTTATGTCTTGAAACCATGATTTTTCAGTATCAGTTTGGTTGTTTTGGCAAATCTCAAGATCGTGTGTGGATGGAGTGGGCGAATGCCATATTTCTAAGGGTCTGGTTCCTAGTGTGGGATCGACCCTTAGGGCTGAGCCCAAGGATGAGAGGGCATCGGCTATGCCATTATCCTCTCTTCCTACGTGTGTGAGAGTACACGACTTGAACGACTCGACCAGCTTGGTGGCCAACTCGTGATATGGAAGAAGTTTTTCATTTTTAACTTGCCAAATCTTTAACACTTGGTTTATGACAAGTAAAGAATCTCCAAAGACTTCAATGCACGATGCCCCTAGATTTTTCGAAATTTTAAAGCCTTGTATGAGTGCTTCATACTCAGCTGTGTTGTTGGAACATTCGAAATCTAGGTGAATGGCTATGGGTATTTCTCCCTTTTCAGGGGATATGAGGACGATTCCTGCCCCAGCCCCTCTTTGGTTTCGTGCCCCATGGAAGTGCATTTTCCACACTTGGTTTTTGTTTGAGCAATTTGATAAAATATGATTTTGAAATTGGTTTTGAAATATGCCTTCATCGGGCATTTTGTCAAGTGTGGGATACGAATCCTCTAAAGGGAAGTCAGCCATATAGTCGGCTAGGGCTTGCCCCTTGATGGAAGTTTGATGGTGGAATTTCAGGTCATACTCCATCAAGAGGAGCTGCCATTTACCTAGCCTACCCGTGAGGATAGGTTTTTCAAACAAATGCTTGATTGGATCAAGCCTAGACACTATCCAAATATCGTGATCTAGGAAGTAGTGTCGAAATTTCTGGCAGGCCCACACCAAGGCCAAGCACATCTTCTCTATGGCTTGATAATTTCGTTCATAAGCCAATAGAGTTTTCGAAATATAGTAGATGGCATACTCTTTATGGGTATCATCCTCATATTGAGCTAACAATGCACCCAAAGCATTTGCACGCATAGAAATATAAAGTAAAAGAGGTTTTCCTTGCTATGGAGGGTTTAAAACAGGAGGATTAACCAAATAAGCCTTTAGTCTTTCAAAAGCCTTTTGGCAATCATCGTCCCATACGAATTTCTCCCCTTTTCTCAAAAGTTTGTTGAAAGGTTTGCATCTTGTAGCGAGGTTTGAAATAAACCTACGAATTGATTGGAGGCGACCTTGGAGGCTACGAATTTGCATAAGATTGGAGGGTGGAGATATGTCTATGATGGCTCTACACTTAGAGGGGTCGACTTCTTTGCCCCTTTGGCTTACCATTGTAGACACAGAAAATCTTCGACTCCGGGTTTCTTAGGCCTAGAGTGAATCCTTTTCGCAATCTACGTTCGCTTTTAGGGCATGCCAGCTAGCTTACTCAAACTAGCGAAGTTGTTTTAAAATATCTGACTTTTGGAAGGCAATTGTAGGCAAGCGGGATCTTTTCGTCGCAGACCTTCTTGCACCGACGCGCAAGGGTCAGTCTGTATGCTTAGAGACTTCGTTTGAAACAAGTTAAACTCAAAATTGATTTTTGAATAAACAGGTGTTAGAAAATCCTTTTGAAATCATGCACTTGGCGAGTTTTTGATTTGGGAGACCCTAAGTCTTTCAGTTTCAACCACTTAGGCGTGGAGTGTGTGCGAAGTGGCCTAAGTTGGGCGTCTTGCACGATTTTGTTCAGGGTTCGTTCGATGCAGGTATGCACTCTAGCTCAAGTATGCAATGCAACTCACACAACTTGAATGTAAAACCCAAAATTTAAAGGCTTAGCAGAAGGGAAAACCCAAATTGAATGCAACTCACACGACTTGAATGTAAATTGCAGAAATTTAAATATATCTATATCTTAAGAGCGGAAAGGCTCAATGTGTGCATGGGTGTTGTGTATAAATTGAAATACAACACACGCAACTGAACCGTAAAACGCAGCAGAAGGGAGATATAGATATATATAAGAGCGAAAAGGCTCAATTGTGGCATGTGTGTGTATGTATGAATTGAAAGACAACACACACGACTGAATTTAAAACTCGGAATTGAAATGCGTACACAGCTGAATCGGGAAAACTCACGCAGCAGAAAATATATAGATATGGCTATATCTTAGTGGCTTCTGAGGCCAAAATATGCGTGAGGTGTTTGAGCAATCGCTCGGGTGTTTCTTGGGTGCGAGTGTGTAATTGAAAGACAAACTCACACGACTTAATGTAACAACCCAGCTGAATTGAAATACGTATGTATATGATAAGAGCAAAAAGGCTCAATTGTGTACGTGGTGCTTGTGTATGAGATAAGAGCGGAAAGGCTCAAGTGTACGTGTGTGTCTCGTGTGTCTAGCACCGTTATTACATTCCGGGGGGAGACGATGCTCCGTTATTACAACCCCGTATCACGAATTGAATTGAATGGAAAAGAGACTTGATATTATCAAAAGACTTACACTTTTACAGGTTCTTGAGTTAGGATTGTACAAGACTTGATGCTGGCCGATTCCTATTGATATCGAACTCAGATTGCCACACGGATTCCATTCTTCATTCTGACGGGACGTGTCTCGAACTTCTGTCGACTTCCTCAGGTACTGGGCTTCTTTCTGCATTTTGGAGCTGCTTTGCGCTTTTTCTTTGACCCAAATTACACTTTTACCCTTCTATCGGGCTTTTCTTTGAACCGACTCTCTTTTCTTCCGTTTTTGAGTAGGGGGTGACTTTTGACACTCCGGGCTCGATTTGCTCTTCTTGCCGGAGCTCTCCTTTTGCCTTTTGTACCTGTTTTCACATTTTACAACAGGTTATCGTTTTGGCTCAAACGAGCTTTTTGTGTTTTTGAGAGTTTTTGATTTTTGGAAAATTTGGGTTGTTTACAACCATAAAGCCCAAGAGCTTACCGGATTCTACTCCGAAGACGCATTTTTGAGGGTTTAGCTTTACTTTGTAAAGCCTAAGTCTTTCGAATTTTTTTTGTAAACATTCGATATGGGTGCATCGAGTTTTTTATTTAGCCAAAAGATCATCTACATATACCTCTACGAGCTCATGAATTTGATCGTGAAAGATCGTAGTCATGGCTCTTTGATAGGTGGTGCCGGCATTTTTCAAACCAAAGGGCATGACTGTATAGCAGTATGTGCCCCAAGGCATGGTGAAAGTAGTTTTAGCCTGATCTCTTGGGGCTAACTTGATTTGGTTATACCCTGAATAGCCATCTATAAATGAAAACATTTCATGATTTGCAGTACTATCGACTATCAAATCAATGTTAGGTAAAGGAAAGTTATCCTTTGGAGTGGCTTTGTTCAAGTTTCTAAAATCGATGCATATTCAAATTTTCCCATTAGATTTTTGAACTACAACAATATTTGACAACCAATCAGAATACGCAATGGGTTTTATAAAATCGGCCTTTAGCAGATCTTCTAAACCCTCTTTAACTTGTGCATGTACATTCGGATGAATCTTTCTAAGCTTTTGCTTTATGGGTTTTGCATCCGAATCTAGGGGAAGATAATGCTCTATGACTCTTCGGTCTATACCCGGCATGTCTTCATACGTCCATGCAAACACATCGATGTAGGTTTTCAAGAATGTAATGAATGAGGAATTTTCATGCTCATGCAAACATGCGCCTATCTTAATGTGTTTGGGCTTTGTTTCACTCCCTAGGTTGATCTCTATGAAATCCCCTCCTACAGAATTTGAAGGTTTTTCAAAATCGAGAATTTTATGAAACTCGGGGAGCTCGAAAGTTGAATCCTCCTCAAGGAGAAGGGGATCTTCTTCCGTGCTTCGTTCATTCTCAAGAATATTGGATCCTAGGGAATTTGAACTTGATGCATGGGTTTTGAAAACATCTGGTTTTTGTTTTGGAATTTCTATAGGTTTCGAAGCTTTTGGTCTTGTTATGAAGACAATTTTCTCTTCGAAATCCTTGGCCTTTTCCAAACTTTTACCAGGAGCTGGTATATACAGGATTTTGGTTTTGGGAATTTCTAATTTTTTGATTTTTTTAAAAATTTTTGTAAGGCAAATAAACTTGGAGCTATACAAACAACACTTTTTTCGATTTTTTCAACTTTTTCAAATGTTTTTGATTTTTGGGATTTTCCAAATTGTTTTTGAATTTTTGAATTTTTCAATTTTTTTGGATTTTGGTTTAAGAAGGGATTTTCATCATACCTACAAAGGAAAACACCACAAGTTAGACTCTAAACAAGAGGTCTAAATCGTAGGTTTCTGCTTCACTAGTCTCTAGGGCACCCTTAACCCAGGTGGTCACAGGTGGTGGCTCTGGTGGTATTTTTGGAATTCAGCCGATCCCATATCGGCTTGGGTTTGCTCTAGGCATTATGGGCTCGAGGCAACCTTGGTTTTGTTTCCCTAGACTTTTGTAAGGCATGTATCCCATGTTCAATAGCATGTTCCACGATTTTTTGTTTTTTGAAAAGTTTTCATATAATTCATGATTTTGGAACTTGCTATCGTCCATGTTATGTATGAACGGTTTCTTGTCTAGGGATTTAGGGAATAGGTGACACTTGGTCTTTCCTAGGATGGTTAAGGTTTTGAGTGGGCAAGCCTTGGGCTGCCCTTTGATATACAAGACCTTCCTAGGCTTTGGGAGGACAAGTTTGGTTGTCTCGACCAAAGTCTCACCAAGGTTGTTCTCATAGTCTTGAGAAGTTGACAAGCACGGGAAATTTTGAATTCCATGAAGCTGAGGATGACTCTCACCTAGAATTACCACTATATGGTCTTCGTGGGGCATTTTGACACACCTATGTGTAGACACAAAAAATTTTCCACTTCCGGTTCTTAGGCCAGAAGTGAACCTTTTTGCGTATCTAAGTCGTTTTTAAAACAAGGGCATGCCAACAAGCTTACTCAAGCTAGCGAAGTAAGTTTTGAAATCTGACTCTATCGGGGCGACTGTGAGCAAGTGAGCTCTTTTCGTCGCAGACCTTCTTGCACCAATGCGCAAGGGTCAGTCTGTATGCTTGGCAAAGTCGTTTTAAACAAACCTCTTTGAAAAATACCCGAAGTGTTTGGGCTTTGTTTGTATGATTGCAAGTTTTATTTCACGTGGGATTTGCAAGTGCCTATGTCTTTCTCTTTTATGCTTTTTAGGGCCAACTAGGTGTGTGCGTAAGTGACCTAAGTTGGGCGATTTTTGCACGGGAGTGTGGGGCTTGCTTTTATGCAATATGCGTCCTAACTCATGGTATGGCGAATATGCAATGCAAACTCACACAACTCCAAAGGGAAAACCCGAATTGAAAGACAATGCTTAAGGGAAATGACGTAATGTAAATTGCAAAAGGGAAATATGGTTATATCTTAAGAGCAGAAAGGCTCAATTGTGTAAGTGTGTGTCATGTATATATGGAAAGACTACTCACACAGCTGAACCTTAAAACCCAAATCTTAAAGACATAGCGGAAGGGAAATACTTATAATATATATGGGCCCGAAGGTCGCCAACGTGTGCATGGGTGTTGTGTATATATGTAAAGACAACTCACATGACTTGCAATGTAAAACCCAAATAAAATTGCAATATGGCCCTTACTAGGGTCTTGGGAGTAAGAGCGAAAGCTCAATGTGTGTGAGTGTAGAATTGAAATACCATGCACACGACTTGAATGAAACACCCAAATAAAATTGCAATATGGCCCTTACTAGGGTCTTGGGAATAAGAGCGAAAGCTCAATGTGTGAGTGTAGAATTGAAAGACAACACCCACGACTTAAATTAAAACCCACGCAACCGAATATATATGAATATAACTATATCTTATGGGCTGTCAAGGCCCGTGTGTGTGCAAAAAGAGTGTGCAGCTAAGAGCGGAAAGGCTCAAGTGCACGTGTGTGTTGGTGTCTCAAAACCACATTATTACAATCGGAGAGAGACAATGCTCCATTATTACAACCCCGTATCAAATTTAATTAAATGTAAGTAAGTTCATATAATGGACCGAGTTAGGCACTTATGTGTAGCTGGTCCGTGTTCAACTTGCTTGGGCGTGGCTTCGTGAGTCGTCTTGGGCAGCCAAAGGGGAGCTCCTTAGGTGGATGTGGGCGACATGTAGGGGTGCTGGCCGAGTGGCGTCTTGATGCTGGCCAAGTGGAAGGATCGGCAGGAAGGGGTACTAGCCGGGTGGTGGAGTGGTAGGTGGATGGGCTAGGTTGGTGTAGTGTTTGGCTGGGAAGTGGGCGACTAAGGGAGGATGTTCCACTAGGAGCTAAGGGGTGGTGTTGAGGAGGGTGAATGGGATATGGCGTAGGTCGGCCAGGTGGAAGGGAGAAGGGAAGGATGCAAGTTGGCAGGTGGATGGGAATGTGCAGCTGGGAAAGAAGGGGGTGAAGGGTTAGATGGGGTTAAGGTGGGGTACTAACCGTGAAGGAGGCGGTGCTGGTGGATGGAAGTGGTGGCCGGATGGTGGTGGAAGAAGAGTGGTAGCCGGGAAGGTACTCCTCGCCAAAGGTGGAAGGTGATGGAGTCGGTTGGAATGGAGAAGGGCTGGCCGGGTGATGGAGTGGCGGTGGAATGGTAGGTGGTGGGCCGGGTGGTGGAGCTTGGAGTGAGTGGAGGAGAGAGTGGAAGAGAGAGAGGAAGAGAGAGAGAGAGGAACCCGCAAGGAAGGTGGGCTTTTATAGGCTAGAAATGGGCTGGGTCGGTTAGGGGGTTGTGGGCTAGATATTTGTAATAAGGTGGGCATGGGAGATGGTTTGGGGTAGGTCTGTTAGGGGGGGTTGGTTAGTGGTTTAGGGTAGGTCGGTTAGGTGGGCTGGTACTTAGTGGTTAGGGGTTTAATTAGGTGCACTAAGGTAGGTTTAGGCTTAGTTGGTTAGGGTCTAAGTGGTCTAGCTAGGTGAGGTGGGCTAGGTGAGGTTGGGGGCGGTTTGGGCAAGAATGGCTAGGTTTGGGTTAGGTTTTAGGGGAAATGGCTAGGTGAGGTGGGCTAGCTTAGGGCTAGGTTTAGGAACCTCCCTTGGCGCCGGTCCATTGATCCCTTTGCAGCCACGTCCAAGTTGGTGCAGCCCCAGGTCAGGTGTAGGTGCATACAAGCTTAAACCCACACTGTAGGCTAAACCCACAAGGTTAACCCACCCTTGACCAAAAGTCAAGCCTACCAACTTTCTCACTCATACTTTATCACCCTTTCTCTCTCTACCCAAGCTTTTCACGTGAAATATTTGTGGGCCCCACCTCCATTTATGAGAAGGTGATGTGGGCCATGGATCCTTCATGGTGTTTCGAAATGGATGGTTTGTGCGGGGCCTGACTGCATTAGTACTCTGTCTTGCGTTGGGTCTTTGCCAACATTGTCGTCTGCTCTTCTTCTCACCTTCAGGAGTTTATTTCGAGCAAATTTCTGATATCTGGGGCTTGGATGTTTGAGAATCTGGGGATGATTCTGATACGAGAGTTGATGTGTTGGGCTTGAAGTATGCTTCGGGTCCGGGCTCTCCTTCGCCTTTTCGGTCCTGCTTTCGTCAGGCTAGGCTGCTTTCGGGGTTTCAAAATACCTTTTAAGGTCTAAAACTATATGTATATAGTTTTAAAACGTATATATGGTTTCAACATATGTAAAGGATTGTCTGGAAAGCTCCTGGGTTTCCAGACTCAAAATAGCCCTTTGGGGCTGCTTTTGTAAAACCAGGTATATTTGAGAAAATCGTGGGATTTTGGGGTGTTTACAGATGCTCCTCTTTGGCATTATCCAAATTTATTTGGATAATGGCAAAGACGACAACACCCCTTTCAATGTCTCCCTAGATCTATCCACGAAAATATGGGATTGTCCCAATTTTTAAGCAAAATCTCTCTTTTAAACCTGGTTGGAGGAGATATCACACCAAAGGGGCATTTTTCTATGATTTCTGGTCCTAAACGGGATCATGTTATGCAAGTGTTTATGCGTGGATATGCACATGCATGGTATGGATGAGACACCAAGTAGGGCGACCTCCTAGAGACCAGATGGCATGGTCGAACTCTTGAGACTTATGAAGACCTGCTGCTCCATGTGAGCTGGCCCTATGTTGCTCGATGTTCGATTTTTCAAAATCTATTTACAAAAGGGAAAACTGCTTTTTAGCCTCAATCCTAAGGATCTCGAGCTCTTCACGTTTGCCTTTCCTTGAGTCTTGACACTCGCTAATCTAGCGGAGGTTTTATAAGAAAACAAACTATATTTCAAAATTCCTACGCCTTACTCGAAACATCGAATTCTCAAACAAAACGAAATTCAAGTAAGTAAATCCTATTTTTACTTTAGGATCCCTCGAAATGAACCATGTTTTACTTGGGATAAGTCATGGGGATGGGAAAGAGATACCACGGTCCCTTCTGAAGCGTCCCGTGGTTTGAGGCATAGAAGGCGGAAAACTGCTCTTTTTGAGCTTTTTTGCCTTTTTTCCTTTTTTTCATAGAGGGTCTCCCTTTGGGAGTATTTTTTCTTTAATCCCTCTTTTCCATAAGAGAATCGAATTTTTCTTTTGAATCTGGTTTCTTTCTTTGGGAAAGAGATTTTGGCAGGGATTTCCCTTTGTTTTTGGCCATATTTTCCTTTTGGAAGGAGAAGAGAAGAGGGGAGGACTTATCCCAAGGTCATACTCGATCCATTCCAGATCAACCTATTTAGAATAGTACCTACTACGTGCAAGTATCTTGCTATATTGAACTAGGCCTTTCTTTGTAAGAAGAAGGATTTTGAAATGTAACCACTGTAAACACCCCAAAATCCAACTATTTTTCCAAAATACCTGGTTTTGCAAAAGCAACCCCAAAGGGCTATTTTGAGTCTGAAAACCCAGGAGCCTTCCAAGCAACCCTGTACATATGTTCAAATCATATATGTTTTAAAATATGTGTTATACAGTTTTAAAACCTTTAAAAAGGTATTTTAAAACCCCACAAAGCAACTCGGCCTGTTGAAAGCAGGACCAGAGAAGTGAAAGAGAGCCCAGAACCGGAGCTTATGTCAAGCCCGACACATCAACTCTCGCATCAGAATCATCCCCAAAATCTTGGACATCCAAGCTCCTGTTATCAAGAAATTGTTTGAAATGATCTCCGAAAGGTGAGAAGAGGAGCGGACGACAATGTTGGCGAAGACCCAAGGGAAGATGGAGTACTGATGCTGTGAGGCCCCGCACAAACCGTCCATTTCGAAATACCATGAAGGAGTCAGAAAATCATATTTGGATCGGATCTGGACCATATATATCCAGATCCAGACCTAAACATACATTTGGATTTGGATTTGGATCCAAAGATCCAATCTAATACCCACATCCATGGCCCATATCACCTTCTCATAAATGGAGGTGGGGCCTACAAGAAATTCAAGTGAAAAGCTTGGGTATGAGAGAGAATGGGATAAAGTATGAGTGAGAATTTTGGTGGGCTTGACTTTTGTGTCAAGTTTTGGGTTAATCATGTGGGTTTAGCCTAAGAGTGTGGGATTAAGCTTGTATGCACCTACACCTAACCTAGGGCTGCACCAACATGCTGCAACTAGGTTCATGGATCGAAGGCCAAGGGGATGCTGCTAAACCTAACTCTAAGCTAACCCACCTCACCTAGCCATTCTCCCCTAAACCCGACCTAATCCTAGCCACCCTCACCCAAAACCACTAAACCATACCTAGCCGACCTCACCTAAACCACCCCACCTACCTAGACCACCTAGACCCTAGCTAGATTAAACCTAATCCTACCTTAACCCACCTAATTAGACCCTAATCCTAAAATCCCAGCCACCCTAACCGACCTACCCAAACCACCTACCTAGCCGACCTACCCAAACCACCCCACCCTAGCCCACAACATCCTAAATATCTACCCCCCCCAATACCATCCCAACCAACCCTACCCCATGTCTATAAAAACCCCCCTTTTGGGGAGGTTTTGGCATGAAATCTGGGCAGCTCTCAGCCCTCTCTCTCCTCTCTCACCTGCCCTGTCTCTCACCCATTTCACTCCATCATCCACCAGCTGCACCACCGTCCACCGTCGCCCCCACCCGGCTCCACTTCCACTCGGCTGCCACCTGCACTTCACACCCGACTGCACCTTTTCACCCGCCTGCCACCTTCTTCCAACTGCCACCACCTTCCACCACCTCCGGCCACCACCACAGCCACTGCCTCCGGTTAGTACCCCATCTCTGCCCTATCTAATTCCTCTTCCTCTCCCCCTCTTACCCAGCCACATCGTCCATCACCCGCCACCACCGCTACACCCTAAGCCTTCCCCTTACACCCGGCCACTTCACACCTTACATCCCCACCTTCACACAGCCACCTATCCCAGCCCCTAGCTAAAACTTCACCCACAACCTGCCACCACCTAGCTAACACCCTAACGTCCCCCAACTCACTCAACATCCCCCTTTGCTACGCCTTGCACCCGGCCTTCATCAAAACACCCACTTGGCTAAGACCCTACTTGGCGCCCATACGCACCAAAGGAGCTCCCCTTCGGCTGTCCAAGGCGACTCACTAGGCCAAAGCCAAGCAAGTCACACCCGGACCAGCTATACGTAAGTGCCTAACTCGGTCCTTGTTATAAACTTGCTTATGCTTAATTAAATTTGATACGGGGTTGTAATAATGGAGCGTTGTCTCCCCCCGCTTGTAATAATGTGGTTTGGCACACACACACACGTGCACTTGAGCCTATTCTGCACTTAGCTGCACACAATTTTGACACACACATGGGCCTAATCAGCCCTTAAGATATAACTATACTTATATATATTTAAGTTGCATGGGTTTTCATTAAGTTGTGTGTGTTGTCTTTCAATTTTCACACTCACACACATTGAGATTTCTCTCTTATTCCCAAGACCCTAGTAAGGGCCATATTGCAATTTCCCTTGGGCGTTTTAATTCAAGTTGTGTGTGTGGTGTTTCAATTTCCACACTCACACACATTGAGCTTTCGCTCTTACTCCCAAGACCTTAGTCAAGGCCTATTGCAATTATATTTGGGTTTTCATTCAAGTTGTGTGCGTAGCATTTCAATTCTACACTCACACACATTGAGCTTTCGCTCTTACTCCCAAGACCTTAGTCAAGGCCTATTGCAATTATATTTGGGTTTTCATTCAAGTTGTGTGTGTAGCATTTCAATTCTACACTCACACACATTGAGCTTTCGCTCTTACTCCCAAGACCTTAGTCAAGGCCTATTACAATTATATTTGGGTTTTCATTCAAGTTGTGTGCGTAGCATTTCAATTCTACACTCACACACATTGAGCTTTCGCTCTTACTCCCAAGACCTTAGTAAAGGCCTATTGCAATTATATTTGGGTTTCATTACAAGTCGTGTCAGTTGTCTTTCAATATACACACAACACCCACGCACACGTTGGCGACCTTCGGGCCCATATATATTATAAGTATCTCCCTTCAGCTATGTCTTTAAGATTTGGGTTTTAAGGTTCAGCAGTGTGCGTAGTCTTTACATATATACACGACACACACTTGCACAATTGAGCCTTTCCGCTCTTAAGATATTGCCATATCTCCCTTTTGCAAATTCCCTTTTGCAATTTACATTAAGTCATTTGCCCTCCGCATTGTCTTTCAATTCGGGTTTTCCCTTTGGAGTTGTGTGAGTTTGCATTGCATATACGCCATACCACGAGTTAGGACGCATATTGCATCAAATCAAGCCCCACACTCCCGCTCAAAAATCGCCCAACTTAGGTCACTTGCGGACACCTAGTTGGCCATAAAAAGATAAAAAGAAAGACATAGGCACGTGCAAATCTCACGTGTAATAAAATCTGAAATCGCACATACAAAGCCCCAAACACTTAGGTTATTTTTTTCCAAAGAGGTTTATATTTTAAAAGACTTCGCCAAGCGTACAGACTGACCCTTGCGCATCGGTACAAGAAGGTCTCATAAACTCTCACTACAACTTGTTTCTAGGGATCGTCATGGCCATCATATTTGAATTTTGGTATGATCTCCATATTTTCATCGTGGAACTCATGTGCTTATCCTAACACCTATCAAGGTTTTCATATTAACCAGAAGCTGAAAATCTTTCTTTTCGAAGTTATATGTAGGGTTAAATTTTGTTTCAAACTTGATTCTTTTGAAGAAGCAATTTTGGGAAATCCTCCCTTTCTATATGAAGATGATTTCTATACCTGCCCCTTGATCGAAACATGTTTCCTATGCTTGATTTTCTTTGAAATAATTGGTCAAGCATGGTTTTTGGAATTCATTTTGAACATTCATGCCTTCATGGGGCATTTGATCAAGTGTGGGGAATGTATTTTGAAGAGACACTTCAGCCACACGATGTAGGGCTTGTCCCTTAATGGAGTCTTGAGTTTTGAATTCATACTCCGTTGAAAGGGTTTGCCATTTATCTGGCCTACCTTTTTAAGATAGGTTTTTCAAATGAGTGCTTTAATGAATCAACATTATTCCCTTTTCATGCTATGGGAGATAATGTCTCGAATTTTGGAGGCCTACACCAAGGCTAAGCACGATTTCTCTTTTGGCTTGGTGATTTCTTTCACATGCCAATAGAGTTTTTGAAATGTATGGCACATTTTGTATGAATACCATCTTCATTTTGATCGAGTCAAGCACCCGACACATGAATTGTAATGCTTTGGAGGTTTTTATCAAAATATTTTTGAAAAGCTTTTTGCAAAATGCTAACCCTTTCGTGAGATTCTCATTTTTTTTTTTGAAATCCACCTTGAAGGTTTCGGATTTGATTCATATGGAGACATGCCTATGATGGCTCGATACTTAGGGGGTCGACTCTCATTGCCCCTTTGGTTTTACATAAACCCTAAATTCGAGTTCTAAGTTGATGTCTAGACCCGATGTTGTTTATGCGCATGTATGATTTCAAAATGTAATGCATGATGTTTATGCACACACTATGGGTTAGGCTCACTTCTAAAAATTCCCAAATTTTCTATAAGTCAAGGATTTTACGAATTTCAAGAAGCTTGGAGGTGATTATTCCTCTTTGCTTTGATGATTCTCGAGCTTTTCAGTTTTGAGGAAGCTCTAGGCAAAAAGGTATACATGACCAACATTTGGACACTTATGGGTTTTTGGGAGTATATACAATTTTTGAAAGTATTTTGAAACTTTCAAGAATGGGCTTTGTACATGGCCATTGTTTTTGAAATTTTTTTGAAATTTCTTCATTTTTTTGTCTTTTTCGAAATACAAATTCAAGGATTTTATTAAAGGCTTTCGTTTGAAAAGGTTTTTGAAATAAATTTCTTTTTGGAATTTTCAGATTTTTCAAATGTTTTTGAGATTTTGAGGGTTTTCAATTTTCTTTTTTGTTTTTGGCAATATTTAATTTTTTTGGATTTTTGAAAAGGTAGGGATCTTCCATTGAACCTACAAAGAAAACTTCATGAATCAGTCTCTAATAAATAGGTCTAAGCCATGGGTTTTGGTTTTAGGAGGTTCTACAAGGCACCCTCGACCTAGATGGTGTTAGGTGGTGGCTTAGGAGGTATGGGTGGGTTGTATCCCAATCCATATCGATTTCTGTTGGCTTTAGGTAGGATATGTTCTAGCCTACCTTGATCTTTGGCTCCTAGGCCCATGTAGGGTTTATATCCCATATTTAGAATCATGTTCCAAGATTTTTTGTTTTTTGAAAAGTTTCGATACAGTTCATGCTCTTGGAACATGGAATCATCTATGTCAGGGGTATCCCATGCAGACGTGATTTTTTATTTCGAAACCTACATGAAGATTTGAAATTAAATTCCCAAACTATGTCGTGTGTGCGAGCATGCCAGCTAGTTTGCTCAAACTAGCAAAGATTGATTTTCTGACTTTGTGTAGCGATTGTGGACAAGTGAACTTTTATTGATGTAGGCCTTCTTGAACTAATGCTCAAGGGACAACCTAGACGCTTTGAAAATCGTTTGAGATCCGATAAGTTTTCAAAAACAAGATTCCAACTTTAAAAGCTTGATAAAATTGTGATTTTGGTTTTTAACTTAAAAATTATTTTAAGTCTTGAAAAACAGAAACTGGTTCTGTTTTCAGAGGCTTGTTTCTGATTTTTTTGGAATAGTTTCGAGTTTCTAAAAATTTTGAAAATTTTACAGAGAATAGATTTTCATGTACAGATTCAAAAAATATATATCTTTTATCCTTTACGCTATAGATTCATGTAATTAAATCTGAAAAGAGACCTCACTCAGACATTCGGGATAGACCTGTGCCAGAAAATCAGAAGTTTGGAAAAACTACTATATTTTTATGCTCAAACCTCTGATTTCTATGAAATTAGTCTGGTTGGAAAGCTATGGATTTTATCTTTGTAGTGAGATAATTTTTGATCAAATTTGCCCATTGTGAACAAAGATATTCAGGAATAACCCAACTTGTGTCACAGGAACTTCTGGTTTTTCAGAATCTATTTTTATTTTAATAAACTTCTCTAATTTTATTAGTGATATTTAACAAGCCCAAAATTCTCAAAATTTTATCTTAAGTGTGACTATATGTCTAAATCAGACGTGCAAAATTTTGAAATATTCAGAGCAGGGAATAATAAAAGATAAATCATTTACCAAATATATGCAAAGTGTAGAAAAATATGTTTTAGATTTTCAGAATTGTGCTTGTGTTTTAATCTGAATTAAAATTGATTCTACAGCTATAAAACAACAAACTAAATCCTAATTATCATGTGAGTATAGGGAGATTAAGAGGTTCATAATCTTACATTGTTGTAGACGCGCGAAAATCCCCGCCTCTTCGCCCCTTTCGTGGCTTGGAGTGGATCTTATCGTGCGTCTAAGGCCTATGTATACAAACAGGGCGTGCCAGCTAGCTTACTTAAGCTAGCGAAGATATATCAATACTGACTTCTAAACGTGGCGACTGTGAGCAAGTGAGCTCTTGTCGTCGCAGACCTTCTTGCACCGATGCGCAAGGGTCAGTCTGTACGCTTTTGCAAAAATCGAGTTTTTAGGGAGAAAATCTACGAAACGGTTCGAGGTGTCTATTTCGGGTCTTTAAGATGCGATTTGCATGTTTTAGATCACGTGGATTTGCACGTGCCTAAGTCTTTTCTTTTATCCCTTTTTGGGTCGCCTATTTTGTGTGTTATGAACACTCCACTACATGGGCGAATTCGAGCGGGGGTTGCTTCGATGCAATATGCGTCCTACCTCGTGGTATGGCGTAGATGCAATGCAAACTCACGCTACTCCAAAGGGAAAACCCGAAATGTAAAGACAATGCTGAAGGGAAATAACAGAAGGGAAATAACCGAAGGGAAATAACCGAAGGGAAATAACCGAAGGGAAATAACCGAAGGGAAATATGTATATATCTTATGTATATGAGCCCTTACTCGGGTCTTGCAAATAAGAGCGAAGGCTCAATGTGGGTGCGTGTTTGAATTGAAAGACTTACACACACGACATGAAATTAAACCCAAATATAAATTGCAATATGGCCTTGACTAAGGTCTTGGGAGTAAGAGCGAAGGCTCAATGTGTGTGAAAGTGCTTGAATTGAAAGACTACTCACACGACAATAAATAAAACCCAAATATAACTGCAATAAGGCCTTTACTAAGGTCTTGGGAGTAAGAGCGAAGGCTCAATGTGTGTGAAAGTGCTTGAATTGAAAGACTACTCACACGACAATAAATGAAACCCAAATAGTATAGGTCGGCCCTTACTTGGGTCTTTCAAATAAGAGCGAAAGCTCAATGTGTGTGAGAGTGTTTAAATTGAAAGACTTACTCACACGACATGAAATGAAACCCAAATAGTATAGGTCGGCCCTTACTTGGGTCTTTCAAATAAGAGCGAAAGCTCAATGTGTGTGAGAGTGTTTAAATTGAAAGACAACACACCCAACTTGAACAAAACTCTTCGGAAATGAAATATATACGTATACTTATATATTAGGGGCTGATTAGGCCCGTGTGTGTTCAAAATCGTGCACGACTAAGAGAGTGCACGTGTGTGGTTGTGCCAAGCCACGTTATTACAAGCGGGGGGAGACTATGCTCCGTTATTACAACCCCGTATCAAATTGAATTTCAAGCAAGTGTATGATAAAAGACCGAGTCTAGAAACTTACAAGTAGCTGGTCCGTAGAGGTCTTGCTTGAGCGTGGCCTTGGCTTTGGGCTGCGAATGGGAGCTCCGCGAAGGTGTGTGACCAAGAGTGCTGGCCGGCTGCAAATGGGGCGCGGGATGGACGCCTCGAAGGGGACCGGTGGCAAGTGGGCGGCGCCTCCAAGTAGGGAGTTTAGAGTGGCTGACTAAGTGGGTCTTAGGGTCACTAGGTAAGTTAGGGACTTAGGGAAACTGGACCTAAAAGGTGAGCTAGTGGGAAGGCCAAAGAGGACGCCTAGGGGGAGGTCGGCCGAATGGGAGGTGGTGGCCGAGTAGTGGCCAGCCACTTGGGTTATCCTAGGTTCGGCTAGGCTTAGATGGTGGCGGCAAAGAGGTTGAGCTAAGGGGAAGATGGGTGGCTAAGAGTGGGGAGGTGGTAGAGAGTGGTTTTGAGGGAGTTAGGGGGACTTACCGAATGGGAAGGAGTGGCGGCCAAGGTGGCTGTCGGCTGGTGGAAGATGGGAGAAGGAGAGGGCCCGGCTGAGTGAGGTGGTGGCGTCCGACTGGTGGGGCAGTGATGGTGGATGGAGGAGGGAGAGTGGCGGAGCAGGTGGCGGCTGGTGGGGCTGGAGCTGCTGGGAAGACGGGTGAGAGATGGGAGAGGAAGAGGGCCCGGCTGGGTGGTGGAGTGTGGTTCCCACTTGGAAAACCCGCCCACAATGAGGGGGGTTTAAATGGGGATGGGTAGGTCGGTTAGGGCTGGGTTGTGGGTAGTGGTTAGGTGGTTTAGGTAGGGTAGTATGTAGATAAGGTGGGCTGGATGGGGCTGGGCCAGATATTTTAAAACTAGGGGTTTGGGAAAATCGTGGGCTAAGGGTGGTTTAGGGGTTTAGGGCTAGGTTAGGTGGTTGGGTTTTAGGGTGAGGTTTAGTGAGCTAGGTTAGGTGGTTTAGGCTAGGTTTAGGCTAGGATTAGGGAAATTAATCTAGGTTTAGGGAAGGATTAGGGAAGTGGGTTAGGTGATTAGGTTGGGATTAGGCCGGGATTAGGGAAGTGGGTTAGGTGATTAGGTTCAGATTAGGCCGGGATTAGGGGTTTAGGCTAGGTTTAGGCATTTTGGGTTAGGTTTAGGTGAAGGAGCTCCCTTAGCATGGCCCATAGACCTTGATCACCCCATGTTGGTGCAGCCCTAGGTTAGGTTTTAGCTAATTACAAGCTTAAACCCACTCAATTAGGCTAAACCACAAGATTAAACCCAAACTTGACACACAAGTCAAGCTTAATACAACACTCTTGATATTTATCACCCCCACTCTCTCTCATGCCCAATATCCCACGTGAATTTCAAGTGGGCCCCACCTCCATTTATGAGAAGGTGATGTGGGCCATGGATATGGATATTGGATTGGATCTCTGGATCCAAATCCAAATCCAAATCCACATATGGGTTTGGATTGGAATCTGGATATATATGGTCCAGATCCAATCCAAACTGAACTCTGACTCCTTCGGGCTGGGTTCGAGACGGACGATTCGTGCGGGGCCTGACAGCATCAGTGCTCCGTCTGCGTTGGGTCTTCGCCAACATGGTCGCCCGCCTCCGTTTCTGCCTTCCGGAGATGACTTCAAATGATATTTTGGTAAGAACAGGGTCTTGGACGTTCGAGATCCTAGGATGTGAATTAGATGCAAGAGATGCTGTGCCGGGCTTGACAGGTGCTCCGGTTCCGGGCTCTTCTTGGCTCTCCTGGTCCTGTCTTGATCAGGCCAAGCCACTTCGGGGTTTCAAAACATGTTTTAAAAGGGTTTTCAAAAGCTATATCATATGTTTTTGAAAGATAAAGTTTAAAACATATATACAGGGTTGTTCGGAAGGCTCCTGGGTTTCCAAACTCAAAAATGGCCCTTTGGGGCTGCTTGTATCAAAACCAGATTTGTTTAAGAAATTCGTGGGATTTCGGGGTGTTTACAATTGTGTTATGGAGTAGAAAGAATAAACATTTAAAGTATATAATGAATAACGCATGAACAAAAGAAAGATGGGGCAACATATGAAGCTTGATTAATACATCTTCATGGAGACTTAAGCTCCATAATTACAACCCCATAAAATTCAATAAAAAAGGAGATAATTATGAGAGCATGAAGGAAGAATGGACCTATGGCAGAAGGTGGAGGACAACTAGCAGCTGGCGGTGGGTGGTTGTCGGCAACCTTCATCCTCTCTTCCTCCCCTCCCTCTCTCTCCCTCTCTTTCTTTCTCTCTTTCTCTCCCTCTCTTTCTCTCCTTCTTGCTAAATGATTTGCTGAACTCCTAACTAGTAAGTTTCCTTTTAATGGCTTACCAAATTAAACACCACTACTTGCTAAATCGAGCATTACAGCTTGTCAAATTGAGCATCACTTTCCTTTTGCGTGGATGATGCCAACTTTCCTTTCTGGATGCCGATCTTTCGTTCTGTGCTCCGACTTTCCTTTTTGGGCACAGACTTTCCTTCTTTAATGTCGACTTTTCTTTCTAGAACAACTTTCCTTTCTTGAACATCGACTTTCCTATTTGGGCACCGACTTTTTTTTTTAATACCTAAAACTAAAAATGACAAGTTACATTCCCCAATAGTGCCAAAATTCGTAGGTGGTCGATTGTTGCCTTTTTGGTTTATGCCATCTCCTCTTTCTGGGGAATTTGCCTCCTCCCTGTCTGAGTTTTATATATAGCAGGTTTCAAACACTTTATATAAAAAACATTTTATATTTGAAAATATCAAATTTAATGAAATCTCCAAATATTATTTTGGAAAAGCAATAGGTTTCATTCCCAGTTTTTGTTTGCAAGGGTGACCAACTTTTGCTCCGTGAGTCAGTCTATAACCACCTTGACAATTTAACCCTTTTCATAGGTGTAGGGTATTGTAGACGTGAAAATTCTCACTTTGGGTTCTTAGGCCTGAAGTGAACCTTTTCGTATCTACATCGCTTTAGGGTGTGCCAGCTAGCTTACTCAAACTAGCGAAGGATTTTGGAAATATCTGACGTTTTGGGCGATTGTGGGCAAGTGGGATCTTTTCGTTGTAAACCTTCTTGAACTGATGCTCAAGGGTTGGTTTAAACACTTAGAAAATCTTGATTTTTAACAAGCATGGACTTTTGAAAAGAACATGAACGTATCTTGTCGGTTGTATGCCTATTTTGCAGATTTTATTTACGTGGGTTGCACGTATCCAAGTCTTTGATTTTACGCTATTTAGGCCAGCTATGTGTGTGCACAAGTGACCTATTTTTGGAATGTTTTGAGCGGGTACTCGAAGCTTTTCGAAAGCGTACGTAATGCAAGTATCTCGGGTTCGAAGGGTATGATGTGAGCTAAGCTCGAATTGAAAGCAACTCACACAACTTAAATGTAAAACCTGAAATGTAAAGACATAGCTTAAAGGGAAATACCCGAAATTTAAAGGCAACTCACACGACTTGAATGTAAATTGCCGAAGGGAGATATACTTATATTAAGAGCGGAAAGGCTCATTGTGTGCGTGTGTGTTGTGTATAAATGTAAAGACAACTCACACGACTGAAATTTAACAACCCAGAATGTAAAGACGTACACAGCTGAACCGTAAAACTCATGCAGCTGAAAGTATATAGATATGTCTATATCTTAAGGGCTGCGAAGGCCAAAATGTGCGTGAGAGTGTTTGAGCAAGAGCTCGGGTGTCCTTTGTGTGTAAGTGTGGAATTGAAATGACAAACTCACACGACTTAAAGTAACAACCCGAATGAAATTGCAGCTTATATGGCTCTTACTGGAGTCTTTGGAGTAAGAGCGAAAGCTCAATTGTGTACGTGGGTGTCTTGTGTATGAGATAAGAGCTAAGGCTCAAGTGCACGTATGTGTCTCGTGTACAAGATAAGAGCTAAGGCTCAAGTGCACGTATGTGTCTCGTGTGCAAGATAAGAGCTAAGGCTCAACTGCAAGTATGTGTCTCGTGTGTCAAGCACCAATATTACATCCCGGGAGGAGACCACACTCCATTAATACAACCCCGTATCCGAATTAAATTGAATATGAAAGGAGTAATGTAAATACCGAATTTTAAACACTTACAAGTGATTCAGGCTTTTCTTCTCCTTTCTCACGCTTGGGCTTGTGTCCACCTTGGGCTTGCGTCCACCTTGGGCAGCCAAGAGGGGTCTCCCTAGGTGGGTTTGAGAGAGAGAGAGAGAGAGAGCTTGGGAAGGCTTGTAGGTTGGGAGCTTGGGTCCGGCCAAAAGGGTGGGCTGTCTAAGGTCGGTCTTAGAGTAGGTCACGGCCAAAGGGTGGCTTAGCTAGGCTAGTCACTACCTAGTGGGGGGTGGTCCTAGGGTGATGCCGCAAGGCATGTCCTAGGGCACAACAAGGCGCTAGGCGCCAAGTGTGAAAAGGGGTAGCAGCTTGGCGTCGGGTGATTGGCGCAGCAGGTGGGGCACTTGGAGCTAAGGGGCGCCGTAGGGGGCGCGATAGGGAGCATGTGGCACGGAAGGGCACTGAGGGACGCCACAAGGGGAGCGGGTGGCGCGGGGATGTGAGGGTTTTGGGGTTTAGCCTAGGTGTTTTGTTTGAGTCGGTTAGGTTAGGTTAGGTTCAGTTAGGGTGAGGTTTAGTGATGTGGGTTAGGTGGATTAGGCTAGGATTAGGCTAAGATTAGGAGGATTAGGCTAGGATTAGGAGGCCTACCTCTTGGAGCCAGTCCTTCTTGGTTTAGCCCACTTCCAAGCCACGGTTGCAGCCTTCCTTGATTGAGCCCACCTTGGTTGCAGCCCACTTAGCCCACAATGCCTTGAACCCAACTCACCCTTAAGCCAACATGTCTAGGTTTATCACTCACTCTCTCTCTCCTCCAAGCACTTTCACGTGAATCCCCTCTCGGAGACCCCCTCACCTCTATTTATAGGCAAGTGAGGTGGGTCTTTGGTTTGGATATGGGTTTGAGATCTGAATTCAAATCCAAATCTAAATACTATTTGGATCTGGATCTGGATATTTATGACCAGATTCGATCCAAATCTAAACATTTATATGGATATGGATCTGTATATTTTGGTACAGATTTGATCCAATCCAAACAGTATTTGGATCCAATCCAAATCCAAACACTATTTGGATATGGATCTGGATATTTATGGTCCAGATCCAATCCAAAATTTCTCTGAATAGTCCTTCTTTGCTTTTCGAGATGGATGGTTTGTGCGGGCCTTGGCTTCATCAGTGCTCCGTCTTATGCTGGGTTTTCTCCAGTTTTGTCGTCCGAACTCCATCTCGCCTTTTTAGACTTCGTTTTGCTCGATTTTCACCGTTTCAGGCTTGAATTTCTGTTGCTTGGTGAATGTGCTTGACTTGGCTTCTAGGGGCTCCGAGCCTGCAGTCTACTTCAGGCTTGGGCCTTCCTTTTGCCTTTTGACCTTAGCTTTTATCAGGCCAGGGTGCTTCTTTTGGGCTTTTGCACCTATTTCTGAGGCTACTTTGGTATTTAGGCTTTTGGAGCTGCTTTCTGGGCTGTTTCTTGATCAGGTGTCATCTTTCATGCTTCACCTATGTAAACACCCCTAAATCCCATGACTTTTATAAAACATACTTTGTTTACAAAATCAACTCCAAAAAGGTACTTTGAGTTCTGAAAACCCAGGAGCCTTCCCAAAGACCTGTAAATAGTGTTTTGAAACTCCATATCCAAATAGGAGCTTTTTAAACTCGGGCTAAGTCCCATTTTCCAAGAAGCCAAAGACGAACAGGTGAAGCATGCAAAGACAACACCTGATCGAGAAGCAGCCCAACAAGTGGCTCACGAAGGCCAATTCTAGAAGCAGGCTCAAAAGCAGTTTCTAGAGCCCAGAAGAGCATCCCGGCCTGATAAAAGCCAGGTTCAAAAGGCGAAAGGAAGGCCCAAGCATGAGGCAGATTACAAGCCAGGAAGCACCAGGAAGCTAGATCGAACATCCTCACCCAAGCATCAAGAATCTGAACCGAAAAAGTCAAAAATGAGTAGAAATAGAGTCCGAAAAGACGAAAAGCAGTCCGGATGACAAAGATTGGGAAAACCCAACACCAGACGGAGCGCTGATGAAGCCAGGGCCCGCACAAATCGTCCACCTTGAAAAGCCAAGAAGGACCATCCAGAGAAAATTTGGATTGCATTTGAACCATAAATATCCATATCCATATCCAAATAGTATTTGGATTTGGGTCGATCCAAATAGTGTTTGGATTGGATTGGATCTGGATCAAAATATCCAGATCAATATCCATAAAAATGTTGGATTTGGATCGGATATGGATCTCAAAATATTCGAGATCCAAGATCCAGATCCAAATAGAGTTTGGATCGGACATGGATTCCATGATCCAAACCCAAGACCCATATCCAAGACCCACTTCATTTGCCTATAAATAGGAGTGAGGGGTCTTCAAAAGGTTCACGTGAAATCCACTTGGAGGAGCTTGGAGGAGAGAGAGGGTATTAAGGTGAGTGCTTAGTGCTTTCTTCATTTTGTTTAGTGGGTTAATTGTGGGCTAAATAGGGGATTAGTGTGGTCTGCCCCACCTTGATTAAAGGCTGAATTTGCTTGAACAAGAAGGCTTAAGGTGGCTGATTGGAGCTTCAGCACACCCTAAACCGACCCTAAAAGGTAAGCCCAACTTACCCCATAAACCCTTCTTCTTAACCCCTCTAAACCGCCTTAGACCTACCCTAATCCACCTCACTGAAACACTCACAGCACTCCTAAACCAAACCGCCACTCCCCTAATACCCTAACCGACCCCAACCTTAGTCTCCCGTGTGACCCTAGAACTACCCGAACCACCTTATACCTGTAAACACCCCGAATTTTCCAAAAATCAAAAACTCTCAAAAACACAAAAAGCTCGTTTGAGCCAAAACGACAACCTATTTTAAAATGTGAAAACAAGCAAAAAAGGCAAAAGAAAAGCCCAGGCAAGAAGAGGATTCGAGTCCGAAGTCTCAAAAGCCACTCCCTGCTCAAAAATGGAAGAAAAAAGAGCCCGTTTGGAGGAAAGCCCGATAGAAGGGTAAAAATGTAATTTGGGTCAAAGAAAAAGCACAAAACAGCTCCAAAATGCAGAAAGAAGCCCAGTACCTGAGGAGGTCGATAGAAGTCCGAGACACGTCCCGTCAGAATGAAGAACGGAATCCGTGCGGCAATCTGAGTTCGATATCAACAGGAACCGGCCAAAAACCAAAACGGTAGACCGAAACGAATGCCGAAAAAGTCCTGAAAAGCAGAACACCGATTGGAAGAAAGACTTGAGGAAGACCCAGGCCAGAGTTGGGCATCCGATGAATCGAAGCCCGCTCGAAACTGACGGTGAAAAGCACAAGAAAGGACCAGAAAACCAAGGAGCAGAAGAAAAATCTAGATTGGGTCTGGACCCAAAAATATCCAAATCCAGATCCAAATTGTGTTTGGATTGGATCTGGATCTCAAAAATCCAAGATCCGAGATCCAAACCCAAATAAATATTTGGACTGGATCTAGATCTCAAAATATCCGAGATCCACGATCCAGATCCACATAGAGTTTGGATTGGATCCGGATAGCCAGACCCAAACCCAAGACCCAAGATCCAAGACCCACTTAAAACCTCTATAAATAGAGGTGTTGGGCTTGAAAAAAGGTAGGACATGAGGCTCAAAGGGGAGAGGCCTTCACGTGAAAATAAAAGGGGGAGGAGAGAGAAGAGGCCCTATTGGCCAAGGTGAGCTTGGTTTGAGAGTTGGGGTTGGCTCGTGAAGCCAAGGGCTGCACCAACCAGGGAATGTCCCCTATAAGATGGTTGGGAGCGTTGCATGGTGGAGCTTGGCGGCTTGAGCGGCGGCTTGGAGCGGTGCTGCAACTAGGTAAGCCCCTAAGACCTAAACCTAACCCCTTTCTTCCCTAACCTCTCTAGACCACCCATCCTACCCAAACATCCTCCCTTCTACCTAAGTCCCGGCCTGCCCTAAAGGCAGGCCAACTACCTAAGAACCAGCCCGACCTTCGGCTGGTCTCCCTTTCCCATACACCTAAAACAGCCTGGCCAAAGGTGGCCGGGCTTTCCTTATCTTCACCAAGAGACTCGGCCTGCCAAAAGGCAGGCCACCTAGCTAAACTCCCACGGCCTAACTTGGCCGTGAACCACCCCCTAAGCCACCTTGGCCAACCCTAGGTAACCAGCCCCGGTTCCACCTTAAATCAAACTCGAGCCCCCTTGGCTCGAGCCATCCTAGCCTATACAAAACCCAACCTAGGACTCAGCCCCAACTCTACCCTAAAAACCCAATCACTCGAGCCACCTTTGGCTCGAGTTACATAAGCAAACCTAAGGCCAAGGTTGGCAGAACCCTAGAGCAAGTCACTCCTACTTGAGCCACCTTGGCTCGAGTTTCACAAGACCAAAAACCTAAGGCCAAATGCTGGCCGAATCCTAACTCTATCCTATACCTAAACCAAGGTCAAGTATTGGCCGAATCCCCACACTAAAACCATAATCGCTCGAGCCAAGGTGGCTCGAGTCTTACCTTGCCCAAACCAGCCCCAAGTAGACCCAAACCCATTATAGCTTGCAGCTCTCGGAACTCCAAGTCTCTCCAAGCTCTCAAGCTCTCCGGCTTCGCTCCCACATGCCCCGGGCTCCATAAGAAGAAGGCGGATTCGCCCCTTGTACGATCCTAACTCAAAAGGCTGGAAAGTCTAAGTTGATTTTGATATATATCAAATCCCTTTCTATTCAATTCAATTCGTCATATGGGGTTGTAATAACGGAGCATCTTCTCCCCCCGGATGTAATATATGTGCAAAATACACACACGTACACTCGAGCCTTTCCGCTCTTATCTGCACACTTTTGCACACAAACGGGCCTCAACAGCCCATAGGATATAGCCTTATTTATATACATTCAGCTGGGTTTTAAGGTTCAAGTCGTGTGAGTTGTCTTTCATTTTATACACTCAAAGCACTCACTCACATTGAGCCTTTCCGCTCTTACATATATATACGTATTTCCCTTCCAGCTGAGTTTTAAATTCAAGTTGCGTGAGTTGCCTTTCAATTTATACACCCAAAGCACTCACGCCACAATTGAGCCTTCTCGCTCTTATATATATCTATATCTCCCTTCTGCTGCGTTTTACGGTTCAGTTGCGTGTGTTGCATTTCAATTTATACACAACACCCATGCACACATTGAGCCTTTCCGCTCTTAAGATATAGATATATTTAAATTTCTGCAATTTACATTCAAGTCGTGTGAGTTGCATTCAATTTGGGCTTTCCCTTCTACTAAGTCTTTCAATTTTGGGTTTTAAGGTTCAGTTGTGTGAGTTGCATTGCATACTCGCCATACTCGAGCTAGAGTGCATACCTACATCAAATAAAACCTGAACAAATCGTGCAAACACGCCTAAGTGGTTGAAACTGAAAGACTTAGGGTCGCCCAAAGCCCAGTAAAAGTAAAAACTCGCCAAGTGCATGATTTCTAAAGTTTTTCAAACACCTGATCATTCAAAAATCGAATTTGAGTTTAACTTGTTCAAACAAAGTTTCTAAGCGTACAGACTGGCCCTTGCGCGTCGGTGCAAGAAGGTCTGCGACGTAAAGATCCTGCTTGCCTACAATCACCCTTTTAAAAGTCAGATATTTTCAAAAACTACTTCGCTAGTTTGAGTAAGCTAGCTAGCACGCCCTAAAAGTGAACGTAGATTACGAAAAGATTCTCTCCAGGCCTAAGAAACCTGGAGTCATGGATTTTTCCGTGTCTACAGATTTGGCATGCCCGGTGGGACCCGGGACTTAAGTAGACTTCAAACAAACAAGTTACAGTCAAATTTTCGAAAAAAAGGTATTGTAAACACCCCGAAATCCCACGAATTTCTTAAACAAATCTGGTTTTATACAAGCAGCCCCCAAAGGGCCATTTTGAGTTTGGAAACCCAGGAGCCTTCCAGACAACCCTGTATATATGTTTTAAACTTTATCTTTCAAAAACATATGATATAGCTTTTGAAAACCCTTTTAAGACATGTTTTGAAACCCCGAAGTGGCTTGGCCCGATCAAGACAGGACCAAGAGAGCCAAGAAGAGCCCGGAACCGGAGCACACGTCACGCCCGGCACAACAACTCTTGTATCTGATTCACACCCCAGGATCTCGAACATCCAAGACCCTGTTCTTACCAAAATAGCATTTGAAGTCATCTCCGGAAGGCAGAAACGGAGGCGGACGACTATGTTGGCGAAGACCCAACGCAGACGGAGTACTGATGCTGTCAGGCCCCGCACGAATCGTCCGTTTCGAACCCAGCTCGAAGGAGTCAGAGTTCAGTTTGGATTGGATCTGGACCATATATATCCAGATTCCAATCCAAACCCATATGTGTGGACTTGGATTTGGATTTGGATCCAGAGATCCAATCCAATATCCATATCCATGGCCCACATCACCTTCTCATAAATGGAGGTGGGGCCCACTTGAGTTTCACGTGGGATATTGGGCATGAGAGAGAGTGGGGTTGAAAAATATCAAGAGTGTTGTATTAAGCTTGACTTGTGTGTCAAGTTTGGGTTAATCATGTGGGTTAGCCTAATTGAGTGGGTTTAAGCTTGTAATTAGCTAAAACCTAACCTAAGGGCTGCACCAACATGGGGTGATCAAGGTCTATGGGCCATGCTAAGGGAGCTCCCTCACCTAAACCTAACCCAAAATGCCTAATCCTAGCCTAAACCCCTAATCCACCACTAATCTTAACCTAATCACCTAACCCACTTCCCTAATCCCGGCCTAATCCCAACCTAATCACCTAACCCACTTCCCTAATCCTTCCCTAAACCTAGATTAATTTCCCTAATCCTAGCCTAAACCTAGCCTAATCACCTAACCTAGCTCACTAAACCTCACCCTAAAACCCAACCACCTAACCTAGCCCTAAACCCCTAAACCACCCTTAGCCCACGATTTACCCAAACCCCTAGTTTTAAAATATCTGGCCCAACCCTTTCCAGCCCACCTTATCTACATACCACCCTACCTAAACCACCTAACCACTACCCTCATCCCAGCCCTAACCGACCTACCCATCCCCTATTTAAACCCCCCTCCTTGGGGGCGGGTTTTCTAAGTGGGAGCCCTCACCTTAGCCCAACCGACTCCACTCTCCAACCTGTCCGCCTGCTCCACTCTCCATCAGCTCCACCTGCTCCATCAGCTCCACCTGCACCGCCACCTTCCCTCTTCCATCCACCACCACCATCCCTCAGCCGGACGTCATCACCTCCACCCAACCGAACCAGCCAACAGCCACCTGCCCGCCTGCTTCCCACTTCATCCGCCACCTCTCCCCATTCGGTAAGTACCCCAAACTCCCTCAAAGCCCCTCTCTACCACCTCTCCACTCTTAGCCACCCATCCTACCTTCATCTCAGCCCTTTTGCCACCACCACTTTAACCTAGCCGAACCCAACATAGCCCAAACTGCCGGCCACTACCTAGCCATCCTTTCCCATTCGACCTTCCCCTAGGTGTCCTATTCGGCCTTCCCACTAGCTCACCTTTTAGGTCCAGTTTCCCTAAACTCAAAACTCCCTAGTGACCCTAAGAACCCACTCATTCAGCCCCTTTAAACCCCCTACTTTGAGGTGACATTTACTTGCCACCGGCCACCTTCGAGGCGCCTATCCCGCGCCCCACTTGCAGCCGGCCAACACCTTTGATCACCTACCTTCGCGGAGCTCCCGTCTGTAGCCCAAAGCCAAGTCCACGCCCAAGCAAGACCTCTACGGACCAGCTACTCGTAAGTGTCTAAACTCGGTCGTTAGTTGTACACTTGCTTGAGATTCAATTTGATACGGGGTTGTAATAACGGAGCATAGTCTCCCCCCGCTTGTAATAACGTGGCTTGGCACAACCACACACGTGCACTCTCTTAGTCGTGAACGATTTTGAACACACACGGGCCTAATCAGCCCCTAATATATAAGTGTACATATACTTTCATTTTCGAAGGGTTTTGTTTAAGTTGGGTGCGTTGTCTTTCAATTCAAGCACTCTCACCCACATTGAGCTTTCGCTCTTATTTGAAAGACCCAAGTAAGGGCCGACCTATACTATTTGGGTTTCATTTCTTGTCGTGTGAGTAAGTCTCTCAATTCAAGCACTCTCACACACATTGAGCTTTCGCTCTTATTTGAAAGACCCAAGTAAGGGCCGACCTATACTATTTGGGTTTCATTTCATGTCGTGTGAGTAAGTCTTTCAATTCAAGCACTTTCACACACATTGAGCCTTCGCTCTTACTCCCAATACCTTAGTAAAGGCCTTATTGCAGTTATATTTGGGTTTCATTTCATGTCGTGTGTAGTACTTCAATTCAAGCACTCTCACACACATTGAGCCTTCGCTCTTATTTGCAAGACCCGAGTAAGGGCTCATATACATAAGATATATACATATTTCCCTTCGGTTATTTCCCTTCGGTTATTTCCCTTCGGTTATTTCCCTTCGGTTATTTCCCTTCTGTTATTTCCCTTCAGTATTGTCTTTACATTTCGGGTTTTCCCTTTGGAGTAGCGTGAGTTTGCATTGCATCTACGCCATACCACGAGGTAGGACGCATATTGCATCAAAGCAAGCCCCGCTCGAATTCGCCCATGTAGTGGAGTGTTCATAACACACAAACTAGGTGGCCCGAAAAGGGATAAAAGAAAAAAGACTTAGGCACGTGCAAATCCACGTGATCTAAAATATGCAAATCGCATCTTAAAGACCCGAAATAGACACCTCGAATCGCTTCGTAGACTTTCTCCCCAAAACTCGATTTTTGCAAAGCGTACAGACTGACCCTTGCGCATCGGTGCAAGAAGGTCTGCGACGACAAGAGCTTACTTGCTCACGGTCGCCACGTTTAGAAGTCAGTGTTAGAAGATATCATCGCTAGCTTAAGTAAGCTAGCTGGCACGCCCTATTTGTATACATAGGCCTTAGACACACGAGAAGATCCACTCCAAGCCCCAAAAGGGACGAAGAGGTAATTTTTCGTGCGTCTACAGGTATTTTCCAAAAAATCGTGCATACTTAGAAAAGTTGCAGAAAATGGAGCGAAAACCAAAATCTTCGTCGAGTAAATCAAAAGAGGTTTCTAAAACAGCCAAAAAACGAGAAGAAATAGCTGATATACAGGCGATTTTCAAAGAAAAAATGGATGTTTTAAGCAAGGAGCTTAAAACCCATAAATCCCATAGCAGCTCTTCTCGGGCGTACAAAGATCGTGAAAAGAAAACCGATCTCAAACTCGACGAAGGAATTGAGGTAAAAGGCCAAAACCCAGAAAGGGGCGAGTCCTCCACTCCCACACTTCCAAAATCCTCGTTGAGTAAATCAAAAGAGGTTTTCAAAACAGCCGAAGAACGAGAAATGCTAGCTGGTATATGGGCAACTTTCAAAAAAATGGATGTTTTAAGCAAGGAGCTTAAAACCCATAAATCCCATAGCAACTCTTCTCGGGCGCACAAAGATTGTGAAAAGAAAACCAAATTCAAAATCGACGAAGGAATTGAAGAAAAAGGCCAAAACCCAGAAAGGGGCGAGTCCTCCACTCCCACAAATCCAAAATTCGAAAATTCCAAAGAAAATTCAAAAAAAGTTGTTTTTGTTTCAAAAAATCAAAAAAATCTTGAAAACTTTCAAAAAGACAAAAAAATTGAAAAATCAAACTTTGAAATTTCGAAAAATTCAAGTGCAATTCCTAAGTCTAGGCACACACACACAGTGGGACATGAAACCCACACCCCACAAGGAGACGAGAGTGAAAAACAGGTAGGTTTCGAAAAGGAACGCCTCGTGAAACCCCGGGGGCTCAAAACAGAGTTACCCGGGAAAACGGCCTGCTCTCACCATGAAAAGGTAGACAAGCCACAAAGAAGTATGCCTGAAACCCATCCTTCTCAAAACTCTCTTCTTCATATAGGGTCATCATATGCATTGGATAACCCCTCTGCACACACAAACCCACAAAATGTGCCTAAGTTAGAGAATTTTCAAGGTGCGCCAAATATCTTGCACCATCCAAAAGAATTTCAAAAGCAAAAACAAAAACAAACTCAAAAAATGGTAGACATGGAGACCCCTAATGCATGCATCGACATCTTAGGAGCTCATAACCCTGCCATAGAAAAACCCACTTCTTCGAGCCTAGTCTTGTATCCTGGAACCAAGATTAGAGCTTTGAAACAAAAAAATCCTTCCCTAGGGACACCACGAGTTGAACCTAGGGAGCAAACTTGACTTCCCTCGAAGAAAAATTCTCCCAAATATAGGTTGTATGGAAGCTCAAGTCTTCCATCACCCTGCAATATCCAAAGTTCCTCAAGGAACCAAGCATGGCTTTCCTTGAGGGCAAAATCTCCCAATTCGGGGTTGTATGGAAGCATGAGTCTTCCATCACCCCAAAATATCCAAAGTCTATCGAGGGACCAAGCACGGTTTCCCTTGAAGACAAAAACATCCCGAAATATCCAAAGCTTCTCAAAGGACCAAGCACGGTTTACTTTGAGAAACAAACCTCCCAAACCAGGGTTGTATGGAAGCCCAAGTCTTCCATCATCCTAGAATCCAAACTCCCAATATCCAAAAGGGTATATATCCCTAACATGGACGATTCCATGTTCCAAGGCCATAATTTATACAAAAACTTTTCAAAAAACAAGAAGTCTTGGAACATGATTCTGAATATGGGATATAAGCCCTATCAGGGCCTGGGAACCCAAAACCAAGGTAGGCTCAAACCTGTCCTACCTCAGGCCAATCGACAAAAGTATGGATTGGGCTACAGCCCACCCATACCCCCAGAGCCGCCACCTAAGACCATCTGGGTCAAGGGTGCCTTGCAGAACCGCTAAAACCCAAAACCCATGTCTTAAACCTATTGATTAGAGTCTGATTCATGAATGTTTTCTTTGTAGGTTCATGGGAAGATCCCTCCTTTTGAAAAAGCCAAAAAAAATAAGATATTTGCCAAAAACCAAAAAAATTGAAAACCCAAAACAAAATCTCAAAGATATTTGGAAAAATAAAAATTCCAAAAGGAAATTTGTTTTAAAGCCTTTGGCCATGTACAAAGTCCATTTTCGAAAAATGTAAAAATGCTTTTCAAAAATTGTATATAACTCCCAAAAACCAAAAAAAAATCCAAAAAGCTGATCTTGAACACCCTTTTTGTCTAGAGCTTTTTCAAAATAAAAAGCTCGAGAATCACCAAAGCCAGGAGGAATAAAAACCTCCGAACTTCCTGAAATTCGCAAGATCCTTGACTTATGCAAAGATTGGGGATTTTTAGAAATAAGCCTGACCCATAGTGTGTGCATAAGCATCATGCATCACATCTTGAAATCATACATGTGCATCGAGTCTAGATATCATCTTAGAACTCGAATTCTGGGTTTTTTGTGAAACCAAAGGGGCAATGAAAGTCGACCCCCTAAGTATCAAGCCTTCGTAGACAGGTCTCCATACGAATCAAATCCAACACCTTTAAGGAAAATTTCAAACGGAAATGAGAGTCTCGAAAAAAGGGTTATCATTTCACAAAAGCCTTTTCGAAATTCTTTTGATAAAAACCTTCCATGCTTTGCAAATTCTGCATTGTTTGCTTGACTTGATCAAATGAAGATGTTGTTCATACTAAATATGCCATACATTTCGAAAACTCTATTGGCATGTGACAGGAATCACTAAGCCAAAAGAAAAATTGTGCTTAGCCTTGCTGTAGGCTTTCAAAATTCGAGACATCATCTCCTATGTCATGGAAAGGGGAATGATGTTCATTAAAGCACTCATTTTTAAAATCCTATCTCAACAGGTAGGCAAAATGGCAGCCCCTTTCAACATAGTATGAGTTCAAAAACTCAAGACTCAATTGTAGACGTGATTTTATTTCAAATCGTTTGGGATTCGAAATCAAACCCTCGAACTACGTCGGGTTGCGCGAGCGTGCCAGTTAGTTTACCAAAACTAACAAATTCTGATTTTCTGACTTCTAAGAACGATTGTGAACAAGTGAGATCTTTTCGACTTAGGCCTTCTTAAACTGGCGCTCAAGGGTTAGCCTAGACGCTTGAAATTTGTTTGAATCCGTTAATTCGAGAAAGGAAAAACCAGATTTTCCAAAGTTTCAGATTTGTGTTTAAGTTCTTGATTTCTGAAAAATTTCAGATTCTTAGATTTGCAGAACCTGCTCAGTTTCAGAGGCCTGTTCTCTGAATTTTTAAAAATATTTCTGATTCTCCAAAAATTCTAAAACTTTTAAAGAATAGAGACACGTATGTTTAGAATCAGAATATATTTTTATTTTATAATTTAGTTCTTTATTTTCTGAGAATTAAATACAGAATCAGAAACTGTTATAAAATTCAGAACAACCCTGTTTCTGTGGATCAGAAGCTCAGAAAAACAGCAATATCTCAGTGCTCAGTCATCAACTTTCGATAAAATTTGTTGTGTTAGAAATACACGGATGTTAGGTTTTCAAAGAATCAAATTTCATCCAATTTCATTCAGTGGTTGCAGAGATATGGGCAAAAGAACAGAGGTCTGTTACTGAACATTCTGTTCTTGTAAAACGCAATCTAGATTTTGTATAAACTTCACGGATATAATTGGCTAGGCAACAGTTCATAACAATTCCTCAAAATTTTATCTAAGAACTTATGATATGTCTAGATTATTCATGCAAAATTTAGAAGCAATTGGCTTATCCCTTTGTCTATAAAAATTCCGTGATCAGACGCATGTGCACAGACAGTTTCAGAAACCAGTTTTACAGAAAATTTCAGAAGGTTCCTAACGTGATTCTAGAACGAAGTTCAACCTGTATCAGTCCTAATAAATCATGGAAATCATCTAAACATGGATTTTAATGTCGTTCATGAAGGAATCATGCATGTTTGTATCGATATAAATGAAGAACATGGGCTCAAAGCCTTGATTCATGTACAAATTTCCAGAATCTGTGCTTTTTCAGGTTCTCATGAATTAAAACCAATTTGTGCAAGAATTCCAACCTGTGTGAGTGAGAGGGGACATAGGAGCACTTCGTCGGATGATCGTCGGACGTCGGAACCAGGCCGGACTTCCTTCTTCTCCTTCTTTTCTTCCTTTCTCTCTCTCTCTCTATTTCTCTGAATTTTTGGACTGATTGTTCCTGTTTTCTTGGTTTTCCCGGATTGAGGCTTTGTGGTGACTGGAGGATCTCCTTGCAGCCTCCTTCAGGCTCCTTTTATAGGCCAAAAGATGCCTCTTAGGTGTAACATTGGGCAAGGTAAGTTTTCTTGCTGAATTTAATGAAAAAGGCATGTTATTGCTGTAAAAAATCAGAACTTGGAAGGTTTTGCTGGGGCTGCCATGAGGACCATGTTGATTTGGAAAGTTAAGGAATTGCTAAACTCTGCAGTTCACGTTGAATTTGGAAAGGAGCTGCTCATTAGCTGTGAGATATGCTGCCTTACATTTTCCTCCTCTTTCTTGTTGTTGAATTAGGCCAGAATTTGAAAGGCAAGTCTTCTTACTTAATCTTGCTGAATGCAGCAAGCCTTGGTATGGTAAGATGCCAAATGCGACTGAAATCGGCTGCACCTGGTTTCCTTTGTTGCTAAATTAAGATGTTGACTTGTGACATCTAGGTTCTTACTAGATGAAGTCCCAAAACCTCCAGCAAAAGAAATTTCAGGTTGAGCATATTCAAGTCGATTATCATACTCAACGTTGGGGCTATCAATGTCTACAGCTTGCCCGTTCCTATTTCTTCTGCCTCTTAATTTCCTGATGCACTGAATGTTTTCTTGTATCTAATGTCTCTTCTTGATTTTGCAGGAATGCTAAAATACTGGCATCAGTGGATTCTACATGTGACGAACCAGGGCTGCTTCAATATGTTTCCCTTCCTTAGGCATCGTGACCATCATGCTCATTTGATTCTGGTTTCCCTGATGTAACACTGCACGCATTCTGTTTTTGTTCTGTTGATTTTGTAGCTTGTGTGGGCGATGATTTTGTACTAGTTGCACAATAGGCTGATGAGGACGAGTTCCTTCAGCTCAGCCTCAGTAAATTTAGTTCAGTCAGCATCATGGAACTCATGCACATCCAGTTCTTCTTTAACTTCATGTGTCTACAAGAATTCGCTACATGCTAAAACTGGTCTAGATATGACTTGTTGTATTGTATTTCAAGACGCACTTTGACAAGCTAACATAAACACCTTTGTACAACTCAGCCAGTTTAGCAATCGAACTGGATAAAACTGCATGTTTGCTGTGAAAGTGGTTATGCAAATCCATGTTACATGCATTACTACAAAAGCGTTCAAGTAAGCCCATGTTACGTTTTTGAAAACCAACCATCATGCTCGTTAGATTTCTTCCATGAGTGTTGGAATATTAACCTTATTCTTAACATAACAGTAACAGATGACAATGCCAAACTGATGCATATCGATACACTAATTACCTTGACAATCAAACATAACATGGACATGTTACGAAATGCATTCGATACCAAACCTTTCTTTCGGAAGCTATTGTTCTTGTTTCAGTCCTTACTTTCTTTTGGTAATACCAACTTTACCCTCTGGAAATTGATTTCTTTCCAAATATGAGCTTTTCTTTCTGGGAAGCTTTCTTTCCCTTTTTAACGTTGTTTTCCCTTTCTGGGCATCCACCGTCCTTTTCAGGTGTCAACTTGTGTTTTTGATACCTGTATCTTTTCAAAAAGAAAGCTTTCAACATACTTTTCATCATAAATCTTTTAAGGAAACGAAATCCTGCTTTTCCAGTGTTAAGGGCAAAATCGTCATTTTCTCCAATTTTGTCAAAATTCGAAATTTTCAGAAAGAAAAGCATTCTTTTATCATTTTAAAGCTTTCATAAAATTTTGGTACCAAAACAAACTCGTTTAGTGCCTTTTTCCTTCAAAAACCCCAAAATTGCTAAAATGGCCACTTTCCTAAAAAGGTAAGAATTTTAAAAGAAAATTTTGGGTGTCTACATCAATATAAGGGACAAGCCCTATATCGTGTGGCTGAAGTGCCTCTGTGAGACACATTCCCCATACTTGATCAAATGCCCCATGAAGGCACGAATTTTCAAAATGAATTACAAAAACCCTGCTTGACCAAAATCAAGTATAGGAAACATATTTCAAATCAAAAGGGCTGGTATGAAACCATCTCCATATAGAAAGGGAGGATTTCCCAAAATTGCTTTCTCAAAAGGGATCAAAATTTCGAAAATTTAACCCTACATATACTTTGAAAAGAAAGATTTTCAAAACTTCAGGTTTATATGAAAACCTTGATTGTGTTGGATAAGAACATGAATCTCACGATGAAATATGGAAACCATGTCAAAATCAAAGCCCGATGGCCATGATGATCACTTAGGGTTGGTTGTGTTTTCCATCCTTGAGCAAAAAGTAGCATGATCATGTTAGGAAAATCGTGGAAATGCATGGACATGAACATACCATCGTCCATCCAAAAAAGTCTTTTGAAAAACCATGGCCCTTCACCATGTGGCCATGCGAAATTTCCCTCAAGCTAGGGGCATTTTTAAATATAGCCCCTAGACACCTTCCATGGAGAAACAAATTTCATAGAATACATCTCCTTCTTGACTTGTGAGATACATTTCATATCTTCACTCTTGCATAAAATCATGTATTTCCATTTTGAATCACATGGAGTGCATAGCATGCATCATATTCATATCATATCACCCCAAAGAAAGCCCAAGAGGTTGGCAAACCTGAGTAGGAATGTCCCCATGTCTTCAAAAAGGGCAACAAAAATCAAAAATTTGTTGATGTTGTGGGTCGAAATTAGCAAAACCCCGAAAATGCCCGAATATTCAAAAGGGTTTATGTTAAATTCCTTTTTCAAAAAAGATTTTAAAAATCGAACTCCTTTGAAACTTCTTGAAAGAAGGATCAAAGTTGATTGTATAACCCTGAATGGAGGAATTTATACTTTTCAAAAGGTAGAGTCTTCCAAAAACAAATTGGCGATATTTTAAAGAACCCTGGCTTACAAGATTAAGCCTTGTTCAAAATATCAAAATATTTTCGAATAGCAGATACTATTAAGAAATAGGACGATCTCGTTTGAATCGAGTAACCAAAGGGATAAGCCTTCCCCCATTCTACTTTCTCTCCAAAAAGGAAAATTGGTTGTGTTCAAAAGAAAGGAAAAAATCGAGAATACAAAAACTCCTCCGAAAGTGGTCTTCCCTTCATAAACAGGGAATACAAAAACTCCTTCGAAAGAGGTCTTCTCGTTTCAAAAGAAAAAGGAGATATAAAAACATTCCTCCCAAAGAGGTCTTCCCTTCATAAACAGGGAATACAAAAACTCCTCCAAAGAGCTGCTCTCCTTTAAAGAAAAGAGGGATTAATGAAAAAATACTCCCAAAGGGAGACCCTCTGTGAAAAAAAGAAATAAAAAGCCAAAGCTCAAAGAGCGATTTTCTGACTCTTTGCCTAAAACCATGGGACGCTTCAGAAGGGACCGTGGTATCTCTTTCCCATATCCCTACGGCTTATCCCCGAGGAAAAAGATTCAAATTTGCGAAAATCCTAAAGTATGAATAAAATCGGCTTATTTGGATTTCATTTTGTTTGAGAACTTGACTCTGTTTTGTAGGAAATGGAATTTTGAAATGTTTTCCAAGTTTTCCTACCCAAAAACCTCTACTGAGTAGCAGGTATTGAAACCCGAATGAAGGGAAGTATGAAAAATGAAAGTCCTTTTCGATACAAGCAAAAAGGAGTTCGTTTTCAAAAAGAAGATTTTCAAAAAAACCCACGAATGTCAAAAAGACAAGGGTAGAACCTACTTGGAGCAGACAGCCTCAAAAGGCTCTCTCTGAAGCTCGAAAACCCAAAAATGTCTAGAAGACATGGGTAAAACCTGCTCGGAGCAGCCTGCCTCAAAAGGCACTCTTCAGGCTCAAAACCCCAAAAAGAAAAACGTTTTTCTCATGCATGCATCCAAAAATCATCCATGCATGATCATACAAAGGGAAACCTAGGAAAAGTCCCCTTTTGCTAAAAATCTCCACCTGTGGTAAAAGAAAACAGGGTTTTGTGAAATAAAAATGGTGTATTCTCGAGAAAATTTGAGAGAAAAACCAAAATGGGGTGTTATCTTCTTCGCCATTATCCAAATCAATTTGGATAATGCCAAAGAGGGGCATCTGTAAACACCCCGAATTTTCCAAAAATCTAAAACTCTCAAAAACACAAAAAACTCGTTTGAGCCAAAACGACAACCTATTTTAAAATGTGAAAACAGGCACAAAAGGCAAAAGAAAAGCCCAGGCAAGAAGAGGATTCGAGTCCGGAGTCTCAAAAGCCACCCCCTGCTCAAAAATAGAAGAAAAAAGAGCCCGTTTGGAGAAAAGCCCGACAAAAGGGTAAAAATGTAATTTGGGTCAAAGAAAAAGCACAAAGCAGCTCCAAAATGCAGAAAGAAGCCCAGTACCTGAGGAGGTTGATAGAAGTTTGAGACACGTCCCGTCAGAATGAAGAACGGAATCCGTGCGGCAATCTAAGTTCGATATCAACAGGAACCGGCCAAAAACCAAAACGGCGGACCGAAATGAATGCCGAAAAAGTCCTGAAAAGCAGAACAACGATTGGAAGAAAGACTTGGGGAAGACCCAGGCCAGAGTTGGGCGTCCGATGAATCGAAGCCCGCTCGAAACCGACGGTGAAAAGCACCAGAAAGGACCAGAAAACCAAGGAGCAGAAGAAAAATCTGGATTGGGTTTGGACCCAAAAATATCCAGATCCAGATCCAAATTGTGTTTGGATTGGATCTGGATCTCAAAAATCCAAGATCTGAGATCCGAGATCCAAACCCAAATAAATATTTGGACTGGATCTAGATCTCAAAATATCCGAGATCCACGATCCGAATCCACATAGAGTTTGGATTGGATCCGGGTAGCGAGACCCAAACCCAAGACCCAAGATCCAAGACCCACTTAAAACCTTTATAAATAGAGGTGCTGGGCTTGAAAAAAGGTAGGACGTGAGGCTCAATGGGGAGAGGCCTTCACGTGAAAATAAAAGGGGGAGGAGAGAGAAGAGGCCCTATTGGCCAAGGTGAGCTTGGTTTGAGAGTTGGGGTTGACTCGTGAAGCCAAGGGCTGCACCAACCAGGGAACATCCCCTACAAGATGGCTGGGAGCGTTGCATGGTGGAGCTTGGCGGCTTGAGCGGCGGCTTGGAGCAGTGCTGCAACTAGGTAAGCCCCTAAGACCTAAACCTAACCCCTTTCTTCCCTAACCTCTCTAGACCACCCATCCTACCCAAACATCCTCCCAAAACCACCACCAAACCAGCCAAGTCCTGGCTGATTTTCACCAAGGTCCCTACCCTAGACCACCACCTAAACAACCTATCCTAAGACCTAAACCAGTTCGGCCAGGTGCTGGTCGAACTTCACCTTGAACCCCATCAAGTTCGGCCAACCTTGGCCAAACTTCCCTTTGAAAACCCACCTAGCTCGAGCCACCTTGGCTCGATCTCTTTCCCTAAAACCCACGGCCTGCAAGTGCAGGCCGTGTCCCATTTTCTACCTAAGTCCCGGCCTGCCCTAAAGGCAGGCCAACTACCTAAGAACCAGCCCGAGTAGATGGGTTTTGTTTGTATTGTTGCAGATTTTATTTCATGTGAGATTTGCATGTGCCTATGTCTTTGATTTTATTCAATTTGGCGTGAGATATGTGCGTCAAGTGCCTAAATGTGGCGAGTTTTGCACGAGTAGATGGGGTTTGCTTTGATGCAATATGCTTCCTAACTCGTGGTATGGCGAATATGCAATGCAAACTCACACAACTGAACTGGAAAACCCGGAATTGAAAGACTGTAGACGTAGAAAATCTCTGCCTCCTGGTTTCTTAGGCCTGGAGCGAACCTTTTTGTGTGTCTAAGTCCTATTTAAATAAACAGGGTGTGCCAGCTAGCTTACCTAAGCTAGCGAAGATATATTCTAAACCTGACTTCTAACGTGGCGACTGTGAGCAAGCAAGCTCTTGTCGTCGTAGACCTTCTTGTACCGCTGCACAAGGGTCAGTCTGTACGCTTTAAAAAATCGAGTTTTTGGATATAAGGACCTACGAAAGCGGTTCGAGGTGTTTGATTCTGGTCTTGTTTGTACGATTTTCAGATTTTAGATCACGTGGATTTGCACGTGCCTAAGTCTTTCTTTTTATCCCTTTATAGGCCACCTAGGTGTGTGTTATGAATACTCCACTAAATGTGGCGACATTGAGCGGGAGTATGGGGTTTGCTTTGATGCAATATGCATCCTAACTCGTGGTATGGCATATATGCAATGCAAACTCACACTACTTCAAAGGGAAAACCCGAATTTAAACACAATACTGAAGGGAAATGACTTGAAATGTAAATGCCGAAGGGAAATAACTTGTAATGTAAATGCCGAAGGGAAATTGCCGAAGGGAAATACGTATATAATGTATATATGGGCCCTTACTCGGGTCTTGCAAATAAGAGCGAAGGCTCAATGTGGGTGCATGCTTGAATTGAAATACTACACACACGACATGAAATGAAACCCAAATATAACTTGCAATATGGCCTTAACTAAGGCCTTGGGAATAAGAGCGAAAGCTCAATGTGTGTGAGTGCTTGAATTGAAGTACTACGCACACAACATGAAAGTAAACCCAAATATAAATTGCAGTATGGCCTTAACTAAGGTCTTGGGAATAAGAGCGAAAGCTCAATGTGTGTGAGTGCTTGAATTGAAGTACTACGCACACAACATGAAAGTAAACCCAAATATAAATTGCAGTATGGCCTTAACTAAGGTCTTGGGAATAAGAGCGAAAGCTCAATGTGTGTGAGTGCTTGAATTGAAGTACTACACACACAACATGAAATAAACCCAAGGATAGTATAACACGGCCCTTACTTGGGTCTTACAAATAAGAGCGAAGGCTCAATGTGTGTGTGTGCTTGAATTGAAAGACAACACACCCAACTTAAGCAAAACCCGACGTAATTTAAAGTATATACATAAATTTATATCTTAGGGGCTCAATGTGTGTGTGTGTGTTCAAAATCGTGCACGCCTAAGAGAGTGCACGTGTGTGTGGGTGTGCCAAGCCACGTTATTACAAGCGGGGGGAGACAATGCTTCGTTATTACAACCCCGTATCAAATTTAATTTAAGCAAGTCTACAACTAAGGACCGAGTTAGGCACTTACTTATAGCTGGTCTGGAGGTGACTTGCTTGAGCGTAGGCTTGGGCTTCACCTTGGGCTGCAAGAGGGAGCTCCTCGGAATGGAACGGCAAGGGGAGATGCTGGCCGGGTGACTTGGGTGCACGGGAAGGGCGCCTTGAAGCTGGCCGGCTGCTAGGAAGGGGCTGCCTTGGTGCTTTGGGTTAAGGTGACTAAGGAAGGTCACTAGAGGATGGGCTGGTATAAAGGAAAGTAGTGCTAAAGGGGAGCCTAAGGGAGTGCCTAAGGGAAATGTATGGCTGGCCGGGAGGTGGTGCAGTCGGTTGGAGTGGCCGACTAAGGATAATTAAGTGGTGGCCGGCTGCTAGGGTGGCTAGGTAATGGCGAGGATGGGAAGGGAGCTAGCTAGGGTGTCGTGTGAGGTGGAGTTAGGTGCTGGTGGGAAGTGGTATGGGCAGGTCTTAGGGAGCCAAATGGGGTGGCCGGGTGTCACTAGGCGAAGTGGTTCAAGGCGAGTGATGTAAGGTGGAGGTCTGGCCGAATGGGTGAGGATGGCGGGTGGCTGTGATGGGTTGATGTGGTGGTGGTATAGGTGGTTGAGAGTGGAGGGGGAGTGAAGAAGAGGTGGAGCTAAGGGTAGGGTACTAACCGAAAGGGGAAGAAGCTGGCGGATGGAAGAGGGGCAGCCGGGTGCTTCGGGTGGATGGGATTTAGCTGGGAGATGAAGGTGGTGCGAGGTGGAGCTTGGTGGAAGCAGTGGTGGTGGAGGTGGAGCTTGGTGGAAGCAGTGGTGGTGGAGGTGGAACTTGGCTGGGAGGCAGTGGTGGTGCAGGTGGAAGGAGGGCAGCAAGGTGGAAGGCTCGGCTGGAAGAGGATTGGCCAAGGTGGGCTGAAATTTTCTGAAAAAACCCGCCCACTAGGGGGGGGGGGGGTTTATATAGGGTTGGAGATGGCGGTTGGGGCTGGTTTTGAGGAGATGGTAAGGTGGTGGTGGTGGTGGTGGTGTGGCGATAAGGTGGGCTGGTTTTGAGGAGGGGCCAGATATTTTAATACAAGGGGTTTTAGGTAGATGGTGTGCTAGGTTTAGGTGGGGTGGTTTAGGGGTTTAGGGTTTAGCTAGGTGGGTTGGTTTTGGGGTGAGGTTTAGTGAGGTGGGTTAGGTGATTAGGCTAGGATTAGGTTAGGTTTAGGGAAATTAAGCTAGGTTTAGGGGAGTATTAGGGAAGTGGGTTAGGTGATTAGGTTGGGATTAGGCCGGGATTAGGGAAGTGGGTTAGGTGATTAGGCTAGGTTTAGGACGGGATTAGGGTAAAAGGCTAGGATTAGGGGTTTTTGATTAGGATTGGGTTAGGGAGCTCCCTTTGCATCACCCATAGACCTTAATTGCATCATGTTGGTGCAGCCCTAGGTTAGGTTTTGGCTAATACAAGCTTAAACCCATGCTGATTAGGCTAACCCACATGATTAACCCCAAACTTGACACACAAGTCAAGCTTAATTACAATCACTCCCAAATCTTATCCTCCCCCACTCTCTCTCATGCCCATAATCCCACGTGAATTTCAAGTGGGCCCCACCTCCATTTATGAGAAGGTGATGTGGGCCATGGATGTGGATATTGGATTGGATCTCTGGATCCAAATACAAATCCAAGTCCACACATGGGATTGGATTGGGATCTGGATATATATGGTCCAGATCCAATCCAAACTGAATTCTGACTCCTTCATGCTGTGTTCGAAACGAATGGTTTGTGCGGGGTCTGACAGCATCAGTACTCCGTCTGCATTGGGTCTTTGCCAACATGATCGTCCGCTTCTGTTTTCACCTTCCGGAGATGGTTTTAGGTGATGTTTGATGATAACAGGTTCTTGAACGTTCGAGATCCTGGGGGTGGATTCAATACGAGAGTTGCTGTGCCGGGCTCGACTTGTGCTCCAGTTTCGGGCTCTCTTTAGCTTTTCTGGTCCTGTCTTGATCAGGCCAAACTTGCTTTGTTGGGTTTCAAAACATATTTTAACAGTTTTTAAAACATATTATACATATTTAAAACATATATAAGTTCAAAACATCTGTACAGGGTTGCTTGGAAGGCTCCTGGGTTTCCAAACTCAAAATGACCCTTTTGGGTTGCTTTTATAAAACTAGGTTGATTCGAGAAATTCGTGGGATTTCGGGGTGTTTACAAAGACATAGTGGAAGGGAAATTGCAAAAGGAAAAATATGGCTATATCTTAAGAGCGGAAAGGCTCAATTTTGTAAGTGTATCATGTATATATTGAAAGACTACTCACACAGCTGAACCTTAAAACCCGAAATTGAAAGACATAGCAGAAGGGAAATACAACTATATATATGGCCCCGAAGGTTGCCAACGTGCACGTGTTGTATTTGTGTGTAAATGGAAAGACAACACACGCAGCTAAACCAGGAAAACGCAGCGGAAAGTATAGAAATATGTCTATATCTTAGCGGCTGCCAAGGCCAAAATGGTGCGTGAGATGCAGAGCAAGCGTTCAGGTGTTCTTTGTGTGTAAGTGTGTGAATGAAAGACAAACTCACACGACTTAATGGAACAACCCAGCTGAATGTAAATACTTTATATAGAATAAGAGCGAAGGCTCAATGCATGCGTGTGAGTGTATAAATTGAAGACAAACTCACGCAACTCTTACTAGAGTCTTAGGAGTAAGAGCAAAGGCTCAATGGTGCACGTGGGTGTTTGTGTCCGAGTAAGAGCTAAAGCTCAAGTGCTCGTGTGTGCTTTGTGTAACAAACCAAGTTATTACAATCGGGGGGAGACAAGGCTCCGTTACTACAACCCCGTGTTCAAATTGAATTAAAGCGTAGAAAGGAGATATGAAATACCGAATGAAAACACTTTCGGTTGTTTGTCCACTCCAATTCACGAGCTTGCTTGGCTTCACACCCACGGATGAGTCTTCCTTGAAGCTTGAAGCGAAAGGTGGCTGAACGTAGCTTTGAAGCTTGGGGTTTTATGAAGTTCACGGTTCTAGGGTGTTTGGGTTTTGAGCTTGTGTGGAAAGCGGGATGATGGCTACGGGTTTGGTTAGGTGTGGGATGGGTGTCACATAAGGTGGTGGTATGGGATACGAGATAGTGGTATAGGGTGCTCCTGGCTTGCCATCTGCTTCGTGCCTGAGCCTTCCGTTCGCCTTTCAATCCCGGCTTTTATCAAGCTAGGATGCTCTTTTGGGCTTTAGAACGGACTTCTGAAGCTGCTTCTGGTGTTGGCCTTCGTGAGCGGCTTGCTAGACTGCTTCTGGGTCAGGTGTCGTCTTCGCAAGCTCCACCTGTTTGCCTTAGCCTTTTGGGGAAGATGGGGCTGAGCCCGGGTTTCAAAACTCCTATTCGGATATGGGGCTTCAAAACACTATTTATAGTTTAAAAAGCAATATGTACAGAGTTTTAAAACATATGTACAGGGCTGTTTGGAAGGCTCCTGGGTTTCCAGACTCAAAATAGCCCTTTGGGGCTGCTTTTATAAAACCAGGTATGTTTGAGAAAGTCGTGGGATTTTGGGGTGTTTACAGATGCCCCTCTTTGGCATTATCCAAATAGATTTGGATAATGGCAAAGATGGCAACACCCCTTTCAATGTTTCCCTGGATCTATCCACGAAAATATGGGATCGTCCCAATGTTTTTAGCAAAATCTCTCTTTAAAACCTGATAGGAGGAGATATCACGCCAAAGGGAAAATTTTCTATGGTTTCTGGTCCTAAATGGGGATTATGTTATGCAAGTGTTCATGTGTGAATATGCACATGCATGACATGGATGAGACGCCAAGAAGGGCGACCTCCTAGAGACCAGATGGTATGGTCGAACTCTTGAGACTTACGAAGACCTGCTGCTCCAAGTGAGTGGGCCCTATGTTGCTCGATGTTCGATTTTTCAAAATCTATTCACAATAGGGAAACTGCTTTTAGCCTCGGTCCTAAGGATCTCGAGCTCTTCGCATTTGCCTTTGCTTGAGTCTTGATACTCGCTAATCTAGTAGAGGTTTTATAAGAAACAAGCTATATTTCAAAATTCCTATGCCTTACTCGAAACGTCGAATTCTCAAACAAAATGAAATTCAAGTAAGTAAATCTTATTTTTACTTTAGGATTCCTCGAAATGAACCATGTTTTACTTGGGATAAGTCGTAGGGATGGGAAAGAGATACCACGATCCCTTCTGAAGCGTCTCGTAGTTTTAGGTATAGAAGGCGAAAAACTGCTCTTCTTGAGCTTTTTGGCTTTTTCTTTCCCTTTTTTTTTCCATAGAGGGTCTCCCTTTGGGAGTATTTTTTCTTTCATCCCTCTTTTCCATAAAGGAATCGAATTTCGCTTTTGACTTAGGTTTCTTTCTTTGGGAAAGAGATTTTGGTGGGGATTTCCCTTTGTTTTTGGCCATATTTTCCTTTTTGGAAGGAGAAGAGAAGAGGGGAAGACTTATCCAAAGGTCACACTCGATCCATTCCAGATCAACCTATTTAGAAATAGCACATACTATTTGCAAGTATCTTGTTATATTGAACTAGGCCTTTCTTTGTAAGATGAAGGATTTTGAAATGTAACCACGTATTTGGAAAGCTCCACTTTTTCACAAGTGTGAATTCTCTCATTCAGGGTCACCCAATTCACCTTTGATCCTTGCTTTCGAAGTTTCGAAGCAAGTTTCCTAAAGCATTTTCGAAAATGGGGATTTAACTAGATCCTACACATGATACTTCTTTAAGTATTGAATATTGATAGGATCTGCTAAATTCCTGCCTTCTACATCGATCAACCAGTATGAGTTGTTTGTGGTGGTTCCATGCGCAACATAAGGGCCATCCCACTTGGGCCGCCACTTTCGAAGTGGATGTGGGCCACGATAATGGATGATTTTCAAAACAAGATCTCCTACTTCAAAGTGGCGAGGTTTCATATGTTTCTCATAATGTTGGGGAGCATGATCTATAGCAAGGAGTCGCCTCTCATCTAACAAATCTAGTTCGGCCATCCTAGCATGCTGAAGCATCTCTAGGGGGAGGTCGAGTGCAATGGATGTATGGAATGAATGCAGTCGTGTATGAATGGGAAGAATGACGTTTGTGCCATAGACCAACTCAAATGGCGTGGCATTCGTGGGAGTCCGGATGGAAGTCCTATAAGCCCATAAGGCTTCATCCAGCTTCTTATGATATGTCCTACCCTTTTCTAAAGTCTTCTCAATTATGCTAATGAGAGTCTTATTCATGGCTTCGGCTTGGTCATTGCCTTGAGGGTAGTAGGGCGAGGAGAAGTGGTGAGTTACGCCATAGGTGTTGCACAACTTGACAATCCGCTTATTTTTGAATGGGGTGCCATTATCAGACACAAGGTCTCTTGGAACTCCAAATCGAGCCAAGATATTTTTCCTAATGAAAGCCACCACATGTTGTCCCTGGACATTGGTAAGGGAGGTGGCTTCGACACATTTGGAAAAGTACTCAGTGGCCGCTAAAATGAATCTATGCCCATTCGATGCCTTTGGAAATATTGGTGCTACAATATCAAACGCCCACATGGTGAATGGCCAGGGGCTGACCACGGAATGCAATGAAGATGAGGGGATATGAATTGCATGCCCATGCACTTGACATGGATGACACTTCCTAACATGATCGTGGCAATCCTTTTTCAGAGTGGACCAAAAATAACCCGCTCTAAGTATTTTCATTGCCATCATATTGGCATTAACATGGCCTCCACATTCTCCATCGTGGAATTCATGCATTATAATCCTAGCCTCCTCTAGGTCGACACACCTTAGTAAGACATCGGTAAAACCTTTTTTGTACAAAACCCCACCCAAAATCGTATATCGGGTAGAAATTTTTTGGATGAACGCCTTATCCTTGGATGTGGCATTTTCAGCGAATCCCCCATTTTCTAAAAAGCTTTTTATGTCATAAAACCAAGGTTTTTCATTAGAATCTGGGTTGTTTTGGCAAATTTCCAAATCGTGTGTGGATGGAGTGGGTGCATGCCATATTTCCAAGGATCGGGTTTCCAAAGTGGGATCGACCCTTAGGGCTGAACCCAAGGATGGGAGGGCATCGGCAATGCCATTATCCTCTCTTCCTACATGTGTGGGTGTGCACGATTGGAACGACTCGACCAATCAAGTGGCCAACTCGTGATATGGAAGCAATTTTTCATTTCTCACTTGCCAAATTTTCAAAACTTGGTTTATAACGAGGAGTGAATCTCCAAAGACCTCGATGCATGATGCCCCTAGAGTTTTCGAAATCCTTAAGCCTTGTATGAGTGCTTCATACTCAGCTATGTTGTTGGAACATTCGAAATCTAGGCAAATTGCTATGGGAATCTCACCCTTTTCAGGGGATATGAGGATGACCCCAGCACCAGCCCCTCGTTGGTTTCGTGCCCCATCGAAGTGCATTTTCCACACTTGGTTTTCAATAGAGTTTGCCAAAATGTGGTTTTGAAATTGGTTTTGTAATATGCCTTCATCAGGCATTTCATCGAGTGTGGGATATGCATCCTCTAAGGGGAACTCAGCCACGTAGTCTGCTAGGGCTTGCCCCTTAATGGAGATCTGATGATGGTATTTCAGGTCATACTCCATTAGAAGGAGTTGCCATTTGTCCAATCTACCGGTGAGAATGGGTTTTTCGAACAAATGCTTGATTGGATCAAGCTTGGACACTATCCAGATCTCATGATCTAGGAAATAGTGTTGAAATTTCTGGTAGGCCCAAACTAGGGAGTGCAGGGATGCTGGCCAGGTGCTGGTGCTGGGGCAGCCAGGTGGAAGGAAGGATGGAAGGTGGTGCTGTTGGCTGGGTGGAAAGGAGGTGGTGCTTGGCTGGAAGGAGGCGGCAGGTGGTGTTGGTGGCAGGTGCTGCAGGTGGAAGGGAAGTGATGGAGTTGGTGGCCGGGTGGAAGGGAGGTGTTGTTGTCCAGGTCCTGGCCGAATGAAGAGGATCAAGAGAAAAACCCGCAGGTGATGGATGGGCTCTTATATAGGTTGGCTGACTAGGGATTAATTGCTGGGGGGATAAGGGAGCTAGGGACTAAGGTCGGTTGGTTAGTGGGTAGTTAGGGTGTGGCTGGGTCTAGTTAGGAAGCAAGGTCGGTTGGGCTTCTAATAGCTAAGATCGGTTAGGTTTAGCTAGTTAGGGAGTGGCTGGGTCTAGTTAGGAACCAAGCTTAGTTAGGTGGGCTGGGTTTAGTTGGTTAGAGACTTAGTTAGGTGAACTAAGGTTAGCTTAGGGCTAGTTGGTTAGGGTCTAGGTGGTGCAGCTAGGTGAGGTTGGCTAGGTGAAGTGGGTGCGGTTTTGGGTGAGAAGGGTTAGGTCTAGGCTAGGTTTGGGTTAGGTTTATGAAAGATGGCTAGGTGAGATAGGCCAACTTAGGGCTAGGTTTAGGAACCACCTCTTGGAGCCGGTTGTAAAATAGGGAAATAGCTAGGAAAAGCCCCCTTTTGCTGAAAATCCCCACTTGTGGAAAAAGAAAACAGGGTTTTTGCAAAATAAATGGTGTATTCTCGAGAAAATTTGAGAGAACGGGGTGTTTCTTCTTTGCCATTATCCAAATACATTTGGATAATGCCAAAGAGGGGCATCTGTAAACACCCCAAATCTTCTATTTTTCAAAAACTCTCAAAACACCAAAAAGCTCGTTTGAGCCAAAACGACGACCTGTTTTGAAATGTGAAAACAGGTACAGAAGGCAAAAGAAGACCCTAGGCCCGAAGAGGATTCAAGCCCAGAGCTTCAGAAGCCACTCCCTGATAAAAAAACAAAAGAAAGCAGAGCCCATTTGATGAAAAGCTCAACGGAGTCCAGAACGGCGAGACGAAGTCCGGACGACAAAGTTGGGGAAAACCCAACACCAGACGGAGCGCTGATGAAGCCAGTGCCCGCACAGATCGTTCGCCTCGAGAAGCCAAGAAGGATTGTCCGAAGAAATTTTGATTTGGATCTGGACCATATATATCCAGATCCAAATCCATGTAATGAATAGTGTTTGGATTTGGGCCAATCCAAATAGTGTTTGGGTCGATCCAAATAGTGTTTGGATTTGGATTGGATCCAAATAGTGTTTGGATTGGATCGGATCTGGATCAAAATATCCAGATCCGTATCCATAAAAATATTGGGTTTGGATCGGATACAGATCTCAAAATATCTAAGATCCAATATCCAGATCCAAATAGTGTTTGGATTTGGGTATGGATCCAAACCCCAAACCCAAACCCAAATCCAAGACCCACCTCAAATCTCTATAAATAGAGGTGAGGGGGTCCATGTAAAGGGTTCATGCAAATATTTGGGAGGAGAGAGAGGGAGTGATAGACCTAGCCATGTGGGCTCATTGGGTGAGGTGGGTTCAAGCCATGTGGGCTAAGTGGGTCTAGACCAAGGGGCTGCAACCAAGGTGGGCTGGACCAAGTGGCTGCAACCGTGGAGACGTGGGCTCAAGCCAAGAAGGACCGGCTCCAAGAGGTAAGCCTAACCTAACCTAGCCATTCTCTCTACACCCCTCTAAACCTAACCCCAACCTAGCCTAGGTTCGAACCTACCTAACCCCAACTGAACCTAACCCTAACTAAACCTAGCCCTAACCCAACCTAGGTTCGACCAAACCTAACCCTAGACTTGAACCAACCTAAACCTAACCGGACCGCGCCTGCCGTGCGCACCCTGACGCTGTCCGCGCGCCCTGACGCTATCCCGCGCCCTGACGCCATCCCGCGCCCTGACGCCATCCCGCGCCCTGACGCCATCCCGCGCCCCAGCGCCCAGCGCCAGACGCCCGCCAGCGCCCAGCTCCAGACGCCCGCCAGCGCCCAGCGCCCAGCGCCAGGCGCCCGATTGCTGCGCCCGACGCCTTCCTGCCAACTTGACCACCTTCCTGCCGACCTAACCTGCACCCTGGCCGTGACCTGTACCCTAGGACAGACCCTAGGACATACCTTACACAGCCCCCGTCTTGGCCGAACCTTAGTTCCCCTAAGACCCTAATCGTGCCCCATAGAACCTCCCTCAAAGCCCCCTAGGATAACCCCCTCTTGACTGCCCAAGGTGAACCGTGAGCCCACGTGCAAGCAAGTTGAACATGGACCAGCTATTTGTAAGTGTCTAAACTTGGTCTATTACATTAACTTGCTTTATATTCAATTAAATTTTGATACGGGGTTGTAGTAAAGGAGCTTCGTCTCCCCCCGATTGTAATAACGTGGTTTGACACACCCACACACACGCGCACTTGAGCCTTTCCGCTCTTAGTCGTACACTTTTTGCACACACACGGGCCTAACCAGCCCTTAATATATAGTTATATTTATATATTTTAAGTCAAGGGGTTTTTAATTAAGTCGTGTGTGTTGTCTTTCCATTTTCCACACGCACACACATTGAGCCTTCGCTCTTACTCCCAAGACCTTAGTAAAGGCCTTATTGCAGTTATATTTGGGTTTCATTTATGTCGTGTGCGTAGTACTTCAATTCTACACTCACACACATTGAGCTTTCGCTCTTACTCCCAAGACCTTAGTCAAGGCATACTGCAATTATATTTGGGTTTCATTTATGTCGTGTGCGTAGTACTTCAATTCTACACTCACACACATTGAGCTTTCGCTCTTACTCCCAAGACCTTAGTCAAGGCATACTCCAATTTATATTTGGGTTTCATTTCATGTCGTGTGTGTAAGTCTTTCAATTCAAGCACGCACACACATTGAGCCTTCGCTCTTATTTACAAGACCCAAGTAAGGGCCCCTACATATACTCTATATAAAGTATTTCTTTCGGCTACGTCTTTAAGATTCGGGTTTTAAGGTTCAAGTCGTGTGCGTTGTCTTTCAATATATACACGACACACACTTACACAATTGAGCCTTTCCGCTCTTAAGATATAGCCATATTTCCCCTTCCGCTATTTACTTTACAAGTCATTTCCCTTCGGCTATTTACTTTACAAGTCATTTCCCTTCAGTTATTTCCCTTCGGCAATTTCCCTTCGGCATTGTCTTTTAAATTCGGGTTTTCCCTTTGGAGTAGCGTGAGTTTGCATTGCATCTACGCCATACCACGAGGTAGGACGCATATTGCATCGAAGCAAGCCCCGTACTCCCGCTCAAATTCGCCCCATGTAGTGGAGTGTTCATAACACACACCTAGGTGGCCCATAAAGGGATAAAAAGAAAGACTTAGGCACGTGCAAATCCACGTGATCTAAAATCTGAAAATCGTACAAACCCGAATCAAATCGTGCAAGACTTAGGCTATTTCGATGCACGCCCATCGTGCCTAAGTAGATTAAAATTTGAAAGACTTAGGGTCGTACAACCCTTACAAAGTCAAAATCGCCCAAATGCATGGTTTTCAAATGGTTTTAAAACACTTCTTCATTCAAAATATATTTTGAGTTAAACTTGTTTCAAAACGAAGTCTCTAAGCGTACAGACTGACCCTTGCGCATCGGTGCAAGAAGGTCTGCGACGTAAAAATCCCGCTTGCCTACAATCGCCTTTCAAAAGTCAGATTGTTTTCAAAACATACTTTGCTAGTTAAAGTAAACTAGCTGGCACGCCCATAAAGCGAAGTAGATTGCGAAAAGGTTCACTTCAGGCCTAAGAACCCGTAAGTGAAAATTTTCGGTGTCTACAGATTTGGCACGCCCGGTGGGACCCGGGACTTAAGCAGACTTCAAACAAACGAGTTATACTCAAATTTTCGGAAAAAAGTGTTTTCTTCACAAATCGTGCATACTTAGGAAAATTGCATGAAAATGGATAGAAAGCTACAAAAATCTTCGTTGAGTAAACTAAAAGAGGTTTTCAAATCAGATAAAGCCCAAAGAGAGCTCGATGAGATTGAAAAAATATTTCAAAAGATGGATGCTTTAAGCAAGGAGCTTAAAGCCCATCGAACACATAGCAGCTCTTCGAGGGCACATACAGATCGTGAATTGAAAACCGATCTCAAACTCAACGAAGGATTGGAGATTAGAGACAAATCCGGGCAAAGGGATAAGTCATCCACTCCTACAACTTCAAGCTTTTCAAAATCCATAGAAAAACCAAAAAAAGATTTTTCTATTTCAAAAAACCAAAAAAATCTTGAAAATTTGGAAAAAAACCAAAAAATTGAAAAACAAAATTTTGGAATTTCGAAAACTTCAAGTAAAAGTCCTAAGTCTAGGCACACACATACAGTGGGACATGAAGTCCACACCCTACAAAGGAACGAGAGTGAAAAACAGGTCGAAAGGAAACGCCTCGTTAAACCCCGGGGGCTCAAAACAGAGTTACCCGGGAAATCGGCTTGCTCTCACCCTGAAAAGGTAGACAAGCCACAAAGAGGTATGCCTGAAACCCATCCTTCTCAAGACTCTCTTCTTCATATAGGGTTATCAGATGCATTGGATAACCCCTTTGCACACACAAACCCACAAACTGTGCCAAAACTTGAGGATTTTCAAGGTGCGCCAACTATCGCGCACCATTCAAAGGAATTTCAAAAACAAAAAGAAGTTTCGAAAATGGTAGACATGGAGACCCCTAATGCATGCATCGACATCTTAGGAGCTCATAACCCTACCATAGAAAAACCCACTTCTTCGAGCCTAGTCCTGTGCCCTGGAGCCAAGGCTATGGCTTTGAAACAAAAAAATCAATCCCTAGGGGCACCACGAGTTGAACCTAGGGACCAAGTCAAAAACTTCAAGGGACCTTGCATGGCTCCCCTTGAAGTAAATCTTTCCCAAAATAGGGTATGGAACCATAAGTTTTCCATAACCCTGCTATGTCCAAAACTCCTCAAGGAACCAAGCTTGGCTTTCCTTGAGGGCAAAGTCTCCCAAACCAGGTTTGTATGGAAGCCCAAGTCTTCCATCACCCCGGAATCCAAACTCCCGATATCCAAAAGGGTATATGTCCCCAACATGGACGATTCCATGTTCCAAGACCATGATTTATACCAAAACTTTTCGAAAAGCAAAAAGTCTTGGAACATGATTCTGAATATGGGATATAAACCCTACGCGGGCCTGGGAACCCGAAACCAAGGTAGGCTTGAGCCTGTCCTACCTAAAACCAATAGGGAACGATATGGACTGGGCTACAGCCCACCCATACCACCAGAGCCGCCACCTAAGACCATCTGGGTCAAGGGTGCCTTGTAGAACCTCTAAAACCGAAACCCATGTCTTAGACCTATCTGATTAGAGTCTGATTCATGAATGTTTTCTTTGAAGGTTCAATGGAAGATCCCTACTTTTGAAAAAGACAAAAAAAGTTGAAAACTCTTAAAATCTCAAAAACATTTGGAAAAACGAAAATTACAAAAAGAAATTTATTTCCAAAAGCCTTTGGCCATGTACAAAGCCCATTTTCGAAAAATTGTAAAAATGCTTTCGAAAATTGTATATACTCCCTGAAACCAAGTGTGCAAAAAGCTGGTCCTATCTACCCTTTTGCCTAGAGCTTTTTCAAAAATGAAAAGCTCGAGAATCACCAAAGCAAGGAGGAATAAACACCTCCAAGCTTCCTGAACTTCGCAAAAATCCTTAACTTATGGAAAATTGGGGATTTTTAGAAATAAGTTAACCCATAGTGTGTGCATAAGCATCATGCATTACACTTTGAAATCATTCATATGCATCGAGTCTAGACATCATTCTAGAAATCAAATTCAGGGTTTTGCAAAATCAAAGGGGCAATAAGAGTCGACCCCCTAAGTATCGAGCCTTCATAGGCATGTCTCCATACAAATCAAAACCAACACCTTCGAGGCAAATTTTAAAAAAGGAAATGAGAATCTTGAAAAAGGGTTACACATTTCACAAAAACCTTTCATGGCTTTGAAAAGAAAGATTTTCTTCAACTTCTGGTTTATATAAAAACCTTGATTGTGTTAGGATAAAGAACATGAATCTCACGATGAAATATGGAGACCATGTCAAAACTAAAACCTGATGGCCATGACGATCACTTAGGGCTGGTTATGTTTCCCATCCTTGAGCAAAAAGTATCATGATCATGTTAGAAAAACCATGGAAGTGCATGGACATGAACATACCATTGTCCATCCAAAATCCCTTTGAAAAACCATGGCCCTTCACCATATGGCCATGCGAAATTCCCATCAAGCTAGGGGCATTTTTAAACACAGCCCCTAGACACTTTCCATGGATAAGTGAACGCATCTCCTTCATGATTTGTGAGATACATTTCATGTGTTCATCATTGCATAAAAACATGTATTTCCATTTTAAATCACATGGAGTGCATAGCATGCATCATATCACCCCGAAGAAAGCCCAAAAGGGTGGCAAACTCGAGTAGAAATGTCCCCATGTCTTCGAAAGGGCAACAAAAATTAGAAATTTGTTGATATTGTGGATAGAAATTAGCAAAACCCCGAAAATGCACGAATATTCAAAAGGGTTTATGCTGAATTCTTTTTCAAAAAGATTTTGAAAAATCGAACTCCTTTGAAACTTCTTGAAAGAAGGATCGAAGTAGATTGTATAACCCCGAATGGAGGAATCTATACTTTTCGAAAAGTAGAGTCTTCCAAAAATGAATTGGCTATATTTCAAAGAACCCTGGCTTACAAGATTAAGCCTTGTTCAAAATATCAAAATATTTTCGAATAGCAGATGCTATTAAGAAATAGGACGATCTCGTTTGAATCGAGTAACCAAAGGGATAAGCCCTCCCCCATCCTACTTTCTCTCCAAAAAGGAAAATTGGCTATTTTAAAAAGAAAGAAAAAAAAATCGAGAATACAAAAACTCCTCCGAAAGTGGTCTTCCCTTCATAAACAGGGAATACAAAAACTCCTCCGAAAGAGGTCTTCTCGTTTCAAAAGAAAAAGGAGATATAAAAACACTCCTCCCAAAGAGGTCTTCCCTTCATAAACAGGGAATACAAAAACTCCTCCAAAGAGCTGCTCTCCTTTAAAGAAAAGAGGGATTAATGAAAAAATACTCCCAAAGGGAGACCCTCTATGAAAAAGAAACAAAAAGCCAAAGCTCCAAAGAGCGATTTTCCGATTCTTTGCCTAAAACCACGGGACGCTTCAGAAGGGACCGTGGTATCTCTTTCCCATATCCCTACGGCTTATCCCCGAGAAAAAAGATTCAAATTTGCGAAAATCCTAAAGTACGAATAAAATCGGCTTATTTGGATTTCATTTTGTTTGAGAACTCGACTCTGTTTTGTAGGAAATGGAACTTTGAAATGTTTTCCAAGTTTTCCTACCCAAAAACCTCTATTGAGTAGCAGGTATTGAAACCCGAATGAAGGGAAGTATGAAAAATGAAAGTCCTTTTCGATACAAGTTAAAAGGAGTTCCTTTTCAAAAAGAAATTTTCGAAAAACCCACGAATGTCAAAAAGACATGGGTAAAAACCTGCTCGGAGCAACCAGCCTCAAAAGGCTCTCTTCGGGCTCAAAAACAAAAAATAAAATTTTTCTCATGCATGCATTCAAAGAGTCATTCGTGCATGATCATACATATAGGGAAATAGCTAGGAAAAGCCCCCTTTTGCTGAAAATCCCCACTTGTGGAAAAAGAAAACAGGGTTTTTGCAAAATAAATGGTGTATTCTCGAGAAAATTTGAGAGAACGGGGTGTTTCTTCTTTGCCATTATCCAAATACATTTGGATAATGCCAAAGAGGGGCATCTGTAAACACCCCAAATCTTCTATTTTTCAAAAACTCTCAAAACACCAAAAAGCTCGTTTGAGCCAAAACGACGACCTGTTTTGAAATGTGAAAACAGGTACAGAAGGCAAAAGAAGACCCTAGGCCCGAAGAGGATTCAAGCCCAGAGCTTCAGAAGCCACTCCCTGATAAAAAAACAAAAGAAAGCAGAGCCCATTTGATGAAAAGCTCAACGGAGTCCAGAACGGCGAGACGAAGTCCGGACGACAAAGTTGGGGAAAACCCAACACCAGACGGAGCGCTGATGAAGCCAGTGCCCGCACAGATCGTTCGCCTCGAGAAGCCAAGAAGGATTGTCCGAAGAAATTTTGATTTGGATCTGGACCATATATATCCAGATCCAAATCCATGTAATGAATAGTGTTTGGATTTGGGCCAATCCAAATAGTGTTTGGGTCGATCCAAATAGTGTTTGGATTTGGATTGGATCCAAATAGTGTTTGGATTGGATCGGATCTGGATCAAAATATCCAGATCCGTATCCATAAAAATATTGGGTTTGGATCGGATACAGATCTCAAAATATCTAAGATCCAATATCCAGATCCAAATAGTGTTTGGATTTGGGTATGGATCCAAACCCCAAACCCAAACCCAAATCCAAGACCCACCTCAAATCTCTATAAATAGAGGTGAGGGGGTCCATGTAAAGGGTTCATGCAAATATTTGGGAGGAGAGAGAGGGAGTGATAGACCTAGCCATGTGGGCTCATTGGGTGAGGTGGGTTCAAGCCATGTGGGCTAAGTGGGTCTAGACCAAGGGGCTGCAACCAAGGTGGGCTGGACCAAGTGGCTGCAACCGTGGAGACGTGGGCTCAAGCCAAGAAGGACCGGCTCCAAGAGGTAAGCCTAACCTAACCTAGCCATTCTCTCTACACCCCTCTAAACCTAACCCCAACCTAGCCTAGGTTCGAACCTACCTAACCCCAACTGAACCTAACCCTAACTAAACCTAGCCCTAACCCAACCTAGGTTCGACCAAACCTAACCCTAGACTTGAACCAACCTAAACCTAACCGGACCGCGCCTGCCGTGCGCACCCTGACGCTGTCCGCGCGCCCTGACGCTATCCCGCGCCCTGACGCCATCCCGCGCCCTGACGCCATCCCGCGCCCTGACGCCATCCCGCGCCCCAGCGCCCAGCGCCAGACGCCCGCCAGCGCCCAGCTCCAGACGCCCGCCAGCGCCCAGCGCCCAGCGCCAGGCGCCCGATTGCTGCGCCCGACGCCTTCCTGCCAACTTGACCACCTTCCTGCCGACCTAACCTGCACCCTGGCCGTGACCTGTACCCTAGGACAGACCCTAGGACATACCTTACACAGCCCCCGTCTTGGCCGAACCTTAGTTCCCCTAAGACCCTAATCGTGCCCCATAGAACCTCCCTCAAAGCCCCCTAGGATAACCCCCTCTTGACTGCCCAAGGTGAACCGTGAGCCCACGTGCAAGCAAGTTGAACATGGACCAGCTATTTGTAAGTGTCTAAACTTGGTCTATTACATTAACTTGCTTTATATTCAATTAAATTTTGATACGGGGTTGTAGTAAAGGAGCTTCGTCTCCCCCGATTGTAATAACGTGGTTTGACACACCCACACACACGCGCACTTGAGCCTTTCCGCTCTTAGTCGTACACTTTTTGCACACACACGGGCCTAACCAGCCCTTAATATATAGTTATATTTATATATTTTAAGTCAAGGGGGTTTTTAATTAAGTCGTGTGTGTTGTCTTTCCATTTTCCACACGCACACACATTGAGCCTTCGCTCTTACTCCCAAGACCTTAGTAAAGGCCTTATTGCAGTTATATTTGGGTTTCATTTATGTCGTGTGCGTAGTACTTCAATTCTACACTCACACACATTGAGCTTTCGCTCTTACTCCCAAGACCTTAGTCAAGGCATACTGCAATTATATTTGGGTTTCATTTATGTCGTGTGCGTAGTACTTCAATTCTACACTCACACACATTGAGCTTTCGCTCTTACTCCCAAGACCTTAGTCAAGGCATACTCCAATTTATATTTGGGTTTCATTTCATGTCGTGTGTGTAAGTCTTTCAATTCAAGCACGCACACACATTGAGCCTTCGCTCTTATTTACAAGACCCAAGTAAGGGCCCCTACATATACTCTATATAAAGTATTTCTTTCGGCTACGTCTTTAAGATTCGGGTTTTAAGGTTCAAGTCGTGTGCGTTGTCTTTCAATATATACACGACACACACTTACACAATTGAGCCTTTCCGCTCTTAAGATATAGCCATATTTCCCCTTCCGCTATTTACTTTACAAGTCATTTCCCTTCGGCTATTTACTTTACAAGTCATTTCCCTTCAGTTATTTCCCTTCGGCAATTTCCCTTCGGCATTGTCTTTTAAATTCGGGTTTTCCCTTTGGAGTAGCGTGAGTTTGCATTGCATCTACGCCATACCACGAGGTAGGACGCATATTGCATCGAAGCAAGCCCCGTACTCCCGCTCAAATTCGCCCCATGTAGTGGAGTGTTCATAACACACACCTAGGTGGCCCATAAAGGGATAAAAAGAAAGACTTAGGCACGTGCAAATCCACGTGATCTAAAATCTGAAAATCGTACAAACCCGAATCAAATCGTGCAAGACTTAGGCTATTTCGATGCACGCCCATCGTGCCTAAGTAGATTAAAATTTGAAAGACTTAGGGTCGTACAACCCTTACAAAGTCAAAATCGCCCAAATGCATGGTTTTCAAATGGTTTTAAAACACTTCTTCATTCAAAATATATTTTGAGTTAAACTTGTTTCAAAACGAAGTCTCTAAGCGTACAGACTGACCCTTGCGCATCGGTGCAAGAAGGTCTGCGACGTAAAAATCCCGCTTGCCTACAATCGCCTTTCAAAAGTCAGATTGTTTTCAAAACATACTTTGCTAGTTAAAGTAAACTAGCTGGCACGCCCATAAAGCGAAGTAGATTGCGAAAAGGTTCACTTCAGGCCTAAGAACCCGTAAGTGAAAATTTTCGGTGTCTACAGATTTGGCACGCCCGGTGGGACCCGGGACTTAAGCAGACTTCAAACAAACGAGTTATACTCAAATTTTCGGAAAAAAGTGTTTTCTTCACAAATCGTGCATACTTAGGAAAATTGCATGAAAATGGATAGAAAGCTACAAAAATCTTCGTTGAGTAAACTAAAAGAGGTTTTCAAATCAGATAAAGCCCAAAGAGAGCTCGATGAGATTGAAAAAATATTTCAAAAGATGGATGCTTTAAGCAAGGAGCTTAAAGCCCATCGAACACATAGCAGCTCTTCGAGGGCACATACAGATCGTGAATTGAAAACCGATCTCAAACTCAACGAAGGATTGGAGATTAGAGACAAATCCGGGCAAAGGGATAAGTCATCCACTCCTACAACTTCAAGCTTTTCAAAATCCATAGAAAAACCAAAAAAAGATTTTTCTATTTCAAAAAACCAAAAAAATCTTGAAAATTTGGAAAAAAACCAAAAAATTGAAAAACAAAATTTTGGAATTTCGAAAACTTCAAGTAAAAGTCCTAAGTCTAGGCACACACATACAGTGGGACATGAAGTCCACACCCTACAAAGGAACGAGAGTGAAAAACAGGTCGAAAGGAAACGCCTCGTTAAACCCCGGGGGCTCAAAACAGAGTTACCCGGGAAATCGGCTTGCTCTCACCCTGAAAAGGTAGACAAGCCACAAAGAGGTATGCCTGAAACCCATCCTTCTCAAGACTCTCTTCTTCATATAGGGTTATCAGATGCATTGGATAACCCCTTTGCACACACAAACCCACAAACTGTGCCAAAACTTGAGGATTTTCAAGGTGCGCCAACTATCGCGCACCATTCAAAGGAATTTCAAAAACAAAAAGAAGTTTCGAAAATGGTAGACATGGAGACCCCTAATGCATGCATCGACATCTTAGGAGCTCATAACCCTACCATAGAAAAACCCACTTCTTCGAGCCTAGTCCTGTGCCCTGGAGCCAAGGCTATGGCTTTGAAACAAAAAAATCAATCCCTAGGGGCACCACGAGTTGAACCTAGGGACCAAGTCAAAAACTTCAAGGGACCTTGCATGGCTCCCCTTGAAGTAAATCTTTCCCAAAATAGGGTATGGAACCATAAGTTTTCCATAACCCTGCTATGTCCAAAACTCCTCAAGGAACCAAGCTTGGCTTTCCTTGAGGGCAAAGTCTCCCAAACCAGGTTTGTATGGAAGCCCAAGTCTTCCATCACCCCGGAATCCAAACTCCCGATATCCAAAAGGGTATATGTCCCCAACATGGACGATTCCATGTTCCAAGACCATGATTTATACCAAAACTTTTCGAAAAGCAAAAAGTCTTGGAACATGATTCTGAATATGGGATATAAACCCTACGCGGGCCTGGGAACCCGAAACCAAGGTAGGCTTGAGCCTGTCCTACCTAAAACCAATAGGGAACGATATGGACTGGGCTACAGCCCACCCATACCACCAGAGCCGCCACCTAAGACCATCTGGGTCAAGGGTGCCTTGTAGAACCTCTAAAACCGAAACCCATGTCTTAGACCTATCTGATTAGAGTCTGATTCATGAATGTTTTCTTTGAAGGTTCAATGGAAGATCCCTACTTTTGAAAAAGACAAAAAAAGTTGAAAACTCTTAAAATCTCAAAAACATTTGGAAAAACGAAAATTACAAAAAGAAATTTATTTCCAAAAGCCTTTGGCCATGTACAAAGCCCATTTTCGAAAAATTGTAAAAATGCTTTCGAAAATTGTATATACTCCCTGAAACCAAGTGTGCAAAAAGCTGGTCCTATCTACCCTTTTGCCTAGAGCTTTTTCAAAAATGAAAAGCTCGAGAATCACCAAAGCAAGGAGGAATAAACACCTCCAAGCTTCCTGAACTTCGCAAAAATCCTTAACTTATGGAAAATTGGGGATTTTTAGAAATAAGTTAACCCATAGTGTGTGCATAAGCATCATGCATTACACTTTGAAATCATTCATATGCATCGAGTCTAGACATCATTCTAGAAATCAAATTCAGGGTTTTGCAAAATCAAAGGGGCAATAAGAGTCGACCCCCTAAGTATCGAGCCTTCATAGGCATGTCTCCATACAAATCAAAACCAACACCTTCGAGGCAAATTTTAAAAAAGGAAATGAGAATCTTGAAAAAGGGTTACACATTTCACAAAAACCTTTCATGGCTTTGAAAAGAAAGATTTTCTTCAACTTCTGGTTTATATAAAAACCTTGATTGTGTTAGGATAAAGAACATGAATCTCACGATGAAATATGGAGACCATGTCAAAACTAAAACCTGATGGCCATGACGATCACTTAGGGCTGGTTATGTTTCCCATCCTTGAGCAAAAAGTATCATGATCATGTTAGAAAAACCATGGAAGTGCATGGACATGAACATACCATTGTCCATCCAAAATCCCTTTGAAAAACCATGGCCCTTCACCATATGGCCATGCGAAATTCCCATCAAGCTAGGGGCATTTTTAAACACAGCCCCTAGACACTTTCCATGGATAAGTGAACGCATCTCCTTCATGATTTGTGAGATACATTTCATGTGTTCATCATTGCATAAAAACATGTATTTCCATTTTAAATCACATGGAGTGCATAGCATGCATCATATCACCCCGAAGAAAGCCCAAAAGGGTGGCAAACTCGAGTAGAAATGTCCCCATGTCTTCGAAAGGGCAACAAAAATTAGAAATTTGTTGATATTGTGGATAGAAATTAGCAAAACCCCGAAAATGCACGAATATTCAAAAGGGTTTATGCTGAATTCTTTTTCAAAAAGATTTTGAAAAATCGAACTCCTTTGAAACTTCTTGAAAGAAGGATCGAAGTAGATTGTATAACCCCGAATGGAGGAATCTATACTTTTCGAAAAGTAGAGTCTTCCAAAAATGAATTGGCTATATTTCAAAGAACCCTGGCTTACAAGATTAAGCCTTGTTCAAAATATCAAAATATTTTCGAATAGCAGATGCTATTAAGAAATAGGACGATCTCGTTTGAATCGAGTAACCAAAGGGATAAGCCCTCCCCCATCCTACTTTCTCTCCAAAAAGGAAAATTGGCTATTTTAAAAAGAAAGAAAAAAAAATCGAGAATACAAAAACTCCTCCGAAAGTGGTCTTCCCTTCATAAACAGGGAATACAAAAACTCCTCCGAAAGAGGTCTTCTCGTTTCAAAAGAAAAAGGAGATATAAAAACACTCCTCCCAAAGAGGTCTTCCCTTCATAAACAGGGAATACAAAAACTCCTCCAAAGAGCTGCTCTCCTTTAAAGAAAAGAGGGATTAATGAAAAAATACTCCCAAAGGGAGACCCTCTATGAAAAAGAAACAAAAAGCCAAAGCTCCAAAGAGCGATTTTCCGATTCTTTGCCTAAAACCACGGGACGCTTCAGAAGGGACCGTGGTATCTCTTTCCCATATCCCTACGGCTTATCCCCGAGAAAAAAGATTCAAATTTGCGAAAATCCTAAAGTACGAATAAAATCGGCTTATTTGGATTTCATTTTGTTTGAGAACTCGACTCTGTTTTGTAGGAAATGGAACTTTGAAATGTTTTCCAAGTTTTCCTACCCAAAAACCTCTATTGAGTAGCAGGTATTGAAACCCGAATGAAGGGAAGTATGAAAAATGAAAGTCCTTTTCGATACAAGTTAAAAGGAGTTCCTTTTCAAAAAGAAATTTTCGAAAAACCCACGAATGTCAAAAAGACATGGGTAAAAACCTGCTCGGAGCAACCAGCCTCAAAAGGCTCTCTTCGGGCTCAAAAACAAAAAATAAAATTTTTCTCATGCATGCATTCAAAGAGTCATTCGTGCATGATCATACATATAGGGAAATAGCTAGGAAAAGCCCCCTTTTGCTGAAAATCCCCACTTGTGGAAAAAGAAAACAGGGTTTTTGCAAAATAAATGGTGTATTCTCGAGAAAATTTGAGAGAACGGGGTGTTTCTTCTTTGCCATTATCCAAATACATTTGGATAATGCCAAAGAGGGGCATCTGTAAACACCCCAAATCTTCTATTTTTCAAAAACTCTCAAAACACCAAAAAGCTCGTTTGAGCCAAAACGACGACCTGTTTTGAAATGTGAAAACAGGTACAGAAGGCAAAAGAAGACCCTAGGCCCGAAGAGGATTCAAGCCCAGAGCTTCAGAAGCCACTCCCTGATAAAAAAACAAAAGAAAGCAGAGCCCATTTGATGAAAAGCTCAACGGAGTCCAGAACGGCGAGACGAAGTCCGGACGACAAAGTTGGGGAAAACCCAACACCAGACGGAGCGCTGATGAAGCCAGTGCCCGCACAGATCGTTCGCCTCGAGAAGCCAAGAAGGATTGTCCGAAGAAATTTTGATTTGGATCTGGACCATATATATCCAGATCCAAATCCATGTAATGAATAGTGTTTGGATTTGGGCCAATCCAAATAGTGTTTGGGTCGATCCAAATAGTGTTTGGATTTGGATTGGATCCAAATAGTGTTTGGATTGGATCGGATCTGGATCAAAATATCCAGATCTGTATCCATAAAAATATTGGGTTTGGATCGGATACAGATCTCAAAATATCTAAGATCCAATATCCAGATCCAAATAGTGTTTGGATTTGGGTATGGATCCAAACCCCAAACCCAAACCCAAATCCAAGACCCACCTCAAATCTCTATAAATAGAGGTGAGGGGGTCCATGTAAAGGGTTCATGCAAATATTTGGGAGGAGAGAGAGGGAGTGATAGACCTAGCCATGTGGGCTCATTGGGTGAGGTGGGTTCAAGCCATGTGGGCTAAGTGGGTCTAGACCAAGGGGCTGCAACCAAGGTGGGCTGGACCAAGTGGCTGCAACCGTGGAGACGTGGGCTCAAGCCAAGAAGGACCGGCTCCAAGAGGTAAGCCTAACCTAACCTAGCCATTCTCTCTACACCCCTCTAAACCTAACCCCAACCTAGCCTAGGTTCGAACCTACCTAACCCCAACTGAACCTAACCCTAACTAAACCTAGCCCTAACCCAACCTAGGTTCGACCAAACCTAACCCTAGACTTGAACCAACCTAAACCTAACCGGACCGCGCCTGCCGTGCGCACCCTGACGCTGTCCGCGCGCCCTGACGCTATCCCGCGCCCTGACGCCATCCCGCGCCCTGACGCCATCCCGCGCCCTGACGCCATCCCGCGCCCTGACGCCATCCCGCGCCCCAGCGCCCAGCGCCAGACGCCCGCCAGCGCCCAGCGCCAGACGCCCGCCAGCGCCCAGCGCCAGGCGCCCGATTGCTGCGCCCGACGCCTTCCTGCCGACTTGACCACCTTCCTGCCGACCTAACCTGCACCCTGGCCGTGACCTGTACCCTAGGACAGACCCTAGGACAGACCTTACACAGCCCCCGTCTTGGCCGAACCTTAGTTCCCCTAAGACCCTAATCGTGCCCCATAGAACCTCCCTCAAAGCCCCCTAGGATAACCCCCTCTTGACTGCCCAAGGTGAACCGTGAGCCCACGTGCAAGCAAGTTGAACATGGACCAGCTATTTGTAAGTGTCTAAACTTGGTCTATTACATTAACTTGCTTTATATTCAATTAAATTTTGATACGGGGTTGTAGTAAAGGAGCTTCGTCTCCCCCCGATTGTAATAACGTGGTTTGACACACCCACACACACGTGCACTTGAGCCTTTCCGCTCTTAGTCGTACACTTTTTGCACACACACGGGCCTAACCAGCCCTTAATATATAGTTATATTTATATATTTTAAGTGAAGGGGGTTTTTAATTAAGTCGTGTGTGTTGTCTTTCCATTTTCCACACGCACACACATTGAGCCTTCGCTCTTACTCCCAAGACCTTAGTAAAGGCCTTATTGCAGTTATATTTGGGTTTCATTTATGTCGTGTGCGTAGTACTTCAATTCTACACTCACACACATTGAGCTTTCGCTCTTACTCCCAAGACCTTAGTCAAGGCATACTGCAATTATATTTGGGTTTCATTTATGTCGTGTGCGTAGTACTTCAATTCTACACTCACACACATTGAGCTTTCGCTCTTACTCCCAAGACCTTAGTCAAGGCATACTGCAATTTATATTTGGGTTTCATTTCATGTCGTGTGTGTAAGTCTTTCAATTCAAGCACGCACACACATTGAGCCTTCGCTCTTATTTACAAGACCCAAGTAAGGGCCCCTACATATACTCTATATAAAGTATTTCTTTCGGCTACGTCTTTAAGATTCGGGTTTTAATGTTCAAGTCGCGTGCGTTGTCTTTCAATATATACACGACACACACTTACACAATTGAGCCTTTCCGCTCTTAAGATATAGCCATATTTCCCCTTCCGCTATTTACTTTACAAGTCATTTCCCTTCGGCTATTTACTTTACAAGTCATTTCCCTTCAGTTATTTCCCTTCGGCAATTTCCCTTCGGCATTGTCTTTTAAATTCGGGTTTTCCCTTTGGAGTAGCGTGAGTTTGCATTGCATCTACGCCATACCACGAGGTAGGACGCATATTGCATCGAAGCAAGCCCCGTACTCCCGCTCAAATTCGCCCCATGTAGTGGAGTGTTCATAACACACACCTAGGTGGCCCATAAAGGGATAAAAAGAAAGACTTAGGCACGTGCAAATCCACGTGATCTAAAATCTGAAAATCGTACAAACCCGAATCAAATCGTGCAAGACTTAGGCTATTTCGATGCACGCCCATCGTGCCTAAGTAGATTAAAATTTGAAAGACTTAGGGTCGTCCAACCCTTACAAAGTCAAAATCGCCCAAATGCATGGTTTTCAAATGGTTTTAAAACACTTCTTCATTCAAAATATATTTTGAGTTAAACTTGTTTCAAAACGAAGTCTCTAAGCGTACAGACTGACCCTTGCGCATCGGTGCAAGAAGGTCTGCGACGTAAAAATCCCGCTTGCCTACAATCGCCTTTCAAAAGTCAGATTGTTTTCAAAACATACTTTGCTAGTTAAAGTAAACTAGCTGGCACGCCCATAAAGCGAAGTAGATTGCGAAAAGGTTCACTTCAGGCCTAAGAACCCGTAAGTGAAAATTTTCGGTGTCTACACCGGTCCACAACTTTAGTTCAGCCATATCCAAGTTGGTGCAGCCCTAGGTCAAGTGTAGGTGCATACAAGATTGAACCCACACTCTTGGTTAAACCCACAAGGCTAACCCACTTTGAGCAAAAAAGTCAAGCCTACCAACTTTCTCACTCTTACTTTATGACCCTTTTCTCTCTCTACCCAAGCCTTCCAAGAGCATTCACGCGAACTTTTGTGGGCCCCTCACCCCCATTTATGGGGAGGTGAAGTGGGCCATGGATATAGATATTGGATTTGGATCTTAAGATCCAAATCCAAATCCAAATACATTTTGGGTTTGGATTTGGATATATATGGTCTAGATCCGATCCAAATTTGATTTTTTTATTCCTTCATCGTGTTTCAAAATGGATGGTTTGTATGGGGCCTGACTTCATTAGTACTCCATCTTGCGTTGGGTCTTCGCCAACATTTTCGTCCGATCTCCTTCTCACCTTCAAGATTTCATTTTAATCATATTTCTGATATTTGGGGCTTGGATGTCTGAGAATTTGGGGATGCTTTTGACATTAGAGGTGATATGCAAGGCTTGAAGTATGCTTCAGGTCTAGGCTCTCCTTTACCTTTTCGATCCGCTTTTATAAGGCCAAGAGGCTTTTGGGGCTTTTTCACCTGTTTTTGTGGCTGCTTTTGATCAAGCTGTATCTGTTGGATTCAGCTCTTTGCAAAATTGGGACTTGGCCCAAGTATAAGACATTTCATATTAAAATGGGGTTTTATACAATATTTGGAGCTTTTACAACTCTTGGGCTTTCGAAAACTAAAATCTGGTCTTGAAAAGGGGATTTTAAAACGAGGTATGTTTTATGAAAACCATAAAATTTCGGGAAGTTTACAGATGCCCCACTTTGGCATTATCCAAATTTATTTGGATAATGGCAAAGACGACAACACCCTGTAAACACCCCAAAATCCCACGATTTTCTCAGATTACCTAGTTTTGCAAAAGCAGCCCCAAAGGGCTATTTTGAGTCTGGAAACCCAGGAGCCTTCCAGGCAACCCTGTACATATGTTTAAATCATATATGTTTTAAAAATATATGTTATATAGTTTTAAAAACCTTAAAAAGGTATTTTGAAACCCCGAAAAGCAACTTGGCCTGATGAAAGCAAGATCGAAGAAGCAAAAGAGAGCCCAGACCCGGAGCACATATCAAGCCCGACACATCAACTCTCATATCAGAATTATCCCCAAAATCTCGGACATCCAAGCCCCTGTTTTCAACAAATTGTTTAAAATGATCTCTGGAAGGTGAGAAGAAGAGCGGACGACAATGTTGGCGAAGACCCAACGCAAGACGGAGTACTGATGCTGTTAGGTCCCGCACAAACCGTCCGTTTTGCAACGCCATGAAGGAGTCAGAAAATCATATTTTGATCGGATCTAGACCATATATATCTAGATCCAAATCCAAACATGCATTTGGATTTGGATCCAAAGATCCAATCGAATATCCACATCCATGGCCCACATCACCTTCTCATAAATGGAGGTGGGGCCCACAAAGAATTCACGTGAAAAGCTTGGGAAGAGAGAGAATGGGGGATAAAGTATGATTGAGAAAGTTGGTGGGCTTGACTTTTGTGTCAAGTTTTGGGTTAATCATGTGGGTTTAGCCTAAGAGTGTAGGTTTAAGCTTGTATGCATCTACACCTAACCTCGGGCTGCACCAACATGAACCTGGCTGCAACTAGGTCTATAGATCAAGGCCAAGGGGATGCTGCTAAAACCTAGCCCTGAACTAACCCACCTCACCTAGCCATTCCCCCCTAAACCTGACCTAATCCTAGCCACCCTCACCCAAAACCACCATAACCATACCTAGCCGACCTCACCTAGCCCACCCCACCTAACTAGACCACCTAGACCCTAGCTAGACTAAACCTAATCCCACCTTAACCCACCTAATTAGACCCTAACCCTTAAATCCCAGCCACCCTAACCGACCTACCCAAACCACCCACCTAGCCGACCTACCCAAACCACCCCACCACCAGCCCACAAAATCCTAAATATCTACCCCAAAACCACCCCAACCGACCCTAACCCACCTATAAAAACCCCCCTTTTGGGGCGAGTTTTGATCGATCTTGGGCAGCTCTCAGCCCTCTCTCTCCTCTCTCACCTGCCCTCTCTTCCATCCCACTTCACTCCCATTCGCCACCAGCTGCACCACCTCCACCCGGCTGAACTTCCACTCGGCTGCCACCTGCACACCCCACTCGACTGCACCCTTCCACCCGATTGCCGCCTTCTTCCAACTGCCACTTCCTTCCTGTAAACACCCCGAAATCCCACGAATTTCTCAAATTCATCTGGTTTTGTAAAAGCAACCCCAAAGGGCTTTTTTGAGTCTGGAAACCTAGGAACCTTCCAGACAACCCTGTACATATGTTTTGAACTCTGTATTTCGAAAACATACAATATGGCTTTTAAAACCCTTTTAAAAACATGTTTTGAAACCCCGAAACGGCTTGGCCCGATCAAGACAGGACCAGGAGAGCTAAGAAGAGCCCGGAACCGGAGCACATGTCGAGCCCGGCACAACAACTCTTGTATCAAATTTATACCCCCAGGATCTCGAACGTCCAAGACCCTATTATCATCAAAACATCCTTTGAAGTCATCTCCGGAAGGCGAAAACAGAGGCGGACGATCATGTTGGCGAAGACCCAACGCAGATGGAGCATTGATGTTGTCAGGCCCCGCACAAACCGTTCGTTTCGAATACAGCTCGAAGGAGTCAGAGTTCAGTTTGGATTGGATCTGGACCATATATATCCAGATCCCAATCCAAACCCATGTATGGACTTGGATTTGGATTTGGATTCAAAAATCCAATCCAATATCCATATCCATGGCCCACATCACCTTCTCATAAATGGAGGTGGGGCCCACTTGAAATTCACGTGGGATTATGGGCATGAGAGAGAGTGGGGGTGGATAAGATCAACTGTGGTTCTAATTAAGCTTGACTTGTGTGTCAAGTTTGGGGTTAATCATATGGGTTAGCCTAATTGAGTGGGTTTAAGCTTGTAATTAGCCAAAACCTAACCTAGGGCTGCACCAACATGATGTGGTTAAGGTCTATGGGCCATGCAAAGGGAGCTCCTTCACCTAAACCTAACCCAAAATACCTAATCCTAGCCTTCCACCCTAATCCGCCCCTAATCTGAGCCTAATCACCTAACCTACTTCCCTAATCCCGGCCTAATCCCAACCTAATCACCTAACCCACTTCCCTAATCCTTCCCTAAACCTAGGTTAATTTTCCTAAACCTAGCCTAATCACCTAACCTAGCTCACTAAACCTCACCCTAGAACCCACCCACCTAACCAAACCCTAAACCCCTAAACCACCCCTAGCCCACAACCTACCCAAACCACTAGTATCTAAAATATCTGCCCCTACCCTTTCCAGCCCACCTTATCCTCATACCACCCTACCTAAACCACCTAACCACTACCCCAAACCCAGCCCTAACCGACCTACCCATCCCTATATAAACCCCCCCCCTTTGGGGGCGGGTTCCATCATCTAGAAGCCCACCCATTTCCCAGCCGGGTCCTCTACTTCCCCAAGCTCCGCCACCTGCTCCACATCCCACCACCACTTGCTCCACATCCCGCCACCACCTGCATCACTTCCCCAACCCAGCCGAATGCCACCACCTGCACCACTTCCTTCCAGCCGAGCGCCACCCTCTCTTCACTCGGTAAGTGCCCTACCTTCCACCTTACTCCCTCTTCACTCCCTCTCCATTCTCAACCACCTAATACACTCCCATATCCCCCTAACACCAGCCCTTCCACTTGCTGCCACTAGCCCCACTCAGCCGAACCCATAGCATCCTACCTACCCGCCACCACCTAGACCTTCTAGCTCCACTCGGCCACCCTAACAACCCGCCAACCTTAAGTGTCCCATTCGATCTTCCCTTGAACTTCCCTTAGTGCCATACTCCCCCAACACTACACTCCCCCTAGTGACCTTACCTAGCCCCTTTAATCCCACACGTCAAGGCGACACCCTTGCTAGCAGCCAGCCACCTTCAAGGCACCCGGCCAGCACCCCTTGTCGCTCAACCTCGCGGAGCTCCCTTTCGCAGCCCAAGGCGAAGACCAAGCCCACGCTCAAGCAAGGCATCTACGAACCAGCTACTAGTAAGTGCCTAACTCGGTCTTTAGTTGTATACTTGCTTGAGATTCAATTCGATACGGGGTTGTAATAACGGAGCATAGTCTCCCCCCGCTTGTAATAACGTGGCTTGGCACACCCACACACGTGCACTCTCCTAGCTGTGCACGTCTTTGAACACACACGGGCCTAATCAGCCCCTAATACATAAGTATATACGTATACTTTCATTTTGTAGGGTTTTGCTTAAGTTGGGTGTGTTGTCTTTCAATTCAAACACTCACACACATTGAGCCTTCGCTCTTATTTGAGAGACCCAAGTAAGGGCCGACCTATACTATTTGGGTTTCATTTCATGTCGTGTGTGTAATAAGTCTTTCAATTCAAGCACTCTCACACACATTGAGTCTTCGCTCTTATTTGAAAGACCCAAGTAAGGGCCGACCTATATTATTTGGGTTTCATTTCATGTCGTGTGTGTAAGTCTTTCAATTCAAGCACTCTCACACACATTGAGCTTTCGCTCTTACTCCCAAGACCTTAGTCAAGGCCTATTGCAGTTATATTTGGGTTTAATTTCATGTCGTGTGCGTAGTACTTCAATTCAAGCACTCTCACACACATTGAGCTTTCGCTCTTACTCCCAAGACCTTAGTCAAGGCCATACTGCAATTTATATTTGGGTTTAATTTCATGTCGTGTGTGTAAGTCTTTCCATTCAAGCACGCACCCACATTGAGCCATCGCTCTTATTTGCAAGACCCGAGTAAGGGCTCATATACATACTCTATATACATATCTCCCTTCGGCATTTATATTTCAAGTCATTTCCCTTCGGTTATTTCCCTTCGGTCATTTCCCTTCGGTCATTTCCCTTCGGTTATTTCCCTTCAGTATTGTCTTTACATTCGGGTTTTCCCTTTGGAGTAGTGTGAGTTTGCATTGCATCTACGCCATACCACGAGGTAGGACGCATATTGCATCAAAGCAAGCCCCGCTCGAATTCGCCCACGTAGTGGAGTGTTCATAACACACAAACTAGGTGGCCCGAAAAGGGATAAAAGGAAAGACTTAGGCACGTGCAAATCCACGTGATCTAAAATATGCAATCGCATCTAAAAGACCCGAATTAGACACCTCGAACCGCTTCGTAGACTTTCTCTCCCAAAACTCAATTTTTGCAAAGCGTACAGACTGACCCTTGCACATCAGTGCAAGAAGGTCTGCGACGACAAGAGCTCACTTGCTCACAGTCGCCACGATTAGAAGTCAGTTTTAAATATATCTTCGCTAGCTTAGGTAAGCTAGCTGGCACACCCTGTTTGCATAAATAGGCCTTAGACACACGAGAGGATCTGCTCCAAGCCCTGAAAGGGTGAGAAGCGGGGATTTTTCGCGCGTCTACAGAGATTGGCACGCCCGGTGGGATGTGAGCCTTTCAAAAATCGAGTTTTTAAGTAGAAGTCTTGCGAATTTTTTTTTAAAAGGTGTCATTTTAACTTGTTTTTCTTTGCTTGTACTTAGGACATTTTGAAAAAGCTTGAAAAGCATGTCAAAATCCAATCCAAGTGAAGTGTCGAGCCAAGGCTCATGCGCATCAAGTTCTCACTCTAGGAGGATTTTCAAAAACAAAATAAAACTAGATGAAATCGAGGACTTGAGAAGGGAGTTTGAGGCCAAAATCGATGCTCTCAGCCAAGAGGCTAAAGCAGGCGATTCATGTTCATCAAATGGTGAACAAAGGCCTTAAAAGAAATCTGAAAAACCTCACAAGCACAAAGAGGCCTCCGTAATGGAAGGCAACCAATACCACGAGTCCTTCACACAAAAGGACCGTAAAGCCCTACAGCAGTTGCTGAAAGGGCAGAATAAAGAGAAAAGAAACTACGCCCTGTCTGATTTCCTTCCTATGGATTACGAAACAGACAGTGACGATGAAATACCGAACTTCCATCGGTATGATGGCATGGGAGACCCTAGGTCTCACTTGCAACTTTTCTCGCGTCGAGCCCATAAGAAGAAAAAGGACTCGATGAAATGGGTGTATTGGTTCCCTTTATCCCTTAAAGGCACAGCTGTCAAATGGCTGGCTTCCTACGACTTAAGCCAGTTCGCTACTTTTGAAGAGTTAGCGAACTGCTTCATGCAAAGATTTGCACACAACGTAGAAGTCACGCCGACTCTGAATACCTTAAGGGATACAAAGCAAGGCATGAACGAAGACGTACATGCCTTCATTGTAAGATGGAGGTCGCTTTTGGGCCAAGTGCGAGAGCCCATATCCGAAGGATGCGCAGTAATGCTCATCCTGGATAATTTTAAAAGCGAGTTAAAAACCCTTCTCTCGCTCCATGAGATCTCAACTTTTCATAAGTTGATCAAAAAGGCCTCTCTTTTCGAAACCAACTTGCGAAAAGGGACATATGATCACTTATGGAAAGGAAGTGCCGTTCCAAAAACCCGCTTGGAAAAGCCCATCGTATATGGGCTGCCCACGACGGACAAAGGGGCAAAGCCCCATAAAATTGCCAATGTCCGGGTGGATCCAGGCGTGGCGGGCACTTCCAAAAATTTTGAAAAGATAGAAAATAAGAGGGAGCGAAATTTTCAAAAACCGGTTGAAAAACGGGAGTACACTCCGCTAGGGCAACCTGTGTCGGAGGTCCTACCTCCTACTTGCCCAGGGCATGATAGAACTCCCCGAAATCCCCGAAGGAGTCACTTCCAAAGGGGGGTATTTAAACTGATTTTGTAAGTATCATCGGCTCAAAGGCCATGATACCAAACGCTGCTTCTCTCTCTTAAATAAAATTGAGAACTTGATAGCATAAGGCCTGCTCCAGGTCACTGCGGAACCTGAGCCACCTCAAGCTATCTTCAAGGAACCCTTTTCCAAACACGCCAGTGGCAGTGGGAAAGGAAAGGAGGTATGTACCCTCACCATTTCCAAGGAACTAACGCAAAAACCAGAACCTGGTCGACCTACTTGTGCACCCATTCTTGTACTATACAAGAAGCCCGCCCAAGTCATCATTCGAGGACCACCAAAAGTGGAAACCCCGGTAAAACCAGTTTTGAAAATCCAAGGTTCTCCTCAGCTCATCCTTAGAGCCAAGTTTAGCGCGAACCCTAGGCTGGTCGTGGGAGAAGTCACTAGATCTGGGAGGATCTATCAACCCCCGCACCTTCAAGGTGCTCAAAAGGTGGTCAGTGTGCCTGGCCCCTCAAAAGCATGTATCCCTAGTGTTCTGCCAAAAGCAGATAAGGACAAAGTCATCCTAAATCCTTATGACTTCGAAAATCACCTTTCAAAGATTCCTATTCACATGTCTATCCCAGAGCTTATAAAAACTTTGCTTAGGCATAGACTTGTATTAGAGAAAATTCTAGAAAGGGCCAAGGTTGATTCGAACATAAGTCCGGAATCCTTGTCTGCCCAAGTGGCTTTATTAGGAGCAAAATCGCCCATCACTTTCTCGGAAGATGATGTAGATAGATCCTACGAAACCCATAACCAGGCCCTGCATATCGAGGTGGTTCTAAACAACCACTCTCTGGACAGGTGCCTAGTCGATGGTGGAGGAGGGCTCAACATCCTTCCACTTCATGTGGCGTACAAAATCGGAGTCACCTTGACTTCAGTGAACCCAAGCCCCATCGTTATCACTGGATACGATGGGAATGCGTCTAGACCTTTAGGATCCATCGAACTCCCAATGGAAACGGGAGGGATCGAACACACGGGGGTGTTCCATGTCTTGGACATCCACCCCCATTATAACCTGTTGCTGGGAAGGCCCTGGATACACAGTTTGTGCGCTGTGCCATCCACCTTCCACAGGTGTGTCAAGATCCCTTTTAGGGACCAGGTCGTAGTGATCCTAGGTGAGAGTCACCCACAGCTTCAGGGGATCATAAACTCCCCTTGTTTATCAAGCTCCCAGGCCCATGAGGCTAACTTGGGGCAAATTATGGTTGAGCCACCTCGACTCGTGTTGAACAACCCTAGGAAGGTTGTGTGTGTAAAGGGGCCGCCCAAAGCAGGTCCCCTCCCGACTCTAATCCTTCTAGGAAAACCCAAGCGTTCCTTATTTCCAAAGCCCCTGGACAAGAGGCCATATGAGCACAATATGGACGATAGCATGTTCCAGGACCACGATTTATATCCAACCTTTTCAAAAAACAAGAAATCGTGGAACATGTTGTTGAACATGGGCTACATGCCCTACAAAAGTCTAGGGGCACAGAACTAGGGTCTCCTAGAGCCCATCCTTCCTAGGGCCAATCCAAGCCGATATGGGATCGGCTATACTCCCCGAATACCGCCGGAGCCACCCCCTGTAACCACCTGGGTCAAGGGTGCCCCGGAACCTGCCTTAGAAGAGACCTACGATTTAGATCTCCTATTCCGAGTCTAACCCGTAGTGTTTTCCCTTTGTAGGTATGACGGAAGATCCCTTTTCTAAAAATACAAAAACATTTGAAAAGCTTAAAATCAAAAAAATCAAAAAACAAGAAAAACCAAAAACAATGGAAAAACAAAAACTCGAAAAAAGAGTGCTTTGTATAGTTCCTAAGGTTCTTGTTTTACAAAAAACCAAAAAAATCAAAAATTTGGAAAATACCAAAAAGATTTTGTATATAGCTGCTCCTGGTAGGACTTTAGCAAAAGAAAAGGATTTCGAAAGAAACGTCGTCTACATAGCCAGACCAAAAATTTTGAAATCACTTGAAAATCCAAGTACAAAACCAGGTCATTTTGAAAACCACGCATCAAATTCCCTTGGGTCTATAGCCCACGAGAATGATCAAAGCCCAGAAGTGGATCCCCTTGAGGAAGATCCCACTTCTGAGCTCCCAGAATTTCATAAGATTCTCGATTTTGAAAAACCTTCCCAATCACTAGGAGGAGATTTCATAGAGGTGAACCTAGGGGATGATTCTAATCCCAAAACCATCAAAATAGGCGCATGCTTGCATGAAACCGAAAGGTTAGCATTCATTGCATTTTTACGAACCTATTTAGATGTGTTTGCATGGACGTATGAAGACATGCCGGGCATAGATCCCAGCATTGTCGAGCATCGTCTTCCCTTAGATACAAGTGTAAAACCCATAAAGCAGAAGCTTAGGAAAATACACCCGAATGTACACACGCAAGTCAAAGAGGGTTTAGAAGATCTGCTAAAAGCCGGATTTATAAAACCCATTGCGTATTTTGATTGGTTATCAAATATCGTTGTAGTTCGAAAAACCAATGGGAAAATTCGAATATGCATCGATTTCAGAAACCTGAATAAAGCCACTCCTAAGGATAATTATCCTTTACCAAACATAGATTTGATAGTCGATATTACTGCAAATCATGAAATGTTTTCATTCATGGATGGCTATTCAGGCTATAATCAAATCAAACTAAACCCACGAGATCAGGGTAAGACCGCCTTCACAACCCCATGGGATACGTACTGCTATACAGTCATGCCCTTTGGTTTGAAAAATGCCGGCGCAACATACCAATGAGCCATGACCACGATCTTCCATGATCAAATTCATGAGCTTGTAGAAGTGTATGTAGATGATCTCTTGGCGAAATCCAAAACCCGATGCACCCATATCGAATGTTTACAAAAGATTTTCGAAAGGCTTAGGCTTTACCAAGTAAAGCTAAACCCTCAAAAATGTGTGTTCGGGATAGAATCAGGGAAGCTTCTAGGCTTTATGGTGAGCCAAAGGGGAATAGAAGTCGACCCCTCTAAGTGTCGAGCCATCATAGACATGGCTCCACCCTCCAATCTCACCCAAATCCGTAGCCTCCAGGGTCGCTTACAATCCGTTCGCCGATTCATATCGAATCTGGCAACTAGATGCGAACCCTTCAACAAACTGTTGAGGAAGGGCACGAAATTCTTATGGGATGATGAATGCCAAAAGTCCTTCGAGAGACTGAAGGCATACTTGGTTAATCCCCCCGTTTTGAATCCTCCAAATCAAGGAAAACCGCTTTTATTATACATCTCCGTGCGTTCAAATGCTTTAGGAGCCCTGTTGGCTCAATACGAGGATGACACCCATAAGGAGTATACCATCTACTATATTTCGAAAACTCTCTTGGCGTATGAACGAAATTATCTAGCCATGGAGAAGACGTGCTTGGCCCTAGTCTGGGCCTGCCAGAAATTCAGACACTATTTCCTAGATCATGAGATCTGGATAGTGTCCAAGCTTGATCCAATCAAGCACTTGTTCGAAAAACCCATTCTCACGGGTAGATTGGGCAAATGGCAACTCCTTCTAATGGAGTATGATCTGAAATACCATCACCAGATCTCCATTAAGGGGCAAGCCCTAGCAGATTACGTGGCTGAATTCCCCTTAGAGGACGCATATCCCACTCTTGTCGAAATGCCTGATGAAGGCATATTGCAAAACCATTTTAAAAAGCACATTTTGGGAAATTCTTTCGAAAACCAAGTGTGGAAGATGCACTTCGATGGGGGACGAAACCAACGAGGGGCTGGTGCTGGGGTCATCCTAATCTCCCCTGAAAAGGGCGAGATTCCCGTAGTAGTCCGCTTAGATTTCGAATGTTCCAACAACGTAGCTGAGTATGAAGCACTCATACAAGGCTTGAGGATTTCGAAAACTCTAGGGGCATCATGCATCGAGGTCTTTGGAGATTCGCTCCTTATCATAAACCAGGTTTTGAAAATTTGGCAAGTACGTAATGAGAAACTACTTCCATATCACGAGTTGGCCACTCGATTGGTCCAGTCCTTCCAATCGTGTAAACTCACACACATAAGAAGAGAGGACAATGGCATCGCCGATGCCCTCCCCTCCTTGGGTTCAGCCCTGAAGGTCGATCCCATTTCAGGGACCAGATCTTTGGAAATATGGCATGCGCCCCACCCCTCCACACACGACTTGGATATTTGCCAAAACAACCCAGAGTCTATTGAAAAACCCTGGTTTTATGACATAAAACAATTTTTAGAAAATGGGGGATTCACCGTGGATGCCACATCCAAAGATAAGGCATTCATTCGTAAGATTTCGACCCGATACATGACCCAGAGTTTGCTTAGGTGTATCGACCTAGAGGAGGCTAGGATAGTGATACATGAGTTCCACGATGGAGAATGTGGAGGTCATGTAAATGCCAACATGATGGCAATGAAAATACTTAGAGGGGGCTATTTTTAGTCCACCCTGAAAAAGGATTGCCATGATCATGTTAGGAAGTGTCATCCATGTCAAGTGCATGGGCACGCCATTCATATCCCATCATCTGCATTGCATTCCGTGGTCAGCCCCTGGCCATTTACCATGTGGGCGTTTGACATTGTAGGCCCAATATTTCCAAAGGCCTCGAATGGGCATCGATTTATTTTAGCAGCCACAGAGTATTTCTCCAAGTGGGTGGAAGCCATTTCCCTAACCAATGTGATGGGGCAACATGTGGTAGCTTTCATCCGGAGGAATATCTTGGCTCGATTTGGGGTTCCACAAGACCTTGTGTCTGATAATGGCACCCCATTCAAGAACGAGCGGATGGTTAAGTTGTGCAACATGTATGGCATAACTCACCACTTCTCCTCACCCTACTACCCTCAAGGCAACGGCCAAGCCGAAGCCACAAACAAGACTCTCATTAGCATAATTGAGAAAACCTTAGAGAAGGGTAGGAAGTGGCATGAGAAGTTGGATGAAGCCTTATGGGCTTATAGGACTTCCATCCGGACTCCCACGAATGCCACACCATTCGAATTGGTCTATGGCACAAACGCCATTCTTCCCATTCATACTCAACTGCATTCATTCCATACATCCATAGCACTCGACCTCTCCCTAGAGACGCTTCAGCATGCTAGGATGGCCGAACTAGATTTGCTAGATGAGAGGCGACTACTTGCCATGGATCATGCTCGTGCATACAGGCAAAGGATAGCTCGACATTATAGCAAACACATGAGACCTCGCCACTTTGAAGTGGGAGATCTGGTTTTAAAAACTAGCCATCATCGTGGCCCACACCCCCTAGGCAAGTGGCACCCCAACTGGGATGGACCCTATGTTGTACGAGCAACCACTACGAACAACTCGTATTGGTTGATCGATGTAGAAGGTAGGAATTTAGCAGATCCTATCAATGTTCAATACTTAAAGAAGTATCATGTGTAGGATCTGGATTAAATTCAATTTTTCGAAAAATTTTAGGGATAGCTGCCCTGAGACATGTGAATAAGGTGCAAAGGCAAACTCGTGTGACCCTGAGTGAGAGAATTCGCACTTGTGAAAGAGTGGAGTCTTCAAAATCGTGGTTACATTTCAAAATCCTTCTTCTTACAAAGAAAGGCCTAGTTCAATATAGCAAGATACTTGCAAGTAGTACGTGCTATTTCTAAATAGGCTGATCTGGAATGGATCGAGTGTAGGCTTGGGATAAGTCCTTCCCTCTTCTCTTCTATTTCTCAAAAGGAAAACAAAGGCCCAAACAAAAGGGAATTTCCCACTCAAAGTATCTTTCCAAAAGAAAGAAACCAGAATTCAAAAGGAAAAATCGATTCTCTTGTGAAAAAGAGGGATTAAAGAAAAAAATACTCCCAAAGGGAGACCCTCTATAAAAGAAGGAAAAAGAGGCCAAAAAGCTCAAAAAGAGCAGTTTTCCGCCTTCTATGCCTTAAACCACGGGACGCTTCAGAAGGGACCGTGGTATCTCTTTTCCATCCCTGGTTTATCCCAAGCTAAAGCATGTTTCATTTCGAGGAATCCTAAAGTAAGAATAGGATTTACTTACTTGAATTTCATCTTGTTTGAGAATTCGACGTTTCGAGTAAGGCATAGGAATTTGAAATACAGCTTGTTTTCTTATAAAACCTCTGCTATATAAGCGAGTGTTAAGACTCAAACAAGGGAAAACACGAAGAGCTCGAGATCCTTAGGATCGAGGCTCAAGACAGTTGCCCCTTTTGTAAATAACTTTTGTAAATAAGTTTTGAAAATCGAACATCGAACAGCATAGGATTTGCTCACTTGGAGCAGTAGGCCTTATAAGTCTCTAGAGTTCGACCACATCTGGTCCCTGGGAGGTCGCCACTTTTGGCACCACACCCATGTCATTTGCATTCCACGCATGGTACTTGCATGAACATGATCCCATTTAGGACCAGATTCCATGTAGAACCCTTTGGCGGGATATCTCCTCCTACCAGAGTTTGTAAATTGAGATTTTTGCTAAAAATTGGGACGATCCCATGTTCTTCGTGGATAGATCTAGGGAGACATTGAAAGGGGTGTTTGTCATCTTTGCCCTTATCCAAATCTATTTGGACAAGGCCAAAGAGGGGCATCTGTAAACACCCCGAAATCCCACGAATTTCTCAAATTCATCTGGTTTTGTAAAAGCAACCCCAAAGGGCTTTTTTGAGTCTGGAAACCTAGGAACCTTCCAGACAACCCTGTACATATGTTTTGAACTCTGTATTTCGAAAACATACAATATGGCTTTTAAAACCCTTTTAAAAACATGTTTTGAAACCCCGAAACGGCTTGGCCCGATCAAGACAGGACCAGGAGAGCTAAGAAGAGCCCGGAACCGGAGCACATGTCGAGCCCGGCACAACAACTCTTGTATCAAATTTATACCCCCAGGATCTCGAACGTCCAAGACCCTATTATCATCAAAACATCCTTTGAAGTCATCTCCGGAAGGCGAAAACAGAGGCGGACGATCATGTTGGCGAAGACCCAACGCAGATGGAGCACTGATGTTGTCAGGCCCCGCACAAACCATTCGTTTCGAATACAGCTCGAAGGAGTCAGAGTTCAGTTTGGATTGGATCTGGACCATATATATCCAGATCCCAATCCAAACCCATGTATGGATTTGGATTTGAATTTGGATTCAAAAATCCAATCCAATATCCATATCCATGGCCCACATCACCTTCTCATAAATGGAGGTGGGGCCCACTTGAAATTCACGTGGGATTATGGGCATGAGAGAGAGTGGGGGTGGATAAGATCAACTGTGGTTGTAATTAAGCTTGACTTGTGTGTCAAGTTTGGGGTTAATCATGTGGGTTAGCCTAATTGAGTGGGTTTAAGCTTGTAATTAGCCAAAACCTAACCTAGGGCTGCACCAACATGATGTGGTTAAGGTCTATGGGCCATGCAAAGGGAGCTCCTTCACCTAAACCTAACCCAAAATACCTAATCCTAGCCTTCCACCCTAATCCGCCCCTAATCTGAGCCTAATCACCTAACCTACTTCCCTAATCCCGGCCTAATCCCAACCTAATCACCTAACCCACTTCCCTAATCCTTCCCTAAACCTAGGTTAATTTCCCTAAACCTAGCCTAATCACCTAACCTAGCTCACTAAACCTCACCCTAGAACCCACCCACCTAACCAAACCCTAAACCCCTAAACCACCCCTAGCCCACAACCTACCCAAACCACTAGTATCTAAAATATCTGGCCCTACCCTTTCCAGCCCACCTTATCCTCATACCACCCTACCTAAACCACCTAACCACTACCCCAAACCCAGCCCTAACCGACCTACCCATCCCTATATAAACCCCCCCCCCTTTGGGGGCGGGTTCCATCATCTAGAAGCCCACCCATTTCCCAGCCGGGTCCTCTACTTCCCCAAGCTCCGCCACCTGCTCCAATCCAGCTACTAGTAAGTGCCTAACTCGGTCTTTAGTTGTATACTTGCTTGAGATTCAATTCGATACGGGGTTGTAATAACGGAGCATAGTCTCCCCCCGCTTGTAATAACGTGGCTTGGCACACCCACACACGTGCACTCTCCTAGCTGTGCACGATTTTGAACACACACGGGCCTAATCAGCCCCTAATACATAAGTATATACATATACTTTCATTTTGTAGGGTTTTGCTTAAGTTGGGTGTGTTGTCTTTCAATTCAAACACTCACACACATTGAGCCTTCGCTCTTATTTGAAAGACCCAAGTAAGGGCCGACCTATACTGTTTGGGTTTCATTTCATGTCGTGTGTGTAAGTCTTTCAATTCAAGCACTCTCACACACATTGAGCCTTCGCTCTTATTTGAAAGACCCAAGTAAGGGCCGACCTATACTATTTGGGTTTCATTTCATGTCGTGTGTGTAAGTCTTTCAATTCAATCACTCTCACACACATTGAGCCTTCGCTCTTATTTGAAAGACCCAAGTAAGGGCCGACCTATACTATTTGGGTTTCATTTCATGTCGTGTGTGTAAGTCTTTCAATTCAAGCACTCTCACACACATTGAGCTTTTGCTCTTACTCCCAAGACCTTAGTCAAGGCCTATTGCAGTTATATTTGGGTTTAATTTCATGTCGTGTGCGTAGTACTTCAATTCAAGCACTCTCACACACATTGAGCTTTCGCTCTTACTCCCAAGACCTTAGTCAAGGCCATACTGCAATTTATATTTGGGTTTAATTTCATGTCGTGTGTGTAAGTCTTTCCATTCAAGCACGCACCCACATTGAGTCTTCGCTCTTATTTGCAAGACCTAAGTAAGGGCTCATATACATACTCTATATATATATCTCCCTTCGGCATTTATATTTCAAGTCATTTCCCTTCGGTTATTTCCCTTCAGTTATTTTCCTTCGGTCATTTCCCTTCGGTCATTTCCCTTCGGTTATTTCCCTTCAGTATTGTCTTTACATTCGGGTTTTCCCTTTGGAGTAGCGTGAGTTTGCATTGCATCTACGCCATACCACGAGGTAGGACGCATATTGCATCAAAGCAAGCCCCACTCGAATTTGCCCACGTAGTGGAGTGTTCATAACACACAAACTAGGTGGCCCGAAAAGGGATAAAAGGAAAGACTTAGGCACGTGCAAATCCACGTGATCTAAAATATGCAATTGCATCTAAAAGACCCGAATTAGACACCTCAAACCGCTTCGTAGACTTTTTCTCCCAAAACTCGATTTTTGCAAAGCGTACAGACTGACCCTTGCGCATCGGTGCGAGAAGGTCTGCGACGACAAGAGCTCACTTGCTCACAGTCGCCACAATTAGAAGTCAGTTTTAAATATATCTTCGCTAGCTTAGGTAAGCTAGCTGGCACGCCCTGTTTGCATAAATAGGCCTTAGACACACGAGAGGATCCGCTTCAAGCCCTGAAAGGGTGAGAAGCGGGGATTTTTCACGCGTCTACACTTCCACCACCTCCGGCCACCACCTCAGCAACCATCTCCGGTTAGTACCCCCATCTCAGCCCTATCTAACCTTTCTTCCTCTCCCCTTCTTACCCAGCCACACACCCCATCACCCGCCACCACAGCCGCCTTGCCATCTCCCTTACACCCGGCCACTTCACACCCCACATCACCACCTTCCCTCAGCCACCCATCTCAGCCCCTAGCTAAGCCTTCACCCTCAACCTGCCACTACCTAGCTAGTACCCGAACCTGCCACAACGCACCTAACATCCCCCACTTGCCGCGCTTGCCACTCGGCCATCCTCAAGTCTTCACTCGGCTAAGACCCTACTTGGCGCCCATACGCACCCAAGGAGCTCCCCTTCGGCTGTCCAAGGCGACTAACTAGGCCAACGCCAAGCAAGTTACACCCAGACCAGCTATACGTAAGTGCCTAACTCGGTCCTTGTTATGAACTTGCTTATGCTTAATTAAATTTGATACGGGGTTGTAATAATGGAGCGTTGTCTCCCCCCGCTTGTAATAATGTGGTTTGGCACACCCACACACACGTGTACTTGAGCCTATTCCGCTCTTAGCTGCACACGATTTTGATACACACACGGGCCTAATCAGCCCTTAAGATATAGTTATACATATATGTTTTAAGTTGCGTGGGTTTTAATTAAGTTGTGTGTGTTGTCTTTCAATTTCCACACTCACACACATTGAGCTTTCGCTCTTACTCCCAAGACCTTAGTAAAGGCCTTATTGCAATTTCGTTTTGGGGTGTTTAAATTCAAGTTCTGTGTGTAGCATTTCAATTCCACACTCACACACATTGAGCTTCCGCTCTTACTCCCAAGACCTTAGTAAAGGCCTTATTGCAATTTCGTTTTGGGGTGTTTAAATTCAAGTTGTGTGCGTAGCATTTCAATTCTACACTCACACACATTGAGCTTTCGCTGTTACTCCCAAGACCTTAGTCAAGGCCTATTGCAATTATATTTGGGTTTTACATTACAAAGTCGTGTGAGTTGTCTTTCCATATACACACAACACCCACGCACACGTTGGCGACCTTCGGGCCCATATATATTATAAGTATTTTCCTTCGGCTATTTCTTTAAGATTTGGGTTTTAAGGTTCAGCTGTGTGTGTAGTCTTTCCATATATACACGGCACACACTTGCACAATTGAGCCTTTCCGCTCTTAAGATATAGCCATATTTCCTTTTTGCAATTTTCTTCCGCATTGTCTTTCAATTCGAGTTTTTCTTTTTGGAGTTGTGTGAGTTTGCATTGCATATACGCCATACCACAAGTTAGGACGCATATTGCATCAAAGCAAGCCCCACACTCTTGCTCAAAAAATCGCCCAACTTAGGTCACTTGTGCAAACACCTAGTTGGTCCTAAAAAGATTAAAAAGAAAGACATAGGCACGTGCAAATCCCACGTGTAATAAAATTTGCAATCGTACATACAAAGTCCAAACACTTAGGGTATTTTCAAAGAGGTTTAATTAAAAGACTTTGCCAAGCGTACAGACTGACCCTTGCGCATCGGTGCAAGGTCTGCGACGAAAAGAGCTCACTTGCTCACAGTCGCCCCGATAGAAGTCAGATTTTAAAAAACTTTCTTCGCTAGCTTAATCAAGCTAGCTGACACGCCCTTTTGTTAAATACGACTTAGACACACGAAAAGGTTCACTTCGGGCCTAAGAACCAGAAGTGAGGATTTTCCGTGTCTACACACCCCTTTCAATGTTTCCCTGGATCTATCCACGAAAATATGGGATCATCCCAATTTTTGAGAAAAATCTCTCTTTTAAACTTGGTAGGAGGAGATATCACGCCAAAGGAGACTTTTCTATGGTTTCTAGTCCTAAACGGGGATCATGTTATGCAAGTGTTCATGCATGAATATGCACATGCATGACATGGATGAGACGCCAAGAAGGCCGACCTCCTAGAGACTAGATGGTATGGTCGAACTCTTGAGACTTACGAAGACCTGCTGCTCCAAGTGAGCGGGCCCTATGTTGCTCGATGTTCGATTTTTTAAAATCTATTTACAATAGGGAAACTGCTTTTAGCCTTGGTCCTAAGGATCTCGAGCTCTTCGCGTTTGCCTTTGCTTGAGTCTTGACACTCGCTAATCTAGCGGAGGTTTTATAAGAAACAAGCTATATTTCAAAGTTCCTACGCCTTACTCAAAACGTCGAATTCTCAAACAAAATGAAATTCAAGTAAGTAAATCCTATTTTTACTTTAGGATTCCTCGAAATGAACCATGTTTTACTTGGGATAAGTCGTAGGGATGGGAAAGAGATACCACGGTCCCTTCTGAAGCGTCCCATGGTTTTAGGCATAGAAGGTGGAAAACTGCTCTTTTTGAGCCTTTTGGCCTTTTCTTCCATTTTTTTTTTATAGAGGGCCTCCCTTTGGGAGTATTTTTTCTTTAATCCCTCTTTTCCATAAAAGAATCGAATTTTGCTTTTGACTCAGGTTTCTTTCTTTGGGAAAGAGATTTTGGCAGGGATTTCCCTTTATTTGGGCCACGTTTTCCTTTTGGAATGAGAAGAGAAGGGGGGAGGACTTATCCCAAGGTCACACTCGATCCATTCCAGATCAGCCTATTTAGAAATAGCATGTACTACTTGCAAGTATCTTGCTATATTGAACTAGGCCTTTCTTTGTAAGAAGAAGGATTTTGAAATACAATCATGATTTTGAAGACTCCACTCTTTCACAAGTGTGAATTCTCTCACTCAGGGTCACACGATTTTGCCTTTGAACCTTATTTCCTAAGTCTCAAAGCAGCTATCCCTAAAGGTTTTCGAAAAAGGGAATTTAACCCAAATCCTACACATAATACCTCTTTAAGTATTGAATATTGATAGGATCTGCTAAATTCCTACCTTCTACATCGATCAACCAATACGAGTTGTTCGTAGTGGTTGCACGTACAACATAGGGCCCATCCCACTTGGGGCGTCACTTTCCAAGGGGATGTGGGCCACGATAGTGGATGATTTTCAAAACCAGATCTCCCACTTCAAAGTGGCGAGGTCTCATGTGTTTGCCATAGTGTCGGGCTATCCTTTGCCGGTATGCACGAGCATGATCCATAGCAAGGAGTCGCCTCTCATCTAGCAAATCTAGTTCGGCCATCCTAGCATTCTGAAGCGTCTCTAGGGGGAGGTCGAGTGCTATGGATGTATGGAATGAATGCAATTGAGTATGAATGGGAAGAATGGCATTTGTGCTATAGACCAATTCGAATGGGGTGGCATTCGTGGGAGTCCGGATGGAAGTCCTATAAGCCCATAAGACTTCATCCAGCTTTTCGTGCCACGTCCTACCATTCTTTAAAGTCTTCTCAATTATACTAATGAGTCTTGTTTGTGGCTTCGGCTTGGCCGTTGCCTTGAGAGTAGTAGGGCGAAGAGAAGTGGTGAGTTATGCCATAGGTGTTGCACAACTTGACCATCCGCTCATTTTTGAATGGGGTGCCATTATCGGACACAAGGTCTCTTGGAACTCCAAATCAGGCCAAGATATTCCTCCTAATGAAAGCCACCACATGTTGCCCTTGGACATTGGTCAGGCAGATGGCTTCGACCCACTTGGAGAAGTACTCAGTGGCTGCTAAAATGAACCTGTGTCCATTCGATGCCTTTGGGAAAATTGGCCCTACTATGTCAAACGCCCACATGGTAAATGGCCAGGGGCCGACCACGGAATGCAATGATGATGAGGGGATATGAATGGCGTGTCCATGCACTTGACATGGATGACACTTCCTAACATGATCGTGGCAGTCTTTTTTCAGAGTGGACCAAAAATAACCCACTCTAAGTATTTTCATCGCCATCATTTGGCATTGACATGACCTCCACATTCTCCATCGTGGAATTCATGCATAACAGTCCTAGCCTCCTCTAGGTCGACACATCTTAGTAAGATGCCGGTAAAACTATACAAAACCCCACACAAAATCGCATATCGGGTAGAAATTTTTCGGATGAATGCCTTATCCTTGGATGTGGCATTTTCAGCAAATCCCCCATTTTCTAGAAAACATTTTATGTCATAAAACCAAGGACTATAGCCAATCCAATATTGGCTTGGATTGGCCTTGGGCAAGACGGGCTCTATGAGACCCTGATTTTGTGCCCCTAGACTCTTATATGGCAAATAGTCCATATTTAACAGCATGTTCCACGATTTTTTGTTTTTAGAGAATTTTTTATATAAATCGTGGTCCTGGAACTTGCTGTCGTCTATGTTATGTACATAGGGCTTTTTATCCAGGGGTTTTGGAAATAGGGGATTTTTGGGTTTTCCTGGGATGGTCAGGATTTTGAGGGGGCCAGTCTTGGGCGGCCCCTTGACATATACGACCTTCCTAGGGTTTTTGAGTGTGAGCCTTGGTGGCTCGAGCAGGGTCTGCCCCAGATTTGCCTCATGGGTCTGGGAACTCGACAAGCAAGGGGAATTTATGTTCCCTTGAAGCTGAGGATGACTCTAACCTAGGATCACTACGATTTGGTCCCTGAAAGGGATTTTGACACACTTGTGGAAGGTGGATGGCACAACACATAGGTTGTGTATCCAGGGCCTTCCCAATAATAGGTTATAGTGGGGGTGGATGTCAGGACATGGAACACCCCCGTGTGTGTTATCCCTCCCATTTTCATGGGGAGTTCGATGGATCCTAGTGGTCTAGACGCATTCCCATTGTACCCAGTGATGACGATGGGGCTTGGGTTTATGGATGTCAAGGTGACTTCGATTTGGTATGCCACATGAAGTGGAAGGATGTTGAGCCCTCCTCCCCCATCAACTAGGCACCAATCCAGAGAGTGGTTATTCAGAACCACCTCGATATGTAGGGCCTGGTTATGGGACTCATAGGGTCTTTCTACATCGTCTTCTGAGAATACGATGGGCGTTTTCGCTCCTATGGATGCCACTTGGTTGGACAAGGATTCTGGGGTTATTTCAATCTAACCTTTGCTCTTTCTAGAATTTTCTCTAGCACGAGTCTATGCCTAGGCAAAGTTTGTATTAGCTCTAGGATGAACATGTTGATAGGAATCTTTGAAAGATGGTTTTCGAAATCATATAAGTTTAACACAACATTTCCTTTGTTTGCTTTCGGCAGAACTCTAGGAATACATGCTTTTGAGGGGCCAGGCACACTGACCACCTTTTTAGCACTTTGCAAATGTGGGGGTTGATAGATCCTCCCGGATCTTGTTACCTCCCCCATGATCAACCTAGGGTTCGCACTTAACATGGCTCTAATCGAAAGTTTTGGAGCACCTTGAATTTTCAAAATTGGCTTAACCGAGGATGAAACTCTTGGTGGTCCCCGGATGACTACTTGGGCGGGTTTTTTGTGAAGTATGAGAGTAGATGCACAAGTAGAGAAACCAGACTCATATGCATGTGCTAGACTCTTCGAAATTGTGAGAGCACATACCTCTTTTCCCTTCCCACTGGTACTTGCGTGCTTGGGGAAGGGTTCTCTAAAGATAGCCACCATGTGGGCGTTTGACATCATAGGACCAATTTTTTCAAATGCATCAAATGGACATAGGTTCATCCTAGCAGCCACCGAGTATTTTTCTAAATGGGTTGAAGCTACCTCCCTGACTAATGTCCAAGGGTAACATGTAGTGGCGTTCGTTAAGAAAAATATCTTGGCTCGGTTTGGAGTTCTAAGAGACCTAGTGTCTGATAATGACACCCCCTTTAAGAACGAGAGGATGGTAAAGTTATGTAACACATATGGAATTACTCATCACTTCTCATTGCCCTACTACCCTCAAGGCAACGGCCAAGCCAAAGCCACGAACAAAACTCTCATTAGCATCATTGAGAAAACCTTAGAGAAGGGTAGGACGTGGCATGAGAAGCTCGATGAAGCCTTATGGGTTTATAGGACTTCCATCCAAACTCCCACAAATGCCATGTCATTTGAGTTGGTCTATGGCACAAACGCCATTCTCCCCATTCATACCAAATTGCATTCATTCCATACATCACTTGCACTCGACCTCTCCCTCGAGACATTTCATTATGTTAGAATGGCCGAGCTTGATTTATTAGACGAAAGAAGGCTCCTTGCTATGGATCATGCACATGCATACCGGCAAAGGGTAGCCCGACACTACGAAAAGCATATGAAGCCTCGCCGCTTCAAAGTGGGAGACCTTGTATTGAAGATCATCCACCATCGTGGCCCACATCTACTTAGAAAGTGGTGGCCCAAGTGGGATGGTCCTTATGTTGTACGTGGAACCACCACGAATAATGCATATTGGTTGATCGATATTGAGGGTAGGAATTTAGCAGCCCTATGAATGCCCAATATTTGAAAAAATACCATGTGTAGAGTCTAAACTAAATTCCATTTGTAAAAATATTTTGAGGAAATCTCCTTTGAAGCTTCATGAGTGAGGATCAAAGCGGACCATGTGACCCTGAATAAGGGAATTGATGCTTGTGAAAAAGAGGAGTTTTCAAAAACAGATGGGTTACATTTCAAAAATCTTTATCTTACAAAGGAAGGCCTAGTTCAATATAGCAAAATACTTGCAAGTAGTACATGCTATTTCTAAATAGGCTGATCTGGGATGAATCGAGTGGATCATTGGGACAAGTCCTTCCCCTCTTCTCTTCTCTTCCTCAAAAGAAAAAGTTGGCAAAAAGCAAAAAGGGAAATCCCTACAAAAGTCATTTTCCAAAGGAAAGCAGAATTGAAAAGAAAATTCTTCTATGGAAAAGAAGGAACAAAGAGAAAATACTCCCAAAGGGAGACCCTCTATGAAAAAGAAAAGTTGCCAAAAGCTCAAAAGAGTAGTTTTCCGCCTCTTTTTCTCAAACCACGGGATGCTCCAGAAGGGACCGTGGTAACTCTTTCCCCATCCCCATGATTTATCCCAAGTGAAGAAAGATTCATTTCAAGGAGTCCTAAAGTAAAAATAGGATCTGCTTACTTGAATCTCATTTTGTTTGAGAATTAGACGTTGTTGGGTAAGGCGTAGAAATTTTGAAATGCTGCTTGATTTTCTTATAAAACCTCCACTAGATTAGCGAGTGTTAAGACTCAAGTAAAGGGAAACACGAGAAGCTGAAAATCGTTAGGATTGAAGCTAAAAGGGTTTTTCTCCCTCTCAAAAAGCGAATTGAGAAAAACCCCGAACATCGAGCAACATAAGACCAGCTCACTTGATGCAGTAGGTCTTCATAAGACTCCCAAGTTCGACCGTTCCATAATCAAGTCTCTAGAAAACCATATTTTCTAGCATATCATTCCATGTCATTCACTCACATGTGCACGCAAGGACATCAAATACATGATCCCAATTAGGACTAGAACTTCATTAGGTAAAGTCCCCTTTGGCAAAAATCCCCTCTTACCGGGCACAAAGAAAAAGTTTTTCTCAAAACTGGGACGATCCTATGTTCTTGAGGACGAATCCAGGGAGAAAGTACAAAGGGGTGTTGTCTTCTTTGCCATTATCCAAATAAATTTGGATAATGCCAAAGAGGAGCATCTGTAAACACCCAAAAATCAAATGATTTCCAAAACAAACACCTGGTTTGTAAAACCATTTCAAAACCAATTTTAAGCTTTCGAAAATCCAAGAATTCAAAAGCTTTAAACTTTTTATCAAAACCCCTTTTGAAATATAGGTTTCTTAAACTCAGACCAGGTCCCAATTTTGTAAGCAGCCAAAGCAAGCAAGTGGAGCCTGATCGAAAAGCAGCTCCAAAAGCAGGTCAAAAGCCCAGAATTCAGCTCAGCCTGATGAAAGCAGGACCAAAAAGCAAAAGAAGAGCCCAAGCTAGAAGTAGACTTCAGCCCTGAAACATGAAATGCAAAGCCAAAGCACCAAACAAAACCATCAAAAATCCAAAACCAAGCTTGAAATTCCAGAAATCAAACGAAACAAGGTCTAGAAGGTGAGAAGGAGATCGGACGAAAAGGTTGGAGAAAACCCAGCCCAAGATGGAGCACTAATGAAGCCAAGGCCCATGAAAACTGCCCATCTCGAAATGCCAAGAAGGACTGAAGAAACAAAAATTTGGATTGGATCTAGACATAAATATTCAGATCTAGACTCAAATAGTGTTTGGATTGGATTTGGATCATAAAAACCAAATCCAAGATCCAAACCCAAGACCCACCCCCTTTGCCTATAAATAGAGGTGAGGGGTGGATGAAAGTTCACGTGAACTTCAAGTGGGAGGCTTGGGAGTGAGCATAAAGTAAGAGAGAGAAGATTGGTGGGCTTGACTTTGTCAAGTGGGTTAGCCATATGGGCTTAGCCAAAGGGGAAATGGGCTTAAGCCATGTGAGTTGGATCTAACCTAGGGCTGCACCAACATGAAGAATGGTGTGGGCTTGGATCAAGGCGTGGGCTACACAAGGTGGACCGGCTCCAAGAGGTAGGTCTCTCAACCTAACCCTAACCTAGCCACTAAACCTAACCCCAAACTAGCCTAGACTTAGCCTACATGCCCCAAATCGACTCCATTTTACCTCCTAGCTGGACCACTCTCACCCCCAACCGACCTACCCTTTTAACCCAACTGACCTCCCCATTTGACCTAAACCGACCCACTTAGACCTAGCCCAGCCCCTCACCACCGACCTAAATTAAACCTAGCTTAGACCTAGCCCAATCCCTCATCACCGACCTAACCTAAACAAACCTAACCTAGTGCACCTGCACTTGGTTTGAGCCTAGACTCCAACCTCACCCATGACACATTGTTGCACCCAGCTATCACCACCGCCTCCACCTTGTGCAACCCCATATCCCGCACCCACACGCACTCACCTTCCCACGTCCCCGCCACTTGTCAACACCCCACTCACCTGCCGTGTCCCAGCCATCTCCCTAGCACCTGCCCGCTGCACACCCCTCCTGCCCCAACCTACACACTCCCAACCGCACCCTCTGCCTGCCACAACCGCACCCAACTCTCACACCCTCTACCTGCCATACCCTAGCGCCCCATCCGTCCCGCTTCATACACACCCCATCTACTGCCATACCCTATCGCTTGCCACACCCGCGCCCCAGCCATCTCCCTAGTGCCAGCCGACCTACCTCAGCAGCACCCTACACCAACACCACTCACCCGCTGCGCCCCAGCACCCCACCGTGCCACACACACCCTACCGCGCTTTGCGCGACATCCCTGCACCCTGTCGACTCCCAACGCCTGCCGACCTACCTCAGCACCACACCTTGTCCGACACCCCCACTACACGCCTGTCAGCAGCACCCGACCTACACCCTGTGGAGCGCCCTTGCCACATCCACACCCCAGCCTAAACCTTGTTGTCGACCTGTGACTCAGCCCCATCCTACCTAACTCACCTAAGACCTCACCTAGCTAGGACCACACCCATTACGCCCTAACCTAAACCTTGGCCGAATCTAGCCCATCCTAAGCCATCAAACACTTGGTTGCCCCCAAGTGAACCCGAACCAAAACTCTCACGTCTAGACCCACCTAGGGAGACCTATCTCATGGTTGCCAAGGAGGACGGACCCGAGCAACTTGAGAGGCAAAGCCAACCACGTGTAAGTGTTTGTTTAAGTTCGGTTTTTACCTTACTCATTTAAGATTAAATTCAATTCGATACGGGGTTGTAATAATGGAGCATAGTCTCCCCCCAAAATGTAATATTTGTGCTTGATACACAAGCCACACACGTACACTTGAGCCTTATCGCTCTTAATCGTACACAAGGGACACCCACGTGCACTTGAGCCTTTCCGCTCTTATATTGCACACGATTGCACACACATTGAGCCTTTCCGCTCTTAAGCTAAAGTATATATTTCCATTCGGGTATTTACTTTAGTGAAAGTTGTGTGAGTTGCAATTCAATTTGGGTATTTACATTCAAGTCGTGTGAGTTTGTCATTTAAATTTCACACTTACACACACATATTGAGCCTTTCCGCTCTTAAGCTAAAGTATATATTTTCCTTAGGGTATTTACTTTAGTGAAAGTCGTGTTAGTTGTCATTTAAATTTTACACTTACACACATGTGCATGTAAACACCCCAAAATTCCCTGATTTCATGAAACAAATACCTGGTTTTCAAATCAACCCCAAAAGGGCCATTTTGAGTTTTAAAAACCCAGGAGCTTCCCAAAAGCGTGTAAATACTGTTTTGAAACCCCATATCCAATAAAAATTTCTTAAACTTGAGCCAAGTCCCATTTTGCAAAAGACAAACAGGTGAAGCAAGGAAGACGACACCTGATCGAGAAGCAGCTCAGAAACCAGCCCATGAAGGTCCAATCAGAGGCAGACTCAGAAACAAGTGCAGAAGCCCGAAAGCAGCACCCTGGCCTGATAAAAGCCAGGGTCAAAAAGGCGAAAGGAAGGCCCAGACTCGATGTAGAATGCAAGCATGGCATACCCAGAAGCCAAATCAAATACATCCTCCCAAGCAGCATGAATCTGAGCCAGAAATGGCGAAATCAAGCAGAAACGGAGTCCAAAATGGTGAGATGGAGTCCGGATGACAAAGTTGGGGAAAACCCAGCACTAGACGGAGCGCTGATGAAGCTAGTGCCCGCACAAAACGTCCGCCTCGAAAAGCCAAGGACCATCTAGAGAAAATTTGGATTAGATTTGGACCATAAATATCCAAATCCATATCCAAATAGTGTTTGGATTTGGATTGGATCCAAATAGTGTTTGGATTGGATCAGATCTGGAGCAAATTATCCAGATCCATATCCATAAAAATGTTGGATTTGGATCGGATATGGATCTTAAAATATTCGAGATCCAAGATCTAGATCCAAATAGTGTTTAGATCGGACATGGATTCCACAATCCAAACCCAAGACCCATATCCAAGTCCCACTTCATTTGCCTATAAATAGGAGTGAGGGGATCTCCAAAAAGTTCACATGAAATCCACTTGGAGGAGCTTGGAGGAGAGAGAGGGTATTAAGGTGAGTGCTTAGTGCTTTCTTAATTTTGTTTAGTGGGTTAATTATGGGCTAAATAGGGGATTAGTGTGGGTTGCACCACCTTGATTAAGGGCTGGATTTGCTTGGATAAGAAGGCTTTGGAGTGGCTGGCTTGGAGCTTGAGCACACCCCAATCGACCCTAAAGGTAAGCCCTAATCCACCCTAAACCCATCTCTTCTTAACCCTCTAAACCACCTTAAACCTACACTAACCAACACTACCTAACTACCCCACAGCACCCCTAATCCTAATTAGCCTATCCTAACACCCTAACCGACTCAAATCCCACCACCCAAACCACCTCCCATCGCCACCCGAACACCCCCTGCGCACCATAGCGCGCCCCGCTCCCGCTTTGCACCCACGCCGCGCGCCCACCTGGTGCCTAGCGCCTGTCGCCTTACCACTCGCCTGGCGCCCACCGACTCAACCCACCTTAGCCGACCTCCAACCTACCACTACCACTGACTCCCTACCACCCTACCACGCCACAGCCTAGCCTACACCACCTCCTAGCCTTCCATCCCACCGCCTTACACTCCCACACCCCACATCCACCGCCTTATGCTCCCATACCCCGACTCCATACCACACCTGCGACCTACCACCTAGCATCCCGACTCCATACCAAAACCCGTGACCTCCCTTACCTACCCTTTGTCATAACCCCCCCCCCCCCCCCCCCCCCCCCCCCCCCCCCCCCCAACTAAGACCCGTACCCACTCTTGTCGTGAGCCTTCCCTAAACACACCTGTGAGCCCTACCTCTCATGCCCAAAGCCCCACCAAGCTCAACCTCCGGCCAGCCACTTCATGCCTCAAGCTTCAAGGGAGCACGTCCTTGGTTGCCCGAAGTGAAACACAAGCCCAATCACGAGCAAGTGATGACAAACCAGCTATTTGTAAGTGTCTAAACTTGGTCCCTCACGCTAACTTGCTTTGTACTTAATTCAATTCGGATACGGGGTTATATTAACGGAGCTTTGTCTCCCCCCGGGATGTAATATTGTTGTTTGGCACACGAGACACACAAGTGCACGTGAGCCTTAGCTCTTATCTTGTACACCAAGCACCCACGCACACCATTGAGCCTTTGCTCTTACTCCAAAGACTCTAGTAAGAGATGCGTGAGTTGTCTTTAAATTTACACACTACACCCACCCGTGCATTGAGCTTTCGCTCTTATCATATATATGTATTTCCATTCAGCTGGGTTATTACTTTAAGTCATGTGAGTTGTCATTTAAAATTCCACACTCGCACCCAAAGACACCCGAGCCCTTGCTCAAGCACCTTCACGCACCTTTTGGCCTCGGAAGCCACTAAGATATAGCCATATCTATATATTTTCAGCTGCATGAGTTTTCCCGGTTTAGTTGTGTACGTCTTTCAATTCTGGGTTGTTAATTTTCAGTCATGTGAGTTGCATTTCAATATAAACACAACACACACGGACACGTTGACGACCTTCGGGCTCATATATATATAGTTGTATCTCCCTTTCGGTTGGGTTTTACATTCCAAGTCATGTGAGTTGTCTTTCAATTTATACACAACACACACGCATACGTTGGCGACCTTCGGGCCCATATATATATACGTATTTCCCTTCCGTACTTTACATTTAAGTCGAGCGGGTTTTACATTTAAGTCGTGTGAGTTGTCTTTCAATTTATACACAACACACACGCACACATTGAGCCTTTCCGCTCTTATATCTATATCTCCCTTCCGCAATTTCCCTTCGGCTATGTCTTTCAATTTCGGGTTTTAAGGTTCAGTTGTGTGAGTTGCATTGCATATCCGCCATACTCAAGATAGTGCGCATACTTGCATCAAACGAACCCCGAACAAACCGTGCAAACACGCGAAGACTTAGGCACTTGACACACACACCTCACGCCTAAGTAGATAAAACTCAAAGACATAGATACGTGCAAACCCCACATAAATAAAATATGCAATTAGACAAACAAATCGATCAAATACTTTCATACATTTTCAAAAAGGCCCTGCTTGTTTAAAATCGAGATTTCTATGCGTACGAAAAGAACCCACTTGTCCACAGTCACCCCCTAAGTCAGATATTTCAAAACTTACTTCACTAGTTTGAGTAAGCTAGCTGGCATGCCCTTTAAAAGTGACTTAGACACAAAAAAGGTTCGCTTCAGGCCATTTTTGAATATCAAGGGTTTTGGAATTTCATAAATTTATAATTTGCTAACATTTTTGGGTTTGATTCTCAATGTTACCTTTTTCATTTGTTTATATCAAAGGAATTGTTTGAAATCATCCTTTCTTTGAAGGCAATTACTTAAAAGGGCAAAATTCTGCCAATTTGATCTTGAGGGCAAAATCGTCATTTTTATATTATTTTGTCCAAATTCAAATTTTTCCCAAAGGAAAGCAACATTCTATCATTTTAAGGCTTCCATAAAATTTTGATACCAAAACGAGCTCATTTGATGCATTTTATTTAAAATCTGAAAGCTACAAAAAAAGACTTTTTTCTAAAAGGTAAAAAATTTTTGGGTGTTGAAAGATGCCCCTCTTTGGCATTAATCCAAATTTATTTGGATAATGGCAAAGAAGAAAATACCCATTTGCTTTCCTTCCTAGATGTATCTTGAGAGTATGAAATCTTCCTTCATTCCATAACATCTATTTCCTTGGATTTATTTTTGTGAAGGAGGGGATCTTAGCCAAAGAGGATTTGATAAGAATACCTAGTCCTATTGTAATCATGCGTGGATGACCACTTTATGAATGCATGTATATATATGGAATGTGAGGTGAATGAAATGGATGTTTAGAGACCTATACCTTTGATTCGTGAACTTGAGAAGAAGCCTATGATGGCCAGCTGCCCCAAGCAAGATGGTCCCTGTATTGTTTCTTTTGATGTTTAAGGTTTTCAAAATTCCTTTTCAAAAAGAGAACTCCTTTTGGTTTCTATCAAAAGGACTTACAATTTCTTACATTTCCTTTCACTCGGGTTTTAATACCCACTAATCAATAGAGGTTTTATAGAAGATTTTGAATAACATTTCAAAGTTCAATTTCTTACCCAACAAAGTCTAATACTCAAACAAATTGAAATCCAAATAAATAGGTCCTATTCCTACTCTACGACTTTCAAGGTGAACTTTTCTTCATTGGGATGAGCCATGGGGATTTCAGGAAAGAGTTACCCGCGGTCCCTTCTGAAGCGTCCCGGGGTTTAAGGCAAAGAAATTTTTGATGGAAAATTGTTCTTTTGATCTTTGGCTTTCTTTTTCTTTTCTTCAAAGGGAGCCTCCATATTGGAGGTTTTTGTTTCCCCTTTTCTTTTCTTTTTCTTTTTTGAAGACCTCTATATTAGAGGTTTTATTTCCTTTCTTTTCTTTTAATTTTTGCCAATTTTCCTTTTTGGGGAGTGGAGACGTGAAAATTCTCACTCCTGGTTCTTAGGCCTGAAGTGAACCTTTTTGTGTCTACATCGCTTTAGGGCGTGCCAGCTAGCTTACTCAAACTAGCAAAGGATTTTGGAAATATCTGACGTTTTGGGTGATTGTGGGCAAGTGGGATCTTTTTCGTTGTAAACCTTCTTGAATCGGTGCTCAAGGGTCAGTTTAATCGCTTAGAAAAATCTCGATTTTTAACAACCATGGACTTTTGAAAAGAACACGAAAGTATCTTGTCGATTGTGTGCCTATTTACATATTTTATTTACGTGGGTTGCACGTATCCAAGTCTTTGATTTTACGCTATTTAGGCCAGCTAGGTGTGTGCACGAGTGACCTAAGTTTGGCGTGTTTGAACGGGTATTCGAAGCTTTTTCGAAAGCGTACGTATGCAAGTATGCGAAATATCTCGAGTTTGGAGGGTATGATGTGAACTAAGCTCGAATTGAAAGCAACTCACACAAGTTAAATGTAAAACCCGAAATGTAAAGATGTAGCTTAAAGGGAAATACCCAAACTTTAAAGGCAACTCACACGACTTGAATGTAAATTGCGGAAGGGAGATATACTTATATTAAGAGCGGAAAGGCTGAATGCACGTGTGTGTGAGTGTAGAATTGAAATGACAAACTCATACGACTTGAATTGAACTTACCGAAATTGAAATATAAGTATATATATGATAGGTAAAGCTCAACGTGTTCGTGTGTGTTGTGTGTAAATGGAAAGACAACTCACACACACGACTGAATTGAACTTTGCTGAAAGGGAAATATATATATATATATATATATATATATATATATATATATATATATATATATATATATATATATATATATATATATATATATGAGCGGTAAGGCTCAACGTGTTCATGTGTGTTGTGTATAAATTGAAAGACAACTCACACGACTTGAAATTTTAACAACCCAGCTAAAAGGGAGATATAGATATAAGAGCGGAAAGGCTCAATGTGTGTGTGTGTTGTGTATAAATTGAAAGACAACTCACATGACTGAAATTTAACAACCCGGAATGTAAAGATGTACACAGCTAAACCGTAAAACTCACGCAGCTGAAAGTATATAGATATGTCTATATCTTAAGGGTTGCCAAGGCCAAAATGTGTGTGAGAGTGTTTGAGCAAGAGCTCGGGTGTCCTTTGTGTGCAAGTGTGGAATTGAAATGATAAACCCATATGACTTAAAGTAACAACCCGAATGAAATTGCAGCCTATATGGCTCTTACTAGAGTCTTTGGAGTAAGAGCGAAAGCTCAATTGTGTACGTGGGTGTCTTGTGTATGAGATAAGAGCTAAGGCTCAAGTGCACGTGTGTGTCTCGTGTACGAGATAAGAGCTAAAGCTCAAGTATACGTATGTGTCTCGTGTGTCAAGCACTAATATTACATCTCGGGAGGAGACCACGCTCCATTAATACAACCCCGTATCCGAATTGAATTGAATATAAAAGGAGTAATGTAAATACCAAATTTTAAACACTTACAAGTGATTCAGGCTTTCTTCTCCAATCTACACATGCTTCGGTTCACTTTGGCAGCCACAAAGGTGTCCTCTTTGAAACTTGAGACGTGAAGTGGCTGGCCGATTTTGCTTGGGAAGGATTTGGGCTTATTTGGGCTTGAGAGAGGTCACGGTATAAGGTGGGCTGCGGGTTTTAGTGGGGGCTATGGCAGGTTCACGGCAAGAGGTGGAGGCACTTTTGTGGTGAGGTTGGGCTATGGCAGTGGGGATGATGAAGGGAGGTCGGCTAAGGTGCCGCGGGGTTGGTGGAGTGGTAGGGTGTTAGTGGTAGGGAGTGGTGGAGTGGTTTGAAGGTAGGTCGGTGGAGTGGCTTGGTGGTAGGTCGGTGGGGATGATGAAGGGAGTTGGTAAGGTGTGGTGTGGGACGTTCGGCTAGGTTTGGTTGGGGTAACAGGGCGTGGGATGGGCGTGCAAGCAGGGCGCGTGCTGCGGACAGGCACGTAGGGCACGCGGAGGCGCGTGGTGCAGTGTGAGGGAGCCAGGTAGTGCGCGGGGCACGCGGGAGTGGCGCTAGGGCGCGGGTGGAGTGGTGACGCGGTTCGAGTGGTGATGGAGGGGAATCGGGTGCTAGGAGGTGTCGGTTGGCTGGGATTAGGGGGCAGGTATGGCGGTGGATGAGGTGGTTCGGTGGATTAGGTGGGGGCTGGTAATGTGGGTTAGGTGTAGAGGGTTAGGGAAAAGAGGGGTTTAGTTAGGGATTAGGCTTACCTTAGGGGAACCGACTAGGTCTAGACTCAAGCTTCGGTCCAGTCACCTCGGGTCCTCCATGTGCAGGTAGGTCCACCTTGGTTCATGTTGGTGCAACCCATGCTAACCCTATTTAGCCCACAAGCTTAACCCACTAAAAAAAATTAAGCACTAAGCACTCACCTTAACCCTTTCTCTCTCTTCTCCAAGCTCCTCCAAGCAATTCATGTGAACCCCTTCTTGGAGACCCCCTCACCTCTATTTATAGCCAAGTGAGGTGGGTCTTGGGTTTGGATATGGGTTTGATATCTGGATCCAAATCCAAATCCAAGTACTATTTGGATATGGATCTAGATATTTATGATCAGATCTGATCCAAATCTAAACATTTATATGGATATGGATCTGGATATTTTGGTCTTGTTCTAATCCAATCCAAACACTATTTGGATCTAATCCAAATCCAAAGACTATTTGGATCGATCTAAATCCAAACACTATTTGGATCGATCCAAATCCAAATACTATTTGGATATGGATCTGGATATTTATGGTCCAAATCTAATCCAAATTTTCTCTGAACAGTCCTTCTTGGTGTTTCGAGACGGACGGTTTGTGTAGGCCCTGGCTTCATCAGCGCTCCGTCTTATGCTGGGTTTTTCCTAGTTTTGTCGTCTGAATTCCTTCTCGCCTTTTTGGACTTCGTTTCTGCTCAATTTTGTTGTTTCTGGCTTGAATTTTCGTTGCTTGGGTGGATGTGCTTGATATGGCTTTTGGGTGCTCTGGGCTGGCAATTTGCTTCGGGTCGGGGCCTTCTTTTTGCCTTTTGACCCTGGCTTTTATCAGGCCAGGGTGCTGCTTTCCAGGCTGCTTCTGGATCAGGTGTCGTCCTTCATGCTTCACCTATTAAATTTTTGGTTTTGCAAAATTGGGACTTAGCCCATATATGTGAAAATCAAGTTGAACGGGGTTTTAACAAAATTTAAAGCTTTTACAGCCCCCGGCTTTTCGAAAACCTCCAGATTTGGGTTTTGAAAGGAATTTTCAAACCAGGTGTTTGGTTTTGAAATTTGTTTTATTTTGGGGTGTTTACAGATGCCCCTCTTTGGCGTTATCCAAATTTATTTGGATGATGGCAAAGATGACAACACCCCTGTTTGCTTTCTCCCTGGATTTGTCCTTGAGAATATGGGATCGTCCCAGTTTTGAGAAAAATGTTTGTTTTGTGCACAGTAAGAGGTGGTTTTCGCCAAAGGGGACTTTGCCTAAGATGGTGCTAGTCCTTAATCGGATTGATGCAAGTGTCCATGCATGCATATGAATGAGTGGCATGGAATGACATGCTAGGAAGTATGGTCTCCTAGAGACTTAATGTAATGGTCGAACTTTGGGAGTCTTATGAAGACCTACTGCACTAAGTGAGCTGGTCTTATGTTGCTCGATGTTCGAGGATTTTCTGAACTCGTTTTTGAAAGAGGAAAGCTCCTTTTATCTTCAATCCTAAGGATTTCAGCTTTTCGTGTTTTCCCTTTATTTGAGCCTTAACACTCGCTAATCTAGCGGAGGTTTTATAAGAAAATCAAGCTATATTTCAAAATTCCTATGCCTTACTCAGATGTCTAACTCTCAAACAAGATGAGATTCAAGTAAGCAAATCAAATTTTTACTTTAAGATTCCCCAAAATGAATCTTTCTTCACTTGGGATAAGTTGTAGGGATGGGAAAGAGCTACCACGGTCCCTTCTGGAGTGTCCCGTGGTTTGAGGCACAGAGGCGGAAAACTTCTCTTTTTGAGCTTTTTGGCTATTTTTCTGTTTTTCATAGAGGGTCTCCCTTTGAGAGTATTTTTTCTTTGTTCTCTCTTTTCCATAGAATAAGCGATTTTTCTTTTGATTCAGCTTTCTTTTGGGAAAGAGATCTTTGTAGGGTTTTCCCTTTTCAATTTTCTTCAAGTTTTCCTTTTGGGGAAGAGAAGAGAAATGGGGAAGGACTTATCCCAAGGATCTACTCAATTCATCCCAGATCAACCTATTTAGAAATAGCACGTACTACTTGCAAGTATCTGGCTATTTTGAACCAGGCCCTCTTTTGTAAGAAGAAGGATTTTTGAAATGTAACCCATTGGTTTTGGAAAACTCTGCTTTTTCACAAGCAATCAAGTCTCTCATTCAGGGTTGCACAATTTGCTTTGATCCTCACTCACGAAGTTCAAAAGAAGGTTTTTCAAAATATTTTTGAAATAGGGCTTAGCTTAGACCCTACACATGATATTTTTTCAAAAATTGAGCATTCATAGGGTCTGCTAAGTTCCTACCCTCAACATCGACTAGCCAATATGCATTGTTTGTGGTGGTTCTACGTACAACATAAGGGGCATCCCACTTGGGCCACCACTTTCCAAGTGGATGTGGGCCACAATATTGAATGATTTTGAGCACAAGGTCTCCCACTTTGAAGTGGCGAGGTCTCATATGCTTCTCATAGTGTCGGGCTACCCTTTGCCGGTATGCATGTGCATGATCCATGGCAAAGAGCCTTCGCTCATCTATTAAATCAAGTTCGGCCATTCTAGCATGCTGAAGCATTTCTAGGAGGAGGTCGAATGCAAGTGATGTATGAAATGAATGAATTTTTGTATGAATGGGGAAAATGGCATTTGTGCCATAGACCACCTCAAATGGCGTGGCATTTGTGGGAGTTCGGATGCAAGTCCTATAATTCCATAAGGCTTCATCTAGCTTCTCATGCCACGTTCTACCCTTCTCTAAAGTTTTCTCAATAATACTTATGAGAGTCTTATTGGTGGCTTCGGCTTGGCCATTGCCTTGAGGGTAGTAGGGCGATGAGAAGTGGTGAGTTATGCCATACGTGTTACATAACTTAACCATCCTCTCATTTTTGAAAGGGGTACCATTATCAAACACTAGGTCTTTTGGAACCCCAAAGCGAGCCTGAATGTTTTTCCTAATGAATGTCACTACATGTTGCCCTTGAACATTGGTTAGGGAGGTAGCTTCAACCCATTTGGAAAAGTATTCAGTGGCTGCTAGTATGAACCTATGCCCATTTGATGCATGTGGAAATATTGGTCCTATGATGTCAAACGCCCACATGGTGAATGGCCAGGGGCTGACCATGGAATGCAATGTGGATGACAGGGTATAGATGGCATGTCCATGCACTTGACATGGGTGACACTTCCTAACATGGTCATGGCAATCCTGCTTTAAAGTGGACAAAAAATAACCTGCTCTAAGTATTTTCATTGCCATCATATTGGCATTTACATGCCCTCCACATTCTCCATCATGAAATTCATGCATTACTATCCTAGCCTCCTCCAAGTCAACACACCTTAGTAAGATGCCAGTGAAACTTTTTTTTGTAAAGAACCCCGCCCAAAATCAAATATCAGGTTGAAATTCTTCGTATAAAAGCTTTGTCTTTGGATGAAGTGTTTTCTGAAAATCCTCCATTTTCTAAGAACTCTTTAATGTCTTGAAACCAGGGTTTTTCAGTGGAAATTGTGTTGCTTTGGCAAATCTCTAAATTGTGTGTGGATGGAGTGGGCGAGTGCCATATTTCTAAGGGTCTGGTTCCCAAGGTGGGATCGACCCTTAGGGCTGAGCCCAAGGATGAGAGGGCATCGGCTATGCCATTATCCTCTCTTCCTACTTGTGTGAGTGTACATGATTTGAACGAGTCGACCAGCTTGGTGGCCAATTTGTGGTATGGAAGAAGTTTTTCATTTTTGACTTGCCAAATCTTTAACACTTGGTTTATGACAAGTATAGAATCTCCAAAGACTTTGATGCATGATGCCCCTAGAGTTTTCGAAATTTTTAAGCCTTATATGAGTGCTTCATATTCGGCTGTGTTGTTGGAACATTCGAAATCTAGGCGAATGACTATGGGTATTTCTCCTTTTTCAGGGGATATGAGGACGATTCCTGCCCCAGCCCCTCTTTGGTTTCATGCCCCATCGAAGTACATATTCCACACTTGGGTTTTGTTTGAGAAATTTGATAAAATGTGATTTTGAAATTGGTTTTGAAAGATGCCTTCATCGGGCATTTTGTCAAGTGTGGGATACGAATCTTCCAAGGGGAATTCAGCCACATAGTCGGCTAGGGCTTGCCCCTTGATGGAAGTTTGATGGTGGAATTTCAGGTCATACTCCATTAAGAAGAGTTGCCATTTACCCAGCCTACCCGTGAGGATAGGTTTTTCAAATAGGTGCTTGATTGGATCAAGCCTAGATACTATCCAGATCTCATGATCTAGGAAATAGTGTTGAAATTTCTGGCAGGCCCATACCAAGGCCAAGCATGTCTTCTCCATGGCTTGATAATTTCGTTCATAAGCCAATAGAGTTTTCGAAATATAGTAGATGGCATACTCTTTATGGGTATCATCCTCATATTGAGCTAATAATGCACCCAAAGCATTCGCATGCACAGAAATATAAAGTCAAAGCGGTTTTCCTTGCCTTGGAGGGTTTAAAATAGGAGGATTAACCAAATACACTTTTAATCTTTCGAAAGCCTTTTGGCAATAATCGTCCCACACGAATTTCACCCCTTTTCTCAAAAGTTTGTTGAAAGGTTCACATCTTGTAGCGAGGTTCGAAATGAACCTTCTAATTGATTGGAGGCGACCCTGGAGGCTTCGGATTTGTGTTAGATTGGAGGGTGGAGCCATGTCTATGATGGCTCTACACTTAGAGGGGTCGACTTCGATGCCCCTTTGGCTTACCATAAAGCCCAAGAGCTTACCGGATTCTACTCCGAAGACGCATTTTTTAGGGTTTAGCTTTACTTTGTAAAGCCTAAGCCTTTCAAAAATTTTTTGTAAACATTCGATATGGGTGCATCGAGTTTTTAATTTAGCCAAAAGATCATCCACATATACCTCTACAAGCTCATGAATTTGATCGTGAAAGATCATAGTCATGGCTCTTTGGTAGGTGGCGCCGGTATTTTGCAAATCAAAGGGCATGACTGTATAGCAGTATGTGCCCCAGGGTGTGGTGAAAGCAGTTTTAGTCTGATCTCTTGGGGCTAATTTGATTTGGTTATATCCTGAATAGCCATCCATGAATGAAAACATTTCATGATTTGCAGTACTATCGACTATCAAATCAATGTTAGGTAAAGGAAAGTTATCCTTTGGAGTGGCTTTGTTCAGGTTTCTAAAATCGATGCATATTCGAATTTTTCCATTGTTTTTTTGAACTACCACAATATTTGACAACCAATCAAAATACGCAATAGGTTTTATAAAACCGGCCTTTAGCAGATCTTCTAAACCCTCCTTAACTTGCGCATGCACGTTCGGATGAATCTTTCTAAGCTTTTGCTTTATGGGTTTCAAATCCAAATCTAGGGGAAGACAATGCTATACGACTCTTGGGTCTATACCTGGCATGTCTTCATATGTCCATGCAAACACATCGATATAGGTTTTCAAGAATGCAATGAATGATGCTTTTTCATGCTGGCGAAGACCCAACGCAAGATGGAGTACTAATGTTGTCAGGCCCCGCACAAACTGTTCGTTTCAAACATACCCCGAAGGAGTCAGAATTCAGCTTCGGATTGGATCTGGACCATATATATCCAGATCCCAATCCAAACATATATGTGGATTTGGATTTGGATTTGGATCCAAAGATCCAATCCACTATCCACATCTTGGGCCCACATCACCTTCTCATAAATGGAGGTGGGGCCCACTTGAAATTCACGTCCATATGTCCGAAGATCCAATCTATTTTCTGGAACAATTCATATTTTTCAAAATCTTAACTTAAAAAATATTTTAAGTCTTGAAAAACAGAAACTGGTTCTGTTTTCAAAGGCTTGTTTCTGATTTTTTTGGAATAGTTCCGAGTTTCTAAAAATTTTGAAAATTTTACAGAGAATAGATTTTCATGTACAGATTAAAAATATATATATTTTTTACCCTTTACGCTATAGATTCATGTAATTAAATCTGAAAAGAGACCTCACTCAAACATTCGGGATAGACCTGTGTCAGAAATCAGAAGTTTGGAAAAACTACTATATTTTTATGCTCAAACCTCTGATTTCTATGAAATTAGTCTGGTTGGAAAGCTATGGATTTTATCTTTGTAGTGAGATAATTTTCGATCAAATTTGCCCATTGTGAACAAAGATATTCAGGAATAACCCAACTTGTGTCACAGGAACTTCTGGTTTTTCAGAATCTATTTTTATTTTAATAAACTTCTCTGATTTTATTAGTGATATTTAACAACCCAAAATTCTCAAAATTTTATCTTAAGTGTGACTATATGTCTAGATCAGACGTGCAAAATTTTGAAATATTCAGAGCAGGGAATAATAAAAGATAAATCATTTACCAAATATATGCAAAGTGTAGAAAAATATGTTTTAGATTTCCAGAATTGTGCTTGTGTTTTAATCTGAATTAAAATTGATTCTACAGCTATAAAACAACAAACTAAATCCTAATTATCATGTGAGTATAGGGAGATTAAGAGGTTCATAATCTTACATTGTGTTATGGAGTAGAAAGAATAAACATTTAAAGTATATAATGAATAACGCATGAACAAAAGAAAGATGGGGCAACATATGAAGCTTGATTAATACATCTTCATGGAGACTTAAGCTCCATAATTACAACCCCATAAAATTCAATAAAAAAGGAGATAATTATAAGAGCATGAAGGAAGAATGGACCTATGGCAGAAGGTGGAGGACAACTAGCAGCTGGCGGTGGGCGGTGGCAACCTTCATCCTCTCTTCCTCCCCTCCCTCTCTCTCCCTCTCTTTCTTTCTCTCTTTCTCTCCTTCTTGCTAAATGATTTGCTGAACTCCTAACTAGTAAGTTTCCTTTTAATGGCTTACCAAATTAAATACCACTACTTGCTAAATCGAGCATTACAGCTTGCCAAATTGAGCATCACTTTCCTTTTGCGTGGATGATGCCAACTTTCCTTTCTGGATGCCGATCTTCCGTTCTGTGCTCCGACTTTCCTTTTTGGGCACTGACTTTCCTTCTTTAATGTCGACTTTTCTTTCTAGAACAACTTTCCTTTCTTAAACATCGACTTTCCTTTTTGGGCGCCGACTTTTCTTTTTAATACCTAAAACTAAAAATGACAAGTTACATTCCCCAATAGTGCCAAAATTCACAGGTGGTCGATCGTTGCCTTTTTGGTTTATGCCATCTCCTCTTTCTGGGGAATTTGCCTCCTCCCTGTCTGAGTTTTATATATAGCAGGTTTCAAACACTTTATATAAAAAACATTTTATATTTGAAAATATCAAATTTAATGAAATCTCCAAATATTATTTTGGAAAAGCAATAGGTTTCATTCCCAGTTTTTGTTTGCAAGGGTGACCGACTTTTGCTCCGTGAGTCAGTCTATAACCACCTTGACAATTTAACCCTTTTCATAGGTGTAGGGTATTGTAGACGTGAAAATTCTCACTTTGGGTTCTTAGGCCTGAAGTGAACCTTTTCGTATCTACATCGCTTTAGAGTGTGTCAGCTAGCTTACTCAAACTAGCGAAGGATTTTGGAAATATCTGACGTTTTGGGCGATTGTGGGCAAGTGGGATCTTTTCATTGTAAACCTTCTTGAACTGATGCTCAAGGGTTGGTTTAAACACTTAGAAAATCTCGATTTTTAACAAGCATGGACTTTTGAAAAGAACATGAAAGTATCTTGTCGGTTGTATGCCTATTTTGCAGATTTTATTTACGTGGGTTGCACGTATCCAAGTCTTTGATTTTACGCTATTTAGGCCAGCTATGTGTGTGCACAAGTGACCTATTTTTGGCATGTTTTGAGCGGGTACTCGAAGCTTTTCGAAAGCGTACGTAATGCAAGTATCTCGGGTTCGAAGGGTATGATGTGAGCTAAGCTCGAATTGAAAGCAACTCACACAACTTAAATGTAAAACCCGAAATGTAAAGACATAGCTTAAAGGGAAATACCCGAAATTTAAAGGCAACTCACACGACTTGAATGTAAATTGCCGAAGGGAGATATACTTATATTAAGAGCGGAAAGGCTCAATGCACGCGTGTGTGAGTGTAGAATTGAAATGACAAACTCACACGACTTGAATTGAACTTGCCGAAATTGAAATATAAGTATATATATGAGCGGTAAAGCTCAACGTGTTCGTGTGTGTTGTGTATAAATTGAAAGACAACTCACACACACGACTGAAATTTAACTTGCGGAATGGGGAAATATAGATATAAGAGCGGAAAGGCTCATTGTGTGCGTGTGTGTTGTGTATAAATGTAAAGACAACTCACATGACTGAAATTTAACAACCCAGAATGTAAAGACATACACAGCTGAACCGTAAAACTCACGCAGCTGAAAGTATATAGATATGTCTATATCTTAAGGGCTGCCAAGGCCAAAATGTGCGTGAGAGTGTTTGAGCAAGAGCTCGGGTGTCCTTTGTGTGTAAGTGTGGAATTGAAATGACAAACTCACACGACTTAAAGTAACAACCCGAATGAAATTGTAGCTTAGCTCAATTGTGTACGTGGGTGTCTTGTGTATGAGATAAGAGCTAAGGCTCAAGTGCACGTATGTGTCTCGTGTGCAAGATAAGAGCTAAGGCTCAACTGCAAGTATGTGTCTCGTGTGTCAAGCACCAATATTACATCCCGGGAGGAGACCACACTCCATTAATACAACCCCGTATCCGAATTAAATTGAATATGAAAGGAGTAATGTAAATACTGAATTTTAAACACTTACAAGTGATTCAGGCTTTTCTTCTCCTTTCTCACGCTTGGGCTTGTGTCCACCTTGGGCTTGCGTCCACCTTGGGCAGCCAAGAGGGGTCTCCCTAGGTGGGTTTGAGAGAGAGAGAGAGAAAGAGAGCTTGAGAAGGCTTGTAGGTTGGGAGCTTGGGTCCGGCCAAAAGGGTGGGCTGTCTAAGGTTGGTCTTAGAGTAGGTCACGGCCAAAGGGTGGCTTAGCTAGGCTAGTCACTACCTAGTGGGCGGTGGTCCTAGGGTGATGCAGCAAGGCATGTCCTAGGGCACAACAAGGCGCTAGGCGCCAGGTGTGAAAAGGGGTAGCAGCTCGGCATCGGGTGACTGGCGTAGTAGGCGGGGCACTTGGAGCTAAGGGGTGCCGTAGGGGGCGCGATTGGGAGCATGTGGCACGGTAGGGCACTGAGGGATGCCGCAAGGGGAGCGGATGGTGCGGGGATGTGAGGGTTTTGGGGTTTAGCCTAGGTGTTTTGTTTGAGTCGGTTAGGTCAGGTTAGGTTCAGTTAGGGTGAGGTTTAGTGATGTGGGTTAGGTGGATTAGGCTAGGATTAGGCTAAGATTAGGAGGATTAGGCTAGGATTAGGAGGCCTACCTCTTGGAGCCGGTTCTTCTTGGTTTAGCCCACTTCCAAGCCACGGTTGTAGCCTTCCTTGATTGAGCCCACCTTGGTTGCAGCCCACTTAGCCCACAATGGCTTGAACCCAACTCACCCTTAAGCCAACATGTCCAGGTTTATCACTCACTCTCTCTCTCCTCCAAGCACTTTCACGTGAATCCCCTCTCGGAGAACCCCTCACCTCTATTTATAGGCAAGTGAGGTGGGTCTTTGGTTTGGATATGGGTTTGAGATCTGAATTCAAATCCAAATCTAAATACTATTTGGATATGGATCTGGATATTTATGACCAGATTCGATCCAAATCTAAACATTTATATGGATATGGATCTGTATATTTTGGTACAGATTTGATCCAATCCAAACAATATTTGGATCCAATCCAAATCCAAACACTATTTGGATATGGATCTGGATATTTATGGTCCAGATCCAATCCAAATTTTCTCTGAATAGTCCTTCTTTGCATTTCGAGATGGACGGTTTGTGCGGGCCCTGGCTTCATTAGTGCTCCGTTTTATGCTGGGTTTTCTCCAATTTTGTCGTCCGAACTCCATCTCGCCTTTTTAGACTTCGTTTTGCTCGATTTTCACCGTTTCAGGCTTGAATTTCTGCTGCTTGGTGGATGTGCTTGACTTGGCTTCTAGGGGCTCCGGGCCTGCAATCTGCTTCAGGCCTGGGCCTTACTTTTGCCTTTTGACCTTGGCTTTTATCAGGTTAGGGTGCTTCTTTTGGGCTTTTGCACCTATTTCTGAGGCTACTTTAGTATTCAAGCTTTTGGAGCTGCTTTCTGGGCTGTTTCTTGATCAGGTATCGTCTTTCATGCTTCACCTATGTAAACAACCCTAAATCCCATGACTTTTATAAAACATACCTGGTTTACAAAATCAACTCCAAAAAGGTACTTTGAGTTCTGAAAACCCAGGAGCCTTCCCAAAGACCTATAAATAGTGTTTTGAAACTCCATATCCAAATAGGAGCTTTTTAAACTTGGGCTAAGTCCCATTTTCCAAGAAGCCAAAGACGAAGAGGTGAAGCATGCAAAGACGACACCTGATCGAGAAGCAGCCCAACAAGTGGCTCACGAAGGCCAATTCCAGAAGCAGGCTCAAAAGCAGTTTCTAGAGCCCAGAAGAGCATCCTGGCCTGATAAAAGCCAAGTTCAAAAGGCGAAAGGAAGGCCCAAGCATGAGGCAGATTACAAGCCAGGAAGCACCAGGAAGCTAGATCGAACATCCTCACCCAAGCATCAAGAATCTGAACCGAAAAAGTCAGAAATGAGTAGAAATAGAGTCCGAAAAGATGAAAAGCAGTCCGGATGACAAAGATTGGGAAAACCCAACACCAGACGGAGTGCTGATGAAGCCAGGGCCCACACAAATTGTCCGCCTTGAAAAGCCAAGAAGGACCATCCAGAGAAAATTTGGATTGCATTTGAACCATAAATATCCAGATCCATATCCAAATAGTGTTTGGATTGGATTGGATCTGGATTAAAATATCCAGATCAATATCCATAAAAATGTTGGATTTGGATCGGATATGGATCTCAAAATATTCAAGATCCAAGATCCAGATCCAAATAGAGTTTGGATCGGACATGGATTCCACGATCCAAACCCAAGACCCACTTCATTTGCCTATAAATAGGAGTGAGGGGTCTTCAAAAGGTTCACGTGAAATCCACTTGGAGGAGCTTGGAGGAGAGAGAGGGTATTAAGGTGAGTGCTTAGTGCTTTCTTCATTTTGTTTAGTGGGTTAATTGTGGGCTAAATAGGGGATTAGTGTGGTCTGCCCCACCTTGATTAAAGGCTGAATTTGCTTGAACAAGAAGGCTTAAGGTGGCTGATTGGAGCTTGAGCACACCCTAAACCGACCCTAAAAGGTAAGCCCAACTTACCCCATAAACCCTTCTTCTTAACCCCTCTAAACCACCTTAGACCTACCCTAATCCACCTCACTAAAACACTCACTGCACTCCTAAACCAAACCGCCACTCCCCTAATACCCTAACCGACCCCAACCTTAGTCTCCTGTGTGACCCTAGAACTACCCGAACCACTTTATACCTGTAAACACCCCGAATTTTCCAAAAATCAAAAACTCTCAAAAACACAAAAAGCTCATTTGAGCCAAAACGACAACCTATTTTAAAATATGAAAACAGGCAAAAAAGGCAAAAGAAAAGCCCAAGCAAGAAGAGGATTCGAGTCCGAAGTCTCAAAAGCCACCCCCTGCTCAAAAATGGAAGAAAAAAGAGCCCGTTTGGAGGAAAGCCCGATAGAAGGGTAAAAATGTAATTTGGGTCAAAGAAAAAGCACAAAGCAGCTCCAAAATGCAGAAAGAAGCCCAGTACCTGAGGAGGTTGATAGAAGTCCAAGAAACGTCCCGTCAGAATGAAGAACGAAATCCGTGCGACAATCTAAGTTCGATATCAACAGGAACCGGCCAAAAACCAAAACGGCAGACCGAAACGAACGCCGAAAAAGTCCTGAAAAGCAGAACACCGATTGGAAGAAAGACTTGGGGAAGACCCAGGCCAGAGTTGGGCGTCCGATGAATCGAAGCCCACTCGAAACCGACGGTGAAAAGGACCAGAAAGGACCAAAAAACCAAGGAGTAGAAGAAAAATCTAGATTGGGTCTGGACCCAAAAATATCCAGATCCAGATCCAAATTATGTTTGGATTGGATCTAGATCTCAAAAATCCAAGATCCGAGATTCGAGATCCGAGATCCAAACCCAAATAAATATTTGGACTGGATCTAGATCTCAAAATATCCGAGATCCACGATCCAGATCCACATTGAGTTTGGATTGGATCCGGATAGCCAGACCCAAACCCAAGACCCAAGATCCAAGACCCACTTAAAACCTCTATAAATAGAGGTGCTGGGCTTGAAAAAAGGCAGGACGTGAGGCTCAAAGGGGAGAGGCCTTCACGTGAAAATAAAAGGGGGAGGAGAGAGAAGAGGCCCTATTGGCCAAGGTGAGCTTGGTTTGAGAGTTGGGGTTGGCTCGTGAAGCCAAGGGTTGCACCGACCAAGGAACGTCCCCTATAAGATGGCTGGGAGCATTGCATGGTGGAGCTTGGCGGCTTGAGCGGTGGCTTGGAGCGGTGCTGCAACTAGGTAAGCCCCTAGGACCTAAACCTAACCCCTTTCTTCCCTAACCTCTCTAGACCACCCATCCTACCCAAACATCCTCCCTTCTACCTAAGTCCCGGCCTGCCCTAAAGGCAGGCCAACTACCTAAGAACCAGCCCGACCTTCGGCTGGTCTCCCTTTCCCATACACCTAAAACAGCCTGGCCAAAGGTGGCAGGGCTTTCCTTATCTTCACCAAGAGACTCGGCCTGCCTTTTGGCAGGCCACCTAGCTAAAAACCCATGGCCTAACTTGGCCGTGAACCACCCCCTAAGCCACCTTGGCCAACCCTAGGTAACCAACCCCGGTTCCACCTTAAATCAAACTCGAGCCCCCTTGGCTCGAGCCATCCTAGCTTATACAAAACCCAACCTAGGACTCAGCCCCAACTCTACCCTAAAAACCCAATCACTCGAGCCACCTTTGGCTCGAGTTACACAAGCAAACCTAAGGCCAAGGTTGACCGAACCCTAGAGCAAGTCACTCCTACTCGAGCCACCTTGGCTCGAGTTTCACAAGACCAAAAACCTAAGGCCAAATGCTGGCCGAATCGTAACTCTATCCTATACCTAAACCAAGGCCAAGTATTGGCCGAATCCCCACACTAAAACCATAATCACTCGAGCCAAGGTGGCTCGAGTCTTACCTTGCCCAAACCAGCCCCAAGTAGACCCAAACCCATTATAGCTTGTAGCTCTCGGAACTCCAAGTCTCTCCAAGCTCTCAAGCTCTCCGGCTTCGCTCCCACATGCCCCAGGCTCCATAAGAAGAAGGCGGATTCACCCCTTGTACGATCCTAACTCAAAAGGCTGGAAAGTGTAAGTTGATTTTGATATATATCAAATCCCTTTCTATTCAATTCAATTCGTCATATGGGGTTGTAATAACGGAGCATCTTCTCCCCCCGGATGTAATATATGTGCAAAATACACACATGTACACTCGAGCCTTTCCGCTCTTATCTGCACACTTTTGCACACAAATGGGCCTCAACAGCCCATAGGATATAGCCCTATTTATATACATTCAGCTGGGTTTTAAGGTTCAAGTCATGTGAGTTGTCTTTCATTTTATACACTCAAAGCACTCACTCACATTGAGCCTTTCCGCTCTTACGTATATATACGTATTTCCCTTCTAGCTGAGTTTTAAATTCAAGTTGCGTGAGTTGCCTTTCAATTTATACACCCAAAGAACTCACGCCACAATTGAGCCTTCTCGCTCTGATATATATCTATATCTCCCTTCTGCTGCATTTTACGGTTCAATTGCGTGTGTTGCATTTCAATTTATACACAACACCCATGCACACATTGAGCCTTTCCGCTCTTAAGATATAGATATATTTAAATTTCTACAATTTACATTCAAGTCGTGTGAGTTGCATTCAATTTGGGCTTTCTCTTCTACTAAGTCTTTCAATTTCGGGTTTTAAGGTTCAGTTGTGTGAGTTGCATTGCATACTCGCCATACTCGAGCTAGAGTGCATACCTGCATCAAATAAAACCTGAACAAATCGTGCAAACATGCCTAAGTGGTTGAAACTGAAAGACTTAGGGTTGCCCAAAGCCCAGTAAAAGCAAAAACTCGCCAAGTGCATGATTTCTAAAGTTTTTCAAACACCTGATCATTCAAAAATCGAATTTGAGTTTAACTTGTTCAAACAAAGTCTCTAAGCGTACAAACTGACCCTTGGGCGTCGGTGCAAGAAGGTCTGCGACGTAAAGATCCTGCTTGCCTACAATCGCCCTTTCAAAAGTCAGATATTTTCAAAAACTACTTTGCTAGTTTGAGTAAGCTAGCTGGCACGCCCTAAAAGTGAACGTAGATTACGAAAAGATTCGCTTCAGGCCTAAGAAACCTGGAGTCGTGGATTTTTTCGTGTCTACAGATTTGGCACGCCCGGTGGGACCCAAGACTTAAGTAGACTTCAAACAAACAAGTTACACTCAAAATTTCGAAAAAAAAGGTATTTTCCAAAAAATCGTGCATACTTAGAAAAGTTGCAGAAAATAGAGCGAAAACCAAAATCTTCGTCGAGTAAATCAAAAGAGGTTTCTAAAACAGCCAAAAAATGAGAAGCAATAGCTGATATACAGGCGATTTTCAAAGAAAAAATGGATGTTTTAAGCAAGGAGCTTAAAACCCATAAATCCCATAGCAACTCTTCTCGGGTGTACAAAGATCGTGAAAAGAAAACCGATCTCAAACTCGACGAAGGAATTGAGGTAAAAGGCCAAAACCCAGAAAGGGGCGAGTCCTCCACTCCCACACTTCCAAAATCCTCGTTGAGTAAATCAAAAGAGGTTTTCAAAACAGCCAAAGAACGAGAAATGCTAGCTGATATATGGGCAACTTTCAAAAAAATGGATGTTTTAAGCAAGGAGCTTAAAACTCATAAATCCCATAGCAACTCTTCTCGGGCGCACATAGATTGTGAAAAGAAAACCAAATTCAAAATCGACGAAGGAATTGAAGAAAAAGGCCAAAACCCAGAAAGGGGCGAGTCCTCCACTCCCACAAATCCAAAATTCGAAAATTCCAAAGAAAATTCGAAAAAAGTTGTTTTTGTTTCCAAAAATCAAAAAAATCTTGAAAACTTTCAAAAAGACAAAAAAATTGAAAAATCAAACTTTGAAATTTCGAAAAATTCAAGTGCAATTCCTAAGTCTAGGCACACACACACAGTGGGACATGAAACCCACACCCCACAAGGAGACGAGAGTGAAAAACAGGTAGGTTTCGAAAAGGAACGCCTCGTGAAACCCCGGGGGCTCAAAATAGAGTTACCCGGGAAAACGGCCTGCTCTCACCATGAAAAGGTAGACAAGCCACAAAGAGGTATGCCTGAAACCCATCCTTCTCAAAACTCTCTTCTTCATATAGGGTCATCAGATGCATTGGATAACCCCTCTGCACACACAAACCCACAAAATGTGCCTAAGTTAGAGAATTTTCAAGGTGCGCCAAATATCCTGCACCATCCAAAAGAATTTCAAAAGCAAAAACAAAAACAAACTCAAAAAATGGTAGACATGGAGACCCCTAATGCATGCATCGACATCTTAGGAGCTCATAACCCTGCCATAGAAAAACCCACTTCTTCGAGCCTAGTCTTGTACCCTGGAACCAAGATTAGAGCTTTGAAACAAAAAAATCCTTCCCTAGGGACACCACGAGTTGAACCTAGGGAGCAAGCTTGACTTCCCTCAAAGAAAAATTCTCCCAAATATAGGTTGTATGGAAGCTCAAGTCTTCCATCACCTTGCAATATCCAAAGTTCCTCAAGGAACCAAGCATGGCTTTCCTTGAGGGCAAAATCTCCCAATTCGTGGTTGTATGGAAGCACGAGTCTTCCATCACCCCAAAATATCCAAAGTCTATCGAGGGACCAAGCACGGTTTCCCTTGAAGACAAAAACATCTCGAAATATCCAAAGCTTCTCAAAGGACCAAGCACAGTTTACTTTGAGAAACAAACCTCCCAAACCAGGGTTGTATGGAAGCCCAAGTCTTCCATCATCCCAGAATCCAAACTCCCAATATCCAAAAGGGTATATATCCCTGACATGGACGATTCCATGTTCCAAGGCCATAATTTATACAAAAACTTTTCAAAAAACAAGAAGTCTTGGAACATGATTCTGAATATGGGATATAAGCCCTATCAGGGCCTGGGAACCCAAAACCAAGGTAGGCTCGAACCTGTCCTACCTCAGGCCAATCGATAAAAGTATGGATTGGGCTACAACCCACCCATACCCCCAGAGCCGCCACCTAAGACCATCTGGGTCAAGGGTGCCCTACAGAACCGCTAAAACCCAAAACCCATATCTTAGACCTATTGATTAGAGTCTGATTCATGAATGTTTTCTTTGTAGGTTCATGGGAAGATCCCTCCTTTTGAAAAAGCAAAAAAAAATAAGATATTTGCCAAAAGCCAAAAAAATTGAAAACCCAAAACAAAATCTCAAAGATATTTGGAAAAATAAAAATTCCAAAAAGAAATTTGTTTTAAAGCCTTTGGCCATGTACAAAGTCCATTTTCGAAAAATGTAAAAATGCTTTTCAAAAATTGTATATAACTCCCAAAAACCAAAAAAGAATCCAAAAAGCTGATCTTGAACACCCTTTTTGTCTAGAGCTTTTTCAAAATAAAAAGCTCGAGAATCACCAAAGCTAGGAGGAATAAAAACCTCCGAACTTCCTGAAATTCGCAAGATCCTTGACTTATGCAAAGATTGGGGATTTTTAGAAATAAGCCTGACCCATAGTGTGTGCATAAGCATCATGCATCACATCTTGAAATCATACATGTGCATCGAGTCTAGATATCATCTCAGAACTCGAATTCTGGGTTTTTTGTGAAACCAAAGGGGCAATGAAAGTCGACCCCCTAAGTATCAAGCCTTCGTAGACAAGTCTCCATACGAATCAAATCCAACACCTTCAAGGAAAATTTCAAACGGAAATGAGAGTCTCGAAAAAAGGGTTATCATTTCACAAAAGCCTTTTCAAAATTCTTTTGATAAAAACCTTCCATGCTTTGCAAATTCTGCATTGTTTGCTTGACTTGATCAAATGAAGATGTTGTTCATACTAAATATGCCATACATTTCGAAAACTCTATTGGCATGTGACAGGAATCACTAAGCCAAAAGAAAATTTGTGCTTAGCCTTGCTGTAGGCTTTCAAAATTCGAGACATCATCTCCCATGTCATGGAAAGGGGAATGATGTTCATTAAAGTACTCATTTTTAAAATCCTATCTCAACAGGTAGGCAAAATGGCAGCCCCTTTCAACAGAGTATGAGTTCAAAAACTCAAGACTCAATATAAGGGACAAGCCCTGTATCGTGTGGCTGAAGTGCCTCTGTGAGACACATTCCCCATACTTGATCAAATGCCCCATGAAGGCACGAATTTTCAAAATGAATTACAAAAACCCTGCTTGACCAAAATCAAGTATAGGAAACATATTTCAAATCAAAAGGGCTGGTATGAAACCATCTCCATATAGAAAGGGAGGATTTTCCAAAATTGCTTTCTCAAAAGGGATCAAAATTTCGAAAATTTAACCCTACATATACTTTGAAAAGAAAGATTTTCAAAACTTTAGGTTTATATGAAAACCTTGATTGTGTTGGATAAGAACATGAATCTCACGATGAAATATGGAGACCATGTCAAAATCAAAGCCCGATGGCCATGATGATCACTTAGGGTTGGTTGTGTTTTCCATCCTTGAGCAAAAAGTAGCATGATCATGTTAGGAAAATCGTGGAAATGCATGGACATGAACATACCATCGTCCATCCAAAAAAGTCTTTTGAAAAACCATGGCCCGTCACCATGTGGCCATGCGAAATTTCCCTCAAGCTAGGGGCATTTTTAAATATAGCCCCTAGACACCTTCCATGGAGAAACGAATTTCATAGAATGCATCTCCTTCTTGACTTGTGAGATACATTTCATATCTTCACTCTTGCATAAAATCGTGTATTTCCATTTTGAATCACATGGAGTGCATAGCATGCATCATATTCATATCATATCACCCCAAAGAAAGCCCAAGAGGTTGGCAAACCTGAGTAGGAATGTCCCCATGTCTTCAAGAAGGGCAACAAAAATCGAAAATTTGTTGATGTTGTGGGTCGAAATTAGCAAAACCCCGAAAATGCCCGAATATTCAAAAGGGTTTATGTTAAATTCCTTTTTCAAAAAAGATTTTAAAAATCAAACTCCTTTGAAACTTCTTGAAAGAAGGATCAAAGTTGATTGTATAACCCTGAATGGAGGAATTTATACTTTTCAAAAGGTAGAGTCTTCCAAAAACAAATTGGCGATATTTTAAAGAACCCTGGCTTACAAGATTAAGCCTTGTTCAAAATATCAAAATATTTTCGAATAGCAGATACTATTAAGAAATAGGATGATCTCGTTTGAATCGAGTAACTAAAGGGATAAGCCTTCCCCCATTCTACTTTCTCTCCAAAAAGGAAAATTGGTTGTGTTCAAAAGAAAGGAAAAAATTGAGAACACAAAAACTCCTCCGAAAGAGGTCTTCTCATTTCAAAAGAAAAAGGAGATATAAAAATATTCCTCCCAAAGAGGTCTTCCCTTCATAAACAGGGAATACAAAAACTCCTCCAAAGAGCTGCTCTCCTTTAAAGAAAAGAGGGATTAATGAAAAAATACTCCCAAAGGGAGACCCTCTATGAAAAAAAGAAATAAAAAGCCAAAGCTCAAACAACGATTTTCCGACTCTTTGCCTAAAACCACGGGACGCTTCAGAAGGGACCGTGGTATCTCTTTCCCATATCCCTACGGCTTATCCCCGAGGAAAAAGATTCAAATTTGCGAAAATCCTAAAGTATGAATAAAATCGGCTTATTTGGATTTCATTTTGTTTGAGAACTTGACTCTATTTTGTAGGAAATGGAACTTTGAAATGTTTTCCAAGTTTTCCTACCCAAAAACCTCTATTGAGTAGCAGGTATTGAAACCCGAATGAAGGGAAGTATGAAAAATGAAAGTCCTTTTCGATACAAGCAAAAAGGAGTTCGTTTTCAAAAAGAAGATTTTCAAAAAAACCCACGAATGTCAAAAAGACAAGAGTAGAACCTGCTTGGAGCAGACAGCCTCAAAAGGCTCTCTCCGAAGCTCAAAAACCCGAAAACGTCTAGAAGACATAGGTAAAACCTACTCGGAGCAGCCTACCTCAAAAGGCACTCTTCAGGCTCAAAACCCCAAAAAGAAAAACGTTTTTCTCATGCATGCATCCAAAAATCATCCATGCATGATCATACATAGGGAAACCTAGGAAAAGTCCCCTTTTGCTAAAAATCCCCACCTGTGGTAAAAGAAAACAGGGTTTTGCGAAATAAAAATGGTGTATTCTCGAGAAAATTTGAAAGAAAAACCAAAATGGGGTGTTATCTTCTTCGCCATTATCCAAATCAATTTGGATAATGACAAAGAGGGGCATCTGTAAACACCCCGAATTTTCCAAAAATCAAAAACCAAAAACAACTCCGCCCATGTAAGGGATCACCCTTGCATTGCCGGTCCCAAGCCCGGATAAAGGAGGAGGGTTGTGTTAGGCTTCCGACAGCCAGCGTAAAACTTCGTCGGATTTCTACAATATGGATTACAAAAATTATGAGCATTGCTTTGGGGCGTCCCTGCCTAGCGACGTGCTGCAGAGCCCGAATGCAATAAGAAGTAAGCAAGGGCCACTACATTTTCGCCCGAATGTAGTGAATCAATTGCAGAGAGGGTTCCCACATCATGGACGGGTGTGGGTAAAGAAGTTAGTCCCGCTACATTGCCGCCCGAATGTAGTGAAAATTTTTCAGAGAGGGTCTCCGCATTTTGATTATGGACGGATGCGGGGGGTAAGGAAGCTAGTCCTAGATAATAAGATTCGTATTGGTTCTTGGAATATCGGAACTTTATCGGGTAAGCTAATGGAGGTGGTAGATACTATGATTCGGAGAAAGATTCATATTCTATGTTTACAAGAGACAAAATGGGTTGGAGAAAAAGCAAAGGAGATAGAGGATACAGGTTTTAAATTATGGTACTCAGGTAAAGAAAAGGCCCGAAACGGAGTTGGTATTATCATAAATAAAGATTTAAAGGAGAGTGTAGTAGACATACAACGATATGGTGACCAAATCATGACATTGAAATTAGTGTTAGGAGTAGAGGTTTTGAATATAGTTTGTGCTTACGCACCCCAAGTAGGACTAGAAGATAGTATAAAGACAGTTTTTTGGGAAGAGTTAGATAAGGTGTTTCAAAAGATTCCACAAAGGGAGATGATTTGTTTAGGAGGAGATTTAAATGGACATGTCGGTAAAGAGGCATTAGGATATCAAGGGATTCATGGAAACTTTGGTTATGGGGATATAAACGAGGAAGGTAGGGAGATTTTAAATTTTGCTATGTCATTTGATCTCTTTATAGTCAATACAATCTTCAAAAAACGAGATGAACATTTAATTACTTATAAGAGTGGCTTATCACAAACACAAATTGATTACTTTATTTGTAGAAAAAAGATAGAGCGTGTTGTAAAGATTGTAAGGTAATTCCAGGAGAAAGCTTAACCACCCAACATCGACTTTTAGTTATGGATTTACAAATAAAAAAATGGACAAAGAAGAAAAGAGTGCATCGAGCTATTCGGACTAAATGGTGGAACCTCAAAAGCGAGAAAGAAGATATATTTAAACAAAAAGTCCTTCAAGGAGATGTTTGGAATTATGTTGGCACACCCTCTGATATGTGGAACAATATGGCTATACATATTAGGAAAGTGGCGAAAGATGTGTTAGGGGTATCTAAGGGAGGTGTACCAGCACAAAAAGAAGCTTGGTGGTGGAGTGAAGTAGTACAAAACAAAATCAAGGCAAAGAGGTCATGTTACAAATTACATTATGCTAAGAAAACTAGTGAAACTTTAGAAGCTTATAAGAAAGCAAAGAAGGAAGCAAAAAAGGCTGTTAGTGAAGCAAAAACTAAGATTTGGGAGGACTTATATAAAAAACTCAACTCAAAAGAGGGTGAAAGAGATATTTTTAGGATAGCTAGGGTTAGAGATAAGAAAACTAAAGATCTTAATTATGTTAGATGCATAAAAGACGAGGATGAAAAAATTCTAGTGGCAAATGATGATATAAGAAATAGATGGAAAAACTATTTTTATAATCTTTTTAATGAAAATAAAGATGTTAGTATTAGTTTAGGAGATTTAGCCAAGTCAGAAAAGTATATAAACCACAATTTCTACCGACGTATTCAAAAGAATGAAGTCAAAGAGGCTCTTAAACATATGAAGAGTGGTAAATCGGTAGGACCAGATAATATTCCTATAGAAGTTTGGAAAATACTAGGAGAAATAGGAATCACTTGGCTCACAAGACTATTTAATGAAATATGGAAAAACAAAAAGATGCCCGAGGAATGGAGAGCAAGTACACTTATACCCGTATATAAGAACAAGGGCGACATTCAAAATTGTGCGAATTATCGAGGTATCAAGTTAATGAGTCAACTATGAAATTATGGGAAAGAATTATCAAACGTAGGTTAAGACAAGTATCAAGTACAACAGAGAACCAATTTGGATTTATGCTAGGTAGATCTACTATTGAAGCGATTCACCTTTTGAGACGTCTTATGGAACATTTTAGAGCAAAAAAGAAAGACCTTCACATGATATTTATTAATCTAGAAAAAGCTTATGATAGGGTACCGAGGGAGGTTCTTTGGAGAACTTTGGAAAAAAGAGGTATCCCATTGACATATATTAACCTTATAAGAGACATGTATGATGGTGCAAAAACATGTGTGAGGACTCATGAAGGAACGACAGACTTCTTTGAAGTTAATATTGGGTTACATCAAGGATCAACTTTAAGTCCATACTTGTTTATAATGGTGATGGATGAGTTAACAAAACATATTCAAGATGAAATACCTTGGTGTATGTTATTTGCAGATGATATTGTATTAGTGGAGGAGTCTAAGGAAAAAGTTAATAGAAAATTGGAACTATGGAGAGAAACATTAGAAAACAAAGGCCTCCGACTTAGTAGAACAAAGACAGAATATATGGAATGTAAGTTTGATCATTTGGCTACTTCAGAGGACATAGAAATTAAAATTGGCACACATTGCATTCCCCAAAAGGAAAGTTTTAAATACCTAGGGTCAATTTTTCAAAGTGATGGAAGAATTGATGGAGATGTTACACATAGAATTAATGCTGGTTGGTTAAAATGGAGAGGAGCATCAGGTAAAGACAAAATATATGGAATGTAAGTTTGATCATTTGGCTACTTCAGAGGACATAGAAATTAAAATTGGCACACATTGCATTCCCCAAAAGGAAAGTTTTAAATACCTAGGGTCAATTTTTCAAAGTGATGGAAGAATTGATGGAGATGTTACACATAGAATTAATGCTGGTTGGTTAAAATGGAGAGGAGCATCAGGTATTCTTTGTGATAAGAAGATACCATTAAAATTAAAAGGTAAATATTATAGAGCAGTAGTTAGGCTTGCCATGTTTTATGGTTCTGAGTGTTGGGCAATTAATCATCAACATGTACAAAAGATGTCTGTGACAGAAATGAAGATGTTGAGATGGATGAGTGGTCATACAAGAAAAGACCGTATACATAATGAGGTTATTAGAAACAAATTAGGAGTGGCACCAATAGAGGATAAAATGAGAGAACATCGTTTAAGATGGTTTGGACATATAGAAAGAAGATCAAAAGAAGAACCTGTAAGAAGGTTAGAAAAACTAAATTTGGAAAGTATTAAAAGAGGTAGAGGACGACCACAAAAGTGTTGGAAAGAAACAATAAAGAATGATATAGCTTATTGGGAGTTAACTGCTAACATGGCACACGATAGAGATCTGTGGAAACAAAGAATCCATGTAGCCGACCCCGTCTAGTATGGGAAAAGGCTTAGTTGTTGTTGTTGTTGTTGTTGCAAAAACTCTCAAAAACACAAAAAGCTCATTTGAGCCAAAACGACAACCTATTTTAAAATGTGAAAACAGGCACAAAAGGCAAAAGAAAAGCCCAGGCAAGAAGAGGATTCGAGTCCGGAGTCTCAAAAGCCACCCCCTACTCAAAAACAGAAGAAAAAAGAGCTCGTTTGGAGAAAAGCCCGACAGAAGGGTAAAAATGTAATTTGGGTCAAAGAAAAAGCACAAAGCAGCTCCAAAATGCAGAAAGAAGCCCAGTACCTGAGGAGGTCGATAGAAGTCCGAGACACGTCCCGTCAGAATGAAGAACGGAATCCGTGCGGTAATCTGAGTTCGATATCAATAGGAACCGGCCAAAAACCAAAACGACGGACCGAAACGAACGCCGAAAAAGTCCTGAAAAGCAGAACACCGATTGGAAGAAAGACTTGGGGAAGACCCAGGCCAGAGTTGGGCATCCGATGAATCGAAGCCCGCTCGAAACTAACGGTGAAAAGCACCAGAAAACCGAGCAGAAGAAAAATCTAGATTGGGTCTGGACCCAAAAATATCCAAATCCAGATCCAAATTGTGTTTGGATTGGATCTGGATCTCAAAAATCCAAGATCCGAGATCCGAGATCCAAACCCAAATAAATATTTGGACTGGATTTGGATCTCAAAATATCCGAGATCCACGATCCTGATCCACATAGAGTTTGGATTGGATCCGGATAGCGAGACCCAAACCCAAGACCCAAGATCCAAGACCCACTTAAAACCTTTATAAATAAAGGTGCTGGGCTTGAAAAAAGGTAGGACGTGAGGCTCAATGGGGAGAGGCCTTCACGTGAAAATAAAAGGGGGAGGAGAGAGAAGAGGCCCTATTGGCCAAGGTGAGCTTGGTTTGAGAGTTGGGGTTGACTCGTGAAGCCAAGGGCTGCACCAACCAGGGAACGTCCCCTACAAGATGGTTGGGAGCGTTGCATGGTGGAGCTTGGCGGCTTGAGCGGCGTCTTGGAGCGGTGCTGCAACTAGGTAAGCCCCTAAGACCTAAACCTAACCCCTTTCTTCCCTAACCTCTCTAGACCATCCATCCTACCCAAACAACCTCCCAAAACCACCACCAAACCAGCCAAGTCCTGGCCGATTTTCACCAAGGTCCCTACCCTAGACCACCACCTAAACAACCTATCCTAAGACCTAAACCAGTTCGGCCAGGTGCTGGCCGAACTTCACCTTGAACCCCATCAAGTTCGGCCAACCTTGGCCAAACTTCCCTTTGAAAACCCACCTAGCTCGAGCCACCTTGGCTCGAGCTCTTTCCCTAAAACCCACGGCCTGCAAGTGCAGGCCGTGTCCCATTTTCTACCTAAGTCCCGGCCTGCCCTAAAGGCAGGCCAACTACCTAAGAACCAGCCCGACCTTCGGCTGGTCTCCCTTTCCCATACACCTAAAACAACCTGGCCAAAGGTGGCCGGGCTTTCCTTATCTTCACCAAGAGACTCGGCCTGCCTTTTGGCAGGCCACCTAGCTAAAAACCCACGGCCTAACTTGGCCGTGAACCACCCCCTAAGCCACCTTGGCCAACCCTAGGTAACCAGCCCCGGTTCCACCTTAAATCAAACTCGAGCCCCCTTGGCTCGAGCCATCCTAGCCTATACAAAACCCAACCTAGGACTCAGCCCCAACTCTACCCTAAAAACCCAATCACTCGAGCCACCTTTGGCTCGAGTTACACAAGCAAACCTAAGGCCAAGGTTGGCCGAACCCAAGAGCAAGTCACTCCTACTCGAGCCACCTTGGCTCGAGTTTCACAAGACCAAAAACCTAAGGCCAAATGCTGGCCGAATCCTAACTCTATCCTATACCTATACCAAGGCCAAGTATTGGCCGAATCCCCACACTAAAACCATAATCACTCGAGCCAAGGTGGCTCGAGTCTTACCTTGCCCAAACCAGCCCCAAGTAGACCCAAACCCATTATAGCTTGTAGCTCTTGGAACTCCAAGTCTCTCCAAGCTCTCAAGCTCTCCGGCTTCGCTCCCACATGCCCTGGGCTCCATAAGAAGAAGGCGGATTCGCCCCTTGTACGATCCTAACTCAAAAGGCTGGAAAGTGTAAGTTGATTTTGATATGTATCAAATCCCTTTCTATTCAATTCAATTCGTCATATGGGGTTGTAATAACGGAGCATCTTCTCCCCCCGGATGTAATATATGTGCAAAATACACACACGTACACTCGAGCCTTTCCGCTCTTATCTGCACACTTTTGCACACAAACGGGCCTCAACAGCCCATAGGATATAGCCTTATTTATATACATTCAGCTGGGTTTTAAGGTTCAAGTCGTGTGAGTTGTCTTTCATTTTATACACTCAAAGCACTCACTCACATTGAGCCTTTCCGCTCTTACGTATACGTATTTCCCTTCCAGCTGAGTTTTAAATTCAAGTTGTGTGAGTTGCCTTTCAATTTATACACCCAAAGCACTCATGCCACAATTGAGCCTTCTCGCTCTTATATATATCTATATCTCCCTTCTGTTGCGTTTTACGGTTCAGTTGCGTGTGTTGCATTTCAATTTATACACAACACCCACGCACACATTGAGCCTTTCCTCTCTTAAGATATAGATATATTTAAATTTCTGCAATTTACATTCAAGTCGTGTGAGTTGCATTCAATTTGGGTTTTCCCTTCTACTAAGTCTTTCAATTTCGGGTTTTAAGGTTCAGTTGTGTGAGTTGCATTGCATACTCGCCATACTCGAGCTAGAGTGCATACTTGCATCAAATAAAACCCGAACAAATCGTGCAAGCATGCCTAAGTGGTTGAAACTGAAAGACTTAGGGTCGCCCAAAGCCCAAAGTTTTTCAAACACCTGATCATTCAAAAATCGAATTTGAGTTTAACTTGTTCAAACGAAGTCTCTAAGCGTAGAGACTGACCCTTGCGCGTCGGTGCAAGAAGGTCTGCGACGTAAAGATCCCGCTTGCCTACAATCGCCCTTTCAAAAGTCAGATATTTTCAAAAACTACTTCGCTAGTTTGAGTAAGCTAGCTGGCACACCCTAAAAGTGAACATAGATTGCGAAAAAATTCGCTCCAGGCCTAAGAAACCCGGAGTCGAGGATTTTTCCGTGTCTAATATACCCCCTACGCACCACGCACGCGTCCCACACTGCCTTTCCTGCACCGCCTCACTCCCGCTCCCTGTCGCCCAGCGCCTGTCGCCCTGCCTTAGCGCCTGCGATGCGCGCCCAGCGCCTGTCGCCCTAACTCCCCGCCTGGCGCCTGGTGCTCACCGACGTCTTAGCCGATCTTCCACCGACCTACCACCATACAACCTCCTAACCGACCTACCACCGCCATAACCTAGCTACACACCCCTAGTACCACCTTACACCACCACCTACCTAGCACCGACCTCAACCCTCCTTAGCCGACCTATCCTCACCATACACCCTACCATACACCCGCAACCGATCACACCTCATCCTTACACCCAACTCCCACACCATATCCCCAACACCTTCCCGGAACCACCTACCTAGCACCCCACGCCGTATCACATCCCACCTAACACCCCATCCATGACCTTTAGCTCCCACACATCTCACTCCATACCATAACCCCATACAACCCACTAAGATCCGTAGCTCCCATACCATACCTATCCTAAACCAAACTCGCCAACCTCTTGCCGTGAACCTTCACCTCTCAAGCCAAAAAGCCCACTGTAGACGCTGAAAGTTCCTCGCCTCTGGTTCTTAGGCCTGAAGCGAATCCTTTCATGTGTCTAAGTCATATTAAAGCAAAAGGGCATGCCAGCTAGCTTGCTTAAGCTAGCGAAGAGATATTTTGAAATCTGACTCCTATCGTGGCGACTGTGAGCAAGCAAGCTCTTTTCGTCGCAGACCTTCTTGCACCGATGCGTAAGGGTCAGTCTGTACGCTTAGAAAATCGAGTTTTAGATATGATAACCTAGGAAAATGTTTGAGGTATTCGATTCGGGCTGATTTGTATGGTTTTCAAGTTTTATTTCACGTGGATTTGCACATACCTATGTCTTTCTTTTTATCCCTTTTCGGGCCAACTAGGTGTGTGTATGCACACGTGACCTAAGTGGGGCGATTTTGAGCGGGAGTGTGGGGTTTGCTTTGATGCAATATGCGTCCTAACTCGTGGTATGGCGTATATGCAATGCAAACTCACGCAACTCCAAAGGGAAAACCCGAATTGAAAGACAATGCGGAAGGGAAATGACTTAATGTAAATTGCAAAAGGGAAATATGACTATATCTTAAGAGTGGAAAGGCTCAATTGTGCAAGTATGTGCCGTGTATATATGTAAATACTATGCACACTGCTGAACCTTAAAACCCAAATCTTAAAGACATAGCCAAAAGGGAAATACTTATAATATATATGGGCCCCAAGGTCACCAACGTTTGCGTGGGTGTTGTGTGTATAAGGTCTTGGGAGTAGGAGCGAAAGCTCAATGTGTGTGAGTGTACAATTGAAATACTACGCACACGACATGAAATGAAACCCAAATATAATTGCAATAGGCCTTGACTAAGGTCTTGGGAGTAAGAGCGAAAGCTCAATGTGTGTGAGTGTAGAATTGAAATACTACGCACACGACATGAAATGAAACCCAAATATAATTGCAATAGGCCTTGACTAAGGTCTTGAAAATAAGAGCGAAAGCTCAATGTGTGTGTGTGAAAATTGAAAGACAACACACACAACTTAAAGGAAACCCATGCAACTTTAAATTATATACGTATAGCTATATCTTAAGGGCTGATTAGGCCCATGTGTGTGTCAAAATCGTGTGCAGCTAAGAGTGGAATAGGCTCAAGTGCACATGTGTGTGGGTGTGCCAAACCACGTTATTACAAGCGGGGGGAGACAATGCTCCATTATTACAACCCCGTATCAAATTTAATTAAGCATAAGCAAGTCTATAACAAGGACCAAGTTAGGCACTTATGTATAGCTGGTCCGAGCGTGACTTGCTTGCGCTTGGCCTAGAGAGTCGCCTTGGGCTGCAAGAGGGAGCTCCTTGGATGGGCGCGGCAAGAGAAGGTGCTGGCCGAATGGCAAGGCTGCAGGCGGGTGACGCCTTGGCACTAGCCGAGTGGATGGGGTGCTGCCTTGGTTGGGGTTGGGGTGCTTAAGGAAGGTAAGGGGAGCTAAGGTGTGTCACTAAGGCGTGGGGCAAGTCTTAGGGAGAGGTAAGGCTAAGGGTGTTAGCTAGGGGCTGTCTAAGAGAAAGGAGGGGCAGGTGGTGCAGTCGGGTGATGCTGGCCGAACGGTGGAAGATGGCAGGTGGTGGCCGGTTGGATGATGTGTTAGTTAGGTTAAGGGAAGGTGGAGGGTGGTGGCTAAGAATGGAGGGGGAGTGAAGAAAAAGTGGCGTTGAGATGGGATACTAATCGGAATGGAAGGTTGGCCGAAGGGTGAAGGTGGCGGGTGTCAAGGGGCAGCCGAATGGAAGGAGAGGTTGCAGCCGGTGGTGTGGAATGGAGCTGGCCGAAGTGGAGTGGAGTGAAGTGGTGTTGCTGGAAGTTGGAGGTGGCAGGTTCCAAGAGGGTGAGAGAGAGATGGCAGGTGAGAGAGAGGGCAAGGGTTGGGCTGCCCAAGGATTTCATGCAAAACCCGCCCACAAGGGGGGGGGGGGGGGGGGTTATAGGTTTTAGTGGGTCGGTTTGGGGCTGGTATTGGGGGGTCGGTTGGGCTAGTTAGGTGGTAATGGTTTGGGGATAAGGTGGGCTAGGCATTTAGGTGGGCCAGATATTTTGTCTTGGGTGGTTTAGGGATATGGTTTGCTAGGGATTTAGGTGGGCTGGTTTAGTGGTTTAGGGCTTAGCTAGGTGGGTTGGGCTTAGGGTGAGGTTTAGTGAAGTGGGTTAGGTGTTTAGGCTAGGATTAGGGTGAGGTTAGGGGAATTATGCTAGGTTTAGGGAAGTGGGTTAGGTGATTAGGCTAGGATTAGGTCGGGATTAGGGGGAAATGGCTAGGTAAAGGGGTTTAGCTTAGGATTATGTTAGGAGCATCCCTTTGCATGACCCATGGACCTAGTTGCATCAAGTTGGTGCAGCCCTAGGTTAGGTGTAGGTGCATACAAGCTTAAACCCACACTCATTAGGTTAACCCACATGATTAACCCAAAACTTGACACACAAGTCAAGCTTAACACATTTCACTCATATCTTATCCTCCCCATTCTCTCTCATACCCAAGATTTTCACGTGAATTTCTTGTGGGCCCCACCTCCATTTATGAGAAGGTGATGTGGGCCTTGGATGTGGATGTTGGATTGGATCTTTGGATCCAAATCCAAATCCAAATCCAAATCCACATATATGTTTGGATTTGGATCTGGATATATATGGTCCAGATCCAATCCAAAGCTGAATTTCTGACTCCTTCATGGTGTGTTCGAAACGAACGGTTTGTGCGGGCCTGACAGCATCAATACTCCGTCTTGCGTTGGGTCTTCGCCAACATTGTCGTCCGCTCCTCTTTTCACCTTCCGGAGATGATTTCAAGCAGTTCGTCTGGGGATGAATCTAATACAGGAGTTGATGTGCCGGGTTCGACATGTGCTCCAGTTTCGGGTTCTCTTTCGCTCTTCTGGTCCTGCTTTCATCAAGCCAAGTCACTTTATGGGGTTTCAAAACATCTTTTAAAAGGTTTTTAAACTATATCATACATATTTTAAAACATATATAGTTTAAAGCATATGTACAGGGTTGCCTGGAAGGCTCCTGGGTTTTCAGACTCAAAATGGCCCTTTGGGGCAGCTTTCGCAAAACCAGGTGTTTTAGAAAAATCGTGGGATTTTGGGGTGTTTACACCCACCAAGCTCAAAGGCTCCGGCCAGCCACTTCACGCCTCAAGCTTCAAAGGAGACCCGTCAAGCCTGTGTAGATTGGAGTGGACAAACATCCGAATCACTTGAAAGTGTTTCAAATTCGGTATTTACATATATCCTTCTACATTCTATTCAATTTGGATACGGGGTTGTATTAACGGAGCGTTATCTCCCCCCAGAATGTAATATTGTTGCTTGGCACATGAGACACATACATGCACTTGAGCTTTAGCTCTTATATCGTACATGACACACACAAGTGCACTTGAGCCTTAGCTCTAATCTCGTACACCAAGCACCCATGTGCACCATTGAGCCTTCGCTCTTACTCCAAAGACTCTAGTAAGAGCCATATACGCTACAATTCCATTCGGGTTTTAAGGTTCAAGTCGTGTGAGTTTGTCATTTCAATTACACACTTGCACCCAAGGAACACCCGAGCACTTGCTCAAGCACTCACACCTTTTGGCCTTGGCAGCCACTAAGATATAGCTATATCTGTATATTTTCAGCTGCGTGAGTTTTCCCGGTTCAGTTGTGTACGTCTTTCAATTCCAGGTTGTTAATTTTTAGTCGTGTGAGTTGCATTTTAATATATACACAACACACACGTACACGTTGGCGACCTTCGGGCCCATATATATATAAGTATTTCCCTTCTGCAATTTACATTTAAGTCGAGCGGGGTTTTACATTTAAGTCGTGTGAGTTGTCTTTCAATTTATACACAACACACACGCACACATTGAGCCTTTCCGCTCTTAAGATATAGCTATATTTCCCTTCCGCAATTTCCCTTCAGCTATGTCTTTCAATTTCGGGTTTTAAGGTTCAGTTGTGTGAGTTTGTATTGCATATCCGCCATACCACGAGATAGGGCGCATACTTGCATCAAAGCAACCTCGAACAACCCATGCAAAATCGCCAAGCCTTAGGCACTTGATGCACACATCTCATGCCTAAGTGGCTAAAACCAAAGACATAGGAACGTGCAAATCCCACGTAAATAAAATCTGCAATTAGACAAACAAATCGATCAAATACTTTCATACCTTTTCAAAAAGGCCATGCTTGTTTAAAATCGAGTTTTCTAAAGCGTACAAACTGACCCTTGAGCATCGGTTCAAGAAGGTTTGCGACGAAAAGAGCTCACTTGTGTAGACGCAGAAAATTCCCGCTCCTGGTTCTTAGGCCTGAAGCGAACCTTTTCGTGTGCCTAAGTCCTAATTAAGGAAAAGGGTGTGCCATCTAGCTTACTTAAGCTAGCGAAGAAAAATTTTAAACCTGACTCCTAACGTGGCGACTGTGAGCAAGCAAGCTCTTTTCGTCACAGACCTTCTTGCACCGATGCGCAAGGGTCAATCTGTACGCTTTTAAAAATCAAGTTTTTGAGTGTAAGAACCTACGAAAAATGATTTGAGGTGTTTGATTCGGGTTGTTTTTGTATGATTTTCAGATTTTATTTCACGTGGATTTACACGTGCCTAAGTCTTTCTTTTTAACCCTTTTTGGGCCAACTAGGTGTGTGTTATGAACACTCAGCTTAAGTGGGGCGACTTTGAGCGGGAGTATGGGGTTTGCTTTGATGCAATATGTGTCCTAACTCGTGGTATGGCGTATATGCAATGCAAACTCATGCAACTCCAAAGGGAAAACCCGAATTTAAAAGACAATGCCGAAGGGAAATGACTTGTAATGTAAATTGCCGAAGGGAAATGACTTGTAATGTAAATTACCGAAGAGAAATATGGCTATATCTTAAGAGCGGAAAGGCTCAATAGTGCAAGTGTGTGCCGTGTATATATGTAAAGACTACGCACACTGCTGAACCTTAAAACCCAAATCTTAAAGACATAGCCGAAAGGGAAATACGTATATAATATATATGGGCCCTTACTTGGGTCTTGGAATTAAGAGCGAAGGCTCAATGTATGTGCATGTGAAAATGTAAAGACAACACACATGACTTTAAATGAAACCCAATTATAAATTGCAATATGGCCTTAACTAAGGTCTTGGGAATAAGAGTGAAAGCTCAATGTGTGTGAGTGCTAGAATTGAAGTACTACACACACGACATGAAATTAAACCCAAATATAAATTGCAATATGGCCTTAACTAAGGTCTTGGGAGTAAGAGCGAAAGCTCAATGTGTGTGAGTGTATAATTGAAATACTACACACACGACATGAAATTAAACCCAAGGAAAGTTTAACACGGCCCTTACTTGGGTCTTGCAAATAAGAGCGAAAGCTCAATGTGTGTGAGTGCGAGAATTGAAAGACAACACATACAACTTAAAGTATATAAATAAACTTATATCTTAAGGGCTGATTAGGCCCGTGTGTGTTCAAAATCGTGCACAACTAAGAGCGAGGTAGGCTCAAGTGCACATGTGTGTGGGTGTGCCAAGCCACGTTATTACAAGCGGGGGGAGACAATGCTCCGTTATTACAACCCCGTATCAAATTTAATTTAACTTAAGCAAGTCTACAAATGAGGACCGAGTTAGGCACTTACTTATAGATGGTTCGGAGGTGACTTGCTTGAGCTTGGGCTTGGGCGTCACCTTGGGCTGCAAGAGGGAGCTCCTCGGAATGGCACGGCAAAGGGATGTGCTGGCCGGGTGACAAAGGAGCATGGGTGTAGCGCCTTGGGGACTTACCGGCTGAATGGGATGGGGCTGCTGTGGTGCCTCGGGCTGAAGTGGTTAGGGAGAGTCACTAAGGTATAGGGCTGATGCTAGGGAAGGTGGAGCTAATGGGTGACTAAAGAGGGATGTCTAAGGAGAAAGGAGTAAGGCCGCGAATGACTTGGGTGTAGTCGGCTGTGACTAGCCGACTAGGGGCAGTTTTAGTGGTGGTTGGCTGGGGTAGCTAGGGGATGTTTGGGAATGGCGAGGGAGCTAGATAGGGTGCTATGGAAGGTGGAGTTAAGGGGTGGTTAAGAGTGGAGGGGGCAGGTCCTAGGGAGCAAGGTAAGGTGGCTGGGGTGTCACTAAGGAGGAAGGTAGGGAAGTGGGTGGTGTGATGGGCTATGTCTGACCGAATGGGGAAGGGTGGCGGGAAGGCTGTGATGAAGCTTTGTGGTGGTGGTATGGGTGGCTGAGAGTGGAGGGGGAGAGAAGATAGGGTGGAGTTGGGTTGAGGTACTAACCGGATGGGTGAGGGAAGTTGGTGTCCAAGGAGGGCAACCGGGTGATGAAGGTGGATGGAGCTGGCCGGGCAGTTGGTGGCGACGTGGAGTGGAGCAGGCCGGGAGGTAGTGGTGGCGTGAGGTGGTGCAGGCCGGGGGTAGTGGTGGTGCAGGTGGAAGAAGAGAGCAAGGTGAGAGAGGGCTCGGTTGGCCCAAGTGCTGGCTAGAAGAAGTTGAAAAACCCGCCCACTAGGGGGGGGGGTTTATAGATTTTTTCAAGGTCGGTTGGGGCTGGTTTTTAGAGGGTGGTTAGGTGGTAGTGGTGTGGTGATAATGTGGGCTGGTTTTGAGGAGGGGCCAGATATTTTGTTTTAAGTGGTTTTAGGTGGGGTGGTTTAGTGGTTTAGGGCTTAGCTAGGTGGGTTGGTTTTGGGGTGAGGTTTAGTGAGGTGGGTTAGGTGATTAGGCTAGGATTAGGTTAGGATTAAGGGAATTCGGCTAGGTTTAGGGAAGGATTAGGGAGGTGGGTTAGGTGATTAGGTTGGGATTAGGCCGGGATTAGGGAAGTGGGTTAGGTGATTAGGCTAGGATTAGGCCGGGATTAGGGTAGAGGGCTAGGATTAGGGGTTTTGGCTTAGGATTGGGTTAGGAAGCTCCCTTTGCATAACCCATAGACTTGCATCATGTTGGTGCAACCCTAGGTTAGGTTTTGGCTAATACAAGCTTAAACCCATACTAATTAGGCTAACCCACATGATTAACCCCAAACTTGACACACAAGTCAAGCTTAATACAATTCCCCTCATGCTTATCCTCCCCATTCTCTCTCATGCCCATAATCCCACGTGAATTTCAAGTGGGCCCTACCTCCATTTATGAGAAGGTGATGTGGGCCATGGATGTGGAAATTGGATTGGATCTCTGGATCCAAATCCAAATCCAAATCCACACATACGTTTGGATTGGGATCTGGATATATATGGTCCAGATCCAATCCAAACTGAATTCTGACTCCTTCAGGGTATGTTCGAAACGAATGGTTTGTGCGGGGTCTGACAGCATCAGTACTTTGTCTACGTTGGGTCTTCGCCAACATGGTTGTCCGCTTCTGTTTTCACCTTCCGGAGATGATTTCAAAGGATTTTTTATGATAATAGGGACTTGGATGTTCGAGATCCTGGGAGTGGATCTAACACGAGAGTTGTTGTGTCGGGCTTGACATGTGCTCCGGTTCCGGGCTCTCTTTAGCTCTTCTGGTCCTGCTTGCGTCAGGCCAAGCCGCTTCATGGGGTTTCAAAACGTATTTTAAAAGGTTTTAAAATATATTGTACATATTTTAAAGCATATACCATTTTAAACATATGTACAGGGTTTTGTTTGGAAGGCTCCTGGGTTTCCAAACTCAAAATAGCCCTTTGGGGCTGCTTTTATAAAACCAGGTTTATTGAGAAGTTCGTGGGATTTCGGGGTGTTTACAACTTGTCCACAATCGCCCCCTAAGTCAGATATTTCAAAACTTACTTTGCTAGTTTGAGTAAGCTAGCTGGCACGCCCTTTTAAAAGCGACTTAGACACAAAAAAGGTTCGCTTCAGGCCTAAGAACCCGGAGTGAAAATTTTCGCGTGTCTACAGAATTTGGCACGCCCAGTGGGAGTTGGGTCTTAAGAAAAATCTATACAAACAAGTAGACCTCTTGAAATTTTTTTTCAAGAAAAGTATTTTAACTCTTTGTCTTGTGCATTTCATAGTTGGGTTTTAAAAAGCATCGGAGTCATGTCGAGTTTAGACTCCAACGAAGTGACCAGACAGGTCTCGCATACATCAAGTTCTCACTCTAGGAGATTTTCGAAAAATCGAAACAAAAAAGAGGAAATTGAGGATTTGAGAAGGGATTTTGAGGCCAAGATCGCTGCCCTTAGCCAAGAGGCTGAAGCAGCTGATTCATGTTCGTCACATGGCGAACCCATAAAGGCCAAAAAGAAATTTGAAAAGTCTCGAAAGCACAAAGAGACCTCCGCTATGGAGGGCAACTAATACCATGAGTCCTTCACTCACAAGGACCGTAAAGCCCTACAGCAACTGCTAAAAGGGCAAAACAAAGAGAAAAGAACCTACGTCCTGTCTGATTTTCTTCCTTTAGATTATGAAACAGACAGTGATGATGAAATACCGAATTTCCATCGGTATGATGGCATGGGAGACCCTAGGTCTCACTTGCAACTTTTCTCTCGTCGAGCCCATAAGAAAAAGGACTCGATGAAATGGGTGTATTGGTTTCCCCTTTCCCTCAAAGGCACGGCTTCAAAATGGCTGGCTTCCTATGATCTAAGTCAGTTCGCAACCTTTGAAGAGTTGGCGAATTGCTTTATGTAAAGATTCTTACATAACGTAGAAGTCACGCCCACTTTAAACACTTTGAGGGATACTAAACAAGGATCGAACGAAGATGTGCATGCATTCATCGTTCGATGGAGGTCCCTCCTTGGGCAAGTATGAGAACCCATATCAGAAGGGTGTGCAGTAATGCTCATCCTAGATAATTTTAAAAACGAGTTGAAAACTCTTCTCTCGCTCCACGAAATCTCGACTTTCCACAAGTTGATTGAAAAGGTGTCCCTTTTTGAAACAAATTTGAAGAAAGGCGTCTACGATCATTGGTGGAAAGGGATTGTGATTTCGAAAACTCGCTTGGAAAAACCCGGAACTTACGGGTTACCCTCGATGGACAAAGGGGCAAAACCCCACAAAGTTGCAAATGTTCGAGTGGATCAAAGCCCGATGAGTACCTCGAAAAATTTTGAAGGTTTTGAAAACAAAAAAGACAAAAAAATACAAAAACCTTTTGAAAAATGGGAGTATACTCCACTAGGGCAACCCGTGTCGGAGGTCCTAGACCTCCTACTTGCCCAAGGAATGATCGAACTCCCTGAGATTCCCGAGGGAACTACTTCTAAAGGGAGATTCTTAAATCGATTTTGCAAGTATCATCGGCTCAAAGGCCATGATACAAAGCAATGTTTTTCCCTACTCAACAAGATTGAGAACTTGATCGAGCACGACCGGCTCCAGGTCACTGACCCCAACCACGCAAGTACTAGTGGGAAGGGCAAAGAGGTATGTGCTCTCTCAATTTCAAAGAGTCTAGTGCATGCATTTCATTCTAGTTTGGCTACTTGCGCACAATCTCTCATCCTTCATAGGAAAATCGCCCAAGTAGTAATCCGAGGAGTGCCTAAAAGCCTGCCCCCGGTTAAACCTGTTTTACAAATTCAAGGTGCTTCAAAGCACATGAATAGAGCCATCATAGGCGCGAACCCTAGGTTGATCGTGGGGGAGGTGACTAGGTCCAGAAGGATTTATCAACCCCCGCATCTACAAAGAGCTAAAAAAGTGGTTAGTGTTCCTGGCCCTTCAAAAGCATGTATTCCTAGGGTCTCGCCAAAAAGGACAAAGGCAAAGTTGTTTTAACCTTGTATGATTTTCAAAATAATCTTTCAAAGATTGCAATTAACATGTCCATCCTAGAGCTGATACAAACCTCGCCTAGGCATAGACTTGTGTAGACGCGAAAATTCCCGACTCCAGGCTACTTAGGGACTAGAGCGAACCTTTCTGTATCTACGTTCGCTTTTTATGAAAAAGGGGCGTGTCAACTAGCTTACTCAAGCTAGCGAAGTAAGTTTTCGCAAGATATGACTCGTTTGGGGCGATTGTGAGTAAATGGGCTCTTTTCGTCGCAGACCTTCTTGCACCGATGCGCAAGGGTCAGTCTGTACGCTTAGCAAAGTCGATTTTGAACAAATGTAACCTCTTTGAAAACCTATGAAGTGTTTGATTTGGGTTTTGTTTGTATTGTTGCAGCTTTTATTTCATGTGGGATCTGCATGTGCCTATGTCTTTGATTTTAGCCAATTTGGCGTGAGATATGTGCTTCAAGTGCCTAAATGTGGCGAGTTTTGCATGAGTAGATGTGGTTTGCTTTGATGCAATATGCGTCCTAACTCATGGTATGGCGAATATGCAATGCAAACTCACACAACTGAACTGGAAAACCCGGAATTGAAAGACTGTAGACGCAGAAAATCTCCGCCTCCTAGTTTCTTAGGCTTGGAGCGAACCTTTTCGTGTGTCTAAGTCCTATTTAAATAAACAGGACGTGTCAGCTAGCTTACCTAAGCTAGCGAAGATATATTCTAAACCTGACTTCTAACGTGGCGACTGTGAGCAAGCAAGCTCTTGTCGTCGCAGACCTTCTTGCACCGCTGCGTAAGGGTCAGTCTGTACGCTTTTAAAAATCAAGTTTTTGGATATAAGGACCTATGAAAGCGGTTCGAGGTGTTTGATTCGGGTCTTGTTTGTACGATTTTCAGATTTTAGATCACGTGGATTTGCACGTGCCTAAGTCTTTCTTTTTATCCCTTTATAGGCCACCTAGGTGTGTGTTATGAACACTCCACTGAATGTGGCGACTTTGAGCGGGAGTATGGGGTTTGCTTTGATGCAATATGCGTCCTAACTCGTGGTATGGCATATATGCAATGCAAACTCACGCTACTCCAAAGGGAAAACCTGAATTTAAAGACAATACCGAAGGGAAATGACTTGAAATGTAAATGCCGAAGGGAAATAACTTGTAATGTAAATGCCGAAGGGAAATTGCCGAAGGGAAATACGTATATAATGTATATATGGGCCCTTACTCGGGTCTTGCGAATAAGAGTGAAGGCTCAATGTGGGTGCGTGCTTGAATTGAAATACTACACACACGACATGAAATGAAACCCAAATATAACTTGCAATATGGCCTTAACTAAGGTCTTGGGAATAAGAGCGAAAGCTCAATGTGTGTGAGTGCTTGAATTGAAGTACTACGCACACAACATGAAAGTAAATCCAAATATAAATTGCAGTATGGCCTTAACTAAGGTCTTGGGAATAAGAGCGAAAGCTCAATGTGTGTGAGTACTTGAATTGAAGTACTACGCACACAATATGAAAGTAAACCCAAATATAAATTGCAGTATGGCCTTAACTAAGGTCTTGGGAATAAGAGCGAAAGCTCAATGTGTGTGAGTGCTTGAATTGAAGTACTATGCACACAACATGAAATAAACCCAAGGATAGTATAACACGGCCCTTACTTGGGTCTTACAAATAAGAGCGAAGGCTCAATGTGTGTGCGTGCTTGAATTGAAAGACAACACACCCAACTTAAGCAAAACCCTACGTAATTTAAAGTATAAACATAAATTTATATCTTAGGGGCTGATTAGGCCCGTGTGTGTTCAAAATCGTGCACGCCTAAGAGAGTGCACGTGTGTGTGGGTGTGCCAAGCCACGTTATTACAAGCGGGGGGAGACAATACTCCGTTATTACAACCCCGTATCAAATTTAATTTAAGCAAGTCTACAACTAAGGACTGAGTTAGTTACTTACTTATAGCTGGTCCGGAGGTGACTTGCTTGAGCGTAGCCTTGGGCTTCGCCTTGGGCTGCAAGAGGGAGCTCCTCGGAATGGAACGGCAAGGGGAGATGCTGGCCGGGTGACTTGGGTGCACGGGAAGGGCGCCTTGAAGCTGGCCGGCTGCTAGGAAGGGGCTGCCTTGGTGCTTTGGGTTAAGGTGACTAAGGAAGGTCACTAGAGGATGGGCTGGTATAAAGGAAAGTAGTGCTACAGGGGAGCCTAAGGGAGTGCCTAAGGGAAATGTGTGGCTGGCCGGGAGGTGGTGCAGTCGGTTGGAGTGGCCGACTAAGGATAATTAAGTGGTGGCCGGCTGCTAGGGTGGCTAGGTAATGGCGAGGATGGGAAGGGAGCTAGCTAGGGTGTCGTGTGAGGTGGAGTTAGGTGCTGGTGGGAAGTGGTATGGGCAGGTCTTAGGGAGCCAAATGGGGTGCCCGGGTGTCACTAGGCGAAGTGGTTCAAGGCGAGTGATGTAAGGTGGAGGTCTGGCCGAATGGGTGAGGATGGCGGGTGGTTGTGATGGGTTGATGTGGTGGTGGTATAGGTGGTTGAGAGTGGAGGGGGAGTGAAGAAGAGGTGGAGCTAAGGTTAGGGTACTAACCGAAAGGGGAAGAAGCTGGCAGATGGAAGAGGGGCAGCCGGGTGCTTCGGGTGGATGGGATTCAGCCGGGAGATGAAGGTGGCGCGAGGTGGAGCTTGGTGGAAGCAGTGGTGGTGGAGGTGGAACTTGGCTGGGAGGCAGTGGTGGTGCAGGTGGAAGGAGGGCAGCAAGGTGGAAGGTGTAGACGTGATTTTATTTCAAATCGTGGAATTCGAAATCAAACCCTCGAACTACGTCAGGTTGCGCGAGCGTGCCAGTTAGTTTATCAAAACTAACAAATTCTGATTTTCTGACTTCTAAGAACGATTGTGGACAAGTGAGATCTTTTCGACTTAGGCCTTCTTGAACCGGCGCTCAAGGGTCAGCCTAGACGCTTGAAATTTGTTTGAATCCGTTAATTCGAGAAAGGAAAAACCAGATTTTTCAATAGTTTCAGATTTGTGTTTAAGTTCTTGATTTCTGAAAATTTTCAGATTCTGAAAGTCGCAGAATCTGTTCAGTTCCAAAGACCTGTTCTTCGAATTTTTAAAAATACTTCTAGTTCTCCAAAAATTCTAAAACTTTTAAAGAATAGAGACACGTGTGTGTAGAATCAGAATATATTTTTATTTTATAATTTTGTTCTTTATTTTCTGATAATTAAATACAGAATCAGAAACTGTTATAAAATTCGGAACAGCCCTGTTTCTGTGAATCAGAAGCTCAGAAAAACAGCGATATCTCAGCACTCATTCATCCAATTTCGATAAAATTTGTTTTTTTAGAAAGATATGGATGTTAGGTTCCCTAAGAATCAAATTTCATCCAATTTCATTCAGTGGTTGAAGAGATATGGGCAAAAGAATAGAGGTCAGTTACTGAACGTTCTGTTTCTGTAAAACGCAATCTGGATTTTGTATAAACTTCACGGATCTAATTGGCTAGGCAATAGTTCATAAAAATTCCTCAAAATTTTATCTAAGAACGTCTGATATGTCTAGATTATTCATGCAAAATTTCGAAGCAATTGGATTATCCGTTTGTCTATAAAAATTCCGTGATCAGACGCGTGTGCACGGACAGTTTCAGAAACCAAGTTTGCAGAAAATTTCAGAAAGTTCCTAACGTGATTCTAAAACGAAATTCAACCTGTATCAGTCCTAATGATGCATGGAAATCATCTAAACATGGATTTTAATTCTGTTCATGAAGGAATCATGCATGTTTGTATCGATATAAATGAAGAACATGGGCTCAAGGCCTTGATTCACGTACAAATTTCCAGAATCTGTGCTTTTTCAGATTTTCATGAATTAAAACCAATTTGTGCGAGAATTCCAACCTGTGTGAGTGAGAGGGGACGTAGGAGCACTTCGCCGGATGATCGTCGGATGTCGAAACCAGGCCGGACTTCCTTCTCCTTCTTCTCTTCCTTTCTCTCTCTCTCTCTCTATTTCTCTAAATTTTCGGACTGAACCTCTTGATGCTCATTGGTTGATGGTCGCTGGTTGATCGCTGATTGATGATTTCTGCAGCACCTGGGGAAGCCTTTTTATAGGCTCTGGCTGTGATTTGGATAAGCCAGATGGTTGGGATTTGGATGAGTTCGATTTTGATTGTGCTGATAAAATCTTATCTGAATTGGTTTCATCCTTATCTGGAACGTGATCTCCACAGGATCTGTATTGTTGAACTTTATCTTGAACGTTACTTAGTAATTTGAATATCATATGCATATGATCTCTTGTGTATTGGTTGGGACGTTATCTGTAGTTGATAACGTTATCTGCATTTGATGATTCCTTTATCTGGTAAGCTTTGAATCGTTATCTGATTAGGCTTTGATTTCATCTGAGTTAGGTAAGCCTTGATGACTCGGTCCATAATCAATACTATGACCACTGAGTTCGTCATATGATGAATTGCTGGGATTTCTACCTCTTGAAGCATTGTAGAGATCGCTCCCTCTGTAGCTGCTACGCGAGCCATCCTGATGACAATATTGGAAACAAGGATTTGGAAGTGAAATAGATGAGCGAAGAGGAGCACAGGCAGAAGTTCCTGTGACACTGATGTTAGGTGGATGATAGCTACTAAGTGATTTGATTGAACTTCTCGTTGAGTATGGAGTGAATTTTGTTGCGGTTCTCAACCCTCACTCTCCATTTCATCCAAATATCTTTGTGAATCTTCTCTATTTAATTCTGTAAATAGAACCTCATCAAACAACTCATCTGCACCAGGCATGTCTTTACTTATTGGCTATACAAAGTTAGCTAGCATCTCATTTACTGCTTCGGCGGACACTTCCTCCCTTAACCAAGATCGACTGGCTTTTTCTTTCGTTTACCATGTCTTTGTATGAGGCGTCTGCTACAGCAGAAGCATGAGGACTTAAAAAGGTTTGCCCTTATACTGTTCCTTCATATGCTTATCACACAAATGAGGAAGCCTTGTGAATGGATTAACAACAATCAATATATGCTTCCTGTGTATGATGGATGGCACATCTTCTAGCAAGGTTATAGAGAAGACCAGGTTCGTTTAAATACGCCAATTTGGTCATATCATCGACAACCAACTCAGAAAATAAGTCGTTTGCATGTTCCTCGCCAAGTATTTCATTTGTGTGAAATGACACATCAGAAAATGGGTCATTCTTGTCCGCCTTAATACTGTAATCATCTTCTGGTTCAGCACTCCTTTCAAGTTACTGCACATTTGCGCCAAGCTTTGTTGTTGTTTATGTGATCACAATCAACATTATTCTTTAGTAACTTCACAACATTAGCCCGTGTTGTGATTTAACAAATCAGAACACTTTCCCATTAATGTAAAATGTCCCAATCATAATCAGTAGTATCTCTAAACCAGATTAATTTGTCCTTGTTCTGTTTCAGAAAGTTCAGCATTTTCCATAATATTGGCATTTTGTCACATTCCCCATTCTTTGTTAGGTGAATCTATGATTCAGCAACAACATCAGCAACTTCAGCATATCCTGTATCTTCCATGTTCTCTACCATGGGCATTATGAATTTCCACCTGCATACTTGCTGTGGAAGTGGTTAAGCAAATACATGTTACATGCCTTTCTACTATGAACGTGTTCTATTATGCCCATGTTACGTTTTTGGAAATCAACTATCATGCTCATTCAATCATATCAATAGCATACCAGTAACAAATGATGATACAAATTGAGATCAATACTAATTACCTTGATACCCAAACATAACGTAGACACGTTACGAGAGGCATTCGATACCAAACCTTCATTTTTGGAGGCTTTCGTTCTTGCTTACACCTTTCCTTTCTTTTGATAATACCGACCTTACCCTCTAGAAATTGATTTCTTTCCAAATGTGAGCTTTTCTTTCTAGGAAGCTCACTTTCCCTTTTTGATGCCCGTTTTCCTTTTTGGGCGTCCACCTTCTTTTTTAGGTGTCAACTTGTCTTTTCAATGCCTTTTTCTTTTGAAGAGGAAAGCTTTCAACATACTTTTCGTAATAAATCTTTTAGGGAAACGAAATCCTGTTTTTCCAGTACTAAGGGCAAAATCGTCATTTTCCCCAATTTTGTCAAAATTCGAAATTTTCCGAAAGAAAAGCATTCTTTTATCATTTTAAAGCTTTCATAAAATTTTGGTACCAAAACAAACTCGTTTAGTGCCTTTTTCCTTCAAAAACCCCAAAATTGCTAAAATGGCCACTTTCCTAAAAAGGTAAGAATTTTAAAAGAAAATTTTGGGTGTCTACAGAAGGCTCGGCTGGAAGAGGATTGGCCAAGGTGGGCTGGAATTTTCTGAAAAAACCCGCCCACTAGGGGGGGGTTTATATAGGGTTGGAGATGGCAGTTGGGGCTGGTTTTGAGGAGATGGTAAGGTGGTTTAGGTGGTGGTGGTGTGGTGATAAGGTGGGCTGGTTTTGAGGAGGGGCCAGATATTTTAATACAAGGGGTTTTAGGTAGATGGTGTGCTAGGTTTAGGTGGGGTGATTTAGGGGTTTAGGGTTTAGCTAGGTGGGTTGGTTTTGGGGTGAGGTTTAGTGAGGTTGGTTAGGTGATTAGGCTAGGATTAGGTTAGGATTAGGGAAATTCAGCTAGGTTTAGGGGAGTATTAGGGAAGTGGGTTAGGTGATTAGGTTGGGATTAGAGAAGTGGGTTAGGTGATTAGGCTAGATTTAGGACGGGATTAGGGTAAAAGGCTAGGATTAGGGGTTTTTTATTAGGATTGGGTTAGGGAGCTCCCTTTGCATCACCCATAGACCTTAATTGCATCATGTTGGTGCAACCCTAGGTTAGGTTTTCGCTAATACAAGCTTAAACCCATGCTGATTAGGCTAACCCACATGATTAACCCCAAACTTGACACACAAGTCAAGCTTAATTACAATCACTCCCAAATCTTATCCTCCCCCACTCTCTCTCATGCCCATAATCCCACATGAATTTCAAGTGGGCCCCACCTCCATTTATGAGAAGGTGATGTGGGCCATGGATGTGGATATTGGATTGGATCTCTGGATCCAAATACAAATCCAAGTCCACACATGGGATTGGATTGGGATCTGGATATATATGCTCCAGATCCAATCCAAACTAAATTCTGACTCCTCCAGGCTGTGTTCGAAATGAACGATTTGTGCGGGGTCTGACAGCATCAGTACTCCGTCTACGTTGGGTCTTTGCCAACATGATCGTCCGCTTCTGTTTTCACCTTTCGGAGATGGTTTCAGGTGATGTTTGATGATAACAGGTTCTTGAACGTTCGAGATCCTGGGGGTCGATTCAATACGAGAGTTGCTGTGTCGGGCTCGACTTGTGCTCCAGTTCCGGGCTCTCTTTAGCTTTTTTGGTCCTGTCTTGATCAGGCCAAACTTGCTTTGTTGGGTTTCAAAACATATTTTAACAGTTTTTAAAACATATTATACATATTTAAAACATATATAAGTTCAAAACATCTGTACAGGGTTGCCTGGAAGGCTCCTGGGTTTCCAAACTCAAAATGACCCTTTGGGGCTGCTTTTATAAAACTAGGTTGATTCGAGAAATTCATGGGATTTCGGGGTGTTTACAAAGACATAGTGGAAGGGAAATTGCAAAAGGGAAAATATGGCTATATCTTAAGAGCAGAAAGGCTCAATTTTGTAAGTGTGTCATGTATATATTGAAAGACTACTCACACAGCTGAACCTTAAAACCCGAAGGTTGCCAACGTGCACGTGTTGTGTTTGTGTGTAAATGGAAAGACAACACACGCAGCTGAACCGAGAAAACGCAACGGAAAGTATAGAAATATGTCTATATCTTAGCGGCTTCCAAGGCCAAAATGGTGCGTGAGGTGCACGAGCAAGCGTTTGGGTGTTCTTTGTGTGTAAGTGTGTGAATGAAAGACAAACTCACACGACTTAATGGAACAACCCAGCTGAATGTAAATACTTTATATAGAATAAGAGCGAAGGCTCAATGCACGCGTGTGTGAGTGTATAAATTGAAGACAAACTCACACAACTCTTACTAGAGTCTTAGGAGTAAGAGCAAAGGCTCAATGGTGCACGTGGGTGTTTGTGTCCGAGTAAGAGCTAAAGCTCAAGTGCTCGTGTGTGCTTTGTGTAACAAACCAAGTTATTACAATCGGGGGGAGACAAGGCTCCGTTACTACAACCCCTGTTCAAATTGAATTAAAGCGTAGAAAGGAGATATGAAATACCGAATGAAAACACTTTCGGTTGTTTGTCCACTCCAATTCATGAGCTTGCTTGGCTTCACACCCACGGATGAGTCTTCCTTGAAGCTTGAAGCGAAAGGTGGCTGAACGTAGCCTTGAAGCTTGGGGTTTTATGAAGTTCACGGTTCTAGGGTGTTTGGGTTTTGAGCTTGTGTGGAAAGCGGGATGATGGCTACGAGTTTGGTTAGGTGTGGGATGGGTGTCACATAAGGCGGTGGTATGGGATACGAGATAGTGGTATAGGGTGATATGGTAGGCCGATGGGGTATGTCACGGATGGGGGGGTGTTATGGCGTGGGTTCTAGGCAAGGTGGTCATGGAACTAGGTAGGTTGTATGGTAGGGGAGCTAGGCGGTGCTGGGGGGGGGGGGGGGGAGTTAGCTAGACTAGGATGGTGGTGATTAGGTCGGTTAAGGGGGTGGAAGTCGGCTAAAGGAGGTCGGTGGAAGTGGGGTCAGGCGGGCAGCAGAGTCAGCGCTGGAGCGCAGGGCACTAGCGCCTGATCGCTAAGGCAGCGCCTGAGCGTAGGGTGCCGGTCGTCGGCGCATGGCGCGCGTGTGGTGCGTAGGGGGGGTAATCCGGGTGATTAGGTGAGGCAGTTAGATGCTTAGGCTTGGGTCGGTTAGGTTAGGGGGTTAACCTAACTAGGTTTAGGGTGGCTGGGAAGGGTCTTTGGGTAGTGGATTAGGATGGATGTTGGGGGGTTTAGAGGAATTAGAGAGAGAGTGGTTTAGGGAGTGCTTAGGGACTTACCTCGTAGGGACGGATTAGGGGGTGCTTAGGCTCCAATCAGCCACCTTAATCTTCTTTGTCCAAGCAAATTCAGCCCTTCGATTTGGGTGGGGCAGCCCTTAACTAATCTCTCACTAAGCACAATTAGCAAAAGCCCTAAATTAAACAAAGCCCTAAACACTCACCTTGGACCTTCTCTCTCCTCCCCTCAGATTCACATGAACCCCTTTATATGGACCCCACACCTCTATTTATAGGCATTTGAGGTGGGTTTAGATTTGGGTTTGGGTTTGGATCTCGATCCAAATCCAAACACTATTTGGATCTAGATTCGATCCAAATCATACATTTTTATGGATATGGATCTGGATATTTTGATCTAGATCCAATCCAATCCAATCCAAACACTATTTGGATCGGCCCAAACACTATTTGGATTGGCCCAAATCCAAACACTATTCACTATATGGATTTGGATTTGGATATTTATGGTCCAGATCCAAACCAAAATTTCTTTGGATAGTCCTTCTTGGCTTCTCGAGGCGTACGATCTGTGCGGGCCCTAGTTTCATCAGTGACTCGTCTGGTGTTGGGTTTCCCCAATCGGTGTTGTCCGGACCCATTTTGCCTTTTGGACTCCCTTTTTACTCATTTCTGGTCCTCCCGGTTCAGATTCGGGATACTAGAGTGAGAATGGTCAATCTGGCTTTCTGGTGCTCCTGGCTTGCCATCTGCTTCGTGCCTGAGCCTTCCGTTCGCCTTTCGATCCTGGCTTTTATCAAGCTAGGATGCTCTTTTGGGCTTTAGAACGGACTTCTGAAGCTGCTTCTGGTGTTGGCCTTCGTGAGCGGCTTGCTAGACTGCTTCTGGGTCAGGTGTCGTCTTCGCAAGCTCCACCTGTTTGCCTTGGCCTTTTGGGGAAGATGGGGTTGAGCCCGGGTTTCAAAACTCCTATTCGGATATGGGGCTTCAAAACACTATTTATAGTTTAAAAAGCAATATGTACAGAGTTTTAAAACATATGTACAGGGTTGTTTGGAAGGCTTCTGGGTTTCCAGACTCAAAATAGCCCTTTGGGGCTGCTTTTATAAAACCAGGTATGTTTGAGAAAGTCGTGGGATTTTGGGGTGTTTACAGATGCCCCTCTTTGGCATTATCCAAATAGATTTGGATAATGGCAAAGATGGCATCATCCCAATGTTTTTAGCAAAATCTCTCTTTTAAACTTGGTAGGAGGAGATATCACGCCAAAGGAAAAATTTTCTATGGTTTCTGGTCCTAAATGGGGATTATGTTATGCAAGTGTTCATGCGTGAATATGCACATGCATGACATGGATGAGACGCCAAGAAGGGCGACCTCCTAGAGACCAGATGGTATGGTTGAACTCTTGAGACTTACGAAGACCTGCTGCTCCAAGTGAGTGGGCCCTATGTTGCTCGATGTTCAATTTTTCAAAATCTATTCACAATAGGGAAACTGCTTTTAGCCTCGGTCCTAAGGATTTCGAGCTCTTCGCGTTTGCCTTTGCTTGAGTCTTGATACTCGCTAATCTAGTAGAGGTTTTATAAGAAACAAGCTATATTTCAAAATTCCTATGCCTTACTCGAAACGTCGAATTCTCAAACAAAATGAAATTCAAGTAAGTAAATCCTATTTTTACTTTAGGATTCCTCGAAATGAACCATGTTTTACTTGGGATAAGTCGTAGGGATGGGAAAGAGATACCACGATCCCTTCTGAAGCGTCTCATAGTTTTAGGTATAGAAGGCGAAAAACTGCTCTTCTTGAGCTTTTTGGCTTTTTCTTCCCCTTTTTTTTTTCCATAGAGGGTCTCCCTTTGGGAGTATTTTTTCTTTCATCCCTCTTTTCCATAAAGGAATCGAATTTTGCTTTTGACTCAGGTTTCTTTCTTTGGGAAAGAGATTTTGGCGGGGATTTCCCTTTGTTTTTGGCCATATTTTCCTTTTTGGAAGGAGAAGAGAAGAGGGGAAGACTTATCCAAAGGTCACACTCGATCCATTCCAGATCAGCCTATTTAGAAATAGCACATACTATTTGCAAGTATCTTGTTATATTGAACTAGGCCTTTCTTTGTAAGATGAAGGATTTTGAAATGTAACCACGTATTTGGAAAGCTCCACTTTTTCACAAGTGTGAATTCTCTCATTCAGGGTCACCCAATTCACCTTTGATCCTTGCTTTCAAAGTTTCGAAGCAAGTTTCCTAAAGCATTTTCGAAAATGGGGATTTAAGTAGATCCTACACATGATACTTCTTTAAGTATTGAATATTGATAGGATCTGCTAAATTCCTACCTTCTACATCGATCAACCAGTATGAGTTGTTTGTGGTGGTTCCATGTGCAACATAAGGGCCATCCCACTTGGGCCGCCACTTTCGAAGTGGATGTGGGTCACGATAATGGATGATTTTCAAAACAAGATCTCCTACTTCAAAGTGGCGAGGTTTCATATGTTTCTCATAATGTTGAGGAGCATGATCCATAGCAAGGAGTCGCCTCTCATCTAACAAATCTAGTTCGGCCATCCTAGCATGCTGAAGCGTCTCTAGGGGGAGGTCGAGTGCAATGGATGTATGGAATGAATGCAGTCGTGTATGAATGGGAAGAATGGCATTTGTGCCATAGACCAACTCAAATGGCGTGGCATTCGTGGGAGTCCGGATAGAAGTCCTATAAGCCCATAAGGCTTCATCCAGCTTCTCATGCTATGTCCTACCCTTTTCTAAAGTCTTCTCAATTATGCTAATGAGAGTCTTATTCATGGCTTCAGCTTGGTCATTGCCTTGAGGGTAGTAGGGCGAGGAGAAGTGGTGAGTTACGCCATAGGTGTTGCACAACTTGACAATCCGCTTATTTTTGAATGGGGTGCCATTATCGGACACAAGGTCTCTTGGAACTCCAAATCGAGCCAAGATATTTTTCCTAATCAAAGCCACCACATGTTGCCCCTGGACATTGGTAAGGGAGGTGGCTTCGACCCAATTGGAAAAGTACTCAGTGGCCGCTAAAATGAATCTATGCCCATTCGATGCCTTTGGAAATATTGGTCCTACAATATCAAACGCCCACATGGTGAATGGCGAGGGGCTGACCACGGAATGCAATGAAGATGAGGGGATATGAATTGCGTGCCCATGCACTTGACATGGATGACACTTCCTAACATGATCGTGGCAATCCTTTTTCAGAGTGGACCAAAAATAACCCGCTCTAAGTATTTTCATTGCCATCATATTGGCATTAACATGGCCTCCACATTCTCCATCGTGGAATTCATGCATTATAATCCTAGCCTCCTCTAGGTCGACACACCTTAGTAAGACGTCGGTAAAACCTTTTTTGTACAGAACCCCACCCAAAATCGTATATCGGGTAGAAATTTTTCGGATGAACGCCTTATCCTTGGATGTGGCATTTTCAGCGAATCCCCCATTTTCTAAAAAGCTTTTTATGTCATAAAACCAAGGTTTTTCATTAGAATTTGGGTTGTTTTGGTAAATTTCCAAATCGTGTGTGGATGGAGTGGGTGCATGCCATATTTCCAAGGATCGGGTTTCCAAAGTGAGATCAACCCTTAGGGCTGAACCCAAGGATGAGAGGGCATCGACAATGCCATTATCCTCTCTTCCTACATGTGTGGGTGTGCACGATTGGAACGACTCGACCAATCGAGTGGCCAACTCGTGATATGGAAGCAATTTTTCATTTCTCACTTGCCAAATTTTCAAAACTTGGTTTATAACGAGGAGTGAATCTCCAAAGACCTCGATGCATGATGCCCCTAGAGTTTTCGAAATCCTTAAGCCTTGTATGAGTGCTTCATACTCAGCTATGTTATTGGAACATTCGAAATCTAGGCAAATTGCTATGGGAATCTCACCCTTTTCAGGGGATATGAGGATGACCCCGACACCAGCCCCTCGTTGGTTTCATGTCCCGTCGAAGTGCATTTTCCACACTTGGTTTTCAACAGAGTTTGCCAAAATGTGGTTTTGAAATTGGTTTTGTAATATGCCTTCATCAGGAATTTCATCGAGTGTGGGATATGCATCCTCTAAGGGGAACTCAACCACATAGTCTGCTAGAGCTTGCCCCTTAATGGAGATCTGATGATGGTATTTCAGGTCATACTCCATTAGAAGGAGTTGCCATTTGCCCAATCTACCGGTGAGAATGGGTTTTTCGAACAAATGCAAAAGGGAAATATGGCTATATCTTAAGAGCGAAAAGGCTCAATTGTGTAAGTGTATGCCGTGTATATATTGAAAGACTACTCACACAGCTGAACCTTAAAACCCAAATCTTAAAGACATAGCGGAAAGGAAATACAACTATATATATGTGGGCCCGAAGGTCGCCAACGTGTGCGTGTGTGTTGTGTGTAAATGTAAAGACAACTCACACAACTTGAAAATAACACCCAAATTGAATTGCGATATGGCTCTTATTAGAGTCTTGGGAGTAAGAGCGAAAGCTCAATGTGTGTGAGTGTGGAATTGAAGGTCCACGCACACAACTTGAATGTAAACCCGAAATTGAATCGCAATATGGCTCTTATTAGAGTCTTGGGAGTAAGAGCGAAAGCTCAATGTGTGTGAGTGTGGAACTGAAAGACAACACACACGACTTGAATGTAAACACACACAGCTGAACTTATATAAATAAGACTATATCTTAGGGGCTGCCAAGGCCCGTGTGTGTGCAAAAGGTGTGCAACTAAGAGCAGAAAGACTTAAGTGCATGTGTGCCCTTGTGTGTCATACATCAATATTACATCTTGGGAGGAGACTACGCTCCATTATTACAACCCCATATCAAAATTTAATTGAATATAAAGCAAGTTAATGTAATAGACCAAGTTTAGACACTTACATGTAGCTGGTCCATCTTCAACTTGCTTGGATTTGGACTTGTGATTCGCCTTGGGCAGCCAAGAGGAGTTCCTTAGGTAGTTTGAGAAAAGGCTGGGATTTGAGTATGATTAGGGACAGGTAGGGGGCTGGACGGTTGGTTTATGGGAGCTAAGGTGTTAGGTTGTTGGTCTAAGGTGTGGTGCTGGGAGTTGGGCGACTAGGGGTGGCAGGTGGTGCTCGGCTGGGAGAGATGGGAGAATGGCAGGTGAATGGGAGTGAGGCTAGCCAGGTGGAAGGTGGTGCTCAGTTGGGATTGAAGGAGTTGGGGAATGGTGAAGGGGTGCTACTGGTGCTGCTACTTTGGGGAAGCCGGGTGGAAGGAAGGATGATGTTGGTGATGCTCGGCTGGGAGTTGTAGACGCAGGAAAATCCCTGCCTCCCCTTTTTGGCTTCTCAGGGCTTGGAGCGGATCCCCTCGTGCGTCTAAGGCCTATTTGTATAAACAGGGCGTGCCAGCTAGCTTACCTAAGCCAGCGAAGATATATTTTAATCTGACTTCTAACATGGCGACTATGAGCAAGTGACCTCTTGTCGTCGCAGACCTTCTTGCACCGATGCGCAAGGGTCAGTTTGTATGCTTTAAAAATCGAGTTTAGGGTAGAAAAAGCCTACGAAAGCTATTCGAGGTGTTTGATTCGGGTTTTTTAAATATGATTGCAGATTTTAGATCACGTGGATTTGCACGTGCCTAAGTCTTTCTTTTTATCCCTTTATGGGCCACCTAGGTGTGTGTTATGAACACTCCACTACATGGGGCGAATTTTGAGCAAGAGTACGGGGTTTTGCTTCGATGCAATATGCATCCTACCTCATGGTATGGCGTAGATGCAATGCAAACTCACGCTACTCCAAAGGGAAAAACTCGAAATGTAAAGACAATGCCGAAGGGAAATAACCGAAGGGAAATGAATTGTAATGTAAATGCCGAAGGGAGATATGTATATAAGGTATGTATATGGGCCCTTACTCGGGCCTTGCAAATAAGAGCGAAGGCTCAATGTGGGTGCGTGCTTGAATTGAAAGACTTACACACACGACATGAAATAAAACCCAAATATAACTTGCAATATGGCCTTGATTAAGGTCTTGGGAATAAGAGCGAAAGCTCAATGTGTGTGAGTGCTTGAATTGAAGTACTACGCACACAACATGAAATTAAACCCAAATAGTATAACACGACCCTTACTTGGGTCTTTCAAATAAGAGCGAAGGCTCAATGTGTGTGAGTGCTTGAATTGAAAGACTTACACACACGACATGAAATGAAACCCAAATAGTATAGCACGACCTTTACTTGGGTCTTTCAAATAAGAGCGAAGGCTCAATGTGTGTGAGTGCTTGAATTGAAAGACTTACACACACGACATGAAATGAAACCCAAATAGTATAGCACGACCCTTACTTGGGTCTTTCAAATAAGAGCGAAGGCTCAATGTGTGTGAGTGCTTGAATTGAAAGACTTACACACACGACATGAAATGAAACCCAAATAGTATAGCACGGCCCTTACTTGGGTCTTTCAAATAAGAGCGAAGGCTCAATGTGTGTGAGTGCTTGAATTGAAAGACAACACACTCAACTTAAGCAAAACCCTACGTAAGTTAAAATATATATATATATATATATACTAGGGGCTGATTAGGCCCGTGTGTGTTCAAAATCGTGCACGACTAAGAGAGTGCATGTGGGTGTGCCAAGCCACGTTATTACAAGCGGGGGGAGACTATGCTCCATTATTACAACCCCGTATCGAATTAAATTTTAAGCAAGTATACAACTAAGGACCAAGTTAGGCACTTACTAATAGCTGGTCCGAAGATGCCTTGCTTGAGCGTGGGCTTGGCCTTCGCCTTGGGCTACAAGAGGGAGCTCTGTGAAGTTGAATAGCAGGAGGGGCTGCTGGCCGGTTGGAAATGGGGCACGGGAGGGGTGCCTTAAAGTTGGCCGGCTGCTTAGCAAAGGGGTTGGCTTTGTGTGTTAGGCTAAGGTGACTAAGTAGGGTCACTAAGGGAGGGTGTAGTGTTAGGAAGTATGGCACTAAGGGGAGCCTAAGGGAGTGTCTAATGGAGTGTCTAGGGGAAGGATGTGGCTGGCGGGTGGCTGGCCGAATTGGTATGGAGCAGTCGGTTGGAGTGGCCGACTAAGGGGGATTCGGTGATGGTGGTTGCTAAGGTAGCTAGGGCTATGGTGGATGGGAAGGGAGCTAGCTAGGGTATGGGGTGAGGTGGTGGTCGGCTGTGGTGAGGTGATATGGGTAAGTCTTAGGGGGTTAAATGGAGTGGCCGGGTGTAGCTAGGGTGTCTAGGTAGTGGCGGGTAGTTAGAGTGGTTGAGGCTTGGCCGAATGGGAGTGGTGGCGATAAGTGGCTAGTGTTAGGGTAAGATGGTGGTGGTGTAGGTGGCTGAGAGTGGAGGGGGAGCGAGAAGAGGTAGGTTAGAGGATGGGGTACTAACCGAATGAAAAGGCGGTGGCAGATGGAAGGGGAGCAGCCGGGTGGTTGAAGTGGAGGGTTCTGCCGAAGGCGGTGGTGGCGACAGGTGGGTGGTCGGCTGTGGTGTGGTGGAGCAGGTGGAGCAAGGTGGTGGCTGGCTATGGTGTAGGTGGAAGACCTGGCTGGGAGTGGTGCAGGTGGTTGGGCTCGGTTGGAATGGAAAGGGGGGTCCAAGAGGATTGGAAAACCCACCCCTTAGGGGGGGGTTTATATAGGGCTGCAAAAGTCGGTTGGGGCTGGTATTAGGGTAGTGGTAAGGTGGTCTAGGGGTGGTGGTATGGTAGTAAGGTAGGCTGGTATTAGGGTAGGGACAAATATTTTAAATACAAGGGGTTTTGGGTAGGTTGTGTGCTAGGTTTAGGTGGGGTGGTTTAGAGGTTTAGGGTTTAGCTAGGTGGGATGGTTTTGGGGTGAGGTTTAGTGAGGTGGGTTAGGTGATTAGGCTAGGATTAGGTTAGGTTTAGGGAAATTAACCTAGGTTTAGGAAAGGATTAGGGAAGTGGGTTAGGTGATTAGGTTGGGATTAGGCCGGGATTAGGGAAGTGGGTTAGGTGATTAGGCTAGGATTAGGAACGGATTAGGGTAAAAGGCTAGGATTAGGTGTTTTTGGTTAGGATTGGATTAAGGAGCTCCCTTTGCATGACCCATAGACCCTAATCACATCATGTTGGTGCAGCCCTAGGTTAGGTTTTGGCTAATTACAAGCTTAAACCCATGTTAACTAGGCTAACCCACATGATTAACCCCAAACTTGACACACAAGTCAAGCTTAATTACAACACACTTTGATCTTATCCTCCCCCACTCTCTCTCATGCCCATAATCCCACGTGAAATTCAAGTGGGCCCCACCTCCATTTATGAGAAGGTGATGTGGGCCATGGATGTGGATATTGGATTGGATCTCTGGATCCAAATCCAAATCCAAGTCCACACATGGGTTTGGATTGGGATTTGGATATATATGGTCCAGATCCAATCCAAACTGAATTCTGACTCCTTCGGGCTGTGTTCGAAATGAACGGTTTGTACGGGGTCTGACAGCATCAGTACTCTGTCTGCGTTGGGTCTTCGCCAACATGATCGTTCGCCTCTATTTTCGCCTTCCGGAGATGACTTCAAATGATGTTTTGATGATAACAGGGTCTTGGACGTTCGAGATCCTGGGGATGGATTCAACACGAGAGTTGCTGTGCCGGGCTTGACATGTGCTCCGGTTTTGGGCTCTCTTTAGCTCTTCTGGTCCTGTCTTGATCAGGCCAAGCTTACTTTGTGGGGTTTCAAAACATATTTTAACTGTTTTAAAACATATTATACATATTTAAAACACATAAGAGTTTAAAACATCTATACAGGGTTGTCTGGAAGGCTCTTGGGTTTCCAGACTCAAAATGGCCCTTTGGGGTTGTTTTTACAAAACCAGGTTGATTTGAGGAATTCGTGGGATTTCGAGGTGTTTACAAGAGTGAAGTGATGTTGGCCAAGTGGAAGGTGGTGCTCGGTTGGGAGTGCAGGGATGCTGGCCAGGTGCTGGTGCTGGGACAACCGGGTGGAAGGAAGGATGGAAGGTGGTGCTGTTGGCTGGGTGGAAAGGAGGTGGTGCTTGGCTGGGAAGGAGGCGACAGGTGGTGTTGGTGGCCGGGTGGAAGGGAGGTGGTGTTGTCCAGGTCCTGGCCGAATGAAGAGGATCAAGAGAAAAACCCGCAGGTGATGGATGGGCTCTTATATAGGCTGGCTGACTAGGGATTAATTGCTGGGGGGATAAGGGAGCTAGGGACTAAGGTCGGTTGGTTAGTGGATAGTTAGGGTGTGGCTGGGTCTAGTTAGGAAGCAAGGTCGGTTGGGCTTCTAATAGCTAAGATCGGTTAGGTTTAGCTAGTTAGGGAGTGGCTGGGTCTAGTTAGGAACCAAGCTTAGTTAGGTGGGCTGGGGGCCAGATATTTTATTAGGTGGGTTGGGCTAGTGGTTTGGGGTAGGTCGGTTAGGTGGGCTGGGTTTAGTTGGTTAGAGACTTAGTTAGGTGAACTAAGGTTAGCTTAGGGCTAGTTGGTTAGGGTCTAGGTGGTCCAGCTAGGTGAGGTTGGCTAGGTGAAGTGGGTGTGGTTTTGGGTGAGAAGGGTTAGGTCTAGGCTAGGTTTGGGTTAGGTTTATGAAAGATGGCTAGGTGAGATAGGCTAACTTAGGGCTAGGTTTAGGAACCACCTCTTGGAGCCGGTCCACAACTTTAGTTCAGCCATATCCAAGTTGGTGCAGCCCTAGGTCAAGTGTAGGTGCATACAAGCTTGAACCCACACTCTTGGTTAAACCCATAAGGCTAACCCACTTTGAGCAAAAAAGTCAAGCCTACCAACTTTCTCACTCTTACTTTATGACCCTTTTCTCTCTCTACCTAAGCCTTCCAAGAGCATTCACGCGAACTTTTGTGGGCCCCTCACCCCCATTTATGGGGAGGTGAAGTGGGCCATGGATATAGATATTGGATTTGGATCTTAGGATCCAAATCCAAATCCAAATACATTTTGGGTTTGGATTTGGATATATATGGTCCAGATCCGATCCAAATTTGATTTTTTGATTCCTTCATCGTGTTTCGAAATTGACGGTTTGTGCAGGGCCTGACTTCATTAGTACTCCGTCTTGCGTTGGGTCTTCGCCAACATTTTCGTCTGATCTCCTTCTCACCTTCAGGATTTCATTTTAATCATATTTCTGATATTTGGGGCTTGGATGTCTAATAATTTGGGGATGCTTTTGACATTAGAGGTGATATGCCAGGCTTGAAGTATGCTTTAGGTCTAGGCTCTCCTTTACCTTTTCGATCCGCTTTTATAAGGCCAAGAGGCTTTTGGGGCTTTTTCACCCGTTTTTGTGGCTGCTTTTGATCAAGCTGTATCTGTTGGATTCAGCTCTTTGCAAAATTGGGACTTGGCCCAAGTATAAGACATTTCATATTAAAATGGGGTTTTATACAATATTTGGAGCTTTTACAACTCTTGGGCTTTCGAAAACTAAAATCTGGTCTTAAAAAGGGGATTTTAAAACGAGGTATGTTTTATGAAAACCATAAAATTTCGGGAAGTTTACAGATGCCCCTCTTTGGCATTATCCAAATTTATTTGGATAATGGCAAAGATGACAACACCCTGTAAACACCCCAAAATCCCATGATTTTCTCAGATTACCTGGTTTTGCAAAAGCAGTCCCAAAGGGCTATTTTGAGTCTGGAAACCCAGGAGCCTTCCAAGCAACCCTGTACATATGTTTAAATCATATATGTTTTAAAAATATATGTTATATAGTTTTAAAAACCTTAAAAAGGTATTTTGAAACCCCGAAAAGGAACTTGGCCTGATGAAAGCAAGGCCGAAGAAGCAAAAGAGAGCCTAGACTCGGAGCACATGTCAAGCCCGACACATCAACTCTCATATCAGAATCATCCCCAAAATCTCGGACATCCAAGCCCCTGTTATCAACAAATTGTTTAAAATGATCTCTGAAAGGTGAGAAGAAGAGCGGACGACAATGTTGGCGAAGACCCAACGTAAGACGGAGTACTGATGCTGTTAGGCCCCGCACAAACCGCCCATTTCGCAATGCCATGAAGGCGTCAGAAAATCATATTTGGATCGGATCTAGACCATATATATCTAGATCCAAATCCAAACATGCATCTGGATTTGGATCCAAAGATCCAATCGAATATCCACATCCATGGCCCACATCACCTTCTCATAAATAGAGGTGGGGCCCACAAAGAATTCACGTGAAAAGCTTGGGAAGAGAGAGAATGGGGGATAAAGTATGAGTGAGAAAGTTGGTGGGCTTGACTTTTGTGTCAAGTTTTGGGTTAATCATGTGGGTTTAGCCTAAGAGTGTGGGTTTAAGCTTGTATGCATCTACACCTAACCTCGGGCTGCACCAACATGAACCTGGCTGCAACTAGGTCTATGGATCAAGGCCAAGGGGATGCTGCTAAAACCTAGCCTTGAACTAACCCACCTCACCTAGCCATTCCCCCCTAAACCTGACCTAATCCTAGCCACCCTCACCCAAAACCACCCTAACCATACCTAGCCGACCTCACCTAGCCCACCCCACCTAACTAGACCACCTAGACCCTAGCTAGACTAAACCTAATCCCACCTTAACCCACCTAATTAGACCCTAACCCTTAAATCCCAGCCACCCTAACCGACCTACCCAAACCACCCCACCACCAGCCCACAACATCCTAAATATCTACCCCAAAACCACCCCAACCGACCCCAGCCCATGTCTATAAAACCCCCCCTTTTGGGGCGAGTTTTGATCGATCTTGGGCAGCTCTCAGCCCTCTCTCTCCTCTCTCACCTGCCCTCTCTTCCATCCCACTTCACTCCCATTCGCCACCAGCTGCGCCACCTCCACCCGGCTGCACTTCCACTCGGCTGCCACCTGCACACCCCACCCGGCTGCCACCTTCTTCCAACTGCCACTTCCTTCCACCACCTCCGGCCACCACCTCAGCAACCATCTCCGGTTAGTACCCCCATCTCAGCCCTATCTAACCTTTCTTCCTCTCCCTTCTTACCCAACCACACACCCCATCACCCGCCACCACAGCCGCCTTCCCATCTCCCTTACACCCGACCACTTCACACCCCACATCACCACCTTCCCTCAGCCACCCATCTCAGCCCTAGCTAAGCCTTCACCCTCAACCTGCCACTACCTAGCTAGCACCCGAACCTGCCCCAACTCACCTAACATCCCCCACTTGCCGTGCCTGCCACTCGGCCATCCTCAAGTCTTCACTCGGCTAAGACCCTACTTGGCGCCCATACGCACCCAAGGAGCTCCCCTTCGGCTGTCCAAGGCGACTAACTAGGCCAAAGCCAAGCAAGTTACACCTAGACCAGCTATACGTAAGTGCCTAACTCGGTCCTTGTTATGAACTTGCTTATGCTTAATTAAATTTGATACGGGGTTGTAATAATGGAGCGTTGTCTCCCCCCGCTTGTAATAATGTGGTTTGGCACACCCACACACACGTGCACTTGAGCCTATTCCGCTCTTAGCTGCACACGATTTTAATACACACACGGGCCTAATCAGCCCTTAAGATATAGTTATACATATATGTTTTAAGTTGCGTGGGTTTTAATTAAGTTGTGTGTGTTGTCTTTCAATTTCCACACTCACACACATTGAGCTTTCGCTCTTACTCCCAAGACCTTAGTAAAGGCCTTATTGCAATTTCATTTTGGGGTGTTTAAATTCAAGTTCTGTGCGTAGCATTTCAATTCCACACTCACACACATTGAGCTTTCGCTCTTACTCCCAAGACCTTAGTAAAGGCCTTATTGCAATTTCGTTTTGGGGTGTTTAAATTCAAGTTGTGTGCGTAGCATTTCAATTCTACACTCACACACATTGAGCTTTCGCTCTTACTCCCAAGACCTTAGTCAAGGCCTATTGCAATTATATTTGGATTTTACATTACAAAGTCGTGTGAGTTGTCTTTCCATATACACACAACACCCACGCACACGTTGGCGACCTTCGGGCCCATATATATTATAAGTATTTTCCTTCAGCTATGTCTTTAAGATTTGGGTTTTAAGGTTCAGCTGTGTGCGTAGTCTTTCCATATATACAAGGCACACACTTGCACAATTGAGCCTTTCCGCTCTTAAGATATAGCCATATTTCCCTTTTGCAATTTCCCTTCCGCATTGTCTTTCAATTCGGGTTTTTCCTTTTGGAGTTGTGTGAGTTTGCATTGCATATACGCCATATCACAAGTTAGGATGCATATTGCATCAAAGCAAGCCCCACACTCTCGCTCAAAAAATCGCCCAACTTAGGTCACTTGTGCAAACACCTAGTTGGTCCTAAAAAGATTAAAAAGAAAGACATAGGCACGTGCAAATCCCACGTGTAATAAAATTTGCAATCGTACATACAAAGTCCAAACACTTAGGGTATTTTCAAAGAGGTTTAATTAAAAGACTTTGCCAAGAGTACAGACTGACCCTTGCGCATCAGTGCAAGAAGGTCTGCGACGAAAAGAGCTCACTTGCTCATAGTCGCCCCGATAGAAGTCAGATTTTAAAAAACTTTCTTCGCTAGCTTAATCAAGCTAGCTGGCACGCCCTTTTGTTAAATATGACTTAGACACACGAAAAGGTTCACTTCGGGCCTAAGAACCAGAAGTGAGGATTTTCCGTGTCTACACACCCCTTTCAATGTTTCCCTGGATCTATCTACGAAAATATGGGATCATCCCAATTTTTGAGAAAAATCTCTCTTTTAAACTTGGTAGGAGGAGATATCACGCCAAAGGAGACTTTTCTATGGTTTCTGGTCCTAAACGGGGATCATGTTATGCAAGTGTTCATGCATGAATATGCACATGCATGACATGGATGAGACGCCAAGAAGGCCGACCTCCTAGAGACTAGATGGTATGGTCGAACTCTTGAGACTTACGAAGACCTGCTGCTCCAAGTGAGCGGGCCCTATGTTGCTCGATGTTCGATTTTTTAAAATCTATTTACAATAGGGAAACTGCTTTTAGCCTTGGTCCTAAGGATCTCGAGCTCTTCGCGTTTGTCTTTGCTTGAGTCTTGACACTCGCTAATCTAGCGGAGGTTTTATAAGAAACAAGCTATATTTCAAAGTTCCTACGCCTTACCCAAAACGTCGAATTCTCAAACAAAATGAAATTCAAGTAAGTAAATCCTATTTTTACTTTAGGATTCCTCGAAATGAACCATGTTTTACTAGGGATAAGTCGTAGGGATGGGAAAGAGATACCACGGTCCCTTCTGAAGCGTCCTGTGGTTTTAGGCATAGAAGGTGGAAAACTGCTCTTTTTGAGCCTTTTGGCCTTTTCTTCCATTTTTTTTTATAGAGGGCCTCCCTTTGGGAGTATTTTTTCTTTAATCCCTCTTTTCCATAAAAGAATCGAATTTTGCTTTTGACTCAGGTTTCTTTCTTTGGGAAAGAGATTTTGGCAGGGATTTCCCTTTATTTGGGCCACATTTTCCTTTTGGAATGAGAAGAGAAGGGGGGAAGACTTATCCCAAGGTCACACTCGATCCATTCCAGATCAGCCTATTTAGAAATAGCACGTACTACTTGCAAGTATCTTGCTATATTGAACTAGGCCTTTCTTTGTAAGAAGAAGGATTTTGAAATACAACCACGATTTTGAAGACTCCACTCTTTCACAAGTGCGAATTCTCTCACTCAGGGTCACACGATTTTGCCTTTGAACCTTATTTCCTAAGTCTCAAAGCAGCTATCCCTAAAGGTTTTCGAAAAAGGGAATTTAACCCAAATCCTACACATAATACCTCTTTAAGTATTGAATATTGATAGGATCTGCTAAATTCCTACCTTCTACATCGATCAACCAATATGAGTTGTTTGTAGTGGTTGCACGTACAACGTAGGGCCCATCCCACTTGGGGCGTCACTTTCCAAGGGGATGTGGGCCACGATAGTGGATGATTTTCAAAACCAGATCTCCCACTTCAAAGTGGCGAGGTCTCATGTGTTTGCCATAGTGTCGGGCTATCCTTTGCCGGTATGCACGAGCATGATCCATAGCAAGGAGTCGCCTCTCATCTAGCAAATCTAGTTCGGCCATCCTAGCATTCTGAAGCGTCTCTAGGGAGAGGTCGAGTGCTATGGATGTATGGAATAAATGCAATTGAGTATGAATGGGAAGAATGACGTTTGTGCCATAGACCAATTCGAATGGGGTGGCATTCGTGGGAGTCCGGATGGAAGTCCTATAAGCCCATAAGGCTTCATCCAGCTTCTCGTGCCACGTCCTACCCTTCTCTAAAGTCTTCTCAATTATACTAATGAGTCTTGTTTGTGGCTTCGGCTTGGCCGTTGCCTTGAGAGTAGTAGGGCGAAGAGAAGTGGTGAGTTATGCCATACGTGTTGCACAACTTGACCATCCGCTCATTTTTGTATGGGGTGCCATTATCGGACACAAGGTCTCTTGGAACTCCAAATCGGGCCAAGATATTCCTCCTAATGAAAGCCACCACATGTTGCCCTTGGACATTGGTCAAGGAGATGGCTTCGACCCACTTGGAGAAGTACTCAGTGGCTGCTAAAATGAACCTGTGTCCATTCGATGCCTTTGGGAAAATTGGCCCTACTATGTCAAACGCCCACATTGTAAATGGCCAGGGGCTGACCACGGAATGCAATGATGATGAGGGGATATGAATGGTGTGTCCATGCACTTGACATGGATGACACTTCCTAACATGATCGTGGCAGTCTTTTTTCAGAGTGGACCAAAAATAACCCACTCTAAGTATTTTCATCGCCATCATTTGGCATTGACATGACCTCCACATTCTCCATCGTGGAATTCATGCATAACAGTCCTAGCCTCCTCTAGGTCGACACATCTTAGTAAGATGCCGGTAAAACTCTTTTTATACAAAACCCCACACAAAATCGCATATCGGGTAGAAATTTTCTGGATGAATGCCTTAGCCTTGGATGTGGCATTTTCAGCAAATCCCCCATTTTCTAGAAAACATTTTATGTCATAAAACCAAGGACTATAGCCAATCCCATATTGGCTTAGATTGGCCTTGGGCAAGACGGGCTCTATGAGACCCTGATTTTGTGCCCCTAGACTCTTATATAGCAAATAGTCCATATTTAACAACATGTTCCACGATTTTTTGTTTTTAGAGAATTTTTTATATAAATCGTGGTCCTAGAACTTGTTGTCGTCTATGTTATGTACATAGGGCTTTTTATCCAGGGGTTTTGGAAATAGGGGATTTTTGGGTTTTCCTAGGATGGTCAGGATTTTGAGGGGGCCAGTCTTGGGCGGCCCCTTGACATATACGACCTTCCTAGGGTTTTTGAGTGTGAGCCTTGGTGGCTCGAGCAGGGTCTGCCCCAGATTTGCCTCATGGGTCTGTGAACTCAACAAGCAAGGGGAATTTATGTTTCCTTGAAGCTGAGGATGACTCTAACCTAGGATCACTACGATTTGGTCCCTCAAAGGGATTTTGACACACTTGTGGAAGGTGGATGGCACAGCACACAAGTTGTGTATCCAGGGCCTTCCCAATAACAGGTTATAGTGGGGGTCGATGTCAGGACATGGAACACCCCCGTGTGTGCTATCCCTCCCATTTTCATGGGGAGTTCGATGGATCCTAGTGGTCTAGACACATTCCCATTGTACCCAGTGATGACGATGGGGCTTGGGTTTACGGATGTCAAGGTGATTTCGATTTGGTACGCCACATGAAGTGGAAGGATGTTGAGCCCTCCTCCCCCATCAACTAGGCACCTATCCAGAGAGTGGTTATTCATAACCACCTCGATATGTAGGGCCTGGTTATGGGACTCATAGGGTCTTTCTACATCGTCTTCTAAGAATACGATGGGCGTTTTCACTCCTATGGATGCCACTTGGTTGGACAAGGATTCTGGGGTTATGTTCGATCTAACCTTTGCTCTTTCTAGAATTTTCTCTAGCACGAGTCTATGCCTAGGCAAAGTTTGTATTAGCTCTAGGATGAACATGTTGATAGGAATCTTTGAAAGATGGTTTTCGAAATCATATAAGTTTAACACAACATTTCCTTTGTTTGCTTTCGGCAGAACTCTAGGAATACATGCTTTTGAGGGGCCAGGCACACTGACTTTCTTAAATCGATTCTGCAAGTATCATCGGCTCAAGGGACATGATACAAACCAATGTTTTTCCCTCCTCAATAAAATTGAGAACTTGATAGCGTAGGGCCGTCTCTAGGTCACTAAGGAACTATAGCCTACCCAAGCCATTTTCAAAGAACCCTTCCCCAATCACGCAAGCACTAGTGGGAAGGGCAAAGAGGTATGTGCTTTCTCAACTTCAAAGAGTCTAGTGCATTCATTACATTCTGGTTTTACTACTTGTGCATCATCTCTCATTCTTTATAAGAAAAATGCCCAAGTAGTAATCTGGGGAGCGCTTAGAGTTTCGCTCCCGGCTAGAACCATTTTGGAAATTCGAGGTGCTCCAAAGCACTCAAGTAGAGCCACAATAGGCACGAGCCTTAGGCAAAGTGTAGGGGAAGTGACTAGGTCCGGAAAGATCTACCAACCCCAACACTTAGAAAAATCTCCTAAAAAAGTGGTCAATGTCTCTGGCCCTTCAAAAGCATGCATACCTAAGTTCTCTTCAAAAACGGACAAAGGTCAAGTTGTTTTAACCACATATGATTTCGAAAATCATCTCTCCAAGATCCCAACAAGCATGTCCATCCTAGAGCTGATACAAACCTCACTTAGGCATAGGCTTGTCTTAGAAAAAATCTTAGAGAGAGCCAAGGTTAATTGAAACATAATCCCTGAGTCCTTGTCAATCCAAGTGGCATCTATAGGAGTAAAAACGCCCATCGTGTTCTCGGAAGACGAGATAGAAAGACCCTATGAAGTCCACAACCAAGCCTTGCATATCGAGGTAGTTTTGAATCACTATCATCTCGACAAATGCTTAGTTGATGGGGGAGGAGGTCTCAACATCCGTCCGCTCCACGTGGCGTATCAAATCGGAGTCACCTTGACTTCCGTAAACCCAAGCTCCATCGTAATCACTAGATACGATGGGAATGCATCTAGACTGTTGGGAGCCGTAGAGTTACCATGGAAACGGGGGGTATAGCCCACGTGGGGGTGTTCCATGTCTTAGACATTCACCCCCATTACAACCTATTGCTTGGAAGACCCTGGATACACAGCCTACGAGTTGTGTCATCCACCTTCCATAGGTGCGTCAAAATCCCCTACGAAGACCAAATAGTGGTAATTCTAGGTGAAAACCATCCTCAGCTTCAGGGAATCTAGAATTTCCCGTGCTTATCAGCTTCTCAAGCCCATGAGGACAACCTTGGTAAGGCCTTGGTCGAGACACCTAAGCTCGCCCTCCAAAAGCCTAGGAAGGTTGTGTGTATCAAGGGGCAGCCCAAAGCTTGCCCACTCAAAACCATAACCATCCTAGGAAAAACCAAGTGTCGTCTGCTTCAAAAAACCCTAGACAAGAGACCAATCATGCATAACATGGACGATAACAAGTTCCAAAACCATAAATTATATCAAAACTTTTCAAAAAACAAAAAATCGTGGAACATGCTATTGAACATGGGATACATGCCATACCAAAGTCTAGGGAACCAAAACCAAGGTTGCCTCGAGCCCATAGTGCCTAGAGCAAACCCAAGCCGATATGGGATCGGCTATACTCCCAAAATACCTCCTGAGCCACCACCTAAGACCATCTGGGTCAAGGGTACCCTGTAGAACCTCTAAAACCGAAACCCATGTCTTAGACCTATTTGATTAGAGTCTGATTCATGAAATTTTCTTTGTAGGTTCAATGGAAGATCCCTACCTTTTCGAAAAAAAAAACCAAAAAAATCAGATATGGCCAAAAACCAAAAAAAATGAAAACTCCAAAATCTCAAAAACATTTGAAAAATTGAAAATCCAAAAAGAAATTTGTTTCAAAAACATTTCAAAAAGAAAACCTTTATACAAATCCTCGAATTTGTATTTCGAAAAAGACAAAAAAAGGAAAAAATTTCAAAAACTTCAAAAACAATGGCCATGTACAAAGCCCATTTTCAAAAATTGTAAAATACTTTCAAAATCGTACATATTCCCAAAAACACAAAAATATCCAAATGCTGGTCATGTACACCCTTTTGCCTAGAGCTTTCTCAAAACTGAAAAGCTCGAGAATCATCAAAGCAAGGAGGGATAAGCACCTCCAAGCTTTCTGAAATTCATAAAATCCTTGACTTATAGAAAATTTGGGATTTTTAGAAGTGAGTCTAACTCATAGTGTGTGCATAAGTATCATACATTACATTATGAAATCATACATGTGCATAAACAATATCGAGTCTAGACATCATCTTAGAACTCGAGTTTATGTAAAACCAAAGGGGCAATGAGAGTCGACCCCCTAAGTATAGAGCCATTATAGGTGTGTCTCCATATGAATCCAATCCGAAACCTTCAAGGTGGATTTCAAAAATGCCAAGCAAAATGCTAAAATGAGAATCTCAAAAAAGGGTTAACATTTTACAAAAGCCTTTCAAAAATATTTTGATAAAAGCCTCCAAAGCATTACAATTCATGCATCGGGTGCTTGACTCGATCAAAATGAAGATGATATTCATACAAAGCGTGCCATACATTTCAAAAACTCTATTGGCATGTGAAAGAAGTTACCAAGCCAAGAGAGAAATCGTGCTTGGCCTTGCTGAAGGCCTCCAAATTCGAGACATCATCTCCCCTTCGTCACTCATTTGAAAAACCTATCCTAAACAGGTAGGCAAAATACATGACAACCCCTTTTCAAATGGAGTATGAGTTTCAAACTCAAGACTCCATTAAAGGACAAGCCCTAGAACGTGTGGCTGAAGTGTCTCTTCAAAACACATTCCCCACGCTTGATCAAATGCCCCATGAAGGCATGAAATCTCAAAATGAATTCCAGAAACCATGCTTGACCAATTATTTCAAAGAAAACCAAGCATAGGAAACATATTTCGATCAAGGGGCAGGTATAGAAACCATCTTCATATAAAAGGGAGGATTTCCCAAAATTACTTCTTCAAAAAGAACCAAGTTTCAAATTTAACCCTACAAATGACTTCGAAAAGAAGGGTTTTCAGCCTGTTGTCAAAAACCTTGATGGTATTGGGATAAGCACATGAGTTCCACGATGAAGAATATGGAAATCATGTCAAATTCAAATATGATGGCCATGATGATCACTTAGGGCTGGTTATATTTTCCATCCTTAAAACCAAAAGTATCATGATCATGTTAGAAATGCCGAAAATACCAAAATGCATGGATATCCATCATCCACTCAAAATTCCTTTTTTGAAAAGTCGTGGCCCTTCACCATGTGGTCATGGGAATCATACATCTCCATCAAGCTAGGGGCATTTAAATGTATCCCCTAGACACCTTCCATGGAGAACCAAAATTCATAAGAATTTATCTCCATCATAACATGTGAGATACATCTCAGGTTTTCATTATTGCAAAAAAGCATGTATTTCCATTGAGTCATGGAGTGCATAGCATGCATCACATACATATCATATCACCCAAAGGGCCCAAAAGGGGTGGCAGCCCGAGTAGGAATGTCCCCATGTCTTAAAAAGGGCAATAAAAATCGAAAAACATGTTGATATTGAGGGTAGAAATTTAGCAGACCCCGAAAATGCCCGAATATTCGAAAGGGTCTATGTTAAATTCTTTCGAAAAGATCTTTAAAAATCAAACTCCTTTGAAACTTCTTGAAAGAAGGATCAAGGTTGATTGTATAACCATGAATGGAGGAATTTATACTTTACAAAAAGTAGAGTCTTCCAAAAACGAAATTGGCGACATGTCAAAAATCCTTGGCTTACAAGATTCAGCCTTGTTCAAAATATCAAAATATTTTCAAATAGCAGATGCTATTAAGAAATAGGACGATCTCAGTTGAATCGAGTAACCAAAGGGATAATCCTTCCCCCATTTTACTTTCTCTCCAAAAAGGAAAATTGGCGACAATCCAAAAGAAAAAAGAAAAAGGAGAATACAAAAACTCCTCCGAAAGAGGTTTTCTCTTTGAAAGAAAAGAGGGAATAAAGAAAAAATACTCCCAAAGGGAGACCCTAGGTGAAAGAAAAAGAAAAAGCCAAAGCTCAAAAGAGCAATTTTCTGACTCTTTGCCTAAAACCACGGGACGCTTCAGAAGGAACCGTGGTATCTCTTTCCCATATCCCCGCAGCTTATCCCCAAGGAAAAAGGTTCAACTACGAAAATCCTAAAATACGAATACAGTCTACTTATTTGGATTTCATTTTGGTTGAGAACTCAACTTTGTTTTGTAGGAAATGGAACTTTGAAATGTTTTCCAAGATTTCCTACCCAAAAACCTCTACTTAGTAGTAGGTATTGAAACCCGATTAAAGGGAAGTATGAAAAATCAGAAGTCCTTTCGATAAAAGATAAAAGGAGTTCCTTTTGAAAAAGAAATTTTCAAAAACTCGCAAATGTCAAAAAGACAAATGGGTAGAACCTACTTGGAGCAGACAACCTCAAAAGGCTCTCTCCAAACTCGAAAACCCGAAAATGTCAAAAAGACATGGGAAAAACCTGCTCAGAGCAGTCAGCCTCAAAAGGCTATCTTCGGGCTCAAAAACCCCAAAAAATGAAAAATTTTTGCTCACTCATGCATGCCTTCAAAGAGTCATTCATGCATAATCATATATTGAGAAATAGCTAGGAAAAGTCTCATTTTGCTAAAATCCCCTCTAGTGGTCAAAGAAAACAGGGTTTTACGAAATAAGGATGGTGCATTCTCAAGGAAAATTTGGCAAAAACCACGAAAAGGGGTGTTTCTTCTTTGCCATTATCCAAATAATGCCAAAGAGGGGCATCTGTAAACACCCCAAAATAAAATGAATTTCGAAAATAAACACCTGGTTTGAAAATTCAGTTCAAAACTAGATTTTGAAGTTTTTGAAAACCCAAGGGCTGTAAAAGCTCGAAATTTTGGCTTAAACCCCGTTCAAATTGATTTTTACACATATGGGCCAAGTCCCAATTTTGCAAAAGCCAAATGAAACAAGTGAAGCATGAAAGACGACACCTTATCAAGAAGTAGCCCAGAAAGCAGTTCCAAAAGCCTGAATGCCAAAGCAGCCTCAAAAACAAGTTCAGAAGCCCGAAGACAGCACCTTGGCCTAATAAAAGCCAGGGTCAAAAGGTGAAAAGAAGGCCCAGGCCCGATGCAGACTACTAGCCCGGAGCACCCAAGAGCCAAGTCAAGCACATCCACCCAAGCAATAGAAATTCAAGCTAGAAACGGTGAAATTGAGTAGAAATGAAGTCCAAAAAGACAAGAAAGAGTTCGAACGACAAAGTTGGGGAAAACCCAGCATAAGATGGAGCGCTGATAAAGCTAGGGCCAGCACAAACCGTCCGTCTCGAAACGCCAAGAAGGACTGCTCAGAGAAAATTTGGATTGGATCTGGACCATAAATATCTAGATCCATATCCAAATAGTGTTTGGATTTGGATCGATCCAAATAGTGTTTGGATTTGGATTGGATCCAAATAGTGTTTGGATTGGATCGGATCTAGACCAAAATATCCAAATCCATATCCATATAAATGTTTGGATTTAGATTGGATCTGGTCATAAATATCCAGATCCAAATCCAAATAGTACTTGGATTTGGATTTGAACCCAGATCTAAAACCCATATCCAAATCCAAGACCCACCTCACTTGCCTATAAATAGAGGTGAGGGGGTCACCAAGAAGGGATTCACGTGAAATTGCTTGGAGGAGAGAGAGTGAGAGGTAAACCTAGCCATGTTGCTCAATGGTGAGGTGGGTTCAAGCCTTGTTGGCTAAGTGGGCTGCAACCAAGGTGGGCTCGATCAAGGAAGGTTGTAACCGTGGCTTTGACACCATGATTTTCTCAAATACGCCTGGTTTCATAAAAGCAGCCCCAAAGGGCTATTTTGAGTCTGAAAATCCAGGAGCCTTCCAGACAACCCTGTACATATTTGCAAATCTATACATATAGCTTTTAGGCTTTAAAAAGTCTTTTGAAACCCCGAAAGCAGCCTAGCCTGACAAAAGCAGGACCGAAAAGGCAAAGGAGAGCCCGGACCCGAAGCATACTTGAAGCCCGGCACATCAACTCATGTATCAAAATCATCCCCAGATTCTCAGACATCTAAGCCCCAGATATCAGAAATTTGATCAAGATGAACTCTTGAAGGTGAGAAGAAGAGCGGACGACAATGTTGGCGAAGACTAAACACAAGATGGAGCACTGATGAAGTTAGGCCCCGCACAAACCGTCCGTTTCGAAACGCAATGAAGGAATCAAAAAATCAGATTTGGGTCGAATCTAGACCATATATATCCATATCCAAACCCAACATGTATTTGGATTTGGATCCCTAGATCCAAATCCAATACACATCCAAGGCCCACATCACCTTCTCATAAATGGAGGTGAGGGGCCCACAAATATTTCACGTGAAATGCCTTGGAAGGCTTGGGTAGAGAGAGAAAATGGGGGATAAAGTATGAGTGAGAAAGTTGGTAGGCTTGACTTTTGGTCAAGGGTGAGTTAACCTTGTGGGTTTAGCCAAGAGTGTGGGTTTAAGCTTGTATGCACCTACACCTGACCTGGGGCTGCACCAACTTAGACATGGCTGCAACTTGAGCAATGGACCGGCATCAAGGGGAGGTTCCTAAACCTAGCCCTAAGCTAGCTCACCTCATCTAGCCACTTTCTCTAAAACTTGACCCAAACCTAACCTAGACCTAATCCTTCTCACCCAAAACCGCCCCAACCTCACCTAGCCAACCTCACCTAGCTAGACCACCTAGACCCTAACCAACTAAGCCTAAACCCACCTTAGTGCACCTAATTAAACCCCTAACCACTATGTCCCAGCCCACCTAACCGACCTACCCTAAACCACTAACCAGCCCCCCTAACCGACCTACCCCAAACCATGTCCCATGCCCACCTTATTACAAATATCTGGCCCACCTTCTACTAACCGACCTGGCCCATTCCCAACCTATATAAACCCCTCTTCATTGCGGGTTTCCCTCTCTCTCCAATACCCTAAGACCCAGCCAGCTCCCTTGGTTCCACCTGCCATTCCACCGCCACTCCACCACCTGTCCAGCACTTCTCCATTCCAGCCGACTCCACCACCTTCCACCTTCGGCGAGGAGCATCTTCCCCGGCCACTCCTTCCATCTTCTTCCATTCGGCCACCACACTCCACCACCACCAACACCGCCTCTTTCACGGTTAGTACCCCACCTCAACCCCATCTAACCCTTCACCTCCTTCTTTCCCAACCACACACTCCCATCCATCCGCCACCTTTCATCGATCCCATCTCCCTTCCACCCGGCTGACCTGCATCATGCCCCACTAACTCCCCTATACACCACACCCACTAGCTCCCAGCTGAACACCTGCCTTCACCATTCCCCCCAACACCATCTTCCATCCACTCAGCCAACACTTCACCACCCGGCTAGCACCTGGACACCTCCTTCCACTCGGCCAGCACTTGGACATTCCAACCCCTACCTGTCGCAAGCACTCACCTAAGGAGCTCCCCTTTCGGCTGCCCAAGGCGACTCACGAGGCCAAATCCAAGCAAGTTAAGCATGGACCCGCTACATGTAAGTGTCTTAACTTGGTCTATTATATGAACTTGCTTACATTCAATTAAATTTTGATACGGGGTTGTAATAATAGAGCGTTGTCTCCTCCCGCTTGTAATAACGTGGTTTGACACACCAACACTCACGTGCACTTGAGCCTTTCCGCTCTTAGTTGCACACCCTTTTGGCACACACACGGGCCTTGACAGCCCCTAAGATATAGTTATATTTATATATATTCCGCTGCATGGGTTTTAATTTAAGTCGTGGGTGTTGTCTTTCAATTCCACACTCACACACATTGAGCTTTCGCTCTTACTCCCAAGACCCTAGTAAGGGCCATATTGCAATTTTATTTGGGTGTTTCATTCAAGTCGTGTCCGTGGTCTTTCAATTCTACACTCACACACATTGAGCTTTCGCTCTTACTTCCAAGACCCTAATAAGGGCCATATTGCAATTCTATTTGGGTTTTACATTACAAGTCGTGTGAGTTGTCTTTACATATATACACAACACCCGCATACACGTTGGCGACCTTCGGGCCCATATATATATAGTTGTATTTCCCTTCCGCTATGTCTTTAAGATTTGGGTTTTAAGGTTTAGCTGTGTGAGTAGTCTTTCCATATATACACAGCATACACTTACATAATTGAGCCTTTCTGCTCTTAAGATATAGCCATATTTCCCTTTTGCAATTTACATTTACTCAATTTCCCTTAAGCATTGTCTTTCAATTCGGTTTTCCCTTGGAGTTGTGTGAGTTTGCATTGCATATTCGCCATACCACGAGTTAGGACGCATATTGCATCAAAGCAAACCCCACACTCTCGTGCAAAAATCGCCCAACTTAGGTCACTTGCGCACACACCTAGTTGGCTTAAATAGCATAAAACATTGAAAGGCATAGGCACGTTTAAATCCCATGTGAAATAAAACTTGCAACCAAACAAACAAAGCCCAAACACTTCGTGTGTTTTCAAAGAGGTTATTTGTTTAAAACGACTTTGCCAAGTGTACAGACTGACCCTTGCGCATCGGTGTAAGAAGGTCTGCGACGAAAAGAGCTCACTTGCTCACAGTCGCCCCAAAAGAGTCAGATTTTCGAAAACTTACTTCGCTAGCTTGAGTAAGCTAGCTGGCACACCCTTGTTATATAAACGACTTAGACACACGAAAAGGTTCACTTTGGGCCTAAGAACCAGAAGTGAGAATTTTCCGTGTCTACAGGATTGGCACGCCCGGTGGGACCTGGGCCTTGTGCAAAGTCAGTTCATGTAGAAAAACCTTACGAATTTTTTTTAAGAAAGTGGTTTTTAACTTTGTTGCATTTCATATCTAGGATTTTTGAAAAGCATTGAAGCATGTCGAGTCCAGGCTCCCAAGAGGTATCTAGCCACGGCTCATGCACGTCAAATTCTCACTCTAGGAGGTTTTCGAAAAAGCAAAACAAACTAGAAGAGATTGAGGATTTGAGAAGGGATTTCGAGGCCAAGATCGCTACTCTTAGCCAAGAGGCTGAAGTAGGTGACCCATGTTTGTCAAATGGCGAACCAAAGGCCAAGAAAAAATTTGAAAAACCTTGCAAACATAAAGAGACTTCCGCAATGGAAGGTAACCAATACCACGAGTCCTTCACACACAAGGACCGTAAAGCCCTACAACAACTACTGAGAGGGCAAAATAAAGAGAAAAGGAGTTATGCCCTGTCTGATTTCTTGCCTGTGGACTATGAAATAAACAGTGACTATGAAATACCGAACTTCCATCGGTATGATAGCATGGGAGACCCTAGGTCTCACTTGCAACTTTTCTCTCATTGACCCCATAAGAAAAAGAAGGACTCGATGAAGTGGGTGTATTGGTTCCCTTTGTCCCTCAAAGGCACAACTACCAAATGGCTGGCTTCCTACGACCATAGCCAGTTTGCAACTTTTGAAGAGTTAGCGAATTGCTTTATGCAGAGATTCTCGCATAACGTAGAAGTCACGCCGACTTTAAACACCTTGAGGGATACAAAACAAGGTGTGAACGAAGACGTACATACATTTATCATTCATTGGAGGTCTCTCCTAGGTCAAGTGCGAGAGCCAATATCTGAAGGATGCACAGTCATGCTCATCCTAGATAATTTCAAAAACGAGATGAAAACCCTTCTCTCGCTTCACGAAATCTCAACTTTTCATAAGTTGATAAAAAAGCATCCCTTTTTGAAACAAATTTGAAAAAAGGGGTGTATGATCACTCATGGAAAGGAAGCACGATTTCGAAAACTCACATGGAGAAGCCCAACACTTATGGGCTACCCACCGCGGACAAAGGGGCAAAGCCCCACAAAATCGCCAATGTCCGGGTGGATCCAAGCCCGGCAAGTGCTTCAAGAAATTTTGAAAAGATAGAAAATAAACGAGAGAAAAGTTTTCAAAAGCCCTTTGAAAGACAAGAGTACACTCTGCTGGAGCAACCTGTATCGGAGGTCCTAGACCTCCTACTCGCCCAGGGTATGATTGAACTCCCCGAGATTCTCGAAGGAGTCACTTCAAAGGGGGGATTTTTAAACAAATTCTGCAAGTATCATCGGCTCAAAGGCCATGATACAAAGCAGTGTTTCTCCCTCCTAAATAAAATCGAGAACTTAATAGCAGAGGGCCGGCTCCAGGTCGCTGAGGAACCTGAGCCTGCCCAAGCTATCTTCAAAGAACCCTTCCCCAAGCACGCAAGTACTAGTGGGAAGGAAAAAGAGGTATGTGCTCTCACAATTTCGAAGAGACTAGTGCATGCATATGAGTCTAGTTTGTCTACTTGTGCATCTACTCTCATACTTTACAAAAAACCCGCCCAAGTAGTCATCTGGGGACCACCAAGAGTTTCGTCCCCAATTAAACCAGTTTTAACAATTCAAGGTGCTCCAAATCTCTCGATTAGAGCCATGTTAAGTGCAAAACCTAAGTTGATCATGGGGGAGGTGACAAGATCTGGGAGGATCTATCAGCCCCCACATCTGCAAAGTCTAAAAAGGTGGTCAGTGTGCCTGGCCCCTCAAAAGCATGTATTCCTAGAGTTCCACCGAAAGCGGACAAAGGAAACGTTGTGTTAAAGGTATATGATTTCGAAAACCATCTTTCAAAGATTCCTATCAGCATGTCCATCCTAGAGCTAATACAAACTTCGCCTAGGCATAGACTCGTGTTAGAGAAAATTCTAGAAAGAGCAAAAGTTAGTTCGAACATAACCCTAGAATCCTTGTCCAATCAAGTGGCCTCCATAGGAGCTAAAATGCCCATCGTATTCTCGGAAGACGATGTAGAAAGACCCTACGAGTCCCATAACCAGGCCCTACATATCGAGGTGGTTCTGAATAACCACTCTCTGGATAGGTGCCTAGTCGATGGGGGAGGAGGGCTCAACATCCTTCCACTTTATGTGGTGAACCAAATCGGAGTCACCTTGACATCCGTACACCCAAGTTCCATTGTTATCACTGGATACGATGGGAATGCATCTAGACCACTAGGATCTATTGAACTCCCCATGAAAATGGGAGGGATAGCACACACAGGGGTGTTCCATATCCTTGACATCCACCCCCACTATAACCTGTTGTTGGAAAGGCCCTGGATACACAACTTGTGCGCTGTGCCATCCACCTTCCACAGGTGTGTCAAAATCTCTTTCAGGGACAAAGTCGTAGTGATGCTAGGTGAGAGTCATCCTCAACTTCAAGGGGTCATAAATTCCCCTTGCTTGTCAAGTTCCCAGACCCACGAGGTAAAACTGGGGCAGACCATGCTCGAGCCACCAAGGCTCACTTTGAACAACCCTAGGAAGGTTGTGTATGTGAAGGGACCACCCAAGGCTGGCCCCCTCAAAGTTCTGACCATTCTAGGAAAACCCAAGAATCCCCTATTTCCAAAACCCCTGGACAAAAAGCCCTATGTGCATAACATAGACGACAACAAGTTCTAGGACCACGATTTATATCAAAATTTCTCTAAAAACAAAAAATCGTGGAACATGCTGTTAAATATGGGTTATTTGCCATATAAGAGTCTAGGGGCATAAAATCAGGGTCTCCTAGAACCTATACTGCCTAGGACCAATCCAAGCTGATATGGGATCAGCTATACTCCCAAAATACCACTAGAACCACCGCCTGTGACCACCTGGGTAAAGGGTGCCCTGGAACCTATCTTAGAAGAGACCTACGATTTAGACCTCTTATTCAGAGTCTAACTTGTAGTGTTTTCCCTTTGTAGGTATGATGGAAGATCCCTTTATCAAAAATACAAAAACATTTGAAAAATTCGAAATCCAAAAAATGAAAAAATTACAAAAGCCAAAAACATTTGAAAATGAAAAACTCGAAAAAAGAGTAGTTTGTATAGTTCCCAAAGTACTCATTTACAAAAACACAAAAAAATCGAAAATTTACAAAACTCCAAAAAGATTTTGTACATAGCTGCTCCTGGTAAGGATTTGGAAAAGGGAAAAGATTTCGAAAGAAACGTTGTCTACATAACCAGACCAAAAATTTCGAAATCAATAGAAATTCCAAATGTGAAACCAGGTCTTTTTAAAATCTATGCATCAAATTCCCTAGGATCTACAAACCTCGAGAATGATCAAAGCCCAGAGGTGGATCCCCTTGAGGAAGATCCCACTTCTGAGCTCCTAGAATTTCATAAAATTCTCGATTTTGAAAAACCTTCAAATTAAGTACGAGGAGATTTCATAGAGATAAACCTAGGGAGTGATTCAAAGCCCAAACTCATTAAGGTAGGTGCATGTTTGCATGAGCATGAAAGGTCATCATTCATTGCATTTCTAAAAACCTACTTAGATGTGTTTGCATGGACGTATGAAGACATGCCAGGCATAGACCCCAGTAGTGTCGAGCATCGTCTTCCCTTAGATGCGGAAGTGAAACCCATAAAGCAAAAGCTTAGGAAAATACATCCGAACGTACACGCACAAGTCAAAGAGGGTTTAGAAGATCTGTTAAAAGCCGGATTTATAAAACCCATTGCGTATTCTAATTGGTTATCCAACATAGTTGTTGTTCGAAAAACCAATGGGAAGATTCGAATATGCATCGATTTTAGAAACCTAAATAAAGTCACTCCAAAGGATAATTATCCTTTACCAAACATAGATTTGATAGTCGATAGTGCTGCAAATCATGAAATGTTTTCGTTTATGGATGGCTATTCAGGGTATAACCAAATCAAACTAAGCCCACGAGATCAGGGTAAGACCACTTTCACAACCCCATGGGGCACGTACTACTATACAATCATGCCCTTTGGTTTGAAAATGCTAGTGCCACATACCAGAGAGCTATGACCACGATCTTCCATGATCAGATTCATGAGCTCATAGAGGTATATGTGGATGATCTCTTGGCTAAATCCAAAACTCGATGCACTCATATCGAATGCTTACAAAAGATTTTCGAAAGGCTTAGACTTTACAAAGTAAAGCTAAACCCTCAGAAGTGTGTGTTCGGAGTAGAGTCCGAAAAGCTCTTAGGCTTTATGGTGAGCCAAAGGGGTATAGAAGTCGACCCATCTAAGTGTCGAGCCATCATAGACATGGCTCCAGCCTCCAATCTCACGTAGATTCGTAGCCTCCAAGGTCGATTGCAATCCATTCGCAGGTTTATCTCAAACTTGATGACTAGATGCGAACCCTTCAACAAATTATTGAGAAAGGGCACGAAATTTTCATGGGATGATGACTGCCAGAAGTCATTTGAAAGACTAAAGGCATATTTAGTTAATCCCCCTGTTTTAAATCCTCCAAAGCAAGGGAAACCTTTTCTGCTTTACATTTCCGTGCATGCGAATGCCTTGGGAGCTTTGTTAGCTCAATACGAGGATGACACCCACAAGGAGTATACCATCTATTATATTTCGAAAACTCTCTTGGCTTATGAAAGGAATTATCAAGCCATGGAGAAGACGTGCTTGGCCCTAGTTTGGGCCTGCCAGAAATTTCGACACTATTTCGTAGATCATGAGATCTGGATAGTGTCCAAGCTTGATCCAATCAAGCATTTATTTGAAAAATCTATTCTCACTGGTAGATTGGGCAAATGGCAACTCCTTCTAATGGAGTATGACCTGAAATACCATCACCAGATCTCCATTAAGGGGCAAGCCCTAGCTGACTACGTGGTTGAGTTCCCCCTGGAAGACGCATATCCCACATTTAGTGACATGCCTGATGAAGGCATATTGCAAAACCACATTTTGGCAAACTCTTTCGAAAACCAAGTGTGGAAGATGCACTTCGATGGCGCACGAAACCAACGAGGGGCAGGTGCTGGGGTCATCCTCATATCCCCTGAAAAGGGCGAGATACCCATGTAAACACCCCGAAATCCCACGAATTTCTCAAATCCATCTGGTTTTGTAAAAGCAGTCCCAAAGGGCTATTTTGAGTCTGGAAACCTAGGAGCCCTCCAGGCAACCCTGTATATATGTTTTAAACTTTATATTTCAAAAATACATGATATGGCTTTTGAAAACCTTTTAAAACACATTTTTGAAACCCCAAAGCAGCTTGGCCTAAATCCAGACAGGACCAGGAAAGCTAAGAAGAGCCCATAACTGGAGCACATGTCGAGCCCGGCACAACAACTCTCATATCAAATCCACCCCCAGGATCTCGAACGTCCAAGACCCTGTTATCATCAAAACATCATTTGAAGTCATCTCCGGAAGGCGAAAACAAAGGCAGACGATCATGTTGGCGAAGACCCAACGCAGACGGAGTACTGATGCTATCAGACCCCGCATAAACCGTTCGTTTCAAACACAGCTCGAAGGAGTCAGAGTTCAGTTTGGATCGGATCTAGACCATATATATCCAGATCCCAATCCAAACCCATGTATGGACTTAGATTTGGATTTGGATCCAAAGATCCAATCCAATATCCATATCCATGGCCCACATCACCTTCTCATAAATGGAGGTGGGGCCCACTTGAATTTCACGTGGGATTATGGGCATGAGAGAGAGTGGGGGAGGATAAGATCAAGTGTGTGTTGTAATTAAGCTTGACTTGTGTGTCAAGTTTGGGGTTAATCATATGGGTTAGCCTAATTAAGTGGGTTTAGCTTGTAATTAGCCAAAACCTAACCTAGGGCTGCACCAACATGATATGATTAGGGACTATGGGCCATGCAAAGGGAGCTCCTTCACCTAAACCTAACCAAAAACACCTAATCCTAGCCTTCTACCCTAATCCTGTCCTAATTTGAGCCTAATCACCTAACCCACTTCCCTAATCCCGGCCTAATCCCAACCTAATCACCTAACCCACTTCCCTAATCCTTCCCTAAACCTAGGTTAATTTCCCTAAACCTAGCCTAATCCTAGCCTAATCACCTAACCTACCTCACTAAACCTCACCCTAAAACCAACCCACCTAGCTAAACCCTAAACCTCTAAACCACCCCTAGCACACAACCTACCCAAACCCCTTGTATTTAAAATATCTGGCCCTACCTTTTCCAGCCCACCTTACCACCATACCACCACCCCTAGACCACCTAACCACTACCCTAATACCAGCCCCAACCGCCTCTTGCAGCCCTATAACCCCCCCCCCCCCCCCTAAGGGGCGGGCTTTCCCCCATCTTCCATCATCTTGGGTCCTCCACTCTCCAGCCCAGCCGACTCCAACCTTGCTCCACTTGCCCCACAGCCAGCCACCACCTGCGCCACTACCTCCCAGCCGAGCACCACCACCGCCACCACTCCAGCCAAGGTCCACATCGCCACCATCCCGTCCGGCCGAACCCCATCCTGCGCATCCCAACCACCCGGCTGCTCCCCTTCCATCCGCCACCGCCTCTTCACTCGGTTAGTACTCCACACTCCACCTTACTTCTTCTCCACTCCCTCTCCACTCTCAGCCACCCACCATACCGCCACCTTACCCTAATACCAGCCACTTGCCGCCACCACTCCCACTCGGCCAGGCCATAACTATCCTAACTACCCGCCACTACCTAGATACCCTAGCTGTACCCGGCCTCCCCATCCAACCCCTAAGACTTGCCCACTCTACCTCATCACATCCACCACTACCTTACCTCATCCCCTAGCTAACTCCTTTCCCTTCCACCACTCCTAGCCACCCTAGCAGCCCACCACCATCAAGTTCCCCTAGTCGGCCACTCCAATCGACTGTCACCTCCATTCGGCCAGCCACCCGCCAACCTTAGGTGCTCCATTAGACCTTCTCGTAGGCTCCCCCTTAGTGCCACACTCCCTAACACTACACCCTCCCTAGTGACCTTACTTAGGCCCTATAGCCCAACACACCAAAACCAACCCCTCCTAAGTAGCCGGCCATCTTCAAGGCGCCTCTTCCGCGCACCAAAGACATCCGGCCAGCACCTCCCCTTGCCGTTCAACTTCGCGGAGCTCCCTTTTGCAGCCCAAGGCGAAGGCCAAGCCCACGCTCAAGCAAGGCATCTTCGGACCAGCTATTAGTAAGTGCCTAACTCGGACCTTAGTTGTATACTTGCTTAAAATTCAATTCGATACGGGGTTGTAATAACGGAGCATAGTCTCCCCCCGCTTGTAATAACGTGGTTTGGCACACCCACACACGTGCACTCTCTTAGTTGTGCACGATTTTGAACACACACGGGCCTAATCAGCCCTAATACATAAATATATATATATATATATATATACTTTAATTTTCATAGGGTTTTGCTTAAGTTGGGTGTGTTGTCTTTCAATTCAAGCACTCACACACATTGAGCCTTCGCTCTTATTTGAAAGACCCAAGTAAGGGCCGAGCTATACTATTTGGGTTTTCATTTCATGTCGTGTGTGTAAGTCTTTCAATTCAAGCACTCACACACATTGAGCCTTCGCTCTTATTTGAAAGACCCAAGTAAGGGCCGAGCTATACTATTTGGGTTTTCATTTCATGTTGTGTGTGTAAGTCTTTCAATTCAAGCACTCACACACATTGAGCCTTCGCTCTTATTTGAAAGACCCAAGTAAGGGCCGAGCTATACTATTTGGGTTTTCATTTCATGTCATGTGTGTAAGTCTTTCAATTCAAGCACGCACCCACATTTAGCCTTCGCTCTTATTTGCAAGACCCAAGTAAGGGCACGTATATACCCTATATACATATCTCCCTTCGGCATTTACATTACAAGTCATTTCCCTTCGGTTATTTCACTTCGGTTATTTCCCTTCGGCATTGTCTTTACATTCGGGTTTTCCCTTTGGAGTAGCGTGAGTTTGCATTGCATCTACACCATACCACGAGGTAGGACGCATATTGCATCAAAGCAAGCCCCGCTCGAATTCGCCCATGTAGTGGAGTGTTCATAACACACAAACTAGGTGGCCCATAAAGGGATAAAAAGAAAGACTTAGGCACGTGCAAATCCACGTGATCTAAAATCTGCAATCGTATCTAAAAGACCGGAATTAAAAACCTCAAACCGCTTCGTAGGCTTTCTATACCCTAAAACTCGATTTTTCAAAGCATACAGACTGACCCTTGCGCATCGGTGCAAGAAGGTCTACGACGACAAGAGCTCACTTGCTCACAGTCGCCACGATTAGAAGTCAGTTTAAAACATATCTTCGCTAGCTTAGGTAAGCTAGCTGGCATGCCCTATTTATATAAATAGGCCTTAGACACACGAGAGGATCCGCTCCAAGCCCTAAAAAGGCGAGAGGCGAGGATTTTCGCGCGTCTACAACCCATAGCAATTCGCCTAGATTTCGAATGTTCCAACAACATAGCTGAGTATGAAGCACTCATACAAGGCTTAAGGATTTCGAAAACTCTAGGGGCATCCTGCATCGAGGTCTTTGGAGATTCACTCCTCGTTATAAACCAAGTTTTGAAAATTTGGTAAATGTGAAATGAAAAACTTCTTCCATATCACGAGTTGGCCACTCGATTGGTTGAGTCCTTCCAATCGTGTACACTCACACACATAGGAAGAGAGGATAATGACATTGCTGACGCCCTCTCATCCTTGGGTTCAGCCCTAAAGGTCAATCCCACTTTGGGAACCCGATCCTTAGAAATATGGCATGCACCCACTCAATCCACACACGATTTGGAGATTTGCCAAAATGATCCAGATTCTGTTGAAAAACCTTGGTTCTATGACATCAAATGTTTTCTAGAAAATGGAGATTTCGCTGAGGATGCCACATCCAAAGATAAGGCATTCATCCAGAAAATTTCTACCCGATACACGATTTTGGGTAGAGTTTTGTATAAAAAGAGTTTTACCGGTATCTTACTAAGATGTGTCGACCTAGAGGAGGCTAGGACTGTTATGCATGAATTCCGCGATGGAGAATGTAGAGGTCATGTTAATGCCAACATGATGGTGATGAAAATACTTAGAGCGGGCTATTTTTGGTCCACCCTGAAAAAGGATTGCCACGATCATGTTAGGAAGTGTCATCCATGTCAAGTGCATGGGCACGCCATTCATATCCCCTCATCATCATTGCATTCTGTGGTCAGCCCCTAGCCATTTACCATGTGGGCATTTGATATTGTAGGCCCAATATTTCCAAAGGCATCGAATGGGCATAGGTTCATTTTAGCAGCCATTGAGTACTTCTCCAAGTGGGTCGAAGCCATCTCCCTGACCAACGTACAGGGGCAACATGTGATGGCTTTTATTAGGAGGAATATCTTGGCTCGATTTGGAGTTCCAAGAGACCTTATGTCCAATAATGGCACCCCATTCAAAAACGAGCGGATGGTTAAGTTGTGTAACACCTATGGCATAACTCACCACTTCTCCTCGCCCTACTAGCCTCAAGGTAACAGCCAAGCCGAAGCCACAAATAAGACTCTCATTAGTATAATTGAGAAGACTTTAGAGAAGGGTAGGACGTGGCATGAGAAGCTAAATGAAGCCTTATGGGCTTATAGGACTTCCATCCGGACTCCCACAAATGCCACGCCATTTGAGTTGGTCTATGGCACAAACGCCATTCTCCCCATTCATACAAAGCTGCATTCATTTCATACATCCATTGCACTCGACCTCCCCCTAGAGACGCTTCAGCATGCTAGGATGGTTGAACTAGATTTGTTAGATGAGAGGCGACTCGTTGCTATGGACCATGCTCATGTATACTGGCAAAGGATAGCCCGACATTACGACAAACATATGAAACCTCGCCACTTTGAAGTGGGAGATCTGGTTTTGAAAACCATCCACCATCGTGGCCCACATCCACTTGGAAAGTGGCGCCCCAAATGGGATGGACCCTATGTTGTGCGTGCAACCACCACGAATAACTCATATTGGTTGATCAATGTAGAAGGTAGGAATTTAGCAGATCCTATCAATGTTCAATACTTAAAGAAGTATTATGTGTAGGGTTTGGGTTAAATTCCCGTTTTCGAAAATTCTTAGGGATAACTGCTTTGGAACCTCGAAAGTAAGGTTTAAAGGCAAATTGTGTAACCTTGAGCGAGAGAATTCGCACTTGTGAAAGAGTGGAGCTTTCCAAATACGTGGTTACATTTCAAAATCCTTCTTCTTACAAAAAAAGGCCTAGTTCAATATAGCTAGTCTCAAGAGTTCGACCATGCCATCTGGTCTCTAGGAGGTTTCCATTCTTGGTGTCTCATCCATGTCATGCATGTGCACATCCACGCATGAACACTTGCATAACATGATCCCTGTTTAGGACCAGAAACTATAGAAAGTATTCCCCTTTGGCGTGATATCTCCTCCTACCAGGTTTAAAAGAGAGATTTTACTCAAAAATTGGGACGATCCCATATTTTCATGGATAGATCTAGGGAGACATTGATAGGGGTGTTGTCCTCTTTGCCATTATCCAAATAAATTTGGATAATGCCAAAGAGGGGCATCTGTAAACACCCCAAAATCCCATAATTTTCTCAAATACGCCTGGTTTCATAAAAGCAGCCCTAAAGGGCTATTTTGAGACTGGAAACCTAGGAGCCTTCCAGACAACCTTGTACATATTTGCAAATCTATACATATAGCTTTTAGGCTTTAAAAAGTCTTTTGAAACCCCAAAAGCAACCTGGCCTGACAAAAGTATGACCGAAAAGGCAAAGGAGAGCCCGGACCCGAAGCATACTTGAAGCCCAGCACATCAACTCATGTATCAAAATCATCCCCAGATTCTCAGACATCTAAGCCCTAGATTAAATAAATTTGCTCAAGATGAACTCCTGAATGTGAGAAGAAGAGCGGACGACAATGTTGGCGAAGACTAAACGCAAGACGGAGTACTGATGAAGTTAGGCCCCGCACAAATCGTTCGTTTTGAAACGCCATGAAGGAATCAAAAAATCAGATTTGGGTCGGATCTGGACCATATATATCCAGATCCAAACCCAACATGTATTTGGATTTGGATTTGGATCCCAAGATCCAAATCCAATATCTACATCCAGGGCCCACATCACCATCTCATAAATGGAGGTGAGGGGCTCACAATAATTTCACATGAAATGACTTGGAAGGCCTGGGTAGAGAGAGAAAAGGGGGGATAAAGTATGAGTGAGAAAGTTGGTAGGCTTGACTTTTGGTCAAGGGTGAGTTAACCTTGTGGGTTTAGCCAAGAGTGTGGGTTTAAGCTTGTATGCACCTACACCTGACCTGGGGCTGCACCAACTTGGACATGGCTGCAACTTGAGCAATGGACCGGCGTCAAGGGGAGGTTCCTAAACCTAGCCCTAAGCTAGCTCACCTCACCTAGCCACTTTCCCTAAAACCTGATCCAAACCTAACCTAGACCTAATCCTTCTCACCCAAAACCGCCCCAACCTCACCTAGCCGACCTCACCTAGCTAGACCACCTAGACCGTAACCAACTAAGCCTAAACACGGCATACATTTACGCAATTGAGCCTTTCTGCTCTGTCTTTAAGATTTGGTTTTTAAGGTTCAGTTGTGTGATTAGTCTTTCCATATATACACGGCATACACTTACACAATTGAGCCTTTCTGCTCTTAAGATATAGCCATATTTCCCTTTTGCAATTTCCCTTTTGCAATTTACATTTACGAAATTTCCCTTAAGCATTGTCTTTCAATTCGGGTTTTCCCTTGGAGTTGTGTGAGTTCGCATTGCATATTCGCCATACCATGAGTTAGGACGCATATTGCATCAAAGCAAACCCCACACTCCCATGCAAAAATTGCCCAACTTAGGTCACTTACGCACACACCTAGTTGGCTTAAATAGCAGAAAACATTGAAAGACATAGGCACGTGCAAATCCCACGTGAAATAAAACTTGCAACCAAACAAACAAAGCCCAAACACTTCGTGTGTTTTCAAAGAGGTTATTTGTTTAAAACGACTTTACCAAGCATACAGACTGACCCTTGCGCATCGGTGCAAGAAGGTCTGCGACGAAAAGAGCTCACTTGCTCATAGTCGCCCCGAAAGAGTCAGATTTTTGAAAACTTACTTCGCTAGTTTGAGTAAGCTAGCTGGCACGCCCTTGTTATATAAACGACTTAGACACACGAAAAGGTTCACTTCGGGCCTAAGAACCAGAAGTGAGAATTTTCTATGTCTACACGGCTCCAAGAGGTATGCCTCCTAATCCTAGCCTAATCCCCCTAAATCCTAGCCTAATCCACTTCACTAAACCTCACCCTAACTAGACTAAACCTAGCCTAACCCAATCAAACTACCCCTAACAAGAACCTAAGCTAAAACCCTCAAGCCCCGGCCCAACCGTGTGCCATAGCACTACCTTCGGTTCCCTGCGCCCTACGCGCACCTCCCGGCCTCCCACTGCGCCTGTCGCGCGCCCTGCGCCACAGCACACCCCAGCTACGCCTATCGCGCGCCCTGCACCACAACGCACCCCACCTGCGCCTGCCGCGCGCCCTGCGCCACAGCGTACCGCGCCGCTATGCTGCGCGCCATGTCCAGCACCAAACACCTCGGCCTGCAGCACCTGTCGTTGCTGCCTTGTTGCATCACCTTAGGACCACACAACACCCTTAGGTCATGCCTTAACCTAGGACCAGCCCCACACTCGGTAGTGACTAGCCTTAGCTAAGCCACCCTTTGTTGCCGTGACCACCTATCCAACCTAGGACCGACTCTAGACAACCCGCGCCTACCTCTCTTGGCCGATTAGGACCAGCCCTACCCTTTGGCCAAACCTAGGTCCTCCCAAGTCATAAGCCCACGAGCCTTCCCTAAGCCCCAAACTCTCTCTCAAACCCGCCTAGGGAGACCCCTCTTGGCTGCCCAAGGTGGACACAAGCCCAAGCACGCGCAAGGAGAAGAAAGTCGAATCACTTGTAAGTGATTAAAATTCGGTATTTACATTACTCCTTCCATACTTAATTAAATTTTGATACGGGGTTGTAATAATGGAGCGTGGTCTCCCCCCAAGATGTAATATTGGTGCTTGACACACGAGACACATACGTGCACTTGAGCCTTATCTCTTATCTCGTACACGAGACACACACGTGCACTTGAGCCTTAGCTCTTATCTCATACACAAGACACCCATATACACTTGAGCTTTAGCTCTTAATCATACACGCTTTGCACACACACGCATTGAGCTTTCGCTCTTACTCCAAAGACTCTAGTAAGAGCCGTGTATGTTGCAATTTCATTCGGGTTGTTACTTTCAGCAGTGTGCTTTGTCATTTCAATTCCACACTTGCACACAAAGGGCACCCGAGCACTTGCTCAACACTCTCACGCACATTTTGGCCTTAGCAGCCCCTAAGATATAGAATATCTATATATTTTCAGCTGCAGGAGTTTTATGTTCAGCTGTGTACGTCTTTACATTTCGGGTGGTTCAATTTTAGTTGTGTGAGTTGTCTTTCCATTTACACACCAAAAGCACTCACTCACATTGAGCCTTTCCGCTCTTATATCTATATTTCCCCTTTTCGCAAGTTAATTTTCAGTCGTGTGTGTGAGTTCTCTTTCAATTTATACACAACACACACGAACATGTTGAGCCTTACCGCTCATATATATCTCTATATTTCCCTTTCGACAAAGTTCAATTCAGTTGTGTGTGTGAGTTGTCTTTCCATTTACACACAAGACACACGAACACGTTGAGCTTTACCGCTCATATATATACTTATATTTCAATTTCAGCAAGTTCAATTCAAGTCGTGTGAGTTTGTCATTTCAATTCGAGCTTTTAAGGTTCGGGTATTTCCCCTTCAGCTGGGTGTGTGAGTTGCTTTCAATTCGAGCTTAGCTCACATCATACCAAACTCGCAAGAGTTTGTGCATCCTTGCATCTTGCACATTTTCAAAGAGGAAACCCCGCACTCCGCTCAAAACTTCGCTAAATCTAGGCCACTTGAAGCACACACATCCAGCCTAAATTAGCTTAAAAACTCCAAGACTTGGATATGGATAAACCCATAAATAAAACCTGCAACTTAGGCAAACAATCCTCATACTCGCTTTTCTTTTTTCAAAAGATAAGGTTTGTTTAAAATATCGAAGTTTTCTAAGCGTTGGAACTGACCCTTGAGCACCGGTTCAAGAAGGTTTCAAGCGAAAAGATCCCGCTTGTCCATGATTGCCTTTTAAAAGTCACATATATTTCAAAATCTTTGCTAGTTTGAGTAAGCTAGCTGGCATGCCCTAAAAGCAACATAAACGCGAAAAGACTCATTTCTGGTCTTGTAAACCAGGAGCGTAGGGATTTTCGTGTCTTACAGATTGCATGACCCTAAAATTCTTGAAAATTTTATTAGAAGTGGGTTGCTGGTGTGTGAGGATTTGGTGTGCAAAATTTAGATCATTAAGAGCACAGAGCAGAAAATTAAAAATCAAATATCAAACAGATGTATGCAAAAAACAGATTTTCTTGTTTAGAACATACATGAATGCATTTCGTCCAAAATTTAAAAACAAATCACAGTAATTTTAATGCAAATGACTGAAGGAAATAAAGTAAAATATAATTATAGCTTAAGCATAGAGGGGATTAGGAGATATAAAAGATTACAATATATAGAGGGGTATAAGAAACTAAAAATCAAACACATAAAAGACATCTAATGAAATGAAATTGGACAGCATAACAACTCGCTATTACATCATTGAGTCGAGTCAGCTGCTCCTTAATTACATCCCTTTAATTGAATGGAAAAAAGGAGAAAGGAAATCAAAGGAAAGGGAGAAGGATTGACCTGGGTGAATTTGATGGACACGGCTTGGAGTGGGCAACACCTCTAAGCTTCTTCCTCTCTCTTTCTCTCTTTTTCTCTCCCTCTTTCTCTCTCTTTCTCTCCTCACTTGGTTGCAGCTCTCCCTCTCTCTCTTCACTTCCTTCCATACTAGAAACCTAGCCCCAAGGCCTCTATTTATGGGCCTCAAAGGGAGGGGCTTAGAGCCTTCCACGGTTTGGATATGGATATGCATTTTGGAGCCCAAGCTTGATCCGATTCCATTGATGGCCACATGGCTTCACGTGGGCCTCATGACAGTCCTCCTTTGGTCAAGGTAAATGGAACTAGGTCAGCCAAGGTGTGTAGGTTCAGCCAAGTGGGTTCGGTCAAGGTCGGCCAAGGTACAGTTCGGCTCGACTTGGTGCCACCTAGTGCAATCCGGCTAGGTGCAGATTGGTGTCATTCCAATTTGGTACACTCCAAGGTTGGCCCATTATGCACATTGGATGGGAGGGTGGTTCATTCTTAGCCCATGTGGGCTTGGTGCAGTCCACATGAGCTGCCTCCTTTCTTGGACTCGAGTAAGTGAGCTCAACTCCCCTTAGTGCCCCTTGCTTGCCCATAGTATCTTGGCTTGAGTCTTGACTTGGGTATGGTCTAGCCCAAATTGGTTTCAACTTCCTTAGCCCACTCGAGAATTGATCATTTGTCTTGGCTCATGCTTGATGGGTGAATACAATCCTTTCCTTTTTCAATTTTGCTTCAGAATCGGACAGTCGATTTGTGCCTTGACCCATTCCTTACTTAGCCTTCTTTCTGAATCCTCGGCGGGGCTTTTGCAACTTCATCCTTATCCACCTTTTGAACATCTTTTTAATTTTTAAAACTTGTTTTTATAACTTCAAAAAAAACCCTTTGATTTTAGAATATTGTTTTTGGTATTTTGTGAAATTTGCAAGCTCTATTTAAATGAGGGATTTTAAAACAAGCCTATTGTTTCGAAAACTCTAAAACATGCTTGGATATATTTTTTAAAATATTTTAGGGTGTTTACAACCAACCAAGGAGATGCACTTGCACCCAATCAAAATGCATCAACAAGTCAAGGCCAAAGCCAAGGTGATCAAGTCACAAGCCAAACTAAGACAATAAGTCGAGGCCAAGGTGATCAAGTCATGGGCTGAATTAAACCAAGAAAGGACCACATCAAAAGGGGCCCAAGTCAAATTCAAAATCAATCAAAATAACCAAAGGGTGTACAAGACCGACCAAGACACACTAAAGCCAAGGTAGAGTCAAGATTGGCACCAAAAAGGACAAAGATTGTGTTTAACCAGGATGTACAAAAGTCAAGAGCTAAGGGTTTAAGTCAAAGGCTGCACCCACACACCAAAGAAGCTAAGGACAGCCATACTAAAGCAAATCATGGGCGAATCCTAGTCAAACCATGTTGAAGAGGCGCACCAAAGCAAGAAGCATGAAGACCACACCTAACCATGCATCTAGCCTAGGGCTGCAAGTCAAGGTCAAGTCCAGGTGATCAAGACACGGGCTAGACTAAGACAAGGAGTATGGACCAAGGATAAACCTAGACAAGAGTCACACCAAAGTACATAGACCGCACCAAGCAAAAGGAGTGGGCTGAAGTGGCTCAAATGCACCTAGCAGTGGGCAAGTAAGGGCTAAACCTTAGGGGTTGCACCAAACTCAGCTTGACCAAGAGAGGGACCACCATGTGTCCCATGCGCAGCGATATGACCAACAACCACTCTTGGATTGGATCAAATTTGGGCCAAATCACTTCCATGCCAAATTGAGAGAGGAGGTGCTGCTACCAAAGGAGGGGTGGTTCAAAGGAGGCAAAGCGAGGAAAAATTAAGGGAGAAAATCCTAGCAAATTGAGAGAGAAAGAGAGAGAGAGAGGAGGAGAGGAATGAGTCATCCTTCAAGAGTGGAGGTGCTGCTACCAAATTACGAGTCTTCCAAGCCTTCAAGCCTATGCATTTCTATCATAGAGTCTGTCTTGAGTTCTAAGGCTAGGAACTTCCTGAATTTAATTATGTTCATCCTTAGAACCAAAAATCAAAATAAAAACCTTCTAATAAACTTTACATCTAGGCCTAGCTTAGGTAAATTTCTTGAGATTTTTTGAATCCCACAAAATACCAAAAAAATTAGAAACATTTGTTGCTGGAAACAGAACTGGTTTTGTTTTTTAGAACTGAAATTGATTTGGCCAAGAGAATGATTAAAAGGTTTTGAAAAATTCGTTTTGAATAAAAACTTGTTTCGAAAAATACCAGATTACAAATCACATTTCTAAGCATATAGGCTGACCCTTGAGCATAGGTTCAAGAAGACGTACGACGATGAGATCACACTTATCCACATTCGCCAAGAGTCAGAAATCAAACTTTGCGAGTTTTAGAAAACTTGCTAGCACGTTCGCATTTTGTTTTATAAATCAGATTTCAAGTCGATCCATAGACTAAGAATTTTATTTAAATCAACAGTGCCCTAACCCCCCTCTCTCTCACAATGCGTCCTTTTTCATGCATATTTCAAGTAGAATACCCATATTCTTCCCTTCCTCTTCTTCATCTTTCTCATGCAGGAGGAAGAAAGAAAGCAACCATAATGGTCAGCCATTTCTAGCCAAGAAAGTAGGAGTTTCTTCATGTTTCCCTTATTTGAAGACCTTTGTCATGGCTGTCGATGAATGATTAGCAATCCTGTCTAGAGGCCTTGATTGAGTAGATAACATTTAAGATGAAGTGAATGATCGATACATAATGGCTATGGGATTATGAAACAACTAACTGATAATGATGCAAAAGGGTAAATGTCTAATGTGTCGAATCTGATAAATAACTAATAAAGGTCTATATGTATTGATAATCAAGGTATGCATATACCGTGCATATGTTGAATAAAATAACTACAAGACTAATGACAAGCCAAATTGAAAGTATGAATGGCTAATGTGACTCCTGATGCAAAAACTAATGAGAATTAAGTAGAGAAATAAAGAAAGATAATGAATGCAAAACGAATTAAGAGCACAAAACCTAAGATCTGCACGCTGATTGAAGGCTTGTAGCTGGATGACCCCTCTCACTAATCGAGTACTCTGCAGCACACCGAGAAAAGGAGGGAGAGAGAGTAGCTCTATTTTACTCAGGGAATGTTCCACGACTTGTTGACATTGGACAATTTCTGGTGGAATCCATTGCTCACATCAAGTTGCTGTCAAATCTTCAAGTTGGGTTTTATCTCTCTTTCTTGAAATATTTATATGTAATAATTGAATTTATAGATGAACTAGACTTAGATCTATTTCATATGGAACTAGATCAGTGGTTGTCTTCTTTTTAAATGTGGATCTGGGAATAGATCAGCGGTTGTATTGGACTCAACCACAGCAAGCCCCAGAATAGTGGGTTTTCTCCTTTTTAAAACCAACTTGATTTAGTTCCTCATGTGAGCTATTCTTGTGAAAATTAATACTGAAGATCTCATCTTATTTGCCTTTTCTTCTTTGAAAACTAGTTTTCTAAGTCAAAACCACATTTTTTATGAAAACTTTTAGACGTTTAGTACCTCCAAGATTATAACTACATTCATTCTTTTCTTTCCGAAGGAAAAGCATTTCTTTTCCTTGCCTAAAACGAGAGAAACTAAACTCAAACGCCATGAACAAGGCATCACAGAATATATATATATATATACATATATATATATATATATACATATATATATATACATATATATATATATAGATATACATATACATATATATATGTATATATACATATATATATATATATAGATATACATATATATATGTATATCTATATATATGTATATATATATACATATATATATGTATATATATATATGTATATGTATATATATATATGTATATATATATGTATATATATATATGTATATATGTATGTATATATAATCGCCGAAACATCTTGAACCTCATTGACTTGATGAATATATTGGTCAATTCACAGGAAATCTTGACCGAAGACGTAGCCGGGCCAAAGTGGAGTAGTTCCAAGCAACAAATCCCATAGAATTTTGCTTTCTTTTGAGAATACTGCATATCTTCACTAGCCTCTATATATAATCGCCGAAACATCTTGAACCTCATTGACTTGATGAATATATTGGTCAATTCACAGGAAATCTTGACCGAAGACGTAGCCGGGCCAAAGTGGAGTAGTTCCAAGCAACAAATCCCATAGAATTTTGCTTTCTTTTGAGAATACTGCATATCTTCACTAGCCTCTACCACTGAACTTTGCGATCACCTTTTTGATTGGTGCATTCCTTGGATCCTTTTACAAGTTTCCAAACAGTACCGTGTGAGAAGAACCGAGTGGTTGAGGCGTGTAGAACCTACCATGACCTCAATTCATTCATTCTCTTTTTAGCGCACATTCTTCCCTGCCGTTTGACATTCTTTTCCTCCAACTAACCACAGAGATTTGATGTGACGCATGTGGAAAACCCTAACCCTAAAAATGCTTCCTCACTTTTACCAGCTTTTGAATATTCAAACTCCATAGATATGCAAACCAATGTAAGCCCATTGACTTTTTCTCACTTGCTTTTTCACCAGTAAACCTTTTCTTTGATTTCCCGATAGTCCAGAACCGCTTTTCCTACAACCTACGGCTGAAATTTGTTAATGACATGGAGATAGTGACAATCTTTCACTATAGCAGTCCAGTCTCGTAAATGAGCCCCATTTTTCAACGGTTTACAATTGGAACAGCTATCGGTAGTCTGTTTTCAGATATACAATTCTGTTGGTTTAGAATTTCATCATGTTAAAGCAGTAGCAGTGAGGCTACTAACGCTTAATATTTCTCGGTCGTAGGTACTCAAGATGTCATAAGATGTGATCAGTAGTTAGTAGTTCAGATGGATGTGTAACCGGCCGTAAAAAGTAAAAGATAAGAGGTACATGCTAAGATAGTTTTGAAGAATATGATAGCTATCTAGCAAGAGAAGTATTAAGGAATTAATATATAGTGAACATTTTGACACGGTAACGCCTCAAAGTTTTTGAAGGAATCAATACAATATGATATACAATCATTCAGCTTCATGTGGCAGATTTTACTTACTGCATGTTGGAGAAGTCTCGCTTGCTTTTGGTTTAGGTATAATTTCTTGGCAATATTAAGAATAAAACTATTTGTTCCTTATGAAATAACCAATGCTCAGCCATGTGGATGAACTTTATATGCTACAAAGCAGGCCACCAACGATACCCAATTTGTGTGATCTCCACCGACCTGATAACCCCATTATAATGTGTCGGCAGGACAGGTCAATCGTAATGTTAGTGGCCACTGAAGTTACCTTCCATGTAAAATTTTCACCTTGTCAACCCTGCGTTACATGCTATAACTAGCCCAAGGACTTTATTTACATGCTCCAAGTATATAACGAACAGAAGTGACACATTCCCCCAAATGATTGAGTACGTAAACACGATTAAACTTACCATGAATGACAAAAATAGAAAAGTTAGTTGCAGGAAATGTTTGAAAATTTCCTTCAATGACCAAAATAAATTTCTTAACTATTATTTTCTCTTTCTAACTTAAATCCTTTTTGTGACAATTTTTCCTTTTCATAACTATCATATGATTTGCTTTAGCCATCAGCAAGTGCATTGTTGGCTTAACTAGAATTGCCTAGAGTAATAGAATAGAGGCTTGACCTTCTCGACAAAAAGTGAAATGGCTCTATTCACTGGATGTTTCAGAAATGAAGAACATATATGTAAAATGGTTCTGTAGCGTTGTGAACAACATTTATGTAAAATTGTCGTGTTGCTTTGCTTGTTTCATTAGATACTTATGACGCTAGCTTACTAATTAATGGAAAGTGTATTGAACCATTTTTTGTCTCTAACTTTCAGCTATTTGAATAAGTTGACACATAAGCCGAAATTCATGAACTTGGTTAGGTAATCAGTGACATTCACAGATATGTATCATTAAAATTTAGAAATTTCTCGATATTTTACACACACACACACACACACACACACACACATATATATATATATATGGGGAACGTTGGAGGGTGTGCATGCATGCTTGTCAATGTAATCGGCTACCTTAGTATCCGGTTTCATGGACTTCTCTAGGAGGGAGCCATTCGACCTACCTGAATCCATCGTGTCTAAAGTAGGGTCAGGATTTGGTAATAAAACAATAATAGATCCATTAACCATTTCGGGTGGACCATCAAGATACAAATCTATGCGGCAAGCATACATTACGAGCTTATCTGAAACCCAAATCTGATCTGAGATTCATAAAACAATATTTCTTTGCTGAGCATTTTTCTCAATATCGTTGGCCAGATAAGAGTCTCAGACGGTGGACTAGCTCTAGCATCATCCGAGAGTTAGCTGTTTATGAAATTAGGTACTAGCTGCAGTCAACATGGTCCAAGCCATTGACCTCTCTCTCTCTCTCTTATATTCATGCCATCATCAAATGGTCCTTGGTGGATCTCCATGTGAGCCTACCGACTTTAGCTTGCAGTGTCAATTGCTGTCGCACGAAACGTCAGGCCATCATTTTAAGGAAGGCAGAACAACCAGGAATGATGGTGAAAAACAAACCCCACTGTAGACATCCATTGCACGTCGTTGGTGCTTTCAGACGGTGTGCTGCAGCATTCCACTTTTCACGCTGGTATCTTGAATAAAACAACAAAATTTTGGCATCAAAAGATTTTCTTTTAAGGTAATTTTGGAATAAAAAGATAAAGTCCTTTTCCAGTCTCAATACACCCTAGGCTCTCTCTCTCTCTCTCTCTCTCTCTCTCTCTCTCTCTCTCTCTATATATATATATATATATATATATATATATATATATATATATATATATATATATACGAAGTAGTTTTTTTCAAAGAAACACAAAAAAGAGCTTGCGAATCCATCCCTTCTATAAGAAATTCGGTAATAGCGATCCCTGTGGATATTCTACCAAATCTATTTTCAGAACCCGAACACCACTTAGATCTGACGTGCATATCCTGAACCGGGAACTGGGTCGAAGCCCATGTAACTTTCCAAACAATAAACCCAGAGAATAGGAGAAGTTTCAGGGTGGGATTTGTCTTTGTGGGATCCACGCGGTATTCCGAAAGGGATAGATAGGGCCCGAAATCCACTTGCAGCTTGCGAACTACCTATTACCCCACACTACACAATCTTGATATGTTGAAATGAAGTATTGGGAAGTCTATTGCTTAGTAAACATAGGGAGTCGGTTAAAGAGATACTCAAATTTCCTTGATTGTATGCTCCTTTCAAACCAAATCCTTTTTATTTATACTCTTTTATTCAGTAATTTGCTTTATTGGGATTATGATCTTAAGGTTAATGTACCATCCGATTAAACAAGTTAGCGAGAGGTGACCATATAGTAATTGAGTAAATCAATATAAGGAATGTTGACAGAAGGATGCACATTGGCGTACTGTTATAATATGGTTATACTCTCGGCGCGTGTCTTAGGGGAGTACCAACACCAGTAGTCTTGCAACGTTATTTTGGTTTGCAATCCGATTGAAATAAAGAAACATGGTTAACGATGATGTATGGTACTCTTAAAGGCTTGTGTCTTCGGTGGATTTGCATGGTTAGTTTTCATATAATAATTATGACTAGAAAACAAAATCAGAAGAAAAGAATAGAAACTCTACTGTTTGTGCGTCTGGTGCTCCTTTTCACGAAAAAGGTGCGAGGTGGTTCTCGTCATCATAATTCTAATCCATGTGAATGCCTTTCGACGACCTCCCTTGGTGCGCTCAACACCGGGGTTTTCCTTCTCTCCTTTCAACACGCGGATACTTATCATCATCATGACCATCATGCCTCCCTTCGTCCTCCTCTCCAATATGTCCAGAACACCATCATTACTCCCTCTCTCTCATCCTTCCCTTTCTCTTCCTCTTCTCTTTCTCTTCCCCCCACCTAAAGATCCAGACCGTAGTACACTTTGGTGTGATTAATGAGATGATGGCCCTCCTCAACTTCCTGCCTTGCTGATCTAAAGTGGGTCATCCGTCTTCTCTTCTCTTTCTTCGGGGAATCAAGCAGACTCGGTCCGATCTATGTAGCTTATAGTGAAGCTTTACATCTCTCCTTTGGTGATCAGCTTCTTCTTAGAGTTTGTGTGCGTGAGGTGAATCCTCACAAGTATTGGATGGTTTGTTATACGATGATCTTAAAGGAGATTATGGTATGTATTAGTGTTTCATTTCTTGGTGTTTAAATTGTTTGTTGATGCTGACTATGATACTAGATGGTGGTGAGGCTTTCTTTTATTACAGATTGTGTGTTTTGCAGATAGAAATAGAGTTGTTGTATTCGTCCTAATAAATCTTAATTTTGTTATTGATACTATGAAGAAGAGAGTTGTTTTTGCTTTATTTGGTTTTAACTGGAAGCCTTCGGTGAGATTTTGTTGTCAGCCATTCGCATGGAAAAGTTTCTTCTGTTGCAACTTCAAAGAAATATTTTGATCAGATGGTTAAGTTAATTTGTTGGTTGGTTACAGCTTAATTGAGCAAGTTTCCACCATGCGAATCTCGTTTTCATCATTGGTGTTATATAAGGGTTGCAGAAACTGCACTTAAGAAAGCATCCTAAAAACCCTAATTAATGGTGTTTCTAAGGATAACCTATAGGTATCTTGAAAATATCAATGCTTTTATGGATGACATGGTTTCCCTACAGTTACCGACGATCTGACTTTTGTTCCACTGCATCGACAGAAAGGAATCACGTTTAGTACGTACCGGACTTGAGTACGATTATGACATGACCTAGAAGACTGCAAAACGAGTTTAAGAAATAAAAAGAAATATGCAACTCCCTACTTGTATAAGTTTCTTTCTGACAGTATGTGCCCTTTATTCATGCTCCTTCCATTATCATGTCACGGTTCCATGTAACAAAGTTCATATTGGTGGAATCATAGATTTCACCGTTCCACACGATCCCATCATTGTTTTCCCAAAGAATGCAGAGAGGGAAAGAGCATGATAGGTTAGATGATATGCTTGTCCTCACACCTAGCTGCTTCAAATTAAAGGACTTGCATGCAACTTGCATGACTATGTTGTGATTGTTAGGTAACGGGTACTAGATTCAATTGTTTTTGTGAGATATTGGTGTATTCTTGCTCATGAGAATCGTAGCTTTCGTTTTAGGGAATACAATCTTTCTTTTGGGAATAGCTCAAAATAAAAGCTGATGAATAAATTTAATTTCTTCATATGCTCTATACTATAATTTTCATTAACAGTATTTTGCCTTAATGGAAAGCCGGATTGAGAGTTCGCTTACGTTTCACCTTATGGTGTCTATATGAATCATTATCATCATCCTTACATGGCCACTTCGCATGTAATATATGCAACAGAAAGTGCAATCCATGAATTAAGTGGGTTGTCTTTTATTGATACCTAAGCACACACATGTATATGTATATATGTATGTGTACGTATATATGCAAGTACATATACTGACAAAGCAACTCACTTGAATAGCAAATGCATGTGCACGAGGTCATCAAAGAATAAATCTGAAAAAAGGTAACTGAAGACATTGTATTCTTTTGTGTGGGTGTGGGTGCTGGGGGTGGGGGTGGGTACGTACGTATGTGCTCATTTTATCTTAACGCTCAGGTGTTATTGGACCATGTGCTCCTCTTAGGCGAGGACTATGTTTTAATAAGAGTTCCAAGTGCTCGAAGCATTTTGTGAATGAGTTTGAAAGTTTAGAAATAGATCACGGTATCCGTGCATCAAAGCTTTTCTATAATTAATACATGAATCATTTGACCATTAACTTGCCAATTCTTGGTAATGTGAAAGTTGTACTGTATCTAGAGGATGAGATGATGAGGAACGTGCTTCTCCTAGATCACCTTATCCAACCTCTTGGTGTGTATGATAGTTGTTTAAGCTATTGACGTGTTTAAAAAGTCTCTACCAATAGTTGATCCCAAGTTAGCTTCTCTATGTATACCGTCCCAGTCTTGTGGTGTTGCTTTGAAGATCCTGTCTAACTACTTGCTTGTGAACTTTTTATAGTCATTACATCTTCTAACTCAAATTTGTGTTTAGATTTTATTTAAATGATGATAGTGTTGGATTTAATGTGCATTTATTGCATGTTGGTATCCTAAATAAATAAATAATATATGTATGAAGGTCCTAAAGTGTAAAAAGTAATATATGAGAGTCTTGTGCATAAGATGATAAAAAGAAGATAAAGTATAGTCCCACATTAATGGATGTGACAAACTCTCATGTCCTTATATATATTTGGTAGCTCATGAACCTTAGTTCAAAGAGCTTAAGGAGGACATTCTATATGACACACGCACGCACATACGTGCACGGGTCGGTCTTGTAGCTTGGATCTTGATCTATCTTTTTACATGAAAAACTTTTGATCTAACGGTCAAAAGTTTTCATGGTCATGGATAGGGATAAGATGAGATAGTTCTGGATAAGGTGGGGCGGTTTTGGATAAGACAGGACGACTGAGGATAAAGCTGTATATCGTTTGTATTAGATCCACAATCCGTGATCCACACACGTACTTATAAATAGGTGATTAGGGGTCCTCCCTAAACATAAAGCTCACTCTCTTCCCGTATCCTAGTTTTGTCTCTCTACCCATGGTATTTTTCTCGTCCCTATGCCCATGGATAGTCTCGCTTTCTGATCCAACCATAGGCGATTGAAGTGTGTTCGAGGTTGACTCAAAGCTAGGTAAGTGTATAAACACCTCAAAATAAAACGAATTTCAAAACCAAACACCTGGTTTGAAAACTCATTTCAACACCAGATTCTGGGGTTTTCGAAAACCCAGGGGCTGTAAAAGCTTCAAAATTTTGTCTAAACCCCGTTCAAGTTGATTTTCACACATATGGGCCAAGTCCCAATTTTGCAAAAGCCAAAATTCAATAGGTGAAGCTTGAATGCCAAAGCAGCCTCAAAAATAGGTTTAGAAGCCCGAAGACAGCACCCTGATCTGATAAAAGTCAGGGTGAAAAGGCAAAAAGAAGGCCCAGGCCCGATGCAGACTGCAGGCCCGGAGCACCCAAAAGCCAAGTCAAGCACATCTACCCAAGCAGCAGAAATCTAAGCTAGAAATGACGAAAATGAGCAGAAATGAAGTCCAAAAAGGCGAGAAGGAATTCAGAAGACAAAGTTGGGAAAAACCCAGCATAAGACGCAGTGCTGATGAAGTTAGGGCCCACACAAACTGTCTGTTTCAAAAAATGCCAGAAAGGACTGAAGAAAAGAAATTTGGATTGGATTTGGACCCAAATATCCAGATCCAAATCCAAATAGTATTTGGATTGGATCTGGATCCAAAATATCAGAGATCCGAGATCCAAAACCAACTGAATATTTGGATTGGATTTGGATCCAAAATATCTGAGATCTGAGATCCAAATCCAAATAGTGTTTGGATCGGATTTGGATTCCAAGATCCAAATCCAAGACCCATATCCAAGATCCACCTTATTTGCCTATAAATAGAGGTGAGGATACACGTGAACTTGCTTGGGAGGAGAGAGAGTGACCTAGCCATGTTGGCTCAAGGGTGAGGTGGGTTCAAGCCTTGTGGGCTAAGTGGGCTTAGACGTGGGTTGCAACTAAGGTGGGCTCGACCAAGCAAGGCTGCAACCATGGCTTGGACATGGGCTCAACCAAGAAGGACCGGCTCTAAGAGGTAGGCTCCTAATCCTGCCCTAATCCTAGCCTAATCCACCTAACCCACTTCACTAAACCTCACCCTAACTAACCTAAACCTAGCCTAACCGACCCAAACAAAGAACCTAAGCTAAACCCCCAAGGCCACCCTCGACGCACGCCCCTTTCGGCTCCCTGCGCCCTACGTGCCTTCCGGCCCCCCCTGTGCCCCGGCTGCGTGCCCTGCCTAGCGCCTGTAACCCCTGTGTCGTGCGCCCCTACTACGGCGCCCCTTAGCGCCTGCAGTGCCTGTCCCGTAGCGACTGCCTTGCGCCCCGTTTGCCCCAGCTTGTCTTACCCTAGGACAAATCCACCTTAGGGCCATACAACCTAACCTGCACCTTCCCTTTAGGGCCGACTAGAGCCAAGGCCAACCACACCTTTAGGTCGTGACCCCCTTTTGGTCGAACCCCACCTAAAATGAGTCGGCCACTTCCCTTGGCCGAATCTTCCCGCCTTAGGGCCATACATCCATTAAATTAGGCCGCGACTTACCTTAGGACCATCCCCACATTAGGTAGTTGTAAACACCCCAAATCTTCTATATTTCAAAAACTCTCAAAACACCAAAAAGCTCGTTTGAGCCAAAACGACGACCTGTTTTGAAATGTGAAAACAGGTACAGAAGGCAAAAGAAGACCCTAGGCCCGAAGAGGATTCAAGCCCAGAGCTTCAGAAGCCACTCCCTGATAAAAAAAACAAAAGAAGTCTGAGCCCGTTTGATGAAAAGCTCAACGGAGTCCAGAACGGCGAGACGGAGTCCGGACGACAAAGTTGGGGAAAACCCAGCACCAGACGGAGCACTGATGAAGCCAGTGCCCGCACAGATCGTTCGCCTCGAGAAGCCAAGAAGGACTGTTCGAAGAAATTTTGATTTGGATCTGGACCATATATATCCAGATCCAAATCCATGTAATGAATAGTGTTTGGATTTGGGCCAATCCAAATAGTATTTGGGTCGATCCAAATAGTGTTTGGATTTGGATTGGATCCAAATAGTGTTTGGATTGGATCGGATATGGACCAAAATATCCAGATCCGTATCCATAAAAATATTGGGTTTGGATCGGATACGGATCTCAAAATATCCGAGATCCAATATCTAGATCTAAATGGTGTTTGGGTTTGGGTATGGATCCAAACCCAAATCCAAGACCCACCTCAAATCTCTATAAATAGAGGTGAGGGGGTCCATGTAAAGGGTTCATGCAAATATTTGGGAGGAGAGAGAGGGAGTGATAGACCTAGCCATGTGGGCTCATTGGGTGAGGTGGGTTCAAGCCATGTGGGCTAAGTGGGTCTAGACCAAGTGGCTGCAACCAAGGTGGGCTGGACCAAGTGGCTGCAACCGTGGAGACGTGGGCTCAAGCCAAGAAGGACCGGCTCCAAGAGGTAAACCTAACCCCAATCTAGCCTAGGTTCGAACCTACCTAACCCTAACTGAACCTAACCCTAACTGAACCAACCTAACCCTAATTGAACCCTAACTAGACCTAACCTAACCCCAACCGCCTCAAACCATCCCTAACAAACCCCAAAAACTTCACCCCGGCCGGCCGTGAGCAACCAGCGCCTGCCGCGCGCCCTGAGTCCTGCCGCGTGCCCCTTCTACTGCCGCGCGCCCTGCTTCCTGCCGCGCGCCCCTCTGTCGCCTGCACGCCCCGTGCCGCAGCCGTCCCGCGCTACTGCGCGCCCCAACGCACCCAGCGCCAGGCGCTAGACACCTCCCTGCCGACCCGACTGCCTCCCTGCCGCCCTGTCCACCTTCCTGCCGACCTAACCTGCACCCTGGCCGTGACCTGTACCCTAGGACAGACCCTACACAGCCCCCGTCTTGGCCGAACCTTAGTTCCCCTAAGACCCTAATCGTGCCCCATAGAACCTCCCTCAAAGCCACCTAGGATAACCCCCTCTTGGCTGCCCAAGGTGAACCGTGAGCCCACGTGCAAGCAAGTTGAACATGGACCAGCTATTTGTAAGTGTCTAAACTTGGTCTATTACATTAACTTGCTTTATATTCAATTAAATTTTGATACGGGGTTGTAGTAAAGGAGCTTCGTCTCCCCCCGATTGTAATAACGTGGTTTGACACACCCACACACACGTGCACTTGAGCCTTTCCGCTCTTAGTCGTACACTTTTTGCACACACACGGGCCTAACAAGCCCTTAATATATAGTTATATTTATATATTTTAAGTCAAGGGGGTTAATTAAGTCGTGTGTGTTGTCTTTCCATTTTCCACACGCACACACATTGAGCCTTCGCTCTTACTCCCAAGACCTTAGTAAAGGCCTTATTGCAGTTATATTTGGGTTTCATTTATGTCGTGTGCGTAGTACTTCAATTCTACACTCACACACATTGAGCTTTCGCTCTTACTCCCAAGACCTTAGTCAAGGCATACTGCAATTTATATTTGGGTTTCATTTCATGTCGTGTGTGTAAGTCTTTCAATTCAAGCACGCACACACATTGAGCCTTCGCTCTTATTTACAAGACCCAAGTAAGGGCCCCTACATATACTCTATATAAAGTATTTCTTTCGGCTATGTCTTTAAGATTCGGGTTTTAAGGTTCAAGTCGTGTGCGTTGTCTTTCAATATATACACGACACACACTTACACAATTGAGCCTTTCCGCTCTTAAGATATAGCCATATTTCCCCTTCCGCTATTTACTTTACAAGTCATTTCCCTTCGGCTATTTACTTTACAAGTCATTTCCCTTCGGTTATTTTCCTTCGGCATTGTCTTTTAATTTCGGGTTTTCCCTTTGGAGTAGCGTGAGTTTGCATTGCATCTACGCCATACCACGAGGTAGGACGCATATTGCATCGAAGCAAGCCCCGTACTCCCGCTCAAATTCGCCCCATGTAGTGGAGTGTTCATAACACACACCTAGGTGGCCCATAAAGGGATAAAAAGAAAGACTTAGGCACGTGAAAATCCACGTGATCTAAAATCTGAAAATCGTACAAACCCGAATCAAATCGTGCAAGACTTAGGCTATTTCGATGCATGCCCATCGTGACTAAGTAGATTAAAATTTGAAAGACTTAGGGTCGTCCAACCCTTACAAAGTCAAAATCGCCCAAATGCATGGTTTTCAAAAGGTTTTAAAACACTTCTTCATTCAAAATATATTTTGAGTTAAACTTGTTTCAAAACGAAGTCTCTAAGCGTACAGACTGACCCTTGCGCATCGGTGCAAGAAGGTCTGCGACGTAAAAATCCCGCTTGCCTACAATCGCCTTTCAAAAGTCAGATTGTTTTCAAAACATACTTTGCTAGTTAAAGTAAACTAACTGGCACGCCCATAAAGCGAAGTAGATTGTGAAAAGGTTCACTTCAGGCCTAAGAACCCATAAGTGAAAATTTTCGGTGTCTACAGTAGTGACTAGCCTTAGCAAAACCTACCCTTTGGCCGGACCCAAGCTCCAAGTATCCGTGGCTCTTCAAAGCTCCAAACTCTCGCACCAAGCCACCTAGGGAGACCCCTCTTGGCTGCCAAGGTGGACTATAAGCCCAAGCACGAGCAAGGAGAGGAAAGCCGAATCATTGTAAGTGTTTAAAATTCGGTCTTTTACATTACTCATTTAATACTCAATTCAATTTTGATACGGGGTTGTAATAATATAGCGTGGTCTGCCCCCGAGATGTAATATTGGTGCTTGACACACGAGACACATACGTGCACTTGAGCCTTAGCTCTTATCTCATACATAAGACACACGTGCACTTGCGCCTTAGCTCTTATCTCGTACACAAGACACCCACGTACACTTGAGTTTTAGCTCTTAATCATACACGATTTGCACACACACACATTGAGCTTTCGCTCTTACTCCAAAGACTCTAGTAAGAGCCGTGTGAGTTGCAATTTCATTCAGGTTATTAGTTTCAACTGTGTGGGTTTGTCATTTAAGCTTCTATAGACACGGAAAATCTTCGACTCCGAGTTCTTAGGCCTGGAGTAAATCTTTTCGTGCTTACGTCGCTTTTAAGGGCGTGCCAACTAGCTTTCTCAAACTAGCGAAGTAAGTTTTGAAAAATATCTGACTTATGGGGCGATTGTGGATAAGTGGGATCTTTTCGTCGCAAACCTTCTTGAACCGATGCTCAAGGGTCAGTTTGTACGCTTAGGAAGACTCGATTTTGAACAAATACGGCCTTTTTGAAAAGTATGAAAGTGTTTGATCAATTGGTTTTCGTCAATTTGCAGATTTTATTCATGGGATTTACACGTTCCTATGTCTTTGGATTTTAGCCAATTTAGGCGTGTAGTTGTGTGCATCAAATGCTCAATTTTGGCAAGTTCTACACGATTTTGCTCAGGATGGTTTGATGCAAGTATGCTCCCTATCTCAAGTGTGGTGTATATGCAATGCAACTCACACAACTTGAAGGAAAAACCCGAAATTTAAAGGCATAGCGGAAGGGAAATTGTAGAAGGGAAATATAGCTATATCTTAAGAGTGGAAAGGCTCAATTGTGTGAGTGTGTGTCGTGTATATATTGAAAGACAACTCACGCAGCGGAACCTTAAAACACAACTGAAAGTATATAAATACAGCTATATCTTATGGGCTGACAAGGCCCAAAATGTGCGTGTAAGTGTTGAGCAAGCACTCAAATGGACTTTGGGTGCAAGTATGAGAGATTGAATTAAAATTTACATGACTTGAATGTAAAACCCACGCAGCTGAAAGTATATAAATATGGCTATATCCTATGGGCTGTTAAGGCCCAAAATGTGCGTGAAGGTGTGGAGCAAATGCTCGAGATCTGGGTGTGTGTATGTGTGAAAATTTAAATAACAAACTCACGCAACTTGAAGGTAAATGTGTGTGCAACGGTGTGCAGTTAAGAGCGGAAAGGCTCGAGTGTGCGTGTGTGGTTTGTGTTTCAAACAACAATATTACATCTCGGGGGGAGACTACGCTCCATTATTACAACCCCGTGTCAAATTGAATTGAACTTGAAGTAATGTAAAAGACCAGATTCGAACACTTACACGTCGTCTGCTTGGGATTTCTTTATCACTAAGATCCGACCTTGGGTACAGCTATTGGATGGGCCTCTCGCTGCGAATCGATCGGCTGCGTTTGGTGTTGACCCTAGTTTAGATCTAGGCTAGGTCGATATGTGGAGATGTTATGGTTTTGGCAAGACACGGACAAATCTAAGGGAGATGTAAGGGATCTAGGCCAAGTCTAAAGGGATCGTCTTAGGTAAGGTTCAAGTGGGGCTCCTAAGGGGATGCTTGGCCAGCTAATGGCCGAGCTAGGTGGTGTCTTGTGGATGATTTTAGGCGAGATTCTAAAGGGATGTTCTAAGGGAATGCTCGGCCAAATGGTGGCCGAGCTGGGTAGGTTTTAGGGGATTGTTTTAGGTAGGATCTAAGGTGGGATCCTAAGGAAAAGGCTTGACCAGATGGTGGCCGAGCTGGGTAGTTTTAGGAGTGGTTTAGGCAGGATCTAGGCCAATGCTTGGCCAACCAATGGCCGAGCTAGGTGGACGTGAATAGCTAAGGGAACCGAGTGTGTTAGACACTCGGTTCGACCAGGTTTTGGGGGGTTTGTGGATAGGATCTAGCTAAGGTAGATGGTTAGGATTTAGGATCTTAATGGGGAGGTTTAAGTGAGGCTCGGCCAGCACTTTGGCCGAGCTTAACAAGTTTTGAATAGGTGCAGTTTTGGGATAGAGTAGGACAGGTCTTCAGCAAGGTTCGGCCAGTATTTTGGCCGAACTTGGGTGGGTTTTAAGGGTGGTTTTGGGATAGAATAGGACAGGTTTTTAGCAAGGTTCGGCCAGTATTTTGGCCGAACTTGGGTGGGTTTTAAGGATGGTTTTGGGTAGCCTAGAGGGTTAGGGGAAGAGATGGTTTAGGCAAGATCTAGGGACTAACCTTGGTGTCGATTCAAGCCAGCTCCTATGAGGTTCCACGCAGCCAATCTTCAAACGACAAGAGACCCCTCCAAGCTGCCGGATCTCTCACTTGCTGCAGCTCTCATGCGTGAAACAACTTGGCCCACAACATCCCAGCCCACCATCTTTGAAAGGGAGAGGTCAAGCCCCTTTTGTTGACCTCCCTCTTAGCTCTCTCTCTCTCTCTCTCCCCTCCCCAAAAGCAAGACGCGTGAGAATTTTTCCCAGCCTTTTCACTTGAGACCCCTCACGTCCTTTTATAGACCATGAGTTTGGATATGGATCTTGGGTTGGTTCTGAAATTTGGATCCAATCCAAACCTTATTTAGATTTGGATCTTGGATCTGGATTTGGATATTTGGATCCAGATTTGATCCAAATTTTCCTCTTCTTCAGTCCTTCTTGGCATTTTGAGCCGAATGATTTGTGCGGGCCCTGACTTAATGCTCCGTCTTATACTGGGTTTTTCCCAATTTCGTCGTCCGAGCAACTTTTCACTTTTCTGGACTCCGTTTCAGCTGATTTTCACTGTTCCAGATTTGGATTGCTTGTGATTTCAGGGGTGCTTTTGGCTTGGCCTTCGATGCTTCGGGCTTGAAGTCTGCTTGTGGCCTGGGCTCCTCTTTTGTCTTCGAAATTTGCTTTTCATTAGGTTGGGCTTGATTTTTGAGCTTTTGAACCTCTTTTGAAGCTACTTTGGGTCAAGCTTCACCTGTTTGTTTGGGCTTTTGCAAAAATGGGACTTTCATCCGTCTTTGAGAAATTCATGTTTTAAATGGGGTTGGAAAACAGAGGTTTGAAGTATTTGAGCTCCTGGGTTTTCGAAAATTCAAAACTTGGCTTTTCGAGCTGATTTTCGAACTAGGCGTTTGGTTTTTGCAAAATTTTTGGATTTCGGGGTGTTTACAGATGCCCCTCTTTGGCATTATCCAAATTAATTTGGATAATGGCGAAGAAGATAACACCCCTATTTGTTTTCTCCCTGGATTTGATCTTGAGAATATGGGATCGTCCCAAATTTGAGAGAACGTTTTCTTTTAAGCCCGGTAGGAGGAGATTTTCACCAAAGGGGACTTTCTTATGGGTTCCAATCTTAATTGAGATCATGTATGAAGTGTTCATGCTTGAATATGCAAGTGAATGGATGACACACTAGGAAGGGCGACTTCCTAGACACTTGATCAAATTGTCGACCCTTTGAGTCTTATGAAGACCTGCTGCTTCAAGTGAGCGGGCCTTATGTTGCTCGATGTTCGAGTTTTTTTTGAAATTCATTTCAAAGGGGAAAACTTCGTTTAGCCTTGTTCCTAAGGACCTTTAACTCTTTGTATTTTCCTTTACTTGAGTCTTAACATTCGTTAATCTAGCGAAGGTTTTTTTTTTATAAGAAACAAGCTAAATTTCAAAATCCCTACGCCTTACTCAAAACGTCGAATTCTCAAACAAGATAAAATTCAAGTAAGTAAATCCTATTTTTACTTTAGGATTCCTCGAAATGAACCATGTTTCACTTGGGATAAGTCGTAGGGATGGGAAAGAGATACCACGGTCCCTTCTGAAGTGTCCCGTGGTTTGAGGTAAAGAGGTGGAAAACTACTCTTTTGAGCTTTTTGGCCTTTTCATTCTTTTTTTTTTCATAGAGGGTCTCCCTTCGGGAGTATTTTTTCTTTATTCCCTCTTTTCCATAGAGGAATCGATTTTCTATTTTTGACTTAGGTTTCTTTCTTTGGGAAAGAGATTTTGGCGGGGATTTCCCTTTGTTTTGGACAAATTTTCCTTTTTGGAAGGAGAAGAGAAGAGGGGAGGACTTATCCCAAGGTCATACTCGATCCATTCCAGATCAGCCTATTTAGAAATAGCACGCACTACTTGCAAGTATCTTGCTATATTGAACTAGGCCTTTCTTTGTAAGAAGAAGGATTTTGAAATGTAACCACGTATTTGAAAAGCTCCACTTTTTCATAAGTGTGAATTCTCTCATTCAGGGTCACCCAATTCTCCTTTGATCCTTGCTTTCGAAGTTTCGAAGCAAGTTTCCTAAAACATTTTCGAAAATGGGAATTTCTCTCACACCCTACACATGATACTTTTTTAAATACTGAATATTGATAGGATCTGCTAAATTCCTACCTTCGACATCAGTTAACCAATAAGAATTGTTCGTGGTGGTTCCACGCACAACATAAGGGCCATCCCACTTGGGCCGCCACTTTCCAAGTGGATGTGGGCCACGATGGTGGATGATTTTCAAAACGAGATCTCCCACTTCAAAGTGGCGAGGTTTCATATGTTTCTCATAGTGTCGGGCAATCCTTTGCTGGTATGCATGAGCATGATCCATAGCAAGGAGTCGCCTCTCATCTAATAGATCTAGTTCGGCCATCCTAGTATGCTGAAGCGTCTCTAGGGAGAGGTCGAGTGCAATGGATGGTCAAGTTAGGTAAAAATACTGAATGGCTGCTAAAATGAACCTGTGTCCATTCGATGCCTTTGGAAAAATTGGTCCTACAATATCAAACGCCCACATGGTGAACCACGGAATGCAATGATGATGAGGGGATATGAATGACGTGCCCATGCACTTGACATGGATGACACTTCCTAACATGGTCGTGGCAATCTTTTCTCAGGGTGGACCAAAAATAACCCGCTCTAAGTATTTTCATCGCCATCATGTTGGCATTGACATGACCTCCACATTCTCCATCGTGGAATTCGTGCATAACAGTCATAGCCTCCTCTAGGTCGACGCATCTTAGTAAGATGCCGATAAAACTCTTTTTGTACAGAACCCCACCCAAAATCGTGTATCGGGTAGAAATCTTTCGGATGAATGCCTTATCTCATCTTAGTAAGATGCCGATAAAACTCTTTTTGTAAAGAACCCCACCCAAAATCGTGTATCGGGTAGAAATCTTTCGGATGAATGCCTTATCTTTAGATGTGGCATTTTCAGCAAATCCCCCATTTTCTAGAAAACACTTTATATCATAAAACCAAGGTTTTTTATAAGAATCAGGGTTATTTTGGCAAATTTGCAAATCGTGTATGGAAGGAGTGGGTGCGTGCCATATTTCAAGGGATCTGGTTCCCAAAGTGGGATCGACCCTTAGGGATGAACCCAGGGATGAGAGGGCATCAACAACGCCATTATCCTCCCTTTCTACATGTGTGAGTGTACACGATTAGAACGACTCGACTAGTCGAGTGTCCAACTTGTGATATGAAAGCAGTTTTTCATTCCGAACTTGCCAAATTTTTAAAACTTGGTTTATAACGAGTAGTGAATCTCCAAAGACCTTGATGCATGATGCCCCTAGAGTTTTCGAAACTTTTAAGCCTTGTATGAGTGCTTCATACTCAGCTATATTGTTGGAACATTCGAAATCTAGGCGAATTACTATGGGGATCTCTCCCTTTTCAAGGGATACGAGGATGATCCCGGGGCCAGCCCCTCATTGGTTTCGTGCCCCATCGAAGTGCATCTTCCACACTTGGTTTTTAAAAGAATTTGACAAAATATGGTTTTGAAATTGGTTTAGCAATATGCCTTCATCAGGCATTTCATCAAGTGTGGGATACGCATCTGTAGACACGAAAAATTCTCACTTCCAATTCTTAGGCCCGAAGTAAACCTTTTCATGTGTCTAAGTCGTTTTATGAAAAAGGACGTGCCAGCTAGCTTATTTAAGCTAGCGAAGTAAGTTTTGAAAATCTGACTCTTTTAGGGCGATTGTGAGCAAGTGAGCTCTTTTTGTCGCAGACCTTCTTGCACCGATGCGCAAGGGTCAATCTATACGCTTGGCAAAGTCGTTTTAAACAAGTAACCTCTTTGAAAATACAAGAAGTGTTTGACTTGGGTTTTGTATGGTTGCAAGTTTTATTTCACGTGGGATTTGCACGTGCCTATGTCTTTCAATGTTTATGCTATTTAAGCCAACTAGGTGTGTGCGCAAGTGACCTAAGTTGGGCGATTTTTACATGGGAGTATGGGGTTTTGCTTTGATGCAGTATGCGTCCTAACTCGTGGTATGGTGAATATGCAATGCAAACTCACACAACTCCAAGGGAAAACCCGAATTGAAAGACAATGCTTAAGGGAAATTGCAAAAGGGAAATTGCAAAAGGGAAATATGGCTATATCTTAAGAGCGGAAAGGCTCAATTGTGTAAGTGTGTGTCGTGTATATATGAAAAGACTACTCACACAACTGAACCTTAAAACCCAAATCTTAAAGACATAGCGGAAGAGAAATACAACTATATATATATGGGCCCGAAGGTCGCCAACGTGTGTGTGGGTGTTGTGTGTATATGTAAAGACAACTCACACGACTTATAATGTAAAACCCAAATAGAATTGCAATACGGACCTTATTAGGGTCTTGGGAGTAAGAGCGAAAGCTCAATGTGTGTGAGTGTGGAATTGAAAAAAAAACCACGCACACAACTTGAATGAAATACCCAAATTAAATTGCAATATGGCCCTTATTAGGGTCTTGAGAGTAAGAGCGAAAGCTCAATGTGTGTGAGTGTGGAATTGAAAGACAACACCCACGACTTAAATGAAAACCCACACAGCTGAATATATATAAATATAACTATATCTTAGGGGTTGTCAAAGCCCGTGTATGTGCAAAAGTGTGCAACTAAGATCGGAAAGGCTCAAGTGCACGTGTGTGCTTGTGTGTTAAACCAAGTTATTACAATCGGGGGGAGACAACGCTCCATTATTACAACCCCGTATCAAAATTTAATTAAATGTAAACAAGTTCATATAATAGACCAAGCTAAGACACTTACATGTAGCTGGTCCATGTTAAACTTACTTGGATCTGGCCTCGTGAGTCACCTTGGGCAGATGAAGGGGAGTCCCTTAGGTGGATGTTTGTAGCAAGTGGTGTTGGAGTGTGGTGGCCGGAAGAAGGTATCTTGATGCTGGCCGAGTGGAAGGAGTGGCAGGTACTGGGCCAGGTGGTGGAGTGGCAGGTGCTGGGCTGGATGGTGGAGTGTCTAGGTGGATGGACTAGGTTTGGGTGATGCTTGGCTGGGAAGTGGGTGACTAAGGGAGGTGTTCAGCTAGGAGCTAAGGTGTGGTGTTGAGGGGAGTTAATGGGGTATGGTGCAGGTCGGCCGGGTGGAAGGGAGAAGGGATGAATGAAAGGTGGCGGGTGGATGAGTTATGGCAGGTGGATGAGTGGAAGTGCTGGTTAGATGAGGTTGAGGTGGGGTACTAACCGGGAGGGATGGAGAGTGGCAGGTGGATGGAAGTGGTGGCCGGATGGTAGTGGAAGGGATGAAGAGTGGCAGTTGGATGGAGCGCTCGGTTGTGAGTGGAAGGGATGAAGAGTGGTGCTCGCCGAATCCCAAAGGTGGAGGGTTGGATGAAGGGAGAGCTGGCCAGGTCCTAGGAGCATGGAGAGAGAGAGGTAGTGATAGGTCGGCTGGGATTTTATGTGGGGGCTTTATGAGTGGCTGGCCGAATGAATGGGATGGGATGGTAGGTCGGTTGGGGGGATGAGTGGCTGGGAGTAAAGGACTAGGTTGGTTGGGCCAGATATTTTGATGGGCTGTAAAGTGGTGGGCTAGATATTTATTTAGGTGGGTTAGGTTAGTGGTTTGGGGTAGGTCGGTTAGGTGGGTTGGGACATGGTTTGGGGTAGGTCGGTTAGGTGGGCTGGGACATAGTGGTTAGGGACTTGGTTAGGTTTAGTTTAGGCTTAGTCAGTTAGGGTCTAGGTGGTCTAGCTAGGTAAGGTTGGGGCCGTTTTGGGTGAGAAGGGTTAGGTTTAGGTTAGGTTTGGGTTAGGTTTTAGGGGAAATGGCTAGGTGAGGTGAGGTAGCTTAGGGCTAGGTTTAGGAACCACCCCTTGGCACCGGTCCCTTGCTTCAGTTGCAGCTATGTCCAAGTTGGTGCAACCCTAAGTCAAGTGTAGGTGTATACAAGCTTGAACCCACACTCTAGGTTAAACCCACAAGGCTAACCCACTTTTGACCAAAAGTCAAGCCTACCAACTTTCTCACTCATACTTTATGGCCCCACTTTCTCTTTCTACCCAAGCCTTCCAAGGCTTTTCACGTGAAATGTTGTGGGCCCCTCACCCCCATTTATGAGGAGGTGATGTGGGCCATGGATACAGATATTGGATTTGGATCATGGAATCCAAATCCAAATCCAAATACATGTTGGGTTTGGATCTGGATATATATGGTCTAGATCTGACCCAAATCTGATTTTTTGATTCCTTCATGGCATTTTGAAACAGACGGTTTGTGCGGGGTCTGACTTCATCAGTACTCCGTCTTGCGTTGGGTCTTCGCCAACATTGTTGTCCAGTCTTCTCACCTTTAGGAGTTCATTTTGAGCATTTTTCTGATATTTGGGGTTTGGATGTTTGAGAATTTGGGGATGCTTTTGATACAAGATTTGATGTGCCGGGCTTGAAGTATGCTTCGGGTACGGGCTCCCCTTTGCCTTTTTGGTACTACTTCTGTTAGGCCAGGCGGCTTTCGGGGTTTCAAAATACTTTTTGAAGTCTAAAATTATATGTATAAAGTTTTAAAACATATATTCGGGTTTGGAATATGTACAGGGTTGTCTGGAAGGCTCCTGGGTTTCCAGACTCAAAATAGCCCTTTGGGGCTGCTTTTGGGAAACCAGGCATATTTGAGAAAAATTGTGGGATTTTTGGGTGTTTACAAATGCCCCTCTTTGGCATTATCCAAATTTATTTGGATAATGGCAAAGACGACAACACCCCTTTCAATGTCTCCCTATATCTATCCATGAAAATATGGGATCGTCCCAATTTTTTGAGCAAAATCTCTCTTTTAAACCTGGTAGGAGGAGATATCACGCCAAAGGGGAACTTTCTACAGTTTCTGGTCCTAAACGGGGATCATGTTAAGCAAGTGTTTATGCGTGAGTATGCACATGCATGACATGGATGAGACGCCAAGAAGGGCGACCTCCCAGAGACCAGATGGCATGGTCGAACTCTTGAGACTTACGAAGACCTGCTGCTCCAAGTGAGCGGGCCCTATGTTGCTCGATGTTTGATTTTTCAAAATCTATTTACAAAAGGGAAAACTTCTTTTAGCCTCAATCTTAAGGATCTCGAGCTCTTTGCGTTTGCCTTTGCTTGAGTCTTGACACTCGCAAATCTAGCGGAGGTTTTATAAGAAAACAAGCTATATTTCAAAATTCCTACGCCTTACTCAAAACGTCGAATTCTCAAACAAAATGAAATTCAAGTAAGTAAATCCTATTTTTACTTTAGGATTCCTCAAAATGAACCATATTTTTCTTGGGATAAGCCAGGGATGGGAAAGAGATACCACGGTCCCTTCTGAAGCGTCCCGTGGTTTGAGGCATAGAAGGCGGAAAACTGCTCTTTTTGAGCTTTTTGGCCTTTTTTCCTTTTTTTTTCATAGAGGGTCTCCCTTTGGGAGTATTTTTTCTTTAATCCCTCTTTTCCATAAAAGAATCAAATTTTCTTTTTTATTCATGTTTCTTTCTTTGGAAAAGAGATTTTGGCAGGGATTTCCCTTTGCTTTTGGCCATATTTTCCTTTTGAAAGGAGAAGAGAAGAGGGGAGGACTTATCCCAAGGTCACACTCGATCCATTCCAGATCAACCTATTTAGAAATAGCACGTACTACTTGCAAGTATCTTGCTATATTGAACTAGGCCTTTCATTGTAAGAAGAAGGATTTTGAAATGTAACCACATATTTGGAAAACTCCACTCTTTCACAAGTGCAAATTCTCTTGCTCAAGGTCATACAATTCGCCTTTGAACCTTACTTTCGAAGTTTCAAAGCAACTATCCCTAAGGATTTTCGAAAATGGGAATTTAACCAAAACCCTACACATAATACTTCTTTAAGTATTGAATATTGATAGGATCTGCTAAACTCCTACCTTCTACATCAATCAACCAATATGAGTTGTTTGTGGTGGTTGCACGCACAACATAGGGTCCATCCCACTTGGGGCGCCACTTTCCAAGTGGATGTGGGCCACGATAGTGGATGATTTTCAAAACCAAATCTCCCACTTCAAAGTGGCGAGGTCTCATATGTTTGTCATAATATCGGGCTATCCTTTGCTGGTATGCATGAGCATGATTCATAACAAGGAGTCGCCTCTCATCTAACAAATCTAGTTCGGCCATCCTAGCATGCTGAAACGTCTCTAGGGGGAGGTCGAGTGCGATGGATGTATGAAATGAATGCAGCTTTGTATGAATGGGGAGAATGGCGTTTGTGCCATAGACCAACTCAAATGGCGTGGCATTCGTGGGAGTCCAGATGGAAGTCCTATAAGCCCATAAGGCTTCATCTAGCTTCTCGTGCCACATCCTACCCTTCTCTAAAGTCTTCTCAATTATACTAATGAGAGTCTTATTCGTGGCTTCGGCTTGGCCGTTGCCTTGAGGATAGTAGGGCGAGGAGAAGTGGTGAGTTATGCCATAAGTGTTGCACAACTTGACCATCCGCTCATTTTTGAATGGGGTGCCATTATCGGACACAAGGTCTCTTGGAACTCCAAATCGAGCCAAGATATTTCTCCTGATGAAAGCCACCACATGTTGCCCCTGTATGTTGGTCAGGGAGATGGCTTCAACCCACTTGGAGAAGTACTCGGTGGCTGCTAAAATGAACCTATGCCCATTCGATGCCTTTGGAAATATCGGGCCTACAATATCAAACGCCCACATGGTAAATGGCCAGGGGCTGACCACGGAATGCAATGAAGATGATGGGATATGAATGGCATGCCCATACACTTGACATGGATAACACTTTCTAACATGATCAAGGCAATCCTTTTTCAGGGTGGACCAAAAATAGCCCACTCTAAGTATTTTCATTGCCATCATGTTGGCATTAACATGACCTCCACATTCTCCATCGTGGAATTCATGCATAACATTCCTAGCCTCCTCTAGATCGACACATCTTAGTAGGATGCCGGTAAAACTTTTTTTATACAAAACCCTACCCAAAATTGTGTATCGGGTAGAAATTTTTCGGATGAATGCCTTATCTTTGGATGTGGCATCTGTAAACACCCAAAATTTTCTTTTAAAATTTTTACTTTTTTTTAGGAAAGTAGCTATTTTTGGTAATTTTGGGTTTTCGAAGGAAAAAGGCACTAAACGAGTTGTTTCGGTACCAAAATTTTATGAAAGCTTTAAAATGATGAAAGAATACTTTCCTTTCTAAAAATTTCGAATTTTGACAAGATTGGATGAAAATGATAATTTTGCCCCCGGTATGGAAAAAGCAGGATTTCGTTTCTTTAAAAGTTTTTTGTTGATAAATTTGTTTTAAATTTGCCATTTGAAAAGAAACAGGCATTTATAAGACAAGTTGACACCTGAAAAGGCAGGTGGGTGCCCAAAAAGGAGAGCGGGCATCAAAAAGGGAAAGTGAGCTTACCAAAAAGAAAAGTTCATATTCGGAAAGAAATCAGTTGCCCGAGGGAAGAGTTGATGTTATCAAAGGAAAGGAAAGATGGAAGCAAGAAAGAATGCTTCCGAAAACAAAGGTTTGGTATCGAACGCCTTTCGTAACATGTATATGTTATGATTGGTTGTCGAGGTAATTAGTGTATTGATATGCATCAGTCTTGCATTGTCATATGTTACTGTTATGTTACTTTTATGTTAAGAACAATGTTAATGTTTTTAACACTCATGAGGGAAATCTAGCAAGCATGATGGTTGGTTTTCAAAAACGTAACATGGGTTACTTAACACTTTCATAATAGGTAGGCACGTAACATGTAACATAACCACTTTCACTGCAAATGTGCAAATAACAGTGGACTGTTTGAATACTCTTATACGTTTGGTATTAGGAGATTCAGTTGGGATCATCATATGGAACCATTAGTTCCTTAGAAGTGGTTATTTATAGCGTTTTGTTTATGTTATGTGTTCAGTTCCCTCAGGTTAAACTCCTGAGTTAGTCTTGTGACATAACGAAATTGTTCTCATCAGAATGAATTGCGAAGTTCTGCTGTGCTGCAGATGAATCAAATTTTTGTTGTTTAAAATGCTAAGCTGTCATCAGGATCAAACTGTATAGCTGAAGTAGAAAGGGTGAAACAGTGTCAACCATCAGGTGAACTGATGGAATACTTGTCTGCTGTTCGAGATGTTGATAATGGCTCCAGTATACCTGTTGATGGTAGCACTGATGGGAATTCACCAACTATTGTTCCTGAAACTTAAATATACTGAGAATACCCTTCACAGTATGAACCGTCTTCTTCAACACACACTCCGGCTTTACAATGGCTTAAAAGCTAGAAAAACCACTTCGCTCATTTCCAGCAAAATGCCTTACACAGGAAGAACGTCCAGTGGCACCAGAGTTTGCAATAAGCATCACCAGTAATCCTTACAGGAACACAAGCCATCTTCAAAATGTTGAAACTGATTTCCATCCCTCACAATGATTTCCCTGTTTGTGATTTTTGTTGCTAACTTGATGAATGTATGACAATCACCACAAACACGAAGGTTCTTCATTATTTGGATTGGTGTGCAATCAGGTATGCCTAACAGACCATATGCGAGTGCTAATTTCTCACTGTGGTATAAAAGTGCGTTCTCCTTCTGCTCTTCTTCCACATCATGGAGAACAAAATTTGTATCCAGCACATAACCAACTGCTTTCAATTGCTCACACAAGTCCTTTAACTTCAAGTGTATCTCTTTAGTCTGTTTGTGCCTTTCATCTCCTGTTAGAAAAGCATGCACCTTATCCTTGATATGCATCCAGCTGTACCCTGGTTCTTTTGTTACTCCTCTGACTTTCATCAACTTTCTTATTTCTCGTACCTCATCCTATATGCCTAAGGAGGCATAAATGTTGGATAACAAGATATAGTTCCCTGAATCATGTGGTTCATAGAGAATCCGGCTATCATCGAGTTCCAGGATACCGTGTCTCTCACAGCCATCTCGTTGAATAGCCAAGAGACATCTTCAATGTTCCTGCACTTTGCATACATTGTGATCAGACCATTTCCAACAAAGGAATTAGAGTGAAACCCAATCTTGATTGTGAGTGAATGTATCTGTTTACCAATTCCAAGAGCCACCAATGTTGCCAGACGCCATTGACATTGAAGACTATACCAACCCACAAATAGAGAAGAGCTGAAGGCGGAGTTGGATATGACTGAATCGCAGTACCAACGGTGGTTCCAAGAACTCACAAGGCAGCTTTGGAGGCAGCTGTGGATGGCAGGGAGAAATACTCGAGCTGTTTGATTCGAATTTGCTCAGAACAAGCTCTTCTTAGTTTGTATGATTTGAATTCCGCAAGGCAAGCGTCCTGTGACTCCATGGCAGCACAATCCTCTGAGTCCTGGCCTAATTCAGCAACAAAGGGAACCAAGTGCAGCCGATTTCAGTCGCATTTGGCAGCTTACCATACCAAGGCTTGCTGCATTCAGCAAGATTAAGTAAGAAGACTTGCCTTTCAAATTCTGGCCTAATCCAACAACAAGAAAGATGAGGAAAATGTAAGGCAGCATATCCCACAGCTGATGAGCAGCTCCTTTCAAAATTCAACATGAACTGCAGAGTTTAGCAGTTCCTTAACTTTCCAAATCAACATGGTCCTCATGGCAGCCCCAGCAAAACTTTCCAAGTTCTGATTTTTTACAGCAATAACATGCCTTTTTCGTTAAATTCAGCAAGGAAACTTGCCTTGCCCAATGTTACACCTAAGAGGCATCTTTTGGCCTATAAAAGGAGCCTGAAGGAGGCTGCAAAGGGGGGACCAGCACACAGGAACATTCAGTCTGAAAATTCAGAGAAATAGAGAGAGAGAGAGAGGGAAAGGAAGAGAAGAAGGAGAAGAAGGAAGTCTGACCTGGTTCCGACGTCCGACGATCATCTGGCGAAGTGCTCCTACATCCACTCTCACTCACACAGGTTGAAATTCTTGCACAAATTGGTTTTAATTCATGAGAATCTGAAAAAGCACAGATTCTGGAAATTTGTACCTGAATCAAGGCTTTGAGCCTATGTTCTTCATTTATATCGATACAAACATGCATGATTCCTTCATGAACGAAATTAAAATCCATGTTTAGATGATTTCCATGATTTATTAGGACTGATACAGGTTGAACTTCATTCTAGAATCACGTTAGGAACCTTCTGAAATTTTCTGTAAAACTGGTTTCTAAAACTGTCTGTACATATGCGTCTGATCACGGAATTTTTATAGACAAACGGATAAGCCAATTGCTTCTAAATTTTTCATGAATAATCTAGACATATCAGACGTTCTTAGATAAAATTTTGAGGAATTGTTATGAACTGTTGCCTAGCCAATTAGATCTGTGAAGTTTATATAAAATCTAGATTGCATTTTACAGAAACAGAACGTTCAGTAATAGACCTCTGTTCTTTTGCTTATATCTCTGCAACCACTGAATGAAATTGGATGAAATTTGATTCTTTGAAAACCTAACATCCGTATCTTTCTAACACAACAAATTTTATCGAAATTGGATGACTGAGCACTGAGATATTGCTGTTTTTCTGAGCTTCTGATCCATAGAAACAGGGTTGTTCTCAATTTTATAACAGTTTCTGATTCTGTATTTAATTCTCAGAAAATAAAGAACTAAATTATAAAATAAAAATATATTCTGATTCTACACATACGTGTCTCTATTCTTTAAAAGTTTTAGAATTTTTGGAGAATTATAAATATTTTTAAAAATTCAGAGAACATGCCTCTGAAACTGAACAGGTTCTACAAATCTAAGAATCTGAAAATTTTCAGAAATCAAGAACTTAAACACAAATCTGAAACTTTGGAAAATCTGGTTTTTCCTTTCTCGAATTAATAGATTCAAACAAATTTCAAGCGTCTAGGCTGACCCTTGAGCGCCGGTTCAAGAAGGCCTAAGTCGAAAAGATCTCACTTGTTCACAATCGTTCTTAGAAATCAGAAAATCAGAATTTGTTAGTTTTAGTAAACTAACTGGCACGCTCTCGCAACCCGACGTAGTTCGAGGGTTTGATTTTGAATCCGATGATTTGAAATAAAATCACGTCTACAGCATCCTCAGCGAATCCCCCATTTTCTAGAAAACATTTGATGTTATAGAACCAAGGTTTTTCAACAGAATCTGGATTATTTTGGTAAATATCCAAATCGTGTGTTGATGGAGTGGGCGCATGCCATATCTCTAAGGATCGAGTTCCCAAAGTGGGATCGACTTTTAGGGCTGAACCCAAGGAGGAGAGGGCGTCGGCAATGCCATTATCCTCTCTTTCTACGTGTGTGAGTCTACACGATTGGAATGACTCAACCAATCGAGTGGCCAACTCGTGATATGGAAGGAGTTTTTTGTTTCGCACTTGTTAAATTTTCAAAACTTGGTTTATAACAAGGAGTGAATCTCCAAAGACCTCGATGCATGATGCCCCTAGAGTTTTCGAAATCCTTAAGCCTTATATGAGTGCTTCATACTCGGCTATGTTGTTGGAACATTCAAAATCTAGGCGAATTGCTATGGGGATGTCACCCTTTTCAGGGGATATGAGGATGACCCCGGCACCAACCCCTCGTTGGTTTCGTGCCCCATCGAAGTGCATCTTCTACACTTGGTTTTCGAAAGAGTTTGCCAAAATGTGGTTTTGAAATTGGTTTTGTAATATGCCTTCATCAGGCATTTCACTAAGTGTAGGATATGCGTCCTCTACGGGAAACTCAGCCACATAGTCAGCTAGGGCTTGCCCCTTAATGGAGATCTGATGATAGTTGTAAACACCCCAAAATCCCACGATTTTTCCAAAACACCTGGTTTTGCAAAAGCAGCCCCAAAGGGCTATTTTGAGTCAGGAAACATAGGAGCCTTCCAGGCAACCCTGTACATATGTTTAAATTATATACGTTTTAAAATATGTGTTATATAGTTTTAAAACCTTTAAAAAGGTATTTTGAAACCCTGCAAAGCAACTTGACCTGATGAAAGTAGGACTAGAGAAGCGAAAGAGAGCTCAGAACCGGAGCATATGTCAAGCCCGGCACATCAACTCTCGTGTCAGAATCATCCCCAAAATCTCAGACATCCAAGCCCCTGTTATCAACAAATTGTCCCAACTGATCTTCGGAAGGTGAGAAGAAGAGCGGACGACAATATTGGCAAAGACCCAACACAAGACAGAGTACTGATGCTGTCAGGCCCCGCACAAACCGTCCGTTTCGAAATACCATGAAGGAGTCAGAAAATCAGATTTGGATCAGATCTGGATCATATATATCCAGATCCAAATCCAAACATGCATTTGGATTTGGATTTGGATCCAAAGATCCAATCCAATATCCACATCCATGGCCCACATCACCTTCTCATAAATGGAGGTGGGGCCCATAAGAAATTCACATGAAAAGCTTGGGAAGAGAGAGAATGGGGGGGATAAAGTATGAGTGAGAAATATGGTGGGCTTGACTTTTGTGTCAAGTTTTGGGTTAATCATGTGGGTTTAGCCTAAGAGTGTGGGATTAAGCTTGTATGCACCTACACCTAACCTAGGGTTGCACCAACATGCTGCAACTAGGTCCATGGATCAAGGCCAAGGGGATGCTCCTAAAACCTAGCCCTAAGCTAACCTATCCCACCTAACTAGACCACCTAGACCCTAACCAAACTAAGCCTAATCCCCCTAATCTTTCCTAATCTTACCCTAATCCTAGCCTAATCACCTAACCCACTTTCTTAATCCTCCCCTAATCCTAGATTAATCCCCTAACCTTACCCTAATCCTAGCCTAATCACCTAACCCACTTCACTAAATCTCACCCTAAGCCCAACCCACCTAAACCCCAAACCACCAAACCTGCCCACCTAAATATCTAGCACACCATATCCCCAAACCACCCAAAACAAATATCTGGCCCACCTAAATATCTAGCACACTATACCCCCAAACCACCACCACCAAGCCAGCCCACCAACCGACCTCCCATATCCCAGCCACCGACCCATCTAGCCTATAAAATCCCCTCCCATTCATGCGGGTTCCCTCTCTGGGCTCTCAAAAATGTGGGACTTCTTCCCCCCTCTTGGAACTCGCCCCTTGGCTCACTTGGGACTCGGCCAGCATCACTCCATTCCATGCCACCTTCCACCTGCTGCACCCGGCCAACACCATTCCACGCCACTTTCCACCTGCCACCTTCTTCCATCCGGCCAAGACCTTACACCCGCTACCTTCCACCATTTGGCCAGGACCTTCCCCTTAGTTAGTACCCCATCTCAAACTCCATTCTTCGTCCCCTCCATTCGCCACCTTCCATCTACCCAGCCAACACCTATTCCATTCGACCAACCCAACCCCCAACAACACTCGGCCAGCACCTGTACCACCTGCCCCTCTTCCCTTAGCTAGCAGCCTTACCTCTCCCTAAGCCCCATCCTAGCTCCTAGCATCTACCTCAGCACCCTTACCTCCCTAAAACACTTCAACCTCAGCCAAGACGCCAACCCTTCCACTCGGCCAATACCTGCAACTTCTCCCATTCGGCCAGCACCAAACATTCATCATCCGGCCAGCACCTCCACCTACCACAGCCATCCAAGGAGCTCCCTCTTGCAGCCCAAGGCGACTCACTAGGGCAAAGCCAAGCAAGTCACACCCGGACCACCTATAAGTAAGTGCCTAACTCAGTCCTTGTTATGAACTTGCTTATGCTTAATTAAATTTGATACAGGGTTGTAATAATGGAGCGTTGTCTCCCCCCGCTTGTAATAATGTGGTTTGGCACACCCACACACACGTGCACTTGAGCCTATTCCGCTCTTAGCTGCACACGATTTTGACACACACATGGGCCTAATCAGCCCTTAAGATATAGCTATACTTATGTATATTTAAGTTGCGTGGGTTTTTATTAACTTGTGTGTGTTGTCTTTCAATTTTCACACTCACACACATTGAGCTTTCGCTCTTATTCCCAAGACCTTAGTAAAGGCCTTTTGCAATTTCCCTTGGGCGTTTTAATTCAAGTTGTGTGCATGGTCTTTCAATTTCCACACTCACACACATTGAGCTTTCGCTCTTACTCCCAAGACCTTAGTAAAGGCCTATTGCAATTTCGTTTTGGGGTGTTTAAATTCATGTCGTGTGCGTAGTATTTCAATTCTACACTCACACACATTGAGCTTTCGCTCTTACTTCCAAGACCTTAGTAAAGGCCTATTGCAATTATATTTGGGTTTAATTCAAGTTGTGTGCGTAGCATTTCAATTCTACACTCACATACATTGAGCTTTCGCTCTTACTCCCAAGACCTTAGTCAAGGCCTATTGCAATTATATTTGGGTTTCATTACAAGTCGTGTGAGTTGTCTTTCAATATACACACAACACCCACACACACGTTGGCGACCTTCGGGCCCATATATATTATAAGTATTTCCCTTCGGCTATGTCTTTAAGATTTGGGTTTTAAGGTTCAACAGTGTGCGTAGTCTTTACATATATACACGACACACACTTGCACAATTGAGCCTTTCCGCTCTTAAGATATAGCCATATTTCCCTTTTGCAAATTTCTCTTTTGTAAATTTACATTAAGTCATTTCCCTTCCGCATTGTCTTTCAATTCGGGTTTTCCCTTTGGAGTTGCGTGAGTTTGCATTGCATATACGCCATACCACGAGTTAGAACGCATATTGCAACAAAGTGAACCCCACACTCCCACTCAAAAATCACCCAACTTAGGTCACTTGTGCACACACACCTAGTTGGCCCCAAAAAGATAAAAAGAAAGACATAGGCACGTGCAAATCTCACGTGTAATAAAATCTGAAATCGTACATACAAAGGCCAAACACTTAGGGTATTTTTCAAAGAGGTTTAATTAAAAGACTTTGCCAAGCGTACAGACTGACCCTTGCGCATCGGTGCAAGAAGGTCTACGATGAAAAGAGCTCACTTGCTCACAGTCGCCCCGATAGAAGTCAGATTTCAAAAACTTTCTTCGCTAACTTAAGCAAGCTAGCTGGCACGCCCTTTTGCTAAAATACGAATTAGACATATGAAAAGATTCACTTCAGGCTTAAGAACCATAAGTGAAGATTTTCCGTGCCTACAGATTTGGCACGCCCGGTGGGACCTGGGCCTTGTGCAGAGTCAGTTCATGTAGAGAAACCTCATGAAAAAATTTTCTAAAGTGTTTTAAACTTTGCTTGTTTACATTTTCATACTTACGATTTGTTTTGAAAAGCATATTGAAGCATGTCGAGTCTAGGCTCCCAAGAGGTATCTAGCCGTGGCTCATGTGCATCAAGTTCTCAATCTCGAAAGTTTTCGAAAAAACAAGAGATTAAAGATTTGAGAAGGGACTTCGAGGCCAAAATCGCCGCTCTTAGCCAAGAGGCTGAAGCAGGCGATTCATGTTCGTCCAATGGCGAACCAAAGGCCAAGAAGAAATTTGAAAAACCTCGCAAACACAAGGAGACTTCCACGATGGAAGGTAACCAATACCACGACTCCTTCACACACAAGGACCGTAAAGCCCTACAGCAGCTGTTGAGAGGGCAAAATAAAGAGAAAAGGAGCTACGCCCTATCTGATTTCTTGCCTGTGGACTATGAAACAGACAGTGACAATGAAATACCGAACTTCCATCGATATGATGGCATGGGAGACCCTAGGTCTCACTTGCAGTTTTTCTCTCGTCGAGCCCATAAGAAAAAAAAGGACTCGATGAAATGGGTGTATTGGTTTCCTCTATCCCTCAAGGGCACAGTTGCCAAATGGCTGGCTTCCTACGATCTTAGCCAGTTCACAACTTTTGAAGAGTTAGCAAACTACTTTATGCAGAGATTCTCGCATAACGTAGAAGTCACGCCGACTTTAAACACCTTGAGGGATACAAAACAAGGTGTGAATGAGGACGTACATACGTTCATCGTTCGATGGAGGTCTCTCTTGGGTCAAGTGTGAGAGCCCATATCCGAAGGATGTGCAGTCATGCTCATCCTCAATAATTTTAGAAACGAGCTAAAAACCCTTCTCTCGCTTCATGAAATCTCTACTTTCCATAAGTTAATAAAGAAAGCATCCCTTTTCGAAACAAATTTAAAAAAGGGGGTGTACGACCACTTATGGAAAGGAAATCCTATTTCGAAAACTCGCTTGGAGAAGCCCGTCAACTATGGGCCATCCACCGTGGACAAAGGGGCAAAGCCCCATAAAATCGCCAATGTTCGGGTGGATCCAAGCCCGACAAGTGCTTCAAAAGCTTTTGAAAAACCTGAAAATAAAAAGGAGAGGAGTTTTCAAAAACCCTTCGAAAGACGGGAGTATACTCCGCTGGGGCAACCTGTGATGGAGGTCCTAGACCTCCTACTTGCCCAAGGCATGATCGAACTCCTCGAGATTCTCGAGGGAGTCACTTCGAAGGGAGGGTTTTTAAACAAGTTCTGCAAGTATCATCGGCTCAAAGGCTATGATACAAGGCGGTGCTTCTCCCTCCTTAATAAAATTGAGAACTTGATAGCAGAAGGCCGGCTCCAGGTCGCTGAAGAACCTGAGTCTGCCCAAGCTATCTTCAAAGAACCCTTCCCCAAGCATGCAAGTACCAGTGGGAAGGGAAAAGAGGTATGTGCTCTTTCAATTTCAAAGAATCTAGCGCATGCATGTGAGTCTGGTTCATCTACTTGTGCGTCTACTCTCATACCGTATAAGAAACCCGCCCAAGTAGTCATTCGGGGACCACCAAGAGTTCCGTCTCCGGTTAAACCAGTGTTAACCATTCAAGGTGCTTCAAAACTCTCGATTAGAGCCATGATTAGTACGAAACCTAGGTTGATTGTGGGGGAGGTGTCAAGATCTGAGAGGATCTACCAACCCCCATATCCACAAAGTGCTAAAAAGGTGGTCAGTGTGCCTAGCCCCTCAAAAGCATGTATTCCTAGAGTTCCGTCAAAAACGGACAAAGGAAATGTTGTTTTGAAGGTGTATGATTTCGAAAACCATCTTTCAAAGATTCCCATCAATATGTCCATCTTAGAGCTAATACAAACTTCGCCTAGGCATAGACTAGTGTTAGAGAAAATTCTAGAAAGAGCAAGGGTTAGTTCGAACATTACCCCTGAATCTTTGTCCAAATAAGTGGCCTCTATAGGAGCGAAAACGCCCATTGTATTATCGGAAGACGATGTAGATAGACCCTACGAGTCCCATAAACAAACCCTGCATATCGAGGTGGTTCTAAATAACCACTCTCTGGACAGGTGCCTTGTCGATGGGGGAGGAGGGCTCAACATCCTTCCACTTTATGTGGCGAATTAAATCGGAGTCACCTTGACATCCGTTCATCCAAGTCCCATCATTATCACTAGATACGATGGGAATGCATCTAGACCTATAGGATCTATCGAACTTCCCATGGAAACGGGAGGGATAGCACACACGGGAGTGTTCCATGTCCTGGACATCCACCCCCATTATAACCTGTTATTGGGAAGGTCTTGGATACACAGCTTGTGCGTTGTGCCATCCACCTTCCACAGGTGTGTCAAGATCCCTTTCAGGGACAAAGTCGTTGTGATCCTAGGAGAGAGTCACCCTCAACTTCAAGGGGTCATAAATTCCCCCTGCTTGTCAAGCTCCCATACCCATGAGGTAAAATTGGGGCAAACCATGCTTGAGCCACCAAGGCTCGTATTAAACAACCCTAGGAAGGTCGTGTATTTTAAGGGGTCGCCCAAAGCTGGCCCCCTTAAGGTTCTGACCCTTCTAGGAAGACCCAAACATTCCTTATTTCCAAAACCCCTGGACAATAAGCCCTATGTGCACGACATAGATGGCAGCAAGTTCCAAGACCACGATTTGTATTCAAACTTTTCTAAAAACAAGAAATCGTGGAACATGCTATTAAACATGGGCTATACGCCTTATAAGAGTCTAGGGACACAAAATCAGGGTCTCCTAGAACCCATATTTCCTAGGGCCAATCCAAGCCGATATGGGATCGGCTACACCCCCTGTGACCACCTGGGTCAAGGGTGCCTTGGAGCCTACCCTAGAAGAAACCTACGATTTGGACCTCTTATTCCGAGTCTAACCTGTAGTGTTTTCCCTTTGTAGGTATGATGGAAGATCCCTTTTACAAAAATACAAAAACATTTGAAAAACTCAAAATTGAAAAAATAGAAAAATTGCAAAAACCAAAAACATTGGAAAATCAAAAACTCGAAAAAAGAGTAGTTTGTATAGTTCCCAAAGTTCTTGTTTTGCAAAAATACAAAAAAATCAAAAATTTACAAAATACCAAAAAGATTTTGTACATAGTTGCTCCTGGGAAGGATTTGAAAAAAGAAAAGGATTTCGAAAGAAACGTTGTCTGCATAACCAGACCAAATATTTCGAAATCAATTGAAATTCCAAGTGTAAAACCAGGTCTTTTGAAAATCCACGTATCAAATTCCCTCGGGTCTATAACCCACGAGAATGATCGAAGCCCAAAAGTGGATCCCCTTGAGGAAGACCCCACTTCCGAGCTCCCAGAATTTCATAAAATTCTTGATTTGAGACCTTGCCACTTTGAAGTAGGAGATCTGGTTTTGAAAATCATCCACTATCGTGGCCCACATCAACTTGGAAAGTGGCGCCCCAAATGGGATGGACCCTATGTTGTGCGTGCAACCACCACGAACAACTCATATTGGTTGATCGATGTAGAAAGTAGGAATTTAGTAGATCCTATCAATATTCAATACTTAAAGAAGTATTATGTGTAGGATTTGGGTTAAATTCCCATTTTCGAAAACCCTTAGGGATAGCTGCTTTGAAACTTCGAAAGTAAGGTTCAAAGGCAAATCGTGTGACCCTGAGCGAGAGAATTCACACTTGTGAAAGAGTGGAGTTTTCCAAACACATAGTATCCTACACCCATGAAAAGGGTTAAATGATCAAGGTGGTTATAGACTTACTCATGGAGCAAAAGTAGGTCACCCTTGCAAACAAAAACTAAGAATGAAACCAAGTGCTTTTCCAAAATAATATTTGAAGATTTCATAAAATTTGATGTTTTTAAATATAAAATATTTTTTTATATAAAGTATTTGAATCCTGCCATATATAAAACTCAGACCGTAAGGAGATAAATTTTTCGAAAAGAGATGGCATAAACCAAAAAAACAATGATCAAGCACCTACTAATTTCGGCATTGTTGGGCAAGGTAACCTATCATTTTTAGTTTTTGGTATTAGAAAGGAAAGTCGACGTTGAAGAAGGAAAGTCAGCATCCAAAAAGGAAAGTCGACATTAAAAAAGGAAAGTCGCTGTTGAAGAAAAGGAAAGTCGATGTTCAAGAAAGGAAAGTCGATGTTCAAGAAAGAAAGTCAGCGCCTAGAAAGGAAGGTCGGCATCGAAGAAAGAAAGTCGACCTTGAGGAAAGGAAAATCGACGTTGAAGAAGGAAAGTCGATGCCTAGAACGGAAGGTCGGCGTGTAGGAAGGAAAGTCAGTATTATCCATGCAAAAGGAAAGTGATGCTCAATTTAGCAAGTTGTAATGCTCTATTTGGCAAGTAGTGATGTTTAATTTGGTAAACCACTAAGAGGAAACTTACCAGTTTCGGAGTTTAGTATCAAAGGATTAAGCAACTTACTTATCAAGCTTCATCAAATGAGCAGTTGCACTTACCATATCAGACGGAGCTTGTTTTTGGCAAGAAGGGTCAACACTTCACTTACCTTATCCAAGGGAGCAATTTTGGACAAGAATGGCCAGCATTCACTTACCAAGTGTAGCCATCTTCAATAAGGCAACTTGCCTTATGAAAATTTACTACAAAGAGTCAGTCCTTGGCCTATAAAAGGGGCCTCAAGGGGGCTGCAAACCATGAATCCAAGTTTAATCATCAATTACCTCATCTAGCATCCCATGACCCAAGCAAGAGGGAGCAAAAGAGAGGGAGAGAAAGGGAGAAAGAGAGAGAGAGAGAGAGGGAGAAAGAGGAAGAGAGGAAGAAGAAAGTGCGCCGCCACTAACCATTGGCCGTCCTCCAATCCTTTCGTCACAGGTCCATTCTTCTTTTATTTTTTTTATTATATCTCCTCTTTCTTGAAGCTTTATGGTGTTATAATTAAGGAGCTCATATCTCCATTACGATGTATTAATCAAGGTTCATACGCTACCCTATCTCTCTTTCATTCATATATTATTCGTTATATATTTTAATTTTGATTCTTTCTACTCCATAACATAATATAAGATTATAGACCTCTTCATCCCCCTATGCTCATATGGTAATTAGCATTTTATTTATTTTGAATAGTTGTAGATTAAATTTTAATTTGAATGAAAACACATGCACGAATCTGAAAACCTGTTTTTTTGTACTCTACATACGTCCGATGAACGAATTTTATTTCAAGATAACATGCTCTAAATATTCTGAAATAGAGAAGTTTTCTTAAAATCAAAATAGATTCTGAAAAGCCAGAGGTTCCTGCAATAGAGGTTGGGTTATTGCCCAATATCTTTGTACACATTAAACTAATTTAATTGAAAATATTCATTGGAAAAGTTGAAATCTATAGCTTTCCAAAAATACCAATTTCATAGAAATCGGAGGTCTGAGCACAAAAATACAATAGTTTTTTCAAACCTCTGACTTTTTGACATAGGTCTATCCCGAGAATCTAAGTAGGGTCTAATTTCAGATTTAATTAAGTAAACATGCATCACATAAAATAAAAATAAAAATATTTTCTAAATTTATACATCAAAATCTTTTTTTTGTAAAATTTTCAAAATTTTTAGAGAATCAAAACTGTTCCAAAAAAATCAGAAACGAGCCTCTGAAAATAGAACCAATTTCTGTTTTTCAAGACTTATAATATTTTTGAGTTGAGAGGGAAAATCACGATTTTTGTCAAGTTTTGGAATTGGAATTGGATTTTAAAAATTCACTGGATCTCAAATGATTTTCAAACATTTAGGTTGACCCTTGAGCATAAGCTTAAGAAGGCCTACATTGAAAGGAGCTCACTTATCCACAATCGTCTATACGAAGTCAGAAATCAACTTTATTAGTTTGAGTAAACTAATTGGCACGCTCATACATATGACATAGTTAGAGAATTTTGTTTTGAATCTCCACATAGACTTTGAAATAAAAATTCACATCTACAGGTAGATCACTCATATTATACTCATGCACCCACAACCCCACCAAATGTGTCCAAGGATGTGGATTTTCAAGTTGCGGCAAATGTCTAGCACAAACAAAAAGAATTTCAAAATGAAAAAGAAAAAGAAAATAAAATTCAAAACATGGTAGACATGGTAATTCCTAAGGCATGCATCGACATCCTACGTACACCTAACCCTATCAAGTATAAACAATTCTCTTTTAACCTAGGTTTGTATTATAAACCTAAGCCTATGGCCATAACTTGTCCAAACATCCACAAACCCACCAAGGGACCAACTATGGTTTCTCTTGGAATCCTTTTCTATCTTGGGTGCAAGGAATCAAATATGCTCTCCCTTAGCATCCATATAAACTCAAACCGTCCACCCCTAGGGACACATTTGGTTGTACGTAGGATCCGTCCACCCCTAGGGGCACATTTGGTTGTACGTAGGATCCATCCACCCCTAGGGGCACATTGGGTTGCACCTATGATCCATCCCCCCATTACCCCCATCATTCACCTCTTAGGAGAACCAGAATCAACCCATCCCAAACCCTCTATGGTCACATATATCCTAGAGGAACCCAAGTCACACCCTTCCAAGGTCATCCATCTCCTAGAGGAACCCGAACCTCCCAAGTCTTCCACTCCTAGGGTCGTGTGCATCCTAGGGGAGTCAAACACTTTCACCCCTAAAGCCATACAACTCTTGGGCACACTAAATAAAATTTAAGTGTATAACCATGCTATGGACGATAAGTCATTCCAAGGCCATCCTCTTTATAAAAACTTTTCAAAACTTGAAAAGCCTTGGAATATGTTACTAAACATGAGATATACGCCATACCAAGGTCTAAGAGTCAAAAACCAAGGTAGATTAGAATCCATCTTACCTCTACCTAACTTGGGTCAATATGGCTTAGGATACAGCCTACCCATACTCCTTGAGTCACCACCTAAGACCAATTGGGTCAAGGGTGCCCTAGAACTAGCTAAAATCAAAACCTATGGCATAAACCTCTTGTTTGGAGTCTAATTCATGGTGTTTTCTTTGCAGGTTTGATGAAAGACCCCTTTTATTAAAAAAATTTAAAAAAAGCTATATATTTTGAAAAAACAAAAAAAATTGAAAATTCCTAGAATCGAAAAATATTTGAAAAATCTGAAAATTCCAAAAAGAAGTCTTTCATATTTTTCCTTCTAGCATCTGTTTGAAAAAATCCAAAAAAAATTGAAGAAGTCGAAAAATCCTAAATTTTTGGTTTTCAAAATCGGGTACAAACTCAAGCATTGTTTTTGAAAAAAATTCATATACATTCTCAAACCCGAATTATCTTATAATCCTTTTGTGCATAACCCTTCTCTTATGCATCATACTTTACTAGAAATCAAAGTACTTGAGAGTGATCAAAGCAAAGAGGAAGATCCCCTCATCCATGAGGATGATCAAGCCTTCGAGCTTCCTCATAAAATCCTGACTTTAAAAAATCTTTAAATTCAATAGGAGGGGATTTCCTAGAAGTCAATTTAGGGATAAGTCTAACCCAAAATGCATCAAAGGTTAGGATCATATCATGCAAGATCGTGCATGTACAGGTTATTCATGTATCACATTGAAAAACATTCATCACATGCCACAATAGGGGTCAGCCATAGTATATGAATGCTCATGTCATTCCCTCCAAACTAGGGGCATTTAGAGTGTATTCCCTAAAAACCTTTCATGGAGATTGAATATATTTATCATTTCACAAAGCATGTATCTCCACCATATCATATAGAATACATTTTACATGTCATCATTCACCCATAAGAGGCCTACATCCATTTGGTAAGTGGTGGCCAAAGTGGGATGGTCCATATCTTATAAGAAGGGCAAATAATGTATATTGGTTAATTGATGTCGAGGGAAGAAATTTAACAGACCCTATAAATGCCCAATACTTGAAAAAAATAAAAGTATTATGTATAGGGTCTACTTTAAATTCTTTTGAAAAGATTTTAAAAATGGATCTCCATTGAACTTCTTCAAAGAATGATCAAAATGGATTATGTGACCCTGAATTAGGGAATTGATACTTTATGAAAAGTAAAGTCTTCAAAATCATTTGGTGACATTTCAAAAATCTTTGGCTTACAAAATGAGGCCTAGTTCAAAATAGCAAAATATTTTCAAATGATAGGTGCTATTAGGAAATAGGATGTTCTTAGCTGAATTGAGTATAAAGGGATGAGTTGTATTTCCCCACTTCATTTCTCCTAAAAAGGAAAATTGGCAAAATCAAAAGGAAAGGAAAAAAAAACCTTCAATATAGAGGTCTTACAAAAAGAAAAAGAAAATAAAAAGGAAAACAAAAACCTCCAATATAGAGGTTCCCTTTAAAAGAAAAAAAAAGCCAAAACTCAAAAGAATATATTTCTATCAAAAATTTCTTTGCCTTATACCTCGGGACGCTTCAGAAGGGTTCATGGGTAACTCTTTCCTGAAATCCCCACAGCTCATCCCAATGGAGAAAAGTTTACTATTAAAATCCTAGAGTAAGAATAGGACCTATTTATTTGAATTTCATTTTGTTTGAAAATTAGACTTTATTGAGTGAGAAATGGAAATTTGAAATGTTATTCAAAGTTTTCTACAAAACCTCTGCTAATTAGTAGATATCAAAACCCGAGTGAAGGAAAATATAAGAAATTGAAAGTCCTTTTTGATAGAAACCAAAATTATTCTCCCTTTTGAAAATAAATTTCAAAAACCCTAAACATCAAAAGAAACAATACAAGGACCATCTTGCTTGGTGGCCTTCATAGGTGTAAACACCCCAAAATCAAATGATTTTCTAAAACAAATACCTGGTTTGAAAATCCATTTCAAAACCAAATTTTGAGTTTTCGAAAACCCAAGAGTTCCAAAAGCTTTAAACTTCTGTTTGAAAACCCGTTCGAAATATGAATTTCTAAAACTTGGGCCAAGTCCCCATTTTGTAAAAAGCCAAAACAAACAGGTGAAGCCTGATCAAAAGCAACTCCAAAAGCAGGTTCAAAAGCCCACAATTCAGCCCGGCCTGATAAAAGTAGGATCAAAATGCAAAAGAAGAGCCCAGGCCAAAAGCAGATTTCAAGCCCGGAACGTGAAATACAAAGTCACAAGCATCAACCAAATCATCAAAAATCCAAGCCCAAGCCTAAAATATCAAGAATCAGACGAAACGAAGTCTAGAAAGGTGAGAAGGAGTTCAGACGAAAAGGTTGGGGAAGACCTAGTCCAAGATGGAGCACTGATGAAGCCAGGGCTGGCGAAAACTATCCATCTCGAAACACCAAGAATGACTGAAGAAATGAAAATTTGGATTGGATTTGGACTCAAATATCCAGATTCAGACCCAAATAGTGTTTGGATCGAATTTGGATCTCAAAATCCAAATCCAAGATCCAAACACAAGACCCAACCCCTTGCCTATAAATAGAGGTGAGGGGGGTATAAAAGTTCACGTGAATTCTCTTGGAAGGCTTGGAGAGAGAGAGAGAGAGACCATAAAGTAGGAGAGAGAAGGTTGGTAGGCTTGACTTTGGTCAAGGTGGGCTAGCCTTGTGGGCTTGATCAAGAGGGTAGGCTCGAGCCTTGTATGGACCTAGGCTCGACCTAGGGTTGCACCAACATGAAGAGTGGCTACAACAAGGCGTGGACAAAGGGCTACACGAGGTGGACCGGCTCCAAGAGGTAGGCCTCTAAACCTAACCCCAACCTAGACGCCCAACCCACCTAACCTAGCCACTAAACCTAACCCCAACTTCTCCAACCTAGCCTACCTGCCCCAAACTGGCTCTCTTTGGTCCCTTGGCTGGACCACCCTAGACCTAACCGACCAACCCCATTCACCTAACTGACCTCCCCACTTGACCTACACCAAACCACATAAACCATAACCCAACCACTCTCTAACCTACCTTGATTTAGACCTAGCCCAACCCACTTCCCCACCAACCTAATCTAAACCTAACCGAGTGCAGCTGCACTCGGTTTGAGTCTAGCCCAAACCTCATCTGGCACCCTACACCACTCGGCTCCCTACAACCATCCAGCTCCCTACACCACCTGGCTCCCTGCAGTGCCTCGACGCGCCTGCCGCCTGCCACAACATCCCTCACCTTCCCCAGCTCCAGCCCACAACCCAACATTCCCTAGCTACCTGCCCCTTGCCACAACACTGTGCCACACCCTCTACCAGCCCTACCGCTTGCCATACCCCAGCTCCAACCGAACCCCTAACGCGTGCCTAGGCGCACCTACCGCCTACCACAACGCACCACTCCCCTACCACAGCACCGTGCCACACCCTCTACCTGCCCTATCGCCTACCATACCCCATCTCCAACCGAACCCCTAATGCACCACTCCCGCGTTGTGGTGCCACAACTCCAGCCACAACACCTGCCGCCTGCTGCAACGCACCACTCCCATGCCCTAGCGCCACACCACACCTTCTCCCTACCGCCTGCCGTAACACCCCGCCGTGACTCCACTGCCCCAGCACCTACCTCCCTTCATCCATGACCAACCCACTATGCCTAGTACCAGCACCCGACCACCCTTACCTTCCACATCCCATCCTACACCTTAGTTGTGACCCCCTTAGCCAACCCACGTCTTGGCCGAACTTAGCCCCTCCTAAGCCTTAAGCACCCAGCTGCCCCCAAGTACACCCTAAGCCAAAACTCTCACGTCTAAACCCACCTAGGGAGACCTATCTATTGGCTACCAAGGTGGACGGACCCGAGCAAGTTGAGAGGAGAAGCCGACCACTTGTAAGTGTTTAAATTCAGTTTTTACCTTACTCATTTGAAATTCAATTCAATTTGACATGGGGTTGTAATAATGGAGCGTAGTCTCCCCCTAAAATGTAATATTCGTGCTTGATACACAAGCCACGTACGCACACTTGAGCCTTATTGCTCTTAGTCGTACACAAGGAACACCCACGTGCACTTGAGCCTTTTCGCTCTTAATTGCACATGATTGCACACACATTGAGCCTTTCCGCTCTTAAGCTAAAGTATATATTTCCCTTTAGGTATTTACTTTAGTGAAAGTTGTGTGAGTTGCAATTCAATTTGGGTTGTTACATTCAAGTTGTGTGAGTTTGTCATTTAAATTTCACACTCGCACACAAAAGCACTCGAGCATTTGCTCTACACTCTCACGCACATTTTGAGCCTTTGTTGCTCATAAGATATAACATACTTATATACTTTTAAGCTGCGTGAGTTTTACATTCAAGTCGTATACGCACTTACATTTCGGGTGGGTTTAATTCAAGTTGTGTGAGTTGTCATTTACATTTACACACCAAAAGCACTCACTCACAATTGAGCCTTTCCGCTCTTACTATATACTTATATTTCAAATTCGGCAAGTTCAATTCAAGTCGTGTGAGTTGTCTTTTCCATTTATACATGAAGCACACTCACTCACAATTGAGCCTTTCCACTCTTAAGATATAAGTATATTTCAATTTTGCAATTTACATTCAAGTCGTGTGAGTTGCTTTACATTTCGGGTATTTCCCTTAAGCTGCGTGAGTTGCACTTTCAATTTTCGGGTATTTACATTAAGTTGTGTGAGTTGCTTTCAATTCGAGCCTAGCTCACATCATCATCTCAACCCGAAAAATATTTGTGCATCCTTGCATTCGTGCGTTTTCAAAGAAACCCCGAATCTATGCTCAAACACGCTGAAATTAGGCCACTTATACACACACATATCCAGCCTAAATAGCTAAAACTCAAAGACTTGGAATCGTCTAGCCCCCGTATATAAAATTTGCGAACATAAGCAAAACTCGAGTTTTTCAAAACACTTGCCTCTTTTCCAGAGTCCAAAATTGTTTTATCAAAGTCCATAAGTGCTTAAACTGACCCTTAAGCATCGGTTCGAGAAGGTTTCAAGCGAAAAGACCCCGCTTGCTCACAATTGCTTTAAAAAAGTCAGATATTTCAAAAAAATCTTTGCTAGCTTAAGCAAGCTAGCTGACACGCCCATAGAAACAGCGTAGATGCGAAAAGGTTCATTTCCGGCTTCAAAACCAAAAGTAAAAATTTTCGTTGTTTACAATAGGTTCCTTCTCGAGCTCACAAATTACAGGTATGGGTCTCTAAACATCTACTTCATGTAAACACCCCAAAAATGTCATATTTTGAAACTTTTTGAACTTAAAAAGCCCTCCAAAGGCCAAAGCCAGAGAAACAAGGAAAATTGAAGCCCGTTCAGAAAAAAGCCCGATAAGAGGCCAAAATCGTAATTTGGGTCAAAAAGCAAAAGCAACTCTAAAATACATAAAGAGGTCAAAAACCTGATGAAGTCGATAAAAGTCCAAGACACAGCCCATCAGAATGAAGAACGGAATCCGTGGGAGAAATCTGATATCGATATCACCAGAAACCGGCCAAAAACAAAAAAATGGCGGATTAAAACAGACGCCAAAATGTCCTGAGAAGCAGAACATCAGTCGAAAAAAGAACTTGGGGAAAACCCAGGCCGAGATTGGGTCACCGAGAAACCAGAGCCCACTCAAAACCGACGGTGGAAAGCGTCAGAAAGGACTGAAAGAAAGGAGTAGAAAAATTTGGATTGGATTTGGATCTCCAAATATCCAAGATCCGAGATCCAAACCCAAATGATATTTGGATTGGATTTGGATCCCAAATATCCAAGATTCAAGATCAAAATCCAAATAATATTTGAGTCGGATCTAGATCCCAAAATATCCAAGATCCGAGATCCAAACCCAAATAGTGTTTGGATCTGATCTGGATTCTAAGATCCAAATCCAAGACCCACCTCATTTACCTATAAATAGAGGTGAGGGGGTGCCATAAAGCTCACGTGAAATCCATTTGGGGAGCTTGGGAGCTTGCATAAAGTAAGAGAGAGAAAGGGTGGGCTTGATATTTTCAAGTGAGCTAGCCATGTTGGCTTGATCAAAGGGTATGGGTTCAAGCCATGTATGAACCTAGACCTAACCAAAGGGTTGCACCAACATATGACGTGGAGTTGAAGCTGCACGAGATGGGTTGGACCGGGGTTCGACCTAGACCTAACCGTGGCTCCAAGAGGTAGGTCTCTACACTATTCCTAGCCCATTCTTTTCCTAACCCTCTAGACCAACCCATGAACCACACCCTAACCATGGTTGCACCCTTGTAGCCATCTCCCCTTCAACCCAACCACCTAACCTAACCCATTCCCACCTAGCCGACCTACCCAACCCCCCATACCCGGCCAGCCCTATACCCACCTCAGCTCCCATCTCTGCTACCTGCCACCTTCCAACATCCTAGCCCCACCTTCCAACATCCCAATCAGTTCCCATCTTAGTAACCCATACACCATACCAGCCCGTGTCTCTTTTACCCCACTGCCTAACTCCCTAGCGCCCCAGCCGAACACCTCAAACCAAGCCCACCTGAGCCACCCTTGGCTCGAGTCACCCTAAACCAAACTTTACCTAGTTAGGTTAAGCTCACACCAACCTCAAATCAGCCCAATAAAACCCAAGCATACCCCAGCTCCATCTCACTTCGACTCCCAACTGCCTTGGCTTAGCTCTCCTTGGCTGAAGACTTGCACCCATATTGACCTTGGCCGAACTCCAAGATTTGAGCCGACTGCACCATAGGAACCTACCTCGGTTGCAACAACTGGACCACGACACAAAGGGGTTGAACAACCTCAAGGTGGACTTGCACAAATTGAACCTGGGTTGCGCACAAAGAACGTGGATACGACCTAGCCAAAATCCCGACTTCAAAAGTGTAAGTCTTTCAAAATATATATCAAGTGGCTTTTTCCATTTAAAGTAAATTCAATTTGATATGGGATTGTAATAACGGAGTGGAGTCTCCCCTCGAAATGTAATATTCGTGCTTGCTACACGAAGCACACACATACACTTGAGCCATATTGCTCTTAAACATACACAAGACACCCACGTGTACTTGAGCCTTTCCGCTCTTAATTGCACACTATTGCACACACATTGAGCTTTCACTCTTACTCTAAAGACTTTAGTGAAAGCCATGCAATTTCAATTCCGGGTTGTTACATTCATGTCGTGTGAGTTTGTCATTTAAAATTCCACACTCGCACCCAAGAAGTACTTGAGCACTTGCTCCACACTCTCACGCACCTTTTGAGCCATTGTTGCTCATAAGATATAGCATACTTCTATATTTTCCAGCTGGGTGAGTTTTACATTCAAATTGTGTACGCACTTACATTTCCAAGTGGTTCAATTCAAGTTGTGTGAGTTGTCTTTACATTTACACACCAAGAGCACTCACTCACAATTGAGCCTTTCCACTCTTATCATATATCTATATTTTAATTTCAACAAAGTTCAATTCATGTCGTGTAAGTTTGTCATTTAAATTTCACACTACACACGCGTGCATTGAGCCTTTCCGCTCTTACTATACTTATATTTCAAATTCGGCAAGTTCAATTCAAGTTGTGTGAGTTGTCTTTCCATTTATACACGACAACACACACTCACATTGAGCCTTTCCGCTCTTAAGATATAAGTATATTTCAAATTCTGCAATTTACATTCAAGTTGTGTGAGTTGCTTTCAAGTTCGGGTATTTCCCTTAAGCTGCATGAGTTGCACTTTCATTTGGGTATTTACATTAAGTTATGTGGGTGAGTTGCTTTCAATTCGAGCCTAGCTCACATCATCTGTGCATCCTTGCATTCGCACGTTTTCAAAAGGAAACCCCGAATCTACGCTCAAATTCGCTGAATTTAGGCCACTTGTGCTCACACATAGCCGGCCTAATTAGTTAAAACTCAAAGAATCGTACAGCCCCGTACATAAAAATTGCAACGTAGGCACGAATCAAATCCATACTTCAAACACTTATATTTTCAAGAGTTAAAATTGTTTTTATCGAAGTCCATAAGTGCTTAAACTGACCCTTGAGCATCGATTCAAGAAGGTTTAAAGTGAAAAGATCCCGCTTGCCCACAATTGCCTAAAAGTCAGATATTTTTAAAAACTTCGCTAGTTTAAGCAAGCTAGCTGGCACGCCCATAAAAAGCGACGTAAACTCAAAAAGGTTCATTTTTGGCTTAAAAAACCAGAAGTGAGAATTTTCATGCTTACACTTCATTCACCTCATATTCCATATGCATTCATAAAATGGTCGTCCATGCATGATCATCCTAGGACTAGGTGTTCTATTGTCAAATCCCCTTTGGCTAAGATCCCTTCCTTCACAAAAACACATCCAAGGCAATAGATGTTATGGAATGAAGGAAAAATTCATACTCTCAAGATAGATCTAGGAAGAAAATCAAATGGGCGTTCTCTTCTTTACCATTATCCAAATAAATTTGGATTAATGCAAAAGAGGGGCATCTGTAAACATCCAAAAATTTTCAAAATAAATTTTTTTCATCTTATAGAAATTTTGCTTTTTTTTGGCACCTTTGGGTCTTTTAAGGGTTTTTCAAATAAAAACACCTTGAACGAACTCATTTTGGCATCAAAATTTTCTACCAACCCTAAAATGATGGTATATTGCATCCCTTTAAAAAAAATTATTTTGCACAAAATTATATAAAAATGATTATTTTGCCCTGATGACCAAATTGGCAAGATTCTGCCTTTTTAAATGATTGCCTTCAAAGAAAGGACGATTTCAAACAATCTCTTCTAAATAAACAAGTGAAAATGAGAACATTGGAAATCAAACCCAAAAATATTTGCAAATTTATAAATTTATAAAATTTCAAAACCCTTGAAATTCATAAACAAATTAAATTCAAAATAGACCTAAAAAATTTGCCTACTCATGAATAGTCTCATTCTAAGACCTGATACCCAAGGGTTAAAGTGGTTTTATACCCTACACCCGTTGAAGTGGTTAAAGTGGATCGATATCCTACACTCATTAAAGTGGTTCGATACCCTACACCCATTGAAGTGGTTACAGTGGTTTGATACCTTACACCCATGAAAAGGGTTAAATGGTCAAGGTGGTTATAAACTAACTCACAGAGCGAAGGTAGGTCACCCTTGTAAACAAAAACTAGGAATGAAACCTAGTGTTTTCTAAAAATAATATTTGAAGATTTCATTAAATTTGATATTTTCAAATATAGAAATAATTTTAAAGAAAGTGTTTGAAATCATACCTTCCATATATAAAACTCGAACCAGAAGGACGCAAATTTCTCGAAAAGACAAGATGGCATGAACCAAAAAGGCAATGATCGAGTACTTGCCAATTTCGATACTGTTGGGCAAGGTAATGTGTCATTTTTACTTTCAAGTATTCGAAAGAAATGTCGGCATCAAAAAAGAACCGTCAATGTTCAAGAAGGAAAGTCGGAACCCAGAAAGGAAGGTCGACGTCAAGGAAGGAAAGTCGACGTTCAAGAAAGGAAAATCAACGTTGAAGAAGGAAAGTCGGTGCCTAGAATGGAAGGTCGACATCTAGGAAAGAAACTCGACGTCATCCACACGAAAGGAAAGTGATGCTCGATTTGGCAAGTAGTGATCTTTAATTTGGTAAGCCACTAAGAGGAAACTTACCAGTTTTGGAGTTCAACGTCAAAGGATTAAGCAACTTACCTTATCAAGCTTCATCAAATGAGCATCTGCACTTACGATATCAAATGGAGTAGATTTTTGGCAAGAAGGGCCAGCATTTACTTACCATATCCAAGGGAGCAGGTTTTGGCAAGAAGAGTCGGCATTCACTTATCAAGTGCAACCATCTTCAATAAAGCAACTTGCCTTACAAAAATCTGTAGCAAAGAGACAGCCCTTGGCCTTTAAAAAAGGCCTCAAGGGGGTTGCAATGCATCAATCCGAGTTCAATCAAGCAAGCCACAAATCTTCCACCCATCAACCAAATTCATGGCCAAGGGAGGGGGAGAAAGAGAGGGAGAGAAAGAGAGAAAGAGAGAAAGAGAGAGAGGGAGAGGAAAAGAGAAAGAAAAATGAGAGGTTCGCTGCCACAAGCCGTCGACCGATCCTTCCACCACAGGTCCACTCTTCACTTATTTTTTTAATTATTATCTCCTCTTTCATTAATATTAATGGGGTTGTAATTAAGGAGCTCATGTCTCCATTATGATTTATTAATCAAGGTTCATATGTTGTCCCATCTCTTTTTCATTCATAAATTGTTCGTTATATGTTTAAATTTTGATTATTTATACTCTATAATACAATATAAGATCATATATCTCTAAATCCCCTCTATGCCCATGTTATAATTATAATTTTGTTTATTTTGAAATGTTGTAGATTAAATTTTTATTTGGACAAAAATATGTACACAAATCTCAAAATCTGAAAACCTATTTTTTTGCACACTAGACACGTCCGATGAACAAATTTTATCTCTTCACTCCCTACTCTTGATGTTCCAAAACTTTTCATGTCATATCAACACACTTTTAATAAAACTTTCAAGAATTTTAAGCCTGTAAAATATCATAAATAAAATCAAAGAAGTTTTATTAAAATCGAAACAGATTTTGAAAAAATAGAAGTTTTTGTGATAGAGGTTAGGTTATTATCCCTTATCTTTATATATAATTAACCAATTTGAATGAAAATAATCTCATTGGAAAGCTGAAATCTATAGCTTTCTAGCAAGACTAATTTCATAGAAATCAAAAGTCTGAGCATAAAGATAGAATCATTTTTCTTGATTTTCTTGCATTGGTCTGTCTCGAAAATCTAAGTGGGGTGTATTTTCGGATTTAATTGAATAAATCTATAGTAGATAAAATAAAAATAAAAATAGTTTTTGAATTTGTAAATAAAACTGTCTTCTCTAAAATTTTTAGAATTTTTAGAGATTCAAAACTATTATAAAAAAAATCAGAAAGAAGTCTCTGAAAACAAAACTAGTTTCAATTTAGTTCTAAAAACTTACTAGATCTCAAATTATTTTCAAAGCGTCTAGGCTGACCCTTGAGAATCGGTTTGAAGAAGGCCTACGTCAAAAAGAGTTCACTTATCCACAATCACTACATGAAGTCAGAAAGTCAACTTTACTAGTTTGAGCAAACTAGCAGGCATGCTCGTGCACACGACGTAGTTTGAGAATTTCATTTCAAATCTCTACATAGACTTCGAAATAAAAATTCACATCTATAAAGACGTATGTTCACCTAGTTCCTATAAGGGTTATACTGGATAACTCTGGTAATGGTTCAAACCGAAAGGTACCATTACTGAAAGCATAATATGATGGTTGAATTAGAAGGCTACTTTTATACTTAAGGACTTTATGGGGATTGTTAGATTTAATGTGCATTTAATGCATGTTGGTATCTCTAAATAAATAAATAATATATGCATGAAAGTCCCAAAGTGTAAAAAGTAACATATGAAGGACTTGTGCATAAGATGATCAAGAGGCAACAAAGTTTAGCCCCATATTAATGGATATGACAAACCTATATGTCCTTTAATATATTTGGTATCTCATGAACTTTAGTTCAAAGAGCTTGGGGAGGACATTCTATGCCACACTCGCACACACCGGGTTGGGATTATGGCTTGTGGCTTGGTCTTGATCTATATTTTTGTAGGAAAAACTTTTGATCTAACGATTAAGGGTTTTCATGGTCATGAATAGGGATAAGATGAGACAGTTTTGTATAAGGTGGGGCAATTCTGGATAAGACTGGACAATTGAGGATAAAGTAATGTATCATTTAGTTCAGATATACGATCCGTGATCCATACATGTACGTATAAATAGGTGAATAGGGGTCCTCCATAAACACACAATTTTCCTCTCTCTTTCCATCTCTTGGTTCTGTCTCTCTACCCATTGTGTTGTTCTGGTCCCTATGCTCATGGATAGTATCTCTTTCCATAAGTGATGAAGGTGTGTTCGAGATTGACTCAAAGCTAGGTATGTGGTGTTCGAGTTATATGTGCATTTTATACTAAAAGAAAGGCACAGGTGCCCATACGTACTCATAGCAGGGTGCAAATTTCTCTAAGGCAAGTCCGCAAGGGCGACTCGTATAGATAAGTTTTTGATTTTTGCTTTTGCTTTTGTTTTTTATACGGCTTGATTATGACTTATTTTGGATTTGTGGCTGTTGTTTATGATTGGGGTATATTTACATTTGTTATATATTATTTTATTATTCATGTATGATTAGGGTTAGTTCCAATAGATGTTCTCTAGCCAAGTCCCTCAAAGATCGTAATTTGAATCCTCTTCTAGGTCATGAACATTAGTAGCTTGACATTCACATACTTTTAAGAATTTGGAACCAAAAAACATGATTGTATTAGTATTGATATGGGGAAGGTGAATTTCAGAGAATTCTTATTCATTGTCAACTTAGTTCTTGAGAAGCAGCTTATGAAAATAACTTTTAAAAGAGAACTGTTAATACACGTGCATGTTGGTCTAATAGATTTCCTATAGGATTCTATCGAAAAGATAGAATATACATATATTAATGGAAGATGCATGATTTTCATGTTTATGCATGTGAGAATCTTTACGACGAAGAACCTAAAAGATTATTAGCCTTAGACGTGCCTCTGCGTAACATGTTGCATCACAGGTATGTATTGTAGATGTAAAATTTTTACCCCAAGCCCATGTAGAGAATTGAAGATAAACTTTCAATTCTACTTCGTGTGCGAGCATGCCAGCTAGTTTCTAAAAACTAGCAAAAGTTAAATCCGACTGAGTGATTGTAGATAAGCGGGATCTTTTCGCTTTAGGCCTTCTTGAACCGATGCTCAAGGGTCAGCCTAAGCGCTTAGGGATTCCAAATAGATAGGTGATATTCCAAATTCATGTGAACAAGGTGTTCAAAATTGACAAGTTAGTGCACTTAGTTTTCAAGTTCAAAAATGTACAAGTTATGAAAAACAGAAAACTTTGTTTTCAGGACTTGTTCCCGAATCTCTTTAAATGCCTTAAAGACCTCCAAAAATCACTAAAATTTTACAGAACTAAGCCTGAGATTGGACAGTCTAGGACATTTTTCCGATTTGCATTCGGGGTTATGATGTTGCAGAATTAATTCAAAGAAATGCCTCTCCTTAGACATCCGAAATTATTCTATCACAGAAATATAAAGTCTCAAAGATGAGCTTATATCTCAGTGTTCAAAGTTCCAAATTTAGTAAATTTGGTCTTTTTTGAAAGCTATGGATGTCAAATTTCCAATGAACTAAGAATCACTGATTTTGGATGCCTACAGACAGAGTTATGAGATAAATACCTAAGCTCTATTGCAGGAAAACATAATAGACAGACAGTTTACAAAATTTTTCCTGATCTTGAACCATTTTAATTATGTAGTTGAATAGCCATAAAATTCTTGAAAATTTTATTAGGATTGGGCCTTTGTGTATAGATATAGTGTGCAAAATTTCGGAGGGTTTAAATAGTGGTTCAGAAATGAAAAATCAGACGATCAATGTATGCAAGGATGCTCAAAATCAATTTTCAGGTTTTAGAATATAAGTGATGCAAAACTCACTCGAATCAAAGTGCAACAACACAACATCCCGAAATTAAATGCTAAAGAAAAATGAATTGAAATGTATCTAATAGCTTAAGCATAGAGGGGATAATAAGATATAGAGTGTTTATAACATATATGGGGGTAGAATCAAGAACTCAAACACATAGAATACATAGGCAAAGGAAAGAGAAATTTCAGCACATCTACTTCTATTACATCATGGGGGAGACAAAGCTCCGTTAATACAACCCCTTTTTAATTGAGTAACAAGAAGAGATGAGGATTTAATCAAGTTAGAACTAGCACTTACATGGATTCTCTTGGAGAACCCTCCAAAAATGGTGTTTGACCCTCTTTTTCCTCACTTTTCACTCAATTCTCACACTCAAACCCAAGCGCCTTGACACTAACACCCTCTTCCCTCTCTAAGCTTCTCCCTAGCAGCCTATTCTCTCACTCCAACAAACCAAAGTGCAACAACTCCCAAGATGATGAAGATGAAGTTCACGACCCCCCCTTTACCTCTATTTAAAGGCCAAGGGGGGTCCTTTCTATGCTTTTCCATGTGGCAGGCGGCCCAAGATCCAACTTGATCCAATTCTTCATGGTCTTCACATGGAGGAGAGAGTGTAGTGGTCCCCTTTTCGTCAGCCATGGACCAGCCCCATGTGGGCTGGTTGTAGACTTGATTGGGTGCACCTAGCCATGGTCGGCTAGGTGCCTTGAACCCTTACTTCAAATCGGTCGGTCCTTGCTTGCATTTGTTGATTCCTTCACTTGATCAATGGCTAGGTAAGAAGGTGATTTGATGAATTTTGGCCCAAGGACATAGGATGAACAAGGCTAGAAACATCAAATATTGGTTTGAACTAAAAACATTTGGTTCAAACAAGGCTTGATGTTTAATTCAAACTACTCACGTCTAGCATTGGATTCAATTGGGATGGGTTTGATGAGGTTGTCCATTCTTGATTTGATCTTGAGTGCAGATATTGTTTTGACTTGATCTTCATCCTTGATTTGTGGCATATCATTCACGAAATCGTCCCTATCTCGAAGCGGGCCCCACCTGTCAACCTGCTTTACTCCATTCCTTTTGGCTTTACACTTTCAACTTTATTTTGAAACCTTTTAAAATCTTTATTTTAAAGACTTCAAAATTTTCACTTTAATTTCTCATAGATAAGCGGGCTCTTTTCACTTTAGGCCTTCTTCAACTGATGCTCAAGGGTCAGCCTAAATGCTTAGGGATTCTAAATTCACGTGAAAACAAGGTATTGAAAATTGACAAGTTAGTGCACTTAATTTTCAAGTTCAAAAATATACAAATTCTGAAAAACAGAAAACTCTATTTTCATGACTTGTTCCTGAATCTCTTTGAATGCCTTAAAGACCTCCAAAAATCACCAAAATTTTATAAGACTAAGCCTGATATGTGGAGAGTCTAGGACATTTTTTCAATTTGCATTGGGGGTTATGATGTTGCAGAATTAATTCAAATAAGTGCCTCTACTCAAACACCCAAAACTATTCTATCACAAAAATATAGAAGCTTAAAGATGAGCCTGTATCTTAATGTTTAAGGTTCCAAATTTAGTGAATTTAACTGGTTTTGGATGCCTACAGACAGAGTTATAGGATAAATACCCAAGCTCTATTGCAGGAAAACTAAATGGACATGCAGTTTGTAAAATTTTTCCTAATCTTGAACTGTTTTAATTATGTGCTTACACGGCCATAAAATTCTTGAAAATTTTATTAGGAGTGGGCCTGTATGTGTAGATATAGCGGGCAATATTTCGAAGGGTTTATAGTAGTGGTTCAGAAATGAAAAATCAGACAATCAACGTTTGCAAGGATGTTGAAAATCAGTTTTCAGGTTTTAGAACATACGTGATGCAAAACTCTCGTGAATCAAAGTGCAACAACACAACATCCCGAAATTAAATGCTAAAGGAAAATGAATTGAAATGAATCTAATAGCTTAAGCATAGAGGGGATAATAAGATATAGAGTGTTTATAACATATATGGGGGTAGAATCAAGAACTCAAACACATAGAATGCATAAGCAAAGGAAAGGGAAATTTCAATACATCTACTTCTATTACATCATGGGGGGAGACAAAGCTCCGTTAATACAACCCCTTTTAATTGAGTAAGAAGAAGAGATGAGGATTTAATCAAGTTAGAACTAGCACTTACTCGGATTCCCTTGGAGAACCCTCCAAAAATGGTGCTTGACCCTCTTTTTCCTCACTTTTCACTCAATTCTCACACTCAAACCCAAGCGTCTTGAAACTAACACCCTCTTCCCTCTCTAAGCTTCTCCCTAGAAGCCTATTCTCTCACTCCAACAGCCCAAAGTGCAACAACTCCCAAGATGATGAAGATGAAGTTCACGACCCGCCCTTTGCCTCTATTTAAAGGCCAAGGGGGATCCTTTCTATGCCTTTCCATGTTGTGGGTGGCCCAAGATCCAACTTGATCCAATTCCTCATGGTCTTCACGTGGAGGAGAGAGGGGAGTGGTCCCCTTTTGGTCATCAATGAACCAGCCCCATGTGGGCTGGTTGTGGACTTGATTGGGTGCAATTAGCCATGGTCGGCTAGGTGCCTTAAACCCTTACTTCAAATCGGCAGGTCCTTGCTTGCATTTGTTGATTCCTTCACTTGATCAATAGCTAGGTAAGAAGGTGATTTGATGAATTTTGTCCCAAGGACATGGGATGAACAGGGCTAGAAACATCAAATATTGGTTTGAATTTAAAACATTCAGTTCAAACAAGGCTTAATGTTTAATTCAAACTACTCATGTCTAGCAGTGGATTCAATTGGGATGGGTTTGATGAGGCTGTCCATTCTTGATTTGATCTTGAGTGCGGATATTATTTTGACTTGATCTTCATCCTTGATTTATGGCATACCCTTTGCTAAATTGTCCCTGTCTTGAAGCGGGCCCCACCTGTCAACCTGCTTTACTCCAATCCTCTAGGCCTTACACTTTCAACTTTATTTTGAAACCTTTTAAAATCTTTATTTTAAAGACTTTAAAATTTTTACTTTAATTTCTCATATATAAGCGGGCTCTTTTCACTTTACGCCTTCTTCAACCGATGCTCAAGGGTCAGCCTAAATGCTTAGGGATTCCAAATAGATAAGTGATATTCCAAATTCACATGAAAACAGGGTGTTTAAAATTGACAAGTTAGTGCACTTAGTTTTCAAGTTCAAAAATATACAAGTTTTATAAAACAGAAAACTCTATTTTCACGACTTATTCCAAAATCTCTTTGAATGCCTTAAAGGCCTCCAAAAATAACCAAAATTTTGTTGGACTAAGCCTAAGATATGGAGAGTCTAGGACATTTTTCCAATTTGATTCAGGGTGATGATGTTGCAGAATTAATTCAAAGAAATGCCTGTGCTCAGACACCCAAAACTGTTCTATCATAGAAATACAAAGGCTTAAAAATGAGCCTATATCTCGGTGTTCAGAGTTACAAATTTAGTGAATTTAGTATTGTTAGAAAGCTATGGATGTCAGATTTCTAATGAACTAAGAATCACAGATTTTGGATGCCTACAGATGGAGTTATGGGATGAATACCCAAGCTCTATTGCAGGAAAACTGAATGGACAGACAGTTTGCAAAATTTTTCCTAATCTTAAACCGTTTTAATTATATGGTTGCATGGCCCTAAAATTCTTGAACATTTTAGTATGACTGGGCCTGTGTATGTAGATATAGTGTGTAAAATTTGGAGGGTTTAGAGGAGTGGTTCAGAAATGAAAAATCAGACAATCAACGTATGTAAGGATGCTGAAAATCAGTTTTCAGGTTTTAGAACATACGTGATGCAAAACTCACGCGAATCAAAGTGCAACAATACAACATCCTAAAATTAAATGCTGAGGGGAAATGAATTGAAATGTATCTAATAGCTTAAGCATAGAGGAGATAAGAAGATATAAAGTGTTTATAGCATATATTAGGGTAGAATCAAGAACTAAAACACATAGAGTGCATAAGCAAAGGAAAGGGAAATTTCAGCACATCTACTTCTATTACATCATGGGAGGACACAAGGCTCCATTAATATAATCCCTTTTCAATTGAATAACAAGAAGAGATGAGGATTTAATCAAGTTAGAACCAGCACTTACCCGGATTCCCTGGGAGATGGCCTCTAAAAATAGTGCTCGACCCTCTTTTTCCTCACTTTTCACTCAATTCTCTCTCTCAAACCGAAGAGCTTTGATACTAACACCCTCTTCCCTCTCTAATCCTCTCCCCAACAGCCTATTCTCTCACTCCAACAGCCCAAAGTGTAGTAACTCCCAAGATGATGAAGATGAAGTTCACGACCCCCCCTTTACCTCTATTTAAAGGCCAAGCGGGGTCCTTTCTATGCCTTTCTATGTTGCGGGCGGCCCAAGATCCAACTTGATCCAATTCTTCATGGTCTTCACATGGAGGAGAGAGGGTAGTGGTCCCCTTTTGGTCAGCCATGGACCAGCCCCATGTGGGCTGGTTGTGGACTTGATTGGGTGCACCTAGCCATGGTCGGCTAGATGCCTTGAACCCTTACTTCAAATCGGCCGGTCCTTGCTTGCATTTGTTGATTCCTTCACTTGATCAATGGCTAGGTAAGAAGGTGATTTGATGAATTTTTGCCCAAGGACATAGGATGAACAAGGTTAGAAACATCCAATATTGGTTTGAATTAAAAACTTGATGTTTAATTCAAACTACTCATGTCTAGCATTGGATTCAATTGGGATGGGTTTGGTGAGGTCGTCCATTCTTGATTTGATCTTGAGTGCAGATATTGTTTTGACTTGATCTTCATCCTTGATTTCTAGCTTACCCTTCACGAAATCGTTCATGTCTCAAAGCGGGCCCCACTTGTCAACCTACTTTACTCCAATCCTCTTTGCTTTACACTTTCAACTTTATTTTGAAACATTTTAAAATCTTTATTTTAATGTTAAAAGATTTAAAACAAGTTAGCTTTCGAATTTTGGAGTATTTTAAAAAAAAATTATTTAGGGTGTTTACATGTACAAAACTACCTTAGATTTCTGGAAGTACAAGAATCATTACTTGAGAGAAACAACTAAAATAGCATTGTTGGTATATAGTTCATCCAACAGATTAACAAAAGCAAATTCGATTTATCAACGGAATCTTGTTCACGTATTCGTACCTATTCAATTCCATTAAACAGTATGAAGATCTATCTCTTACATGCATCATTCTGAAACTGAAATTCCACTTCATTAATCACAAGAGCTTTGATACTAACACCCTATTCCCTCTCTAATCCTCTCCCCAACAGCCTATTCTCTCCCTCCAACAGCCCAAAGTGAAGCAACTCCCAAGATGATGAAGATGAAGTTCACGCCCCCCCCTTGAACTCTATTTATAGGACAAGAGGGGGACTTTCTAGGCCTTTCCATGGGGTGGGCTGCCCAAGATCCAACTTGATCCAATTCTTCATGGTCTTCACATGGAGGAGAGAGGGGAGTGGTCCCCTTTTAGTCAACCATGGACTAGCCCCATGTGGGCTGGTTGTGGACTTGATTGGGTGCACCTAGCCATGGTCGGCTAGATGCCTTGAACCCTTACTTCAAATCGGCCGGTCCTTGCTTGCATTTGTTGATTCCTTCACTTGATCAATGGCTAGGTAAGAAGGTGATTTGATGAATTTTTGCCCAAGGACATAGGATGAACAAGGTTAGAAACATCCAATATTGGTTTGAATTAAAAACATTCTGTTCAAACAAGGCTTGATGTTTAATTCAAACTACTCATGTCTAGCATTGGATTCAATTGGGATGGGTTTGGTGAGGCCGTCCATTCTTGATTTGATCTTGAGTGCGGATATTGTTTTGACTTGATCTTCATCCTTGATTTCTAGCTTACCCTTCACGAAATCATTCCTGTCTCAAAGCGGGCCCCACTTGTCAACCTACTTTACTCCAATCCTCTTTGCTTTACACTTTCAACTTTATTTTGAAATATTTTAAAATCTTTATTTTAATGCTAAAAGATTTAAAACAAGTCAGCTTTCGAATTTTGGAGTATTTTCAGAAAAAATTTATTTAGGGTGTTTACATGTACAAAACTAGCTTAGGTTTCTGGAAGAACAAGAATCATTACTTGAGAGAAACAACTAAAATAGCATTGTTGGTATATAGTTCATCCAACAGATTAACAAAAGCAAATTAGATTTATCAACGGAATCTTGTTCACGTATTTGTACCTATTCAATTCCATTAAACAGTATGAAGATCTATCTCTTACATGCATCATTCTGAAACGGAAATTCCACTTCATTAATCACATTACAAAATTTTCTAACATTGACTAACCAAAGCAAACTGCTTAATGCTGGTGTTTCTTTTAAAAAGTTTGTTAGTTTTTTATTCATTATGAACTACAAGAACTTCTCATAGACAACAATTAGAAAGACTTCTAATTGGAACTTTCTCATCAATCCTTCACTGTGGTGTCTTTTGTCCTGCTTTTTTTCAAAAAAGTTGTGTATATAACGCATTCATGAAGTGCTCTATTTCTAGGTCATTCTATGTGACGCATGCACGATCTTAGTTTTTGGCATGGCCTAGGAATGTGCATGATATGATCCTAGCCTTGATGCATTTTGGGTATATGTTTGAATGCTATGTTGGTCACCTTCTAAGGAACTTGAATGTTTGCTCAAGTCCATAATTTTCTTGATTTTGAGGAAGTTCATGTAAATTGACATCACTCAAATCATCTCTAAGAGAATTGGTAATTTTTTTGATAAAATGGTTTTGATTTTTTTTTTTTTGAAAATTTTTGCATTTTTGGTTTTTCCTTTTTCAGATTTTTTTTGGATTTTGGCAATAACCTATACAATATATACAAAACCCGAAGTTAGCTTTATACCTAAGGAGGGTTTGAATCTTTTTCCTTTTTCTCAAAAGAGCATTTGGAATTTTTACACGGTTTTGAAAACCAAAAATTTTGGGATTTTCAATCTTTTTCATTTTTTTTTAGATTTTTCCAAACAAATGCTAGAAGGATGAACATAAAGACTTTCTTTTTGGAGTTTACAAATTTTTCCAATGTTTTTGGGTTTTAGAAAAATTTTAGATTTTTTTGGTTTTTACAAATATCTACTTTTTTGGATTTTTTTCTAAAAAGGGGTCTTCCATCAAACCTACAAAGAAAACACCATGAATTAGACTCTAAACAAGATGTCTAAGTCATAGGTTTCGGTTTTAGTTGGCTCTAGGGCACCCTTGACCCAGTTGGTCTTAGGTGGTGGTTGAGGGGGTATGAATGGGTTATATCCCAATCCATGTTGACCCAGGTTAGGAAGAGGTAGGATGGGTTCTAACCTACCTTGGTTCTTGGCTCCTAGACCCTTGTAGGGTGCATATCCCATGTTTAATAACATATTTCAAGGCCTTTTGAGTTTTGAAATGTTTTGATAAAGAGGATATCCTTGGAACGATGTATCGTCCATATCGTGGTTATACATTTAGATGTTTTTGGGTTTCGCCTAGGTGATGTATGAATTTGGAAGGGTTTGACTCGGTTGCCTCTAGGATACATGCGACCCTAGACGGTTTGGGATTGATCCTAGGTGCAACCCAATGTGCTCCTAGGGTGGATGGTTTGAGTTTGTATGGATACTGTAAACACCCCAAAATCAAATGATTTTCAATACAAACACCTGGTTTGAAAATCTATTTCAAAACCAAATTTTGAGTTTTCGAAAAACCAGGAGTTGCAAAAGCTTTAAACTTCTGTTTGAAAACCAGTTCGAAATGTAAATTTCTTAAACTCGGGCCAAGTACTAATTTTGTAAAAAGCCAAATCCAACAAGTGGAGCTTGATCAAAAGCATCCTCAAAAGTAGGTTCAGAAGCCCAAAATTTAGCCTGGCCTGATAAAAGCAGGATCAAAAGGAAAAAATAGAGCCCAGGCCAGAAGCAAACTTTAAGCCTAGAGCATGAAATACAAAGTCAAAAGCATCAACCAAATCATCAGAAATCCAAGCCAAGACTGAAATATCAAGAATCAAATGAAACGGAGTCCAGAAAGGTGAGAAGGAGTTCAGACAAAAAGGTTGGGGAAGACCCAGCCCAAGACAGAGCACTGATGAAGCTAGGGCCCATGAAAACTATCCATCTCGAAATGCCAAGAAGGACCGAAGAAATGAAAATTTGGATTGGATCTAGAACCAAATATCCAGATCCAGATCCAAATAGTGTTTGGATCGGATTTTGATCTCAAAATCCAAATCCAAGATCCAAACCCAAGACCCACCCCCTTGCCTATAAATAGAGGTGAGGGGGGGCCTAAAAGTTCACGTGAATTCTCTTGGAAGGTTTGGAGAGAGAGAGAGAGAGGCCATAAAGTGAGAGAGAGAAGGTTGGTAGGCTTGATTTTGGTCAAGGTGGGCTAGCCTTGTGGGCTTGATCAAGAGGGTGGACTCGAGCCTTGTATTGGACCTAGACTCGACCTAGGGCTGCACCAACATGATAGAGGGTTGCAACAAGGCGTGGACAAGAAGGCTACATGAGGTGGACCGGCTTCAAGAGGTAGGTCTCTAAACCTAGCCCCAACTTAGCCGCCCAACCCACCTAACCTAGCCACTAAACCTAGCCCCAACCTAACCTAACCCACTTCCCCACCGACCTAAATCTAAACCTAACCGAGTGCAACTGCACTCGGTTTGAGTCTAGCCCAAACCCCATCCGGCTCCCATCTCCTTACTGCCCCACCTATATCACCCGGTTGCCCCACCTACAGCACCCGGCCACCTCCCTTCGTACCACGATCCCTAACACCCTACCTGCCGTGACCACCCACTACAACCCCCAACACCCCGGCCTACTACCTTCCACCAGCCAGCTACACCTCTCCCAATGCCTGCGCGCCCCTCACTTACCTGCGCATCACCCGGCTCCCTGCAGCGCCCTTCGCCTGCCACCTCTGCCCCAACACCCGCCGACTTCTCATGCACAATTCCAGCGCCCTAGCACTGCACCCTCTCCCTACCCCCTGCCGCAACGCAGCACCTAGCGCCACGCCACACCATACCTTCTCCCTACCACCTGCCACATCCCAAGCGCACCTGCCGCCTGCACCCTCTCCCAGCCGAACACCCTACTACCCATCTCCACCCGCCTGCCATATCCCATCTCACCCAACACCCCACCAGTCCCTGCCAACACTCGCCTACCTGCCACTGCCGGTTCCCACCTTACCTTAGCCATGACCCCCCCTTAGCCAGCTTACCTTGGCCGAACTAAGCCCCACCTAAGCCTAAGCCCTTGGCTGCCCCCAAGCACATCCTAAGCCAAAACTCTCACATCTAAACCCACCTAGGGAGACCTATCCATTGGCTACCAAGGTGGACGGACTCGAGCAAGTTGAGAGGAAAAGCCAACCACTTGTAAGTGTTTAAATTTGGTTTTTACCTTACTCGTTTGAAATTTAATTCAATTCAACACGGGGTTGTAATAATGGAGCGTAGTCTCCCCCCGAAATGTAATATTTGTGCTTGATACACAAGACACACACGTACACTTGAGCCATATTGCTCTTAGACGTACACAAGGAACACCCACGTGCACTTGAGCCTTTCCGCTTTTAATTGCACACGATTGCACACACATTGAGCCTTTCCGCTCTTAATTGCACATGATTGCACACACATTGAGCCCTTCTGCTCTTAAGCTAAAGTATATATTTTTCTTTGGGTATTTACTTTAGTGAAAGTTGTGTGAGTTGCAATTCAATTTGGGTTGTTACATTCACGTTGTGTGAGTTTGTCATTTAAATTTTACACTCGCACACAAAAGTACTCGAGCATTTGCTCTACACTCTGTAAACACCCCGAAATCCCACGAATTTCTTAAAACAAACCTGGTTTTGTACAAGCAGCCCCAAAGGGCCATTTTGAGTCTAGAAACCCAGGAGCCTTCCAGACAACCCTGTACATATGTTTTGAACTCTATATTTCGAAAATATATAATATGGCTTTTGAAAACCTTTTCAAACACGTTTTTGAAAACCCCGAAGCAGTTTGGCCTAATCAAGACAGGACCAGCAATGTCAAAGAGAGCCCGGAACCGGAGCACATGTCAAGCCCGACACAGCAACTCTCGTATCACATCCATACCCCCAGGATCTCGAACGTCCAAGACCCTGTTCTTATCAAAATGTCATTTGAAGTCATCTCCGGAAGGCATAAACGGAAGCGGACGATCATGTTGGCGAAGACCCAACGCAGACGGAGTACTGATGCTGTCAGGCCCCGCACAAATCGTCCGTTTCGAATCCAGCTCGAAGGAGTCAGAGTTCAGTTTGGATTGGATCTGGACCATATATATCCAGATCCCAATCCAAACCCATATGTGGACTTGGATTTGGATTTGGATCCAGAGATCCAATCCAATATCCGTATCCATGGCCCACATCACCTTCTCATAAATGGAGGTGGGGCCCATTTGAGTTTCACATGGGATTATGGGCCTGAGAGAGAGTGGGGATGGATAATATCAAGAGTGTTGTAATTAAGCTTGACTTGTGTGTCAAGTTTGGGGTTAATCATGTGGGTTAGCCTAATTGAGTGGGTTTAAGCTTGTAATTAGCCAAAACCTAACCTAGGGCTGCACCAACATGAGGTGGTTAAGGTCTATGGGCCATGCAAAGGGAGCTCCCTCACCTAAACCTAACCCAAAACACCTAATCCTAGCCTACCACCCTAATCCACCCCTAATCTGAGCCTAATCACCTAACCCACTTCCCTAATCCCGGCCTAATCCCAACCTAATCACCTAACCCACTTCCCTAATCCTTCCCTAAACCTAGGTTAATTTCCCTAAACCTAGCCTAATCACCTAACCTAGCTCATTAAACCTCACCCTAAAACCCAACCACCTAACCTAGCCCTAAACCCCTAAACCACCCCTAGCCCACAATCTACCCAAACCACTAGTTTTTAAAATATCTGGCCCAACCCTTTCCAGCCCACCTTATCTTCATACCACCCTACCTAAACCACCTAACCACTACCCCAAACCCAGCCCTAACCGACCTACCCATCCCTATATAAACCCCCCCTTGGGGGCGGGTTCTCCTAGCTAGATCGCCTTCCCCAAGCCCAGCCGAGCCCCCACTTCCCAGCCCAGCTGAACCTGCTCCACCTGCTCTGCCGGCACCACCACCATCCCTCCATCCCACCACCACTTGCACCGCCATCTCCACCACCTCCTGGCCAAGCCTCACTGCCTTCCCCAAGCCCAGCCGAGCGCCATCTTCATTCCATTCGGTTAGTACCCCTTTACTTCGTCTCACCTTCTCTACTCCCTCTCCACTCTCAGCCACCTAAACCCTACCACAACACCCTACCACCAGCCATTCCCCTTTGCTGCCACCCTTCTCACCCAGCCGAACCTAGTCATCCTAGCAGCCCGCTACCACCACATTCCCCTAAGACTCCCATTCGGCTTTCCCTTAAACTCCCCTTAGGTCCATACTCCCTAACACTCTACTCTCTCTTAGTGACCCTACATATTCACTTGGCCCAGCCCCTTTAATTCCCCACATCAAGGCGACACCCACTTGCAGCCGGCCACCTTCGAGGCGCCTATCCCGCGCCCCACTTGCAGCCGGCCAGCACCCTTTTTCGCTCACCCTCGCGGAGCTCCCGTTTGCAGCCCAAGGCGAAGGCCAAGCCCACGCTCAAGCAAGGCCTCTACGGACCAGCTACTAGTAAGTGCCTAACTCGGTCTTTAGTTGTATACTTGCTTGAGATTCAATTTGATACGGGGTTGTAATAACAGAGCATAGTCTCCCCCCGCTTGTAATAACGTGGTTTGGCACACCCACACACGTGCACTCTCTTCGTTGTGCACGATTTTGGACACACACGGGCCTAATCAGCCCCTAATACATAAGTAGACATATATACTTTCATTTTCGAAGGGTTTTTGCTTAAGTTGGGTGCGTTGTCTTTCAATTCAAGCACTCACACACATTGAGCTTTCGCTCTTATTTGAAAGACCCAAGTAAGGGCCGACCTATACTATTTGGGTTTTATTTCATGTCGTGTGTGTAAGTCTTTCAATTCAAGCACTTTCACACACATTGAGCCTTCGCTCTTACTCCCAAGACCTTAGTAAAGGCCTTATTGCAGTTATATTTGGGTTTCATTTATGTCGTGTGTGTAGTACTTCAATTCAAGCACTCTCACACACATTGAGCCTTCGCTCTTACTCCCAAGACCTTAGTCAAGGCCATACTGCAATTTATATTTGGGTTTAATTTCATGTCGTGTGTGTAAGTCTTTCAATTCAAGCACGCACCCACATTGAGCCTTCGCTCTTATTTGCAAGACCCGAGTAAGGGCTCATATACATAATCTATATACATATCTCCCTTCGGTTATTTCCCTTCAGTCATTTCCCTTCGGTTATTTCCCTTCAGTTATTTCCCTTCAGTATTGTCTTTACATTTCGGGTTTTCCCTTTGGAGTAGCATGAGTTTGCATTGCATCTACGCCATACCATGAGGTAGGACGCATATTGCATCAAAGCAAGCCCCGCTCGAATTCGCCCATGTAGTGGAGTGTTCATAACACACAAACTAGGTGGCCCGAAAAGGGATAAAAGAAAAGACCCGAAATAGACACCTCGAACCACTTCGTAGACTTTCTCTCCAAAACTCGATTTTTGCAAAGCGTACAGACTGACCCTTGCGCATCGGTGCAAGAAGGTCTGCGACGACAAGAGCTTACTTGCTCACAGTCGCCACGTTTAGAAGTTAGTGTTAAATATATCTTCACTAGCTTAAGTAAGCTAGCTGGCACGCCCTGTTTGCATACATAGGCCTTAGACACACGAGAGGATCCGCTCCGAGCCCTGAAAAGGCGAGAGGCGGGGATTTTCGCGCGTCTACACACTCTCACGCACATTTTGAGCCTTTGTTGCTCATAAGATATAGCATACTTATATACTTTCAAGCTGCTTGAGTTTTACATTAAGTCGTGTATGCACTTACATTCCGAGTGGGTTTAATTCAAGTTGTGTGAGCTGTCATTTACATTTACACACCAAGAGCACTCACTCACAATTGAGCCTTTCCGCTCTTACTATATACTTATATTTCAATTTCGGCAAGTTCAATTCAAGTCATGTGAGTTGTCTTTTCCATTTACACACCAAAAGCACTCACTCACAATTGAGTCTTTCCGCTCTTAAGATTTAACTTATTTCAATTTTACAATTTACATTCTAGTCGTGTGAGTTGCTTTCAAATTTGGGTATTTCCCTTAAGCTGCGTGAGTTGCACTTCCATTCCGGTATTTACATTAAGTTGTGTGAGTTGCTTTCAATTCGAGCCTAGCTCACATCATCATCTCAAACCCGAAAAATATTTGTGCATCCTTGCATTCGTGCGTTTTCAAAGAAACCCCGAATCTACTCTCAAACACGCTAAAATTAGGCCACTTGTGCACACACATATCCTGCCTAAAATAGCTAAAACTTCAAGACTTGGATTCGTACAACCCCCGTATATAAAAAAAACTTGCAAACATAGGCAAAACTCGAGTTTTTCAAAACACTTATCTCTTTTCCAAAGTCCAAATTGTTTTATCAAAGTCCATAAGCACTTAAACTGACCCTTGAGCAGCGGTTCAAGAAGGTTTAAAGCGAAAAGATCCTGCTTGCTCACAATTGCCTTAAAAAGTCAGATATTTCAAAAACTTCGCTAGCTTGTGCAAGCTAGCTGGCATGCCCATAGAAATGACGTAGATACGAAAAGGTTCATTTCCGGCTTCAAAACCAGAAGTGAAAATTTTCGTGTTTATAGATACTAAGGGAGAGCATGTTTGATCCCTTGAGAAGTGAAAATGTATGGACTCCAATGGTTGGTTTAGGGATGTTCGTGAAAGTCATGGTCATAGGCTTGGATTTATGATACAAACCTAGGCTCAAAGAGATTTGCTTATACATGGTAGGGTTAGGTGTACCTAGGATATCGATGTATGCCTTAGGAATAACATGTCTACCAAGTTTTGAACTTTATTTTTTTGTTTTTCTTTTTGAAATTCTTTTTGTTGGTGCGGGACATTCGGCGTACCTTAAAAATCCACATTCTTTAGCACATCTTGTGGGGTTGTAGGTGCATGAGTGTGATTTGATATATGGAATGCATATGAATGATTTATCGATCCTACACTAAGAAGGGGAGGATCGAGTAGGGAGTTTTGGAGAAAGTGAGTTTCAAGTATACCTTTTTCGAGTTTGACAACCTTTCCATGGTGAGAGCAAGCTTCCTTCCAGGCATCCCGAGGTTGTTCTAGCTCATGCGTGGCTTTGAAGTCTCATTGCTTTACGAGGTCTTGGATTTCATCCTCCAAGCCTATGTGTGTGCAACACTCATTCTCCTTTGTGTTTTGAAATGGTGCTCATGGGAATGGAACATAGAGCAACTGATTTTGAAAATTTTGGAGTGATTTGTGTGATGTGAATCTCATGCCCTACTCTACTTGTGTGCTTAGGGATGAAGACTTTTTCTTCATTTTCAATTTCCAAAATTTCAAATTTTTGATTTTCAAATATTTTTTATTTTTGAAAATTTTCTTTTTTTATTTTTTTGAAATAAAAAACTTTTTTGGGTTTTCCATAGACAAAGGGGTATTAGCAAGGTTGGATGATTCAGTCTCCACACTTGCTACATTTGTGGCCTGATATCTTTCATGATTTTGGGCTCAATTTTGTTTTCTGGATATGGTTTTTCTCTCTATGTACTCGAGATGATTTTTCTTGAGAACAATATGCCTTGGCCTTTTGGCTTAGGGCCTCAATTTCCCTTTCAAGTTGCCTTGCTCTTTTTTCCCTCAAAGAGGCAAGTTCTTCATCTTGGGTTTTAGAAATTTAATTCAGGTTTTAGAAAACTGATTTGAAAAGTTTGGTAAGGCCTTCCTTGACATATTTTCAAAGGAATCATCCAAACTTGACATTATTTTTCAACAAAAAATTGACCTTTGCACAAAGAATGGATTAAGCACCAAATTTTTTTGAAAAGTGAATTTAAAAAGCAACACCGAATCAACCAATCCTCAAAGACTCAAGTCCCACCAGGTGTGCCAATTCTGTAGATGTGAAATTTAACTTTGAAGTCTATGTAGATACTTGAAATAAGTTTTCACACACTACGTCGTGCGCGCCAGCTAGTTTCACTTAAACTAGCAAAGTTGTATTTTCTAACTTTAATGGCAATTATGGGGAAGTGGGATCTTTTCGATTTAGGCATTCTTTAACCGACGCTCAAGGGCTAGCATAGATGCTTTAAGGATTGATTTTGATAAGGTGTGTTTTTGAAATTCACTTTTTGAATCAAATGACTTAACCAAAAATGTGCACTTGGCCTATGGAAGAAAAATCTTTCTAAGTTCTGAAAAAAAAACTGGTTCTCTTTTCAAAACTTATTTTTGGATTTCTTTTAAATGTCTTCTCAATATCCAAAAATCATGAAAATGTCACTATGAAAAGAGGATCATGTGGGGGTTCAGAAACTATTTTTTATTTGGGTATTGTAACAGTCTGTAATTAAATTAGAAAATGATCCTTACTAAGATGTCTAAAACAGTTCTATGATATTAATAGAAAGATTTAAAGAAATATTTGTATCTCAGTACACAGAGCTTCGATCATTATGAACTTGGCCTTGTTGGAAACCTATTGATGTCATATTTCCAATGAGATAAGTTTCACTAAAATTGGTTCACCATAGACAAAGTTATCAAATGATAACCCAAGCTTTATTGAAGTAAACACAAGTTTTATAGATTCAACTATGGTTTTGTCTAATTTTCCCCAATTTTAATTATGTATCTACACAACCCTAAAATTCTTGAAGATTTTATAAAATGTGAGATGTTGTGTAAGGATTCGCCATTTAAAATTTTAGATCATTCGGAGTAGAGGATAGAGAATTAAAAATAAATCATTAGATGGATGCAGGATATTCAAAACAAATTTTCATGTTTAGAAAATACGTGAATGCATCTCATCCGAAATTTAAAGACAAATCACAACCATTTGAATGTAAATGACTAAAGGAAATGAATTGAAATATATCTATAGCTTAAGGATAGAAGGGATTAGGAGATATAGAGGAGTATAATGTATAGAGAGGTAGAAGAAACTTGAAATCAAACAAGTAATGAGCATGAATGTAACAAAATAAAATGGGCAACATATTTATTTTATTACATCAAGGGAGGAGTCAATTGTTCTATTAATACAACCTCTTTTAATGATTGAAAGCAAGGAAGAAGGAATTAAAGAAGGGAGGAGAGTGTCGACCTTACAATATAAGCCTCCTTGACACCGATCATGGAAGAAATGGAGAGGATTGACCTCTCTTTCTTCCTCTATTCTCTCTCTTTTCCTCTCTCTCTCTCTTTCTCTTCCTCTCTTTCTTTTCCTCTTGCTGCCGCTCTCCCCCTCTCTCTTAGGCTCTTTCTCCTCTTCCTTCAATGCTGGAAACCAACCCCCAAGATGCCTTTTTATAGGATTTTGGTGGATCTCGAATTGGATCTTTGATTGGGTCTTTTTGGAGCCCAAGTCTTGATCCAACTCTTAGTTGGACCCAAGGCATTCACGTGGGCTTATGGTGGTCCATCTTGGTCAAAGTAAGCCCAGCCCCATGTAGCTAGGTCGGCCAAGTTGTTCGGTCTAGCATGATATGGTCAAGTGCCTTTGAATATGGTCTGACTAGGCTTGATGTGGTGTAGTCAGCTGCTTTCAATTTGGGTCAGCCTTTGGTACCATATTTGATGGAGTTGTGGCTTGGCTTGATCCATGTCTTTGGTCCTTATTTGATGGATGAGCTCGGTCCTTGCACTATTGTTTTTGTTTTGAGATCGGATTGGGATGCTTCACTCGATCCCACTTTGATTTGATTTGCAGTTTTGTCTTTGAATTGGACTTGAATCATACTCTTGATTTCAGATTCATGGTTTCAAATTTTTATTATTATTATTTAAAACTATTTCATTTGAGATATATTTGAAAACATCGACTTTTATTGAAATCTTCAAATATTTTTTTTGAAAACGACTGAGTTTCATTCCTAGTGTTTGTTTTCACAGGTGACCTACTTTCGCTTTGTGAGTTAGTCTTTACCGTTTCGACAACTTTAACCCTTTGTTTGGTATAGAGTGTCAGACCACTTTAACCCTTTCGATGGGTGTAGGGTCTCGAACCTCTTTAATTGTTGGGTGTAGGGTCTCGAACCTCTTTAATTGTTGGGTGTAGGGTTTCACACCGCTTTAACCCTTTGATTAGTATAGGGTCCCGGCGTAGGATTATACTTAATCAGGCAAGTTTTTGAGGCCTGTTTTGTGTAGACGTGAAATTTTCACTCCAAGCCTATGTAGAGACTTAAAATAAAACTCTCAACTCTACTTGATGTATGAGCGGGACAGCTAGTTTTCTAAAAACTAGCAAAATTGAATCTGACGGGCGATTATGGCTAAGCGAGCTCTTTTTGCTTTAGACCTTCTTGAACCGATACTCAAGGGTCAATCTAAGTGCTTAGGGATTCCAACTAAACAGGTAAGACTTCCAAATTCACGTGAAAATTAAAGGTGTTGAGAATGAAAACATGTGCACTTAACTCAAGTTTCAAAATGAACAAGTTCTGAAAAACAGGAAGTTTTATTTTTAGGGCTTGTTTCCTAAATCCTTTGGAATGCCATTAAGACATCTTAAAATCATCACAATTTTACAAGACAAACCTGAGATGTGGAGAGTCTAGAGCATCACATAACAAATCGCTCGAAACGGAGTTGGTATTATCATAAATAAAGATTTAAAGGGGAGTGTAGTAGACATACAACGATATGGTGACCGAATCATGACGTTGAAATTAGTGTTAGGAGCAAAGGTTTTGAATATAGTTTGTGCTTACGCACCCCAAGTAGGACTAGAAGATAGTATAAAAACTGTTTTTTGGGAAGAGTTAGATAAGGTGTTTCAAAAGATTCCACAAAGGGAGATGATTTGTTTAAGAGGAGATTTAAATGGACATGTCGGTAAAGAGGCATTAGGATATCAAGGGATTCATGGAAACTTTGGTTTTGGGGATATAAACGAGGAAGGTAGGGAGATTTTAAATTTTGCTATGTCATTTGATCTCTTTATAGTCAATACAATCTTCAAAAAACGAGATGAACATTTAATTACTTATAAGAGTGGCTTATCACAAACACAAATTGATTACTTTATTTGTAGAAAAAAAGATAGAGCGTGTTGTAAAGATTGTAAGGTAATTCTAGGAGAAAGCTTAACCACCCAACATCGACTTTTAGTTATGGATTTACAAATAAAAAAATGGACAAAGAAGAAAAGAGTGCATCGAGCTATTCGGACTAAATGGTGGAACCTCAAAAGCGAGAAAGAAGTCATATTTAAACAGAAAGTCCTTGAAGGAGATGTTTGGAATTATGTTGGCACACCCTGTGATATGTGGAACAATATGGCTATACATATTAAGAAAGTGGCAAAAGATGTATTAAGGCTATCTAAGGGAGGTGTACCGGCACAAAAAGAAGCTTGGTGGTGGAGTGAAGTAGTACAAAATAAAATGAAGGCAAAGAGGGCATGTTACAAATTACATTATGCTAAGAAAACTAGTGAAACTTTAGAAGCTTATAAGAAAGCAAAGAAGAAAGCAAAAAAGGCCGTTAGTGAAGCAAAAGCTAAGATTTGGGAGGACTTATATAAAAAACTCAACTCAAAAGAGGGTGAAAGAGATATTTTTAGGATAGCTAGGGCTAGAGATAAGAAAACTAAAGATCTTAATTATGTTAGATGCATAAAAGACGAGGATGAAAAAATTCTAGTGGCAAATGAAATAGATGGAAAAACTATTTTTATAATCTTTTTAATGAAAATAAAGATGCTAGTTTTAGTTTAGGAGATTTATCCAAGTCAGAAAAATATATAAACCACAATTTCTACCGACGTATTCAAAAGAATGAAGTCAAAGAGGCTCTTAAACATATGAAGAGTGGTAAATCGGTAGGATCAGATAATATTCCTATAGAAGTTTGGAAAATACTAGGAGAAATAGGAATCACTTGGCTCACAAGACTATTTAATGAAATATGGAAAAACCAAAAGATGCCCGAGGAATGGAGAGCAAGTACACTTATACCCGTATATAAGAACAAGGGAGACATTCAAAATTGTGCGAATTATCGAGGTGTCAAATTAATGAGTCATACTATGAAATTATGGGAAAGAATTATCGAACGTAGGTTAAGACAAGTATCAAGTACAACAGAGAACCAATTTGGATTTATGCCAGGTAGATCTACTATTGAAGTGATTCACCTTTTGAGATGTCTTATGGAACATTTTAGAGCAAAAAAGAAAGACCTTCACATGATATTTATTGATCTAGAAAAAGCTTATGATAGGGTACCGAGGGAGGTTCTTTGGAGAACTTTGGAAAAAAGAGGTATCCCATTGACATATATTAACCTTATAAGAGACATGTATGATGGTGCAAAAACATGTGTGAAGACTCATGAAGGAACGACAGACTTCTTTGAAGTTAATATTGGGTTACATCAAGGATCAACTTTAAGTCCATACTTATTTATAATGGTGATGGATGAGTTAACAAAACATATTCAAGATGAAGTACCTTGGTGTATGTTATTTGCAGATGACATTGTATTAGTGGAGGAGTCTAAGGAAAAAGTTAATAGAAAATTGGAACTATGGAGAGAAACATTAGAAAGCAAAGGCCTCTGACTTAGTAGAACAAAGACAGAATATTTGGAATGTAAGTTTGATCATTTGGCTACTTCAGAGGACATAGAAATTAAAATTGGCACACATTGCATTCCCCAAAAGGAAAGTTTTAAATACCTAGGGTCAATTTTTCAGAGTGATGGAAGAATTGATGGAGATGTTACACATAGAATTAATGCTGGTTGGTTAAAATGAAGAGGAGCATCAGGTATTCTTTGTGATAAGAAGATACCATTAAAATTAAAAGGTAAATATTATAGAGCAGCAATTAGGCCTGCCATGTTTTATGGTTCTGAGTGTTGGGCAGTTAATCATCAACATGTACAAAAGATGTTTGTGACAGAAATGAAGATGTTGGGATGCATGAGTGGTCATACAAGAAAAGACCATATACATAATGAGGTTATTAGAAACAAATTAGGAGTGGCACCAATAGAGGATAAAATGAGAGAACATCGTTTAAGATGGTTTGGACATATAGAAAGAAGATCAAAAGAAGAACCTGTAAGAAGGTTAGAAAAACTATATTTGGAAAGTATTAAAAGAGGTAGAGGACGACCACAAAAGTGTTGGAAAGAAACAATAAAGAATGATCTAGCTTATTGGGAGTTAACTGCTAACATGGCATGCGATAGGGATCTGTGGAAACAAAGAATCCATGTAGCCGACCCCGTCTAGTATGGGAAAAGGCTTAGTTGTTGTTGTTGTTGTTTGGATACCCACAAATAAAGTTATATGATGAATACCCACACTCTGTTGTAGGAAAACTAGTTAGATAAACAGTTTACAAAAACTTTCCTAATTTTGCACAATTTTAATTATAATGTTTCATGGCCCTAAAATTCTTGCAAATTTTGTTAGAAGTGGGCCGATATGTGTGGAATAAGTTTCCAAAGTTTTGGAACAATTGGATTAGAGGTTCGAGAATTAAAAATCAAGAAATTCACGTATACAGAGATGATGAAATCTATTTTTCAGGTTTTTAGAATCATACGTGATGCAAACTCACACGAATTGAAAAGCAACAACACAACATCATGAATTAAAATTACTGAAGGAAAATGAATTTAAATATATTTAATAGCTTAAGCATAAAGGGGATTAGTGTTTATAGAATATAGAGAGGTAGAATCAAGAAATCAAACACATAGAGTGCATAATCAAAGAAAGAGAAATTTGAGCAACATCTACTTCTATTACATCATGAGGGGAGACAAAGCTCCAATAATACAACCCTGTAAACACCCCGAAATCCCACGAATTTCTCAAGTTCATCTGGTTTTGTAAAAGCAGCCCCAAAGGGCTATTTTGAGTCTGGAAACCCAAGATCCTTCCAGACAACCCTGTATATATGTTTTAAACTTTATCTTTCAAAAACATACAATATGGCTTTCTAAACCTTTTTAAAACATGTTTTGAAATCCCGAAGTGGCTTGGCCCGATCAAGACAGGACCAGGAGAGCTAAGAAGAGCCCGGAACCGGAGCACACGTCGAGCCCGGCACAGTAACTCTTGTATCTGATTCACACCCCCAGGATCTCGAACGTCCAAGACCCTGTTCTTATCGAAATATCATTTGAAATCATCTCCGGAAGGCAGAAACGGAGGCGGACGACTATGTTGGCGAAGACCCAACGCAGACGGAGTATTGATGCTGTCAGGCCCCGCACGAATCGTCCGTTTCGAACCCAGCTCGAAGGAGTCAGGGTTCAGTTTGGATTGGATCTGGACCATATATATCCAGATCCCAATCCAAACCCATATGTGGACTTGGATTTGGATTTGGATCCAGAGATCCAATCCAATATCCATATCCATGGCCCACATCACCTTCTCATAAATGGAGGTGGGGCCCACTTGAAATTCACGTGGGATCATGGGCATGAGAGAGAGTGGGGACGGAAAATATCAAGAGGGTTGTAATTAGGCTTGACTTGTGTGTCAAGTTTGGGTTTAATCATGTGGGTTAGCCTAATTGAGTGGGTTTAAGCTTGTAATTAGCCAAAACCTAACCTAGGGCTGCACCAACATGATATGGTTAAAGTCTATGGCCATGCTAAGGGAGCTCCTTCACCTAAACCTAACCCAAAACACCTAATCCAAGCCTACCCCCTAATCCACCCCTAATCTGAGCCTAATCACCTAACCCACTTCCCTAATCCCGGCCTAATCCCAACCTAATCACCTAACCCACTTCCTTAATCCTTCCCTAAACCTAGGTTAATTTCCCTAATCCTAGCCTAAACCTAGCCTAATCACCTAACCTAGCTCACTAAACCTCACCCTAAAACCCAACCACCTAACCTAGCCCTAAACCCCTAAACCACCCCTAACCCACAATCTACCCAAACCCCTAGTTTTCAAAATATCTGGCCCAACCCTTTCCAGCCCACCTTATCTACATACCACCCTACCTAAACCACCTAACCACTACCCCAAGCCCAGCCCTAACCGACCTACCCATCCCTATTTAAACCCCCCCCCCTTGGGGGCGGGTTTTGCTAGCTAGGAGCCCTCACCAATCCCAGTCGGGTCCCCTTCTTCCCCAAGTCCAGCTGAGTCCCATCATCTCCCTCCTGCTCCACCTACTCCACCTGCACCGCCACCTTCTCTCTTCCATCCACCACCATCTCCCAGCCGGACGCCACCACCATCTCCCAGCCGGACGCCACACTTGCTCTCCATCCCATCTACACCCGGCTTCTCTCTTCCATACGCCACCTCTCCCCATTCGGTAAGTACCCCCCCCACTCTACCTAGCTCCTTCTCTACTCCCTCTCCACTCCTAGCCACCCACCATACCACCATCTTACCTACACATCAACCCCTTGCTGCCACCATCTTCACTTAGCCGAACCTAGCACAACCTAAACTACCGGCCACTACCTAACCATCCTATCTACATCCGACCACCCTATAGGACTCCCATTCGGCCTTCCCTTAAACTCCCCTTAGGTCCACATTCCCTAAACACTCGACTCTCCTAGTGACCCTGAACACTCACTTGGTCCAGCCCCTTTAATCCCCCACATCGAGGCGACACCCATTTACAGCCGGCCACCTTCGAGGCGCCTATCCCGCGCCCCATTTGCAGCCGGCCAGCACCCTTTGTCATCCACCCTCGCGGAGCTCCCGTTTGCAGCCCAAGGCGAAGGCCAAGCCCACGCTCAAGCAAGGCCTCTACGGGCCAGCTACTCGTAAGTGCCTAAACTCGGTCTTTAGTTGTATACTTGCTTGAGATTCAATTTGATACGGGGTTGTAATAACGGAGCATAGTCTCCCCCCGCTTGTAATAACGTGGCTTGGCACACCCACACACGTGCACTCTCTTAGTCGTGCACGATTTTGAACACACACGGGCCTAATCAGCCCCTAATACATAAATATATATATTTTCATTTTCGAAGGGTTTTGCTTAAGTTGGGTGCGTTGTCTTTCAATTCAAGCACTCACACACATTGAGCTTTCGCTCTTATTCCCAAGACCTTAGTAAAGGCCTTATTGTAGTTATATTTGGGTTTCATTTCATGTCGTGTGAGTAAGTCTTTCAATTCAAGCACTCTCACACACATTGAGCTTTCGCTCTTATTTGAAAGACCCAAGTAAGGGCCGACCTATACTATTTGGGTTTCATTTCATGTCGTGTGTGTAAGTCTTTCAATTCAAGCACTCTCACACACATTGAGCCTTCGCTCTTATTCCCAAGACCTTAGTAAAGGCCTTATTGCAGTTATATTTGGGTTTCATTTATGTCGTGTGTGTAGTACTTCAATTCAAGCACTCTCACACACATTGAGCCTTCGCTCTTACTCCCAAGACCTTAGTCAAGGCCATACTGCAATTTATATTTGGGTTTAATTTCATGTCGTGTGTGTAAGTCTTTCAATTCCAGCACGCACCCACATTGAGCCTTCGCTCTTATTTGCAAGACCCGAGTAAGGGCTCATATACATAATCTATATACATATCTCCCTTCGGTTATTTCCCTTCGGTTATTTCCCTTCGGTTATTTCCCTTCAGTCATTTCCCTTCAGTATTGTCTTTACATTTCGGGTTTTTCCTTTGGAGTAGCGTGAGTTTGCATTGCATCTACGCCATACCACGAGGTAGGACGCATATTTGCATCAAAGTAAGCCCCGCTCGAATTTGCCCATGTAGTGGAGTGTTCATAACACACAAACTAGGTGGCCCGAAAAAGGGATAAAAGAAAAGACTTAGGCACGTGCAAATCCACATAATCTAAAACATGCAATCGCATTTTAAAGACCCGAAATAGACACCTCGAACCGCTTCGTAGACTTTCTCTCCAAAACTCGATTTTTGCAAAGCGTACAGACTGACCCTTGCGCATCGGTGCAAGAAGGTCTGCGACGACAAGAGCTTACTTGCTCACAGTCGCCACGTTTAGAAGTCAGTGTTAAAAATATCTTCACTAGCTTAGGTAAGCTAGCTGGCACGCCCTGTTTGCATACATAGGCCTTAGACACACGAGAGGATCCGCTCCGAGCCCTGAAAAAGGCAAAGAAGCGGGGATTTTCGCGCGTCTACAAACCCCTTTTGAATTGAATTTTAAGAAGAGATGTGGAAAAAATAAAATGGAATAACACTTACCTAGACTTATACAAGGAAACATCCTCCAAGGTAATGGCCCTTTCATCACCCTTTCCCCTTTTCTTTATCACTCAACTCTCCCAAATCGTGGCCTACCTTCTACATTCCCTTTTTCCTCCCTAGGCTATTCCTTAGCAGCTCTCACAACTCATACAACCCTCAAAGTGCAGCACCTTATTAGCCTCTCCTTCTCTCTCTCCCAAAATGCCTCACGCTCCCACCCTTCGCCTCAATTTATAGGCTAAGGGTGGATCTTCTAGTGTTTTCCTTGGGACGGGTTATCGAAGGCCCAAACCCAGCCCCAAGGCCTTCCAATTCACATGGCTTAGGTGTCCCTTGTGGTCAAAGTTGGACCAGCCCCATGTGGGTTGGTTTAGGCTTGAGTCATGTGTTTTGGTCCTAGCCAATTGGACTTAAATGCACTTGGCTAGGCTTGATTCAAGGCCTTGATCAACCTCCTTTATAGCTCGTCCTTCCTTGCTTGATTTAAACTTGATATATGGGTCAGATGTGGCTTGGTAAATCTTTGAAATCATCCCAAGATTCGATCTGTTTCATCTTGCAAAAGTCGGCCAATCCTTATCCAAATGTGGCCCTTGTTTCAAGAGATTTGTTGACTACATTTGATTTGATAAGATAAGCACTCCAGCTGCCTTGTGAGAGCTAGCTCATTGGATTTGATTTTGATGAAGATTTGCTTTTGACATGGTCCACTCCTTTGCCTTCGGGCTTATCCTTCGTGAGCTCGATCCTGGCTTGAAATAGGTCCCACCTGTTCACCTGATTCATGCATATCCTTCAGGCTTTATCCTTTTAACTTTAATTTAAAACCTTTAATTTGAAACCTTTAAAAGAGATTTAAAATCTTCATTTTAAAGCAAAAGTTTTAAATCATTTGAGCTTTCGAAATTTGAGTGTTAAAAAAAAAAATTCTAGGGTGTTTACAGAATCCCCTCTTTGGCATTAATCCAAATATATTTAGATAATGGCAAAGAAGAAAACACCCTTTTTTATTTACTTCCCAGATTATTCTTCATAATATAAATCATCATTCATTTCCTAAAATCCTTTTCCTTGGATTATAGAGGATAGAATTTTAGCCAAAGGGGACTTCACCTATCTTGGGTGTTTCTCCTAAACATGATCATGCATGGATGACTTTAGATGTACACATGCATGTGTGTGTGATGGAGGTTTTATAAACTCACTTAAAAAATGAATAAAAGAACTTCAGGAAAAGCCTATGAAGGCCGGCTGCCCCAAGTAAGATAATCCCATGTCATTTTGACATTTTGGGTTTTCAAAATTCATTTTCAAAAGGGAACTCCTTGTAGCTTCAATCAAAAGGACTTCCAATTTTTCATATTTTCCTTCAATTGGGTTTCAATACCTACTACTTAGTAGAGCTTTTGTAGGAAATTTTGGAAAATATTTCAAAATTCCATTTCCCACACAACAAAGTCTAATTCTCAAACAAAATGAAATCCAAATAAGTAGATTCTATTCCTACTTTAGGATTTTCATGGATGAATCTTTCTCCATTGGGATAAGTTGTAAGGATACGGGAAAGAGTTACCACCGTTCCTTTTGAAGCATCCCGTGGTTTAAGGTAAAGAGATGGAAAATTGCTTTTTTTGAGCTTTGGCTTTTTCTTTTCTATTTTTCTTTCTTTTTCTCATTCAAAGATTTTTGTATTCCCTCTTTCTATCTGAAGGGAAGACCTCTTTTTGGAGCAATTTTTGCATTCTCTTTTCTTTCTTTCTTTTTTATTCAAAGAGAAGACCTCTTTCGGAGGAAGTTTTGTATTCCCTCTTTCTATTTGAAGGAAAGACATCTTTTTGGAGGAGTTTTTGTATTCTCTTTTCTTTTCTTTTTTTTCATTCAAAGAGAAGACCTCTTTCGAAGGAATTTTTGTATTCCTTCTTTCTATTCGAAAGGAATACCTTTTTATGGAGGAGTTTTTGTATTCTCTTTTTCTTTTGAATTGTGCCAATTTTCCTTTTTGGGAGAGAAGTAAAATGGGGAAAAGCTTATCTCTTTGGCTACTCAATTCAACCAAGATCATCCAATTTCCTAATAGCATCTACCATTTGATCTTTTTGAAATTTTCAGATTTTTCAATTTTTTTGGCTTTTTCCAAACAAAGACTAGGAGAATGAACATAAACAACTTTCTTTTTGGAATTTTCAGATTTTTCAAATGTTTTTGGGTTTTGAGAATTTTCTAATTTTTTTTGCCTTTCGAAAATATATAATTTTTTTTGGATTTTTGGATAAGGAGGGGTCTTCCATCAAACCTACAAAGAAAACGTTGTGAATTAGACTCTAGATAAGAGGTCTAAGCCATAGGTCTCGGTGTTATGGGGTTCTAGGGCACCCTTCACACAAGTGGTCTTAAGTGGTGGTTCAGGAGGTATGGATGGGGTATAGCCCAATCCATATCGACTTGGATTTGGATTAGGTAGAATGGGCTCTAACCTACCTTGGTTATGGGCTCCTAGACCTTGGTAAGGTGTGTGCCCCATATTCAACATCATGCTCCAAGGCTTCTTGAGTTTTGAAAAGGTTTTATACAATGGGTGGCCTTAGAACATGGCATTGTCCATGTCATGTATTTACACACATTCAAACTTGGCTAGGGTCTTGGAAACATGGGTGGTGGAAGACTTGGGCTTCCACATGATCTTAGGAGTAAGTGGTTTGAGAGGTTTTGGCTTAGGCTCTCCCAAGAGGTGGACGGTTTTGGTATGGTCCCTAGGTGCAACTCAATGTGCCCCTAGGGGTGGACGACTTGTGTTTATTTGAGTGCAAAGGGAAAACATGCTCGATCCCTTGCAATTTGTGAGGGTATGGATTCCAAGAGAAACCATGATCGGTCCCTTGATGGGTTTAGGGATGTTGAGAAAAATCATGGCCGTAAGTTCGGGTTCATGATACAAACCTAGGCTCAAGGAGACTTATTTATACATGGTAGGGTTAGGTGTACCTAGGACGTTGATACATGCCTTAGGAGTGAACATGTCTACCATATTTTGAACTTTATTTTGTTTTTCTTTTTGAAATTCCTTTTCTTGGTACGGGACATTCGGCGTACCTTAAAAATTCATATCCTGGGGCACATTTGTGGGTGGGTGTATGAGTGTAATTCGATGCATCCAATGAATATGAATGAATTGTCGATCTTATACTAAGAAGGGGAAGATCAAGTAGGGAGTTTATGGGGAAATAAGTTTCGGACATACCTTTTTCAAGCTTGTCTACCTTTTCATGGTGAGAGCAAGCATCCTTGCAGGCGTCCTGAGGTTGCTCTAGCTCATGCACAACTTCGAGCTCCCATTGCTTTTCAAGGTCTTGGTTTCCATCTTCCAAGCCTATGTGTGTGCAACACTCATTCTCTTGTGAAGCATGTGAAGTGGTGCTCATTGGATTAGAACCCATCGGAGTGAATATTTGTGGAAAAATTGGAGTGATTTGAGTGAAGTGATCTTCATGCCCCACTCTACTTATGTGCCTAGAAACGTGGACTTCACTTTCAACTTTTGGAATTTCAAATTTTTTATTTTCAAATCTTTTTTATTTTAGAAGATTTTTCAAATTCTTTTTATCTTTCCAAACGTAAAAAACTTTTTTTGGTTTTTCGATGGAAAATGGGATACTTGGAGGATGGGCAAGGTTAGATGATTCAATCTCAACACTTGCTGCATTTGTAGCCTCATTTCCTTCATCAGATTCTGGGCTCAATTTGGTTTTCCGGGTATACTTTTTCTCTCTATGTACCCGAGATGAATTTTCATGGGATCAATGTGCCTTGGCCTTTTGGCTTAGGGCATCAATTTTTTTCTCAATTTCCCTCATTATTTCCCTTAGGGAGGCAAGTTCTTCATCTCAAGTTTTAGAGGATTTCTTTGAGCTTTTAGAAAACCGATTTGAGAAATGCGATGATGATTTCCTTGGCTTGTTTTCAAAGGAATCATCTAAACTTGACATTGTTTCAAAATCAGCTGGTTCACAAAAGAGGTATTAACACAAAAATTTGAAGAGTTGGAATTTGAAAAATCACCTAGACTTGGAATCCCAAAAGACTCGACTCCCACAGGGCGTGCCAATTCTGTAGACGTCAAATTTTTACTCCAAGCCTATGTAGAGACTTGGAATAAAACTCTCAACTCTACTTGATGTACGAGCCTGCCAACTAGTTTTCTAAAAACTAGCAAAATTGAACCTGACAGGCGATTGTGGCTAAGCGGGCTCTTTTTGCTTTAGACCTTCTTAAACCGATGCTCAAGGATCAGTCTAAGCACTTAGAGATTCCAACTAAACAGGTGAGACTTCCAAATTCACATAAAAAGTAAAGGTGTTGAGAATGAAAACATGTGCACTTGACTCAGATCATGATTCGGAGTTGTATTGTTGTAGAATTAAATCTGGAAAGTGCCTCTACTCAGGCACCCGGAACTGTTCTGTCACAGAAATATAAAGACTCAAAGATGAGCCTGTATCTCAGTAATTAGAGTACCAAATTTAATGAATTTGATTTTGATAGAAATCTATGGATATCAGATTTCCAATGAATCAAAATTCATCGATTTTAGATACCCACAGATAAAGTTATAGGATAAATACCCAGACTCTATTGCAGGAAAACTAGTTAGATAGACAGTTTACAAAAACCTTCTTGATTTTGCACAATTTTAATTACAATATTTCATGACCTTAAAATTCTTGCAAATTTTATTAGAAGTGGGCCTGTGTGTGTGCAATAAGTTTGCAAAGTTTCAAAACAATTGGATCAGAGGTTCGAGAATTAAAAATCAAGCAATCCACTTATACAGAGATGATGAAATCCAATTTTAAGGTTTTTAGAATCATACGTGATGCAAATTCACACGACTTGAAAAGCAACAACATAATATCACGAATTGAAATTGCTGAAGGGAAATGAATTTAAATATATTTAATAGCTTAAGCATAGAGGGGATTAGAGAATATAGAGAGGTAGAATCAAGAAATCAAAAACATAGAGTGCATAATCAAAGAAAGGGAAATTTGAGCAACATCTACTTCTATTACATCGTGGGGGGAGACAAAGCTCCATTAATACAACCCCTTTTGAATTGAATTTTAAGAAGAGATGTGGAAGAAATAAAATGGAGCAGCACTTACTCGGACTTACACAAGGAAACATCCTCCAAGATAATGGTCGGCCACCCCTTTCTTCACCCTTTCCCCTTTTCTTGATCACTCAACTCTCCCAAATCGTGGCCTACCTTCTACATTCCCTTTTTCCTCCCTAGGCTATTCCCTAGCAGCTCTCACAACCCACACAACCCTCAAAGTGCAGCACCTTATTAGCCTCTCCTTCTCTCTCTCCCAAGATGCCTCACGCTCCCACCCTTGACCTCAATTTATAGGCCAAGGGTGGATCTTCTAGTGTTTTCCTTGGGGCGGGTTATCCAAGGTCCAAACCCAGCCCCAAGGCCTTCCAATTCACGTGGCTTGGGGGTCCCTTGTGGTCAAAGTTGGACCAGCCCCATGTGGGCTGGTTTAGGCTTGAGTCATGTGCTTTGGTCCTAGCCAATTGGACTTAAATGCACTTGTCTAGGCCTGATTCAAGGCCTTGATCAACCTCCTTTATAGCTTGTCCTTCCTTCCTTGATTTAAACTTGATATATGGGTCAGATGTAGCTTGATAAATCTTTGAAATCATCCCAAGATTCGATATGTTTCACCTTGCAAAAGTCGGCCAATCCTTATCCAAATGTGGCCCTTGTTTCAAGGGATTTGTTGACTGCTTTTGATTTGATAAGATAAGCACTCCAGTTGCCTTGTGAGAGCTGGCTCATTGGATTTGATTTTGATGAAGATTTGCTTTTGACATGGTCCACTCCTTTGCCTTCGGGCTTATCCTTCGTGAGCTCGATCCTGGCTTGAAATGGGCCCCACCTGTTCACCTGATTCATGCATATCCTTCGGGCTTTATCCTTTTAACTTTAATTTAAAACCTTTAATTTGAAACCTTTAAAAGAGATTTAAAATCTTCATTTTAAAGCAAAAGTTTTAAATCATTTGAGCTTTCGAAATTTGGGAGTGTTAAAAAAAAAAATTTTTAGGGTGTTTACAATTTGATTTGAATTTCAAAGGTTTTTGGTAAATTTGACATTTTAGAAACATTTTTTGGTTTGGTTCCCAATGTCTCATTTTCATTTGTTTCTTTTAAAACTTGCTTGAAACCATTCTTTCTTTGAAGGCAGTCATTTGAAAAGGCAGAATCCTGCCGATTTGGACTTGAGGGCAAAGTAGTCATTTTTTTGGCTCTTTGTTAAAATTGTATTTTTTTGAGAGGGGTGCCATATACCTTTATTACGAGGTAGCAAGGAATTTCGGTACAGAAATGAGTTCGTTTAAGGTATCTTTATTTAAAAACCCTTAAAATACCCAAAACCGCAATTTTTTCTTTAAAAGGCAAAATTTCTAGAAATCAAATGTTTTGAGAAAATTTTTCGGTGTTTACAGTAGCCAACATCTTACCAAGGTTGCAGCCTACCTCAACATGGAAAGTCTTTTCCAACTCCAACCAAATTCTGCAACCATGGCCGAAGCTAGCTACTGTCCCGACTTCAGCCAATGTCGCATCCCACGATCCAAGAGAGGGAGAGAAAGAGAGGGAGAGAAAGAAAGGAAAATAAAGAGAGAGAGAGAGAGAAAGAAAGAAGAAGAAGAAAGGGGATTTGCCAACCGCTGTCGGCCACCATCTTCTGCTATAGGTCCCTTCTTCTCTTGGTTTTCAATTATTATCTCTTCTTTCATTAAGATTAATGGGGTTGTAATTAAGGAGCTCATGTCTCCATATTGATGTATTAAGAATCATATGTTGCCCCGTCTCTTTTTCATTCATAGACTATCTGTTATGTTATTGACTCTCGATCTTTTCTACTCTAACATATAATATATGATCATATACCTCCTAATCCTCTCTAAGCTTAGGATATAATTATAATTTGATTTATTTTGAATTGTTGTAGATTAATTTTTAATTTGAACAAAAGCACGCACAAATCCTAAAAAATTGAAAACCTTTTTTTTACACTATGCACACATCTGATAAACGAATTTTATTTCATTATCCTCTATTCCAAATGATCTGAAACTTTGTACTCTAATATACACACCAACACACTTTTTATAAAAATTTTAAGAATTTTAGGCTTGTCCACCATCATAGATAAAATAAGAAAAAATCAAATAAAACCGAAACAGATTCTATAAAATCAGAAGTTCTTGTAATAGAGATTGGGTCAAAATCACATATCTTTGTATACATTGAACCGTTTTTATTAAAACTAATCTCATTGGAAAGTTGAAATCCGTATCTTTTTAATAAGACCAATTTCATAGAAATCGGATATCTGAGCATAAAGATATAGTTATTTTCCTAAACCTCTGATTTTTTGGTACCAAACTGTTCTGAATATCTGAGTGGGTTATTTTTTCAGATTTAATTATATAAATCTACAGTATATAAAATAAAAATAAAAATAGTTTCTGAATCTACATATAAATATCTATCTTCTGTAAAATTTTATGAATTTTTGGAGATTTAGAAGCTGTATAAAAAATTCAGTAAATAAGTCTCTAGAAACAGAAATAGGTTCTGCTTTTCAAGACTTCGAATGTTTTTGTACAAAATAAATAGAGGATTAATTAGAGCCTTTATCTCCCAATAACGAAAACGAAAAACTTGGTAAAAAGTACAAAAAGGATAAGACTGAGAAAAAAATAAAGAATAGTCTATATATAAAAATGAAAAAGGTGAACTCTCCTCTAAAAAAACTTATTGTAAGGAAACGGTCATCAATTTTCTTCTTCAATCTTTGTCTCTTCACTTCCGTTCAGCATTCGGCTGTTTGGCGTCCTCAGTCCAGCCGCTACTAGTCCTCATTGGCATCAAAGCATACAAGATAACCCTCAGCATCCACACTAGTGCTGCTCGGCTCTCATATACACGTTTGGCTTTACTGTACAAAATAGATCAATTCACAGTTAAAGATCTCTGTTCAGTTTTAAAGAATAGAGAAGAAATCAGAATGGTTCTAATTACTTATTTCTCAACCTGTGGTAGAATAGCATGGCAACATCGTGTTCTATATCAAACCATCGTCATGGTCTCCCTTTTTGTAGTCATGTCCAAGTCAATTGAACCCAATTTTAGATATCTAACCTTATATTATCCAATTAATAATGGTACCTTATTGATGAACCTTTTAGGTCACTAACAAAACTCATACATATTAGCATCTTTGTTATCTATCGTATTCACCATCTACTTACCTTTACAGCCATGGGATGTTTTACACCTGGGTTCAATTGTATGCATTGTTGCCAGCATGTTAATTACGTCCCGTATATTTGTTGTTTTGTTCACTGTCATCTGTGGGTTTTGGTTTGTTGAATGTTTCATACAAGATCCGCCTATGAACTTTACATGAAGTATTGTTGGAATTAGTGTATTCAGTCGATGGGCATTTGTGAGATATATCTCTTCCATTTGGTTAGGTATGTTAGCCGTTGTTTGTATTTTATATGGGTTTGCGTGAGTGTTAGTTCTTGTTTCGGCCTCTTTTATGTACTGATTATATTCGTAAGATATCAACATGTTGAATATAATCCTTTTATTCTTAGGCCCTTCTTTTTTTTTCACATCCTAGGAGTATCAAAGAAACTAAACTAAAGCGGGTAACTGGTCACCTTGGAGGGGCTGGTTGCAGTCCATTTCAAATTATCTTAGTGTTTGCACCATGGCAAGAAGTCGTGCAGCGCTTTCAGTTCAATTTCATCGGTCTCAAAGACGCTTTAGAAGGGAGCGAGAGCAAGATGACATCCAGAAGGTACTCAATGGCACGTTTATTTCACCCTTTGCTTATTGAGGAAGGAAGACATCTAGTGAAGCTTGGAAATGACCGACAATCTTGAAGAACTTCATGATTTGTAATAAAACATCAGAACTTGCTAGAATAAGAGTGCATGAATATTTTATTTTGTTAGGCAGAAATATTTGCTTACAATCTTGGTACGCCTAGTGGGGCCTAGGAGGTTTATACGGCTACCTTTAGGATTTGTAGATTCTCTATGCTCTTGCTGATTATATTCTCCTTCTAACGGCTGATTGACACTCTTACTACACACATAGAACTTGTGCACATCATTTATGGTCATTTGCTTTTGTAGGCCATATTTTATTATTTATTTTGCAGACCAAGAATTGTTTTTCATAGCAGATCATTGTTTTTCATAGCAGACCAAGAGTCAATGAGTCCTCAAAACCAATATCTGACTACTTGAGGAAGTCCAAATCTCTTTCACCCGCGCTAGTGGAAAACCACGACACAACACGTGGATCCTCCTTATGCGAGTACGAGAATAATGATAATCAAATCTAAGCATAGCATTAACAAACTCAAATAAAATATTAAATTCAAATGTCTACAAAGTCAAAGCACAGTGCTCCAAAAGTTGATAGTCCACCAACATCAAAACCAAGCAAACTCTCCTCTCAACTATGTCATACCATCTCTAAGGACAGCTTTGACAAATACGCTACTTCGCACCATGCACCTTGAAAGTGCTTCATTGAGTATAAACCTTAAAATAATAGGGTAAGTTCTAACCTGCATTTTAGTAGGAAATTTATACACCTCTTAATAAATATACTAAAATCAAGAATGCATTCCATAGCAAATAGACCTTTACACTTAAAGTCATGCTTTCAAACCAAGTCACGCACACATATATATAACATCAATTTCAATATTTATAGCTCATATTGTTTCTAAAATAAGTCATTGGAGTGGTTTAGCCTTCCCTCACACGATCTTGGTCACCCTATCTATAATGATCAAACCATGTTATCTCCCATAATATAATGCTCAGTAACATATATTGTAGTCTATGCCAAACCAAAATGCCCACGGGGCCTACAAGCCTTTAGCAACCTCACATAGCCTACAAGTTGCTAGAGACCACCACAACAAGTATGACTCATATATTCACATATAATGTGTGAAACATCCAATTCATATTATATGACCCACATATCCAAATCCATATCCACCTAATAAAAAATATCAAATTACACTTTTATATAAAACACATGCACAACAAATCATATTTACTATAAACAAGGTTATAACATTATTATCTCAAAAGCATATCAAATAACCCATAATTTCAAATATTATTCAAGAGGTATGAACAAAACATTTAACTACCCTACACATTTAAATCATTCAAAACAAAAAAACACACTTATACTATAGTTCTACTAAAAAATGCATAACCCCTACCTACCATCCCCAAATTGTTTGATAGCATTTATCCACTCTAAATCCTTCAAATTTAATATCTAAATAATTAAAAAGTAATACTAAAATTATTGGACTTCCAAGCCAATAGAACAAACCAAATCCAAATCAGATACTAAAAGACCCTAAAATGACCCAAAAACCTAATCCATATCCAAATAGATGGTCTTGGACTGAAACTAAATCCTTTCTTACCCAAACTATGAATTACACTAAACGAGTTCTATATTCAAGCCATAACTTATTTTGTGTTTAACCTGAACCCAACTTGGTTTTTACTCAAAGTAGAACACATAACATAAAATTGCTCCTGGCTTACACGAGCCTCTCCGATGCAAAATGACACTTGTCTAGCATGACATAACACAGCTTGACAATGATTTAGGCTCAACACATTGTGCTGGACATGACTTGGCTTGTACCTAACATGCCAAAACTCCAACCAAAAAACTGAAGGGTTTCAATTGTGATTTCACCATTTTCCAATGATCACTTTGGCTAGTGGTGGCCCCACATTGTCCACCTAGCTCACCTCCTCTTGCCAGGCCATACATTGGCCTCCGCCAATGTTGTTTGGTAGGAAAATCCAAAGCAAGAACAAAGAAAATGAGGAATTTTTGTGCATGAGATAAAGTGGCGATTTTCACAATTTTTCACAACTGATTTGTGCTAATCCAGTCTATTTTTAAATCTACAACACAAATTCATAAAAAGTCCTTTGTTTCAGCCGAATCTGACAACAAAAGGCACATATTTCATTGAAAAAGACAAAGAACCCATCTGGGTTCGTTTTTCTACAAAATGCCAAACAACCATTTTTCGATGGGCTCGATGCCCATAACCATGGATTACATACTATATTTCTATAACAATATGTAATATCCAAAATGACACCAAGATTAATGAGTGATGATGGTTATTTTACCGGAAAACAAGATGCATACATGAAAAAATGGGAAAACTAGGAAACACATAACTTTTGCAGTGATTTCACCAACGTCGTGGCTTGTTCGAGTTTTGAAACCTTACCAGACTCAATGGAGACTCTCATCACACATGAGTCCACCTTAAAAAAATGAAAAATATGGTGACGGGTGGCAGTTTCTCTGCCCCACTATTTTAGACCGATCGTGGGGTTCCCCTCCCCACAATTTGGGTTTGGGTCTGGATCCAATCAGGTATGGATACACCGACTATTGTATTTTGAAATCAAAGATCTTAGGTGAGAGAGGGAAGCCCAATTAGAGTTGTAGTACTTGAGAGATCTTAAGAAACTTCAAAATGAGGCTGAAACAAAAGAAATTTGAAAAGAAGAAAAAGCAAAGAAACAAGAAAATGGTTGAGTATTTACACTCAAACTTTAATTATGAAAAGCCAAGGCATTCTACCCAAAGTTGTGTAGGTAAAAAGGAATTGAATATAGATAATATAGGCATAGATAAGAGAAGCACCCTTTTAGTAGGTAGTTTAGGATATGAAGGAAAGCAAAAGGAGACAATAAAGTTTTTGATGTCGAGGACTTATATGCATCAAACTGGGATTGTAGTAATGAGGGTGAAAATTTGGAGTTTACTAATTTCAATGGTTTTGGAGATCCTAAATCACAGACTACCTTTTTTTTGGGACAACAACAAAATATAGACATAAGTATAGAAAATTAATCGCTTAAAAGAAAAAGCCTTTGAGTGGTCCTCAACACTCAACCTTGGTCACAAAAACTGTTTGGGTCCCGAAGTGTTTATAGAAAGGTTGCACATAACTTGGAGTCCCTATTGATACCCCTAAGAAATGAGCCTAGGAAAGATGAAGATGCTTACACATTTATTGCTAAATTTAGAGTTTTCATCGCCAAAATGCAAAAACCCATGGTTGAAGATCATGCTATCTTGATAACACATGAAAATTTCAATGAGAATTTGAAGTCAATGATAACTATTCACAAGGTTGAAACCTTTGACTAATTGCTCAATTGTATGATATGAATCTAGCATTAAGAAGGTTCTTTATCATGGTTTTTTGAGGATTAAGAATTTTAGATTTAAAAAGGGTCAACTTGTAAACACCCTAAATAATTTTTTTTCTGAAAATACTCCAAAATTCGAAAGTTAACTTGTTTTAAATCTTTTAGCTATAAAATAAAAAATTTAAATCTTTAAAATAAAAATTTTAAATCTTTAAAATAAAGATTTTAAAAGGTTTCAAATTAAAGTTAAAAGTATAAAGCCCAGAAGATTGGAGTAAAGCAGGCAGAAGGCAAGTTGATAGGTAGGGCCCGCTTCGAGCAAGGGACGGTTTCGCGAAGGACAAGCCGAAAATCAAGGGAGGAGACCAAGTCAAAGCATATCCTCATCCAAGATCGAATCAAAGTGGACAGCCTCATCAAACCCAGCACAATTCAACCAAGTGCTAGATACGATCGGCTTGAGTTAAACATAAAGCCTTACTTGAATCAAATAATTCGACCAATATCAGAAATTTTCTAGCCTTGTTCATCCTACATCTTTGAGTTAAATACCAAATCACATGCCTACCTAGCCTTGATTAAATGGAGGAATCAACAAAGGAAGCCACGACCACTTAAAGAAGCAAGGACCGACCAAAGTGGACTTGGAGGCATCAAGCACCTATATGGTCATGGCTAGGTGTACTCAATCAAGACCACAACCATCCCACATGGGGCTGGTCCATGGCTGACCAAAAGGGGACCACTCTTCTTACTCATCCACGTGAACTTGTTGAAGAAATGGATTGGATATGGACCTTGGGATACCCGCCCCAAAAAATGGCCTAGAAAGGCTCCCCTTGGCCTATAAATAGAGGCCAAGGGGGGGCGTGTTCTCCTATCTTAGAGTGATTGTGAAGAGTGCTTCACCTTGGAATGCTTGTGAGAGATTGAGGGCTGCTAGAAAAGAGTTTAGAGAGGGATGAGTAGAATCTAGGTCAAGTGCTAGTGAGAGCTTGAGTGAGAAATCAAGAGGGAAAAGAGAGAAGGTGAGGGTCGTGCACCACCTTTGGAGGCCAATCTTCTTGGGAATCCATGTAAGTGTGGCTCTAACTTGAATCATCCCCATCTCTTCTTTATATTCAATTCAAAAGGGTTTGTATTAATGGAGCTTTGTCTCCCCCCATGATGTAATAGAAGTAGATGTGCTGAAATTTTCCTTTCCTTTGCTTATGCACTCTATGTGTTTGTGTTCTTGATTCTACCTCTCTATATGCTATAAACACTCTATATCTTCTAATCTCCTCTATGCTTAAGCTATTAGATATATTTTAATTCATTTTCCTTCGGCAATTTAATTTGGGATGTTGTGTTGTTACACTTTAATTCGTGTGAGTTTTGCGTCACGTATGTTCTAAAAACCTGAAATCTGATTTTCATCATCATTGTATATGTTGATTGTTTGATTTTTCATTGTCTAACCCCTGCTTCAATCCCTCTGAAATTTTGCACAAAGTATCTCAACACAACATGCCCACTCATAATAAAAGTTTCAAGAATTTTAGGGTCGTGCAACCACGTAATTAAAGTTGTGCAAGATCAGGATAATTTCTGAAAATTGTCTGCCAACTTTGTTTTCTTGCAATAGAGCTTATGTATTCATCCCATAACTTTGTCTGTAGGTGTCCAAAATCAATGATTCTTGATTCATTAGAAAGATAACATCTATAGATTTCCAACCAAGTACACTAAATTTGGAACTCTGAGTACTGAGATACAAGCCCATCTTTGGGTCTTTGTATTTTTGTGACAGAACAGTTTTGGGTGTCTGAGCAGAGGTATTTTGTTGAATTAATTTTATAACATCTCAATCTTGAATTCAAAACCAAAAGGTGTTCTAGAATCTTCACATTTCAAGCTCAGTCCAGTAAATTTTTGGTGAATTTTAGAGGTCTCTAAGGCACTCAAAATAATTCAAGAAACAAGTCCTGAAAACAAAATTAGTTTCTGTTTTTCAAAACTTGTGAATTTTTAACTTCAAAACCAAGTGCACTAGTTTATCATTTTCAACACCCTATTTTCACGTGAATTTGAAAGATCACCAGCTTATTTAGAATCCTTAAAGCGCTTAGGCTGACTCTTGAGCAAGAAGGCCGGTTCAAGAAGGCCTAAAGCGAAAAGAGCCCGTTTAGCCATAATAGCCAAGTCGGATTCATAATTTTGCTAGTTTTTAGAAACTATCTGTCACACTTGCGCACGATATAGAATTGAAAGGATTACTTCAAATCTCTACATAGGCTTGGAGTGAAAATTTCACATCTACAGAATTGGCATGCTTGGTGGGACTCGAGTCTTTTGGGATTCCAAGTCTAGGTGATTTTTCAAATTCCAATCTTTTAAAACTTTGGTGTTAAGACCTCTTTCGTGCACAAACTGATTTTGAAACAATGTCAAGTTCAAATGATTCCTTTGAAAACCAGCCAAGAAAAGTCTCATCATATTTCCCAAATTGGTTTTCCAAAAGCTCAAGGAAATCCTCTAAAACTCGAGATGAAGACCTTGCCTCTCTAAGAGAAATAATGAGGGAAATGGAGAAAAAAATTGATTCCCTAAGCCAAAAGGCCAAGGCACATCGATCCGATAAAAATTCATCTCAGGCACATAGAGAGAAAAAGCATACTTGGAAAACCAAATTGAGCCCAGAATCCGATGAAGGAAATGAGGCTACAAATGCAGTAAGTGTTGAGATTGAACCATCTAACCTTGTCCATCCTCCAAGCATCCCATTTTTCATTGAAAAACCAAAAAAGGTTTTGTTACATTTGGAAAGATAAAAAAAATTAGAAAATCTTCAAAAATAAAAAACATTTGAAAAACAAAATTTTGAAATTTCGAAAATTGAAAGTGAAATCCATGTTTCTTGGCACATAAGTAGAGTGAGGCATGAGGATCACTTCACTCAAGTCACTCTAAATTTTCTACAAATATTCGCTCCGATGGGTTCCAATCCCATGAGCACCACTTCGCATGCTTCACAAGAGAATGAGTGTTGCACACACGTAGGCTTGGAGGATGAAATCCAAGACCTCGCAAAGCAACGGGAGCTTAAAGCTGTGCATGAGCTAGAGTCACCACAGGACGCCTGCAAGGATGCTTGCTCTCAACATGAAAAGGTAGACAAGCTTGATAAAGGTATGTCCGAAACTCATTCCCCACAAAGTCCCTACTCGATTCTCCCCTTCTTAGTGTAGGATCGGTAGATCATTCATATACATTGGATACATCGAATCACACTCATGTACCCACAGATCCACAAAATGTGCCCAAGGATGTGGATTTTCAAGGTACACCAAATGTCCCGCACCAAGAAAAGGAATTTCAAAAAGAAAAACAATATCAAAATAAAGTTCAAAATATGGTAGACATGGTTACTCCTAAGACATGCATCGACATCCTAGGTACACCTAACCCTACCATGAATAAAAGTATTCCTTTGATCCTAGGTTTATATCATGAACCCAAATCTATGGCCATGATGTCCCCCAATATCCATAAACCCACCAAGGAACCAACTATGGTTTCCCTTAGAATCTATACTTTCACAATTTGCAAGGAATCAAACATGCTCTCCCTTTGCATATACTCAAACCATCCACCCCTAGGGGCATACTTGGTTGCACCTAGGATTCATCCCCATATCATCCACCTACTAGGAGAAACCGAGCCACACTCAGCCAAGGTCGTCCATCTCCTAGAGGCACCCAAGTCAAAGCCCAAGCCATCCAAACCTAGGGACGTGTGTCCCCTAGGGAAGTCCAACTCTTCCACCATCTCAAACCTATATCTCCTAGACAAGCCTAAAATAAATTGAGTGTGTAACCATGATATTGATGACACTCAATTCCAAGGCCATTCACTTTACAAAAACTTTTCAAAACTCAAGAAACCTTGGAATATGATGTTGAACATGAGATACGCACCTTACCAAGGTCTAAGAGCTCATAACCAAGGTAGGTTAGAGCCCATCCTACCTATGCCAAACTCAAATCGACATGGATTGGGCTACATCTAATCCATACCTCTTGAGCTACTACCTAAGATCACTTGGGTCAAGAATGCCCTAGAACCCACTAACACCAAAACCTATGGCTTAGACCTCTTGTTTAGAGTCTAATTCATGGTGTTTTCTTTGTAGGTTTGATGGAAGATCCCTCTTTAGACAAAAATCTAAAAAATATATATATTTGGAAAAACCAAAAAAAATTGGAAAACTTTCAAAACCCAAAAACATTTAAAAAACCTGAAAATTCCAGAAAGAAAGTTATTTATGTTCATTCTCCTAGTCTTTGTTTGGAAAAAGCAAAAAAAATTGAAAAATCTCAAAATCTCAAAATCTCAAAAAGAAAGTCTTGCATATTCATCCTTCTAGCATTTGCTTTGAAAAAGACAAAAAAAATGAAAATTTCGAAAATTCCAAAAATATTGGCCATGTACAAAGCCCATTTTCGAGTTCTTCCAAGCTTGTATATATTCCCAAACCAAAATCATCCAAGCTTGTCATTCACAACTCCTCTCTTGCCTATCACTTCCTTAGAAATTAAAGTGCTTGAGAATTATCAAAGCAAGGAGGAAGATCCCCTCATACATGAGGAAGATCAAGCATCCGAGCTTCCCGAATTTCATAGAATCCTTGACTTGGAAAAACCTTCAAATTCCGTAGGAGGGGATTTTGTAGAAATCAACTTAGGGAGTGAGTCTAACCCAAAGTGTGTAAAATAGGTGCATGTTTGCATGATCATGAAAAAACACCATTCATTACATTTTTGAAATCCTATGTTTATGTATTTGCATGGACCTATGAAGACATGCCGAGTCTAGACCCTAAAATCATAGAGCATCGTCTACCCTTATAACCCAATGCAAAACCCATGAAATAAAAGCTTAGAAAAATCCATCCCGATGTTCACTCCCAAGTGAAAGAGGGTTTAAAAGATCTTTTAAAAGCCGGATTTATAAAACTCATTACTTATTTGGAATGGCTTTCAAATATTGTTGTGGTTCGAAAATCCAATGGGAAGATACGTATCCCATACTTGATGAAATACCTGATTAAGGCATCTTTGCAAATGAATTTCAAAACCATGTTTTAGCAAATTGTTTTAATGAAGATCAAGTATGAAAAATGTATTTTGACGAGGCAAAGAATCAACAAGGGGTAGGTGTGGGAATCATCCTCATATCCCCTGAAAAGCGAGAAATCCCAATTGCCATTCGACTAGATTTTTTATGCTCAAATAATATGGTTGAATATGAAGCACTCATACAAGGCTTAAAAATTTTGAAAAATCTAGGGCCATCATGTATTGAAGTCTTTGGAGATTCTATGCTTGTAATAAACCAAGTTTCAAAAATTTGGCAAGTCAAAAATGAAAAACTCATACCATACTACGAATTGGTCACTCAATTGGTCGATTCCTTCAAGTCATGCACACTCACCCACATAGGTAGAGAAGACAATACCATAGCATATGCCCTCTCATCCCTAGGTTCATCTCTAATGGTTGATCCCACTATGGGAGCTTGATCCTTAGAAATTTGGCACTCACCCACTCCATCCACCCACGATTTAGAGATTTGCCAAAATGACCAAAATTCCATTGAAAAACCTTAGTTTTAAGACATTGAATATAGTATAACAAAAGAGTTGAGCAAAAGGCATTGTAAACCACAAAAGTGTTATAAATGACTGTTGTTGATCATGCATTAATAATGAATACAAAAATAACAAAGCATTTTCCTCAAGCAGAATCCCCTTATAGAGTATGTATCCCAAACATATTCAAACTTCACACCTCTAGACTTCATTTATAACATTATTTCATCATAATTCATATCCACCCGTTCAACCACAAATCTATCTTACTCATCACACATGTGAAAGTTACAACATAGACCACCCATCAAAAGGCCTAAAATCTGATGCATATCATGAAGAGTGATAGGTATCTCATCCCACGGTATATAAAAGATATTAGTATTGGGTCATCATCTCTCGATTAATGCAATGAATAATAGTTGGTACAAAGTCTCGAACAACAAATATTTCTCCTTAAATAACCCAGATCGCTACATAATATCTTTAACTTCTCTGAAAAATGGTCACCCAACCAAAACATTATATCTCATGTGGCATGTCACTAGTTTAAACAATCTCTACATATTTATACACAATATTTGTTAGCAATATACATAATAAAAAGTTAACTTAAGAGGATCCTTCACAACTAAAAAACTGCAAGAATGCTCGACTAAGAGTTACTTGCAGGATGATGAAAAGTCCCAGCAAGCGATGCCACACAAGAGGATTACACACACTGTCTATCACACCCAAAAGAGAAGGTGATAAGGGTTAGGTTCACTCACCACTTCAAAAGGACAAGAGTGAGAGAGAGTTTGCAGAAGCCACAAAGAATTGGGTTTCTCATTCAGACTTATCCTATTCATGCCCATAACATCCCTCTGAGTTGGGCCAACACAATTATTGTAGAATTCCTAGAGAATGAACAAAATATTAAATGCAACTACAAAATTCTTCGATAATGAGCAAAATCCCTAGAGAATGATAAAATATTAAATAGAGGTTACTAAAACCAAAAATTCAACGTAACTACTGCTAACATGCCTTAAACCTTATGGGCTCAATGTTAGTTATGAGGATTTTCCACTTGTTGTAGTAAACAAACTTTACTAATTTCAACACCCATTATGCCCCACTTGTCTAGGTTCGCTTTGAACTCAAACAGGGTCTAGTGATAAGAACTAGTTCAGGCATGCGTAAGAGGGCCCTTTAGTGAGATCATTTAACCAAGTATGTTCAATACTACTTAGATCAGTATCATCTTAGTAGGGTAATTGAGGATTTGTCCTCAAATCAACATGTTTTTATAAGGTGTTAGATCTTTTACATTGAAGGAGTTAGAGACCTCGAATTTCTGTGGAAGATCAACCTTGTACGCATTGTCATTGAACTTTTCCAGAATCTTAAAAGGCCTTTCTTCTCATGGCATGAGTTTAGAACGATCCCTAAGTGAAAATCAGTCCTTACTGAGATGGACCCAAACCAGGTCCCCGAGAGCAAAAGAAATGGGTTGCCGCCTCTTGTTAGCTTGTTTGACATATTCCGTGTTTCGATTTTTGATTTTCTATTTTACTTGTTGATGCAAGCTTTTCATGGCCTCAACATGACTTATAATGCTGGAATCACCTCTCGATTAGTCTGGTATAGGTGTTAGGTCTAGAGGAGTTGTGGGATTGTCCCCATAAACAGTTTTAAAGGAGACCAACCTGTGGTGCTATGGACTGACCGATTGTAAGCAAACTCCACCCATGGAAGTTGTTCTTCCCAACGACAGCGATTTTTGGACACAAAAACATGCAAAAGAGTGGTGAGAGTGCGATTTGTTACCTCGGTCTATCCATTAGTTTGAGGGCGACATGAAGTGGTGACCAAGAGCTTGGTACCCAGTCGCTTTTACAGTGTCTTCCAAAAATAGCCCATGAACTTGACATCTAGATCGGATATGAGGCTGTGAGGAATCCTATAAAGCTTAACGACTTCCCGAAAAAATAAATTTACATTGTGAACTGCATCATCAGTTTTGTGACAGAGAATGAAATGAACCATTTTTGAGAACCTAACTATTACGACCAAGATGGAGTCCCTTCCCTTTTGAGTCCGAGAAAGGCCCAGGATAAAATCTAAGCTAACATGAGTCCAAGGCTTAATAGGAACCGGTAAAGGTAGATAAAGAGGCCATGGTTAGTTCCTTTTTCTTTGGCCATTTTGCAGGTGACCAATATTTCAACAATTCGATATATATCACGAATCATTCGTGGCCAATAGAAGTGTTCTTTGAGTAGCTTGAGGGTTCTTCGTTCCCCAAAATGAGTGGCAAGGCCTCCACAATGAGACTTTGATGAAGAGCTCTAGATGTGAACCTTTGGGAACTTACAATTTGCTCTTTCGAAATAAATAGTGGTCTACTTGATAGAAACCATTAAGGACTCTTTGTTGACTAATAGAGTTGAGTGGAGGGAAGTCAGAATGACCAATATATTGAGAAATTGAAGACCTCCAAACCCAACATTCGAGCATTGAGAATGGTGATCAATGAATGCCAACGGGAAAGTGCATCAGCCACCACATTAGAGTTCCTCTTTTATACCGAATGGTATAGGGAAGAATCTCTAAGTATTCGACCCACTTTGCATGGCACTTGTTAAACTTACCCTATTCGTTGAGAAAGTTGAGTTGGGCTAGTCGTTTCGGGTTATTGATGATGCTTAGCTGAGGAAAGTACAATTATATACAACACGATAAAAACCACCATGGGCTAGAGGTAGTACTCGAGAGTTTCCCATTAGCAAGTCGCAGAGAAAGGTACGAACTCCTTAGAAGAAGGTACCCATAATGAAAGAGCAAAAATCAAAACAATGGCTAGAAATCAATGTCTCAATGATGATGCAATATTCGTTGGTAATTTCTACACCGTCAAGGCAAATAGTAAATTTAAATAGCAAGAACAAAAGGATGCTCATAAGTAGTTACTTCAATTTGACGGGTATTGGCTTCTAGGAATCCCTTGTAGGACAAGTTGTTGGAACAAAAAGAGAACTGACTTGGGGAGTCAAGGGAGTGGAGTTCGGAGTTATCAAAAGGAAGACTGGTAATGGCATAAATGTCTAAAAGAGTAGGATCAACCATGCATGACTTGAAGATGAAGCAATTGATTTTAGGGGACTAAAAGCCTAAGAAGCTAAAGAGAAAAGTAAGGTTTGCTTGGAAACTAATCCGAGAATAATTAATGAGGTGATAGATTACCCGTTGATGCCAATCATCCACATACCTGGCACTCACTCTGTTAAGCCATCGAAGGTAGTCTTAAAAAGACTTTGACCAGGAACAAAGCTCCTTAGCAACGCGATCATACTAATATCAACTTATATGGACAAGCAAGGTCTCAAGGATGATTATCTTCTCTATAATCCTAAGTGAGGCTGAGAATGAAGTAATCAAAATCGTCCATTAAATGGGATACATGATAACTCATTGTGGGAATTATTGATGGAATGAGTTTTGAGGAAGCCATGAAGATAACATTGAGAAAGAAGAAAGTTCAAACTACAAGAAGAAGACTGGAAAAACTTGGAGAACAATTGTGAGAAAGTTTGAAAAGGAAAAAGGGTTTACAATCCTCTTTATAGATGATGAGTGAAACATCATGCCATTATTAATCTCAGTGATCTTCGATTCAAATTCGAAGCGACTACAAGATTTACCATGTGATGGTGGAATGTATCAAGTGATGTTAGAGTATTAAAAGACAATCGAGCCTATCTTGTCGAAACCTTGGAGCAAGAAAAAAACAAGGGATAGTATCAATAATGATAGAATGACTAACTCATGCCGCAAACAAACATGAGTCAAGATTTCCACACCAATCATTAATACGGGCATGATGAATATTTTGTAGCTACATTCTATGTGTCTATTTTGTCCATCACATCTTCTAGAGAACCCTTTTGAGTATCCCAATGTTCCCCAAGGCCTTCGATTCTAAACATGTCGAGCTCCGTGTCCTCGAGATTCTCTTTTTTAGCCAACGTAGAATGCAACTCCTATGTTTCTTAGACGAATTCTAGAGATGCCTTGACCTTTGCCTCACTTACGTTTAATACTTAGAATGTGAGAGAGGTGAGGTCAAATACAACTTGGGAACCTTTTGCAAGAAGTTCGTGGTGACACTGGTAGAGAACTAAGAATTGCTTCTTAAGGAAGCTAATCTTAACTTCAGTCGACAACCTTGCACCTTAAAATTCCTTGATGACACCACCTCCTTTGTAGAAATCTCTAGATAGGCTTTAGTGGTAACAACCACTTGATGAGAGCGGACGCATTCTCGATGGTCATGGAAGCAAGTTTGGCTTGTGCATACAACTAATGGGCATAACGGGTGTCAAACTGTTCATATACCTCAACGCATATGCTGGATGGTAGAAAGCAGGTTTGGCTTATGTATACCTCAATGCCTTTACTTGATTCCCTAGTTCAGGAAACAAGATGTCACTCCAAAACCCACATACAACATGCAAGCCATAGGTCATTGCATCTAAAGTAGACTCGTTTGAAGGGAGTCGCTTGTCAACTTGGCATATTGTGGATTCTAAAACACCGTGAAACACAACCAAGAGAGAGTCGCTAGTCTCAAGAGGAATACAGGACCAACGGATTTCTAATTGGAGTGCTTTGGGGTGTAACCAACTGATGTCTCACAAGAAGGGGAAGGCTCCTTAATGATAGCCTAAAAAATAGTCAGGATCCTAATAGGACTATGGGGTACATGAGATGTGTTCAACTTCTTGGATCTTGTCTTGCTCCTCATGACCCTTGTCGAGATAGTTGAATTTTGTGCTCTTTTCTATAGGGGTGGAGAAATCAGGGATTCAGGTTGATCCATTCAAGTTGGCAAGGGATGAGGATGAGACTTTGTGTGACAAATGTTGCTTGATCTGGGATTAGTGTTAGTGGTTGAAACCATGCAATAGTAAGCAGAAGACTCTTGCTCAATAGTCTCAAATGATCTGTCTATTGACAAGTTTATGATAGTGGGTAGGCCTTGCCAAAAGCCTAACTATCAAAGGACACAATGAGGGAGGTAAGGTTTAACAGTTATTGGATTGAATCTTGAAGACCGAGAGGCTCTGCATAATAGAAGCCGAGGATAAAATATTTTTGATACCCTTATGGAGATCAAATCCGTAAAGAATACCATGATAGACGAAAAACTAGAAGGTCCAAGGTAAAGAGGAGGAAAAGTGCCTCAATTGGACTAGTGGACCTTAGCCGAGGAAAAATAAGAGAAGGGAGTAGGAGGAATTAGGCTTAACATTGTTTATAGTGAATCCAATACAATCAATTGGGAAGGCAAACAAGCAAATTCAAGTTCTTGGAAGTACAAAAGAAATACATAGTTGAAAAACCATAGTGGACCTTCAACTAAATGGGCAGAGCCACCACTTTAGAGATCCTTAATGGTAGTATTCAGCAAATGGTACACCATAACGAAGAATAGAGAGGCAAACAACAATTTTGTGCTGGACATGATAGTAGAAATGTACCATGCACATACTCACCATTGACTTTGGTCCCACAAACACAAGCAACAAAATAGTAGAACCACATCAACAATAAGGCATGGTATTCCTCATTCATTAAGGTACCGGTGCCCAAGTATATGTGAATGAAATCATCCCAAGAAAGATCTAGAGCCAACTGGCGGGTATCAAAATCTTGGTCGATCAAAAATATGGGATCAATGTTGTCGATGGATAGAGGGGTGATCACCCAAATATCCAGAATCGTTGAGATCATAATCCCATAAGATAACTGGAAGCAGTTGTACTAAGAAGTACAAAACGCAAGAGAGGAATACAAGAGTTGGTCATCGAACAAGATGGAGTGATGGTGATGGTCAAGAATGGATGAAATTAGGGCATCAGGACATTACAAACTTATTACGAATAGTGGTAGAGGCCCAAGATAGAACTCGTAAGCCCATCAGATGATATGGTGGTAGCAGGAAGAACATCACTCAGATTAGAGTCTGGTTTGAAACATATGCAAAGAAAAAGAGATTTTTATCTAGTTGAAAAGGTTTGCAAGCTGGAGGAAGATGAAAGAAAAAGAAATTCGGTCCTTATAAAGCCCAAATAACACTCAAGAAGACAAAGAATCCCAAAAATCACACGAATCAAAACCTTTTTCAGTGAATGATGTTGATAGAAGTATGACTTATGTCCTAAAAAAATAGCTATGGACATAAAGTCACAAGGGCATGTATTGATGCTGAAAAATCAAGAAGGGTACATAGAAAGCTCTCAAAGATTTAGGAGGATACCACTTTAAGCCCACAATGTTAAAGAGCTTTGAGGCATGATGCAATAATGGTGACAATTGTCATACCACACCTGAAAATGTGGCGCAAAGGCAGCTTGATGAGGCGAGTCGGAAGTTATTGGAAATGCGCAAAAAGAGCAAGCTTAATTGTTGCCAAATCGAGGGAGGTCTACAGTCGTGTGTACAACAAAGGGGACTTAACTATTATCACATTTAGTGAGGTCTATAAAAAGCAATTTTTCATGTATAATCATAATCGCAACTCTTACTATTTCTAGCTTAGTTCTTCCCTTCTTTTCCTAGGAGTAGATTTAACTTAGCTTCTCGATAGTTATTTAAATATGGTAGGTCTACACCTTACCTACTATCTCCTTGATCAAGCCTTCAGAGTGACTCATACAGCAATATGGAATAGGAATATGCTCAGCAGATTTCCGAGAACAAATTTCCCTCACCTAAAGCCTTATCCATCGTTCCCTTTGAGAACTAGGGTCAGAGTTCTCTAACACACCCAACATCATATATAATTCTAAAGGTTCCTACGAGTGCTATCTGAATTACATCATCACATTTTGGTAGCAACAGGTATAACTTATGGTATCAAAGAAATTAAGTGAGACTAAGAGAAGCATTACTAGCAACGGATAAGAAGATCCTACAAGAAGATCATAGTCAAATGAAGAATATAAAAAAGCAAAGAAGGGGATGATGATTTCACTGCCATCAAGGAACAACAACCAAGGTGTGAAACTGAACACAGGCTTTATCAAGATAAATGTAGACTTTATTGAGTCAAGCGAAAGGCAAATATCTGCCATTGGAGTGATTCTCAGAGATTGCAGAGGACAATTCTTGGCTACAAAAGCAACCCAGAAAACTGGCACGATCTATCTTTATCGTGGAGAGCTTACAAGGATTAAGGAAGGCTTTAGCTTCACATGGTCGTGCAATCAATGAGGAAGAAGAACGTATTAAAATATCTCATAACTGCCAAAAGAGTTACATGAATAGAGGACATAGACAGGTAGGATTTGAAGCTGGGAATCATGTCTTCTTGAAAGTATCATCAACCTGAGGCATTATATACTTTGGCCAGAAAGGGAAATTAGTCCTTGATACATGAGAAATGATTGGAGATGTCTTCTATCAGTTAGATATACTTTCCTCATTATCTAGAATGCACAATATATTTCATCTTCCGATGTTAAAGAAATATATCCCTAGCCCTTCATAGGTTGAAGTAGACCATAGTAGGTGCAAGAGGCTTTGTCGTATGAGGAATACCTGATTGCTATGATAGACTAGAAAGAACAGGTCTTGTATCAATGAGTTCTGAGGCAGGTGAAAGTTCAAAGGAGGCATCATTCTCTGATGTAAAGCTGTTTGGGAGCTTGAATAAGATGTTGGCAAAAATTATCCATATCTATTTAAGTACAATTCAAGGTTCTTATGCCAATTTTTATAAGAGGGGTAAGATGTAGTGAAATGGCCATACAACCACCTTGGTGGTAGCATGTGGTTTGTCATAGCATGCATAAAAAACGAATAACGAGAGAATCATTCAATCACATTCGAGAAAGCAAGAGACTTTTCATCATTGAATGCAAGTAACTAGGAAGAGGAATCATGAAAATTGATTGATGAATCACCCAAATATGTTAAATTTGGAGGCAAAACTACTACTCCCCTTTCTGTTCTAGCTTTCCAACTAGAATTGCCAGTCATCAAATTGTTGTGTATGGGCTCAAAAGAGAGAAAGCAAAGAGACAGACTAAGTGAGTCCTCCCTCTATTGCTAATGAGCCTAACTGCCAAGAAAATGATGTTTTCTGGTGACTCCCTTGCGTTTTCTGCTCTGCCCCTTCCTCTCTTAATTCCTATTGAAGCACTGCCCACTTATGGTGGTTCCTTGAGGGAAAAATATGGCCAAGGGGTGTAGTCTCTGACCAAGTTCTTGGTTGTCCAAAAATGCCTTTGGAAATGACAAATTTGGGCAAAGGGTAGTATCATACCCAATGTGCTTGTGTTGGGTCGGGTAGGGTCAAACACGACTGTGTCCCAAAGCCAAGGTAGGTCTGGATCTAGGTCTAAGTCAAATATGTTCTGCTCAAGGTTTATAAATAAAGGAGACCTAGATCTCTTAACTGGACATAAACATATTTAAGTAGATTTAGATAGGTTTATAGGCCCTTTTAGGGTTTTTTGGAGTTTGTTTTCATGTGGTTTGGAGTGTCGGGTTCATTATTAAATATGATTTTACTAATACCATGTTTTATTATAATCTAAAGACCAAATCAAGGTGATTTAGAGAGGATATGCACTCTGGAAATTGGATGTTATAGCTTTAGGTAGGTGAACATGTTCTCTTCGGATGCATGCTAGGGATAGTATTTGTTGATTTCAAGGATGCATATGATTATGAATTGCTTTATTATTATTTTCAAATTATTATATATGGTTGCTTATTGGGTTTGTTAGAAGGATTTTATTATTGGCATTGGATGTGGCATGAGTATGCTTGAATACAAGTCAAACATTATATGGTATAAATCTACCTATTTTGTGGCAGTATGAGATGTTATCAAGAAGTGGATAGGAGCATCAACTAGTGATAACTCATCAGTCTCCATGTATGAGGTGAAACATGAACTAGCATGGATTCATTTTTTGTATCATTTACTGCGGGATGCACTAACTACTTTGTTAGTCACACTGGTTGCACATGGAGTTTGTGTTTGGTTGCTTGTGTCACATCATACACTTAATTGTTGACATGTGAACTGTTGAAGAATATGTTTATCTAGTGTCTTTGTGTTAGTTTTATGTTTCTAAGTATTATTGTACTCGCCCGAAATTATAGGGGCATTTTGGTAATTTTCTGTACTAGGGGTATTTTCGTCATTTTACGTTTTACAGCTCCTTATATAAGGTCTGATAGGTTGTATGAGGGTTTAACTTGTTGGGATTAAGAAAAGAGTGAGAAAGAGGGGGAGCGGCCTCTACTGGAGGTCCGCCCCCTCCTCCGATCTTCATTTTTCCTCTTTATCGTATTGATATTTTGTATTTTTCCGCTGCGCAAACACGTTTTCAACATGGTATCAGAGCTGTTAGGGATGAGAATGAAAATGTTAAGCTCGAGTGTCCGGCGATCGGGAAGCAGTTTGCTGCGGAAGAAATCTCTGCGCAGGTTTTGAGAAAGCTTGTGGATGACGCGTCTAAGTTCTTGAACGATAAAGTTCAAAAAGCAGTGGTTACGGTGCCCGCTTACTTTAACTACTCCCAGAGAACTGCAACCAAAGATGCTGGGCGGATTGCTGGCTTAGAGGTTCTGCGTATCATTAATGAACCCACAGCAGCTTCGTTGGCATATGGGTTTGAGAAGAAGAACAATGAGACCATTCTCGTTTTTTTATCTTGGTGGGGGAACCTTTGATGTGTCAGTTCTTGAGGTTGGAGATGGCGTCTTTGAAGTTCTTTCTACATCAGGAGATACTCACTTGGGTGGTGATGACTTTAATAAGAGAATCGTGAATTGGCTTGCCTCTAACTTCAAGAGAGATGAAGGAATAAACCTATTGAAGGACAAGCAAGCTTTACAGCGTCTTACTGAAACAGCAGAAAAGGGAAAGATGGAGTTGTCATCATTGACACAGACTAATATAAGTTTGCCTTTCATTACCGCAACAGGTGAAGGCCCCAAACATATTGAGACAACTCTCACAAGGACCAAGTTTGAAGAACTGTGTTCAGATTTGCTTGATCGGTTGAGAACACCTGTGGAAAATGCATTAAGGGATGCAAAGCTTTCCTTCAAGGATTTGGATGAAGTGATGCCAAACGAGAAGGATCCAAACCCTACGCAAGAACAGATTTTTGAACAGTGGTTCAGTCAGGATGTCTTCACAGAAGCGCTTGAGAAAGACTTATTGGAGGGAGTGTCATTGGTGGGTTGAAGGAGACGCGGGAGATGTTAGTTTTCTGCGGCAAACACAACATATCATATGTGGAGGTCATTAACATGGACGACGTTAATATTGTCATGAATCGGCTGGCCAAATCTGATGTGAAGTATCGTATCTAGCATGATGCACGCCAAGTGTTTGACAGAATGAATGAACCATGATGCACGCCAAGTGTTTGACTGAATAAGAAGAAGTCTATGCACGTTTGAAAAAGGGTGATCACAGCATGCATGCATCTTGGAGAATTCGATGCTTCTCGGTCAATGGTTGATTACATTGAAAATAATTCCGTGAAGTTAGACTTGTACCTATGTAACGTTCTTATTGATATGGATGGAAGGTGTGGTTTCTTTGATGCTGCATACAAAGTGTTTTTGGGGATGTCAGAAAACAACATAGTCTCTTGGAATGCCATGCTTACACCATATGCCAAGGCCGGAACAGTTGCATGAAGATTGTTCGATGATATGCTTAAGAAGAGATTATTAACATGGCATATCAAATGTTTGATGAAATGTTTTAGAGAAACTTCAACTTTGCAGGTGTAAACACCCCAAAATCCCACGATTTTTCCAAAACACCTAGTTTTGCAAAAGCTGCCCAAAGGGCTATTTTGAATCTGGAAACCCAGGAGCCTTCCAAGCAACCCTGTACATATGCTTTAAACTATATACGTTTTAAAATATGTATAATATAGTTTTAAAACCTTTAAAAATGTGTTTTTGAAACCCCGCAAAGCAACTTGGCCTGATGAAAGCAGGATCAGAAGAGCGAAAGATAACCCGAAACCGGAGCACATGTCGAGCCCAGCACATCAACTCTCGTATCAGATTCATCCCCAGAATCTCGAACATCCAAGCCCCTGTTATCAACACATTTGCTGAAATGATCTCCGGAAGATGAAAAGAGGAGCGAACGACAATGTTGGCAAAGACCCAACGCAAGACGGAGTACTGATGTTGCCAAGCCTCGTATAAACGTTCGTTTCGAACATACCCTGAAGGAGTCAGAAATCAGATTTGGATCGGATATGGACCATATATATCCAGATCCAATTCCAAACATGAATATGGATTTGGATTTGGATTTGGATCCAAAGATCCAATCCAATATCCACATCCATGGCCCACATCACCTTCTCATAAATGGAGGTGGGGCCCACAAGAAAATCACGTGAAAAGCTTGGGTATGAGAGAGAATGGAGAGGATAAGATATGAGTGAACATGTATTAAGCTTGACTTGTGTGTCAAGTTTTGGGTTAATCATGTGGGTTAGCCTAATGAGTGTAGGGTTTAAGCTTGTATGCACCTACACCTAACCTAGGGTTGCACCAACTTGATGCAACTAGGTCATGCAAAGGGATGCTCCTAACCCTAACCCTAGCCTAATCCCCCTTACCTAGCCATTTCCCCCTAATCCAGACCTAATCCTAGCCTAATCATCTAACCTACTTCCCTAATCCTTCCCTAATCCTAACCTAATCACCTAACCCACTTCCCTAATCCTTCCCTAAACCTAACCTAATCCCCTTAACCTCACCCTAATCCTAGCCTAAACACCTAACCCACTCCACTAATCTCACCCTAAGCCCAACCCACCTAGCTAAGCCCTAAACCACTAAACCAGCACACCATATCTCCAAACCAAGTAAGACAAAATATCTGGCCCACCTAAATGCCTAGCCCACCGTATCCCCAAACCACCACCACCATACCCCTAAACCGACCCCCCAATACCAGCCCAAACCGACCTACCCAAAACCTATAAAAAAACCCTCCTTGTGGGCGGGTTTTTCATGAAATCCTGGGGCAGCCCAGCCCTTGCTCTCTCTCTCACCCTCTTGGAACCTGCCACCTCCAACTTCCAGCAGCACCACGCCACCTCCATCCCCCGACCAGCTCCATTCCATGCCACCGGCTGCAACCTCTCCTTCCATTCAACTGCACCTTAACACCCGCCACCTTCACCCTTCGGCCAGCCTTCCACTCCGGTTAGTACCCCATCTCAACGCCACCTTTTCTTCACTCTCCCTCCATTCTTAGCCACCACCCACCACCTTCCCCTAGCCAAGGCACCACCTCATCCAACCGGCCACCACCTGCCACCTTTCGGGGTTGTAATAATGGAGCGTTGTCTCCCCCCGCTTGTAATAATGTGGTTTGACACACCCACACACACGTGCACTTGAGCCTATCACGCTCTTAGCTGCACACGATTTTGACACACACATGGGCCTAATCAGCCCTTAAGATATAGCTATACCTATATAATTTAAGTTGCGTGGATTTTATTTAAGTTGTGTGTATTGTCTTTCAATTTTCACACTCACACACATTGAGCTTTCGCTCTTATTTTCAAGACCCTAGTAAGGGCCTATTGCAAGTTCGTTTTGGGGTATTTTACTTCAAGTTGTGTGCGTAGTATTTCAATTCTACACTCACACACATTGAGCTTTCGCTCTTACTCCTAAGACCTTAGTCAAGGCCTATTGCAATTATATTTGGGTTTAATTTCATGTCGTGTGCGTAGTACTTCAATTCTACACTCACACACATTAAGCTTTTGCTCTTACTCCCAAGACCTTAGTTAAGGCCATATTGCAATTATATTTGGGTTTCATTTACAAGTTGTGTGAGTTGTCTTTCAATATACATACAACACCCACGCACACGTTGGCGACCTTCGGGCCCATATATATTATAAGTATTTCCCTTTTGGCTATTTCTTTAAGATTTGGGTTTTAAGGTTCAGCAGTGTGCGTAGTCTTTACATATATACACGGCACACACTTGCACAATTGAGCCTTTCCGCTCTTAAGATATAGCCATATTTCCCTTTTGTAATTTCCCTTTTGCAATTTACATTAAGTCATTTCCCTTCCGCATTGTCTTTCAATTCGGGTTTTCCCTTTGGAGTTGCGTGAGTTTGCTTTGCATATACGGCATACCACGAGTTAGGACGCATATTTCATCAAAGCAAACCCACACTCCCGCTCAAAATCGCCCCACTTAGGTCACGTGTGCATACACATGCCTAGTTGACCCGAAAAGGGATAAAAAGAAAGACATAGGCACGTGCAAATCCACGTAAAATAAAACTTGAAAACCATACAAATCAACCCGAATCGAACACCTCAAACATTTTCCTAGGTTATCATGTATAAAACTCGATTTTTCTAAGCGTACAAACTGACCCTTGCGCATCGGTGCAAGAAGGTCTGCGACGAAAAGAGGTTGCTTGCTCACAGTCGCCACGATAGAAGTCAGATTTCAAAATATTTCTTCGCTAGCTTAAGCAAGCTAGCTGGCACGCCCTTTTCCTTAAATAGGACTTAGACACACGAAAAGATTCGCTTCAGGCCTAAGAACCAGAGGCGAGGATTTTTCGGCGTCTACAGACTTTGGCACTCCTGGTGAGACGTGAGTTTTGAAAATCGAGTCATATTAGAAACCTTGCGAAAAATTTTCCAAAGGTGTTATTTTTAACTCTTTTTTGTACTTCATACGTAGGATTTTTGAAAGCTTGAAAGCATGTCAAAATCCAATCCAAGTGAAGTGTCGAGCCAAGGCTCATGCGCATCAAGTTCTCACTCTAGGAGGGTTTTGAAAAATAAAAACAAACTAGAAGAGATAAAAGATTTGAGAAGGGAATTCGAGGTCAAAATCGATACTCTTAGCCAAGAGGCTGAAGCAGGCGATTCATGTTCATTGAATGGTGAACAAAAGGCCAAGAAAAGACTTGAAAAACCTCACAAACATAAAGAGGCCTCCATAATATAAGGCAACCAATACCACGAGTCCTTCACACAAAAGGACCGTAAAGCCCTACAACAGCTGCTAAAAGGGCAAAGTAAAGAGAAAATGAGTTACGCCCTGTCTGATTTCCTACCTATGGATTATGAAACAAACAGTGACGATGAAATACCGAACTTCCATCGGTATGATGGCATGAGAGACCCTAGGTCTCACCTGCAACTTTTCTCATGTCGAGCCCATAAGAAGAAAAAGGACTCGATGAAATGGGTGTATTGGTTCCCTCTATCTCTTAAAGGCACAGCTGCCAAATGGCTGGCTTCCGACGATCTAAGCCAGTTCGCTACTTTTGAAGAGTTAGTGAACTGATTTATGCAAAGATTTGCACATAACGTAGAAGTCACGCCGACTTTAAACACTTTAAGGGATACAAAGCAAAGCATAAACGAAGACGTGCATGCCTTCATTATTCGATGGAGGTCCCTTTTAGGGCAAGTGCGAAAGCCAATATCCGAAGGATGCGCTGTCATGCTCATCTTGGATAATTTTAAAAATGAGCTAAAAACCCTTCTCTCTCTTCATGAAATCTAACTTTCCATAAGTATTAAAAAAGCATCCCTTTTCGAAACCAATTTGAAGAAAGGGATATACGATCACTTATGGAAAGGAAGTGTCATTTCAAAAACCCGCTTGGAAAAGCCCATCAACTATGGGCCATCCACCGCAGACAAAGGGGCAAAGCCCCATAAAATCGCCAATGTCCGGGTAGATCCAAGCCCGGCAAGTGCTTTAAAGGCTTTCGAAAAAGCTGAGAATAAAAAGAAGAGGAGTTTTCAAAAACCCTTCGAAAGACGGGAGTACACTCCGCTGGGGCAACCTGTGACGGAGGTCCTAGACCTCCTACTTGCACAAGGCATGATCGAACTCCCCAAGATTCCTGAGGGAATCACTTCGAAGGGAGGGTTTTTAAACAAGTACTGCAAGTACCATCGGCTCAAAGGCCATGATACAAGACGGTGCTTCTCCCTCCTTAATAAGATTGAGAACTTGATAGCGGAGGGCCGGCTCCAGGTCATTGAAGAACCCGAGCCAGCTCAAGCTATCTTTAAAGAACCCTTTCCCAAGCACGCCAATAGCAGTGGGAAAGAAAAAGAGGTATGTACTCTCACCTTTTCAAAAGATCTAGCGCATCCATCTGAGTCTGGTCGATCCACTTGTACGTCTACTCTTGTACTTTACAAGAAACCCTCCCATGTAATCATCCAGGGACCACCAAGAACTGAATCCCCGGCTAAACCAGTTTTAAAAATCCAAGGTGCTCCAAAACTCACGGTTAGAGCCATATTAGGTGCGAACCCTAGGTTGGTCGTGGGGGAAGTGACAAGATCAGGAAGGATCTATCAACCCCCGCACCTACAAAGTGCTAAAAAGGTGATCAGTGTGCCTGGCCCCTCAAAAGCATGTATTCCTAGAGTTCTGCTGAAAACAGACAATGGGAAAATCATTCTAAACCCTTATGATTTCGAAAACCATCTTTCAAAGATTCCTATCCACATGTCCATCCTAGAGCTAATACAAACTTCGCCTAGGCAGAAACTCGTGCTAGAGAAAATTCTAGAAAGAGCTAAGGTTAGTTTGAACATAACCCCTGAATCCCTGTCTGACCAAGTGGCGTCAATAGGAGCAAAATCGCCCATCACTTTCTCGGAAGATGATGCAGATAGACCCTACGAAGCCCATAACCAGGCCCTACATATCGAGGTGGTTCTGAATAACCACTCTCTGGATAGGTGCCTAGTCGATGGGAGAGGAGGGCTCAACATCCGTCCACTTCATGTGGCGTATCAAATCGGAGTCACCTTGACTTCTGTAAACCCAAGTCCCATCGTTATCACTGGATACGATGGGAATGCGTCTAGACCCTTAGGATCGATCGAACTCCCTATGGAAACGAGAGGGATCACACACGGGGGTGTTCCATGTCCTGGACATCCACCCCTATTATAACCTGTTGTTGGGAAGGCCCTGGATACACAGCTTGTGCGCTGTGCCATCCACCTTCCAAAGGTGTATCAAGATCCCTTTCAGGGAACAAGTCGTGGTGATCCTAGGTGAGAGTCACCCTTAGCTTCAGGGGATCATAAACTCTCCTTGTTTGTCGAGTTCCCAGGCCCATGAGGCTAACCTGGGACAGACCATGATCGAGCCGCCAAGGTTCGTGTTAAACAACCCTAGAAAGGTCGTGTATGTGAAGAGGCCACCGAAGCCTGGCCCCCTCAAAGTTCTGACCCTTCTAGGAAGACCCAAACATCCCTTATTTCCAAAACCCCTGGACAAGAAGCCATACGTGCATGATATGGACGACAGCAAGTTCCAGGACCACGATTTGTATTCAAATTTTTCAAAAAACAAAAAATCATGGAACATACTGTTAAACATGGGCTATACGCAGAGTCAATCCTTTCTAGGGCCAACCCAAGCCGATATGGGATCGGCTATACTCCCAAAATACCACCAGAGCCACCCCCTGTGACCACCTGGGTCAAGGGTGCCCTAGAGCCTACCCTAGAAGAAACCTACGATTTAAACCTCTTATTCTGAGTGTAACCCGTAGTGTTTTCCCTTTGTAGGTACGATGGAAGATCCCTTTTACAAAAATACAAAAACATTTGAAAAACTAAAAATCAAAAAAATAGAAAAATTGCAAAAACCAAAAACATTGAAAAATCAAAAACTCGAAAATAGAGTAGTTTGTATAGTTCCTAAAGTTCTTGTTTTGCAAAACACAAAAAAATCGAAAATCTACAAAATACTAAAAAGATTTTGTACATAGCTGCTCCTGATAAGACTTTGGAAAAAGAAAAGGATTTTGAAAGAAACGTCATCTGCATAGCCTGACCAAAGATTTCGAAATCAATTGAAATTCCAAGTGTAAAACCAGGTCTTTTGAAAACTCACGCATCAAATTCCCTCGGGTTTATAACCCACGAGAATGATCGAAACCCAGAAGTGGATCCCCTTGAGGAAGATCCCACTTCTGAGCTCCCAGAATTTCATAAAATTCTCGATTTTGAAAGACCTTCCAATTCAGTAGGAGGAGATTTCATAGAGGTGAACCTAGGGAGTGATTCCAATCCCAAACTCATCAAGATAGGCGCATGTTTGCATGAACATAAAAGATCAGCATTCATTGCATTTCTACGAACCTACTTAGATGTGTTTGCATGGACGTATGAAGACATGCCGTGCATAGACCCCAGCATTATCGAACATCATCTTCCCTTAGATGCGGATGTAAAACCCATAAAGCAGAAGCTTAGGAAAATACATCCGAATGTACAGGCACAAGTTAAAGAGGGTTTAGAAGATCTGCTAAAAGCCGGATTTATAAAACCCATTGCGTATTCTGATTGGTTATCAAACATCGTTGTGGTTCGAAAAACCAATGAGAGAATTCGAATATGCATCGATTTCAGAAACCTGAATAAAGCCACTCCAAAGGATAATTATCCTTTACCGAACATAGATTTGATAGTCGATAGTACTGCAAATCACGAGATGTTTTCGTTTATCGACGGCTATTCAGGGTATAACCAAATTAAATTAAGTCCACGAGAACAGGGTAAGACCGCATTCACAACCCCGTGGGGCACGTACTGCTATACAATCATGCCCTTTGGTTTGAAAAATGCCAGCGCAACATACCAGAGAGCCATGACCACGATCTTCCATGATCAGATTCATGAGCTCGTAGAAGTGTATGTAGATGATCTCTTGGCAAAATCCAAAACCCAATGCACTCATATCGAATGTTTGCAAAAGATTTTCGAAAGGCTTGGACTTTACAAGCCATGGAAAAGACGTGCTAGGCCCTAGTCTGGCCTGCCAGAAATTTAGACACTATTTCCTAGATCATGAGATCTGGATAGTGTCCAAGCTTGATCCAATCAAGCACTTGTTCGAAAAACCCATTCTCACTGGTAGATTGGGCAAATGGCAACTCCTTCTAATGGAGTATGACCTGAAATACCATCATCAGATCTCCATTAAGGGGCAAGCCCTAGCTGATTACGTGGCTGAGTTCCCCCTAGAGGACGTATATCCCACATTTGATGAAATGCCTGATGAAGGCATATTGCAAAACCATTTTCAAAACCACATTTTGGCAAACTCTTTCGAAAACCAAGTGTGGAAAATGCACTTCAATGGGAACCGAAACCAACGAGGGGCTGGTGCTGGGGTCATCCTCATATCCCCTAAAAAGGGCGAGATTCCCATAGCAATCCGCTTAGATTTCGAATGTTCCAACAACGTAGCTGAGTATGAAGCACTCATACAAGGCTTAAGGATTTCGAAAACTCTAGGGGCATCATGCATCGAGGTCTTTGGAGATTCGCTTCTTGTTATAAACCAAGTTTTGAAAATTTGGCAAGTATGTAATGAAAAACTACTTCCATATCACGAGTTGGCCACTCAATTGGTTGAGTCATTCCAATCGTGTAGACTCACACACGTAGGAAGAGAGGATAATGGCATTGCCGACGCCCTCTCCTCCTTGGGTTCAGCCCTAAAGGTCGATCCCATTTCAGGGACCCAATCTTTAGAAATATGGCATGCGCCCAACTCATCCACACACAATTTGGATATTTGCCAAAATAACCCAGATTCTGTTGAAAAACCTTGGTTTTATGACATCAAACGTTTTCTAGAAAATGGGGGATTCGTCAAGGATGCCACATCCAAAGATAAGGCATTCATCCGTAAAATTTCAACCCGATACACCATTCTGGGTGGGATTTTATACAAAAAAAGTTTTACCGGCATCCTACTAAGATGTGTCGATCTAGAGGAGGCTAGAACTGTTATGCATGAGTTCCACGATGGAGAATGTGGAGGTCATGTTAATGCCAACATGATGGCAATGAAAATACTTAGAGCGGGCTATTTTTGGTCCACCCTGAAAAAGGATTGTCACGATCATGTTAGGAAGTGTCATCCATGTCAAGTGCATGGGCACGCCATTCATATCCCATCATCTGCATTGCATTCTGTGGTCAGCCCCTGGCCATTTACCATGTGGGCGTTTGATATCGTAGGCCCGATCTTTCCAAAGGCATCGAATGGGCATAGATTCATTTTAGCAGCCACTGAATATTTTTCCAAGTGGGTGGAAGCCATCTCCCTGACCAACGTACAGGGGCAATATGTGGTGGCTTTCATTAGGAGGAATATCTTGGCTCGATTTGGGGTTCCAAGAGACCTTGTGTCCGATAATGGCACCCGATTCAAAAACGAGTGGATGGTTAAGTTATGCAACACGTATGGCATAACTCACCACTTCTCCTCGCCCTACTACCCTCAAGGCAACGGCCAAGCCGAAGCCACGAATAAGACTCTCATAAGCATAATTGAGAAGACTTTTGAGAAGGGTAGGACATGGCACGAGAAGCTGGATGAAGCCTTATAGGCTTATAGGACTTCCATCCGGACTCCCACGAATGCCACACCATTCGAACTGGTCTATGGCACGAACGCCATTCTTCCCATTCATACACAATTGCATTCATTCCATACATCCATTGCACTCGACCTCCCCCTAGAGATGCTTCGGCATGCTAGGATGGCCGAACTAGATTTGCTAGATGAGAGGCGACTCCTTGCTATGGACCATGCTCATGCATACCGGCAAAGGATAGCTCGACATTATGGCAAACACATGAGACCCCGCCACTTTGAAGTGGGAGATCTGGTTTTGAAAATCATCCACTATCGTGGCCCACATCCACTTGGAAAGTGGCGCCCCAAGTGGGATGGACCCTATGTTGTACATGCAACCACCACGAACAACTCGTATTGGTTGATCGATGTAGAAGGTAGGAATTTAGCAGATCCTATCAATATTCAATACTTAAAGAAGTATTATGTGTAGGATTTGGGTTAAATTCTAATTTTCGAAAACCCTTAGGGATAGCTGCTTTGAAACTTCGAAAGTAAGGTTCAAAGGCGAATTGTGTGACCCTGAGTGAGAGAATTCACACTTGTGAAAGAGTGGAGCTTTCCAAACACGTGGTTTCATTTCAAAATCCTTCTTCTTACAAAGAAAGGCCTAGTTCAATATAGCAAGATACTTGTAAGTAGTACGTGCTATTTCTAAATAGGCTGTTCTGGAATGGATCGAGTGTGACCTTGGGATAAGTCCTCCCCTCTTCTCTTCTCCTTCCAAAAGGAAAACGTGGTCAAAATAAAAGGAATTTCCCATCCAAAGCCTCTTTCCGAAAGAAAGAAACCAGAATCAGAAGGAAAAAAATCAATTCTCTTGGGAAAAAGAGGGATTAAAGAAAAAATACTCTCAAAGGAAGACCCTCTATAAAAAAAGGAAAAAGAGGCCAAAAAACTCAAAAAGAGTAGTTTTCCGCCTTCTATGCCTTAAACCACGGGACACTTCAGAAGGGACCGTGGTATCTCTTTCCCATCCCTGGCTTATCCCAAGTATGAACATGGTTCATTTCGAGGAATCCTAAAGTAAAAATAGGATTTACTTACTTGAATTTCATTTTGTTTGAGAATTTGACGTTTCGAGTAAGACGTAGGAATCTTAAAATGTAGCTTGTTTTCTTATAAAACCTCCACTAGATTAGCGAGTGTCAAGACTCAAGCAAAGGCAAACACGAAGAGCTCGAGATCCTTACGATTGAGGCTCAAGACAGTTTTCCCTTTTGTAAATAGATTTTGAAAAATCGAACATCGAACAGCATAGGATCTGCTCATTTGGAGCAGCAGGCCTTGTAAGTTTCAAGAGTTTGACCATATTTGGTCGCTGGGAGGTCGCCACTCTTGGCACCACACCCATGTCATACATCTGCATACCCACGCATGGACATTTGCATAAACATGATCCCACTTAGGACCAGAAACCGTTTGCATATCCCTTTGGCGTGATATCTCCTCCTACCAGGGTTTTAAAAGTGAGATTTTGCTAAAGATTGGGACGATCCCATATTTTCGTGGTTAGATCTAGGGAGACATTGAAAGGGGTGTTTGTCGTCTTGGCCATTATCCAAATCAATTTGGATAATGACAAAGAGGGGCATATGTAAACACCCCAAAATCCCACGATTTTTCCAAAACACTTGGTTTTGCAAAAGCTGTCCCAAAGGGCTATTTTGAGTCTGGAAACCCAAGAGCCTTCTAGGCAACCCTGTACATATGCTTTAAACTATATACATTTTAAAATATGTATAATATAGTTTTAAAACCTTTAAAAAGGTATTTTTGAAACCCCACAAAGCAACTTGGCCTGATGAAAGCAGGATCAGAAGAGCGAAAGAGAGCCCAGAATCAGAGCACATGTCGAGCCCGGCACATCAACTCTCGTATCAGATTCATCCCCAGAATCTCGAACATCCAAGCCCCCTGTTATCAACACATTTGCTGAAATGATCTCCGGAAGATGAAAAGAGGAGCGGACGACAATGTTGGCGAAGACCCAACGCAAGACGGAGTATTGATGCTGTCAGGCCCCGCACAAACCGTTTGTTTCGAACACACCCTGAAGGAGTCAGAAATCATATTTGGATCGGATCTGGACCATATATATCCAGATCCAACTCCAAACATGAATATAGATTTGGATTTGGATCCAAAGATCCAATCCAATATCCACATCCATGGCCCACATCACCTTCTCATAAATGGAGGTGGGGCCCACAAGAAAATCACGTGAAAAGCTTGAGTATGAGAGAGAATGGAGAGGATAAGATATGAGTGAACATGTATTAAGCTTGACTTGTGAAGTTTTGGGTTAATCATGCGAGTTAGCCTAATGAGTGTAGGGTTTAAGCTTGTATGCACCTACACCTAACCTAGGGCTGCACCAACTTGATGCAACTAGGTTCATGGGTCATGCAAAGGGATGCTCCTAACCCTAACCCTAGCCTAATCCCCCTTACGTAGCCATTTCCCCCTAATCCCGACCTAATCCTAGCCTAATCACCTAACCTACTTCCCTAATCCTTCCCTAATCCTAACCTAATCACCTAACCCACTTCCCTAATCCTTCCTTAAACCTAACCTAATCCCCCTAACCACACCCTAATCCTAGCCTAAACACCTAACCCACTCCACTAAACCTCACCCTAAGCCCAACCCACCTAGCTAAGCCCTAAACCACTAAACCAGCCCACCTAAATCCCTAGCACACCATATCCCCAAACCACCTAAGACAAAATATCTGGCCCACCTAAATGCCTAGCCCACCGTATCCCCAAACCACCATCACCATACCCCTAAACCGACCCCCCAATACCAGCCCAAACCGACCTACCCAAAACCTATAAAAAACCCCTCCTTGTGGGCGGGTTTTTCATGAAATCCTGGGGCAGCCCTGCCCTTGCTCTCTCTCTCACCTGCCCTCTCTCTCTCACCCTCTTGGAACCCGCCACCTCCAACTTCCAGCAGCACCATGCCACCTCCATCCCCCGGCCAGCTCCATTCCATGCCACCGGCTGCAACCTCTCCTTCCATTCGGCTGCACCTTGACACCCGCCACCTTCACCCTTCGGCCAGCCTTCCACTTCGGTTAGTTAGTACCCCATCTCAATGCCACCTTTTCTTCACTCCCCCTCCATTCTTAGCCACCACCCGCCACCTTCCCCTAGCCAAGGCACCACCTCATCCAACCGGCCACCACCTGCCACCTTCCACCATTCGGCCAGCATCACCCGGCTGCACCACCTGCCCCTTTTCCCTTAGACACCTCCTAGCTCACACCCTCAGCCTTACCTCTCCCTAAGACCTACCCCAAGCCTTAGTGGCAGCCCCTAACTAACACCCTTACCTTCCCTAAGAACCCCAACCCCAGCCAAGGCAGCCCCCATCACTCGGCTAGCGCCAAGGCGCCACCCGCCCGCATCCTTGCCATTCGGCCAGCACCTTCCCTTGCCACGCCCATCCAAGGAGCTCCCTCTTACAGCCCAAGGCGACTCACCAGCCCAAGCGCAAGCAAGTCACACCCGAACCAGCTATACGTAAGTGCCTAACTCGGTCCTTGTTATAGACTTGCTTATGCTTAATTAAATTTGATACGGGGTTGTAATAATGGAGCGTTGTCTCCCCCCGCTTGTAATAATGTGGTTTGACACACCCACACACACGTGCACTTGAGCCTATCCCGCTCTTAGCTGCACACGATTTTGACACACACATGGGCCTAATCAGCTCTTAAGATATAGCTATACCTATATAATTTAAGTTGCGTGGGTTTTATTTAAGTTGTGTGTGTTGTCTTTCAATTTTCACACTCACACACATTGAGCTTTCCCTCTTATTTTCAAGACCCTAGTAAGGGCCTATTGCAAGTTCGTTTTGGGGTGTTTTACTTCAAGTTGTGTGCGTAGTATTTCAATTCTACACTCACACACATTGAGCTTTCGCTCTTACTCCCAAGACCTTAGTCAAGGCCTATTGCAATTATATTTGGGTTTAATTTATGTCGTGTGCGTAGTACTTCAATTCTACACTCAACACACATTGAGCTTTCGCTCTTACTCCCAAGACCTTAGTTAAGGCCATATTGCAATTATATTTGGGTTTCATTTACAAGTCGTGTGAGTTGTCCTTCAATATACACACAACACCCACGCACACGTTGGCGACCTTTGGGCCCATATATATTATAAGTATTTCCCTTTCAGCTATTTCTTTAAGATTTGGGTTTTAAGGTTCAGCAGTGTGCGTAGTCTTTACATATATACACGGCACACACTTGCACAATTGAGCCTTTCCGCTCTTAAGATATAGCCATATTTCCCTTTTGTAATTTCCCTTTTGCAATTTACATTAAGTCATTTCCCTTCCGCATTGTCTTTCAATTTGGGTTTTCCCTTTGGAGTTGCGTGAGTTTGCATTGCATATACGCCATACCACGAGTAAGGACGCATATTGCATCAAAGCAAACCCCACACTCCCGCTCAAAATCGCCCCACTTAGGTCACGTGTGCATACACATGCCTAGTTGGCCCGAAAAGGGATAAAAAGAAAGACATAGGCACGTGCAAATCCACGTAAAATAAAACTTGAAAACCATACAAATCAACCCGAATCGAACACCTCAAACATTTTCCTAGGTTATCATGTCTAAAACTCGATTTTTCTAAGCGTACAGACTGACCCTTGCGCATCGGTGCAAGAAGGTCTGCGACGAAAAGAGGTTGCTTGCTCACAGTCGCCACGATAGAAGTCAGATTTCAAAATATTTCTTCGCTAGCTTAAGCAAGCTAGCTGGCACGCCCTTTTGCTTAAATAGGACTTAGACACACGAAAAGATTCGCTTCAGGCCTAAGAACCAGAGGCGAGGATTTTTCGGCGTCTCCAGCAGGTCAAGTGTTCGATGAAATGTCTAAGAGAGATGTTTATCTGCATATCAAGTGTTCGCTGAAATGCTCAAGAAGATATATTTACCTATACATCAAGTGTTTGAAGAAATGTCTAAGAGATGAAAATTCAGGAAAAGAGTAAAGAAGAGATTAGTACGTGATGATTGTCTCCATTTGAAAAACAACATGAAGAAAGTTTATAGAGAAGAGATATATGCTAAAGAGTGCCATTATGAGGACTTCAAAAATGTTTTTACTCACAGCCAGTGAGGTTGCAGGAATTTGCTGCTATGAACAACTGCTTGAAAAGAAAAGAAAAAATGAAGGTTGATAAAAGTTTGTTGCAGCCATAGATGCTGCTTTAGATGACAGCCAGGATGACTGCTTTGATGTTGTGATAGCCAGGATGGCTGCTTTATTGTTGTGACAGCCAGGATGGCTACTTTATTGATGTGATAGTCAGGATGGCTGCTTTGATGTTGTGACAGCCAGGATGGCTGCTTTATTGATGTGACAGCCAGGATGGCTGCTTTATTGATGTGACAGCAAGGATGGCTGCTTTGATGATGTGACAGTCAGGACGGCTGTTTTGTTGATGTGACAGCCAGGATGACTGCTTTGTTATTGTTACAGCCAAGAAGGCTGAATTGATGTTGCAGCCAAAGATGCTGCTGGAGATGATTAGCCAGAAAGACTAAGTTTATATTGCAGCCAGAGATGCTGCTTGATATGATCAGCCAAGAAGGCTGAGTTGATGTTGCAGCCAGAGATGCTGTTGGAGATTATTAGCCAGGAAGGCTAAGTTTATATTGCAGCCAGAGATGTTGTTTGATATGATCAGCCAAGAAGGCTGAGTTGAAGATATTGCAGCCAAAGAAGTTGTTGAAGATTAAATCAGTGATGAAGACAGATGAAGAACGTTGCAAGCAGATATGAAGATTTTTTGGCAAGTTTGAAGTTCGAAGTATCTCACTCCCAACTTGAGGGGGGGTGTTGAAGAATATATTTATCTAGTGTCTTTGTGTTAGTTTTATGTTTCTAAGTATTATTGTACTCGCCCGAAACTGTAGGGGCATTTTGGTAATTTTCTGTAGTAGGGGTATTTTGGTCATTTTACGTTTTACAGCTCCTTATATAAGGGTTGATAGGTTGTATTAGGGTTTAACTTTCTGGGATTAAGAAAAAGTGAGAAAGAGGGGGAGCGGCCTCCACTGGAGGTCCGCCCCCTCCTCCGATCTTCATTTTTCCTCTTTATCGTATTGATATTTTGTATTTTTCCGCTGCGCAAACACATTTTCAACATGAACTACTGTGGTAAATTAATGGGAGTAGTGAGTTTTGAAATTAAACTATTTTTACATGTGTTGAATATATGATACTCAGTTGATATACATAGATTGTGATTGTGATGTATTCCTAGATTCATGGCTATAAGAGATCTGGTGCAAATATAATGAATGGAAGTATGACCTTATGTATGTGTGCATATGCCTTTACAAGACTGTTTTCCGTGTAGACCGAAAGGGGTACCTAATAAGTATGTGTGACCCCAAGAATCGTGCGGCCAATCAAGAGGATTGAAGGCCTTGTATGGAACGATAGTGATGGTGGCCACAGTATAGGATGGAGAGTAAAGGAGATGCAAAACCATGCGGAGTGGCTTTGGTGTGTGGAACTACGTAAAGAATTGACAACAGATTTCATCGAGATTGAGTCATCAAGATTAGATGTTGAATCAGTGAGAAAAGGCCTCCAAGGAAAGACAAACATAATTAGATTGGATGAACAAATCCTAACGATTTTCAGAAATTTGGCAGGCTTTCACTGCAACTGGGTGACCAAAGATAGGAACAGCATTCTTAGTCCTATTATCAGAATGTGGTGCTATGAATAGTCAGTAACTGTGGAACGGGTCATCTGGCAGTGCAAGTGCTTGGGCCAGCTGAGTTGAAAGAGGAAGCTGCTGGACCTTATTAAGCAATGTTGCAGCAGCTGAAAGATACTACAACCTGGATGGATGATAACAACCGATTGAAGATGCTGTTAATAGTGATGACAACATGGAAGAATTCAGGAAATTGGTGCAGATGGATCATGGAGCGCTACCAGATTCCAAGAGATAGGAATCATCTTCCTGTTCTCTTAGCACACCTTGCAGAAACCGAAGATTTGTAATATTGGAAGCCAAACCACCAGAGTGGTGGCCTCAGGTGTAATTTTCTTTGTGTAGTTTCTGTTGACAGTAATTGAGTATTCAACTGAACCTGTGGCTTAAGCATTGACTGCTTAGCTTTTTATGTGGGTATCTCATTCCTTACCTGTTGTAATGAGCATGATTCAGTGTGAGCAAGCTTATCTTCTTCTTTGTTAGAGAGGAAGTACTTATGTTGCATCCTACAATATTTTCTTCTCCAAGTACTTTTTTTATACCTGGCTGGGGTCTGCCTGCCTAACCCCATCTTGCATATCCAAGGAAAAAAGAGTTCAAAATACACTCTTGATGAATGTATGACTATGAATCACATGTTTTAAACTATATTGAGATTGTTTGAACTCTAAAATTTGAAGATATCTTATATATGCTTTAAAATCTGTTGTATTTAGCATACCTATGGTTGTTGAAAGATCACATCCACCTACCATACACATATTTTTTGTGCTCACACACACACACATATATATCTTTCATATGTTTTAGTAGTAGGGCCAATGAGTTCACATTTGAATTTTGTCCGGTTATCAATACTATCACCAGTCAAGGAGCCAAAAGGTTTTGTTGCGTAGCATGAACAAGTTTTTGTAGAACATCACAAGAGGTCCAATAAGTGCACAAATTGGCTCACTCGGGCTTGCATCTTACATAAAGCTCACGCTTGATGTATGCCCGCTAACTGTCATTCAAGCACAACGTTCTAGGTGATTTCTCTAGTTTTTTTTGTTATAATGGGAGGCCAAACCCATGCACCCGGCAGGAGTTGAGTTCCCACCAGTGGCAAGGGCGTCAGAGCGTCATGCCATTAAGCTGCCGCTTTGGGTGTGATTTTCTACTTGTTTTACACCACTTTTGTATTCCCTCTGTTGTTTTGGGCTTCAGTGTCCTTTCCCACCAAAAAAGAACAGGAAAGGCCAAAAGGCATGGGAGAAGGAGAATCAACAAGTAAAAGAAACAAGAAAAAAATTCAGCGCACCTTTTTTTGTTCTTTTTCTGAATCATGCACGAGATGAGATCAATCTCTCCATGTGAATGGATTCCCTCAGCAGCAGAAATTTAATGAAGTCACTCAACTAGAGGTACTGGCAAGGCACATGATAGGGCCCTGTAGAAACAAAGAATTCATGTAGCCAACCCCATCTAGTGTGGGAAAAGGCCTAGTTATTGTTGTTGCTCAACTAGAGGTAGTAACAAAACCTAACTTGCCCATACATGATTATTACTAAAACAAGAAGTTGCAAGCATTTAATACCTTCATCGTAAGAACAAGAGAAAAAGTATGTCGTGCCATGAGAATGAGATTGATATAGAAAGAAATTATAGCAAGGTGACTCAAACCAAAGGATGGGAAGACATAGGAAGGCAGAAACACACCAACTCCACCATCAATAGAACAGCCATCAGACAAGTACAGCAATTGAGACAGCATATCTAATAGTCTACTAGACCATGAAAACAACCACAGGTACATTTCGTTGGTCGTTTGAGATCAATTACAGACATTATGAATCCCATGAGTACCCTATACGAAAAGGTTTCTGATTTCTAAAACAGATTCAGAATAGGAGAAAAGGTAATAAAGAAAAAGAAGGGAAGACCATATATCCTTCAATGGGTTATGCAGAGCTTAGCACAATAGTAGATTAACCTCAAATTTGATCACGAGGTAGCAGGGCAGGTGTTAATCCCATCCTTACAATCCTTAGTGAGGTCATTGAATGTCTCAATCTGCTTTTTTCCCCTCAGGAATACTTCAGTATCAACCTCCACCCTCATATATCCATCAAATTCAATCGGGTTTCCATTGTTGATAGCCTTCATCTCAGAGTACCATTCGCTGTTTTCACCCCAAAAAACACTGTAATCATCAAGAAAGTGGATCTTGTATTTGTCTTTCAATGGGTTAAAGATGGAAGTGTCATGCTCATTGGTAGCAATATACAGGTCCCTACCCTCATCAATCTTGTCTCGCAGAGAAGAGATTATTGCTTCAGGCATTGTATCTTTTGCCAGATTAGGCCATAGCTCAGTGTTCTTCGCTTTTTCTCCCCTAACCACATGAACAGAATCAAAATCCCAGTTCAGCTTCGCACTAATTGCTGAGACAATCTCCAGCAAGCGCCTAGATTTCCAGACAAGGTGCCATGGCCTCTGAATGACAGACTCAGTCTCTCCTTCGCATACCCTGTACCAGTAATTGTCTGGCTCTATTGAACCAAATTTTCTCATGATCACTGTATCCTTGATGTCTGCGAGCTGCATAGGAGTCGCCTTGAAATCCTCCACCAAATGGAGACTCAAACGATCCTGCTTCTGCCACTTCCCCCACTCAGTCCAGAACTGATTCTGTTCCAACACTGAAGCAGAATCTCTCAAATGCTCGAAATCAAAGTAGAACCTAAAATCCTTCCCTTCCTCATCCAGTTGCGAAGAAGTGTAGATTGAAGATAAGCACATACTAAGATCCATTACAAGTGTCCGGTTCAAATACTGCGCTTCACCCAAAGAACACAAGAAGCTCCACAGAAAATGATTCATGCTCTTACACCGGTCACCTCCACCACTGTAAATCAGATACTTCCCAGAGCTGAATTTGCTTTCAGATTCTACCTGTGGCACAGTATCATTCACAATATCTCCAACAACAGGCAGCGCTGTTTCCACAGGTGTTGAAGTTTCCACAATCTTTGGCTGAAACCCATCATCAAAACCCTGTTTGGCATGTTTCTTGTTCTTCTTCCTGGCATTAAGACCAGAGTGATATTCCCCAATGGCATCTATTGTATACGTGCAGTTTGACATCCGCGAGATTGTGAATCTACGATAATCCTTATAAAATGCAGCTCTCTTTCCTTCCTTAGGCCTGAATCTCCAGGCCATATCACAGGTACTATCATCAGGTCCCTTAACTGGCTTCCGAAACTTATAGAAATGGATATCCTTGAACTGTTCAATGGCTACACGCATCATCAAATGGAAGACATCAGGATCAGAGCAATCAATTGAATTGCTTTCGCAAAGTTGTTCTACGGCTGTAAGGGCGGGAGTTGTAGAAGGCACCAAGACATCAGTGATATTGATGAAAGTCTCAAATACGGTCTGATTCAAGGGCACAAAGTCTTCACCGGTCTTGAGAACGGATACATCTGCCCAGAAAGTCGCATTCGAGGTTGAAGTGAGGAAGTTTGTAATCTTAGTTGATGGGTGGAATAGGGGATCCTCAGGTTGATATGTAGCAGCAATGATGGTGAAAATCAAGACACCAAGAACAAAGAGAGTGAAACAGAGGTTGCCAATCATAGCCAGGGCATTCTGGCCAAGATTTTCAGGTCTGAAACTTCCAGTTCTGGGAAACCCAGAAAACGCACCAAAACCGTTCATGATTTCTAGAAAAACCCAGAACTGCAACACCAAAAAAAATATGACAAAGAAGGATTTCTATCTTCCTGAGGTTGTTAGGGTTTTAGACAGATCTTCAGTTGAGACACACTCTCAAAGCAGCAAGAAACCTACAATGAGAACAACCAACACTTCAGCATAAGAATCCGGGTTTTCTTGAACATCAGCCTCCCAAGATAGAAAAGGAAAACAAGAGGAGAAAAGTAAGCAAACGGCGATCTTAGCGGATGAACTAGATTTCCAGTAGCTGAAGATAAAAAACTGGAACACGAGAGACCAAAATCATGATGCATATCACGAGTTTACGATGTGGGTACCAATCAAAACCAGCAAGAAACGCCTAAAAGCTGAGAAAGAAGAAACCACACAGATATTCATAGATCTAAAGAAGAAACTCCACATACCCATCCTTGTCTACAGTATGGTGACCGATCCGTAGCTGGCAACCAAAAGGAGATCGGAAATGAAGACCATCCGAGGTTGGATCTCACAGAGAGTCGATACAATTATTTTTCTTTGTGTGAGGCTTTGAGTGCATGCCGACGGTTCGCACGTGCCATCACATGAATCACACGTACCAGAGGGATTTCCGTGGCACGGGCCAAACATCACTCATGCCTTCTCTCGATATTTGAGACGAAATAACACTTCGTCGATCATTAGCTTTCTTTTTTCAAATCCTTTTCCTCCAATTCACGAGTTCCATATTTTAGTGGTCAAGGATCACCGAGTGAGTCAATTAATGCTGTCTTTTAATATTGATCTAAATTAATTTCGTTAGTTAATAATGAGAGGGTGAAAAGATCATACTGTGGGTCAATTATTGATTTTATTTGGGATCACCCTTGCATTGCCGCTCCCAAGCCCCGATAAAGGAGGAGGATTGTGTCAGGCTTCCGACAGCCAGCGTAAAACTTCATCGAATTTTTACAACATGAATTACAAAAATTATGATAATTGCTTTGGGGCGTTCCCGCCTAGCGACGTGCTGTAGAACCCGAATGTAGTAATAAGTAAGCAAGGGCGACTATATTTTCGTCTGAATGTAGTGAATCAATTACAAAGAGGGTTCCCACATCATGAACGGGTGTGAGCAAAAAAGTTAGTCCCGCTACATTGCCACCCGAATGTAGTGAATAATTTTTGCAGAGGGTCTCTGTATTTTGAATATGAACGGATGCGGGGGTAAGGAAGCTAGTACTAGATAATAAGATTCGTATTGGTTCTTGAAATATCAGAACATTATTCAATAAGCTAATGGAGGTGGTAGATACTATGATTCGGAGAAAGATTCATATTCTATGTTTACAAGAGACAAAATGGGTTGGAGAAAAAGCAAAGGAGATAGAAGATACAGGTTTTAAATTATGGTACTTAGGTAAAGAAAAGGCTCGAAACGGAGTTGGTATTATCATAAATAAATATTTAAAGGATAGTGTAGTAGACATACAACAATATGGTGACCGAATCATGACATTGAAATTAGTGTTAAGAGCAGAGGTTTTGAATATAGTTTGTGCTTACGCACCCCAAGTAGGACTAGAAGATAGTATAAAGACAACTTTTTGGGAAGAGTTAGATAAGGTGATTCAAAAGATTCCACAAAGGGAGATGATTTGTTTAGGAGGAGACTTAAATGGACATGTTGGTAAAGAGACATTAGGATATCAAGGGATTCATGAAAACTTTGGTTTTGGGGATATAAATGAGGAAGGTAGGGAGATTTTAAATTTTACTATGGCATTTGATCTCTTTATAGTCAATACAATCTTCAAAAAACGAGATGAACACCTAATTACTTATAAGAGTGATTTATCACAAACACAAATTGATTACTTTATTTGTAGAAAAAAAGATAGAGCGTGTTGTAAAGATTACAAGGTAATTCTAGGAGAAAGCTTAACCACCCAACATCGACTTTTAGTTATGGATTTACAAATAAAAAAATGGACAAAGAAGAAAAGAGTGCATCGAGCTATTCGGACTAAATGGTACAACCTCAAAAGCGAGAAAGAAGATATATGTAAACAGAAAGTCTTTTAAGGAGATGTTTGGAATTATGTTGGTACACCCTATGATATGTGGAACAATATGGCTATACATATTAAGAAAGTAGCGAAAGATGTGTTAGGTGTATCTAAGGGAGGTGTACTGGCACAAAAAGAAGCTTGGTGGTGGAGTGAAGTAGTGCAAAATAAAATCAAGGTAAAGAGGGCATGTTACAAATTACATTATGTTAAGAAAACTAGTGAAACTTTAGAGGCTTATAAGAAAGCAAAAAAGGAAACAAAAAAGGCCATGAGTGAAGCAAAAGCTAAAATTTGGGAAGATTTATATAAAAAACTCAACTCAAAAGAGGGCGAAAGTGATATTTTTAGGATATCTAGGGCTAGAGATAAGAAAACTAAAGATCTTAATTATATTTGATGCATAAAAGATGAGGATGAAAAAATTCTAGTGGCAAATGATGATATAAGAAATAGGTAGAAAAACTATTTTTATAAGCTTTTTAATGAAAATAAAGATGTTAGTATTAGCTTAGGAGAGTTAGTCAAATCAGAAAAGTATATAAACCACAATTTCTACCGACGTATTCAAAAGAATGAAGTCAAAGAGGCTCTTAAACATATGAAGGGTAGTAAATCGGTAGGACCAGATAATATTCCTATAAAAGTTTGGAAAATACTAGGAGAAATAGGAATCACTTGGCTCACAAGACTATTTAATGAAATATAGAAAAATCAAAAGATGCCTGAGGAATGGAGAGCAAGTACACTTATACCCATATATAAGAACAAGGGAGACATTCTAAATTGTACGAATTATCGAGGTATCAAGTTAATGAGCCATACTATGAAATTGTGGAAAAGAATTATTGAACGTAAGTTAAGACAATTATGAACAAAGAAGTAATCAACATAGATCTATTGTTGAAGTGATTCACCTTTTGAGACGTCTTATGAAACATTTTAGAGCAAAAAAGAAAGACCTTCACATGATATTTATTGATCTAGAAAAAGCTTATGATAGGCTACGAGGGAGGTTCTTTGGAGAACTTTGGAAAAAAAAGCTATCCCATTGACATACATTAACCTTATTAGAGACATATACGATGGTGCAAAAACATGTGTGAGGACTCATGAATTAATGACAGACTTCTTTGAAGTTAATATTGGGTTATATCAAGGATCATCTTTAAGTCCATACTTATTTATAATGGTTTTTGATGAGTTAACAAAACATATTCAAGATGAAGTACCTTGGTGTATGTTATTTGCAGATGACATTATATTAGTGGAGGAGTCTAAGAAAAAAGTTAATAGAAAATTGGAACTATGGAGAGAAACATTAGAAAGCAAAGGCCTCCGACTTAGTAAAACAAAGACAAAATATATGGAATGTAAGTTTGATCATTTGGTTACCTCAGAGGACATAGAAATTAAAATTGGCACACATTGCATCCCCCAAAAGGAAAGTTTTAAATACCTAGGGTCAATTTTTCAGAGTGATGGAAGAATTGATCGAGATGTTACGTATAAAATTAATGCTGGTTGGTTAAAATGAAGAGGAGCATCAGGTATTCTTTGTGATAAGAAGATACCATTAATGTTAAAAGGTAAATATTATAGAGCAACAATTAGGCCTGCCATATTTTATGGTTCTAAGTGTTGGGCAGTTAATGATCAACATGTATAAAAGATGTCACAGAAATGAAGATGTTGAGATGGATGAGTGGTCATACAAGAAAAGACCGTATACATCATGAGGTTATTAGAAACAAATTAGAAGTGGCACCAATAGAGGATAAAATGAGAGAATATCGTTTAAGATGGTTTGGACATATAGAAAGAAGATCAAAAGAAGAACCTATAAGAAGGTATGAAAAACTAAATTTGGAAAGTATTAAAAGAGCTAGAGGACGACCACAAAAGTGTTGGAAAGAAACAATAAAGAATTATCTAGCTTATTGTCAGTTAATTGCTAACATGGCACACGATAGGGATCTGTGGAAACAAAGAATCCATGTAGCCGACCCCGTCTAGTATGGGAAAAGGCTTAGTTGTTGTTGTTGTATTTAGTTTGTCGAATGAAATTATTGTGCATGGGATTCTTGCTTCAAACTCCTTCGAAATCCTTATGACCTAACCTACCTTAGTTGCTCATTGTAAAAGCGTAGCAATAGCATTTCGGTAAGGTGTAGCTTGGTCGGACAAAGGTTGGACTCAAGTCTTACAGGATCCGACTTGATCCAAATAAAATAGGTCACTTTAAACTGATATCACCCTGACCATCTTTCACACCATCAAGAAAAAGGTGCACTTTCATTGGGTTGGTCCACCGAATCGGATTTGAAGGCAGTGATGAATTGGATCACTTGAATTAAATGGTTTGGATCTGATTTGGAAATCAGCATAAAGCTGAATTCCACCCGTTCTTCCTCTTCCACATGAACAATTCCTCTAATTGGGTTTGATTTTGGTTAAACTTATCTTCACATAAATGCAGAGCACCGACCTTTATGACAGTGTTGAGTTTCTGCATCAGCGGAAGCTTAAATAATTTTGAGGCATGATTGAATGATGAGCAATGCACTTAGGTTGTGAATCACCCAGGGCTGCTTCTAGAGGGAGGTTTTCACACAGATGAATAAATTGAATACTCTTTGATTTTCTATTGTAAAACTGTAGACTTAATCCTCTAATTTTATCAACTTTTCCTTCCCTAGATATCAATTTCACCTAGGCGAAACAACTCATCTATCATTGTCTCTTATGTTATATTTTGAAAAAGGTTCTGTAGATATCAATTTTACCTAGGAGAAACAACTCATCTATCATTGTCTCTTACGTTATATTTTGAAAAAGGAAACTGAAGAATATTTTGTAAAGTATTTAACAAAAAATGTTTTATTTGTAGTGAAAAACATTTTGTTGCAATGAGAAGGGGCCCCTCCTTCCTTATTGCACGAACCATTATGGATGATGCCTTATGACCATCCATAATCGGGAGTTATCATTTTCCACTTGGTCATATGAGTTGAATCATGACACAATGGTTTCTCACTATTTAGTGGCTTTTCCAATTATGTTATTTTCTAGTTGTATAAACATGAGTTATCCCAATTATGCATTTTTGTAACTAATATGGTTTTGTTGCATAACAACTCATGTTTTCATTTTCATACCATTGGAAGCCTTAAACATGTCTTAATATATACCTTTTGTCAAAGGGTCTACTATCATATCTATCATAAGAAGGTAAGTAACAAATATTTCATTCTTTTGTATGATATCATATACATAATGATACTTTACCATTATATGCTTGCTCTTTGAGCTATTAGCTCTACTCTTTATAAGAGTTATGACCTCACTATTATCACGATAAATAAAAACTAGCTCATTGGCTATATCCACTTTCAAAAAATCAATTTACATATAGTTGATGTAAATCCAGAAATGAAGTTGTTTTTCTTAATGAAACAATTTACATAAATATCTAGAAGGCTATGTAATTAAAAGCTATGATGACATGCTATATAAGTTGAAAAGATTCCTATATAGCCTAAAGCAATCACCTCATCAATGGTAATTGAGTTTTCAAAATGTAATTGTAGAACTTGGTTTGTGTCAATCAAATGATCACTGTGTCTATATTTGGAACAGTGAGAGCTATTTTGTCACCCTATCATTATATCTAGATGACATCTTTTTTATTAGTAATGACAATGATATGATTGTCAAGACCAAGTCATGGTTAAACTCAAAGTTCGAGATGAAGGATATCGGAGTGGCATCCTATATCTTGGGTATAATGATTACCCGTAATAGAGCATCTAGACTGTTATGTCTATGTCAAAATAGATATATTGACTATATCTTTAAGAAATTTAGAATGTGCTACAACAAATGTGTTAGTACACTCATTGCCAAAGGGGTCAAGCTTAGTAAAACGACTATCTAAGTATTGGATAAGAAAAACCAAATATTCCTTATGCTCAAGTTATTGGTAGCTTGATGTATGTTATATTATGTATGAGACCTCATATCAACTTTGGATAACCTTCTAGATATTTTATGAAATTTGCATCCATTCAGAAAAGAGTCTTTACATGTAGTTGATGTAAATTCAAATTATAAAATGCAACAATTACCAAAATTATCTTCATAGATGCAAATTTCATGATTGCAGAATATTTTTCAACATAATTACTGTTTTTTTGTCAAAAGTCTTTGTAATCAACCTCGCTTTAAAAAAATTTATTGAATCAGTGACTTTATATATATTTTTTAATACCCACTTTCTACCAATTGCTTTTCTTCCCTTTGACAAAATGATCAATTCACAAACTTTGTTTTTCTGAATGGATTAAATTTCCTCATCCATTGTGTTTACCCAATCTGGTGATTCAGATGAGCTCATAGCTTCCTAGTAACTTAGATTACCAGTTACCTCATCTAAATCTACTGAATAACATATCTCATCAACTAGGTAAGTATGGTAGTCATTTAAGTAGGACAGAGGAGCTCATTGTCTCTTATGACCACTTAAAGTTTCACTTTATAAGAAAAGACTATTTGTTTCTTTTTCTATGGGTTCAAATGATGATTCATCACGATCTAAAAAATTACTATCAATATCATCATTACTTGTAAATATATCATTATTAGTGTATTCTAAGAATTTAATATCTCTACTTTCTATCTATACAAGGTTCTTGCGATAAAATCAATACCCTTTTGATAATTTTTTGTATACGATAAAAATACAATGATGCCATATTCATGCAAACAAGTACCTATTTTGACACACTTTGGGTTAGACTCACTCCCTAAATTGACCTCTAAGAAATCCACTCCTACGGAATTTGAAGGTTTTTCCAAGTCAAAGATTTTATGAAATTATGGAAGCTTGGATGCTTAATCATCCTCATGAATAAGGGGATCTTCCTCCTTACTTTGATCACTCTCAAGTGCTTTGATTTTTAGAAAAATATTATGCACAAGAGAAGAGTTACGCATAAGAAGATTATTTATAATGGCATGAGACAATTTGGGTTTGAGAATATACATGGGTTTTGACAAAACCAATTTTTAAGTTTGTACACGGTTTTGAAAACCAAAATTTTTGAGATTTTTAATTTTTTTAATTTTTTTTAATTTTTATAAACAAATGCTACAAGGAAGAACATAAAAGACTTTTTTTTTAGATTTTTCAGATTTTTCAAATATTTTTTTGGTTTTGGCAGTTTTTTAAATTTTTTTAGTTTTTTCAAATATATACTTTTTATATATTTTTTTTAAAGAATGGAGTCTTTCATGAAGCCTACAAAGAAAACACCATAAATTAGACTCTAAACAAGAGGTCTAGGCCAGAGGTTTTAGTTTTAGTCAGCTCTAGGGCACCCTTGTCCCAAGTGGTTGCAGGTGGTGGATCGGGGGTATGGATGGGTTGTATCCTAAGCCATGTCGACCTAGGTTAGGTAGAGGTAAGATGGGTTCGAATCTACCTTGGTTCTTGTCTTCTATACCCTGGTATGATGTATACCCCATGTTCAATAATATATTCTAAGGCTTTTTAAGTTTTAAAATTTTTTAATGAAGAGAATGACCTTGGAATATTGTATCGTCCATGGCATGGTTATACACTCGAGTTTTGTTGAGTAAGCCTAGGAGATGAATGGCTTTAGAGGTAGAAGGGTTTAACTCCCCTAGGATGCACACCACCCTAGGAGTGGAAGACTTGGGTGTTCCTAGGACATGGATGACCTTGGAAGGGTGTGACTTGGGTTCTCCCAGGATACATGTGATTCTAGATGGTTTGGGATGAGATGATTTTGTTTCTCCTAAGAGGTGAATGATCTTGAGAATGGAGGGATTGGAGATGAACGACTTGGGTGAATTGGACATCTCCATGGCCCTCTCTACTCCACTCAATGAGTCACTTGATAGGAAAGGAAAATTTTGCATTCTCTTGAGATGTCAGTTGTCTTCTGCAAAGACTACTACGACCATAGTTATCCCATGGGATTTTAAGGTACTTGTGAAAGGTTGAAGGGACGACTCGAAGGGAGTGTATCCAAGGCCTCCTTAACAATAAGTTGTAGTGAAGGTTTACGTCTAAGACACGAAATAACCCGACATATGGGATATTGCTGACTTCCATGGGCAACTCTATGGAGCCAAAGGGGTGGGATGAGTTGTCATTGTATCCTATTATGACAATTGGACTCGGTTCAAGCCTAGATATGGGTACTCCTATTTGAAAGGCCACATGGAGTGGGAGAATATTTATACCTCATCCCCATCAACGAAGCACTTGTTGAGAGTATGGTGATAAAATACCACCTCTATGTGCAAAGCATGGTTGTGAGTTGTATCGGGACTTTCTAATTTATCCTCAGTAAACACAATTGGGGTCATGGCAAAGATTGGGGAGGCCAAAAAGGATAGTGATTCGGGAGTGATGGTGGTGTTAACCTTAGATTTTTCTAAGATTCTCTCTAAGACTTGTATATATTTAGGTAAGGTTTGTATCAACTCTAAGATATACATGTTTATGAGAAGTTTTGAAAGATATAGTTATAAATCATATGGGTTAACAAACCACTTTTATCCTTGTCCATGCCATGATATGCATTAGAGATGCATGCTTTTGAGAACCGGGCAAAATGACTACTCCCTTGCTAGCTTGTTTAGCTAAGTATAGGGTTGATAGATCCTTCTAGATCTAGTCACCTCTCCTACACTCTCCCTAGGGCTCGATCCTAACTTGGCTCTAATTTGATACCTTGGAGTACCTCGAATCTCTACAAAGGCTCTAATCCGGTGTAGGACTATAAGCGCTCCCCGGATCACTACTTGCTTGTCTTTTTTTATTACGAGAGAGAGTGGTGTGTGATAAGTAGTATGAACCGTGTAAAATGCATGCTTAATCCCACAATTTTGAATTGGATGGAGACATATCTCTTTGTCCTTCTTACTCGTGGTTGTGTGGTTTGGGAATGACTCTTTGAAAATGGCTTGAGGGGGCTTCGGTTCCTCCGAGATGTGGAGCCTACCCTCCTCTATTAAGTCCATGATTTTATTTTTGGAGGAAAAATATTTATTTCTATCATGGCCTTTGAGCCTATGATACTTGCAAAAGTCATTCAAAAATTTTCCTTTAAGGGGTGCTCTTTTAGGAATTACTGGAATCACTAGACCTTATGCTAACAAAATTTTTAGGACTTCTGTGAGTGGTTGTCCTAGATTGGTGTATTGTCTTCTCTCAAACTTTTTCTTATTTTTTTAGTTTTTTTGAAAAGATCTTTGTCTGGAAGACTTAGAGGGCCCGACTGAATTGGGCTCTACTCGGATGTTGGCCACTTTTTGAGTTTTTACTCTTCCTTTCGGTGCATGTGGCTCATATGATCTGAGTTTTTTAAATTTGGTTTTGAATTTTTTTTTCCCTTTCCACAGATCCTCATAAATTCATTTTTTCAAATTAGCTTTGAAGAGAAAAGCCCTTTTGATCAATTTTTGAAAAGTTGAAACCTCGTGGAGGGAAGTGAGTGCTTTCAAATCGGTTTTGAAATTTTCAAGGATGAGCATCACTGCACATCTTTTAGAAATGGACTCTTTGACTTAGCTCAAGAGTGACCTCCACCTGACAATAAATATGTGTACATCCTCATTAGGGGATTGTTTAGTATCTTTGAAAGTATTGAGTGTGGGCATGACTTCCACATTATGTAAAAACCTTTGTATAAAACAATTCGCCAAGTCCTCGAAACTTGCGAATTGTCTTAAATTATATGAAGCTAACCATTTTGATGCATTCCTCTTTAGAGAATGGGAGAACCTCTAAACCCATTTAGAAGAATCTCTCTTTTTCTTGTAAGCTCTCTTAGAAAAGAATTGGAAATGAGATCGAGGGTGCTTATTTCTATCATACCGATGGAAACTCAGTATTTCATCATCACTATCCATTTGATAATCAGAAGATAGAAAAACAAACAGCGAGTATGTTCTCTTTTCTTTGGTTGAACCCTTGTGAGCCCTCGATTATTTGCCATGGGAGGAGCAAGATTCCACCACATCAACCTCTTGGCTTAATGCGGTGATTTTCTGTTTGATCCTTAGCTCTTTTAGTTTCCTCTTGGCAATCCTACCTTTTCGGTTTTTCAAAGAGTCTTTAGAATTACTTTTCAGAAAGCAACTTATAGAGTACGAGGCTGGACTCAATACCTCGTAAGAACTCTCTGAACTCGACATTATTTAAACTTGAAAAAATTGACCTAGAGAAAAAGAGATGAATTGAGAATCAAGATTTTAGAAAGTGAAATAGTTTTTGAAAACCACGACTGGATCAAATAACTTTCAAAGATTCACATCCCACCGGGTATAACAAATCTATAGATGTGAAATTTTGTTTCAAAGCCTATATAGAGATTCAAAACTTAATTCAAAAATACAATTGCACGAGCATGCTAGCTAGTTCGCTAAAACTTGCAAAGTTTAATAAAATTTTCTAACTCTTTGCTGATTGCGGATAAGTAAACACTTTTTACTATAGATCTTCTTCAACCGATGCTCAAGGGTCGATGTAGGCACTCTAAACATTTTTAGAGATCCAATAAGTTTTTAAAATCAAATTTCAATTCAAAAGGATTTGCAAAAATCGTGAATCTAACTCTTGATTGAAAACACTTCAAGTTCTGAAAAAGAGAAACTGAATTTGTTTTAAGAGACTCATTTTTTAATTTTTTTGGATAAATTTGAGCTCTAAAAATCCTCAAAATTCATAAAACGCAGAGTGGTATGTGCCGATTTGTAAACTAATTTTATTTTTATTTTATTTACTATAGACATTTGCAATTAAATCTGAGAATATCTCTTACTTTGGTATTTGGAACAGATCTGTGACAGAGACATAGAGACTTAGAAAAGAGATAGAAATGAACTTAGATCTTCATAGCATTTGAACTTGGTCTTCCCTCTAATCTTGGCATGATCCTTGAGTTTGATCTTTGATCTTTGTTTGGGCCTGTCTGTTTTTGTTTCGAAACTCATGAGCTGTTTAACTCAAATTTAAAACCTTTCTTTTGTAATATTCCCTAAAAGTTTTAAACTTTAAATTTTGGGTTTTTTGAATTTAAAGGTTCATAAAGGCCTTAAATTGTTTTTCGACATTTAGGAGTTTTTGAAGATATTTTAAAATTTTGGGTGTTTAAAGATTCAAAAATATTAAAAGAAAATTGAGTTTTGTACCAATTCTAACACTCCTAGATTTTAACAAAGCCTTTGAGGTTGAGTGTGATGGATCTAGTGTAGGTATTGGTGTTGTTCTAATCAAGAGGGGAAACCTATTGCATTTTTAGTGAAAAGTTTAAAGGAGCCACTTTGAACTATTCAACATTTGACAAGGAGTTGTATGCTTTGATTTGTGCCCTCTTGCATTGGCAACACTATCTTCTTCCAAAGGAATTTGTAATACACACCGACCACATATCTCTTAGACTTTTACAGATCCAAGGAAAGTTGAATAGCAAACATGCAAAATGGGTGAAATTCTTATAGATATTTCACAATACTATTAAATATAAGAAGGGTGCCACCAACATTGTAGTTGATGCTCTTTTCAAGAGGTATACTCTCATTTCATTGGCTAGCACTAAACTTATAGGCCTTGGGTTTATCAAGAAAATGTATGCCCATGACCCACAACTGGCAAAATTTGCAATGTAACCCCATAAGTTTGAACAAGGCTTCTACATGCATGATAGATACCTTTTTCGTTTTGTAAGGCTATGTATCACCAAAAGATTCATACAAGAACTGTTAATTAAAGAAGGCTCATGATAGAGGACTTTTTGGATAACATAAAATATTGGAAATCCTCAAATAACACTTCTACTAACCAAAAATGAGGAGACATATCCGCCACGTCCTAGAATGTTATATCCTTTGCAAAAAAGCCAGGAGTACCAAACATACCAACGAGGGGTTACATCGGTCCCTACTAGTTCCAAATCATCCTTGAGAAGTACTTAGCATGGATTTTGTTCTTGGTTTATCCTACACCAAGCGAGGGAAGGATTCTATTTTTGTTATTATTGATCGTTTCTCACGCATGGCTCATTTGATTGCCTATCATAAAACAGATGATGCTTCACACATTGCTGAGTTATTCTTTCAGGGAATTGTGAGGTTGCTTGAGAGCCCACTCTCCATCGTCTTTGATCTGGATTCCAAGTTCCTGAGTCACTTTTGGAGGATATTATGGAATAGATTGGGAACAAAGCTCATGTTTAGCACTGCTTACCACCCTCAAATAAATGAGCAAATAGAGGTTGCCAACCACACTCTCTCGACCTTGCTACGAAAAACAAATCTTAGGATGAACAATTGGTATGGGTAGAATTCGCATACAATAGACCCCTTTTGAAGCTGCATATGGGTATAACCCTCTCACTCCTTTAGATTTGTTCAGTCTCAATGCAGGTCATCCAAAAGCCCTGAAAGAAAAACAAGTTGCTAAAGATGTTCAAAAATTTCATGAAGATATCAAGAAAAATATAGAAGTTAGCTCTACAAAATATGGAGAGGCTGCCAATAAGCACAAGAAACCCATTCAATTTCAGTCGAGAGTTTTTGTCTGGATACACCTCCACAAAGAATGGTTTCGCCAATAGAGATCTTCCAAGCTACAGCCAAGAGCAAATGGCCCTTTCAAAGTTCTCGCCAAGGTCAATGAAAATACCTACACTATTGACCTCCCTAAACATTATACAGTATCACCTACTTTCAAGATCAGAGACTTGACTCCTTATGTGCCAGATTATGAAGATCAAGATGTCCTTGAACCCGACGATAATGATGTGAACATCAATCCAAATTCATCAATAGGACCTGCTCGGCCACACACCAGGTCCATGATGAGACAAATTTCTCAATTCATCCAATTGGTTCAAAAATATGTTAATGAGAACATATCTATTAGAAGTGATTGAAATCCCACTAAAGAAAGTCCTAAAAACATCCTCACTCTCCAAGAACCATAAGCTAAAAACTGTTAAACTGTAGAATTAATTCATCATAGTGTTTTCTAGGATAATTATAGCAAGAATTCGTCCACACCATGGAAAACGTGGAAATAGTCTAGTAAACCAGTTTTGTATTCTCAATGCCTTGGAAAATAAAATGTTGCATTTATCACCCTGGGAACCTGCATCCTGAGTTAATTGTTGCATAGGAACTTGTGTTTTGTATTCTCAATCCCTGAGAAAACAGAATATTGCATTTGCCACCCTGGAAACCTGCATCCTGAGTTAATTGTTGCATGAGAACTTGTGTTTTGATTTATTATGGCTAAATTTGGGATCCTTGTCCAAGCTTAAATAGACCTCTTGGTAGAACGAAGAAGACTATTTATTTCGTGGTGAATTTGTATTCTCTTATCTTATCTAATTCAGTTTAACTGGTGAAATTGATTTCTTAGTTCTCTCTTATTAGTCAAACCTACGGCGAGTGCACAAGAATCACCCATAGACCAACTATATGTGAATAGTATCTCGGCTCATTCAGAATCGACGGAAGCATTTGCTGAACGGGAATGCGTCATTTAGAGACTTGCAGGCTCTAGAGTGTCCCGAACTGGGTAATTACATGTGGACTACTTGTTCTCTACCGTGAAAGACAATATTTACCGTGTAGACGGGCTAAGGCCGGTGAAGAGAGTCGGACGAATCTTGCATCCATGTTTACATGTGCGCATAACTATCAAAACTAAATAATGAGAGTGTAGTTGGATGTGTAGATGTGGATGTATGTGTATGTTGTTTGCCTACGTGTTTTGAAATGCTGTAGTGTTTGGAGGCTTTGACAAATGTAGCATGCATTTTGATTTGAAGCATGCATGCTCTTTGTATGTTGCCCTATCTATCCACTATTGAGCACATATTGCCATTTTATATGTAAAGTTACAAGCTGAGACCCAATTTGAGCATTCTTTAATAAGAAGACAGTTCAGTGCAGAGACTAGAAGCTTTGGCAAAGGTGGTACCGATTTGTAAATTATGTAAACCCTTGCTCATAATGTGGACCTTAAAGTATCGATATTTGGATAATTCATTTGGAAATTTAGTGAAACTTGTCATTTATGAATCAACTGTCGCCTAGTTTCCTATCTTATCATGTCTCAGGCCATCGGACAGATGAACATCGTGGTTGATAGTGGCAGCGCCGGTGTGTGACCATATGTACATTGAAGCAAGATATGGGTGTCTCTGTAAGCCGTGGCCAACCATGTATCTCGATCCAGCCCAAATGTTTGAATGCTGCTAACTAGGTTGATATTGACCTCCGCACAAGATTTTGTGGGTGTTACCATGTTGGGAGGCAGGGTGGTGTAATTTAGGTTTTTTATTTGTAAAAGCCACATGTGGTTACTCCGACACAACTAGGTGAAGTAATAGATATTCCAACTCGACCTTCTTATGGGATGATGATTAATTACCTGAATTAATTCTTGGCGTGGTCACATTAATTGGCTCTAAAGATCAAACTTCTAGTCTATTGCTTCAAATCTTCTCCTTGTATTCTTCTAGAAGGCATTATTTCTACCATAATCTATATAAGGAACTCCAGATTATCTTATTGACCTTGTCTAAATCCAAACTAGTCATTTATAACTCCTCTGCATTAAGTTGTATCAACTTTTATAAGCCTTGAAATCTGCCTTCTGTTAATTTGAACTTCAAAAAGAGCCTCCTAGATTTAAATTTGAGATTAGTTCATGATTCTCCTGGATCTAAAACATCAGCTGACACCAATGAGCTGCCATCTCCACACTTGCTATCTAAAGAATTTTTGTATCAACGGTATTCCTCTTTATCCGAGTAGTCATATACTTATTCATTCAACTATACATTTCAAAATCAAGTTTTAAAGAAACAGGCAGGAAGCTTCCTTCCGTGTACCAATGGGCCAACCTTCAGCACCACATACTTCCTAACAATTACTCCAAAATGCTACCTAATGTAATAGGTTCAAAGTAGTTGTACTCGTAAGTGATTAAATAATAATTCACTAAAACTTTGCGTCTCAACTCCAGCTCACTTTAATTGGACACTACAGTATCTGATGAACATTGACGAAAGCGCAAACTGTTGAAGACTATGGGTAAATCCAACCCACATGCATAAGGCTCAAATAACGCTATCTGTCAGCTGAACAACTAGGATGAGCAAAATTCTAGCCATCAAAAAAAAATTAATTGCATGTCGTTAGATTCTCAAATATGTAGGACCGCTGCCACCATACTGCAGATGTTGTAGCTTTTCTCCATAAGGAAGAGGCCGATGTGGTATGGGTAAGCAGGGAGCAAATTGTCCCCCAGTAACAAAACTTTAAGTCATAAAAACCAACGCATTGATCCTCCATGCCAAAAAGGAAGATTATAAAGTCTCTCTCTCACACACACACATGTTTGTGTGTGTCTGTGTGTGTGTTTGTCCCATGCGTGCGTGTGTAGAATGCAAACGAATGGTTGTGATGTTGGCTAATGCTGACCGCGCATCAGCATATGGGCGGCTAAGATCTGCAGGCGACAGCCTTCCCACTCTCTAAAATGGATCGATGAACTTTTAGCTTCTTGCAATACCTCTTTTGGCAGCTCGGTCTCTGCCGAAAAGTACCTCATGCATCCTTTCAACGGTAAGTGTGGTATGCTGTCGTCAAAGAAAATGCATCACTTGTTGACTAACGGAACTCACTAATCTTTTTGCCTCAAGAGGCATAACATGTGCTGCTGTGAAGCAGCTTTTTTCATAAAAGTTGATTCTATTCACTGGCGTTGTGATCACACACACAAACACTCTCGCACGTCAGAAAGCGTGAAAAATGGGATCATATGTACGTGTGGAGTAGGTCATTTTTTCAGACTCTCGTGAAAGACTCCAACAGGTTCACATAGGGGAGGTGCGACACCAAGGACTCACATCAACCAACTCTGATGATTATGGGCTAAGCAAACTTGCCTTAGACTTTACGATGTGATGTTTATCTTTGTCCTCTGATCTCAAACTCGCCCGACTCGTTTCACTTGTCTGTCTGTTGGTGTGTGCTCTTGTGTGCATACTATGTTGAACTGTCAAGTGTTAGGGTCTGGGTTAGTCCCATACCGTAACCAAATAGACCCCCACTATTAAAAAAAAAGGAACACTGAAATTAGAGCTATACGGATACTGAAAGAAGGTCATCCATTGAGGAAGGAATCCTTCCCAAATTCGATCGATCACTTACATTTAAATGGATTCTGAAGCTCTTGATTCACAGATGAACCCCAAGCAGACTTGGAGGTAGCCAGAGGTCGAAACCAGCAGTGGACGAATCTAGTGAAAAATGGCTTCTTATGGGATTAGTTTTGGCTTTGTTTTTTATTTGAAGATTATCCAACCAAAACTTGATTTTTCGGTGATATGATTTGTTGACCTATTGACAAATATGGTTGAATTACTACCTAAAGATATGCACACCTAAAATTGAAGAATTATGAGCACCTACTCTAGAAGTTATATAAAACTGCTTTAGAGGAGTGTACAAGGATCTGAAACCTACCCACCGTCAAATGGAAGCAGCAAAAACTGATATTGTAGGAGTGGAGATGAATATGGAATGTGTACACGATCACCTATAAATTACAGTAGCTATCCACTTTAATGAATCATGAAGAATCACAAATTAATGTGTTTATTTTCTCCGTTTTTTAGTTGTAGTAGTTGTGGCATTTGCTTTTAGTCCATACAATTCTTCTTTTTTGTTCTTGTAAACACCTAAAAAAAATTCAAAATAAAAAAATTTTCATCTTTTACAAATTTTGCTTTTTTTGGCAGCTTTGAGTTTTTAAATAAAAATATATCAAATGAACTCATTTTGAAATAAAACTTTTTTAACAACCTCAAAATGATGATATATTGCATCCCTTTCGAAAAAAATCAAATTTGGACAATTTTTATAAAAATGAATATTTTGCCCTCATGACCAAATTGGCAAGATTCAACCTTTTTAATGATTGCCTTTTAAGGAAAAATAATTTCAAACAATTTTTCTTTAAATAAACAAATGAAAAAGAAAACATTAGGAATCAAACTCAAAAATGTTTGCAAATTGATAAATTTATGAAATTCTAAAACCCTTGATATTAAAAAAAATTAAATTCAAATTCGACCTCAGAAATTTGTCTGATCAAGAATAGTCTCATTCTGAGACCTGATACCCAGAGTTAAAGTGGTTCGATACTCTACACCAGTTAAAGTGGTTTGATATCCTACACCCATTCAAGTGGTTAAAGTGGTTCGATACTCTACACCCGTTGAAGTGGTTAAAGTGGTTCCATACCCTACACTCATGAAAAGGGTTAAATGGTCAAGGTAGTTATAGATTGACTCACGGAGCAAAAGTAGGTCACTCTTGCAAACAAAAACGGGGAATGAAACCCAGTGCTTTTCCAAAATAATATTTGAAGATTTCATTAAATTTAAAATTTTCAAATATAAAATGTTTTTTTTTTTACATAAAGTGTTTGAAACCTACCATATATGAAACTCGGATCGAAAGGAGGCAAATTCCCTAGAAAGAGGAGATGGCATGAACCAAAAAGGCAACGACCGAATACCTGCCAATTTTGGAACTCTTCGACAAGGTAACCTATTATTTTTAGTTTCAGGTATTAGAAAGGAAGGTCGACATCAAAAAAGAAAAGTCGACGCTCACAATGGAAAGTCGGTGCCCAGAATGGAAGGTCGATATTAAAGAAAGGAAAGTCGATGTTGAAGAAGGAAAGTTTGCATCTAGAAAGGAAGGTCGACGTCCAAGAAAGGAAAGTCAACATTCAAGAAAGGAAAGTCGACGATCAAGAAATAAAGTCAATGCTCAGAAAGGAAAGTCTACGTCTAGGAAGGAAAGTCGGTGTCATCCATACAAAAGGAAAGTGATGCTCGATTTGGCAAGTAGTAATATTTAATTTGGTAAGCCACTAAGAGTAAACTTACCAGTTTTGGAGTTCAACATCAAAGGATTAAGCAACTTACTTTATCAAGCTTCATCAAATGAACAACTGTACTTACCATATCAAATGGAGTATATTTTTTGCAAGAAGGGCCAGCACTTCACTTACCTTATCTAAGGGAGCAGTTTTTGGGAAGAAGGTTCACATTCACTTGCCAAGTATAGCCATCTTCAATAAGGTAACTTGCCTTATAAAAATTTGCAGCAAAGAGGCAGCCCTTGGCCTATAAAAGGGGCCTCAAGGGGGCTGCAATGTATCGATCTGAGTTCAATCATCTCATCCAACAATCCAGCTTCCCACGACCCAACAAGAGGGAGAGAAAGAGAGAGAGAGAGAGAGAGAGAGAGAGAGAGAGAGAGAGAGAGAGAGAGAGGAAGAGAGGAAGAAGAAGATGTGCCGCCACTAACTGCAAGCCATCCTCTAATCTTTTTGCCACAGGTCTATTCTTTCTTTATTTTTTTTATAATTATATCTCTGCTTTCATTAACCCTTATGGGGTTGTGATTAAGGAACTCATCTCTCCATGATGATGTATTAATCAAGGTTCATACGCTGCCCCGTCTCTCTTTCATTCATATGCTATTCATTATATATTTTAATTTTGATTCTTTCTACTCCATAACATAATATAAGATTATAAATCTCTTAATCCCCTTATTCTCACATGGAAATTAGGATTTTGTTTATTTTGAATAGTTGTACATTAAATTTTAATTCGGACGAAAACACATGCACAAATGTGAAAATCTGAAAACCTATTTTTCTATACTCTACATACGTCCGATGAATAAATTTTATTTCAAGATCTCATACTCTAAATGTTCTAAAACTTTGTATTTCTAATCTACATATACCAACACACTTTCAATAAAATTTTCAAAATTTTTAGGCTTTTGAAACATCACCAATAAAATTGGAGAAGTTTTATTAAAATCGAAACAAATTCTGAAAAATCATAGGTTCCTGCAATAGAGGTTGGATTATTACCTAATAACTTTGTACACAATGAACCAATTTAATTGAAAATAGTCTCATTGAAAAGCTGAAATCTATATCTTTCTAGCAAGACTAATTTCATAGAAATCGGAGGCATGAGCAAGAAAATACAATAGTTTTTTTAAACCTGTGACTTTTTGGTATAAGTCTTCTCGAATGTTTGAGTGGGGTGTATTTTCAGAATTAATTATATAAATCTACAAACCTAAAATAAAAATAAAAATATTTTCTAAATTTGTACACTAAAATCTATTTTTTCTAAAATTTTTAGAATTTTTGGAAATCCATAACTGTTCTAAAAAAAATCAAAGACGTGTCACTGAAAATAGAACCAATTTCTGTTTTTCAAGAACTTGGGATGTTTTGAGTTTAGAAGTTAAAATTATGATTTTGTCAAACCTTTGAAATTGGAATTTTTTTTTTGAAAACTTACTGGATCTAGAATAATTTTCAAAGCGTCTAGGCTGACCCTTGAGTATCGGTTTAATAAGGCCTACGTAGAAAAGAGTTCACTTACCTATAATTGCTACACGAACTCATAAATCAATCTTCGCTAGTTTCAACAAATTAGCTGGCACACTCACACACAACTTAAATCGAGAATTTAATTTCAAATCTTCAGATAGGTTTCGGAATAAAAATTTACGTCTACAGATTTGGCACGCCCGGTGGGACGTGAATCTTTGAAAATTGTTCAATTCGGATTTGTTTTTCCAAACACAAACCAATTTCAAATCGTGATTCCTAAACTTCTTTTTATCCCTTGTTTTGAGTTCAATTACAGCAACTCAATAATGTCAAGATTGGATGATTCCTTTGAAAATATGTCAAGGAGGGCTTCATCTAATTTTCAAAATCGGTTTTCCAAAACCTTAAAAAAATCTTTTCAAGCTCGAGAAGAAGAAATTGCCTTTTTGAGGAGAAGAGAAATACAACTTGAAAGGGAAATTGAGGCCATAGAGGCCAATATAAGTCGTTCCCATGAAAAATCATATCGGGTATATAGGGAGAAAAGCCATACCCGGAAAACCAAACTATTTATAGAAAAACCAAAAGAGTTCTTTATTTTGAAAAACCAAAAAAATCTCAAAAATTTTCAAAAATCAAAAACATTTGAAAATTAAAAACTTGAAATTCAAAAAATTAAAAAGAAGAAAAAGTTTACATCCCTAAGCGCACAAGTGTAGTGGGGCATGAGATTCACTTCACACAAATCACTCCAAAATTTTAAAAATCGGTTGCTCCGATGGATTCCATTTCCATGAGAACCATTTCATACACAAGGGAGAATGAGTGTTGCACACACATAGGCTTAGAGGATGAAATCCAAGACCTCGAAAAGCAATGGGAGCTTGAAGGCATACATGAGCTACAACACCCTTAGGTCACCTGCAAGGAAGCTTGCTCTCACCATGAAAAGGTAGACAAGCTTGAAAAAGGTATATATGAAACTCATTTCTCTCAAAACTCTCTACTCGATCCTCCTCTTTGTTGTGTAGGATCGGTAAATTATTCATATGCATTCCATATATCAAATCACACTGATGCACCCCACAACCCCACAAAATATACCAAAAGATATGGATTTTTAAGGTGCGGTAAATGTCCAGCACCAACAAAAAGAATTTCAAAGTCAAAAATAAAATAAAAATAAAATTCAAAACTTGGTAGACATGGTTATTCCTAGGTCATGTATCGACATCCTAGGTACACCTAACCCTACTTTATATAAACAAATCTTTTTGAGCCTAGGTTTGTATCATAAACCCAAGCCTATGACCATGATTTATTCTAACATCAATAAACCAACCAAGGAACAGACTATGGTTTCTCTTGGAATCATTTTCTCTCCTTTGTGCAAGGGATCAAACATGCTCTCCCTTAGCATCCTTATAAACTCAAACCATCAACCCCTAGGGGCACATTGGGTTACACCTAAGATTCATCTCAAGATCATTTACCTCTTAGGAGAATCATAATCAACTCATCCCAAACCCTCTAGGGTCACATATATCCTCGAGAAACCTGAGTCACACTATTCTAAGAACGTCCATCTCCTATGAACACCCAAACTACCTAAACCTTCCGAACCTAAGTTTGTGTACACCCTAAAGAAGTTGAACACCTCTACCCCTAAAGTTATACACCTCCTATGTACCCCCGAAAAACTTCAGTGTATAACCATGCCGTTGATGATATACTATTCCAAGACCATCCCCTTTATCAAAACTTTTTAAAACTCAAAAAGCCTTTGAACATGTTACTAAACATGGGGTATACATCATATCAGGGCCTAGGAGCCAAGATCCAAGGAAGGCTATAACCCATTCTACCTCTACCTAACCTGGGTCCATATGGCTTGGGATATACCCTATCCATACTCCTTGAGCCACTACCTATGACCAATTGAGTCAAGGGTGCCCTAGAACCGACTAAAACCGAAACCTATGGGCTAGACCTCCTATTTGGAGTCTAATTCATGGTATTTTCTTTGTAGGTTTGATGAAATATTTCTTTTATTAAAAAAATCCAAAAAAAAGTATATATTTTGAAAAAACCAAAAAATTTAGAAAACTCTCAATAATCAAAAATATTTGGAAAAATCTAAAAATTCCAAAAAGAAAGTCTTTCATGTTCTTTCTCTTAACATTTGTTTGAAAAAATTTTAAAAAAATTGAAAAAGTCAAAAAAATCCTAAAACATTTGGTTTTCAAAACCGAGTACAAACTCAAAAATTGGTTTTGATGAAACCTATATATCTTCTCAAACCTAAAGTGTTTTTTTTTTTGTGTGCATAACCCTTTCCTTATGCATGATACTTTACTAGAAATCAAAGAACTTGAGAGTGATCAAAGCAAGGAGGAAGATCTCCTCATCCATGAGGATGATCAAGCCTCCAGGCTTCCTAAATTCTATAAAATCTTTGACTTAGAAAAACCTTTAAATTCTGAAGAAAGGATTTCCTAGAAGTTAGTTTAGGAAACGAACCTAACCCAAAATGCATCAAAGGCTAAGATCATATCATGCAATGCCAAAAACCAAGATCGTGCATGTATAGGTTATTCATGCACACATTAAAAAAAACATTCATCACATGCCATAATAGGGGTAGGCCATAGTATATGAATACTCATGTCATCATCTCCAAACTAGGGGCACGAATACATTCATCATTTCATAAAGCATGTATCTCCACCATATCATATGGAATACATTTTACATGACATTTATATCATTAATCCATAAGAGGCCCATATCCACTTGGTAAGTAGCGGCTCAAGTGGGATGGTCCCTATTTTATAGACAAATAATGTATATTGGTTAATTGATGTTGACGGAAGAAATTTAGCAGACCCTATAAATGCCCAATACTTGAAAAAAAAATATGTATAGGGTCTACTTTAAAATTCTTTTGAAAAGATTTTAAAAACAGACCTCCTTTGAATTTCTTTAAAAAATGACCAAAATATATTATATGACTCTGAATTAGGGGATTGATGCTTTATGAAAAGCAGAGTTTTCAAAATCAATTGGAAATATTTCAAAAATCTTTGTCTTACAAAATATGGCCTAGTTCAAAATAGCAAAATATCTTTAAATGATAGGTGCTATTAGGAAATGGGATGTTCTTTGCTGAATTGAGTATCTAAAGGGATGAGTTGTATTCCCCTATTTCATTTCTTCCCAAAAAGGAAAATTGGCAAAATCAAAAGAAAAGGAAAAAAAACAAAACCTCAAATATAGAGGTCTTCCTAAAAGAAAAAGAAAAGAAAAGGAAAAACAAAAACCTCTAAAATAGAGGTCTCCTTTGACAGAAAAAAAAAGAAAAGAAAAGAAAAGTCAAAGCTCAAAAGAATAATTTTCCATCAAATTTTTTTTTGCCTTATACCTCAGGACACTTCAGAAGGGACTGTGGGTAACTCTTTCCCGAAATCTCTAATCTCTATAGCTCATCCCAATGGAGAAAAGTTTACCATTAAAATCTTAGAGTAGGAATAGAACCTACTTATTTGGATTTTATTTTGTTTGAGAATTAGACTTTGTTGTATGAGAAATTGAATTTTGAAATGTTATTTAAAATCTTGTATAAAACCTCTACTGAGTAGTGGATATTAAAACTCGAGTGAAGGGAAATGTAAAAAGTTGGGAAGTCCTTTTTGATATAAACTAAAAGGACTTCCCTTTTTGAAAAGAAATTTTGAAAACCTAAAACATCAAAGGAAACAATATGAGAACTATCTTGCTTGGGACAGCCGACCTTCATAGGCTTCTTCTCAAGTTCACAAATCAAAGGTATGGGTCTCTAAATATCCATTTCATTCACCTCACATTCCTTGCACACATGCATTCATAATGAGTCGTCCATGCATGATCATCCTAGGATCAGGTCATTCACCTCCCTTAGATACACCTAAAACATCTTTCGCCACTTTCCTAATATGTATAGTCATATTGTTCCACATATCACAGGGTGTACCAACATAATTCCAAACATCTCCTTGAAGGACTTTCTGTTTAAATATATCTTCTTTCTTGCTTTTGAGGTTCCACCATTTAGTCTGAATAGCTCGGTCATCTCATTGTTCTTCTTTGTCCATTTTTTTATTTTTAATCCATAACTAAAAGTCGATGTTGGTTAGTTAAGCTTTCTCCTGAAATTACCTTGCAATCTTTACAACACACTCTATCTTTCTTTCTACAAATAAAGTAATCAATTTGTGTTTGTGATAAGCCACTCTTATAAGTAATTAAATGTTCATCTCATTTTTTGAAGATTGTATTGACTATAAAGAGATCAAATGCCATAGCAAAATTTAAAATCTCCCTACCTTCCTCGTTTATATCCCCAAAACCAAAGTTTCCAAGAATCCCTTGATATCCTAATACCTTTTTACCGACATGTCCATTTAAATCTCCTCCTAAACAAATCATCTCCCTTTGTGGAATCTTTTGAAACACCTTATCTAACTCTTCCCAAAAAACTGTCTTTATACTATCTTCTAGTCCTACTTGGGGTGCGTAAGCACAAACTATATTCAAAACCTCTGCTCCTAACACTAATTTCAACGTCATGATTCGGTCACCATATCGTTATATGTCTACTACACTCTCCTTTAAATATTTATTTATGATAATACCAACTCCGTTTCGAGCCTTTTCTTTACCTGAGTGCCATAATTTAAAACCTATATCATCTATCTCCTTTGCTTTTTCTCTAACCCATTTTGTCTCTTGTAAACATAGAATATGAATCTTTCTCCGAATCATAGTATCTACCACCTCCATTAGCTTACCCGATAATGTTCTGATATTCCAAGAACCAATACGAATCTTATTATCTAGGACTAGCTTCCTTACCCCCCACATCCGTTCATAATCAAAATGCAGAGACCCTCTTTGAAAATTATTCACTACATTCGGGTGACAATGTAGTGGGACTAACTTCTTTACCCACACCCGTCCATGATGTGGGAACCCTCTCTGCAATTGATTCACTACATTTGGGCAAAAATGTAGTGGCCTTGGTTGCTTATTACTACATTCGGGCTCTGCAGCAAGTCGCTAGACGGTGATGCCCCAAAGTAATGCTCATAATTTTTGTAATCCATGTTTTAAAATCCGACGAAGTTTTACTCTGGCTGTTGGAAGCCTAACACAACCCTCCTTTATCCGGGCTTGGGACCAACAATGCAAGGGTGAACCCTTACATGGGCATAGTTCCATCTGTGTAACATACTTTAAAAAAAAAAATTATATGACTTTGGTAAAAGGGTCAACCAACATATCATGAGTTGTCATAAAAGATATAGATATCTTATTACTCTTAAGCATATCATGAACATAATGGTATTTAACCATTATATGTTTGCTTTTTGAGCTATCAGCTCCACTCTTAATTAGAGTAATTGTTTAACTGTTGTCCCAATAAATGGTAATTGGCTCATTGGCTATGTCTAACTTCAAATGATGTATAAAGAGACTTATTCAAATGACACTTATTGTAGCTATATTACAGGCAACATACTCACCTTCTTATGTATGCAATGTTATGCAATTCTTTTTCTTACATGCCCACAAAACAACACCATCTCCAAGCAAAAATATTTAACCGGAGGTTGATTTATTGTCAATTTTGCTCTCAATAAAGTCAACATCTAAGTAATCTACCACTTTCAGTTCATGCACTTGAAAGCATAAATTTAAATCTTTTGTTCTTTTTAGATATCTTAAAATTCTTTTAACATCTATACAATGTTGTCAACTAGAATTACTTTGATATCTACTCACAAGACCAACATCAAAGCTGATATTCGGTTTCAACATCGCATACATCAAACTACCCGCAAAACTTATACATAAGAAACATTAGGCTTGTTTTCTACTTTATTATGACAATTAACCTTACTCAATTTGATCCCTTTAGCAATGGATGTAATTGGAGGTTTACAATCACATTCTAAATTTCTTAAGGATATAATAAATATATCTCTCTTGACTCAAATATAAAAGTTTAGATTCTATATCATGAGAAATTTTTATACATAGAATATAAAATATCTCTATCATATCCTTCATTTCAAACTTTGAGTTTAACCATGATTTGGTTTTAAAATCATCTCATTATTATTTACGATCAATATATGTCATCTATAGAATGACAAAGTGACTCCCACTATTCCAAATATAGACACAGTAGTCAATTTCGTTAGCTACAAACCGAAGTTGTAAATGACATTTTGAAATATAATAGATGAGGTGATTGTTTAAAGTTATATAGAAATTTTTTAACCTATATACTTTATCTTCGTAGCCTTTAAAAATATACCCTTTTAATTGTTGCATATAAATATTTTCATGTAAATCACCATTTAAAAAATCTATTTTTACATCTAATTGATATAAATCCAAATCAGAATATGCAAAAATAGTCAATATAATTCTAATGGATGCAAATTTCGTAACAGGGTTATATGTCTCTGTATAATCTATCACCTACTTTTGGGAAAACCTATTTGCAACCAATCTTACATTAAATTTGTCGATTAATTTAACAACTTTATATTTTTTTTAATAACCCATTTATAGCTTATGACTTTTCTTCTTTTTAGTAAATTTGTTAATTCCTAGATTTGCTTTTTTCTAATAGATTTAATTTTTTCATCCATTACATTTTTTCATTTTGTAGATACGAATAAGTTAATAGCCTATTGATATGCTATGTTATCAATCAATTTATCTAAATGCATTGAATTAGACACTTTCTTAGTAAGGTAAGTCTAATAATCCTTTAAGTAGGATAATGTGATCTTAGGTCATTTCCACTTAAAGTTTCAATTTGTTCAAGATCATTTAGATCAGAATCCATAGGTTTAAACGATGATGGATCCACATCCACTAGATCATCAATACACTTATCATTATTTTCAATGATGTCCTTATTAGTATCTTTTAGGAATTCAATATCCAAGTTCTCCATTAAACCATAGTCCTTATGATAAAATCTATATCTCTTTAAACATTTAAAGTATTTAATAAAATACATATCAATGACCTGTTGTCTAGGTTACCCTAAATTGATCAAGGATCTTTACATGAGTATTAGATTCTCATATCTTGAGATGACTAACGTTTGATTTTATTTTAAACCATATCTAATATGGTGTAGAGGATACAACCTTACAAGGTACTTTGTTTAATATATATATGGTTGTAGTTACTTCTTATCCCCAAAATACTCTAGAAAGAAAAACATATATTAACGTGGACCTAGTCATATTTAAAAAGGTCTTATTATATCCTTTTGCTATACTATTTTGTTAAGGTGTCTTCGGCATGATATTTGATTTAGAGATATCAAAGTCTTTAGAAAATTTAAGAAATTTTGTAGATGTATATTCATCACTTTCATCAGACCTTAAGACTTTGATTATATGCCCTAATTGGTTTTCAACTTCTTATTAATATTTCTTGAATAGTCATGGGATGGTTGTGTTTAATGAAAAAAATGGGCTAACTGAGATGGGTTCGGTCAAGGCTAGGTAAAGGGGATTTCAATTGTGGTTTAGCCAAAGAATGTAGGGTGGATATGGCTAAGGTGAGTCCAATTCGGTCTAGTTAAGGTCACTTGGTTAGAGCTAGACCACGAGTCATGGTTAGCCTAGGTGAGTCAAGTCTAGGCTTTGATCAAACTCGAATAGGTTGGGTTTAGGTTACCCATTTGGATTGGTCTTTGAGGGAGCCATGCCTTGACTCGGTTTGATCCACTTCCTTGATCCATAGCTTGGTCCACATGAGTTTGATCTTGGCTTGATGCGGGCTTTTCTCAACCGTCGCCTTAATCTTCGCTCCCATCTTGATTTGTTTCTATCCTGTGGACTTCATTCCTTCAGCTTTCTCCATTGGTCCGGCTAGGTGCCCTTCTTCGTGGGTCATTGGCTAGGTTTGACCTTGAATTTGTCTTTATCTCATGCTTTACTCTCTCTTGGATTTGGTTTTTAGCTTTATCTCTGAATCGGACTTGAATCTGGCACTTGATTTCAGATTAATGGTTTTAAATATTTCTTTTGATTATTTAAAACCATTTTATTTGAAATTATATTTGAAAATATTGAGTTTTGTCAAAATATTCAAATATTGTTCTTTTTTAGAACAATTGAGTTCCATTCCTAGTGTTTGTTTGTATGGGCGACCTACTTTCGCCCCGTGAGTCAGTCTATAATCACCTTAACCGTTTAACCCTTTTCATGGGTGTAGGGTGTTGAAACACTTTAACCACTTCAATGGGTATAGGATATTGAACCACTTTAACCACTTCAATAGGTGTAGGGCATCAAACCACTTTAACCCTGGGTATTAGGTCTCAAAATGAGATTATTTAAAACCGGATGAATTTCTAAGGTCTGATTTGAATTTAATTTGATTTTAAAGGGTTTTGATAAACTTGATATTTAGCAAACATGCTTGGGTTTGGTTCCTAATGTCTCATTTCTTTAAAGAAAATTGTTTGAAACCATCATTTCTTTAGATGAAATCATTTAAATAGGCAGAATGCTGCCAATTTAGGCTTGAGGGAAAAGCAATCATTTTTTTTGGCTCTTTGTCAAAATTTAATTTTTTTGAGAGAGGTGTTATTTACCATCATTTTGAGGTTGTCATGAAATTTTGATGCAGAAATGAGTTTGTTTAAGGTGTCTTTATTATAAAACCCTTAAAAGACCCAAAACCGTGATTTTTTCTAAAAAGGTGAAATTTGTAAAAGATCAAATTATTTTGAAAAAAAAATTGGGTGTTTACAGATGCCCCTCTTTGGCATTAACCCAAATTTATTTGGTTAATGACAAACAATAACACCCATAAAAAAAATTATTCTTTTAGAATTCTAGAGTTAACTCCACCCATGTAAGGGATCACCCTTGCAATGCTGGTCCCCAGCTCGGATAAAGGAGGAGGGTTGTGTTAGGCTTCCGATAGCCAGTGTAAAACTTCGTCAGATTTTTATAACATGGATTACAAAAATTATGAGCATTGCTTTGGGGTGTCCCCGCCTAGCGACGTACTGTAGAGCCCGAATGCAATAAGAAATAAGCAAGGGCCACTACATTTTCGCTCGAATGTAGTGAATCAATTGTGGAGAGGGTTCCCACATTATAGACGGGTATGGGTAAAGAAGTTAGTCTCGCTACATTGCCGCCCGAATGTAGTGAAAAATTTTCAGAGAGGGTCTCCGCATTTTGATTATGAACGGATGCGGGGGGTAAGGAAGCTAGTCCTAGATAATAAGATTCGTATTGGTTCTTGGAATATCATAACATTATCGGGTAAGCTAATGGAGGTGGTAGATACTATGATTCGGAGAAAGATTCATATTCTATGTTTACAAGAGACAAAATGGGTTGGAGAAAAAGCAAAGGAGATAGAGAATATAGGTTTTAAATTATGGCACTCAGGTAAAGAAAAGGCTCGAAACGGAGTTGATATTATCATAAAAAAATATTTAAAGGAGAGTGTAGTAGACATATAACGATATGGTGACCGAATCATGACATTGAAATTAGTGTTAGGAGCAGAGGTTTTAAATATAGTTTGTACTTATACACCCCAAGTAGGACTAGAAGATAGTATAAATACAGTTTTTTGGGAAGAGTTAGATAAGGTGTTTCAAAAGATTCCACAAAGGGAGATGATTTGTTTAGGAGGAGATTTAAATGGACATGTCGGTAAAAAGGTATTAGGATATCAAGGGATTCATGGAAAATTTGGTTTTGGGGATATAAACGAGGAACGTAGGGAGATTTTAAATTTTGCTATGGCATTTGATCTCTTTATAGTCAATACAATCTTCAAAAAACGATATGAACATTTAATTACTTATAAGAGTGGCCTATCACAAACACAAATTGATTACTTTATTTATAGAAAAAAAGAAAGAGCGTGTTGTAAAGATTGTAAGGTAATTGCAGGAGAAAGCTTAACCACCCAATATCGACTTTTAGTTATGGATTTACAAATAAAAAAATGGACAAAGAAGAAAAGAGTGCATCGAGCTATTCAGATTAAATGGTGGAACCTCAAAAGCGAGAAAAAAGATATGTTTTAACAGAAAGTCCTTCAAGGAGATGTTTGAAATTATGTTGGCACACCCAATGATATGTGGAACAATATGGCTATACATATTAGGAAAGTGGCGAAAGATGTGTTAGGGGTATATAAAAAGAAGCTTGGTGGTGGAGTGAAGTAGTATAAAATAAAATCAAGGCAAAGAGGGTATGTTACAAATTACATTATGCCAATAAAACTAGTGAAACTTTAGAAGCTTATAAGAAAGCAAAGAAGGAAGCGAAAAAGGCCACTAGTAAAGCAAAAGCTAAGATTTGGGAGGACTTATATAAAAAACTCAACTCAAAAGAGGGTGAAAGAGATATTTTTAGGATAGCTAGGGCTAGAGATAAGAAAACTAAAGATCTTAATTATGTTAGATGCATAAAAGACAAGGATGAAAAAATTCTAGTGGCAAATGATGATATAAGAAATAGATGGAAAATTTATTTTTATAATCTTTTTAATGAAAATAAAGATGTTAGTATTAGTTTAGGAGATTTAGCCAAGTCAGAAAAGTATATAAACCACAATTTCTACCAACGTATTCAAAAGAATGAAGTCAAAGAGGCTCTTAAACATATGAAGGGTGGTAAATCGGTAGGACCTGATAATATTCCTATAGAAGTTTGGAAAATACTAGGAGAAATAGGAATCACTTAGCTCACAAGACTATTTAATGAAATATGAAAAAACCAAAAGATGCCCGAGGAATGGAGAGCAAGTACACTTATATCCATATATAAAACCGAGGGAGACATTCAAAATTGTGCAAATTATCGAAGTATCAAGTTAATGAGTCATACTATGAAATTATGGGAAAGAATTATCGAACGTAGGTTAAGACAAGTATCAAGTACAACAAAGAACTAATTTGGATTCATGCCAGGCAGATCTACTATTAAAGCGATTAACCTTTTGAGACGTCTTATGGAACATTTTAGAGCAAAAAAGAAAGACCTTCACATGATATTTATTGATCTAGAAAAAGCTTATGATAGGGTTTCCGTAATCATTCCTAGATGACCTCTTTAACTTAGATTTCTTATTTGAAGTAGGTATCTTGCATGCAAAGATAGGATGGCTGACGTTAATCAGTCTGTATTGTTACACGAGACTGTCATTAACTTGCTTGTCCTTTTCTCTCTTTTGAAAGCTTTAGAGGAGCACATAATGATGAGTTCCGTTCTCCTTATACACATACCAGTGAGTGACATGGATCAGATTGGGAGTACCATATACCATGTGGAAAATTTAGGTCTAGATAACAAAGAGTCTTGTAGAAATGGTCTGCATATTAGATTGTAGAAGTTTCTATTTGATCCAATTCTCTCCTCCCACCCTTCCAGAATTTAGAAGTAGTTTGAACTTCTAGGTGTACACATAGAAAACTTTAAGTTAGGTATGAATTATGATAGTAGCTGCTCATTCTTTAGGGTATTAGCAGCATACTTTTAAGGCAGTGTTGGCTAGAAGAGCCCTCTTCAAAATTAGTTTCCCTTTTTTGTGATTAGAGTAACAGAAAAGTTGTCGACATCATGATATCTGACATCATATTGGATTGGTAAACTTTCCCTTATATCGAACCAAGGCCGAAACCAAAATGGAGACTTCTTCAATACTAAGTAGGGTCGGCTACATGGGGTTCTTTGCCACTATGGTGCTCAGTGTTGTATCATATTAGTATTTAACTCCAAAAAAGTATGATCATGTTTTATTGCTTCTTTTCAACATTTTAAGGCCTTCCTTTGTATCTTTTAAAGCGACCACAATCGAATTTCTCATATTTGATTGCTTTCCAAACATCCAACTACCTTAATTGTGTCTCATTCGTTTATGATCTACTTCAACATATTCAATGTGGCCACACATGTTTAGCAATCATGATCAATGATTACTCAATACTTGACTTCATAAAATATTTTTGGTCTTGATGTTGCTTTGTGATTTTTTCTTTCAATTTGAGTGACATCTTCCTGTCACATAGAGTACCTAATGCACCTCTTAATTTTGGGCTATGCGCATTGATTGTATATCTGATGTTTCCATCAATTCTTCCATCTTGTTGGAGCATTCATCTCAAGTTTAATTGTCTTTTCCATTGACATCTTGTTTGTCAATGCCAACTTTTGTATCATCTGTGTCAGTCAATATCGAACTTGTGTTCAGGTTCTATCATATGTTATTTTTACTACAGAAAATGATGTGCTTGAGGTAATAGTTATACTTTCTAAACTTATTAGGCTCATCTGTACTTAGGTACGCACTAATTCATGGGAACATGCTTCACTTTCATGTTGAAACTGTTGAAAATTTTGAAAAGCATGGCGATCTTGAAGCATCTATGTATTAAACTGTCCAACCATAACCAAAACCAAGTCTTTTCTTATAATCAGTTGGAGCTGCTCAATGATTCTTAGTCTCCATTATTCTATCGTGTACCATATATGCGTTCAACTTCAGAAAGAAAAATGTGATGCTTTATGTTTATCTTCTTAATGCTTGTGAAGACTCTTTTGAAGCATTTACCATCCAATTTCTCATGTCTTCTCGTAGGAGCTGTTTTAGCTAGCCAATCTTGCTAAATGCATAATCTACATTCATCCAAATTGTCCTCTCGCTTTTTCTTTCTTTCCCAACCCTTAACTCTCCGAGGTTGCTAAATTCCTTGTTGCGTCGGATAGATGGTTGAGTGATGTAGTGATTCAAAAGCCGTCATTTCGAGCTTTCTTAGACGAGAACATCGGGTGCCTCCTCTTTCATCTTCTATTGGCTTTGGTTTGGGGATGCACTGCTGCTTGTTTAAGCTTGAGCACCCAACCTAGGAGATCTGATCCAAGTGAAGTGGTAAAGCCATTGATTTTGAGTTCGATCCATGTGACTTTCATTTAATATCACTTTTTCTGGAATGACTAAATTTGATCTCAATATTTGCGAAATTCAACATGCAAGGAAATACAAGCCGCCAAGAAAATGTTTTTTCTAATGTACTTCTAGCAAAAATTATAGCCGGACCCATTTTAGATACTTGTCTTACTGGTTCTGCAACCGCTTTCTAGTTCTAGTGCCTAGGATCCAAATACCGGTAAACCTAATTGGCTGCAACTCACTCTCGGGTACCAATGCCAGTTCTAGGTCCAGATGGAACTTTTGCAGGCTCAACATGGTCGGAATGATGCTCAGGTTGGATTCCAGTATTTGCCCAATGAGATCTGCTGACTCAAACTTTAAACTTGAATCTGACAATTTTACAGTTGAACTCGATCCAGATTCATAATCACCTTTTTGTTTTGTAAATAATGTGATCAGATTGATTTTATCTACCAGTTTCCCATTCAAATTTGGACTTGGTGTCGGTGAAGAAGATTACCTTGCAGTGAAGGATGCTGATGATCGTCGGATTCCTGTAGCTCTCTGTTTTTTTAGAGATGAAAATGGCGCAGCAGTGAAGACGATGGACACGAGGTTCCTTCACAGGGGCTTGCTCAGACAAATGTCGTTTCTCTGTGATTTTTTCAGTATTTCTCTCTGTGTATCTCTGTCTCTATCTCTATATGTGTTTGCCTTTATAGGTAGGTGCTCCCCCATTTGTCTGAGCTTATCCACCTGTGACTTCCGTCATCTGGGAGCTTTAACGGGCGATCGTTACCGGGGCTGTCCGTTACTTGATTTGGCCTGATCCTCATCCAGCCATTACCCGAGCTGAGAATGACCACCATTTTGTAACATCTCCCACTTGACCATTCGAGCCAAGTATATTGACATACTGGTTTTCCTTCCACTTTTCAGAGGTTTTCCCTAGTTATATCAATTCCTTATTACTATTGTAATTAGAACCTGTTGTATGGTTATTTCCCTACATAACAAATCATCCATTGTATGGTTATTTACCTATACAACAATTGTATATCTGTTGTATGGTTGTTTACCTATACAACAAATCAAACATATCTCAATCCCATGTTTCTAACATGTTTTGAGAAGAGTTCTTCCGTTATGCCTTTTGTTAAGGGGTCTGCCAACATGTCTACCGTTGGCATGTATGAGATGGATATTTCCTTTCTCATAACCATATCATGAACATAGTGGTATTTTACCATTATATGCTTGCTTTTTGAGCAATCTGCTCCACTCTTAATAAGAGTAATTGCTGCATTGTTATCGCAATAGATAACCACTGGCTCGTCTCTTATCTCCAGCTTCAAGTCTCGTATGAAGCGGCTTATCCAGACAGCACTTGTTGCAGTCATACAACAAGCAACATACTTAGCTTTCTGTGTATGCAACGCTACACAACCCTGTTTCTTGCATGCCCAAGAAACAACACCACCTCCAAATAAGAATATTTGTTCTGAGGTTGATTTGCTGTAATCTTTGCTTCCAGCAAAGTCAGCATCTGAGTATCCTACCACTTTCAGTTCATTTGCTTGAAAACACAGTTTCAAGTCCTTTGTTCCTTTCAGATATCTTAGAATCCTTTTCACTGCTACCCAATGTTGCCAACCTAGATTACTTTGATATCTACTGACAAGACCAACAACAAAGCTGATATCAGGCCTTGTACACAACATAGCATACATCAATTTTCAAACAGCTTGTGCATAAGGAACATTAGGCTTATCGTCTCCTTCACCGGGACAATCAACCTTACTCAATTTCATCCCTTTTGTAACTGGTGTATTTGCAGACTTACATTCACATATTTTGAACTTCTTGAGAATATAGTCTATATATCTCTCTTAACTCAGGCATAAGAGTCTAGATTCTCTATCTCGAGAGATCTTTATACCTAGGATATAGGATGCTTCCCCCATATCCTTCATTTCGAACTTCAAGTTCAACCATGACTTGGTTTTGACAATCATCTCATTGTCGTTTCTAGTGAACAATATGTCATCTACATATAATGATAAGATGACAAAGTGGCTCCCACTGTTCCAGACATAAACACAGTGATCAAGTTTGTTAGCCACAAACCCAAGTTCTATAATAGCATTTTGAAAGGTCAAATACCATTGACGAGGTGACTGTTTCAGGCCATATAGGGATTTTTTCAACCTATATACTTTATTTTCTTTGCCTTCAACCACAAATCCTTCGGGTTGCTGCATGTATATGATTTTTTCTAAATCACCATTTAGAAAGGTTGTCTTTACATCTAACTGATGTAAATCCAAATCATAGTATGTAGATATTGCTAGGATTATTCGTATGGATGCAAATTTCGCAACTGGGGAATATGTCTCAATATAATCTATCTCCTCTTTTTGCAAAAAACTCTTTGCAACCAACCTCGCTTTAAACTTGTTGATTGTAACATCGATCTTGTATTTTTTTTTGAGAACCCATTTACAGCCTATAGATTTCCTTCATTTTAGCAAATTAGTCAATTCCCAGACTTGGTTTTTCTCAATGGATTCAATTTCCTCATCCATGGCTTTCTCCCAGTCTGTTGCTTCTGATGAGTTCATTGCTTCCTAATAAGTCAAGTTATCAGTCAACTCATCTAAATCTACCGAATTACACACTTATTGTGCAAGATAAGTGTGATAATCCTTTAAGTAGGACGGAGTGTCTCTTGGCCTCTTATGTCCACTTAAGGTATCGGTAGTTTCAGGAAGATCTTCTATGGGCTCAAAAGATGATTGGTTTAAATCTACCAAATCATCAACACATTCTTCATTGTTTTTCAGAATGTCATTCTTAGAATTTTCTAAGAATTCAACATCTCCGCTTTCAATGAGTTCGTGGTCCTTATGATCAAACCGATATCCTTTTGAACCTTTTGGATATCCAATAAATATACATATCAAGGACCTACTGTCTAGTTTATCTCTAGACTGATCAGGGATCTTAACATGTGCAATTTGATCCCCACCTCTTGAGATGACCTAGATTGGGTTTTCTTCCAAACCACATCTCATATGGTATAGTGAATACAACTTTACATGGTACTCTGTTGAGTACGTAAACGGGTGTACTTACTGCTTCTCCTCAAAATACCCTTGGAAGAGAGGCATCAATCAGCATAGACCTTGTCATAGCAAGGTTCTATTGTATCTTTCAGTTATACCATTTTGCTGAGGTGTCCTAGGCATTGAGTTTTGTTTAACAATACCAAAGTCTTTATAAAATTCAAAGAATTTTGCCGAGGTATACTCACCTCCTCTGTCTGATCTCAAGACTTTAATCGAATGCCGTAATTGATTTTCTACTTCTTGCTTATATTCTTTGAAAGCATAAGTGCCTCTGATTTATGTGCCAAAAGATATATATACATATATCTAGAGTAATCATCGATAAAAGTTATAAAGTAACCCTTTCCTCGATGTGTCTTTACTCTGAAAGGTCCACATAAATCTGTATGAATAATTTCTAACAGGGTTGTTGCCCTTGTTGTTTCCTTGAAAAAGACTTTTCTTGTCATTTTCCCTTGTATGCAAGCTTCACACTTGTTGAAAGTCTTTTCCTCAAATCCGGTCAATAAGTCAAAGTTGGATAATTTCCTCAACTTTTCTAGACTTATATGCCCTAGGCGTTTATGCCACATATTCACATCAACAGAAAAGGCATTCTCAATAAAAACAGGAGATTGATGATTTTCATTATCAGATAACTTGAGCAGTTCATGTTCTATATCAAATTCTCCTGAGAACAAGATTCTCCCATGTTTGCCCACAATAAACTTGTTAGGTATAAACCTAACTTCAAAACCTTTCTTAACTAAGGCAGGGACCGAGACCAGATTGCGTCTTATTGATGGCACAATTAACACATCGGTCAGTACAATTAGTTTAACTTATACAAATATCCTAAAGGATCCAATACCCAGAACATCTGAGAAAGTAATTTTACTGTTGACTCAAACTTTAAACTTTAAACTTGGATTCCAGTATTTGCCCAATGGGATCTGCTGACTCAAACTTTAAACTTGAATCTGGCAATTTTACTGTTGAACCCGATCCAGATTCATAATCACCTTTTTGTTTTGTAAATAATGTGATCAGATTGATTTTATCTACCAGATTCCCATTCAAATTTGGACTTGGATGCAATAAAAAATTAAGGATGGCAATGGGGCGGCATTCCTGCACTACAAAACTAATGCAGTAACCTATTTTGCCCTGTCTCGCAGTTTCCAGGATTCACAACCCCCACCAGCCTCACAGTGGACTCTCTCTTATTTATGTGTTGGGGTGTTTAGTTCCATGTTAAAGAATTTTGAGGAGGGAGGTTTGAGACTTTATAAAAGAGAGGTGGATGTTATTCTTATTTGACTTGGAATTTTTTACCAAGGCCTAAAATTCGTTCATTTGGGCAAACATATATTAAATCTTTTAGATTTGTTATTGCTTCATATATTATATATATGCAAAATGGTTATTTCAATTCGACCCGCTGCAAGGCTAGTTCTCAACTTTAAAAATCCGTCTCGTCTGATCAGGTTGGGTAGGGATTGCCATCCCTATCGAAAATTGTAGGGATGATAATATAAGACATGATACAAAAACCCAGTATGAGCATCACCTGAATGTGCTTGTTCATGTTAGGCGTATATGTGTTTTGTATGGGAAGAATGTAGGAAGGCACAACGCGAGCATGACCTCAAACACAAAATAGACATTGGGGCTGACAACTTGCTGACCTTCAGAAACAATTAGGTGAACGCTTAAACTAGAGGCTGGGATCTATGAAGCACAAAAATCACTCTTAGGGAAACTCAAAGGAAACATCACAGAAACGTTTCCTTGGAGTTTTCCCTTTCTGGAAAAGTTTCTTTGGAGTTTCCCGTTTTCAGGAAATGTTTTCTCTTTGAAAATGAAATGAAAATAGGTCCAACCGTCAAATTCTCTCTTTCTTTCAATCGAAAACCCTATCGCCACTGCTATCACCTTTCCTATAGTCTTTACTTACCAGTGAATCAAACCTTTAGACTCTCTCTCTCTCTCTCTCTCTCTCTCTCTCTCTCTCTCTCTCTCTCTCTCTCTCGTTCCAAATGCAAAAGCCTATTGTCACAGATGCTATTCTGGAGAATCGACATTTTTATTTGTCGGCAAAGAGGAGGACAACTCCTGGCAGTGATGCTTAAAAGTATATACTTTTTTTATATTTAACAGCTTAATGTAATTAGATGTTATTCATTATTGAAATGTCTATTTCTTATATATAGCCATTTCCTCGATGGCGTATGGGGCATATGCCATCGAGAGTAGCAAGGTGAATGGTTTGGATCTTATGGGTGCACACAAACAACATCAAACAACTAAGCCTTCTGGGGTCCGCTACATTTCTTTGTTTCCACATAACCCTATCATGTGTCATGCTAGCAGTTAATATAAACTACATTTCTTATAGTTTCTCTCCAATGGTCGTCAACTCTCTTTTAATATTTTCACAATTTAATTTTTTATATCTTCTTAACGGGATCATCTTCTGATCATCTTTCTACAAGTCCAAATCATCTTAAACTATTTATTCTCATTTTATTCTTTATTAGTGCTACATCAGTTTCTAATAACTTTATTATATATGGTCTTTCCTTGTGTGATCACTTATCTATCTCAACATATGCTACAAACATCTTTTGCACATCAATTTTATAAGCCAGAAAATTTGTTAACTCTTATAGTACGATGTCACAAATTTAAAAGTTTCACTTTAGAGCTGTTGTTTTGAGTGACCCCTGCTATCCATACTTTCCCAAAAAACTGCAAGATCAGCAACAGCGCTGAGAGAGAGAGAGAGAGAGAGAGAGAGAGAGAGAGAGGTTCTATGCCCATAACAGTGTTTCATGCACATGACCATCTCGGCCTCTAGAAGGATCGCTTCCAATACAAGTGAGACGGAAGCATGGCTATAAGAAGTGCAAGCATTCCTATCTCGACATAGCTTAATTTTTCGTTCACATTCTGGTAATCCTAGAAGCTAAAAGGAGGCTTATGCACACAGATCAACAAAGAAACGCATCAAACGGTTAATCCATTCCAGTCACAAAACCGTCTTTCAACATCAGAAAGGGTGTTCAAATAACCTGCAATATTTGTTAATGCATGCGCTCTTTGGATTTGTTCACTGTGGACACTTCTTGCACATGTTTCGCCAACAAGTCAATCATCATCATCAATAACAAGAAGATTAACTTCATGTGTTTGTTCCATAGCACTTTTTCAATCATCTAAAACACATCAACGGATCTCTGTAAATTTTGGGCAAAAGATAAAGCAAAATAACTCCGAAATTAACAAGGGAATCACAAAAAGAACGGGTATGTCTTACGTTCCAAAATGAAATAAAAATATGTATCAACTTTCCAAAAGCAATCATTTTGCAAAAAGATCCACTGATTTCTCGTGTCCACCTACTCTTCCAGACTGCCCCCACTTCCAACTGAAGTTTATCCATATCGATCGACAAGTTTACAAAAAAGAGACCTGAAGGACAAAAGAAAAGAGTGCACATTACATAATTGAAATAATTAAATGGACAATAACTATAAGTAGGCAACAACATTTATCAACATATGTCATTATGTAAAAGAAATAATTGAACTGAAAACAGTTCCCGAAATTTACCTCAATGATTCAAATCGCATTATATTTGGCTATCTCTAAATTTGTGAGTTCCCTTTCAGACTGAAGTAACTTCACCTTGTTTTCCAAAATCTTAATTCGGAGTGGAGAAACAGTCCCTATCAAACTTTGAAGCAGTGAAGGCTTGACCAGGGAAAGACGGCGTCGTATGTAAGTACCACACAGCTCATCGTGACCTTGAAATACCCATCTTAAATCTAGTTCAGCTACCTCATATTTTTTATTACTTCCATTAGGTTCACCTGATGCACCATTAACAATCATAATCTCATCCTCCTCTAGTTCATCGCAATGAGAATCTTCTTTTCCTTTCTCCTCTTCAACATCATCTCCATTCTCATCAGCCATCGATTTCCATATCACTTTCGACATATCATAAACATCTTCTTCGTAAACACTATTAAAAACTAGGGTTCCTTTCACCTCCATCAAAGCCTTCTTTTCATATTGTGCCTTCAAGTGACTAAGTTTTCTGGCCAACTCATCCTTGTCAATGGTAGCCTTTAAGGATGAGCTAATAAACTCAATGAATTCATTTGTTCTACGTAAAGAACGCCCATCTTGAATGTAGGAAATGGTGGACTTCAAAAGTCGTATTACACGCTCCCCGTTCCACACAAAACGACGTGCACTCTTCTTGTCTATTTCCCCCACCTTCATAGTCGCATTAGACTCCTTCAGCTTCAACCTTTTTGCAGTAGGAGAGCCATTTGTAGACCTTATCAATTCGATGTTCTGAATGCACAAAAGAGGAAAAGGTAAAGGCAAAAAGGTCTTTAAAATGTATATAAATGAAAAATCAAACCAATTTTGTAGCTGAATATTCGTTCCATGGATGCAAAATTTTCAAATTCCAACTAGCTGTTGTATGCCTATACTATTTTATTTATGTAAAAAAGATAGAGCCTGATATTCAATCCGTTTATATATGTCATATAGATCAACGCGCATATAGGGTAAATGGTGAGAGTAGGATCAAACTAATCCTTGGAGACATGTGTATATATAGACAGAAAGAGAGAGCCCTAAGTGCAGAATGTCTCTTACAACTGATAATCTTGCATACACATCTCCTTGACATCAACCATAAAAATTTAAATTACAAATTTCATTATACTTTTGTAATTTGCATTTAATGCAAACGGTACATCAAATACAAAGTAATTCAAATATCTATAATTGATCTCAAAGATCCAACATGTAATGTTGATGCAAGATTATGCACTAGGACGGCTCTCTCCCAATTGTTGATGCATACGCTCATCTCCTAGCTAAATCTTCTTAAAGATCTAAATTGTTCGATAAAAAACAAAATAATACTAGATATTTTTTTGACTTTTTATTTAAATTTTAATTGTTAGTCTCACCAATCAAAACATCGCTCAATGTAAAAGATCACCCGTACATGACCAATCCCAAGCACTGATAAAGGAGGGTTACGTTAGGCTTCTGATAGGCAGCGAAAACTTTGTCGGATTTAGTTATTATGGATTCTACAGATTATAAGGAAACAAAGAATTCATTGTAACCGACCCCACAATGCGTAGTTGATGTTGTTTTGGTCTCAACCATGAAAATGGTTAGAAATCTTAAGAGATGAAATCTGTAAGGATATTCGAGCATTAATGGGTGTGCGAAGATATCAGCAGTACACACAAAAACATCATTTCAAATTTTCTAAGGTCCCTTAAAAAATTTAAAATTACACTCCATACAACCCAAAGCAATCGGTGCGCATATGAGTGGACAGGTGTCAGTGTAGATAGGGTCCAATCAGGGTAGATAGGATCCAATCACTCATCCTGCCCACATGGGAGAAGCTATCAAGTGCTTACATGTGAGCGTATGTGTAAGCGTGTAAGGGTGTGTGTGTGAGAGAGAGAGAGGCGCTTAATGAAAAGGGTGCACTGGGATTTAGTTGCCTAGGTGTTTAAAGCTCGGTCTACTGCCTAGTTTGCTAAAACTGTCACCATCAGTCCCACATTTTGCGGACAAAAGCATGAAACCATTATAGTTATCACAGTAAGACCAAAAAGATCCGACTAACATATGCAGACGGGTGCACTTTACGGGACATGTATCCCGAACCATAGTCTGACCAGATTGAGGTATTCAAAATTTTAATAAAATTGTGGGATTTTAACGCACCGATAGCGCCTAGTTTCTGGAGTGATTTAGGCAACTCAAGAGCAAGTACCGCATTCAACTTCCAGAGTCCCGGTGCACTACCATAGGCCAACCATCTAAAGCATTCATGATTGGACGAGTTTAGGCGACGACCTCCCTTTTTTCGTGCCTTTGGATAGTGGAGACGAAAGGACACCGCTCCCAGAAAAAGCCATAGAGAGAGGGGGTTCTGTAAGTCGGTGTCTTTATGTGTCAGAGAGAGAGAGAGAGACCTGACGCCCTGCACCAATGGACTGACGGTTCTTGATAATCTTCTTGCGCTTCGCCTCCGCTGCTTTGTTGTTCTTGAGCTCCACCATGTTCTTTCTCTCACTGCAATTCTCCATCATTTCGCCTTCCATTGATACTGGTAAAATACACGGTCAAACACGTCTAAGCATACTCAGAAAAAAATGAAGGTGATATTAACGCAGTCAAGACCAAGGGAGAATCTTCTGTCTATATATTTTTGTGAGGTTCAGACACGTGAAAACAAGGCACTACTGAATCCAACTCGATTAGGTATCAGCACAATCGAGTTATGATACAGTCAGGCTTCGAAACAGGAGAGAACAGCTAACCTCAAAGTCGAAGGAGAAAAAACGAAGGCAATGAGGAATGAGATGCGTGAAAATGAGCAGAACAGGTTTTAAATTCAACGATCTGGCTAACATCGGGCACTTCTCAGCGCGACAATGATCAATCCATTAAGGACAATCTTTATTTGGTCCACTATGTGACAGATTACCGAAGAGGGCGGGCATTCTTTACCAAGAGCTGCTGCTTTATTAAGCTTTCTGATCATGTAAGTACTCACGCCACATAACACATAGGTTGTTCTATTCTCTCTCTCTCTCTGTCTCTCTCTCTCACACACACAAGGTAATGCGGATAAGGCGTTGGGCTCAGTTGCCACAAAAAAAATCGGTCTGCCATGTTCATCTAGTGTTTACTTGCTCGGCGAGTAAACATTATGAAAACTGGCGACATCTCTGTGAATCGGCAATACATTGTAGGACGCAGACGTATTCGTTAGTGAAAAGTGAAGCGGAGGTGATTCTGAAACAAGTCTTGCGCATTCTCCAAAAGCAGAGGTGAAGCTGATAGACTCAGATAGTCATCATTAAGGTGAAGGTGCTTTTGAGTCTTATCAGCTAATAAGGAGAGCCGTGGCTCCTGGTGCAAACTGTCATCGTTATTAGGCTGTCCCAGGGGGGTCTGACAGCCAGTGCTCTGTTGGAGAGAGGTCACACATGCATGGGTTTCTCCATGAATCAATCTGTTCGTGCAATAAAAAGAGAAAAGAATCAACGGATGATGGGATTATTCGAGGTCACGGGGAGTAGAGATTCTTCTTTTGTGTTTGGAAGGATAAATCTGAAATCAAAGCAGTTAGAGCTTTGAGCACAATATTCAGTTGGCTACAAGTAAAAGAGATGAACGATGCGCCGAGGTAGAGAAAGAGAGAACCTGTAATCCCAGGTAAGATGACGGCAACAGAGATAACAAGAAAGCTTTGACCTCTTGGCTGGATTATCACTCCTCACTCGTGTTTCTGTGTGTGAGAGAGAGAGTCTTCAAGTAGAGTCTGAGGAGATCGCCTTGTGTAGGCGTGCCACGAATTCGTGCTTCGTATCTTTGGCGGCTGTTGGCGTCTCCAGTGCCCTTCTTTTACGCAATCATTACAACAAGGACTGCAGCCAGGAAACGCCCGCTAAAGTCCCATTTCTCGTTTGACGTAATGTATTGTATCAAGAAAAAGGCATAAAATTATTGAATATATTTGTAGAAAAAAGCTCCAAAGCACAATAAATATTGTTTGAAAGTTGTTACCGCCTCTTTCTTGGAAATATTGACTTGCTGGTACCATTAATTAGGATGTATTGGGAAGAGATTAAAGTTCTTTTCTAGAAATTGAAGACGTTGAATACAATATTATAAATGGCATTTCTTATGTGGATTACATGACTGATACGAACGCTTAATAATGTTTGGGGAAGATCACACATTTCTTATCTGGAGTAATTGTTTTTTCTCCAAACACAAGAACGGAAGAGACAAAAAAAACGAAGCATGCGATGGCAGAAAAATCAATTGTGGATCAACCCTCTCACATCAATAAAAGCTTGCGACATCTTTATAATCACGCACGAGAACGCTAGTTCGGGCTAGCACCTCCCTCTCTCAGTCTCTCTCGCTCTCTCTCTCTCTATATATATTATTAAATATTTAAACATGTGTATGTTGAAATCTACTTATCATTTTATTTTGTTGTTGAGATGATAAAATAAAATTTATTTAATATAATTAAAAAAATTATTCAAATCTTTATAAGTGATCATATTAATCAATGACTGAAAATACTTAAATAAATTTAAGTAGAATTAAGAACTAATGAAATTTAACCATTTATAAATACCTTCCTCTCTCGATATATAAAATAAGTGCTTTCTGGACATGAAATACTCGCCTCAAATACAAGTGTGATTCCCACCTCCCCTCCACAGACAAACAAAATTTTCTGGGTCAGCCACTGCTCACACACATGATAAAATTGAACTTATGGATTTCATTTTGACAAATCAGGCGGTCCTTGCATTCTCATCAATGCTTTCTTATTCTTGTCATCAATCGGTTGAGCTTGAAGTGATATCTGTAATTCATAACATGAACCCATTTTTGGTGTCTGCTTTTAAGCTGGAAAGCTTCACCTTCCAAGCTAATAAACTCACAGCTGGTAGACGGCGGCAAAGGTGAGTTGATGGTACAAGCGATTGTTAGTTCTTTGTCTTTCCATGTTTGTATGTGAACCATAGCTTAATAATTTACATTCATATCTGGGTCCAAAGGTTTATATGTTGGTCCAAATGCAAAGGACCATAATCGATAGGCCATGTGATTATTAAACACAGTCTCCTTTGGAACGGTCTAATGAGCAAAAGGGATGAAATTTAGGTTTTCAACAAGACGTGTTCGAACTCCAGAATTTCGCTATGTTTTTATTTTGAAATGGTTTAATTAACTTCAGAGAAATGTATTTTATATTTAGTGAATGAGTTTGTACCTAAACTGCTTGAAATGCGAAAGTAGTTTGCTCCCTAGATTCCCCCAGAAATTGGATTTTTTAGGTTCTGAGAATAGCAATTTCCGGTGACTAAAACCGTTAGAAACCGGTTACAATTGCTGGAAAAAGACTCCCAGAAATAGCGGTGTCAAAAAAAATTCATAAGCCTCAAAATATCTCACCAGTTTGGAATTGCTGGAGAAAAAATTTCACGTCAACTGTTGGAAATGTTCTGTTGAACCATCTGGAGTAGTTTTTGGACACTAGTAAATTTCTCTCAAAATATAAAACTCACCGAAATTAATTTTCAAAAATGATTGGAAAAAGTTCAGGGTAACACAGTTTTGTGGGTCGAACCATCGCAATATTTAATGAGTAACCATAGAAAATATTTTTTAGCTTGTATTTCTAGTGGTTTCCATCCAATGAAGAAACCGTCAAAAATAGTTTTTTTCTCAGATACATCACCTATTATACATTTCCGAACAACATCAATAATCATAATATACTTGATCTTGTAAACAAATATATATTGAAATTGTACACGATTTTTTGGTCTTGAAGAACCTTGACTCGAGATACAATCCCTTTAAAAAAAAAGATAAGAGAAATAATAAATAAAAGCTTGAAAAGAAAAATACCTCATAACGCTCTTTTTTGCGATGTACTCCCAAAATAGAAATAAAAGTGCGTTACTTGGTGGTACTTGTTTTGAAGAAATACGAACTCCTTAATAGTATATCTTGCGAGCTTTTTGAAACATGTGACAAGTTTGAATGACATAAGCGGTCAGCTGGGTTACTAGGTAAGGGTAAGAAGGATAGGGTTTGATTTGATCCAACTAAGGCCCTTGGGTAATCAGATTGGTTTTTTTATGTAGCTAGAAGTGGGCTTGGATTTAAGATTTAGGGAATGGATTTTTGGTTTGACAAGATGGATAGAGCTTAGATTTTGGGTCATACTCAATTGGATCCAACTTAGAATGGGCTCTGAACAAAGGAATCGAATTAGATCCAATCCAAGGGATTTTGGATTATGGATCCTAAAATGGGTTGGAACTAGTTTTGGATTGAACTCAATTGGATCTAACTTAAAATCGGATTTTCAGTCGAATAAGATCTCATTTGGAATGAATCTAGAAGTTTATCACTGACCATATGTGTGACGGTTGCATGACAAATGGGAGAGACATTTGTAAGAAAGACAAGTGATTTTACAAAGAAGTCCAAGCCAACTTAAGCAAATTTTTACCAAACTCAAATTAGTAAGGCTCTTTTTTGAAATATTTCTTTTAGAATAGAAAAATAATGAATATTTTTCGAAAGTACTTTTGAGGAAAGATAATTGATTACAAAGAAAGATTTTAAGAATTGTAAACACCCCAAAATCCCACGATTTTTCTCAAACACCTGGTTTTGCGAAAGCTGTCCCAAAGGGCTATTTTGAGTCTGGAAACCCAGGAGCCTTCCAGGCAACCCTGTACATATGCTTTAAACTATATATATTTTAAAATATATATAATATAGTTTTAAAACCTTTTAAAAGATGTTTTGAAACCCCACAAAGCGACTTGGCCTGATGAAAGCATGACCAGGAGAGCGAAAGAGAGCCCGGAACCGGAGCACATGTCGAGCCCGGCACATCAACTCTCATATTAGATTCATCCCCAGAATCTTGAACATCCAAACCCCTGTTATCAACGAACTGCTTGAAATCATCTCCGAAAGGTGAAAATAGAAGCGGACGACAATGTTGGCGAAGACCCAACGCAAGACGGAGTACTGATGTTGTCAGGCCCCACACAAACTGTTCGTTTCGAACATACCCTGAAGGAGTCAAAAACCAGATTTGGATCGGATCTGGACCATATATATCCAGATCCCAATCCAAATATGTATGTGGATTTGGATTTGGATTTGGATCCAAAGATCCAATCCAATATCCACATCCGTGGCCCACATCACCTTCTCATAAATGGAGGTGGGGCCCACAAGAAAATCACGTAGAAATCTTGGGTATGAGAGAGAATAGGGAGGATAAGATATGAGTGAAATGTGTTAAGCTTGACTTGTGTGTCAAGTTTTGGGTTAATCATGTGGGTTAGCCTAATAAGTATGGGTTTAAGCTTGTATGCACCTACACCTGACCTAGGGTTGTACCAATTTGATGCAACTAGGTCCATGGGCCATGCAAAGGGATGCTCCTAACCCTAATCATAAGCCTAATCCCCTTTACCTAGCCATTTCCCCCTAATCCCGACCTAATCCTAACCTAATCACCTAACCCACTTCCCTAATCCTAACCTAATCACCTAACCCACTTCCCTAATCCTTCCCTAAACCTAGCCTAATTCCCCTAACCTCACCCTAATCCTAGCCTAAACACCTAACCCACTCCACTAAACCTCACCCTAAGCCCAACCCACCTAGCTAAGCCCTAAACCACTAAACCAGCCACCTAAATCCCTAACACACCATATCCCTAAACTACCTAAGATAAATATCTGGCCCACCTAAATACCCAACCCACCATATCCCCTACCCACCACCACCATACCCCCAAACCACCATCCCCAATACCAGCCCAAACCGACCCCACAAAAACCTATAAACCCCCCCTAGTGGGTGGGTTTTGCATGAAATGCTTGGGCAATTCAACCCTTCCTCTCCTCTCTCATCCCTTTCTCTCTTCTCTCACCTGCTCCCCCCTTGGAACCCAGCCAGCTCCACTCCACGCCACCTCCATTCCCCGGTCAGCTCCACTCCACGCCACCGGCTGCACCTGCAACATACCTTCCACCCGGCTGCACCTTGACACCCGCCACCTTTACCCTTCGGCCAACCTTCATCTCGGTTAGTACTCCCCTCTCAACGCCACCTTTTCTTCACTCTCCCTCCATTCTTAGCCACCACATGCCACCCTTCCTTAGCCTAGCCAGCACTTCATCCAGCTGGCCACCACCTGCCACCTTCCATCCGTTCGGCCAGCATCACTCGACTGCACCACCTGTCCCTCCTCCTTCCTTAGACAGCCCCTAACTTACACACCCAGCCTTACCTCTCCCTAAGACCTACCTCACGCCTTAGTGACGCACCCCAACTAGCTCCCCTTACCTCTCCCTAAGACCAACCCCACGTTGGCGACCTTCGGGCCCATATATATTATAAGTATTTTCCTTTCGGCTATGTCTTTAAGATTTGGGTTTTAAAGTTCAGCAGTGTGCGTAGTCTTTACATATATACATGACACACACTTGCACAATTGAGCCTTTCCGCTCTTAAGATATAGCCATATTTCCCTTTTGCAATTTCCCTTTTGCAAATTTACATTAAGTCATTTCCCTTCCGCATTGTCTTTCAATTCGGGTTTTTCCTTTGGAGTAGCATAAGTTTATATTGCATATACGTTATACCATGAGTTAGGACGCATATTACATCAAAGCAAACCCCACACTCCTGCTCAAAATCGCCCCACTTAGGTCACGTGTGCATACACACGCCTAGTTGGCCCAAAAAGGGATAAAAAGAAAGACATAGGTATATGCAAATTCACATGAAATAAAACTTAAAAATCATACAAATCAGCCCGAATCGAACACCTCAAACATTTTTCCTAGGTTATTATGTCTAAAACTCGATTTTCTAAGCGTACAGACTGATCCTTGCGCATCGGTGTAAGAAGGTCTGCGACGAAAAGAGTTTACTTGCTCACAGTCACTACGATAGGAGTCAGATTTCAAAGTATCTCTTCGCTAGCTTAAGTAAGCTAGCTGGCATGCCCTTTTTGCTTAAATAGGACTTAGACACACGAAAAGTTTTGCTTTAGGCCTAAGAACCAGAAGCGGGGATTTTCAAGCGTCTACAAGAATGATCAAATTGAAAATGCCTAAGAGTGGTGTCTTAAACTTGAAATGTAGAGAGCCTTATGAAAATGTCAATTTCTTTCCTTCCCTTCAAACCAAATGTACATATGAGATGATACCCTATGGGACTTAGGTAGCAAGTATTTGCGAGATCCTAAAATATATTAAAGAAGAACTTTTAGCAAGATCAAGTGAATATATCCTAGCTATAGAGAAAAGGGTAATACGAAATTAATACTATGAAAAGTATTAAGATTGTTAGAGATCTGCCAAGCATGCAATGAGAACATATAGATGTAAATGTGAGTATGAATATGAAATGAAGTGAAAGTAGAGGGATATGTCCTAGATGGAGAGAAGACATTGTACACTGAAAAGAACTTACTTAAATCAAAAGGCGAAAAGAGCATGAAGGAAAAACATCTCGTTATAGTAAGAGCATAGTGTGACTTATAATGCCAAAGGTATTGACTTGACTCCTAAGATAACTCAAAAGAAAAGAATGTCTCAGCTTCTAAGAAAGTATATTTAAGTCATGAAATGCATTATGGGCATGATCTGAGATACACATGTGATTCCAAGTGTAGGATATGTGATGTCCATGTCAAAATTTCATGATATGTTCATTCTAGTGTATTCGATATAGTATTTATAGTAAAAATATTTCACTAGAAACCGGCTTCTTCTTTCCCATGTTTCCTATTATGGGTTTTCTGTTATAAGCCTTTAATCTTATTTTTTAACGCATACGTTTTTATCTTTTGGGTAATGTCATGGAATCAAGAAGATGTGTCTTCCTGTTTCCCATGGATTTTCTATCGAGAATGGCGAAATCTAAGTGCAATTTACTTCGTGACTGAAGTCTCAATGCTTTCAGTCTATCTCGCGTGAGCAACTTCCCTTCCAATGCACCAAGGCGATGGAATGTGCACCACACTGTTCTCGAGCGCATAAACGGTGCTTCCCACACTCTAAAGGAATCCCATGATGCTTTTGCTGAGAGGATGTCTTCATTTATCTATTTGAGCTTATCTGCGCCATGTTGCAGATCATTCCATGCCATAAGAAGATAAATAGGAATTCCTTTCATGCTAATCCATCTAAAGGTAACCGTGAACCCATTTCTTCTCCTTCTATTGTTTTTTGTTGTGTATCTTCTTTGGTCCTTTCACTCTTCCCTTCATGACGGAGGACTTCGGTGGGGATCCTGCATGAGATAAAGCAACCCATTAGTAGTATCATGGTAAGGATTGACCCGAATATGTAAAATAAGTATGCCGTTAGTGTTTGAAAAACAAGAGAAGAGAGAAAGTACGCCAAAAACAAAAGTAACGGAGGACATGGTTCACCCGACTGTCCTTTGTTCAAAGCTAAAAGAGAAGAGATTTAAAACAAAAAAAGAGAAAAGAAGAAATACTCCCTGTGACTGACAGAAAAAGAACATAGAGACAGACGAAAGCCACTGCATAAGCAGTCGAAGTCTCTTAGAAAAAGAGACAGTCAAACAGTCGGAAGCCACTAGGTTTCAGGTGACCTAAGATTGAAAGACAGTCGAAAGCCACCGACATAAGTGACTTGAGACTGCTGAGAAACTAAAAGGAGTAAAGAGAAAGGGAGACATAGCAAAGGAATTGAAAAGATGACCGGAGGAGACGATCGGAGAACAGACATTGTCGCTCCCTCTCTCCCTGATCTCTCTCTCTTATCTCATGGTTTTCTTCAGTAACCGAAAAACAGTCGTAGAAACCACCTCTACCGCGGTCTAAGAAACCGCCTCGGGCAACGAAGTGAAAAGTCAATTCTACCAAATGGTAGTTTTACCCTTAAATAGATGAAAGGATAATTTAGTTCTATGATAGTTTATAAAAATTATCAAATATCAGCCTATTCAGACTAAGGGGTAAAATAGCTATTGTGTCGCCGATCAGTTTTGAAAATCTCTAAAAAAAATCAGGCATAATTTTATTGTCCTGTCCTTCATTTTTTATAATTATCAAACCAGTTAGACAAACAAAATTACCGATTTACCCTCAAATTTTAGGGAAATTACAATAGCATGTAATAAGAAAAAATTATAGATTTGTCCCCGTATTGGTTATGAAATAAGAGAATTAGTTTAAGAATATTTCAAAATAATACCTAAGCATTGTTTAAATTTTTTTTTTGGTAACTTGGAGTTATTTTCAATTCAATACTTGGATATTTTACGAATTATATTTTGATGGTTGGCTATTAGTCTTATTTATTATATGTTGCATGTTGCATGTTTTTTTTAGACCATCTTATTGTTATTTTTGTCAAATAATTAAAATAAATTCTAGGATTTGTGTATCTAATTGATAAAAACTTAGAAATTAAACAACCTGAATTTTCAAACATGGAAAAAATGTATCCCATTGGCACTTACACTGGAAGGTATAGATTATGTATTAAGAGAAACAATTTTGCCCCCCCACTACCATTGCAACAAAAGAGAAAAAAGAAATGTATAAAATATTACTTAAAGATGATAAATATCCATAACCATAATATTGACATAAATGGAGGATGACCTAATTAGGATCTTCGAGGAATATGAGACCGCTAAGGAGTTGTTTAACTCAATAATACTAAATATGATACTACAACTAAATTACATGTCCAATTTTTACTACAAAAATACAACTCCTGTAAAATAAAATAAGAAGATAATGTAGTAGAATATATAAACTAGATGTTGATAATAGTAAGAGACTTAGATGTAGTGAAATCATTTGTCCTTGAAATATTTCTTTTAGAATAGAAAATTAATGAATATTTTTAGAAAGTACTTTTGAGGAAAGATAATTGATTACAAAGAAAGATTTTAAGAATGATCAAGTTGAAAATGCCTAAGAGTGGTGTCTTAAACTTAGAAATGTAGAGAGCCTTATGAAAATGTCAATTTCTTTCTTTCCCTTCAAACCAAATGTACATATGAGATGATACCCTATGGGACTTAGGTAGCACGTGTTTGTATAACTAATCAAATTTTTGAGATCCTAAAATATACTTAAAAAAAACTTTTAGCAAGATCAAGTGAATATATCCTAGCTATAGAGAAAAGAGTAATGCGAAATTAATACTATGAAAATACTAAAATTGTTAGAGATCTGCCAAGCATGCAATGAGAATATAAATATATATATATGTGAGTATGAATATGAAATAAAGTGAAAGTAGGGGGATATAACCTGGATGGAAAGAAGCCATTGTGCACTGAAAATAACTTACTTGAATCAAAAGTCTAAAAGAGCATCAAGGAGAAACATCTCATTATAGTAAGAGCATAGTGTGACTTCTAATGTCAAAGGTATTGACTTGCCTCCTAAGATAACTCAAAAGAAAAGAATGTCTCAGCTTCTAAGAAAGTATATTTATGTCATGAAATGCATTATGGGCATGACCCGAGATATGCATGTGATTCCAAGTGCTAGTAGGATATGTGATGTCCATGTCAAAATTTCATGATGAAAGTATACATTTCAATACAAGCTAAAGAGAGTGAAAGGAAAAGACACATCTAGACAATAAAGGATGAACATAAAAGTCAATCCTTTATAGATAATCGCGGCTCATGTGTTAGTTTTAGAATATCATAAAGATATTTTGAAAAACTAGCCTTGTTTGGTATAGACAATTTCAAATAAAATCCAACTAAACAAAGCATTTTTGCTCAAATTCTTCATCTCAAAGTGCTAATAGAGGAAAGAGATAAGGCTAATTTTAGCGATCAAAAGTTTTAAAATACAAGAAAAACATCTAGTAATCAATAAAGTAAACAAGGTAGAGCATCCTAATTCCAAGTGGAGCATAGATTATTCTCCTAATGTAATAGTCTCTCAAGACTGATCACATAACATCTTCATCTCTTTTGAAGCCTTTTGAGTACATAAAAGGATAAGAACTTGAAGAAGAAAAGATAAAACTTTATTACTTTATGCATCTATGGCTTCCGATTCTAACTCCGTTCTGCCACCTACACATGTATCAACAATTGATCTTGTTGATTTTTATCTTGGTATTTTACAGTTCACCCATGATGATTTTGCACCCATGATGATTTTGCTATGTCTCGCTTCCCTAATTTCATTCGTTGTTGGTCTGCATCTAACTAGTTGTACATCAATTGAGTGGAACAAATTCGAGACAAAAGTGTCACCTCTAGATATAATGGGTATTCATGACCTCATCTTGTTATTTTGTTTATTCACCAAGTTTCATGGTTATCTCTATTCTTTTCTTACTATTTGGAATTCTTGATACAATCACTTTCAAATCTCTTTTGGGATGATGTCTTCAATGCGATGGTGTTGATTATGCTTCTTTAGTTGACCGAGACTTTGACATCCCCAGACTTGCTTTGCACCTTTCTTGAGATGATTTTATTCATAAATACTTTGGTATAGTGCTATGTTGGAAGAAGAGCACCATACTTTCTTGCTACAATAGTTTTTCCATTTCGTTGCTTTTGTTAGTAGAATCAATGCATGGTATATCTTCATCATCATGTATAATACAAAATTATTGTTCATTTCCCTTTCTTGGTTATAGTATACCATTCAATCACTTCCACCCTTAAGGCTCTTCGAAGTGGTGGCTCAATGCATCTAGTGGGATGCTTGTTATGATTCCTATAGCTGAATATCCATTTATACTTTCCAAAATTTGGACTCACTGGCCTCCCTTTTAAGTAAATCATATTGGATTCACTAGGGCTAGCTCTAAGCCTCATTCTTCTTATCTCTATACATCCTATACATATCATTGTCCGGTTATAGTATATTCATCCTGACGAGGTGACTTTTCTTTCTTGGTATTTTGGTCCTCTTGGTTCTCCTTTTGTCATTGAGTTCATTGTGGACTTCTTACAAATTGGGGAATCAATGATCATTTCTTCCCAATTTCTATTTTGCAATGCATCTCGGTCATCAAGGTTCAACCAATAATTGTTTAACCTTATCTTCCCCAATGTTTTGATCGTTAATTGGGGGTTTGACAAGGTTTACCTGTTATTAATAGGCCTTTCGGTTGATTGACTTGATGAACAAAGATCTCCTTTCTAATTCTCCAATTTATATCCTTGTTTTGGGGAGACTATGGACTTTTTTGCTTGGTGGGATGACCTCCGTGAAGATATGGCTATGGCTTCTTCTGATAAATATCGATTGAAGCTTATCGACTATGGTATAGATGCAACTACCAACAACAATCAAAGGTCTTGTGTCTGCATTCGCATCAACACTCTTTATCTTTTCAAGTGGATCACTTCAAACCTCTAACTTCTCTCCCTCCATTAAAAAGAGCCCTAGAATTGACACTCTCAATAAGGACTTCCAGGAGCACAACGAGATTAAGGACAACGAGCCTACCTCTTCAGTATCACCAACCCGTTTACATGGAGGACTTGACTGACAATGTCTCCAACTCCATTATCGATGTTTACAATGAGCCTTCCTAATCTCATGAGAGTCCTTCGGTCAACCCTCATGGCATCCCGATTATGGATCTATAAATTCTCTGGACCTCTTAATCTTGATGGATCTATTTTATTGTATTTCATGACATTCTATCGTCTATGGTCCATTAGCTCAATGTGGTGCTCCCTATTGCCGAATTTATCTTGGACGTGATGATTCACGGTATGCACTTGGGGCACAATCTTTAGGGTGATGCCTTACCCCTCAAGTTGGAGAAGACAGTGAAAGAAGCCTCTAGTATATGCGTTAAGATCTATAAATAAAATAGCTTGATGCTCATTATAGCCAAAGGTTGTCCGCAAAGGCCCAACTTTCATAGCCGACCACCAAGAAAGCATATGTTCATTTTCTCAACAAGTGATTGTCATAGGAGAGGCCCATTTTTGAGTTTCTACCACACTATCGGAGGTATATTTGTATATCAGTGGGTTTAAGGGTAAGAGACTGGTACTCTAGGCTGAGATTGATTCTCTTGATGAGCAACTCGAGACTCTCTACCCTCATCATCGAGAATTCTTTGTTGAAGCTTCTCGGGCCCAATCATATCTCAACTCTCGTGTCCCAGGCATCCGTCGCTAGTGAAGCAAAAGTCACGGCATCTGGTAGGTTCAATTGAGTGTCGCAAGACTTGCATGTCCTGTTGGCTACATAGGAAGCCCTCGAGAAGGATGCTACGCTCGATACTTTTCAATAGATTACCAAACCCAAGGTTGTTAGTAAAACAAAAAAATTAATTAATTGAACGTTTCAAGAAAATATTCAAAGACTTAATCATATTGAATCAAAGAATCCAAGACAATTTGGATTAGAAAATCTAAAAACCATTTTTTAGAATAATATCAACAATAGTTGAGCTAGAAGTGAACCTTCTCACCAATTCAATCCCATTTGTACATCCTTATTGATTTTCATCATAATTGTAGCAATGCTCACTTGTCACTCCTGTGTTTGTATCACACTCGACATAGTTAGTTTGGGGTGGAAACTATGTTTTGAATTAAATAGAACGAGGCCTAAATTGGCCAATACTAGAATTATGTAACCGAATAAGTCAATTTCTTTGCTAGTATCTTGTTGGAGTCTTGCAGAAAATGGCTCTTTATGAAGAAAGTGGCTTTTATTTGAGAGTATTGGCTAACTTAATCTTCCATGAATCGGATTTTTATTGAAAATGTAAATTTGAATCTTTCACAAGATCAACCTTTTAATGTAAGATATTGGCAAGCATGAATCTTGCACTAATTATGACTTTTATCGGATAATATCAACAAACATGAATCTTGTACTTTTGAAAACTTGAACGCCACTAGTGTGGAACGGCTATAAGCTTTAAGGCATGCTTCAGCACTAAACTATAAGCCTTTTCTTTGCCCTCATATACTACTTTTCAAATGCAAAGGACACAAATGGACTGTCTGCGAGATAAAATAAAGAGTCCCTTGGCTTTGCCTTACAAGTTAGTTAAGTCCTTGGCAATATGAGCACACTAAGATGGTTGTCATTACAACTCCTTTATGCACTTAAAGGAATTGTAATAAGTTACTTAAAAAACATAAGCATTAAAATGACTCGGTTAAAGGAAAAAGAGTATGAAAAAAGAATCAGAATAATTTCGTTGGTGGAAAGATTGTAAAGATACATGCAACATTCCATCCTAGTCTCCTGTTTGGCGTTGGCTTATGTTCATTATTTATAATGACAAACAAAATCTATTCTATGTCAAAAGACATAACCATTAACAAAAACCATCCTTTCTTAAGGATTGCAACCAATCAAAATTTGTAAAGACATGTGGTTTTAAGCCATAATAACATAACATTAAAACTTATTTTGTCTGAAATGTTATACCCTTTCAATGTGCATGATGTTATCATACATCATGAAATTAACAATCACCTTTAACTTATATGAGAGGCTCTTCACCTTTCACAAAAGGACACAAACCCAATATTGACAATCGTTCAAGACACACGAAACATTGCAATGTTTTAAAAATCTTCTCATTGGGTCTCAGAAGGAGAGATGGTTTCATGGTGGTGATGGTGGTTTTGACTTTAGATTCAAGTTTTATGTCTAATCTTTTTGTGGGCATTATATCAAATTAAATTTGAGTTTGGGCGAAGAGAGAGAGAGAGATTTGATTCATACCATTGTTAGGAAAAGGATTAATTATGTCAATTTAATGGATCACCTTTGCATGATTGGTTCTAAGACTAACAAAGGAGGAGGGTTTCGTTAGGATTCTAACAGTGAGCGTAAAACTTTGTCGGATTTATCAACCATGAATTCTACAAATAAAGAATAATCTAGGTCATGTTTAGTTAACTAACGCATTACATATGATAGAGTTCTATGAAAACAAATAATCCATGTAGCCAACAACATCTAGTATGGAAAAAAGCTTAATTGTTGTCGTTGTATTGTCGGCAAAAGGATTGTAAAGAAGCTTAACTCGATGTAGAAAAGAAGAAATGGTGGCATTTGAATTTGGGATTCATGTGAAGAACTTGAGTTTGGAGGGATGAATATGCACGGGATTTGAGTTGGGTCTTTGAGAGACAAGAGGGTTTAGAGATTGGCAAAGGAGAGAGATGAATATGCATGGATTGACGTTTATGAGATGAACACAAATCAAACTATCTAAAGAGAAAAAGGATACTTGTAGCCCATCCTTTTTAAGAAGCCGATCAGCAGTATATTAGTTAAGTTAATCACAATGGTTCTTGAAGTTGAAGGACTTCAAAGGTACTTTGAAGAAACAATCAAAAGGATTGTCATATGATAGTTTTACTCTTTCTGCATATCATTTTTAACGTGAAGCATCCACGCAATTAAATATAATGGGGAGGATAATTGCCTTTTTGATGCCTACAGTAGCGCAATGGGCAACACCTGACCTCACCTGCGGGTCCATTAAGTTGAAGGTAATGAGTTCGAAACTTCAGTTGTGCATATGGCTTCGGCCTCCTTATTGTACCCCCCCAAAAAGATGACTATAGTACGTACTTCTAGCTGTAGTTAACAACGAGAGGATGGATTTTGTCAAGTCGAAAAAACATAAGCTAAGTGAGAGCACGACTTCATGCATACATGGAAGAGATCAAACACAAGGCAATATAATATAGATCCACATATCAATGTCTCGATGGGGGGAGAGAGAGAGAATTAGACCATATCACGATTACAAGATGGTGCCTGTCATTCAATCCGTCCATATATCTCATCAATCAGTCCATATATCTCATGCAGGATGGCACTACAATAAAAGCAAAGGCAAGTAATTGTGGCGGTCTATATTGCATGAGCCAGGCCATGTACCATCCACAGTAAGCTCTAGGCATTGTGAAGTAGGATATGCGTCATCCACCGTGCGCCAGTGTAAAGCTTATGTCATTAATTGTATGATCGCCAGTGTAAAACAAACAGTGTACAGAGATGAACTAGTATATGCTCCATTTGTGGGCGTCAGAGATATTCCCTTTTGTCAACGAGCACACAGGGCAAATGGTAAGGGTGGGATGGCACTCATACGCGGAGACATGCCACTGAATGGTATTATAGGTGTGTGTAAAAGAGAGAGAGAGAGAGAAGGCGTACTGAGATTTAGTTGCCTAGGTGTGTAAGGTTTCGGTCTACTGCTTAGTTTTGCTAAAACTCTCTATCAGTGCCATATTTTGCGGAGAAAAGCATAGAACCATTGTGATTATCCCAGTTAGACCAATAAGATCCCTCTATCATATAAAGATGGGTGCACTTCAACAGACATTTATCTCACACCATAGTCTGATCAGATTGAGACACTCAAGTTTTGATATTAATTTTGCGCTGTGTTCGTTCTCGCTACGACCTTGCATTATTCTTTTGTGTGTGAGAGAGAGAGAGAGAGAGTCCTGAGGGAGAACGAGATAAGATCGCCTTATGATGACGCGGCCACGATTTCGTGCTTCGTGGCTGTTGGCGCTTCCAGTGCTCTTCTTTTTCATTATCATTACAAGACAGGGATGACAGTAAGGAAACGCTCACCAAAGTACTTCCATTTCTCGTTTGAAGTAATATATTATATCCAGAAAAAGGCAAACAAAAGAAGAAAAAGATAAAAGCGTAAGGTTTATGAAGGTAAAAATGATTTAATGTATTTTAATTAGAAAAATCTAAAAGTGCAATAAATATTGTTTAGAAAAATGACCTTTCACGTACATAAAGCCTTTTTTATTTAATTGGGAATATTTCATTTCTTTTTAGAGGTATATCCAAAAATTATATGCGGAACAGGTAAGATAATCACATCCTCAGATGGGTTATCCTACTTGACGGCTTTTCTCAACACTGTTAATCCTTTCACCTGCCAGGAATCGAGCTTGCCACGCGAGAGTAGGCTTTAGAGCTTTGGGTGCTTATTTTAAACCCTTATTTGTTTAAATGTAAAAGTTTCTTTTTTTAAGGGAGTGGAGGCCGGGTGTCCGACTCTGTGCATTCCGTACTTGGGGAAGACTCCGTGTACAAGGCTTAGAGAGATCACCATCCCCAGAGAGACCACCATCCCCACTTCTCTCTCTCTCTCCTTGTTTTCGGTTGCTCAGACTGTGCGTTCCCACCATCGCGAGAGCGACCCCTAAGTTGAAATAGCGTGAAGGTTGTGCTTGTAGTTTTGTTACCGCATTGTGTTTTCTCTTGCACTAGCTGGTGGTCATTCACCGGCGGTGCACTGTTTTCTCTTTTGCTCCTGACTTTGTTTTCTCGCTGTAAAATTCTCTTACTGCTATTCGCTCTTGCACACATTCCATTTCCACGCTCATGGGATGTTTTTTTTTTCATTTTTGTGTGCGTCGTTTTCTTTACCCTTTTCATGCTAAACACAGAATGGTCATTATATTGGTTGGCGTTTTGTAGTTTGACGTTGTGTGTATTATTTCTTTGCTGCCGAATCTCTCATACGATGCATGGTCCTTTTTACAATGTTTGCTTTCTTTTTCTTTTGATGAACTGGCGGAAACGTTCGCTTTTGTGTTCGTTGTGTGCATGATTGTCTTTTTGTTTATACATGTGTTTGCGTGTTCCTCGCCACTCTTTATGTTAAAACCGAAATGGTAGTTCAATTGGTTGGCATCTGTAGTTTTATGTGTGTGTGGATTTCGTCTTTGGCTGTAAAATCTCTCTTACATATGCTTGACCTTCCTTTTCGTGTTCGCGGGTTGCAAATTTTTTGTGCGTATATATGTTTTCCTTTTTACCGTTTTGATGTTAGACCACAATGGTGATTCTATTAGTTGGCCTTTGTAGTTTGACATGCGTGCTTGTTTTCTCTCTGTAAAATCTCTCTTACGCGCACTTAGTCTTTCACTTCCTCTTTTCTATTTGTGGGGTGCCTTTGTTTTCCTTTTGGTGCACATAAATGATTCACCAACCAACTTGCGAGGACGTTGGACCAACGTTTTTGAGGTGTCCGACAATGTGTCAGTGTTGGTGTGTGCACCCGTGTCTGGGTCGACGCTTCACCTCCTTCAAGTGTCTACGTGACATGGATCACAAATGGGGTACATTTATAATATGCTTGGTCACATCTGAATGAAACACCGAATCATCTGTTCTTTTGGAGCCCGTGCTTGCATTTGAAAAACAGGATGAACATAACCTTGTAGTGTTGCTACTTATTTTAACTCTTAAGTTTTTTCTTCAACATTGATAATTTGTTTTCTGTTTTTGGTTAGGCTATTAGTTTGTCAGAGAGGAGTATGGAACTTAGTTCAGATAATGACAGTGATTTAAGTGATTGGGAAGTAGAAGAGCGGGTGGAGAAAATATACATGGAATTAAAGGAGAAAAACTTGTTTAGAAAGAATTCTGATGGCACGCTTAGGTGCCCATATTGTGCTGGGAAGAAAAAACAAGATTACATATATAAGGACCTTCTGCAACATGCTTCAGGAGTTGGAAAATCAAAGAAGGACCTGAAACAAGCTGCACGACACTGTGCACTGGAGAAGTTCTTGCTGATGGATTTTGAGGAGAGACCTTCACCTTCTTATGTAGCATCATTATCAGGCCAATATCCACCTAAACGCCAAAAAATGGAGATCGTCCAGGAGAGATTTGTCTGGCCTTGGATGGGCATTGTTGTCAATCTACCAATGAAGGATACCTGTGGAGCCAATTTGGCTACTGCATCAAAATTGAAGGAACGGTTTGCAAGCTTCAATCCTGTAAAAGCTCATCCGTTATGGGATCACCGAGGCTTCCGTGGTGTTGCCATAATCGAATTTAACAAGGACTTTAGTGGGTACCATGATGCAAATTCTTTTGAGAGATGGTTTGAGGTAGATCACCATGGTAAGAAAGATTGGATGAAATTGAGGAATAATAGCCCAAGCCTGTTCGGATGGATCGCACGCGAGGCTGACTATGAAGGTGAAGACAAGCATATAAGAGATCACCTGCAAAAGCATGGGGATCTAAGAACTGTCAATGAGCTACAAAATGAAGAGAAACGTAAAAAAGATATGCTTGTTGATGAACTTAAACAGGAAATTGATACAAAGAACATGTATCTGCAATGTTCTGGGCAGATGCTAAACGAGGTGACTTACGTACTGAACCAGACACGAAGTACCCTTGCAGAGAAGGAGAGTCATATAGCTATGCTGATTGACCAGTATAACGAAGGTTGGTACCATGCTTTTGGGTTCACATGAGTATTTGTAAGTGTCGTTATTGTTTTCTTTGAAGTGAATCAATCTTGTGATGCATTTTGTTCTATTAGTGGTTTGACTGGAACCACCTTTTCGATAGTGGTTTTAACACTTTGGAGGTGTGGGTCTGGACAAACTAAATAGTGTTTGACCATTAACGTATTTGGGCTTGAGTTTTTCCTTAAAAAGAAGGCTTTAGTTGATGCTTAATATAGGATCTGGAAAATGCTTTTCTGTATTCTTCTATTATGTTAATTCTTGCTTGTTAAATTGAACAATGTAGTTGTAGATTAGATTAGAGAATTTCTATTACAGGTTGAATGTATTAACTTTTTCAGTTTTGCTTCTCTTATTATGTGTTGATGTGCTGCTTGTACAGCATTAAGATTCTCATTGTCGAGACAATGCTATTGTATTTTATTAATACCAATTTATCTCCTTTTGGCTTCTTTTCTTCTTTGTTAATTTTAGATGATTCCAGGAACTGTCTTTTACCATTTCAAAATGACAAGTGACAACCATCTCATATGAGATGTTCTTTGAGGTTTTGGCAACCACTTCTGTAATTGGTTCCTGTATTTTATGCATTTGCTGGTACATGTGCATTCTTCCACGTGATCACCCTAGCACATGTAAATCTGAATTTTTGTTTGGTAATGGTTGCTAACTTGCAATATCATCTTTATGTTGTTTGTTAACCTTTGGTTTGATTTGACAAAATGTCAAAACAGATTTGGTTTCTATCTCAGGAAATCTTTTACATTTGACTTTTTAAATTTCCATGAGAAATCATGATTGATAAAAGCCTCTCAAATCAAAACAAAGTTGAGAAAGTTTAACCTGTTGTTTCTTCAACTACATTTACAGAACACAACACATGATATTTTGTCCCAAACTGCACACATGAACTTTTGATTTGGATTCATAAATTGCAGGCCTTATAGCTCAATAAGCAGTGAAAACGGTTGAATGTCAAAGAGCAAACACAAATTTTGAATGAGGGTTGGTGTCTCCCAAGACTGTAGTGTGCGTCTCTCTCTCTCTCTTATTTCACTCACTTAAAACCTAACTTATTACACTTATGGTATTTAAGTACAGACTTATAACTTGAAAGATGGAAATACCCTTGATTAGTAATCAAATGTTAGACGGATCCTATTGGATCATAGATCTTAATTCAGTCCACTTGTTGAAATTTACAATAATAGAAATTAAACTATCTTAAACACATCCCCTCTAGTTGGGTCTTTAATACTTGAAACACTCACCTTGCGGAGAGTCTACTTTAGTCCATTGATATCTACTTTGTAAGTATGTCTGCTAATTGATCTTTAGAACATACATGGATGATGTTGAAAATTCCTTCGGTAACCTTCTCTCTAATAAAATGGCAATCAACTTCAATATGTTTCGTTCTCTAATGGAAGACATGATCTAAGGCTATTTGAAGAGCAACCTTACTATTTGTGAAGAAACTAATGGGGATAATCTATCTCATACCAATTTCATCTAATAGTGATAAAATCTATAAACCTTCGCACATACCAAGAGCATTTGCTCAACTTAGTCTTTGCACTAGATCTGGTTACCACAAATTGTTTCTTATTCTTTCATGAAAGAACATTACGTCCTAGGCATACAATGTACCCTAAAGTAGATCTCCTATCCTATGTCGAACATGCCCAATTAGCAACAACAACAACAACAACAACAACTAAGCCTTTTCCCATACTAGACAAGGTCAGCTACATGGATTCTTTGTTTCTACATATCCCAATCGTGTGCCATGTTAGCAGGTAACTCACAATAAGCTAGATCATTCTTTATTGTTTCTTTCCAACACTTTTGTGGTCGTCCTCTACCTCTTTTAATACTTTCCAAATTTAGTTTTTCTAACCTTCTTAAAGGTTCTTCTTTTGATCTTCTTTCTATATGCCCAAACCATCTTAAACGATATTCTTTCATTTTATCCTCTATTGGTGCCACTCCTAATTTGTTTCTAATAACCTCATAATGTATAAGGTATTTTCTTGTATGACCACTCATCCATCTCAACATCTTCATTTCTGTCACAGACATCTTTTGTACATGTTGATGATTAATCGCCCAACACTCACAACCATAAAACATGGTAGGCCTAATTGCTGCTCTATAATATTTACCTTTTAACTTTAATGGCATCTTCTTATCACAAAGAATACCTGATGCTCCTCTCCATTTTAACCAACTAGCATTAATTTTATGCGTAACATCTCCATCAATTCTTCCATCACTTTGAAAAAGTGACCTTAGGTATTTAAAACTTTCCTTTTGGGGGATGCTATGTGTGCCAATTTTAATTTCTATGTTCTCTGAGGTAACCAAATGATCAAACTTACATTCCATATATTCTGTCTTTCTTCTACTAAGTCGGAGTCCTTTGCTTTCTAATGTTTCTCTCCATAGTTCTAATTTTTTATTAACTTTTTACTTAGACTCCTCCACTAATACAATGTCATCTTCAAATAACATACACCAAGGTACTTCATCTTGAATATGTTTTGTTAACTCATCCATCACCATTATAAATAAGTATGGACTTAAAGTTGATCCTTGATGTAACCCAATATTAACTTCAAAGAAGTCTGTCGTTCCTTCATGAGTCCTCACACATGTTTTTGCACCATCATACATGTCTCTTATAAGGTTAATATATGTCAATGCGATACCTCTTTTTTCCAAAATTCTTCAAAGAACCTCCCTCGGTACCCTATCATAAGCTTTTTCTAGATCAATAAATATCATGTGAAGGTCTTTCTTTTTTGTTCTAAAATGTTCCATAAGACGTCTCATAAGGTGAATCGCTTTAATAGTAGATCTGCTTGGCATGAATCCAAATTTGTTATCTGTTGTACTTGATACTTATCTTAACCTACGTTCGATAATTCTTTCCCATAATTTCATAGTATGGCTCGTTAACTTATACCTCGATAATTCACATAATTTTGAATGTCTCCCTTGTTCTTATATATGGGTATAAGTTTACTTGCTCTCCATTCCTCTGGCGTCTTTTGGTTTTTCCATATTTCATTAAATAGTCTTGTGAGCCAAGTGATTCCTATTTCTCCTAGTATTTTCCAAACTTCTATAGGAATATTATCTGGTCCTATCGATTTACCACCTTTCATATTAAGAGCTTCTTTGACTTCATTCTTTTGAATACGTCGGTAAAAATTGTGGTTTATATACTTTTCTGATTTGGCTAACTCTCCTAAGTTAATACTAACATCTTTATTTTCATTAAAAAGATTATAAAAATAGTTTTTTCATCTATTTCTTATATCATCATTTGCCTCTATATTTTTTTCATCCTCGTCTTTGATGCTACTAACATCTTTATTTTCATTAAAAAGATTATAAAAATAGTATTTTCATCTATTTCTTATATCATCATTTACCACTAGAATTTTTCATCCTCGTCTTTGATGCATCTAACATAATTAAGATCTTTAGTTTTCTTATCTCTAGCCCTAGCTATCCTAAAAATATCTCTTTGACCCTCTTCTGAGTTGAGTTTTTTATATAAGTCCTTCCAAATTTTAGCTTTTACTTCACTCATGGCCTTTTTCACTTCATTCTTTGCTTTCTTATATGCCTCTAAAGTTTCACTAGTTTTCTTAGCATAATGTAATTTGTAACGTGCCCTCGTTGCCTACTTCACTCCACCACCAAGCTTCTTTTTGTGCCGGTACACCTCCCTTAGATACCCCTAACACATCTTTCTTCACTTTCCTAATATGTATAGCCATATTGTTTCACATATCACAGGGTGTACCAACATAGTTCCAAACATCTCCTTGAAGGACTTTCTGTTTAAATATATCTTCTATCTTCTTTCTCGCTTTTGAGGTTCCATCATTTAGTTTGAATAGTCCGAATAGCTTGATGCACTCTTTTCTTCTTTGTCTAATTTTTTATATTTGTAAATCCATAACTAAAAGTCAATCTTGGGTGGTTAAGCTTTCTCTTGGAATTACCTTGCAATCTTTACAACACGCTCTATCTTTTTTTCTACAAAGAAAGTAATCAATTTGTGTTTGTGATAAGCCACTCTTATAAGTAATTAAATATTCATCTCGTTTTTTGAAGATTGTATTGACTATAAAGAGATCAAATGCCATAGCAAAATTATATCCCCAAAACCAAAGTTTCCATGAATCCCTTAATATCCTAATGCCTCTTTACCAACATGTCCATTTAAGTCTCCTCCTAAACAAATCATCTCCCTTTGTGGAATCTTTTGAATCACCTTATCTAACTCTTCCCAAAAAGAAATCTTTATACTATCTTCTAGTCCCACGTGGGGTGCGTAAGCACAAACTATATTCAAAACCTCTGCTCCTAACAGTAATTTCAACGCCATGATTCGGTCACTATATTGTTGTATGTCTACTACACTATCCTTTAAATATTTATTTATGATAATACCAACTACATTTCAAGCCTTTTCTTTACCTGAGTACCATAATTTAAAACGTGTATCCACTATCTCCTTTGCTTTTTCTTCAACCCATTTTGTCTCTTGTTAACATAGAATATGAATCTTTCTTCGAATCATAGTATCTACCACCTCCATTAGCTTACCGAATAATGTTTCGATATTCCAAGAACCTATACAAATCTCAAAATTTTCACTACATTCGGGCGACAATGAAGCGGGACTAACTTCTTTACCCACACCCGTCTATGATGTGGGAACCCTCTCTGCAATTGATTCACTACATTCGGGCGAAAATGTAGTGGCCCTTGTTTACTTATTACTGCATTCGGGCTCTACAGCATGTCGCTAGGAGGGGACGCCCCAAAGCAATGCCCATAATTTTTGTAATCCATGTTATAAAAATTCGACAAAGTTTTACGCTGGTTGTCAGAAGCCTAACACAACCTTCCTCCTTTATTCGGGTTTGGGATTGGCAATGCAAGGGTGATCCCTTATACTTTGTCACACGGGTGCGGGTGCGGGTGTGGGATACGGTAAATTTCAAAAATTTTGGATGCGGTGACACGGCTAGAGTATATAATATTATATATTATATATAATATTTAAGCTACATAAATCAATCATAATACAACTAGTATTTGCTAATTTTGAGTGCACACAAGTATCAATTATTAAGTTCTCTCATAATGATTTGAAACTTAGAATGATTTTATGAGCTGTAAAATATCCAAGTTATGGATTCAAAGAGTTTCCAGATCTTTTGTAGGATATAGCATATACTAGTATTTGTGCTAGGATCCACTAGTGATGTCATACTCTTCTGTTCTATTTATGTGGCAATGTTCCTGGTCTTCAAATGTGTTTGGTGACAGAGATTATTCTGTGCAAAGGCATACAATATGGAGTCAAGATTCCAATTAGATTGATATATAAGAAACCAACTGTCCGCACCCAAAATCATTCAACCTAATATTGTATACAGCTACAATAGCAAGTACACAACTTTATATTAAAGCAAAACACATAAATGGTAAACAACTACTAATTTCATCATAATACACAAATCAATCTTCATTATCTGGACCCATTTATCCGTGAGTTAAAAAAAAATTTGCATTTTTTTTAACCATGCCGCACCGACACGGTGTCGATGTTGCACCAGTGTCGAGGTCGACACTCCACCCTTAGATGTGTTTGTGTGACTTAGCCCTTACATGTTCGGATTTTTGCCCAATTAGCATTCGAATAAATTTTAATGTTCCAAGATGAATATGGACTTTATAATAAACCAAGAGAGATGGATTTTATATATTTGATAATATGGACACCATGTTCATATGATGTTTGGATGGTGAGTGCATCCATCTACTTACATAGCATACTACGAAACTTATATATGGTCTTGTGATTGTGAGTTATATCAATTTTCCCACTAATCTGTCATATTGCCCACATCTTCATTTAGAATTTCAAGCAACCCTCTTTTGAATTTCAATTGGGACTATACATACACAACACTCCTCCATCTTGGCTTCTTTCTATTTGCGTTTACTTAAAAACAAACCATCATTACTTGTAACAATTTAATTCTTTGAAAATAATGAAGCTTTCTCAAGTCTTTCAAGTCAAATAATGTACGCAACTCATTTCTTAATGAAATAATTTCTTCCATATCATCACTAGTAAAAATGATATCATCAACATACACAACCAAGAGAATGGTTTTCTTTTTGTTTAACGAATTATGATTGTATTTAGTTTTGTAACTTGTGCAAAGGTTTCTATATAATCAATACCATAAGATTGATTGTAACCTTTAGCTACCAACCTAAGTCACACAGACACTTCTAAGAGGTGGAGTGTCGATCTTGATATGGGTGCGACACCGACACCGACACCGTGTCAGTGTGGCATGACAAAAAAATGCAATTTTTTTTTATAACTCACGGTTCTACGTCTATGGTGTATTTATCCTGTAGAACTCGATCAAAGAGGGAGTAATTCATGAAGACAATGAAACTGAAGCCTCTTAGTCCACTCGTGTCCTTATCTCCCGTGATCACCACCTGAGTTACCTCACCATAGTTTTCAAAATGCTCATTCAGCTTGTCTTCCATCATCTCCCATGAAACTCCGTCAATGAATATGAAAAAATATCTCAACACGGACCTTCTTCACTTCCTTTTGTGTGGATATTCCACGCTTCAAAATCTAGTATCGATTTTGAAGTTAAGGTCTTTTTGGATAAATGGGTTTGGATAGTGAAGATTGATTTGTGTATTATGATGAAATTTGTGTATTATGATGAAATTAGTAGTTGTTTACCATTTATGTGTTTTGCTTTAATATAAAGTTGTGTACTTGCTATTGTCATATACTTATGTTAATTGATGTCTCACTTGTTGTAGCTTAATATTATATATAATATATAATATTATATACCCTAATTGTGTCGCCGCACCCAAAATTTTTGAAATTTGCCGTATCTCGCACCTGCACCCGTACTCACACCCACACCCGTGTGACATAGCTACCAACCTGGTCGTGTATCATTCTATATTTTTATCGGATCTATACTTTATGGTATATACCCATTTGCAGTGATCACGTCATCCAAAATTGAAAAAGACAAAACATTCTTCAGAAGCAAGGTTGCTTCTGAATAATCTTTTAGGTCCACCACTGTGCGTTGCCCTACATATATATATTTAACTCCGCCCATGTAAGGTTACATAGCATTGTCAGTCCCAAGCCCGGATAAAGGAGGATTGTGTTAGGCTTTCAACAACCAGTGTAAAACTTTATCAAATTTTTATACCATGGATTACACAAATTATGAGCATTGCTTTGGGGCGTTCCCGCCTAGCGATGCGCTGTAGAGCCCCAATGCAGTGATAAGTAACGAATGGCCACTACATTTTTGCTCGAATGTAATGAATCAATTACAGAGAGGGTTCCTACATCATGGACGGGTGTGGGTAAAGAAGTTAGTCCCGCTACATTGCCGTCCGAATGTAGTGAATAATTTATAGAGAAGGTCTATGCATTTTCAATATGGACGGATGCAGGGGGTAAGGAAGCTAGTCATATCGAAACATTATTCGGTAAGCTAATGGAGGTGGTAGATACTATGATTTGGAGAAAGATTCATATTTTATGTTTCTAAGGTAGGTTGGAGAAAAAGCAAAGGAAATAGAGGATACATGTTTTAAATTATGGTACTCAGGTAAGGAAAAGGCTCGAAACGGAGTTGGTATTATCATAAATAAAGATTTAAAGGAGAGTGTAGTAGACATACAACGATACGGTGACCGAATCATAACGTTGAAATTAGTGTTAGGTGCAAAGGTTTTGAATATAGTTTGTGCTTACGCACCCTAAGTAGGACTAGAATAGTATAAAGACAGTTTTTTGGGAAGAGTTAGATAAGGTGTTTCAAAAGATTCCACAAAGGGAGATGATTTGTTTAGGAGGAGATTTAAATGGACATGTCGGTAAAAAGGCAGGAGGATATCAAGGGATTCATGGAAACTTTGGTTTTGGGGATATAAACGAGGAAGGTAGGGAGATTTTAAATTTTGCTATGGCTTTTGATCTCTTTATAGTCAATACAATCTTCAAAAAACGAGATGAACATTTAATTACTTATAAGAGTGGCTTATCACAAACACAAATTGATTACTTTATTTGTAGAAAAAAAGATAGAGCGTGTTCTAAAGATTGCAAGGTAATTCCAAAAGAAAGTTAAACCACCCAACATTGACTTTTAGTTATAGATTTACAAATAAAAAAATGGATAAAGAAGAAAAGAGTGCATCGAGCTATTCAGACTAAATGGTGGAACCTCAAAAGTGAGAAAGAAGATATATTTAAAAAGAAAGTCCTTCAAAGAGATGCTTGGAATTATGTTGGTACACCTTGTGATATGTTGAACAATATGGCTATACATATGAGGAAAGTGGCGAAAGATGTGCTAGGTGAATCTAATGGAGGTATACCGGCACATAAATAAGCTTGGTGGTGGAGTGAAGTAGTGCAAAATAAAATAAAGGCAAAGAGGGCATGTTACAAATTACATTATGCGAAGAAAACTAGTGACACTTTAGAGGCTTAAAGAAGGAAGCTAAAAAGGTCGTAAGTGAAGCAAAAGCTAAAATTTGAGAGGATTTATATAAAAAACTTAACTCAAAAGAGGGTGAAAGAGATATTTTTAGGATAGCTAGGGTTAGAGACAAGAAAACTAAAGATCTTAATTCTGTTAGATGCATTAAAGATGAGGATGGAAAATTCTAGTGGTAAATTATGATATAAGAAATAGATGGAAAAACTATTTTTATAAGCTTTTTAATGAAAATACAGATATTAGTATTAGCTTAGGAGAGTTAGCTAAATCAGAAAAGTATATAAACCATAATTTCTATTGACATATTTAAAAGTATGAAGTCAAATAGGCTCTTAAACATATCAAGGTTGGTAAATCGATAGGACCATATAATATTCCTTTAGAAGTTTGGAAAATATTAGGAGAAATAGGAATCACTTGGCTCACAAGACTATTTAATGAAATATAGAGAAACCAAAAGATGCACGAGGAATGGAGAGCGAGTACACTTATACCCATATATAAGAACAAGGGAGACATTCAGAATTATGTGAATTATCGATGTATCAAGTTAATGAGCCATATTATGAAATTGTGAGAAAGAATTATCGAACTTAGGTTAAGATAAGTATCAAGTACAATAGAGAACCAATTTGGATTCATGCTAAGTAGATCTACTGGTGAAGCGATTCACATTTTGAGACATCTTATGGAACATTTTAGAGCAAAAAAAGAAAACCTTCACATGATATTTATTGATCTAGAAAAAGCTTATGATAGGGTTTCGATGGAGGTTCGTTGGAGAACTTTAGAAAAAAGAGGTATCCCATTGACATACATTAACCTTATAAGTGACATGTAAGATGCTACAAAAATATGTGTGAGGACTCATAAAGGAATGACAAACTTCTTTGAAGTTAATATTGGGTTACATCAAGGATCAACTCTAAGTCCATACTTATTTATATTGGTGATTGATGAGTTAATAAAACATATTCAAGATGCCTTTATTTGCAAATGACATTGTGTTAGTGGAAGAGGCTAAGGAAAAAGTTAATAGAAAATTGGAACTATGGAGAGAAGCATTAGAAAGCAAAGGCCTCCAACTTAGTAGAACAAAGACATAATATATGGAATGTAAGTTTAATCATTTGGTTACTTCAGAGGACATAGAAATTAAAATTGGCACACATTGCATCCCCAAAAGGAAAGTTTTAGATACCTAGGGTCAATTTTTCAGAGTGATGGAAGAACTGATGGAGATGTTATGCATAGAATTAATGCTGGTTGGTTAAAATGGAGAGGAGCATCAGGTATTCTTTGTGATAAGTAGATACCATTAAAGTTAAAAGGTAAATATTATAGAGCACCAATTAGACCTGTCATGTTTTATGGTGCTGAGTGTTGGGCAGTTAATGGTCAACATGTACAAAAAATGTTTGTGACAGAAATGAAGATGTTGAGATGGATGAGTGGTCATACAAGAAAAGACCGTATATATAATGAGGTTATTAAAAACAAATTAGGAGTGACACCAATAGAGGATAAACAACAACAACAACTAAGCCTTTTCCCATACTAGACGGGGTCTGCTACATGGATTCTTTGTTTGCACAGATCCCTATCGTGTGCCATGTTAGCAGTTAACCCACAATAAGTTAGATCATTCTTTATTGTTTCTTTCCAACACTTTTGTGGTCGTCCTCTACCCCTTTTAATACTTTCCAAATTTAGTTTTTCTAACCTTCTTATAGGTTCTTCTTTTGATCTTCTTTCTATATGTCCACCAATAAAATGAGAGAATATCGTTTAAGATGTTTTGGACATATAGAAAGAAGATCAGAAGAATCTGTAAGAAGGTATGAAAAACTAAATTTGGAAAGTATTAAAAAAGGTAGTAGACGACCACAAAAGTCCTTGAGTTAACTACTGACATGACACATGATAGAGCTCTATGGAAACAAAGAATCCATGTAGCCGACCCCGTCTAGTATGGGAAAAGGCTTAGTTGTTATTGTTGTATTCTCAACCAACAAAGTTCTTGCAACTTCCAATATATGTCTGTTTTTTCTCTCAAGGACAACATTTTGTCATGGAGAGTATGGGCAAGACGTTTGGTGTGACTTAGAAAATAAGAATGTAATGATTGTGTGATAAATTCTCATCCATTATTACTACGAATGATTTTAATGGATAGTTGAAATTGAGTATGAATGAATTGACAATACATGGGTAGAATATTCCTCGGTTCATCTTTGGTTTTCATGAGATGCACCATAATGAATCGAGTATAATCATCTATAAAAGAAATAAAATATTTGTAGCCATGTAATTAAGTAATAGAACATGGACCCTAAACGTCAGAATGAACAATTTCAAAAGGTTGTGAAGCTCTAGTTTCATTCAAAAGAAATGACACATGACGATGTTTAGCCTTTTGGCAAGTTTCACATTGCAAAATAAAATCACTACAAATGGAAAATTTAGGTAATATCATCCTAATTTTAGCTAGTGGAAGGTGTCCAGGTCTGTGATGCTATAATGTCTCTGATTTCATAATGTCAATGTTTTATTCCATTTCTTTTTAGGGAGAATAGACTGCATGGTTGTTTTCCTGGTCTTTTCGAAGAAATAAAGTGCTTTTCTCGTGCTATCCTGATCAAAGATCTTTCCCCTCTTTAGTTCTTGAAAAATACAGCAAGTAGAGTTGAAAGTTACATGACAATTCAAATCTTTGGTTAATACATGAATTGATAAGAGATTGACTGAAATATTTGGGACATATAAAACATTTTCAAGGGTCCTAAAGTTTGTGACTATACTCCCTTTTTCTATTATAGGAGTGTTGGAACCATCGACCAACTTGATGCCAATCCCTTCTTGAATCAATTGATAGTTGTCGAATAAGTCTCTCATGCCCACTATATGGTTCATTGCGCCGAAACTAACTACCCATATTCTAGAATCAGAAGAAGGATTATTACCCAATGTCATAAAAGAGAAGGGATACACCATGGTAGCCTTTGAATCAACAGTAGAAGAAGTCGATGCAGTGTTTGATTCAGTTAATCTAGCTTTAAGTTCTTCAATTTCTTCCTTCATATCAACCATTGCATTAATTTCCATATTTTGTTTCTCGACTTGATCACTAAAATGATCACCAAAATATGCCCTGTTCTGTCTGTTCTGATTATGGTTGGGCCTGTCCACTAGTTCCCAACAAGTTTCTTTCGTATGTATGGTCTTGCCATAATGCGAGCAAGTCAACTTATCTTTTTCATCTAAATTAGACTGAAATCTCCTCAATTATGATCTCCATATCCACCTTTATCGTGAAATCTTGAAGTAGAAGCTGAATTTCTACCCACAAATGCAGTCGTGTCTTGGCTGATCTTGACTTTCTTTCTCATTGCTTTCTATCCTCTTCTCGTAGGAGAAGGGAATAAACTGTACTCAACGATGAATGTTCTTCTCTACTTAGAATATTATTTTTTACTGTTTCATACTCAAAAGAGATCCTCACAAAAGATCAAACACTTTTCGCTCTTCAAATTTATCGTTCATTTTCTTCATACAATTTTGGCATTTAGTTTTAGAATAAAATTGCAGCTCTTCCCATAAGCCACAGAGTTGAGCATAATAATCACGACCTCCCGCCTTGTCTACATTTTCTAATCTTCTCGATAATCTCATATTTCTTAGTTATGTTTTTTTGTTGAGCATATGCATCTTGAGCCGCTAACCAAATATCTTTAACATACTCCAAAAACATAAGCGTGCTGCCTATGGATGGTGCCATGGATTGGATAAGCTATGCACTGATTAAGGCATTTTTCTTATGCCATATGGGGTACGAAGGATCAGTTACATCAGGCATGGTTATATTTCCATTGCCCCCTTGTCATGTAATTTCTCCGATCTAACTTCAAATTTGGAATATGGAATCCTTCGCCTTTATCTGAAGTGCTATTTTTTTCACTATCTACCATTTTCTCTTTGTCGGACGTGGTAACCGCCCCGTGTTTCTAGGTCAGATATATCACCTTTCTTATTTTTGATGAAATCCCTTTCTACTTTGTTGTAATCGTTTTTCAGAATGAATTTTCCTTGAAATATCAAGTTTACTGATCTGGGTATATATCTACTGCCTGGACCTGACTGCCATAAAATATGTTTTTTAGTGGATAAAAGTATGGAGCTATTCCTTGTTTCCAACACTTGGGTTGTTCTTGTTTTCGTAAATGGATAGAATCAGCTTCTCTTGTGGAAGCTGTTTTTTCCCCAAAACTTTGTTAGTTGCTGTTACGTATGATTGTTCACACTAATACAACCAAGTAGTAAACAGTGGGCACTACTCTTTCTAGAATGATTTGTAGGAAGATTGTTGTGTATGTCAGGCAATTAATTTGTTAATGGTGTTCTAATCAGCCAAAAGGAATGAATATCAATGAAAGGAAATTCAGATATTTTTGAGTTTGTGTTTCCGTAGATGACCTCTTTAACTTAGATTTCTTATTTGAAGTAGGTATCTTGCATGCAAAGATAGGATGGCTGACGTTAATCAGTCTGTATTGTTACACGAGACTGTCATTAACTTGCTTGTCCTTTTCTCTCTTTTGAAAGCTTTAGAGGAGCACATAATGATGAGTTCCGTTCTCCTTATACACATACCAGTGAGTGACATGGATCAGATTGGGAGTACCATATACCATGTGGAAAATTTAGGTCTAGATAACAAAGAGTCTTGTAGAAATGGTCTGCATATTAGATTGTAGAAGTTTCTATTTGATCCAATTCTCTCCTCCCACCCTTCCAGAATTTAGAAGTAGTTTGAACTTCTAGGTGTACACATAGAAAACTTTAAGTTAGGTATGAATTATGATAGTAGCTGCTCATTCTTTAGGGTATTAGCAGCATACTTTTAAGGCAGTGTTGGCTAGAAGAGCCCTCTTCAAAATTAGTTTCCCTTTTTTGTGATTAGAGTAACAGAAAAGTTGTCGACATCATGATATCTGACATCATATTGGATTGGTAAACTTTCCCTTATATCGAACCAAGGCCGAAACCAAAATGGAGACTTCTTCAATACTAAGTAGGGTCGGCTACATGGGGTTCTTTGCCACTATGGTGCTCAGTGTTGTATCATATTAGTATTTAACTCCAAAAAAGTATGATCATGTTTTATTGCTTCTTTTCAGCATTTTAAGGCCTTCCTTTGTATCTTTTAAAGCGACCACAATCGAATTTCTCATATTTGATTGCTTTCCAAACATCCAACTACCTTAATTGTGTCTCATTCGTTTATGATCTACTTCAACATATTCAATGTGGCCACACATGTTTAGCAATCATGATCAATGATTACTCAATACTTGACTTCATAAAATATTTTTGGTCTTGATGTTGCTTTGTGATTTTTTCTTTCAATTTGAGTGACATCTTCCTGTCACATAGAGTACCTAATGCACCTCTTAATTTTGGGCTATGCGCATTGATTATATATCTGATGTTTCCATCAATTCTTCCATCTTGTTGGAGCATTCATCTCAAGTTTAATTGTCTTTTCCATTGACATCTTGTTTGTCAATGCCAACTTTTGTATCATCTGTGTCAGTCAATATCGAACTTGTGTTCAGGTTCTATCATATGTTATTTTTACTACAGAAAATGATGTGCTTGAGGTAATAGTTATACTTTCTAAAATTACAAGGCTCATCTGGAACATCTGTACTTAGGTACGCACTAATTCATGGGAACATGCTTCACTTTCATGTTGAAACTGTTGAAAATTTTGAAAAGCATGGCGATCTTGAAGCATCTATGTATTAAACTGTCCAACCATAACCAAAACCAAGTCTTTTCTTATAATCAGTTGGAGCTGCTCAATGATTCTTAGTCTCCATTATTCTATCGTGTACCATATATGCGTTCAACTTCAGAAAGAAAAATGTGATGCTTTATGTTTATCTTCTTAATGCTTGTGAAGACTCTTTTGAAGCATTTACCATCCAATTTCTCATGTCTTCTCGTAGGAGCTGTTTTAGCTAGCCAATCTTGCTAAATGCATAATCTACATTCATCTTCCTTCTCTTATTTTATCTTCTATTGGTGTTACACTAACTTTTCCCTTGAAAATTTCATCATGGTTCTAGCCTCTTTTTATATGGACGCATCTCGTAATCAGCATCTTTATTTCTTTCATTGATAGTTTCATATCTTGTGCACATCCAATGTTTGACTGTCATCGACTTGTTATTGTAAAGCATTGCTTCTCTTATTGTTCCTTTGTAAAATTTGCTTTTTGATTTGAATCATATGTTCTTATAGCAGAGGACATTTGATGCTGTTCTCACTTTTATCCATCATGCATTCATTGTGCTTGAATCTCTACCTACTATCTCCCCATATTGTTGAGACACTAATCCTAAGTATTCAAGATAATCTTTGTTTGGGATGCAAAGCGCTGCAATTAAACCAATGAATTGTACTTGTCTTCCACCTTAATAAACTTACATTTTTGTATATTTTATTTTTGCCTTGGAGTGTTAAATGTGTTGCTTTAAGCCTTTAACATGTGAACAGCCTTGATAGTAGATCTTCTAAGCATAATACCGAGCTGATTGTTATACTAAATTTTATGTCCCAACATTGTTTCAATTGCCCTTTCTCAAGCTTTTATAATATGACAGTAAACTTGATACTGGTCTTTTATGTTCTGTCCTTTTATATCCTGCCCTTCCTGTAGCATTTCCTTGCTCTTTGAAATAATGTCAACTTATTTTGCAAGCCACACAATATCTTTTCCCTAACATTTTTCTTAAATTCTATAGAAACATTCATCTCACTAAAGTGCTAGTATCCGTTCGTTTCAGGCCGGCTTCTCTTCCTTTAAATGTACCCTAGATAACTTGGTTTGTTTATGTTTTTGAGTTCACTAGCTCTCCCAATTTGATGTGAATATGTATGCTCCCATTATGTTTGTGAAAACAATTCTTCTGTCTTTATTTTGACAGCATTGCTCGTCATAAGCACTTTTTTCCCTCATCTTTGATGTATTTAACTTAGTGGGATCCTTTTGTTCTTCCTTTCTGTCTTATCTATCTTAAAAATATCTGTTTCTCCTTCCTTTGTATTAAGATTAAAAGACAATCTTTCTTTGTTTTTGCCTTTACCTTGCTAACTTACTTCTTTATTTGCTTTGCTGTGGCCGTTTTGTATTTCTCCAAGCTTCCAGGATTTGTTTGTATGATATTATATAGAAACTTTCTGCTCGATTTTTCTCTTGATTGCTTTGCTCCATCTTTATGTCTCTTTTTACTTTAGTTTGAGTGTTTTGGATTCTCTTAACATCTCTTATCACTCTTAATAGTAGCTAGCATAATCCTTCACATCTTGCAACCATTTCAATCGAGAAGCAGCTATTTAAATTATTTCTTATCTAAACAATAATTCTTGCTCATTGTAGATTCTACCATTTGGTCCAAGTAGCTAGATGTGCTGTTTTCCTCCTTTTTTTCTTTTTCTGTATGCAATGTTAAAAACTCTCTTATGATAACTTTGAATCCTACAGGCAAGACAATCAATTTGTATTATGAATAAATTACTCTTTTAAGTAATCAAATGCTCATTATTTTCCATAGAAAAATTATGAATTTCCTTGTCATATTAATTTATTTGTTAGAAATCGCAGTTTCCATGAGTACATGTATACTACTTTAGCCTTCTTACCTTCATACCCATTTAAGTTTATTGGAATCCTTGCATCATTTTATCTACCCGTAACATTCCTTTTCTGTGATTTCTTCCTATCTAACTTGTGGTGCATGTCTTCTTTAAGCACTAACGATTATCATAGCCTGGTCCTCATACAGCTTTACCTCAGCGACACACTTCCCATTTCTTATAAGAATGACAACCCCATATCAAGCTTTCTCTGCCTGAATACTACAGTTTAAGTTTGTCTTTTTGAACTTTCAACTTTTACTGTAATTTACTTTGTCTATATAGTACAAAAATATAAATCAATATTGAGATTATAACATCTAATTCCCCACATTTTCATTCAAAACTTTATGGTACTACCTCTTTGTTCCCTATCCATCTATAAAATGTGGGGCCCTTCTGCCATTTGTGCTACATTTGAGCACTGAGGAGCGAGACTCTTTATTTACTAACATCGGCTTTTAAATAGGAACGCTCTTTGCAATACGAGCAGTGAGGCAGAGACCTTACCTCCTTGCATCTGGCCTTATATAATGGCCCATTAAGAGGGGATGCCCTTATGGACTTTTATAGGTGGGTATGGTCCGTGGATAAAGATTTGATATTGTTTTCTACTGGCAGCCAGCTCCCTTATGTGATCCTCCTTAATGAAATTGGGACTGGCCGTGGCAGGATATGTAGGTTGCCTTTTGTTTCTGAATTGTCAATGCTGTGCTCTTTCTCCATGTGATTTTGCTACTATTGGATGTCAAACCACAAGGAGACGGAACATAAACAACCACAAGGAGACGGAACATAAACAAAGTCTCTAAGTTGCAAAACAAAAATTTGATTTCATGTCTTATCAAGTTCAACTCCGCCCATGTAAGGGATCACCCTTGCATTGCCGGTCCCAAGCCCGGATAAAGGAGGAGGGTTGTGTTAGGCTTCCGACAGCCAGCGTAAAACTTCGTCGGATTTCTACAACATGGATTACAAAAATTATGAGCATTGCTTTGGGGCGTTCCCGCCTAGCGACGTGCTGCAGAGCCCGAATGCAGTAAGAAGTAAGCAAGGGCCACTACATTTTCGCTCGAATGTAGTGAATCAATTGCAGAGAGGGTTCCCACATCATGGACGGGTGTGGGTAAAGAAGTTAGTCCCACTACATTACCGCCCGAATGTAGTGAAAAATTTTCAGAGAGGGTCTCCGCATTTTGATTATGGACGGATGCGGGGGGTAAGGAAGCTAGTCCTAGATAATAAGATTCGTATTGGTTCTTGGAATATCGGAACATTATCGGGTAAGCTAATGGAGGTGGTAGATACTATGATTCGGAGAAAGATTCATATTCTGTGTTTACAAGAGACAAAATGGGTTGGAGAAAAAGCAAAGGAGATAGAGGATACAGGTTTTAAATTATGGTACTCAGGTAAAGAAAAGGCCCGAAACGGAGTTGGTATTATCATAAATAAAGATTTAAAGGAGAGTGTAGTAGACATACAACGATATGGTGACCGAATCATGACATTGAAATTAATGTTAGGAGTAGAGGTTTTGAATATAGTTTGTGCTTACGCACCCCAAGTAGGACTAGAAGATAGTATAAAGACAGTTTTTTGGGAAGAGTTAGATAAGGTGTTTCAAAAGATTCCACAAAGGGAGATGATTTGTTTAGGAGGAGATTTAAATGGACATGTCGGTAAAGAGGCATTAGGATATCAAGGGATTCATGGAAACTTTGGTTATGGGGATATAAACGAGGAAGGTAGGGAGATTTTAAATTTTGCTATGTCATTTGATCTCTTTATAGTCAATACAATCTTCAAAAAACGAGATGAACATTTAATTACTTATAAGAGTGGCTTATCACAAACACAAATTGATTACTTTATTTGTAGAAAAAAAGATAGAGCGTGTTATAAAGATTGTAAGGTAATTCCAGGAGAAAGCTTAACCACCCAACATCGACTTTTAGTTATGGATTTACAAAAAGAGTGCATCGAGCTATTCGGACTAAATGGTGGAACCTCAAAAGTGAGAAAGAAGATATATTTAAACAAAAAGTCCTTCAAGGAGATGTTTGGAATTATGTTGGCACACCCTCTGATATGTGGAACAATATGGCTATACATATTAGGAAAGTGGCAAAAGATGTGTTAGGGGTATCTAAGGGAGGTGTACCGGCACAAAAAGAAGCTTGGTGGTGGAGTGAAGTAGTACAAAACAAAATCAAGGCAAAGAGGGCATGTTACAAATTACATTATGCTAAGAAAACTAGTGAAACTTTAGAAGCTTATAAGAAAGCAAAGAAGGAAGCAAAAAAGGCCGTTAGTGAAGCAAAAGCTAAGATTTGGGAGGACTTATATAAAAAACTCAACTCAAAAGAGGGTGAAAGAGACATTTTTAGGATAGCTAGGGCTAGAGATAAGAAAACTAAAGATCTTAATTATGTTAGATGCATAAAAGACGAGGTTGAAAAAATTCTAGTGGCAAATGATGATATAAGAAATAGATGGAAAAACTATTTTTATAATCTTTTTAATGAAAATAACGATGTTAGTATTAGTTTAGGAGATTTAGCCAAGTCAGAAAAGTATATAACCCACAATTTCTACCGACGTATTCAAAAGAATGAAGTCAAAGAGGCTCTTAAACATATGAAGAGTGGTAAATCGGTAGGACCAGATAATATTCCTATAGAAGTTTGGAAAATACTAGGAGAAATAGGAATCACTTGGCTCACAAGACTATTTAATGAAATATGGAAAAACCAAAAGATGCCCGAGGAATGGAGAGAAAGTACACTTATACCCATATATAAAAACAAGGGAGACATTCAAAATTGTGCGAATTATCGAGGTATCAAGTTAATGAGTCATACTACGAAATTATGGGAAAGAATTATCGAACGTAGGTTAAGACAAGTATCAAGTACAACAGAGAACCAATTTGGATTTATGCCTGGTAGATCTACTATTGAAGCGATTCACCTTTTGAGACGTCTTATGGAACATTTTAGAGCAAAAAAGAAAGACCTTCACATGATATTTATTGATCTAGAAAAAGCTTATGATAGGGTACCGAGAGAGGTTCTTTGGAGAACTTTGGAAAAAAGAGGTATCCCATTGACATATATTAACCTTATAAGAGACATGTATGATGGTGCAAAAACATGTGTGAGGACTCATGAAGGAACGACAGACTTCTTTAAAGTTAATATTGGGTTACATCAAGGATCAACTTTAAGTCCATACTTATTTATAATGGTGATGGATGAGTTAACAAAACATATTCAAGATGAAGTACCTTGGTGTATGTTATTTGAAGATGACATTGTATTAGTGGAGGAGTCTAAGGAAAAAGTTAATAGAAAATTGGAACTATGGAGAGAAACATTAGAAAACAAAGGCCTCCGACTTAGTAGAACAAAGACAGAATATATGGAATGTAAGTTTGATCATTTGGCTACTTCAGAGGACATAGAAATTAAAATTGGCACACATTGCATTCCCCAAAAGGAAAGTTTTAAATACCTAGGGTCAATTTTTCAAAGTGATGGAAGAATTGATGGAGATGTTACACATAGAATTAATGCTGGTTGGTTAAAATGGAGAGGAGCATCAGGTATTCTTTGTGACAAGAAGATACCATTAAAATTAAAAGGTAAATATTATAGAGCAGCAGTTAGGCCTGCCATGTTTTATGGTTCTGAGTGTTGGGCAGTTAATCATCAACATGTACAAAAGATGTCTGTGACAGAAATGAAGATGTTGAGATGGATGAGTGGTCATACAAGAAAAGACCGTATACATAATGAGGTTATTAGAAACAAATTAGGAGTGGCACCAATAGAGGATAAAATGAGAGAACATCGTTTAAGATGGTTTGGACATATAGAAAGAAGATCAAAAGAAGAACCTGTAAAAAGGTTAGAAAACCTAAATTTGGAAAGTATTAAAAGAGGTAGAGGACGACCACAAAAGTGTTGGAAAGAAACAATAAAGAATGATCTAGCTTATTGGGAGTTAACTGCTAACATGGCACACGATAGAGATATGTGGAAACAAAGAATCCATGTAGCCGACCCCGTCTAGTATGGGAAAAGGCTTAGTTGTTGTTGTTTGTTGTTGTTGTTGTCTTATCAAGTTCACCTGCAACATCAATAATTTGTGCATATCTATGTTCTCTATACCTCGGCCAATGCGTGTGGAGTAAGCCATTGGTTCTTGTGAACATTTTGAAGATCATCTGAATTTACTTAAAAGTATTCCTTGCACACACTCCTTAATCCATCGATTTCATTCCCCCCTCCCCTCCCATATAGCGGTTTCCTTCCATTTCTGATTACAAGAGTATTACTTTACCTTGTTAGAAAGGAGGAGGTCAGAAAGAAAACAGCATGATTTGTGGATGGAACTTCTCGAGGAGCGTAAAAGATGGAGTATCAAATTAGAAAAGGAGAAGGACAAACTGGCAAGGCACCACAGAGACTTGCAGCAAGGAGAAGCAGAGAACGGATATGAGATGCAAAAACTTGAGGAAGAAAGGAAAAAGGTTAACCACTCATTATTTATAATGATACTTGATTTTTGCATGAGTATAGGCTATTCTTTTCTTCTCTTCACACTCATTGTCTTTCTCCGTTTTCTCCTGTTAACCCTCCTTTACCTTAAGGATGGGCATGCCATTGAATTTCATCTAATTGGTGTTGCTGAATCCTTGGAGTCATTAAAATCTTCGTTAAAGCATAACGCCAAGTTACGTGGTGATGTGCATAGTTAACATTTTTCAAAATTCCAAGTCTCATGTCATTTCTTCTTTCAGAATGCAGCCAGACATGCTAATTTTCAAGCAGCTAGCAAGGAGCATAAAAAGTCCGAGGAAAGTTTAATGGAACTCTTGGAAGTGCACGAGGTATACTGGAATTCTCTTTGATTACATTTTCCAGTTCCCTTGTTCTTTCTTTTATAGCTTTTGACGTGATTATTTGATGGGCAGAGAGAAAAAGAAGAAGCATATAAGAAGATCTCTGAGATGCAGAAGAAGCTGGAGGATAAGCAAAATTTGGAGTTGAAAATAGAAATGGTAAAAGGAAAAATACAAATGCTGGAGCATATGGAAGGTGATGATGTAAGAGGCAAAATGGAGGCTATGATGAAAGAGCTTGAGGAGAAAGAAAGTGATTTGAAAGATATGGAGGATCTTTACAATACCCTCTTAAAGAAGGAACGGCTAGCAAATGATGAACTAGTGGATGCTCGCAAGGCAGCAATAGCTGTATGCATTTAGTTGTTCTCTTTGCATTTTTCTATGCCTTTTCAGATTTTGGTTTCCTTGAATATTTTTTTGTGGGGAATAACTTGTTCCTCTAGTGTTTGATGTTTCCAATTAAACTTTGAATTGTTGGGTAGAATTATTATTGATCATTGCATTTACTGAGTTAACCTGGAATTTCTATTTAGGGTTTTGAAGATTTGTTTGGTAACGGAGCTGACATTGGCATTAAAAGAATGGGTGAGCTTGACTGTGAGGCATTCGAAGAAGAGTACATGAAAAGAGATCCAAAAGCATATGAATCAGGCGCTATTCAAATTGCCCTTTCAGAGTGGGAAGCTCATTTAAGAGATTCGAGTTGGTATCCTTTCAAAGTGATTCAGTATGGAGACAAGATTATGGTATGAACCCAAAAAACCAACCACTTGATCCTTTTTGGTCTTTTCTGCTTTTGTTCATCATTGTCAAGATATGCAAAGCGGGTATGCACATGTGCTTATTGTTTGACAATATTTCTGCTTGAATCCAAACATTTTCATGATTCTTCTGTATTTGCACTATTAATTTGAGATTACATGTTATCATTTGTAGAAATCGATTAGTTCCATCAGTGATTGGATTGTTATTTTTGGTCATGTTCTCTTTGACATCTTTTTGATGCAGTATTATTAATTCACATGTACTTAACAAAAATGAGCTTGCTATGAGTTTGAAATGATTATTTCTTGTTTAGGAGATCATAAATGAAAAGGATGAGAAATTAAAAGGGTTAAAAGCTGATTGGGGAGAAGGAGCATTCGATGCCGTGGTGTGTGCTTTGAAGGAGCTAAATGAGTATAATCCAAGTGGTAGATATCCAGTTAAGGTACTTTGGAATTTCAAAGAAGGCAGATGCGCAAGCCTAGAGGAGGCAATCCAACACCTCGTGAAGAACTGCAAGAACAAAAACTAGGGGTGACTATCTTGATACTTGTATATATTTCCTACCTTCCCCCATATCAATTTTGTGTAGCTCGTTAAGTTCACCAGCAAATGAGATGCATCTTTGCTATAGCATGTAAATTTTGCACTAGTTGTAAAACGTGCTGAAATATCAACCTTTTGGCGGCTAGTTTATGAATCTGTAGCGCTTGTTGGTGGCTTACATATGCAAACCTAGTTGTGTGTTATGAAATGAGTAAACAGGTTTTGCAGCCACAGATAGGAGAACATATTCGCCTTTGGTCATTGTGGTCCCTTTGAGAACTTGACTAACTCTTAGCAAGTAACGTTTATTCATGTCCATGTATCAATCTCACAACTGCACATATCTACTTATTCATTTGCTTGGTATGCATTTTCGGTAACAGGCATACTATTATGATGTTATGCAATAACAAGGGGAAAGAAAGATTGTGGATTATGGATCCAACCAAAGCTTTGAACGAAAGCCCCGGGGAATCGGCAGTAACAACTCTACATAGTTAGTCGCACACTCGGTTTTTTGACATTCACTCTCAACCCCCTTCATCCCCAAATTGTCCTCTCGCCTTTTCTTTCTTTCCTAACCCTTAACTCTCCGAGGTTGCTAAATTCCTTGTTGCGTCGGATAGATGGTTGAGTGATGTAGTGATTCAAAAGCCGTCATTTCGAGCTTTCTTAGACGAGAACATAGGGTGCCTCCTCTTTCATCTTCTATTGGCTTTGGTTTGGGGATGCACTGCTGCTTGTTTAAGCTTGAGCACCCAACCTAGGAGATCTGATCCAAGTGAAGTGGTAAAGCCATTGATTTTGAGTTCGATCCATGTGACTTTCATTTAATCACTTTTTCTGGAATGACTAAATTTGATCTCAATATTTGCGAAATTCAACATGCAAGGAAATACAAGCCGCCAAGAAAATGTTTTTTCTAATGTACTTCTAGCAAAAATTATAGCCGGACCCATTTTAGATACTTGTCTTACTGGTTCTGCAACCGCTTTCTAGTTCTAGTGCCTAGGATCCAAATACCGGTAAACCTAATTGGCTGCAACTCACTCTCGGGTACCAATGCCAGTTCTAGGTCCAGATGGAACTTTTGCAGGCTCAACATGGTCGGAATGATGCTCAGGTTGGATTCCAGTATTTGCCCAATGAGATCTGCTGACTCAAACTTTAAACTTGAATCTGACAATTTTACAGTTGAACTCGATCCAGATTCATAATCACCTTTTTGTTTTGTAAATAATGTGATCAGATTGATTTTATCTACTAGTTTCCCATTCAAATTTGGACTTGGTGTCGGTGAAGAAGATTACCTTGCAGTGAAGGATGCTGATGATCGTCGGATTCCTGTAGCTCTTTGTTTTTTAAGAGATGAAAATGGCGCAACAGTGAAGACGATGGACACGAGGTTCCTTCGCAGGGGCTTACTCAGACAAATGTCGTTTCTCTGTGATTTTTTCAGTATTTCTCTCTGTATATCTTTGTCTCTGTCTCTATATGTGTCTGCCTTTATAGCTAGGTGCTCCCCCATTTGTCTGAGCTTATCCACCTGTGACTTCCGTCATCTGGGAGCTTTAACGGGTGATTGTTACCGGGGCTGTCCGTCACTTGGTTTGGCCTGATCCTCATCCAGCCATTACCCGAGCTGAGAATGGCCACCGTTTTGTAACATCTCCCACTTGGCCATTCGAGCCAAGTGTATTGACATACTGGTTTTCCTTCCACTTTTCAGAGGTTTTCTCTAGTTATATCAATTCCTTATTACTATTGTAATTAGAACCTGTTGTATGGTTATTTTCCTACACAACAAATCATCCATTATATGGTTATTTACCTATACAACAATTGTATATCTGTTGTATGGTTGTTCACCTATACAACAAATCAAACATATCTCAATCCCATGTTTCTAACATGTTTTGAGAAGAATTCTTCCGTTATGCCTTTTGTTAAGGGGTCTGCCAACATGTCTACTGTTGGCATGTATGAGATGGATATTTCCTTTCTCATAACCATATCATGAACATAGTGGTATTTTACCATTATATGCTTGCTTTTTGAGCAATCTGCTCCACTCTTAATAAGAGTAATTGCTGCATTGTTATCGCAATAGATAACCACTGACTCGTCTCTTATCTCCAGCTTCAAGTCTCGTATGAAACGGCTTATCCAGACAGCACTTGTTGCAGTCATACAGCAAGCAACATACTTAGCTTTCTGTGTATGCAACGCTACACAACCCTGTTTCTTGCATGCCCAAGAAACAACACCACCTCCAAATAAGAATATTTGTTCTGAGGTTGATTTGCTGTCATCTTTGCTTCCAGCAAAGTCAGCATCTGAGTATCCTACCACTTTCAGTTCATTTGCTTGAAAACACAGTTTCAAGTCCTTTGTTCCTTTCAGATATCTTAGAATCCTTTTCACTGCTACCCAATGTTGCCAACCTGGATTACTTTGATATCTACTGACAAGACCAACAACAAAGCTGATATCAGGCCTTGTACACAACATAGCATACATCAATTTTCAAACAGCTTGTACATAAGGAACATTAGGCTTATCGTCTCCTTCTCCAGGACAATCAACCTTACTCAATTTCATCCCTTTTGTAACTGGTGTATCTGCAGACTTACATTCACATATTTTGAACTTCTTGAGAATATAGTCTATATATCTCTCTTAACTCAGGCATAAGAGTCTAGATTCTCTATCTCAAGAGATCTTTATACCTAGGATATAGGATGCTTCCCCCATATCCTTCATTTCGAACTTCAAGTTCAACCATGACTTGGTTTTGACAATCATCTCATTGTCGTTTCTAGTGAACAATATGTCATCTACATATAATGATAAGATGACAAAGTGGCTCCCACTGTTCCAGACATAAACACAGTGATCAAGTTTGTTAGCCACAAACCCAAGTTCTATAATAGCATTTTGAAAGGTCAAATACCATTGACGAGGTGACTGTTTCAGGCCATATAGGGATTTTTTCAACCTATATACTTTATTTTCTTTGCCTTCAACCACAAATCCTTCGGGTTGCTGCATGTATATGATTTTTTCTAAATCACCATTTAGAAAGGTTGTCTTTACATCTAACTGATGTAAATCCAAATCATAGTATGTAGATATTGCTAGGATTATTCGTATGGATGCAAATTTCGCAACTGGGGAATATGTCTCAATATAATCTATCTCCTCTTTTTGCAAAAAACTCTTTGCAACCAACCTCGCTTTAAACTTGTCGATTGTACCATCGATCTTGTATTTTTTTTTGAGAACCCATTTACAGCCTATAGATTTCCTTCATTTTAGCAAATTAGTCAATTCCCAGACTTGGTTTTTCTCAATGGATTCAATTTCCTCATCCATGGCTTTCTCCCAGTCTGTTGCTTCTGATGAGTTCATTGCTTCCTAATAAGTCAAGTTATCAGTCAACTCATCTAAATCTACCGAATTACACACTTATTGTGCAAGATAAGTGTGATAATCCTTTAAGTAGGACGGAGTGTCTCTTGGCCTCTTATGTCCACTTAAGGTATCGGTAGTTTCAGGAAGATCTTCTATGGGCTCAAAAGATGATTGGTTTAAATCTACCAAATCATCAACACATTCTTCATTGTTTTTCAGAATGTCATTCTTAGAATTTTCTAAGAATTCAACATCTCCACTTTCAATGAGTTCGTGGTCCTTATGATCAAACCGATATCCTTTTGAACCTTTTGGATATCCAATAAATATACATATCAAGGACCTACTGTCTAGTTTATCTCTAGACTGATCAGGGATCTTAACATGTGCAATTTGATCCCCACCTCTTGAGATGACCTAGATTGGGTTTTCTTCCAAACCACATCTCATATGGTATAGTGAATACAACTTTACATGGTACTCTGTTGAGTACGTAAACGGGTGTACTTACTGCTTCTCCTCAAAATACCCTTGGAAGAGAGGCATCAATCAGCATAGACCTTGTCATAGCAAGGTTCTATTGTATCTTTCAGTTACACCATTTTGCTGAGGTGTTCTAGGCATTGAGTTTTGTTTAACAATACCAAAGTCTTTATAAAATTCAAAGAATTTTGCCGAGGTATACTCACCTCCTCTGTCTGATCTCAAGACTTTAATCGAATGCCGTAATTGATTTTCTACTTCTTGCTTATATTCTTTGAAAGCATAAGTGCCTCTGATTTATGTGCCAAAAGATATATATACATATATCTAGAGTAATCATCGATAAAAGTTATAAAGTAACCCTTTCCTCGATGTGTCTTTACTCTGAAAGGTCCACATAAATCTGTATGAATAATTTCTAACAGGGTTGTTGCCCTTGTTGTTTTCTTGAAAAAGACTTTTCTTGTCATTTTCCCTTGTATGCAAGCTTCACACTTGTTGAAAGTCTTTTCCTCAAATCCGGTCAATAAGTCAAAGTTGGATAATTTCCTCAACTTTTCTAGACTTATATGCCCTAGGCGTTTATGCCACATATTCACATCAACAGAAAAGGCATTCTCAATAAAAACAGGAGATTGATGATTTTCATTATCAGATAACTTGAGCAGTTCATGTTCTATATCAAATTCTCCTGAGAACAAGATTCTCCCATGTTTGCCCACAATAAACTTGTTAGGTATAAACCTAACTTCAAAACCTTTCTTAACTAAGGCAGGGACCGAGACCAGATTGCGTCTTATTGATGGCACAATTAACACATCGGTCAGTACAATTAGTTTAACTTATACAAATATCCTAAAGGATCCAATACCCAGAACATCTGAGAAAGTAATTTTACTGTTGACTCAAACTTTAAACTTTAAACTTGGATTCCAGTATTTGCCCAATGGGATCTGCTGACTCAAACTTTAAACTTGAATCTGGCAATTTTACTGTTGAACCCGATCCAGATTCATAATCACCTTTTTGTTTTGTAAATAATGTGATCAGATTGATTTTATCTACCAGATTCCCATTCAAATTTGGACTTGGATGCAATAAAAAATTAAGGATGGCAATGGGGCGGCATTCCTGCACTACAAAACTAATGCAGTAACCTATTTTGCCCTGTCTCGCAGTTTCCAGGATTCACAACCCCCACCAGCCTCACAGTGGACTCTCTCTTATTTATGTGTTGGGGTGTTTAGTTCCATGTTAAAGAATTTTGAGGAGGGAGGTTTGAGACTTTATAAAAGAGAGGTGGATGTTATTCTTATTTGACTTGGAATTTTTTACCAAGGCCTAAAATTCGTTCATTTGGGCAAACATATATTAAATCTTTTAGATTTGTTATTGCTTCATATATTATATATATGCAAAATGGTTATTTCAATTCGACCCGCTGCAAGGCTAGTTCTCAACTTTAAAAATCCGTCTCGTCTGATCAGGTTGGGTAGGGATTGCCATCCCTATCGAAAATTGTAGGGATGATAATATAAGACATGATACAAAAACCCAGTATGAGCATCACCTGAATGTGCTTGTTCATGTTAGGCGTATATGTGTTTTGTATGGGAAGAATGTAGGAAGGCACAACGCGAGCATGACCTCAAACACAAAATAGACATTGGGGCTGACAACTTGCTGACCTTCAGAAACAATTAGGTGAACGCTTAAACTAGAGGCTGGGATCTATGAAGCACAAAAATCACTCTTAGGGAAACTCAAAGGAAACATCACAGAAACGTTTCCTTGGAGTTTTCCCTTTCTGGAAAAGTTTCTTTGGAGTTTCCCGTTTTCAGGAAATGTTTTCTCTTTGAAAATGAAATGAAAATAGGTCCAACCGTCAAATTCTCTCTTTCTTTCAATCGAAAACCCTATCGCCACTGCTATCACCTTTCCTATAGTCTTTACTTACCAGTGAATCAAACCTTTAGACTCTCTCTCTCTCTCTCTCTCTCTCTCTCTCTCTCTCTCTCTCTCTCTCTCGTTCCAAATGCAAAAGCCTATTGTCACAGATGCTATTCTGGAGAATCGACATTTTTATTTGTCGGCAAAGAGGAGGACAACTCCTGGCAGTGATGCTTAAAAGTATATACTTTTTTTATATTTAACAGCTTAATGTAATTAGATGTTATTCATTATTGAAATGTCTATTTCTTATATATAGCCATTTCCTCGATGGCGTATGGGGCATATGCCATCGAGAGTAGCAAGGTGAATGGTTTGGATCTTATGGGTGCACACAAACAACATCAAACAACTAAGCCTTCTGGGGTCCGCTACATTTCTTTGTTTCCACATAACCCTATCATGTGTCATGCTAGCAGTTAATATAAACTACATTTCTTATAGTTTCTCTCCAATGGTCGTCAACTCTCTTTTAATATTTTCACAATTTAATTTTTTATATCTTCTTAACGGGATCATCTTCTGATCATCTTTCTACAAGTCCAAATCATCTTAAACTATTTATTCTCATTTTATTCTTTATTAGTGCTACATCAGTTTCTAATAACTTTATTATATATGGTCTTTCCTTGTGTGATCACTTATCTATCTCAACATATGCTACAAACATCTTTTGCACATCAATTTTATAAGCCAGAAAATTTGTTAACTCTTATAGTACGATGTCACAAATTTAAAAGTTTCACTTTAGAGCTGTTGTTTTGAGTGACCCCTGCTATCCATACTTTCCCAAAAAACTGCAAGATCAGCAACAGCGCTGAGAGAGAGAGAGAGAGAGAGAGAGAGAGAGAGAGAGGTTCTATGCCCATAACAGTGTTTCATGCACATGACCATCTCGGCCTCTAGAAGGATCGCTTCCAATACAAGTGAGACGGAAGCATGGCTATAAGAAGTGCAAGCATTCCTATCTCGACATAGTTTAATTTTTCGTTCACATTCTGGTAATCCTAGAAGCTAAAAGGAGGCTTATGCACACAGATCAACAAAGAAACGCATCAAACGGTTAATCCATTCCAGTCACAAAACCGTCTTTCAACATCAGAAAGGGTGTTCAAATAACCTGCAATATTTGTTAATGCATGCGCTCTTTGGATTTGTTCACTGTGGACACTTCTTGCACATGTTTCGCCAACAAGTCAATCATCATCATCAATAACAAGAAGATTAACTTCATGTGTTTGTTCCATAGCACTTTTTCAATCATCTAAAACACATCAACGGATCTCTGTAAATTTTGGGCAAAAGATAAAGCAAAATAACTCCGAAATTAACAAGGGAATCACAAAAAGAACGGGTATGTCTTACGTTCCAAAATGAAATAAAAATATGTATCAACTTTCCAAAAGCAATCATTTTGCAAAAAGATCCACTGATTTCTCGTGTCCACCTACTCTTCCAGACTGCCCCCACTTCCAACTGAAGTTTATCCATATCGATCGACAAGTTTACAAAAAAGAGACCTGAAGGACAAAAGAAAAGAGTGCACATTACATAATTGAAATAATTAAATGGACAATAACTATAAGTAGGCAACAACATTTATCAACATATGTCATTATGTAAAAGAAATAATTGAACTGAAAACAGTTCCCGAAATTTACCTCAATGATTCAAATCGCATTATATTTGGCTATCTCTAAATTTGTGAGTTCCCTTTCAGACTGAAGTAACTTCACCTTGTTTTCCAAAATCTTAATTCGGAGTGGAGAAACAGTCCCTATCAAACTTTGAAGCAGTGAAGGCTTGACCAGGGAAAGACGGCGTCGTATGTAAGTACCACACAGCTCATCGTGACCTTGAAATACCCATCTTAAATCTAGTTCAGCTACCTCATATTTTTTATTACTTCCATTAGGTTCACCTGATGCACCATTAACAATCATAATCTCATCCTCCTCTAGTTCATCGCAATGAGAATCTTCTTTTCCTTTCTCCTCTTCAACATCATCTCCATTCTCATCAGCCATCGATTTCCATATCACTTTCGACATATCATAAACATCTTCTTCGTAAACACTATTAAAAACTAGGGTTCCTTTCACCTCCATCAAAGCCTTCTTTTCATATTGTGCCTTCAAGTGACTAAGTTTTCTGGCCAACTCATCCTTGTCAATGGTAGCCTTTAAGGATGAGCTAATAAACTCAATGAATTCATTTGTTCTACGTAAAGAACGCCCATCTTGAATGTAGGAAATGGTGGACTTCAAAAGTCGTATTACACGCTCCCCGTTCCACACAAAACGACGTGCACTCTTCTTGTCTATTTCCCCCACCTTCATAGTCGCATTAGACTCCTTCAGCTTCAACCTTTTTGCAGTAGGAGAGCCATTTGTAGACCTTATCAATTCGATGTTCTGAATGCACAAAAGAGGAAAAGGTAAAGGCAAAAAGGTCTTTAAAATGTATATAAATGAAAAATCAAACCAATTTTGTAGCTGAATATTCGTTCCATGGATGCAAAATTTTCAAATTCCAACTAGCTGTTGTATGCCTATACTATTTTATTTATGTAAAAAAGATAGAGCCTGATATTCAATCCGTTTATATATGTCATATAGATCAACGCGCATATAGGGTAAATGGTGAGAGTAGGATCAAACTAATCCTTGGAGACATGTGTATATATAGACAGAAAGAGAGAGCCCTAAGTGCAGAATGTCTCTTACAACTGATAATCTTGCATACACATCTCCTTGACATCAACCATAAAAATTTAAATTACAAATTTCATTATACTTTTGTAATTTGCATTTAATGCAAACGGTACATCAAATACAAAGTAATTCAAATATCTATAATTGATCTCAAAGATCCAACATGTAATGTTGATGCAAGATTATGCACTAGGACGGCTCTCTCCCAATTGTTGATGCATACGCTCATCTCCTAGCTAAATCTTCTTAAAGATCTAAATTGTTCGATAAAAAACAAAATAATACTAGATATTTTTTTGACTTTTTATTTAAATTTTAATTGTTAGTCTCACCAATCAAAACATCGCTCAATGTAAAAGATCACCCGTACATGACCAATCCCAAGCACTGATAAAGGAGGGTTACGTTAGGCTTCTGATAGGCAGCGAAAACTTTGTCGGATTTAGTTATTATGGATTCTACAGATTATAAGGAAACAAAGAATTCATTGTAACCGACCCCACAATGCGTAGTTGATGTTGTTTTGGTCTCAACCATGAAAATGGTTAGAAATCTTAAGAGATGAAATCTGTAAGGATATTCGAGCATTAATGGGTGTGCGAAGATATCAGCAGTACACACAAAAACATCATTTCAAATTTTCTAAGGTCCCTTAAAAAATTTAAAATTACACTCCATACAACCCAAAGCAATCGGTGCGCATATGAGTGGACAGGTGTCAGTGTAGATAGGGTCCAATCAGGGTAGATAGGATCCAATCACTCATCCTGCCCACATGGGAGAAGCTATCAAGTGCTTACATGTGAGCGTATGTGTAAGCGTGTAAGGGTGTGTGTGAGAGAGAGAGAGGCGCTTAATGAAAAGGGTGCACTGGGATTTAGTTGCCTAGGTGTTTAAAGCTCGGTCTACTGCCTAGTTTGCTAAAACTGTCACCATCAGTCCCACATTTTGCGGACAAAAGCATGAAACCATTATAGTTATCACAGTAAGACCAAAAAGATCCGACTAACATATGCAGACGGGTGCACTTTACGGGACATGTATCCCGAACCATAGTCTGACCAGATTGAGGTATTCAAAATTTTAATAAAATTGTGGGATTTTAACGCACCGATAGCGCCTAGTTTCTGGAGTGATTTAGGCAACTCAAGAGCAAGTACCGCATTCAACTTCCAGAGTCCCGGTGCACTACCATAGGCCAACCATCTAAAGCATTCATGATTGGACGAGTTTAGGCGACGACCTCCCTTTTTTCGTGCCTTTGGATAGTGGAGACGAAAGGACACCGCTCCCAGAAAAAGCCATAGAGAGAGGGGGTTCTGTAAGTCGGTGTCTTTATGTGTCAGAGAGAGAGAGAGAGACCTGACGCCCTGCACCAATGGACTGACGGTTCTTGATAATCTTCTTGCGCTTCGCCTCCGCTGCTTTGTTGTTCTTGAGCTCCACCATGTTCTTTCTCTCACTGCAATTCTCCATCATTTCGCCTTCCATTGATACTGGTAAAATACACGGTCAAACACGTCTAAGCATACTCAGAAAAAAATGAAGGTGATATTAACGCAGTCAAGACCAAGGGAGAATCTTCTGTCTATATATTTTTGTGAGGTTCAGACACGTGAAAACAAGGCACTACTGAATCCAACTCGATTAGGTATCAGCACAATCGAGTTATGATACAGTCAGGCTTCGAAACAGGAGAGAACAGCTAACCTCAAAGTCGAAGGAGAAAAAACGAAGGCAATGAGGAATGAGATGCGTGAAAATGAGCAGAACAGGTTTTAAATTCAACGATCTGGCTAACATCGGGCACTTCTCAGCGCGACAATGATCAATCCATTAAGGACAATCTTTATTTGGTCCACTATGTGACAGATTACCGAAGAGGGCGGGCATTCTTTACCAAGAGCTGCTGCTTTATTAAGCTTTCTGATCATGTAAGTACTCACGCCACATAACACATAGGTTGTTCTATTCTCTCTCTCTCTCTGTCTCTCTCTCTCTCACACACAAGGTAATGCGGATAAGGCGTTGGGCTCAGTTGCCACAAAAAAAATCGGTCTGCCATGTTCATCTAGTGTTTACTTGCTCGGCGAGTAAACATTATGAAAACTGGCGACATCTCTGTGAATCGGCAATACATTGTAGGACGCAGACGTATTCGTTAGTGAAAAGTGAAGCGGAGGTGATTCTGAAACAAGTCTTGCGCATTCTCCAAAAGCAGAGGTGAAGCTGATAGACTCAGATAGTCATCATTAAGGTGAAGGTGCTTTTGAGTCTTATCAGCTAATAAGGAGAGCCGTGGCTCCTGGTGCAAACTGTCATCGTTATTAGGCTGTCCCAGGGGGGTCTGACAGCCAGTGCTCTGTTGGAGAGAGGTCACACATGCATGGGTTTCTCCATGAATCAATCTGTTCGTGCAATAAAAAGAGAAAAGAATCAACGGATGATGGGATTATTCGAGGTCACGGGGAGTAGAGATTCTTCTTTTGTGTTTGGAAGGATAAATCTGAAATCAAAGCAGTTAGAGCTTTGAGCACAATATTCAGTTGGCTACAAGTAAAAGAGATGAACGATGCGCCGAGGTAGAGAAAGAGAGAACCTGTAATCCCAGGTAAGATGACGGCAACAGAGATAACAAGAAAGCTTTGACCTCTTGGCTGGATTATCACTCCTCACTCGTGTTTCTGTGTGTGAGAGAGAGAGTCTTCAAGTAGAGTCTGAGGAGATCGCCTTGTGTAGGCGTGCCACGAATTCGTGCTTCGTATCTTTGGCGGCTGTTGGCGTCTCCAGTGCCCTTCTTTTACGCAATCATTACAACAAGGACTGCAGCCAGGAAACGCCCGCTAAAGTCCCATTTCTCGTTTGACGTAATGTATTGTATCAAGAAAAAGGCATAAAATTATTGAATATATTTGTAGAAAAAAGCTCCAAAGCACAATAAATATTGTTTGAAAGTTGTTACCGCCTCTTTCTTGGAAATATTGACTTGCTGGTACCATTAATTAGGATGTATTGGGAAGAGATTAAAGTTCTTTTCTAGAAATTGAAGACGTTGAATACAATATTATAAATGGCATTTCTTATGTGGATTACATGACTGATACGAACGCTTAATAATGTTTGGGGAAGATCACACATTTCTTATCTGGAGTAATTGTTTTTTCTCCAAACACAAGAACGGAAGAGACAAAAAAAACGAAGCATGCGATGGCAGAAAAATCAATTGTGGATCAACCCTCTCACATCAATAAAAGCTTGCGACATCTTTATAATCACGCACGAGAACGCTAGTTCGGGCTAGCACCTCCCTCTCTCAGTCTCTCTCGCTCTCTCTCTCTCTATATATATTATTAAATATTTAAACATGTGTATGTTGAAATCTACTTATCATTTTATTTTGTTGTTGAGATGATAAAATAAAATTTATTTAATATAATTAAAAAAATTATTCAAATCTTTATAAGTGATCATATTAATCAATGACTGAAAATACTTAAATAAATTTAAGTAGAATTAAGAACTAATGAAATTTAACCATTTATAAATACCTTCCTCTCTCGATATATAAAATAAGTGCTTTCTGGACATGAAATACTCGCCTCAAATACAAGTGTGATTCCCACCTCCCCTCCACAGACAAACAAAATTTTCTGGGTCAGCCACTGCTCACACACATGATAAAATTGAACTTATGGATTTCATTTTGACAAATCAGGCGGTCCTTGCATTCTCATCAATGCTTTCTTATTCTTGTCATCAATCGGTTGAGCTTGAAGTGATATCTGTAATTCATAACATGAACCCATTTTTGGTGTCTGCTTTTAAGCTGGAAAGCTTCACCTTCCAAGCTAATAAACTCACAGCTGGTAGACGGCGGCAAAGGTGAGTTGATGGTACAAGCGATTGTTAGTTCTTTGTCTTTCCATGTTTGTATGTGAACCATAGCTTAATAATTTACATTCATATCTGGGTCCAAAGGTTTATATGTTGGTCCAAATGCAAAGGACCATAATCGATAGGCCATGTGATTATTAAACACAGTCTCCTTTGGAACGGTCTAATGAGCAAAAGGGATGAAATTTAGGTTTTCAACAAGACGTGTTCGAACTCCAGAATTTCGCTATGTTTTTATTTTGAAATGGTTTAATTAACTTCAGAGAAATGTATTTTATATTTAGTGAATGAGTTTGTACCTAAACTGCTTGAAATGCGAAAGTAGTTTGCTCCCTAGATTCCCCCAGAAATTGGATTTTTTAGGTTCTGAGAATAGCAATTTCCGGTGACTAAAACCGTTAGAAACCGGTTACAATTGCTGGAAAAAGACTCCCAGAAATAGCGGTGTCAAAAAAAATTCATAAGCCTCAAAATATCTCACCAGTTTGGAATTGCTGGAGAAAAAATTTCACGTCAACTGTTGGAAATGTTCTGTTGAACCATCTGGAGTAGTTTTTGGACACTAGTAAATTTCTCTCAAAATATAAAACTCACCGAAATTAATTTTCAAAAATGATTGGAAAAAGTTCAGGGTAACACAGTTTTGTGGGTCGAACCATCGCAATATTTAATGAGTAACCATAGAAAATATTTTTTAGCTTGTATTTCTAGTGGTTTCCATCCAATGAAGAAACCGTCAAAAATAGTTTTTTTCTCAGATACATCACCTATTATACATTTCCGAACAACATCAATAATCATAATATACTTGATCTTGTAAACAAATATATATTGAAATTGTACACGATTTTTTGGTCTTGAAGAACCTTGACTCGAGATACAATCCCTTTAAAAAAAAAGATAAGAGAAATAATAAATAAAAGCTTGAAAAGAAAAATACCTCATAACGCTCTTTTTTGCGATGTACTCCCAAAATAGAAATAAAAGTGCGTTACTTGGTGGTACTTGTTTTGAAGAAATACGAACTCCTTAATAGTATATCTTGCGAGCTTTTTGAAACATGTGACAAGTTTGAATGACATAAGCGGTCAGCTGGGTTACTAGGTAAGGGTAAGAAGGATAGGGTTTGATTTGATCCAACTAAGGCCCTTGGGTAATCAGATTGGTTTTTTTATGTAGCTAGAAGTGGGCTTGGATTTAAGATTTAGGGAATGGATTTTTGGTTTGACAAGATGGATAGAGCTTAGATTTTGGGTCATACTCAATTGGATCTAACTTAGAATGGGCTCTGAACAAAGGAATCGAATTAGATCCAATCCAAGGGATTTTGGATTATGGATCCTAAAATGGGTTGGAACTAGTTTTGGATTGAACTCAATTGGATCTAACTTAAAATCGGATTTTCAGTCGAATAAGATCTCATTTGGAATGAATCTAGAAGTTTATCATTGACCATATGTGTGACGGTTGCATGACAAATGGGAGAGACATTTGTAAGAAAGACAAGTGATTTTACAAAGAAGTCCAAGCCAACTTAAGCAAATTTTTACCAAACTCAAATTAGTAAGGCTCTTTTTTGAAATATTTCTTTTAGAATAGAAAAATAATGAATATTTTTCGAAAGTACTTTTGAGGAAAGATAATTGATTACAAAGAAAGATTTTAAGAATTGTAAACACCCCAAAATCCCACGATTTTTCTCAAACACCTGGTTTTGCGAAAGCTGTCCTAAAGGGCTATTTTGAGTCTGGAAACCCAGGAGCCTTCCAGGCAACCCTGTACATATGCTTTAAACTATATATATTTTAAAATATATATAATATAGTTTTAAAACCTTTTAAAAGATGTTTTGAAACCCCACAAAGCGACTTGGCCTAATGAAAGCAGGACCAGGAGAGCGAAAGAGAGCCCGGAACCGGAGCACATGTCGAGCCCGGCACATCAACTCTCATATTAGATTCATCCCCAGAATCTTGAACATCCAAGCCCCTGTTATCAACGAACTGCTTGAAATCATCTCCGAAAGGTGAAAATAGAAGCGGACGACAATGTTGGCGAAGACCCAACGCAAGACGGAGTACTGATGCTGTCAGGCCCCACACAAACCGTTCGTTTCGAACATACCCTGAAGGAGTCAAAAACCAGATTTGGATCGGATCTGGACCATATATATCCAGATCCCAATCCAAATATGTATGTGGATTTGGATTTGGATTTGGATCCAAAGATCCAATCCAATATCCACATCTATGGCCCACATCACCTTCTCATAAATGGAGGTGGGGCCCACAAGAAAATCACGTAGAAATCTTGGGTATGAGAGAGAATAGGGAGGATAAGATATGAGTGAAATGTGTTAAGCTTGACTTGTGTGTCAAGTTTTGGGTTAATCATGTGGGTTAGCCTAATAAGTATGGGTTTAAGCTTGTATGCACCTACACCTGACCTAGGGCTGTACCAATTTGATGCAACTAGGTCCATGGGCCATGCAAAGGGATGCTCCTAACCCTAATCATAAGCCTAATCCCCTTTACCTAGCCATTTCCCCCTAATCCCGACCTAATCCTAACCTAATCACCTAACCCACTTCCCTAATCCTAACCTAATCACCTAACCCACTTCCCTAATCCTTCCCTAAACCTAGCCTAATTCCCCTAACCTCACCCTAATCCTAGCCTAAACACCTAACCCACTCCACTAAACCTCACCCTAAGCCCAACCCACCTAGCTAAGCCCTAAACCACTAAACCAGCCCACCTAAATCCCTAACACACCATATCCCTAAACTACCTAAGATAAATATCTGGCCCACCTAAATACCCAACCCACCATATCCCCTACCCACCACCACCATACCCCCAAACCACCATCCCCAATACCAGCCCAAACCGACCCCACAAAAACCTATAAACCCCCCCTAGTGGGTGGGTTTTGCATGAAATGCTTGGGAAATTCAACCCTTCCTCTCCTCTCTCATCCCTTTCTCTCTTCTCTCACCTGCTCCCCCCTTGGAACCCAACCAGCTCCACTCCACGCCACCTCCATTCCCCGGTCAGCTCCACTCCACGCCACCGGCTGCACCTGCAACATACCTTCCACCCGCCTGCACCTTGACACCCGCCACCTTTACCCTTCGGCCAACCTTCATCTCGGTTAGTACTCCCCTCTCAATGCCACCTTTTCTTCACTCTCCCTCCATTCTTAGCCACCACATGCCACCCTTCCTTAGCCTAGCCAGCACTTCATCCAGCTGGCCACCACCTGCCACCTTCCATCCGTTCGGCCAGCATCACTCGACTGCACCACCTGTCCCTCCTCCTTCCTTAGACAGCCCCTAACTTACACACCCAGCCTTACCTCTCCCTAAGACCTACCCCACGCCTTAGTGACGCACCCCAACTAGCTCCCCTTACCTCTCCCTAAGACCAACCCCACGTTGGCGACCTTCGGGCCCATATATATTATAAGTATTTTCCTTTCGGCTATGTCTTTAAGATTTGGGTTTTAAGGTTCAGCAGTGTGCGTAGTCTTTACATATATACATGACACACACTTGCACAATTGAGCCTTTCCGCTCTTAAGATATAGCCATATTTCCCTTTTGCAATTTCCCTTTTGCAAATTTACATTAAGTCATTTCCCTTCCGCATTGTCTTTCAATTCGGGTTTTTCCTTTGGAGTAGCATAAGTTTACATTGCATATACGTCATACCACGAGTTAGGACGCATATTACATCAAAGCAAACCCCACACTCCTGCTCAAAATCGCCCCACTTAGGTCACGTGTGCATACACACGCCTAGTTGGCCCAAAAAGGGATAAAAAGAAAGACATAGGTATATGCAAATTCACATGAAATAAAACTTAAAAATCATACAAATCAGCCCGAATCGAACACCTCAAACATTTTTCCTAGGTTATTATGTCTAAAACTCGATTTTCTAAGCGTACAGACTGACCCTTGCGCATCGGTGTAAGAAGGTTTGCGACGAAAAGAGCTTACTTGCTCACAGTCACTATGATAGGAGTCAGATTTCAAAGTATCTCTTCGCTAGCTTAAGTAAGCTAGCTGGCATGCCCTTTTTGCTTAAATAGGACTTAGACACACGAAAAGTTTTGCTTTAGGCCTAAGAACCAGAAGCGGGGATTTTCAAGCGTCTACAAGAATGATCAAATTGAAAATGCCTAAGAGTGGTGTCTTAAACTTGAAATGTAGAGAGCCTTATGAAAATGTCAATTTCTTTCTTTCCCTTCAAACCAAATGTACATATGAGATGATACCCTATGGGACTTAGGTAGCAAGTATTTGCGAGATCCTAAAATATATTAAAGAAGAACTTTTAGCAAGATCAAGTGAATATATCCTAGCTATAGAGAAAAGGGTAATACGAAATTAATACTATGAAAAGTATTAAGATTGTTAGAGATCTGCCAAGCATGCAATGAGAACATATAGATGTAAATGTGAATATGAATATGAAATGAAGTGAAAGTAGAGGGATATGTCCTAGATGGAGAGAAGACATTGTACACTGAAAAGAACTTACTTAAATCAAAAGGCGAAAAGAGCATGAAGGAAAAACATCTCATTATAGTAAGAGCATAGTGTGACTTATAATGCCAAAGGTATTGACTTGACTCCTAAGATAACTCAAAAGAAAAGAATGTCTCAGCTTCTAAGAAAGTATATTTAAGTCATGAAATGCATTATGGGCATGATCTGAGATACACATGTGATTCCAAGTGTAGGATATGTGATGTCCATGTCAAAATTTCATGATATGTTCATTCTAGTGTATTCGATATAGTATTTATAGTAAAAATCTTTCACTAGAAACCGGCTTCTTCTTTCCCATGTTTCCTTTTATCGGTTTTCTGTTATAAGCCTTTAATCTTATTTTTTAACGCATACGTTTTTATCTTTTGGGTAATGTCATGGAATCAAGAAGATGTGTCTTCCTGTTTCCCATGGATTTTCTATCGAGAATGGCGAAATCTAAGTGCAATTTACTTCGAGACTGAAGTCTCAATGCTTTCAATCTATCTCGCGTGAGCAACTTCCCTTCCAATGCACCAAGGCGATGGAATGTGCACCACACTGTTCTCGAGTGCATAAACGGTGCTTCCCACACTCTAAAGGAATCCCATGATGCTTTTGCTGAGAGGACGTCTTCATTTATCTATTTGAGCTTATCTGCACCATGTTGCAGATCATTCCATGCCATAAGAAGATAAATAGGAATTCCTTTCATGCTAATCCCTCTAAAGGTAACCGTGAACCCATTTCTTCTCCTTCTATTGTTTTTTGTTGTGTATCTTCTTTGGTCCTTTCACTCTTCCCTTCATGACGGAGGACTTCGGTGGGGATCCTGCATGAGATAAAGCAACCCATTAGTAGTATCATGGTAAGGATTGACCCGAATATGTAAAATAAGTATGCCGTTAGTGTTTGAAAAACAAGAGAAGAGAGAAAGTACGCCAAAAACAAAAGTAACGGAGGACATGGTTCACCCGACTGTCCTTTGTTCAAAGCTAAAAGAGAAGAGATTTAAAACAAAAAAAGAGAAAAGAAGAAATACTCCCTGTGACTGACAGAAAAAGAACATAGAGACAGACGAAAGCCACTGCATAAGCGGTCGAAGTCTCTTAGAAAAAGAGACAGTCAAACAGTCGGAAGCCACTAGGTTTCAGGTGACCTAAGATTGAAAGACAGTCGAAAGCCACCGACATAAGTGACTTGAGACTGCTGAGAAACTAAAAGGAGTAAAGAGAAAGGGAGACATGGCAAAGGAATCGAAAAGATGACCGGAGGAGACGATCGGAGAACAGACATTGTCGCTCCCTCTCTCCCTGATCTCTCTCTCTCTCTTATCTCATGGTTTTCTTCAATAACCGAAAAACGGTCGCAGAAACCACCTCTACCGCGGTCTAAGAAACCGCCTCGGGCAACGAAGTGAAAAGTCAATTCTACCAAATGGTAGTTTTACCCTTAAATAGATGAAAGGATAATTTAGTTCTATGATAGTTTATAAAAATTATCAAATATCAGCCTATTCAGACTAAGGGGCAAAATAGCTATTGTGTCACCGATGAGTTTTGAAAATCTCTAAAAAAAATCAGGCATAATTTTATTGTCCGGTCCTTCATTTTTTATAATTATCAAACCAGTTAGACAAACAAAATTACCGATTTACCCTCAAATTTTAGGGAAATTACAATAGCATGTAATAAGAAAAAATTATAGATTTGTCCCCATATTGGTTATGAAATAAGAGAATTAGTTTAAGAATATTTCAAAATGATACCTAAGCATTGTTTAAATTTTTTTTTTGGTAACTTGGAGTTATTTTGAGTTCAATACTTGGATATTTTACGAATTATATTTTGATGGTTGGCTATTAGTCATCTTATTTATTATATGTTGCATGTTGCATGTTTTTTTTAGACCATCTTATTGTTATTTTTGTCAAATAATTAAAATAAATTCTAGGATTTGTGTATCTAATTGATAAAAACTTAGAAATTAAACGGCCTGAATTTTCAAACATGGAAAAAACGTATCCCATTAGCACTTACACTGGAAGGTATAGATTATGTATTAAGAGAAACAATTTTGCCCCCCCACTACCAATGCAACAAAAGAGAAAAAAGAAATGTATAAAATATTACTTAAAGATGATAAATATGCATAACCATAATATTGACATAAATGGAGGATGACCTAATTAGGATCTTCGAGGAATATGAGACCGCTAAGGAGTTGTTTAACTCAATAATACTAAATATGATACTACAACTAAATTACATGTCCAATTTTTACTACAAAAATACAACTCCTGTAAAATAAAATAAGAAGATAATGTAGTAGAATATATAAACTAGATGTTGATAATAGTAAGAGACTTAGATGTCGTGAAATCATTTATCGTTGAAGTTATACAAATATCCACTATTCTAAACAGTCTTTCTCCATTATGAAATATGGTTGTCACTGCACTCAGATTACGGGCTGAAATAGACTATTCTGAGTTACTCCTGATACTAGCAATTGAATAAGAGCACATGAATAGAAACAAAAAAGACAAATTGCTAATAGCTTAATATGAGAGAGTCAAGCTCCAAATCTAACTAGAGAAAAAATAAATCAAATAGAAAGTTTGGAAAGAATAACAAGAAAAATGGTCAATCTTTTGAGAAATTGTAAGAAACCATTTCTCGGGTCAAGTGCTTCAATTATAGAATGATAAGAAATTACAAGAAAGATTATCGCAACAAGAAGATTAACAGTAAAAACACCCAACAACAAGGTTAATCGAAGAAGGAAGAAATAATTTGTGTGGTTTCTGAATGCCTCTACATGAACCACCTTGTAACTAGTTGGTGGATTGATTAAGGAATAACGAGATATATATCATAGATTAAGAAAGGAGCTATGTACCTAAAGAAATATAAACCAGGAGAACATATAGTATATATGGGTCCTTTAGAATACATGTATAAGGCACACCGGTTGTATTAACTGATGTATTAGTTGTGCTATCAATAAGATGCAATTTGGTTTTGGTCATTACCTTAGTTAAGAAAAGTTTTGAATTCAGGTTTGTCTCTAGCAAGGTAATTGTGGGGAAGCATAGAAGGATAGCTTTTCTTGTACTGTTTGATGTTGAACATCGATTGTTCAAACTTAACATCAATAAAAATGATGGTTCTTCTGCTTATATTGATTATACATTTAATGTTGATGTGAACGTATGGCATAAACGCCTTGGGTATATAAGTCTGAAAAAGTTTAGAAAATTATTCAACTTTGACTTGATATCTTGATTTCAAGAAAACACTTAAACTTCTATACAAGGAAAAATGACAAGAATTTTTTTTACAAAGACATAACTAGGGCAACAACCTTATTAGAGATCATTTACACTAATTTATGTGAACCATTTAAAGTAAGATCACATCGAAGAATAACATCCTTGAGAATAATGATGAATGTGTTGATGATCTAGTAGATCTATATTAATCATCATTTAAACTCATAGATAATAATGATCTTCCTAAACAAACCAAAACTTTAAGTTGACATAAATGACTTACGGTTATACCGTGTTACTTATTATCATACTTACCTTGTAGAGGAGTGTACAATTCAGTGAGTTTAGATAAGGTGATTGATAACTTAACATATCAGTAGGCTATTGATTCATTTGAATCGACAGATTATGAAAAAGCTATGGATGATGAAATTAAATTCATTGAGAAAAATCAAGTCTGATAATTGACTAATTTGCCAAAAGAAAGGAAAGTCATAAGCTGTAAATGAGTTATAAAAAAGAAATATAAAGTCGATGAATCTATTAACAAGTTTAAAGCGAGGTTAGTTGTAAAAGGAGGGTATAAGATTATGTTGAGGCATATTTTCCTGTTATGAAATTTGCATCAATAATAATAATTATGATAATTTCAGCATATTATGATTTGAATTTACATCAACTAGATGTAAAAACTATTTTTCTAAATAAAGATTTAGATGAAATCATATATATGCAACAACGAGAAGGATATAGTGTTAAAGGCAAAGAGGATAAAGTATATAGGTTAAAAAAATCTCTATATGACCTTAAATAGTCACCTTGTCAATGGTATTTGACTTTTAAAAGTGTCATTATAAAACTTAGGTTTGTGGCTAATGAACTTGACCACTGTATATATGTTTAGAACACTCTGAGTCACTTTGTCATTCTATTGTTATATGTAGATGAAATATTATTAACTCAGAATGATAATGAAATGATTGTCAAAACCAAGTCATGTTAAACTCAAGATTTAAAATGAAGGATATGTGAAAAGCATCTTATATTTTGGAAATAAAGATTTTTTGAGATAGAGAATCTGAACTCTTATGTCTAAGTCAAGAGAGATATACACTATATCCTCAAGAAATTTAAAATGGGTGAATGCAAGCCTACAACTACACCCGTTGCAAAAGAGGTCAACTTGAAGAAGGTTGATTGTCGTAATGAGGGAGATAACAAGCCTAATGCTCCTTACATTAAGTTATTGGTAGCTTAATGTATGTTATGTTGTGTACTAAGACCTGATATCAGCTTGGTTGTTCGTATTGTAAGTAGATATCAAAGTAATCCTTGATGCCAACATTAGATAGCTACGAAAATGATTCTAAGATATCTTAAAGGAACGAAAGACTTGAAACTGTGTTTTCAAGCAGATGAACTAAAAGTGATAGGATACTCATATGCTGATTTTGTTGGGAGTAAAGATCATAGCAAATCAACCTCAAGATAAATATTTCTATTTGGAGGTAGAGTTGTTTCTTAGGCTTCTAAGAAACAAGGTTGTGTAGTGCTGCATACACAGGAAGCTGAGTATGTAGCTTGTTGTATGACTGTAACAAGTGCCATCTGGATAAGCCGCTTCATATGAGATTTGAAGTTGAACATAGCCGACGAGCTAGTTGTCATTTATTGTGATAATAATGAAACAATTACTCTAATCAAGAGTGAGGTTGACAACTCCAAAAGCAAGTATATAGGTTAAATACCATCTTGTTGATGATATGGTTATGAGAAAGGAAATATCATCTCATACATGCCAACTCAAGATATGTTGGCTGACCCCTTGACTAAAGGTATAACAGAGATCTTTTCTCAAAGCATGTTGCAAGCATGGGTTTGAGATTAGTTTAAAGTGTATTAAGTTACACAATAATAATTGTTGTGTAGGAAAGAACGTGTTGTATGCGAGAAAACATACATGTATTGATTGTAATTACACTTGCAGTTACAGCTAGGATGACTTTAAAAAAGCCACAAAAAGTAAGAGGTAAAAATAAGTGTGTCACAAAAAGCGAGTTTCCTTTTCTTAATCCGTTTGAGGGTAAACGTGAACCCGATGAACATTGCTGTCTCGGGTCATCCTTCTTGTCATCTGCTAATTGCTGCGAATCTGGACCAAGAATCCACCCGTGGCCGAGCTTCGTCGTCATCCTTACCTCCGCGGCGCGTGCGCTTACCGCAGAGTGGGCCCAGAAGTAGACTCCATTTCTTCGGCCCTTCCACTCTCCGTTGCATGACTGAGGACTCCGACGAGGATCGTGTAAGAGGTAAAGCAACTCATCATGCTTCGTGCAATAGAGCACCTGAATCTGCTCCCGACATTTACCTGTAGTGTCCCTTAAGTTGACTATGAACTCTTGTTGCGTGGCTACTTAGAAAGTGAAATGGCGTCCGGAGCCATCAATTTCAGAGTCACTGTCGAGTTGGAGCAGGAAGAAATGAAAAGACAAGGCTACGAGCAGAGTGTGGATGGTAGTAGTGAGGAATATTTGGGAGAAGAAGAATACTGAGATTTTCGAAGAAAAGGTTCCCTCACAGCAAAGACCGGTTGCAGATACTTTGAATTAGATCCGAGAGAGGGTGTTACTGATAATGGGAGGACAACAATATGCAATCACAGATAAATGACTGTTTATGAACAGATGGTGGCCTCCGCTAAGGGAATTGGATCAAGATATCCGCTTTCAGAGTGAGCAGAGAATATTGGCGAATTGGTTGAACAGTCCGTCGGGCAGATGGCTCTTTCACTAAGGCAGGGTAGTTCACGGAACCTATGCATGGCAGAACTCATGAACGGATATGGTGGAACGAAGTGCTGCGAGAATATACTACCAGTAAAATCGGTCACGGAGCTAGAAAATTTAGAGTGGGGGAGGAGGCGAAAATAGGCACCTTTGGCACGGGCTTTGTTATATGCGAAATTGATATATGTAAAAAAAAGCTACCAATTACTAAGAGCATGTTCCAAACTTACATATAGTTATTTTTATCTGTAATCAATTTTTCAAGAGTGAAAAAAAAATCTTAATACGAATATAACTATCAATAATTCTTAAGTTGATAACCAAAATATCAAAACATTTAACATCACTAAAATTATATAAATGCCATAAAGATGAAATATCATCAATAATGGAAGCATGTGTTATAGACTTACATACCTCCTCATATAATACAAAAATAATAACAAACGACTATTGACAATGATCATTTATTATATGACAATCACATAGTCAGACGCATGCTAACATCTGAGCTAAATTTGCAACAAACACAACTTCCAAAATCAAGAGCACTTCATATAAAAACAAGGTAACACACCATTACAAGCCTATAATATAAAAAAGGTATATAACTCTTCTAACTAAACTCAATATTAAAAAACAATCCACAAAGTGAGCCATGTAACTGAAGCAAAAATTCTTTGCAGTATGATATTGTTTTCCTGCTTACTGAAAGTGATAATATCATGATGAAATTCTTTCAGTTCCTTCTTTTGGGTTTCTGGTATTAGGGTTACCTCATTTTCTCCATAATACTCATAAAAGTGTATGGAATGTAGATAGGAACACATGATTCAGATATTCTTAGTATACATATAATTAATATTAGTTAGCGTTTGTTAATACTGTATATGATTTTTCACAGACCCACCAAAATCTGCAAGATGTTATAATGAAAATATTTCCTTGAAAGCAATCTAAAGAAATATAAACCATGCCAATTGCTACCCTGCCAATAGAAGAAAGCAGTTATCACTGGCCTCACATGAGATCGCGAGCTGCGTAATTGGCAGAGAAAACTATAGAGAACCATATGCAGAGGATTCAAGTACAGCGTTATTATGCATGACTAAACTAACACTTGAGCACATGCCTAGAGTACTGATGCCAGAATTAATGGCAAGACAGACCACCCTGTCCCTGTGCCAAGCAGATTGACACTCAACGGCTCAAGTATCTCTCTTGAAAATCCAGGATCAATAAGAAGGTTAGGCAGGTTAGAGTTTCTGTCATATGACTTCTTGATTCGATCCAAAAATACAGGAGCCCACCTTTCTGAATAAACTCCTTTTCAGTTTCATTCTCTTGTTCATGTAACATAACCAAATTTTCTTTTTCATTTTGGTTCAATTTTTAGGTTTGGGGTACATAACTTGTTTAAAGTAGAGGTCAACAAAGGACAAAGATGAATAGATTGCTTCATAAAATTTCTCGTGATTAAGAATGTTCAGGATAAACCAATGAAAGAAAAGCAATCAAAGAGACTGCTTCTTTACCAAATTTCTCATGATTATGATTTTTTCAGCGTAGAAGAAAAAATAAAAGAGAGAAAATGCAGTCATATAAAACCAAATAAAAATTACATGCATAAATATAATTTGACGAGTGAATAGTAAATAAAAGAAAATTTTCTTTATCTAGAATGTTCACGAATTATCAAATGTAGGTTAAGACAAGTATCAAGTACAACAGCGAACCAATTTGGATTCATGCGAGACAGATCTACTATTGAAGCGATTCACCTTTTGAGACGTCTTATGGAACCATTTTAGAGTAAAAAAGAAAGACCTTGACATGATATTTATTGATCTAGAAAAAACTTATGATAGGGTACCGAGGGAGGTTCTTTGGAGAACTTTGGAAAAAAGAGGTATCCCGTTGACATATATTAACCTTATAAGAGACATGTATGATGGTGCAAAAACATGTGTGAGGACTCATGAAGGAACGGCAGACTTCTTTGAAGTTAATATTGGGTTACATCAAGGATCAACTTTAAGTCCATAATTATTTATAATGGTGATGGATGAGTTAACAAAATATATTCAATATGAAGTACCTTGGTGTATGTTATTTGCAGATGACATTGTATTAGTGGAGGAGTCTAAGGAAAAAGTTAATAGAAAACTAAAACTATGGAGAGAAACATTAGAAAGCAAAGGCCTCCGACTTAGTAGAACAAAGACAGAATATATGAGTTAATAGAAAACTAAAACTATGGAGAGAAACATTAGAAAGCAAAGGCCTCCGACTTAGTAGAACAAAGACAGAATATATGGAATGTACGTTTGATCATTTCGTTACCTAAGAGGAGATAGAAATTAAAATTGGCACACATTGCATCCCCCAAAAGGAAAGTTTTAAATACCTAGGGTTACTTTTTCAGAGTGATGGAAGAATTGATGGAGATGTTACACATAGAATTAATGTTGGTTGGTTAAAATGGAGAGGAGCATCAGGTATTCTTTGTGATAAGAAGATACCATTAAAGTTAAAAGGTAAATATTATAGAGCAGCAATTAGGCCTGCCATATTTTATGGTTATGAGTGTTGGGCAGCTAATCATCAACATGTACAAAAGATGTCTGTGAGAAATGAAGATGTTGAGATGGATGAGTGGTCATACAAGAAAAGACCGTATACATAAGAAGCAAATTAGGAGTGGCACCAATAGAGGATAAAATGAGAGAATCGTTTAAGATGGTTTGGACATATAGAAAGAAGATCAAAAGAAGAACCTGTAAGAAGGTTAGAAAAACTAAATTTGGAAAGTATTAAAAGAGGTAGAGGACGACCACAAAAGTGTTGAAAAGAAACAATAAAGAATGATATAGCTTATTGTGAGTTAACTGCTAACATGACACATGATAGGGATCTGTGGAAACAAAGAATCCATGTAGCTGACCCCGTCTAGTATGGGAAAAGGCTTAGTTGTTGTTGTAGATGAAAATACGGATGATTAAGAACCAGGAACTAAAGCTACAAAAACTTAAACGAGACAGAAGAATGGAAGAAATCTGCACATGAGGATCCGGCTAATGGAGATCAAAACTTTGTACCATTAACGTGGAGTGAAGGCTGGAGGAGCTATGAGAGAGAGAGAGATTAGGGCTGATGGATTGTAATGGGTTGGTTCGAATTGGATTTGGAAATCTGATCTAAGATCATTACTAATAATGAACAAAGGTTTGAATTGTTTATTTTTTCAGGCGGATGGCTACAACTTTACGATTTTATGGGGGAGCGAGTTTCAATTTTTTGTAACTGCTAAAACTTTTTCAAAAATCTTAGGTGGGGGGGCAGCCGTCCCCCTTCATTCGATCCACAAAGAAGTTAATTACTTACCCATTGTGTTGGCTGGTACGGGCCAGATAACGCTTATAAGTTGGAACGATAAACCACTAGAGTGATGGGTATCCTTCGCTCTGAGAATGGTCTCTTTTTGTGTACAATATTTCTTTTCTACATGGTTGGGGGGGGGGGCGGGGTGTGTGTGTGTCTGCGTAAACCAAGCTTGAATGAATAAACGAATGAATATATATAACACCTAGCAAGATATTGACGTGCAGTTCATCATGATTTTAAGTACAATTATGCATCACGTAGATCCCCAAAATATGAAATATCATAAGATATTGTGGAAGATATCAAAATCACAAGAATTTTTTTCCGAACCGTACTGACACGTCTTTCGATCATAAACTATTATATTCCTCATGAATGTATCTTTATCCTGAAATTCTATGCATCCACATACATTTACTTAACCGCTAGGGTTAGAGAAAAACATAAACCGGCCTATTCAATTCAATTGGACGGTTAGGATCTGATGTAACCTCAAACTTTTAGAGACCGACTTCCAATTAAATCGGGTAACAATACTTTCAACCTTTGTTTCTCTTTTTCTTTCCTCAAGATTCCATATAACGAAGAACAAGGCCAATTTGGTCAGATTCAGGCTACAACATCCAAAATATGTGACTTGTACCATATAAAAAGGCATGCTTTCTTGTTGTATGAGTCTACAACTACACACATAGGCAGAAAACTATACATCAATACTGAATCATTAATATGAATATCTTTACCACATGATTAATATAATGAAATATTTTGAAAGGCATATGAGTGTAAAGCCACCAGTGTGCAAAACCTTCAGATGATTTTGTGCACTTAGTTTAGGCAAGCCAAAATGATAATTACATTGCAACGTATAAAAAAATAAGGGGAAGAGGAAAGAATAAAATAAATATTATTTACATATTGACGGCTACCCTCAACGAATCCACAAAGAGACTCTTCAGACTGCTGTTAGGTTATGCGGCAGCGAACTACTTCTTAACAATAAGAGTGAATGATGAAGGCGATCTGGCTTCACCCCTCGCACCAATCTTCCTTCAAAAGATTGCCTAAATCCGTATGGTTGTTCCATTTACATGATTGACTTTCGACTATGCAGAAATACCGTCACAATCTCGGCAAGGTTGAGATCTCTCGTTAGCCTTTGAGATCCTGCAACATCACAAAAGACTAAAACAGAATCAGAAGTTGAGTTTGGCACAGAGGAACGGTGCAAGGCAATTCCCTTTACAGCTCGTGCTTGCTAGAGTTGCTGATGCTACGAGTTTGGCTTTTAAACAACCTGAACACGTCTGGTTTGTCTTTTGGTAACACAAAGGGGATGTGATTCAGTTAAATTGTGTTCTATGCTTGCATCGAAACCGAGCTCGAATGCAAAATCCATTAGATACAATAAAGTGAAATAGGCTGGAGATTTGGCTAATATTCAGCAAATTTTGTTCAAAACAAAACCAGTTTATGGAGAACCCCAATTAGGTTGGATTCAGTTTTGCAACGATTCAACCTAAATCCTTCTTGTTGACACCGGTCACAAGGGTGTGGAACTCCATACCCGTAATTTCAAAAATCATAGGTACAGCAACAGGAAAGGGGTCGACTACATGGATTCTTTGTTTCCACAGAGCCCTATCATGTGCCATGTTAGCAGTTAACTCACAATAAGCTAGATCATTCTTTATTGTTTCTTTCCAATACTTTTGTGGTCGTCCTTTACCTCTTTTAATACTTTCAAAATCTAGTTTTTCATACCTTCTTCTAAGTTCTTATTTTGATCTTCTTTCTATATGTCCACACCACCTTAAACTATATTCTCATTTTATCCTCTATTGGTGCCACACATAATTTATTTCCAATAACGTCATTATGTATGCGGTCTTTTCTTGTATGACTACTCATCCTCTCAACATCTTCATTTTTATCACAGGCATCTTTTGTAGATGTTGATGATTGACTGCCCAACACTAAGAACCATAAAACATGGTAGGTCTAATTGCTGCTCTATAATATTTATCTTTTAACTTTAATGGTATCTTCTTATCAATATATTAGTTTATAACTGAAAATTTTAAACAAATTAAAAGAACAACTTAGCTTCAGTTTACTTAATAATCCTAATATTCCATGAAGTAACAGACATTCCATTAGACTATCTCCAAGTTAAAATTGTTTAATTGAACAATACTTAAAGTAGATAATGCTGAGTCGAACTCAGGAAGGACCCTGCTAGAAGTGTCTCAAGTTCACGACTAATGCTTGTGCTGAACGAAAGATGGAAAATCACAGCAAGATGACTATAAATAGGTTAAGGACGATTTAAATCATAAAAATCTCTAAGTGCAGCCTTTGTTCAGTGCAATCTCTCTCTCTCTCTCTCTATATATATATATATATATATATATATATATATGTATGTATATCTATATGCTAATTTTTTCATTTCTTTTCTTTAATATTTCCAAAATAGTTTTCCTTTTCATGTTTTTTTTTTTTATTACAACAGGAGGTCAAAGCCGAAGACATACAAGGATGACAGGGTAATTCTGGAAGAAAGAGAAAAGATAAGTCAAGAAAAAGAAACAAGAGCAGAAAAGGCAGATAATGTCCTTGAAATTCTGGGACATACAAGAAGGCACTAGGATAAGAAATGAAGCAGAGATAGGATTACGAATTTCTTCCCCAGAAGCAATATCATAAAACACCAATCCATCTGTGGAATCCATCACATTTCACAATGCCGAAAGGTCACTAGCTGACATCATTCAAAGACTAGCCGAAGCGGGCACTTAACCTTTTTGTTCGACTACAGTACAGGATGTCCTCTGTGTTGGAAACATATTTAGCCTGTTAACATATTCATCTTCAGAGTGATCTCCTATAAAAGAATATGCTTTATATTAAGCAGGTTATAGGAACCACCCTGGAAGGAATTTTGGCTTATCCAAAAGTGCAGAACAGTGCCCAAACAGAAGCATCAGGGTGCCTTTTTTTGCATCAATATAAATAGGAGTTGGAAATCCATTTTTAGAGATCAGGCGTCCAGAAAAAGCAAGACAAGCTGTGATGCTCTGTTTATCCTTCTATGTTTTATGGACAAGATGGGGTTAGGTTCACCCCCGCGAGGTGCACAACAAAGTATCAAGTTCCTGACCCACCGGCTGAGAGTCAATCTTCTAGTTGAGTGAGCTATGCCCCTGGGGTTAGGTACACCCCCGCAAGGTGCACAACAAAGTATCAAGTTCCTGACCCACCAGCTGAGAGTCAACCTTCTAGTTGAGTGAGCTATGCCCCCTTGCATACATGCAAACAACCACTTAGCGACAAAGACGAAACTAGTCATAAGTATAATAAGTATTACCACGGAGTTGTTGCAAGAGATCTCGCACTCAAGGCCATTTACATCTCCCATTTCTTGGGATATAGAGGAATGCCCACCAGCACTTGGATATTTCAGTATGTTCCTGGATGAAGGCTTCAATTAAGTTACTCGTTTGAAACTAATAGAAAATAATAAACACAGTTTCTTTCAGAATTTTTAGCAAAGAACAAACCTTTTCAGGAAAACTGGACATAACTCTTTTGTAACAGGGTTGACTGATAGATACTCATTATTTAGATATGCTGCAAACCCTGGATCCATGGTAGCAATTGCATCTCTGATGTAGGATCTGTAAACATCCCGAAATCCAAAGATTTTGCAAAAACCAACACCTGGTTCGAAAATCAGCTCAAAAAGCCAAGTCTGGAATTTTCGAAAACCCAGGAGCTTAAATACTTCAAACCTTCGTTTTCCAACCCCGTTTAAAACATGAAATTCTAAAAAAGTGGACGAAAGTCCCATTTCTGCAAAAGCCCAAATGAACAGGTGAAGCCTGGCTCAAAGCAGCTTCAAAAAGAGATTCAAAAGCTCAAAGATCAAGCCCAGCCCGATGAAAAGCAAATTTCAGAGACAAAAGGGGAGCCCAGGCCACAAGTGGACTTCAAGCCTGAAGCATCGAAGGCCAAGCCAAAAGTATCTCCGAAATCATGAGCAATCCAAATCAAAAACAAGAAAAATCAGTTGAAACAGAGTCCACAAAGGTGAAAAGGAGCTCGGACGACGAAATTGGGAAAAACCCAGCATAAGACGGAGCGTTGATGAACTCAGGGCCCGCACAAAACGTCCGGCTCGAAACGCCAGGAAAGACTGAAGAAGAGAAAAATTTGGATCAAATTTGGATCCAAATATCCAGATCTAGACCCAAGATCCAGATCCAAATAAGACTTGAATTGGATCCGGATTCCAGAACCAATCCAGGATCCATATCCAATCCCCTTGCCTATAAAAGGACATGGGGGGGGGGGGGTCATCAGATCTCTTTTTCACGTGAAAGCTTGGTGGGTGGAGAGAGAGAGAGAGAGAAAAGCAAGTCAAGAATGGTGGCTTGACTTGGCCTTTTCATTGTGGGCATGAGGTATTGTGGGCTGATGTTGTGGGTAAGAAACATTTCACGCAAGCCAAGTTCTGCAACAAGTGAAATTTGGCAGCTTGGATGGCTCTCCCATTACGTGAAGATTGGATGCGTGGAAACCAATAAGAGCTGGTCGAACCAATACTAAGGTTAGTCCCTAAACACTACCCTAAGCCCTTCTTTCCCTAATCCTCTAAACTACCCAAAACACAACCCCTAGAACCCATCCAAGCTCGGCCAAAGTGCTGGCCGAACCTTGCTTAAACCCATCCTAATCTACCCAAAAGCGTTCCCACACAAAACCACCCAAGCTCGGCCACTATCTGGCCAAGCTTTCCCTAGATCTGTCCCACTAATCACCCTAAACCTTGGCCTTAAACCTTCCCTTAGATCCTTACCATTCAACCTAAAAAACCTAACCAAACCTAGTGCCTAATGCACTCGGTTCCCTTAGCCACCCACACTCACCTAGCTCGACCACTAGCTGGCCAAGTATTGGCTTGAACCAGACCTAAGGCACTCACTAAATCCCACCCAGCTCGGCCACCATTTGGTCGAGCATTCCCTTAGAACCTAGCTTTAAAACCTATCCAAAATCCTCCACGAAATCCCACCCAGCTCGGCCACCATTTGGCCAAGCCATTTCCATAGGATCTCGCCTTAAACCCTACCTAAAGCCACCTCCTAAACCTACCCAGCTCGGCCACCATTTGGCCGAGCATTCCCTTAGAACCATTCCTTAGGATCTCGTCTAGGGTCATCCACAAGACATCAACTAGGCTCGGCCATTAGCTGGCCAAGTATCCCCTTAGGACCTTGGCTTAACTCTTACCCAAGACAACCCATTTAGACCTGGCCCATGTCTTACCCAAACCCATAGCATCTCCATATGTCGACCTAGCCTAGATAAAAAAACTAGGATCAACACCCCACGCAGCTGATCGATTCGCAGCGAGAGGTCCATCCAACAGCTGTACCCAAGGTCAGATTTCATTGATAAAGAAATCACAAGAAGATGACATGTAAGTGTTCGAATCTGGTCTTTTACATTACTTCAAGTTCAATTAAATTCATATGGGGTTGTAATAACGGAGCTTGTCTCCCCCCGGATGTAATATATGTGCTTGATGCAAAACACACACACGTACACTCGAGCCTTTCCGCTCTTATCTGCACACTTTTGCACACAAACGGGCCTTAACAACCCATAGGATATAGCTCTATTTATATATATTCAATTGGGTTTTAAGGTTCAAGTCGCGTGAGTTGTCTTTCATTTTATACACTCAAAGCACTCACTCACATTGAGCCTTTCCGCTCTTACGTATATATATAAAATTTCCCTTTCAGTTGGGTTTTAAATTCAAGTTGCGTGAGTTGCCTTTCAATTTATACACTCAAAGCACTCACTCACATTGAGCCTTTCTGCTCTTAAGATATAGCTATATATTTTCTTTCCACATCTAAGATATAGCCATATTTTCCCTTCTGCAATTTCCCTTCTGCTATGTCTTTAACTTCTGGGTTTTCCCTTCAAGTTATGTGAGTTTGCATTACATATACGTCACACTCGAGATAGGGAGCATACTTGCATCGAACAATCCTAAGCAAAATCGTGTAGAATATGCCAAAATTGAGCACTTGATGCACACAATTACACGCCAAAATTTGCTAAAACCCAAAGACATAGGAACGTGTGGATCCCATGAATAAAATCTGCAATTTGACAAAAGCCAATTGATCAAACACTTTCATACTTTTCAAAAAGGTCGTATTTGTTCAAAATCGAGTTTTCCTAAGCGTACAGACTGACCCTTGCACATCAATGCAAGAAGGTCTGCGACGAAAAGAGCCCACTTGTCCACAGTCGCTCCAAAAGTCAGATATTTCCAAAACTTACTTCGCTAGTTTGAGTAAGCTAGCTGGCACGCCCTAAAAGCGAACGTAGATTGTGAAAAGATTCACTCCAGGCCTAAGAACCTGGAGTTGAAGATTTTTGTGTCTACAGATTTGGCACGCCCGGTGGGACTTGGGTCTTAAGGAAAATCGATACAAACAAAGAGATCTTTTGAAAATTTGTTTTCAAAGAAAAGTGTTTTAACTCTTTGTCTTTTTGCATTTCATAGTTGGATTTTAAAGCATCGGAGTCATGTCGAGTTCAGACTCCTATGAAGTGTCTAGCCATGCTTCATGCGCCTCAAGTTCTCATTCTAGGAAATCTTCGAAAACTTGAAAACAAAGAGAGGAAGAGATAAGAAGGGAGTGCGAGGCCAAAATCACTGCTCTTAGCCAAGAGGCTGAAGCAGCCGATTCGTGTTCGTCACATGGCGAACCTATGAAGGCCAAAAAGAAGTTCGAAAAAACTCGCAGACACAAGGAGACCTCCGTGATAGAAGGCAACCAATACCACAACTCCTTCACTCACAAGGATCGTAAAGCCCTACAACAGTTGCTGAAGGGGCAAAACAAAGAGAAAACAACATACGCCCTGTCTGACTTTCTCCCTTTAGACTATGAAATAGACAGTGACGATGAAATACCGAATTTTCATCGGTATGATGGCACGGGAGACCCTAGGTCTCACTCGCAACTTTTTTCTCGTCGAGCCCACAAGAGAAAGAAGGACTCGATGAAATGGGTGTATTGGTTTTCTTTATCCCTTAAAGGCACAACTTCCAAATGACTGGCTTCCTACGATTTGAGCCACTTTGCAACTTTTGAAGAGTTAGCGAACTGCTTTATGCAAAGATTTTCGCATAACGTAGAAGTCACGCCTACTTTAAACACTTTGAGGGATACGAAGCAAGGTATGAACGAAGATGTGCATACATTTATCGTTCGATGGAGGTCCCTCCTTGGGCAGGTGCGAGAACCCATATCCGAAGGATGCGCAGTAATGCTCATTCTGGATAATTTTAAAACTGAGTTGGAAACCCATCTTTCTCTACACGAAATCTCTACTTTCCATAAACTGATTAAAAAAGCATCTCTTTTTGAAACAAATTTGAAAAAAGGGATTTACGACCATTTGTGGAAAGGGAGCGTGATTTCAAAAACTCGCTTGGAGAAGCCCGGCAATTACGGGCTACCCACCATGGACAAAGGGCCAAAACCCCATAAGGTCGCCAATGTCTGGGTAGATCCAAGACTGACAAGCACTTCAAAGAATTTTGAGAGTTTTGAAAACAGAAAAGATAAAAAAATACAAAAACCCTTTGAAAAACGGGAGTACACTCCGCTGGGGCAACTTGTGTCGGAGGTCCTAGACCTCCTACTCGCCCAAGGCATGATCGAACTCCCTAAAATCCCTTCCAAAGGGAGGATTTTGAATCGATTCTGCAAGTATCATCGGCTCAAAGGCCACAATACCAAGCAGTGTTTTTCCCTCCTAAACCAAATCGAGAACTTGATAGTAGAGGGCCGGCTCCAGGTCACTGAGGAACCAGAGCCTGCCCAAACTATTTTCAAAGAACCCTTCCCCAATCATGCGAGTACCAGTGGGAAGGGCAAAGAGGTATGTGCTCTCACAATTTCAAAGAGTCTAGCACGTACATATGAGTCTGGTTTTTCTACTTGTGCATCTACTCTCATCCTTCATAGGAAACCCGCCCAAGTAGTGATTCGGGGACCACCAAGAGTTCCATCCCTGGTTAAACCAGTTTTGAAAATTCAAAGTGCTCCAAAACATTCGATTAAAGCCACGTTAGGTATGAACCCTAGGTTGACCGTGGGGGAGGTGACAAGATACGGGAGGATCTATCAACCCCCACATCTGCAAAATGCTAAAAAAGTGGTCAGTGTGCCTGACCCTTCAAAAGCATGTATTCCTAGAGTTCCGCCGAAAGCGGACAAAGGAAAAGTCGTCTTAAACTTGTATGATTTCGAAAACCATTTTTCAAAGATTCTCATTAACATGTCCATCCTAGAGTTGATACAAACCTCGCATAGTCATAGACTCGTGTTAGAGAAAATTCTAGAAAGAGCAAAGGTTAGTTCGAACATAACCCCAGAATCCTTGTCGAATCAAGTGGCGTTCATAGGTGCCAAAACACCTATCAAATTTTCGGAAGAGGATCTCGAAAGACCCTACGAATCCCATAATCAGGCCCTACATATCGAGGTGGTATTGAATCACCACTCTTTGGATAGGTGCCTAGTTGACGGAGGAGGAGGGCTCAACATCCTTCCACTTCACATAGCATATCAAATTGGAGTCACCTTGACTTCCATGAATCCAAGCCCCATCGTAATCACTGGATACGATGGGAATGCATCTAGGCCCTTAGGATTCATTGAACTACCCATGGAAATAGGAGGGATAGTTCATGTAGGGATATTCCATGTTTTGGACATCCACCCCCACTACAATCTATTGCTGGGAAGGCCTTGGATATACAACCTGCATGTTGTGCCATCCACCTTCCATAGGTGTGTCAAAATCCCTTTTGAAAATCAAATAATTGTGATCCTAGGTCAGAGTCACCCACAGCTTCAAGGAATCCAGAATTTCCCATGTTTTTCAAGTTCCCAGGCCTACGAGGCCAACCTAGGGCAAACCATGGTCGAGCCACCAAAGCTCACACTTCAGATACCTAGGAAGGTCGTATATATCCAGGGGCCGCCCAAGGCTGGCCCACTCAAAACATTAACCATCTCAGAAAAATCCAAGTGTCAACTATTCCCAAAACCCCTGGACAGAAAGCCTTATGTGCATAACATGGACGATAGCAAGTCCCAGGACCACGAATTATATGAAAACTTTTTCAAAAACAAAAAATCATGGAACATGTTATTGAACATGGGGTATATGCTATACAAGAGTTTAGGAGCACAAAACCAGGGTCTCGTAGAACCCATATTGCCCAAGGCCAACCAAAGCCGACATGGGATCGGCTATACTCCCAAAATACCACCAGAACCACCCCCTATGACCACCTGGGTCAAGGGTGCCCTGGAGCCTACTCAAGCAGAAACCTACGATTTAGACCACCTGTTTAGAGTCTAACTTGTGGCGTTTTTCTTTGTAGGTATGATGGAAGATCCCTTAATCAAAAATAAAAAAACATTTGAAAAACTCGAAATACAAAAACATTTGGAAAAATCCACAAAACCAAAAACATTTGAAAAAGATGAAAAACTCGAAAAAAGAGTTGTTTGTATAGTTCCCAAAGTTCTTTCCTTACAAAAATCCAAAAAAATCAGAAATGTGCAAAATACCAAAAACAAAGTCCTGTATTTAGCAGCTCCTAGTAAAGGTTTTGAAAAAGCCAAGGATTTTGAAAAGAAAGTCCTCTTCATAAGAGGACCAAAATCTTCAAAACCTGCAGAAAATCCAAAACAAAAACCAGGCGTTTGCGAAAACTGTGCGTCAAGTCCAAATTCCTTAGGATTTAGAATTCTTGAGAATGATCAAAGGCCATAAGTAGATCCCCTCGAGGAAGATCCCACTTTTGAGCTCCTAGAATTTCATAAAATTCTCGATTTTGAAAAACCTTCGAAATCAGTAGGAGGAGATTTCATAGAGATAAACTTAGGGAGTGATTCAAAGGCAAAACTCATTAAGGTAGGCGCATGTTTGCATGATGAAAGAGCATCATTCATTGCATTTTTGAAAACCTATGTTGATGTGTTTGCATGGACGTACGAAGACATGCCGGGTATAGATCCGAATGTTGTAGAGCATCGTCTTCCCTTATATTCAAATGCAAAACCCGTAAAACAAAAGCTTAGGAAGATACATCCGAACGTACATTCGCAAGTCAAAGAGGGTTTAGAAGATCTGTTAAAAGCCAGATTTATAAAACCCATTGCGTATTCTGATTGGTTGTCCAATATAGTTGTTCAAAAAATTAGTGGGAAAATTCGAATATGCATCGATTTCAGAAACCTGAATAAAGCCACACCCAAAGATAATTTCCCTTTACCAAACATTGATGTGATAGTCGATAATACTGCAAATCATGAGATGTTTTCATTCATGGATGGCTATTCATGATATAACCAAATCAAACTAAGCCCACGAGATCAAACTAAGACCGCTTTCACAACCCCATGGGGCACGTACTGCTATACAGTCATGCCCTTTGGTTTGAAAAATGCTGACGCCACATACCAGAGAGCTATAACCTCGATCTTTCATGATCAGATTCATGAGCTCGTAGAAATATATGTAGATGATCTCCTGGCTAAGTCAAAAACTCGATGCACTCATCTCAAATGTTTGCAAATTTTTTTCGAAAGGCTTAGACTCTACAAAGTAAAGCTAAACCCTCAAAAATGCATGTTCGGGATAGAATCTGGTAAGCTTTTAGGATTTATGGTAAGCCAAAGGGGCATAGAAGTCGACCCATCTAAATGTCGAGCCATCATAGACATGGCTCCACCCTCCAATCTCACGCAGATTCGTAGCCTCCAAGGTCGATTGCAATCCATTCGCAGGTTTATCTCAAACCTGGCGACTAGATGCGAACCCTTCAACAAGTTGTTGAGAAAAGGTACGAAATTTTTATGGGATGACGATTGCCAAAAATCATTTGAAAGGCTAAAGGCATACTTAGTTAATCCCCCTATTTTAAATCCTCCAAAGTAAGGAAAACCTCTTTTGCTTTACATTTCTGTGCTTGCGAATGCCTTGGGTGCCTTGTTAGCTCAATACGAGGATGACACTCATAAGGAGTATGCCATATACTATCTTTCGAAAACTCTCCTGGTTTATGAAAGGAATTACCAAGCCATGGAGAAGACGTGCTTGGCCTTGGTATGGGCCTGCCAGAAATTTCGACACTACTTCCTAGATCATGAGATTTGGATAGTATCCAAACTCGATCCCATCAAGCACTTGTTCGAAAAACCCATTCTCATGGGTAGATTGGGCAAATGACAACTCCTTCTAATGGAGTATGACTTGAAATACCATCACCAGATCTCCATTAAGGGGTAAGCCCTCGCTGACTACGTGGCTGAGTTCCCTCTAGAGAACGCATATCCCACACTTAATGAAATGCCTGATGAAGGCATATTTCAAAACCAAATTCAAAACCATATTTTGGCAAACTCTTTCGAAAACCAAGTATGGAAGATGCACTTCGATGGGGCACGAAACCAACGAGGGGCTGGTGTCGGGATCATCCTCGTATTCCCTGAAAAGCGTGAAATCCCCACATCGATTTGCCTAGATTTCGAATGTTCCAACAACATAGCTGAGTGTGAAGCACTCATACAAGGCTTAAAAATTTCAAAAACTCTAGGGGCATTATGCATTGAGGCCTTTGGAGATTCATTACTCATTATAAACCAAGTTTTAAAAATTTGGCAAGTTCGGAATGAAAAACTGCTTCCATGTCACGAGTTGGCCACTCGACTGGTCGAGTCGTTCCAATCGTGTACACTCACACACGTAGGAAGAGAGGATAATGGCGTCGCTGATGCCCTATCATCCCTGGGTTCAGCCCTAAGGGTCGATCCCACTTTGGGAACCAGACCCCTTGAAATATGGCACGCACCCACTCCTTCCATACACGATTTGGAAATTTGCCAAAATAACACGGATCTTGATGAAAAACCTTGGTTTTATGACATAAAGTATTTTCTAGAAAATGGGGGATTCGTTGAAGATGCCACATCTAAAGATAAGGCATTCATCCAAAAAATTTCTACCCGATACACGATTTTGAGTGGGGTTCTGTACAAAAAGAGTTTTACCGGCATCTTACTAAGATGCGTCGACCTAGGGGAAGCTAGGACTGTTATGCACGAATCCCATGATGGAGAATGTGGAGGTCATGTCAATGCCAACATGATGGCGATAAAAATACTTGGAGCGGGTTATTTTTGGTCCACCCTGAGAAAAAATTGCCACGATCATGTTAGGAAGTGTCATCCATGTCAAGTGCATGGGCACGCCATTCATATCCCCTCATCATCATTGCATTCCGTGGTCAACCCCTGACCATTCACTATGTGGGCGTTTGATATTGTAGGACCAATTTTTCCAAAGGCATCGAATGGACACAGGTTTATTTTAGCAGCCACTGAGTATTTTTCCAAGTGGGTCGAAGCCACCTCCCTGACCAATGTCTAGGGGCAACATGTGGTGGCTTTCATTAGGAAAAACATCTTGGCTCAATTTGGAGTTCCAAGAGATCTTGTGTCCGATAATGGCACCCCATTTAAAAACGAGCGGATGGTGAAGCTGTGCAACAAGTATGGCATAAATCATCACTTCTCGTCGCCTTACTACCCTTAAGGCAACGGCCAAGCCGAAGCCACCAACAAGACTCCCATCAGCATTATTGAGAAAACTTTAGAAAAGGGTAAGACGTGGCATGAGAAGCTGGATGAAGCCTTATGGGCTTATAGGACTTCCATCCGAACTCCCACGAATGCCACACCCTTTGAGTTGGTCTATGGCACAAACGCCATTCTCCTCATTCATACACGACTGCATTCATTTCATACATCCATTGCACTCGACCTCCCCCTAGAGACGCTTCAGCATGCTAGGATGGCCGAACTAGATCTATTAGATGAGAGGCGACTCCTTGCTATGGATCATTCTCATGCATACCGGCAAAGGATCGCCCGACACTATGAGAAACATATGAAACCTCACCATTTTGAAGTGTGAGATCTCATTTTAAAAATCATCCACCATTGTGGCCCACATCCACTTGGAAAGTGGCGGCCCAAGTGGGATGGCCCTTATGTTGTGCGTGGAACCACCACGAACAATTCTTATTGGTTAACCGATGTCGAAGGTAGGAATTTAGCAGATCCTATCAATATTCAGTATTTGAAAAAGTATCATGTGTAGGATCTGAGTTTAAATTCCCATTTTGCAAAAATGTTTTAGGGAAAGCTGCTTTGAAACCTCGAAAGTAAGGATCAAAGGCAAATTGTGTGACCCTGAATAAGAGAATCGACGCTTGTAAAAAAGTGGAGCTTTCCAAATAAGTGGTTACATTTCAAAATTCTTCTTCTTACAAAGAAAGGCCTAGTTCAATATAGCAAGATACTTGCAAGTAGTGCGTGCTATTTCTAAATAGGCTGATCTGGAATGGATCGAATATGACCTTGGGATAAGTCCTCCCCTCTTCTCTTCTCCGTCCAAAAGGAAAATTTGGCCAAAACAATGGGAAATCCCTATCTTAATCTCTTTCCAAAAGAAAGAAAGTTGAATCAGAAATAGAAAATCGATTCCTATATGGAAAAGAGGGAATAAAGAAAAAATACTCCCGAAGGGAGACCCTCTATGAAAAAAAAGAGAAAAAAATGCCAAAAAACTCAAAAAGAGCAGTTTTCCGCTTCTTTGCCTCAAACCACGGGACACTTCAGAAGGGACCGTGGTATCTCTTTTCCCCGTCCCTGTGACTTATCCCAAGTAAAATATTGGTTCATTTCAAGGAATCCTAAAGTAAAAATAGGATTTACTTACTTGAATTTCATCTTGTTTGAGAATTCGATGTTATGAGTAAGGCGTAGGAATTTTGAAATTTAGCTTGTTTTCTTATAAAACCTCCGCTAGATTAGCGAGTGTTAAGACTCAAGTAAAGGCGAATACAAAGAGCTAAAGGTCCTTAGGATCGAGGCTAAAAGGAATTTTCCCTCTTGAAATGAATTTCAAAAAAACTCGGACATCGAGCAACATAAGGCTCGCTCACTTGGAGCAGCAGGTCTTCATAAGACTCAAGAGTTCGATCATTTGATCAAGTCTCTAGGAAGTCAACCTTCCTAAATGTCTCATCCATTCACTTGCATGTTCAAGCATAAACACTTCATACATGATCTCAATTAAGACTAGAACCCATAGGAAAGTCCCCTTTGGTGAAAATCTCCTCCTACCAGGCTTAAAAGGAAATGTTTTTCTCAAAATTTTGGGACGATCCGATATTCCCGAGATCAAATCCAGGGAGAAAACAAATAGGGGTGTTATCTTCTTCGCCATTATCCAAATCAATTTGGATAATGCCAAAGAGGGGCATCTGTAGACACCCCGAAATCCAAAGATTTTGTAAAAACCAACACTTGGTTCGAAAATCAGCTCAAAAAGCCAAGTCTGGAATTTTCGAAAACCCAGGAGCTTAAATACTTCAAACCTTCGTTTTCCAACCCCGTTTAAAACATGAAATTCTAAAAAAGTGGACGAAAGTCCCATTTCTGCAAAAGCCCAAACGAATAGGTGAAGCCTGGCTCAAAGCAGCTTCAAAAAGAGATTCAAAAGCTCAAAGATCAAGCCCAGCCAGATGAAAAGCAAATTTCAGAGACAAAAGGGGAGCCCAGGCCACAAGTGGACTTCAAGCCTGAAGTATCGAAGGCCAAGCCAAAAGTATCTCCGAAATCATGAGCAATCCAAATCAAAAACAAGAAAAATCAGTTGAAACAGAGTCCACAAAGGTGAAAAGGAGCTCGGACGACGAAATTGGGAAAAACCTAGCATAAGACGGAGCGTTGATGAACTTAGGGCCCGCACAAAACGTCCGGCTCGAAACGCCAGGAAGGACTGAAGAAGAGAAAAATTTGGATAAAATTTGGATCTAAATATCCAGATCCAGACCCAAGATCTAGATCCAAATAAGACTTGGATTGGATCCAGATTCCAAAACCAATCCAAGATCCATATCCAATCCCCTTGCCTATAAAAGGACATGGGAGGGGGTCATCAGATCTCTTTTTCACGTGAAAGCTTGGTGGGTGGAGAGAGAGAGAGAGAGAAAAGCAAGTCAAGAATGGTGGCTTGACTTGGCCTTTTTATTGTGGGCATGAGGTATTGTGGGCTGATGTTGTGGGCAAGAAACATTTCACGTAAGCCAAGTTCTGCAACAAGTGAAATCTGGCAGCTTGGATGGCTCTCCCATTGCGTGAAGATTGGATGCGTGGAAACCAATAAGAGCTGGTCGAACCAATACTAAGGTTAGTCCCTAAACACTACTCTAAGCCCTTCTTTCCCTAATCCTCTAAACTACCCAAAACACAACCCCTAGAACCCATCCAAGCTCAGCCAAAGTGCTGGCTCAACCTTGCTTAAACCCATCCTAATCTACCCAAAAGCGTTTCCACACAAAACCACCCAAGCTCGTCCACTATCTGGCCGAGCTTTCCCTAGATCTGTCCCACTAATCACCCTAAACCTTGGCCTTAAACCTTCCCTTAGATCCTTACCATTCAGCCTAAAAAACCTAACCAAACCTAGTGCCTAATGCACTCGGTTCCCTTAGCCACCCACACTCACCTAGCTCGGCCACTAGCTGGCCGAGTATTGGCTTGAACCAGACCTAAGGCGCCCACTAAATCCCACCCAGCTCAGCCACCATTTGGTCGAGCATTCCCTTAGAACCTAGCTTTAAAACCTATCCAAAATCCTCCATGAAATCTCACCCAGCTCGGCCACCATTTGGCCGAGCCATTTCCTTAGGATCTCGCCTTAAACCCTACCTAAAACCACCTCCTAAACCTACCCAGCTCGGCCACCATTTGGCCGAGCATTCCCTTAGAACCATTCCTTAGGATCTCGCCTAGGGTCATCCACAAGACATCAACTAGGCTCGGCCATTAGCTGGCCGAGCATTCCTTTAAGACCTTGCTTAAAACTACCCATAAAACATCACCCAAGTCGGCCATCTGCTGGCCGAGTATCCCCTTCGGACCTTGGCTTATCTCTTACCCAAGACAACCCATTTAGACCTGGCCTAGATCCCTTACATCTCGCCCTAGATCTGTCCATGTCTTACCCAAACCCATAGCATCTCCATATGTTGACCTAGCCTAGATAAAAAAACTAGGATCAACACCTCACACAGCTGATTGATTCGCAGCGAGAGGTCCATCCAATAGTTGTACCCAAGGTCGGATTTCATTGATAAAGAAATCCCAAGCAGACGACGTGTAAGTCTTCAAATTTGGTCTTTTACATTACTTCAAGTTCAATTAAATTCATATGGGGTTGTAATAACGGAGCTTGTCTCCCCATCATCTGGATGGACAAACGAGTTGGGCTAGATGACTGCAAGAAAGATAATTTGCTGTTACCGAGACAAAAATGTGAATCAGCAATGAAAGAAAGGCGTTGCAAACAAATTGGGAAGAGATAAAGAAGCCTACACATTCAAACCGATATATATTATCGTCATGCAAGAGAACAAAAGCATTTTCACGATAAACCAAATCCACCAACTTCATAGGTGTTCTTGACTTCTCATAAGCATGCAACTGAAGAAGCTAATCATCCATCTCGTCATAAGCTATTGATTGCAACTGAAAAAGGATATTCAATTAAAACGTGCAATAGAATAAACATTAAAGAGCCATGAACGGATAAATAACTGTTTGAGAGAAACCTGTTTCACAAGCTTAAATATCAACTTATCCAATGTGAACAGGATACAAGACTTTTGTATGCCAATTAATGCTTGGCAGTTATCCTCTTAACTTAGAATCGTCAATAGTGCCATCCAGTAAACTGTACACAACACCCATAAACCTGTCCGTTGAAATAAGGAGATCAGAAACTCCTTCACATAGAAAGAAGTTAATTACAGGAGAAGGAAAAAAGAGGCAACAAGCTGTAACTCACTCAGCATATTGTTCTAGTGGATCTGCATTTTCCGAAGATCCTGATTTCTTCTCACCAGAAGCAGAATTCATCTTTGCTAAGAGGATTCTATCATGCAAGATCTGCAAACAAGATAAAGTTACAGATTCTGGACATTGGGCAAGATTGCCATGAAATGAAAACATGTCGCATTTACCTGGTGAAGCCTAAAAAGCACATAAAAAGAGTTGTTCCCATAAAACACTCTGGATCTTTTACTGTTCTTGTCATGTAATACTGGTGATACAAACTTCATGAGAGGTTTCACTGCCACAAACGGACACTCTGAAAAGGATGATGATGTGATAACTTTACACTCAAGAGCACCAGTCTTGCCTTCTGTCCCCATTTTGTTTTCATCAGTAGCATCATCATGCTTTTCATCTTCCTCTTCTTTATGATTCTCGGGAGCACACTCATCAGCAACACCTGACTCACTCCCGGAAATATTGATGGCAGCCTCAGACAGTCTTACTGTTCTCAGTTGATTGCTGAGCCTTTTACTGAATGTCATCCTCGGCATCCAAATCATGTCCTCTCCTGGCCTTGCCACTACCCGGCTCTTCATCTTTTCTACAACGTCCAAGGCAGTCATTATTCCCAGAACTCGCATTTGCTCTAAAGGAAGGCTCTAAAGCGGTGTCAGAGTACACTACAAAATGATTTTCCATAAAATCTGCATTAGGTAATAACTCCTCTCTTCTCTCTACTTTTAAGTTGCTAGAAGCAACAAGATCCTCATCCTTCGTTATCACTTTGTTGGGCTTGTTCCCTGCTATACATTCTTCATTCACAGTATCAACCAGAATGCTATTTTTCCCAAGTTCACTACAAGCACAAATAGTGTTGGCTTCAGACATTTTATTGGCTAAAAGAGCATCATTATTAATTTTGACAGCCTGAGGAGTAGTAATTCCAAAAGAATCACTTTTATGAATTACTAAAGTCTAAATCTATCTCATGAAAACTGTATTGATGAACAGGAACATACCCATTCATCAACCTGCTCCTTGAGGCATCTTCATACCCTTTTGGCATATCAATATGATTACCAAAAGAATTCACTGGCTTTGAGTTGCTGATACCATCAACACCTGGGACGTAGTCACCTTCTGCAGCACAAGCTGCACTTACTTTGGGAGCATCATTTGTCAACTTCACCACCTCTTGAATTACTAAATCTATCTCATGAAAACCATATTGATGAACGGGAGCATACCCATTCATCAACCTGATCCTTGAGGCATCTTCGTACCATTTTGTATGATTACCAAAAGAATTCACTGGATTTGAGTTGCTGATACCATCAACACCCGGGACGTAATCACCTTCTGCATCACAAGCTGCACTTACTTTGGGAGCATCATTTGTCAACTTCACCTCTTGAGGATCTTCCTCAGCGTGTGGTCTTGGAGTGACACCAAGCATGGGTTCAAGGAAGGAAGTCCAGATCATCATCACCTTATCCATCTGCTCAACAATGGGACATAGTTCACTGCACGAGTACTTCATTATCTTATATAAATCTGCATGAACATCTGGATCAGCATACTCAAATTCAAGCTTAGGAATTATAAGCTCCTCAATGCCAGCAGCAGCTTCTGGAAACACATCATCTTCTTCATGTTTCTTCACTGTTATGTCCTTTATTTCAGCCAACAAAGCTGCAAATAAATAACCAATGGACATCAGAAAGACAAAAGTAGTAATCCAACAGAAAAGAAAAAGAAAATAACCATTTCACAGATTGAAGACTCAACCAGAAATAATATTTGCAAATGACATAAAAAGTGTGCCACTGCCCACTACCAGCTTCATGTTGACATATATTCCATACAAAGTACTAACAAACTTTTAGTACTCAAGCTCTTCTTCTCTTGTCGCTTGAAATGCAAGCTATGGTGGTAAAGAGATCTCCAATGGTTTTTAGCTTACACTTCAGCCAAGATTATATTTATAAGATTACGGCCTTTTTCCCATTTATCATGCTTCTGCTTCAGGCGAGCTAGTATAATAGGCAATGTTTCAGTTGGATTGTTCCGCAGAAGGTCAATCATATCCAGAGTATGATCTTCATAAATCCTCTCAATGCACCTTAGATCTAGAGCTGGAAAAGAACATAAAATAGATATCAATGAGGTTTCCAGTATGATAATGCATCATATGATTAATGTGAGAAGTGGAAATATCCAAATATAAGTATACTAACCATTCAAATGATCTTCTATCTGAATACGGTCATGTGGTTTGATTGAATTGTTATGCATATTTTCCAATAGCTCCTCCACACGCCTAGCTGTCATCTTTGTTGTTTCAAGCAGCATATCCAGCTCATACCTGAAAGTACTCGAAATGGGCAATAAACAACAACAGCAACAACTAAGTCTTTTCCCATACTAGATGGGGTCGGCTACATGGATTCTTTGTTTCTACGGAGCTCTATCATGTGCCATGTTAGCAGTTAACTCACAATAAGCTAGATCATTCTTTATTGTTTCTTTCCAACACTTTTGTGGTCGTCCTCTACCTCTTTTAATACTTTCCAAATTTAGTTTTTCATAACTTCTTATAGGTTTTTCTTTTGATCTTCTTTCTATATGTTCAAACCACCTTAAACGATATTCTCTCATTTTATCTGAAATAGGCAATAACAATAGTAAAATTCAGTAGATGAAAGGGAAAAACAGCTCAGTCAAAAGAAAAAGGTTTAAGAAATTCAATATGGAAGATACATAATCAAGTAGGTAGACTCAGTCCTATTGAGATACAGAAAAATAACCGTAACACCTCCGTCATATCAATTCAAGTAGCATAAGTCAAGGCTCAGGTTACAATCTTTGCCTTTGGACTGAAAGCACAAACAGTCTTTGACCAGGACCCCGACTAATCTAGTTTGAGACAGGGTCTAAAGCTCTTTCTCCATTCACAAGGCTCGAACTTGAGACCTTACATAAGTGTTGAACCACTGGAACCAACCAACGACTGGTACATTCTCTCACAGTTTGGTTATAGTTTCATCGCTTCATAATTTTAGATGCTCTATGATCCATATGTTGGGTCTGAAACAAAATGATGGAATCCTCCCTACATGTATTGGAAGTGCAAATAAGCTTTACTTTAAAAATTCATCCTTAGCAATTCAAAGAATTTTCAGAAGAAAATGAAGTCATAAATCCTAAACAGAACTTACAATATTTTTAAGGATCTCTAAATGAACTCCACATTGAATGCCCTGCCCAGATCCCAAATACTGACTATCTACTGGACTAAAAAAAATTCTAGTTGCGGATGGTTTGTACCCGTCTAGGGAGAGCAGAAGAATGGTTGTTGAGAATCACTCTCTTTCCAACTCAATTGAAAAAGAAAAAGAGAACTTTCTCTTTCGAACTCTCTTATTGGTGTCACCATAACTTTAAGACCTTGACAATGCTGTTATAACCTGTAATTGTATGGGTACTACGATTCTGTTGCATCACGAAGATCGTGTTGTTTATTGGAGCTCCTTAATCACTGGACTTATTCATGGGCAAGGTGAGGCAGACACCTTGCTTGAAATCCGAAAAATCAAAAGATCAGTGCAAGCAGTCTAACTTATATTGAAAATTTGTATGGACTGCTGCTTCTGAATTTCAACCAAGTCCCCGAAAATTTTCTTTTCTGCATTATTGTCTTAATCACAGAAAGCAGTTTAGGTTGATATGTGAAAACCATATCAACTTAACTGCAGATTGCTGAATACTTTTGGCCTTTCAACTTAGGATAAGAAAGAAAAGAACTACTAAGTAGTCATTTGGTAAATTAAATATTTACATACTAAAATAGAATCACAAAAGGCAGATCAAGTGATGTAATGAAACAGTCAGTTGTTTGTTTGAATTCAATTTGCTGATTCAATTCAGATTATGCATATTATCTTATTCTTTTTTGCAGTTATGTTTCAATTCTAATAGTGATTATGACAGAATTCAAATAAAAAGTTTGTTAGTCATTTGTACATTCTAAGTCACACATATACCTCTAGAAGGTGGAGTGTTGACTCTGACACGGGTGCGACACAGACAATGTGTCGGTGGGGCATGGATAGCAAAATTATTATTTTTAAAGTAACTCACGGTTCTGCCGTCTATGGTGTGTTTATCCTGGAGAACCCGATCGAGGAGGGAGGGATCCGCGAAGATGACGAAACCGAAGCCTCTTAGTCGACTCCTTCAGCTTGTCTTCCGTCATCTCCCATGAAACTCCGCCGATGAACAGAGGAAAATATCTCAACGCGGACCTTCTTTACTTCCTTTTGTGTGGATATTCCATGCTTCCAAATCTGGCACGACTTTGAAGTTCGGGTCTTTTTGGATAAATGGGTTTGGATCCGTGAAGATTGATTTGTGTATTATGATGAAATCAGTAGTTGTTTACCATTTATATGTTTTGCTTTAATATAAAGTTGTGTAGTTACTATTGTCATATACTTATGTTAATTGATGTCTCACTTGTTCTAGCTTCAATATTATATAATATTATATACCATAATCGTATTGCTGCACCCATCATTTTTGAAATTTGTATCATATCGTGCACCCGCACCCGTGTGATATAGAGTACTTTATGATGGGCTTAATATCTCCTTTCTTTGTTTCACCCTTTGAATTGGATTGCACTAGAGAGTGAGTCCAATTCTTGATCTAGAAGGGTGTCACGTAGTTGCATTTTGTATTAAAGCAATGCTAGCACCAATTTCTATGCATATAACTTGAAAACGACTTTGACATAAATTCCCTTCCAAATATAAAAGTCCATCGCATATCAAAAAGTTGTTTCCAATATAGTAAAATATAGAAATATCTACTGTCACTAATCAAACAGACAACAACAAAACACTGTGGAAATCGATCACCTTGTAAAGGCATTATCAAGAGACAAGACATTAGACTCACAAAGAACAATTTGAATCCATTTTTCGACACACGAACACTTACCCAAAACCCTCCACAAGTAAAGAAAGACTCCCTACAGGCACAAAATCACTCCATTCATCGACTTACCTTCTCACATTCATCCGCGAGAAAGAGAGAGGGAGGGAAAGAGAGATAAAGAGAATATGACAGAAGGCCAAATGGCCACCGCTACCTCTCCGGGTCAAAAACAAAAAAAACTCTTCCCATCTCTACACTCATACTCTCCTACTTAGAGGTGTCATTTCTAGCAAACCCAGTCCCAACCCTTAGTAGACCAAGGGAAATGTGGGTTGGACCGGCCCGACAACACCTGAAGGACCACGGGGCATCTCATATGACATACATGTGTACGTATCTACATATGTATGTATATTCACCAGCCCGGCCCAGCCCTTGAAGTGCTACAGACTAACCCATATAATAAATGCACACATACACACAAACACACATATTTATTAAAAATAGGTTAATATATTTAAACTAATTATACAAATATTAAGTAATCAAACTTTTCTAGTAAAATTTGTCATTTATTATTTATTGAAAAGAAAGTTGTTTAACTAAACAGCCACCCAGGCATTGGATGCTCAAAATTCTCCAAATATGAACGACTTTCTTTCCAATAAATTAATGACAGTATCTCACTAAATTCCAAGTAATTACATATCCATTCTATATAGTTTGAAATTATAACATCATATACAACTTAAGCTTGTTCCAATCCGTTACCACCATCACATACTTCCTGCTTCCCAAGGAAGTGCCTTTTTCATCCTGAATTAGTGGACGATGCCACCTTCATTACCCGTAAACCATCTAAGTCTAAACCTAGCCCATCTAGGATACCCACACCTAAGGCTCGCTCTAGTGACTGTGAGATAGAACTAGAGGCCCTAAAGAACCAGTTGAAAGTGGTATAGCTTGCCAACAATATAATGCGATTACAGAAAAAACAAAAACTGCAAGAGTACAACAAAGGTAAGGAGGTAGTCAAGGGCCATTCCATTTCTGAAAGGGATCTTCAATTTTGAGCAGGAAGATGAACTCAAGAAGGAGAAGGAATCTAAACTGAAAGGAAGATATTTGCAAAAAGAAATCAAAGTAGAGAGAGGAGGACTTGGAGAAGAAGCTAAAGGTGATGTACCAGGTGCTTCCAAGGACCAATGGGATATTTTTGACGATTTTACACATAAATATATATGGGAGTTCTTATGGTGTTTTCTAACTCTGCATGTCTGGCAGTTGTGTTTGGTTTCCAATGTTTTAATCATCCGAAATAGCCTTTCCTAGAATCGTTGCAAAAAGTCTGATCTATACTAATGATTCTATTTATTTTCAGTTAGTTTTCATGAATTTATGATTATTATTAGTTAATGACAGCTCAATATAGGTACTTGTGTTATCCAAGGCTTCTCAAACAGTTTTTAAAAATTAATTCCATTTCTTTCTGTATTTCTGATAGAAATTTTCTGGTTCCAAAAAATTCCCTATAGTTACGAACTGATGAGATGTTTTTGATCGTTTTTCACATATTTCTGAAGATTCTTTTGGTGTTTTTCAAGTTTCTGTTTCCAGCAATCTTTCTCCGTGGTAGTTGTATGTGGTTTTGAATGGTTTTAATCATCAGAAAAAGCCTTTACGAGAACAATAGCAAAATATCCGATCTTTACTAGTGATGATTTTTATTTTTGAGTTAGTTATCTTGTTTGATTGTTTATATAATGAATTTAGGATGATTATTAGTTGACAACCAAATGTAGGTACTTGCTACTCATTACCTTATTAATTTATTATATACTTTAAATAAATACTAATATTTCCCCCCACTTATTTAGGTTCATAACAATTATTCATATAAAAGTGGGTATCAGTTTCCCTAATACACAAAGAAATTAGTTTTAAAAATACATAAGAAATTATTTTTCAAAACAGACCTAATTGCTAGATTTGTGTGTATTTCACTAGCGGAACAAACACCCAAAAAAAGTGAAGGTCCTCTAAACTTGTAAATATAATGTACTAAAAAATGCAATACTTGTAAATATAATGTACTAAAAAATGCAATTAGTTTAAGTTCTCGTTTTCAATGGCGTGTTTTCTATAGAAAATATTGATAGTTGGCACTATGGTGCATACATGTCGCCAAAAATGTGACAATGCAGTTGATATATCACATGCAGAAACCTGATGGAACGAGACATGGTGCGTACATATTGCCAAAATGTGATGACCCTCATTCTTAAAGAGGATGATGAATAAGGCTTCAGTCGATGAAAATGGGTTGTGAGAAATCTGAATGAGTGTTTCCTAGTAAGCGTATGAATCATATGCAAGTTATGAGCAAGGAGATAACAAGAAAGGCTAAGCATTGACATGTTTGAATGGACGTCAGGAAACTAAGTTAAATCTACTCATAGAAAAAGCAAGAAAGAAATAGACTATGAATAGAAAGGATTATAATGTAATTGATTTGATGCCTTGCTTGAACATTACATTTGCTATTTGTAGACCTCCCTCGTGGCAGTAACAATTAAATTTGTCCTTCATGCACATGATTTTCAATAACTTTTGACTTGTTTTATTGCCTCTGTGTCACAATATCAGGTGTGACATGACAACTTTAACCATCATTATATTGTACTTTGAGGCTCTAGCATTGTGGGCCGAAACTGGTGTCCACTCTATAGATCTTCGAGAGCTTGCCACATATCCTTCGCGATTGTTTCGGAATGAATGCATGCCCATTGCAACTTATGTCTGAAATTGTTTTCTTACGACATAATTTGTACTTTTATTGACGTCAATCACTAAAAAAAGCTCTATTTTCCTGTGATTCTCAGGATTTTCATGCTTTTTAAGTAGTATTTGGGCTCATAAGAACTGAGTCTCTTTTTCTTTTATCTTTTTTCTACTTGCAAACCCCTCTAGTGAAGGAAAACTCCCTTTTCCTTTGCATCCACACTACCCATCACTCCTAATTCTAGCAATGTTCTTTTGCCTACTACTATATAACTTATGGTCTTGCTCTACCATTGTCTCGTAACTCTTAATATCCTCATGCATGCCCTAATTTCATCCATTCTTAGTCATCAATTAGTCAACTATATGTTGACCATTTAAATCGTGTCCGAGAACAAAAGTGTTAACTTTTGGTGAAATGGGTATTTAAAGTCTCATGATGTTTTATTTGGCTATCTATTTTGACGATCAGCTTTTGTATTATTTCCTTGCATTTTAAATTTCTTGGCACAATCAACTCCAGTTTGCTTTTGGGATGATGTCCACTATGGTTTTTCTAATTCTAGATATGTTTGTATTTCTCAAAACTTAGATTTTCTCACTTGCCTTCCCAACTAATTGTATTAGATTCTTTGAGGCCGTGTTAAGCCTAGTTTCCCATGTCTCTTTGTCTCTTGAAGATATTGTTGCTTGGATGAGGTCCATTTCATTTGTACTTCGGACCTTCGTGCTCACCTTCTACCATAGCATACATTGTGGAACTAATTTGCATAGGAGTGTCAAAAATCTTGTATCCTTCACTCTTATTGTGCGAGCATCTCGGTCTACAAAGTTCAATACAATAATTTTTGAACATTACCTCCCTCATTGTGTCGCTCGACAATTGTGGTTTTGAAGGCCTACCCACTATCATAGATTTGTCAATGGACCGATCATTAATGACCACTCAACATGTGCCTCCTTTTTTATTTCCATATTCATATCCTTGCCCAAGACATACGCCCTACTCTGCTGCTTAGTGGCCCGACCTTCATAGAGATATGATGTTCCTTGAAAAATATCAATCGAAACTTGTTGACTATAGTCTAGATTTACTAATAATAATCTCAAATAATAATGTTCATCATAGGCAATCTTATCACTCTTCCTTGCATGCTCTAGTGGATCAGCATGAATCTCTAGTTTCTCCTTTCACGTGGAAAGGAGTTTAGAATTTGGCTACTTTAGTGAGGTCTATGAGGAGCAGGACAAGATACAAGTTGTTTACTGTATCTTATGTGCCCCACAATGCCATATGGGTATAGAGTTTGATTAATAGTGACCCTAACTCTATGTCCAAGATTATTAGCAAGGAGCCTCCCCTTTCTTGTGAGACACCCATCGACCAAATCCTAGGGTGTTCTGATCATGAATCTTCTAGTCTTAGTGTATCTCTCAAGCCTAATGACTCTCTCAGTTGCGTTTCACAATGTTTTGGTATCTATGATATTACAGCTTGATGAGGGACTCCCTTCCGATGAGTCTACTTTAGATGCAATGGTTTGTGCCTTCATGTGATATTTGGTCTTTGGGCGAACACCTTTCCTCCCAAATTGGGAGATCACGTAAAAGAGGCCTCTAGTATATGTGCTAAGGTCAATGAACAACTTAAGGCCCATTGTGCTCATAAGTTATCTATAAAAGCCGAACTTGCTTCTATAGTTGACTATGAGAAGAATATGTGCTCTCTATCCCTCCAAGTGATTATCATTGGGAAAGCCTGCATCGAGACTTCTATGAAGTTAGAGGTGATACCTTCCTACGTTAGGGATCTAGAAGGTACAAGGTTGTCGATCCAAGCTCGAGGAGCAACTTGAGATTCTATACAAACTACTTGTCTAGGCTTTTGAGCTTTACTCGACCTCAATTCTTTAACATCTTAGGTATCAACTGTTGGTGAGGTAGAGGTGAAGAAGTTTCAAAAATTCTTTTGACAAATGACAGGAGTTGCACTATGGGGTAATCATGTTTCAACTTCTCATTAGAATTTGGTAAAACACAGGTGCAAGTGGGATGAGAGTATGCTTGTGGCTCCTTAAAGGATCTCTCAAGCTCCATAGATTTCCTCTAATGTGTCCTTTATCTTTGAGTGCACTTCTTTTATGTTCATGTGGATTGTAGCTTGCAAGGTCGAGATTGCTACCTGGGTTTTAGACCCATTGATTGACATGAGGTTTGATCATTCGACCTCTCGTCTAGACTCAATCTTCACTTAATTTGTTGAAAATGGTCATTGTGTAGTGGGTACTGTTGCATAATATTAATACACATGACCTCAACCACTCAAAGAAGAGGATGCTGGTAGTGTCACATGGATGAGCCTATCATCACTCAACTTGAATGGACCTTCACCTATATGTGATCAACCATATCAAGCCTGTCTCTTGTCTTGTGTGATTGCGGCCTTTGTTGAGATATCCTCACATGAGTAAACTGCTATTTCTCGTGTACACAATGTTGAGGTTTCCATTCTCTACGAGGTGGGTGTTAGGTTTGTCGAGGAGAAAGTTTGTTGTTATGATAGGACAAACAGAGGGGTCTAGGTATATCCTTGTTATCATCGTCCCACCGTTCCCTCCTTGGATTGGGGCTGGTGGATCTACCCTCATGTTACATGGTAATTCGAGTCCACTCTATATCAATCCAACCACAAAGTTATCCCCTCACTAGGCTTCTTACTTACAACTTCTACTGACTGAGATAATACAAATGGGCAAAATGGAACCATCTTTTGTGAGGGTTGATACAACTAGGAATATGTTTGTGTCGGTTCACAATTACTTTTTTGCAAGCTTGAGATGACCTTTAATGGAATGTTATATGACTGTGTGAAGTTTCACGCATTGGTTGAGATTATGAGTGTTAACATTATGCCATTTACGATAGCTCAACATCTTCTTAAGGTCTTCTCAAGTGGTAATGAAGTGACCCTAAGGAAGACATCTATTGATCTTTCAACAACAAATCAAACATTTGATCATCTTTGGATGTGTTAAAGAGTCATGACTCTTTTGCGTTGGCCTCCTCCTTTCTCTTCATGGGTACAACATTGTACATATAAAGCAACCCTTGCATCAATTTAGTTGTCCTCACTTCAACTAAATCAGAGTCCTCATTAGTTTCGTGCATTATTTCTTTGATGCATGAAATGAAGGCTTACCGTTGAGACCTTTTTGGTCCTTCAAACTTGACAATCAGGAGATTAGAAACACTCAAGATGTCTTCCACCTCAACCACTCTATATGTCAATGGACCAAGGTAGTGTAAAATTACTTATCCACCCCTTCTTAATTTTAGATCGCAAACAATTTCATGTCAAGGCCCCATATGAGTGAAATGCATCTCATAGTGGGTTACCATATTATGAAACTTCTTGAAGATGGCGTTGTCGGTTTCTCCACCCTTTTGTTAGAGGTTCATGATATTTGTTGGAGTGGGTTGTGGTCCGATCTTATTGTATTGTTTGTGGAAAGCTTTTTATATTTTCTCTCACATCTCAGTAGACCCAACCTTCATGAACGTATACTAAGTATATACTTGGTCGGTGAGAGAGGATATGAAAAGTTTGAGCTTATGGAACTTGTTGTCGCCATCCTCTCCCCATTCGAGGGTAAAACATGTCAAGTGTTTACCTCAATATTTACTGTCCTTTCCCAAAAAGGTGGTTAGAAAGAGCCTATCAACCTAGTCAATGTAATACTTGCAATCAACCTCATTATCCATTCCCAAATGCATATTGAACTAGGCCGATAACACTATCCTGATTCAAAGGTGAATCTTTGAGATCTACAGGTTGATGAGAGAGATTATCCATCAGCTGATCCTATCCTTTGGCATGCTCGAACTATCCTAGGTGTGGTTGAGGTTAGTGCACTTTAGTTGGAAATAGGAACGTGAAAGTTGGCATGTTCGTATTACAAGTATGAGCATGGAGGCATCAAAGTCTCAGGAATGGTGTGACTTTCGGTATATGTATTGAAAATTTAAGTTGGAGCTTGAGCGGTTGCATAAAAAACTAACTTTCGCTTTTCGACTAGCATTCCCTTTCCACATAAGGTAGCTAGCGATTCACAATCATGGTAGGCATTGTCTTTGACATGTGACAAAACATGGACCCTTAGAAATCTCCGAGCTGTAATTGCAACCAATCGATGATGGAGACTTTTACTTTTTGAACATTGTTTCGTCATTTGACCGAGGATATGAAGTTGATAGTGTATTCACTCGATAAGAATGTGTTGGCGGTTGAGTAAATGAAGTCCCACCTATTGAGCCATCAGTCTTGGGCATTCGAGAACTCTTAAGTGGTGAAGCATATTTGATATTTGTGCTAGAGGATGTCATCAGATACACTCAACCAGATTAAGTATGCATCCACTATGTGACTCAAAAGATGAGGCGATGTTTCATTGGGCATGCTAAAGAATGTGTTTGTCGCCAAAATGTGAGGACACAATTCAGATAGCACATATAAAAACCTGCTAGAATGAGACATAATGTGTTACATTCTATAGAACTTTGATCCTTGTTCTCAAAGGATACGATGGATAAGGCTTCAGGTGATGAAAATGGGTTCTCGAGAATCCGATTGAGCGTATCTTAGTTGCTGTATGAATCACGTTACAAGTGAGGAGATGATAGGCAAGGCATAGCCTTATTGTGTTTGATTAGACATCAGAAAGCTAAGTTAAATCTACTGGAAGGAAAAGTAAGAAAGAACTACATTAAGAACAAGAAGAATTATAATATGATTGATTTGATGCCTTGCTAGAACATTATAGTTGCTATTTATTGACGTTCCTCAAGGCGGTAATAGTTAAACCTAACCTTTGTGCACACAATGCAATAACTTCAGACTCACCTTATAGATTTGCCAGTGCGCCACAATGTCAAGTATGACGCGACCACTATCGTAATCGTTACATTGTGCCTTTTGGCTTTCTGGCATCATGAGCCTAAATTGACTTCTCTCCTCTTTAGACCTTTGAGAACTTTCCATGTATTCCTCTCGATTTTTATGCATCAACATCACAAAATGTGGTAATTTCATAAAGTTGACAATGAGGGGAAGTAAAGATGCATCATCAAAAGGAGGCAAAGGAGAAAAATAGATCATGGGTTTGTAACTTTTAACACGTGCAATTTACATTTCTTGATGGAAATTTTCTTCAAAATTGTAATTTTCAATAAGATATTATGTGTTCGTATGTATCAATGATATGTACTTGAGTTATTTCTTGCGGCAGGATTTTAGGAAAATTAGTTTGCAGATCCTGAAAATGGTTGTTGGTTCTATTTTGAGGTGTAGTGCGCCACCATATACCACTTTATATGCATATCCATATGTACTTTAAATTGCAATTTTGGTTGTAAATTACTCTCTTTCTTGTAGTGCTTGTCGTTTTCTCATACTTTAAACAAGGGATAAACGTTCACGCTTGACCAATGTAAAAATTTCTTGTTAGGTTTCACATTGTGCAAGTGAGATACTTTATATGAGATAAGGACAATTTATCATGAAACAAACATTGCAGGTGACAATTCCATTGCCTCTAAATTAATTTGGTGGTACTGATGAGATCCAAAATTAATGTAGCGTTGATTCATTGTTGACCTTTTAATGAAAGCATGCATATTCTGATTATGATTCTACCTAGAAATGTTTTGCGGCATTTAAGTTACTAAACCTAAATGTTCTACCAACCTTGGTTGGTTCAACTGGTTCTTCCACTAGTTCCGGTTAAGCAAGGATCAAATTTTGGAAAATGAAGACAACCAGCACTGGAAGGGCTTTACCCCTATATGAACCTAACTGGCTGGAACAGCTTTATGCGGGTTCATTTTGGGTGCCGGTTAGCTTAAACCGGACAGAGAAAATTTGCAATCTTCGCTGTAAAAATATAATTTTATGTTTTGATGTTGACAAAGTTTGGACATGACTTGGATGACGTAGTAGCTGAAGATTAATGTAATGAGAACGGGGAGACGGATTTTTACCAAGTGGCGATTCTATGTAGGATCCGTGTAAAGTTGACCGCGCCAAAGCTGATCATACTTCTGCGCCACGCATATTATGTGAATTGCTTCATGAGTCTCAGCTTAACAATATGTGATGCATGATTCTAGTTTTACCAATATACTATTTATAGTTTCCAGATTTTTTTAAAGATTAGACGTGCATATATGATTTTCAAGTCGACCCCACTCTTCACAGCATCTGTACCCGCTGCTATCACATAACATTGTGTGTGTGTCTGTGTGCGTGAAATTAAACCACATCTTTGGGTGGGACTGTGTTCTTTTCGCTCCTTTTATTTAACAATTGGTACAGGCTTCTGTAAGGAGTAACACCAACCTCGCCAATGTCTGCTGTAGCCTACAATATTTGGGTTTTGTTGTCTGAAAAATCACAAGAAAAATATAAAAAAGTATTTGAAATAACACATGATGTTTCCCTTTACGAGCTTGTTTATATGCATAACTTGGATTGTTTAAGAGTGTGAAAGTGTGTTTATAAAAGGAAAGATGCTTTTAAAATTATCCATCAGCTGAAACCTCTTCCAAAGTGACCATAGTTCATGAGTACTAAAGGTTAAAAGGTAAAATCTGTTTCAAAAATTTAAAGTTAAATAAATTTTCGGAAAGGTATCCTCTTTTAACTTCCTCTAAAACACTTCATCAAACAAAAAAACTTACCTCTAAACCAAAAGAACTCTTCTTCATACTACTTCTAGCTCACTTGATAGGAGAGTCACAGGAGTCTGTCAGTTCGACACCAGGGGATTTGCTTGGCTGGCTTCGGCATCCCCGTCGCAATAAAAGAAGAAAATGAGAACAATTTTCCGTAGAGAAAAAACAAAGAAAGTTGTATATCCATGCAAAACAATAAAAGAAAAAAGAAAAGATATTTGATTAGTAATTCAACATATTTATGTAGAGAGAGAAAGGCGTTAAATAATCGGATGCGTCTCTTTCTACGGAGCAACACACGCGTCATTAATGACGATTCTATTGCATCCTTTCCCTCAGGATATCTTCTCTCCTATAAAGAGGCGGTGTGCTGGTTGTGGCTTCTTGGCGAAGAGGAGCTAAGCTTTTCAAAGATGAAGGAAACAAGTAAGAAAGAAGGCCGAGGCACCCAGCCACCGTTCCGCTTGACTTCCTTAGGAACGATATTCATGCATGCAGACAACATTGATAAATTGCTGATCATCTTCGGCTTTCTAGGTGCAGTCGGAGATGGCTTGACTCTTCCTGTCATGTTCGTGATCTTGAGCAAACTCATGAACAATCTTGGCAACAGCCCTTCCTATGATTCCTCATTGTTTGCAAACAGAATAAACCAGGTTTGTTACTATTCTCTCTCTCTCTCTCTCTCCTCATTGTTTGCAAACCTGGTTCATGAGGAATCATAGGAAGAACAACTATTCTGTTTGCAAACAATCTTGGCAACAACCCTTTTTTGGTGCATCCGTTGCATGCCATCTTATTGTGTTTCTCTCCTCCATCATGCCCATCACAAAATTAGTGTAAGAACATATTTTATTGATACGGCAACAGTGGTATTATGAACCCTTTATGTCTCTCCTTGAAGAAGCAAAATATTTTGTTGTATATTTCTAATGAGTGTATATCATCTTTAACACGTAGAACTGCGTGGCACTCTTGTACATGGCGTGTGGTTCATGGGTGTCATCTTTCGTAGGTAAGCCAAATATATTGAATTAATTTTATGAGATCAATTTCGTTTTATCTTTTCAAAAATCAATCTCTTATTTTTGGTATTGGTTCCTAATTCAATTCTTTTGTTGGTGATCACTAAAGAGGGTTATTGTTGGAGAAGAACGGCTGAGAGGCAAGCGTCGAGAATGAGAATGAGGTATTTAAAGGCAGTGCAGAGGCAAGATATTGGATACTTTGATCTCGGGATGGCAAACACAGCAGAAGTGGTGACCAATGTCTCAAATGACAGTCTTGTGATCCAAGAAGTTCTCAGTGAGAAGGTGAATTTCTGCTGATAATGTGTAAATTAAAAATACAAACATGCATGCATTTTGATGCAGTTGAAATGCTCAAATCCAGGTCATGTAGGATCATATGATATAAGATAGAAACATCCCACCACGGATGGTGGGGAAGATCAAAAGATAACCATGACTTGATACTGTCACCTTTATGGTTGTTTATCACATTCGACGATGGAGATGGAACTGAGTTTTAGTGGATGTGCAGTTGTATCATGGTGCCAGTGTCTCTTGGAATCAATGAATCAAGGGACAGGAAACTTTCAACTCAAAACCCTGTTTTCTGGTGGGACCTGCCTTCTGTAAAGAGGTATGGCATCAAAAGAAAGCAGCCAATCGTACATCATTAATTTCCCATTGCGAACAATAGGGAAAAGAAAAAAATAAAGTTTGTTGACTATGAATCAATAATTAACATATTTTTTTTGTTGTGATTCCATTTAGCATTAAAGGTTTAACTAAGTTCATCCATATTAACGGCACACACAACAGAACTGGGAAAAGTGAAACCAATTAATTAAGTTTGAATACCTAAGTCGCCTTTTGTAAACTTTAGAAAACAGCTTCAGTCTCCACCACCCATTCGGTGTACTAACCTTTCTATGCACACCTTTCTTTAGTCACCTTCTTTTTTCTGATGAACGGATACCAAATACGGTAATGAACATGTCAACTTTCATAGGGAGCTATGTAAGCGCATTTGTATTACTATGGAGGCTAGCATTGGTGGGGTTCCCTTTTGTGGTGCTCTTGATCATCCCAGGATTGATGTATGGGAGGATATTGATAGGACTAGCAAGGCAAATGATAGACGAATACAACAAGGCAGCAATCATAGCGGAGTAAGCAATATCTTCAATACGAACTCTGTATTCTTTTGTGGGAGAAACTAGGACTATGGATGCCTTTTCGAAGGCACTAGACGGCACAGTGAAACTTGGCAAGACACAAGGTTTGGCTAAGGGAATGGCCATTGGTAGCAATGGCATCTCGTTTGCCATATGGTCCTTCATGGCTTGGTATGGTAGCAGACTTGTCATTTACCATGGTGTTCAGGGAGGCACCGTCTTTGCAAGCGGTGGTTCCATTGCAGTTGGCGGCTTGTAAGTCTCTCTCTCTCTCTCCATCAATACGTGCATTATATATACATACATATATATATATATATATATATATATATATATACATATATATGTATGCATACATACATACATATATATATATATGTATATGTATATATATATATATATGTATGTATGCATACATATATATATATACATATATATATGTATGTATGTATGCATACATATATATATACATACATATATGTATGTTGCATATACATACATATATATATATATATATATATATATATATATATATATATATATATATATATATATATATATATATATATATATATATATATATATATATATATATATATATATATATATATGCATATACAGAGTTAATAGCAACGAGTCTGTCAAATACATATCCGATGGATTATATATTCTGGTTGCAGCAGAGTCAATAAGTCTGGCCCCACGCATCATGACTATGATACTTTAGGATGATCGGCTTTCTCAAAGTGGGGCCTTACTAAAGCTGGAAATGTAGTTTACAGAGGAAAATAAGTTGAGGGGTATAACCACGGGCAAAAAGTAGGCTAATGAATTTTACAGAAATAATAATGAAGGGCTGGATCTAAACCCGAACTCCCAGACAAACTCCGATAGACATACTTTGTTGAAGGTATGTGTACGTTTTGTTACTTTCTGAGCTGTAAAGAGTACATGGCATCCCATTGTCAGCAAGTATACTTGCATAGAATGTGATCAAGTCGCTATAACGCAGCCTTGGACTATCCCATTTTTCATCTTGTCTATCATCATAATCTTGTTTACGTCTTATCACAGGACACTCAGTACCGCACTTTCAAATATGAAGTATATTTCAGAAGCATGCTCAGCAGGAGAAAGAATCATGGCCGTGATCGAGAGGATCCCAGAGATCGACTCTAACAACGTGGATGGAGAGGTTCTGAAAGATGTAGTGGGTGACATCGAGTTCAAGAATGTTGACTTTGCTTACACATCAAGACCAGGTACTCCCATATTTCATAATTTCTCCCTCAAGGTTCCGGCAGGGGAGACGCTTGCATTGGTCGGCAGCAGCGGCTCTGAGAAGACTACCGTCATCTCATTGCTTGAAAGGTTCTATGATCCACTTGATGGGGATATTTTCCTTGATGGAGTGAGCATAAAGAATCTGCGGCCTGGCTGGCTGAGGTCGCAAATGGCATTGGTGAGCCAAGAGCCGATTCTTTTTGCGACTTCTATAAAAGAGAACATCCGTTTTGGGAAAGAAGATGCTTCAATGGAGGAAGTAGAAGCTGCAGCAAGAACTGCTAATGCTCACACTTTCATCTCACAGTAACCGCAAAGATATGACACACAGGTAAACGCCCATACTAGAGAGAATAATAGTTCATGCATACGCTCATCCATGTTTAAATCTATTAGATATAACATGTCAACTGTTTGATGTTTCAGACCAGCGGTTGAGATCATTAAAGTAAAAAGTAAAATAGTACCAAGTGCATATAATATACATCAAATCCAAAAATATCATGATACGTTTTTACTTTTTAAATTTAAAGTCCAACCAGATCAAACGGTTAAGATGGATGTTTGAGCATGGATGGAGTGTGCGTGTGCTTATTTATCATATATATATATATATACACACACACACTCCTCCCAAGAGAAAATGTTTTCATGTCAAAATAATTTTCTTTAACTAACTTTATCTCCTAAAATGTGTATTGTCCGTTTTGCAAAGACATAGTTGGTCCCTCGTGTATCAGTGCCTCCTTTGTATCAAATTTGGTATTTCTGTGTTCAGGTTGGGGAGAGAGGTGTGCAGATGTCTGGTGGACAAAAGCAGAGAATTGCCATTGCAAGAGCAATAATCAAGTCACCTAAGATCCTACTCCTAGATGAAGCAACAAGCGCGTTAGACTCGGAGTCTGAGTGCATAGTTCAAGATGCACTAGATCAGGCGAGAGTTGGGTGTACCACCATAGTAATTTCACACCGGCTTTCAACAATCCGAAATGCAGATAAAATAGCAGTGATTCAAGGAGGCCAGGTCATGGAAGTTGCCTCACATGACTCATTGATTAAGAATGAGCAAGGGTTGTACTATTCATTGGTTAGACTTCAACAAATGAAGGATAAAGAGGAAGAGCACCACTCGATTGTTCAAGAGAGCATGTTAGCTACATCAAGTGGTCCTGGTACGAGCGGTAGAAGTCAGAGATTGAGTAGGTCTAACTCGATTAATTCAGTTGGGTCAACACAATTCGATCTGGTTGTGGACAAGGCTTCCTCTCAGCCTCTTCCTGTTCCTTCTTTTAGGAGGTTACTGCTGATGAATAAACAAGAGTGGAGAGTAGCTCTCATTGATTGTCTTGGTGCCACTGCTTTTGGAGCCATACAACCAACTTACTCCTTCACTATGGCCACCATGATCTCTGTCTTATTCCTCCCAATCCATAGTGATATTAAATCAAAAGTCAGAACATATTCTCTGAGTTTTTTTTGCATTGTCCGTTTTCTCCTTCATCATCAATGTGATTGAGCACTACAGTTTTGCTTCCATGGGCGAGGCCTTAACAAAGAGGGTCCGTGAGCTGATGCTCTCAAAGATTCTTACCTTTGAGGTTGGTTGGTTTGATCAGGATGAGAACTCTAGTGGAGTCATGTTCTAGGCTTGCCAAAGATGCTAATGTGGTAAGCACTACTTCCCTCTATTTCCATAATTGCTAAGGATGTCAACTGCTAATCTGTAACAGTCCTAATTCCTCAAAAATACAAAAAGGAAAAAATAACTTTCCATTTATAAAACTTGTAAACTCATCATCGTGGTTTAGGAACACTTACACTGTGTTTTCTTCTACAAGGGATTGATTTTTACTAGGGGAGAAAAGAAAATGACATCTAGTGTAAATATATGAATTACATGACTAGCAAAGATTGAAGTATTGGCTTTGATTTCTACAGGTTAGATCTTTAGTGGGTGACAGAATTTCTCTTCTAGTTCAAAACATCTCATGCACAATTGGGTTGGTTGTTGCGTGGAGACTTGCCATTGTAATGATAGCAGTGCAGCCCCTAATTATAGTTTGCTTCTATGAGAGAAGAATTCTGCTTAAAAAGATGTCCAGGAAGGCGATCAAGTCACAAGATAAAAGTTGCAAGTTAGCCGCAGAGGCAGTGTCAAACATCCACACTGTGACCGCTTTTTCGTCACAATATAGGATCCTTAACATGTTTGAGCTTGCACAAGAAGAGCCAACGAGGGAGAGCATCAAACAATCCTGGTATGCTGGTATTGGACTTGGAACGTCTCAAAGCTTGATGGATTGCACTTGGGCATTTGACTTTTGGTATGGAAGTCGACTTGTGGCACATGACTACATAAATTTCAAGAAACTCCTTCAGACGTTTATGGTACTAGTAAGCACAGGCAGACTCATAGCAGATGCTGGTAGCATGACCACAGACTTGGCCAAGGGCGCAGATGCAGTAGGCACAGTGTTTGCCGTACTTGATAGATATACCAAGATTGAGCCTGATGATCCTGACCCATACAAACCAGATAATCTACGTGGTCAAGTTGAGCTAAATGATGTAGACTTTGCATATCCATCTAGGCCAAATATCATCATCTTAAAATCATTCTCTCTAAAATTTGAGGTTGGTACATCAACTGCATTAGTTGGGCAAAGCGGATCTGGCAAATCAACAATCATCGGGCTTTTACAAAGATTTTATAATCCAATCAAGGGGATGATAAAGGTTGATGGTAGGGACATCAGGTCATACAACCTAAGGTCACTAAGAAAGCACATTGCACTAGTTGGGCAAGAACCAACTTTCTTTGCGGGGAGTATCAGGGAGAACATAGCTTATGGTAAAGAGAACGCAACTGAAGCTGAGATACTTGATGCATCGAGGATCTCGAATGCGCATGAATTCATTGGCACACTAAAGGATGGTTACGGTACATGGTGTGGTGAGCCTGGGGTGCAGTTATCTGGGGGACAGAAACAACGGATTGCCATAGCAAGGGCCATACTGAAGAATCCAGCTATATTGTTATTAGATGAAGCTACTAGCGCATTAGATAGCCACTCTGAGAAGGTTGTGCAAGAAGCACTAGACAAAGTCATGGTAGGCAGAACAAGTGTGATTGCGCACAGACTAACCACCATACAAAACTGTGATGTTATTGGTGTGTTGGAGAATGGGAGGGTGGCAGAGAAAGGGACACAGTTCCTTGTTAGCCAAAGATGGGCCTTACTACTCCCTTGTCAAGCTACAAGTTGGTTCCAATGGCAGCAATTAAGGCCCAGTCAAGGTGAGACTGGCTCAAAGGAGACCCCCTGGTGGCTATCTACTCTGGAGGTCAAGCTAATTCTTCAATGTAGAACTTTGTGGAGTTCTCTTTTTTCCTTCTTCTTTATGATGTCAGAAGTTCAAGAAGCTAGGATGATGAGGATGCATGCATGTGAAGGGAAATGTTTCCGAGTAACTATGTATAGGTATATTTGACGGTAAATAAATTGATAACGGCTGTAATTAACCCCGTAATTTTCATATCAGGAATTGTGAGTTTTTACTTCAGTTTATTTGAGGTTACGTTCGTCAACACATGAGGAGTTGCTTAAGTTGGACTAAAATAAGCAACAACTTAGGGCATAGCGCATAAAGTCCTATAATCAACACTTAAGCCGTCCAACAGTATGTAGAGTTACCGATTGTGAAACATAATGTTTGAGAAGGGTTAACTTCATATATATAACAACAACTAAGCCTTTTCTGGTTGACTACATGAATTTTTTGTTTTCACAGAGTTCTATCATGTGTCAGGCTAGCAATTAACTTAATATAAATTATGCCATTGTTTATTGTTTCTTTCCAACACTTTTGTGGTCATCCTCTTCCTCTTTTAACATTTTCACAATCTCGTTTTTCATTTCTTCTTATGGGAGCATTCTTTCATCATTTTTCTAAATGTCCAAACCGTCTTAAACAATTTTTTCTTATTTTATTCTTTATTAGTGCTACTCTTAATTTGTTTCTAATAGCCTCATTATATATACACTGTGTTCATTCATCTCAACATATTTGTTTCTCCTATAAACATCTTTCGTACATGTTGATAATTAATTGCCCAACACTCAAAATCATAAAACATAGCAGGTTTAATTACTACTCTATGATATTTACCTTTCAACTTCAACGGTATTTTCTTATCACATACTTGATGCCCCTCTCCATTTTAATAAACCAAAAATAATTTTATGCGTAGCATCTTCATCAATTTTTCCACCACTTAAAAAATCCACTTTAAAAAATTGACCCTAGGTATTTAAAACTTTATTTATAAGGGATACAATGTATGCCAATCTTAATTTCTATGCTCTCTGAAGTACCCAAATAATCAAACTTGTATTCCCTATATTTTGTCTTTGTTCTACTAAGTTGGAAGCCTTTACTTTCTAATGTTTTCCTCCATAGTTCTAATTTTCTAATAACATATACAAAGGTACTTTGGTCGTTGATGAGTTAACAAAACATATTCAAGATGAAGTACCTTGGTATATATTATATATAATGTATATACTTTTTGGGTTTTATTTTGCCACTTTTCACTGTTCACATCGTTGGGTTTTGGAATTAGATCAATATTTCATCTCCCCAAATCTCAAAATGCTACAAGATCAACTTAATATGTTTATTTAATTTTCATCTTCTAATTGTGTGACGCCAACTTTTCTTTTTCATTGAGTGTCATGCCAACTTGGCCATTGAACTTTTATTGCATTTTTCATCTAATAGTATGCACCTGAAACAATATTTTCATTTCTATCAACAGTTCGGTCAAATTTAATTTTTGGCAAGTCCCAGCGCCTCTCCTCCACTCCCCCCCCTTTCTACATCAACAGAGAGAGATAGAGAAAGAGTTCTTCATAATCTGATTTTAATGTTGTACCCCACCTACGGTTAGATTGCATCAATTTAAGGCATTTATTAGGAAATAAAAATCACTCTCTCCACCACTCCCCGATTGCGTGCTCGCTCCCACATGTTCACCCTCCCCCTCTCGCTCTTGCCCTCCCCCTGTCACTACTAATCCACCATCCCTCTCGCTCTCTCCAATATCCTCTCAACTCCCTCACTCTTTCATCCTCTTGACTCTCTGTCTCTCTCTATCATGAGCATGCATCTGTCCAACCTGCTACTCTTCTCGTAGGTTTCTCTCTTTGTTGGTACCCTTAATTTCGAATTGCTAACAGAATCTTAAATCCCTAAACTTTTAGTTATGTTTCGTTTTTTCTTTTCTATTATGGTTTTCTATTGTGATATATTGTTTTAGTTTTAACTAATCCTATCCCATGATATTACGTACATTTCGTCTCTAACCTTTACCTATAATTTGTTCTCTATTGTAAACGTGATATGAGTTTTTTTGCTGTATTTTATGATGGTTCCTAATTTGTTGATGTTTCAGAGATACTGTATTTTATGTTATTGATTCATTCTCGTAATTACATGTGTGCGTTTAAATTAAGGGTATCTTTTCTAGCATCCTCAAAACCACTAGATAGTGCTTGTTGTATATATGTTTTACCCTTATCCTTCAAACTCCTTGATGTATTTCATATTCTGAGAATATTTCATTTGAATGTGTTTGATGTTCTGACAATATATGATATATGACTTGAATGTGCTTGTTATCGTGAATTAGGTATCTTTTTGTCCCTAATCCTTTCTCATAATTTGTTTTCACTATTTCAAACATATTTGTGCGCAATGCATTTTATGGTCGTTTCTTTTGTTGATTTTTGTGAGTTGTCTTATCCTTTCTCATAATTTTTTTCTCTATTGTAAATATGTTTTGATTTGTGTGCAATACATTCTATCATGGTTCTTCTTGTTGATCAATGGGAGACGTCTTATTTATGCTTCTGGTTCAGTAGTCTATTTAAAAGAATCAACTTGTTTTTTCACGCTTGCAATTCTTGAATTAGGTATGTTTCGTTCCCAATTCTCTCATAAATGTTTTCTCCATCATAAACGTGATCTAATTTGTCGGCAAATGCAATTTACAGTGATTCCTTTTGTTTGTCTTCGAGAGATGTCTTATTTTATGCTATTTGTTCAATTGTCTTTTAAAAAAATCAAATAGTATTGATTCTAAAGCTTGCAATTCTGAAATGCATTTTATGATGAGTTATTTTGTTGATCATTAGGAGATATCATAGTATATGCTACTGGTTCAGTTGTATATCTAAAAGAATCTACTAATTTTGATTCACAAGCTTGCAATTCCTGAATTCGGTATATTTCACCCGTAATCATTCCTCATCACTTTTTATCTAGTACATGATATGATCATCATAGGACAAATCTCCCCAATTGCATCAAATGGACATAGGTTCATCTTAGGAGCCACCGAATATTTTTCTAAATGGGTTGAACCTACCTCCTTGGCTAACGTCCAAGGACAACATGTAGCAGCATTCATTAAGAGAAATATCTTGGCTCGATTTGGAGTTCCAAAGGACCTAGTATCGGATAATGACAACCCTTTCAAGAACAAGAAGATGAAAAAGTTATGTAACACCTATGGCATAACTCAACACTTCTCATCGGCCTATTACCCTTAAGGCAATGGCCAAGCCAAAGTCACAAACAAAACTCTCATAAGCATCATTGAGAAAACTTTAGAAAAGGGTAGGATATTGCATCAGAAACTAGATGAAGCCTTATGGGCTTATAGAACTCCCATTCACACACCTACAAATGGCACACCATTCAAGTTGGTCTATGGTACAAATGCCATAGTCCCCATTCATACCAAATTGCATTCATTTCATACCAAATTGCATTCATTTCATACATCACTTGCACTCGATCTACCTATAGAGACTCTACAACAAGTTAGGATGGCTGAGCTTGACTTATTAGATAAGAAGAGACTCCTTGCTATGGATCATGCACATGCATACCGGTAAATGATAGCCCGACATTATGAAAAGCATATGAAGGCTCGCCACTTCAAAGTGGGAGATCTTGTATTGAAAATCATCCACCATCGTGGCCCTCATCCACTTGGCAAGTGGCGGCCCAAGTGGGATGGTCCCTATATTGTAAGGGGAACAACCACAAACAATACATATTGGTTGATTGATGTTGAGGGCAGAAATTTAGTAGACCCTATAAATGCCTAATACTTGAAAAAATATTATGTATAGATTCTATTTTAAATTCTTTCGAAAAGATTTTTAAATGGGTCTCCTTTGAACTTCTTGAAAGAAGGATAAAGATGGATTGTATGGCCCTAAACAAGGGAATCGATGCTTTATGAAAAGTAGAGTTTTCAAAAACATTTGGTAACATTTAAAAAATCTTTGGCTTACAAAATGAAGCCTAGTTCAAAATAGCAAAATATTTTCAAATGGTAGATGCTATTATTAGGAAATGGGATGTTATTGGCTGGATCGAGTATCTAAAGGGATAAGTTGTCTCCCCACTTCATTCTCTCCAAAAAAGAAAATTGGCAAAAATCAAAAAAAGAAAGAAAACAAAAACCTCCAATATAGAGGTCTTGAAAAAAGAAAAAGAGAATACAAAAGATCTATTTCCCATCTCTTGGCCTTAAACCATGAGACGCTTCAGAAGGAACCATGGTAAAGTCTTTCCCAAATCCCTATGACTTATCCCAATGGATAAAGGTTTATTCATTAACATCCCAAAGTAGGAATAGGATTTACTTATTTGGATTTCATTTTGTTTGAGAATTAGACTTTATTATATGGAAAATGGAATTTTGAAATATCTTCCAAAATTTCCTAAACCTCTTCTAAAGTAGTGAGTATTAAAACCCAAATGAGAGGAAATATGAGAAGTTGGAAATCCTTTTGATAGAAAATAAAAGGAGTTCCCTTTGAATTTTTTTTGTTTTTGAAAACCTGAAATATCAAAAGACACACCATGGGATTGTCTCACTTGGGGCAGCCGGCTTTCATAGGCTTCTCCTCAAGCTCATGCATCCCATAAATAAGTCTCTAAGCATCACACTACACTTCATTTGCATCACACACCATGCATGCATATACCTATCGAAAGGTCAGCCATGCGTGATCATGTTTAGGACTAGTACTTAGTATAAGTCAAGTCCCTTTTGGCTAAGATCCTATCCTTCTCAAATAAAGGAAAACCCATATTCTCAAGTCAATTTGGTGAAGTAAAATCCAAAAGGGATGTTTTCTTCTTTGCCATTATCCAAATAAATTTGGATTAATGCCAAAGAGGGGCATCTGTAAACACCCTAAATAAATTTTGTAAAAGCATACTCTCAATTTCGAAAACAGGCTTGTTTTAAATCCCTACTTTAAATTGGGAATTTCATAAAACAGAGATTTCGAAATTAAATCAAAGTTAAGGAATTAAATGAAAGCAAAGTTAAATAGGGATAAAGCCGAATCATCTCATCGAAGAATCTACGAGGATCAAGGCTACAACTAAAGCAAGTATCAAGCAGGACTTCAATTCATATGGACCAGGGGAAGATCCAAGTCACTAATCAGGGCATGGCTCGATCAAAGGCAATATCAAAGACTAATCCAAGAGAAAAGCCTCTCGAACCTAGTTGACTGAACCTATGTCGATTGACCAAGCCTAGACTCAATTTGCCTTGGCTAACCACGACCCATGGGTTAGCTTTGGTCAAACTACATTGGCTAGACCGAATTGCCTTGAATCACACTCACCTTGGCCAAACTGTAGATGTGAAAATTTTATTCTAAAGCCTATGTAGAGGCTTGAAACAAACTTCTCAATCTAGTTCGTTTATGCGGGAGCGTGCCAGCTAGTTTCACTAAAACTAGCAAAGTTGTAAATATGACTTTGTGAGGCGATTGTGAGGAAGCGATATCTTTTTGTCTTAGGCCTTCTTGAACCAATGCTCAAGGGTCAGCCTAGATGCTTTGAGGATTTATTTGTGAAGGTGTGATTTGAAATCCAATTTAAGAAAATCTAAGAGACTTGATCAAATTCGTGCACTACATGTTTTGAAGACAAATTTTTGCTAAGTTCTAAAAAATAGAAATAAGTTCTGTTTTCAGACTTTGCTTTCTTTTTTTTTTCAAGAACTTCTAAATCTACAAAAATTATGAAAATTTTACATTGAATAGATACAAATGTTAAGATTTTGAAACTATTTTTATTTTATTTTTGGGTGCTATAATTATTCAGAATTAAATCTGAGAAGTTCCTTTGCTCAGGCACTCAGAACTGTTCTGTTACACAAATATAAAGACTTAAAGAAAGGTTTGTATCTTGGTACATAGAATTTCGATTTTTGTGCACTTAGTCTTGTTGGAAATCTATGGATGTCAACATTAAAATGAATAAAGTTTCACTAAAATTGGACTACTACAAACAGAGTTATAGGATGATTACCCAGGTTTTATTGTAGGAAATACAATTTTGACAGAGTTAGTTATGGATTTTCTCGATCTTAGATACTTTTAATTACATAGTTGGATGGCTCTAAAATTCATGAAAAGTTTATCACATGTGGGCTTGTGTGTAAACATATGGTGTTTCAAATTTCAGATCAATCAGAGTAGAGATATGAAAATGAAAAATAAAACATCAAACGTATGTAGAAATGCTGAAAACAAATTTTCCATGTTTACAATATACATGATGCATTCATCTGAAATTAAATGGCATAATCAGAGCAAACTTAAAGATTGCTGAAGGAAAATAAATGTAAATGTATATACTAGCTTAAGCATAGAGGGGGATAGGAGTTTATAGAATATAGAGAGGTAGAGAATCAAGAAAACAAACAAGTAGAGTGAATAAACATGAAATGAAATTGGCAGCATATCTACTTGCTATTACAACATGGGGGGATACAAAGCTCCATTAATATAACCCCTTTCTTAAATTGAATATCAAGAAAAGAATCAAGATTAACAATGGAAGAGAAGAGCTTACTTACCAGCCCTCCAAGAGAAACCAGACACAAGAGGGATCGTCCCCTTCCTCTTCTACTTTCACTCTCTTCTTCCTCTCTTTTCTCTTTTCTCTTTTCTCTCTTTCTCTCTCTCTCTCTCTCTCTACTCTTTTTTTTTTTTCTCTCTCTCTAATTGCAGCAAATCCTACCCATCCTAGACTCTCCCTCTTCCTTCACTCCAACCCTGGAAAGCTTCTCCAAATGTGCATGATGCTGGAAACGTCCCCCCCTTGGCCTCTATTTATAGGCCAAGGGAGGGGCTAGACCCTTCCTTGGGGTGGGTTGGATATGGGCCTTCTCGGTCCCAAACCTTGATCCATTTCAAGTCCATCACGTCGACACTTGTGGTCCCATTTGATCAAGGATTGACCCGCCCCATGTGGCCTTAGACATGGGTTGGTCCTTGGCTCGAGCTAGGCTTGAACCCGGCTAGGTGCTTCCAAGTGCAATCGGCTAGGCGATCCTTAGGGGCGACTGTGGGCTTGACTCCAACATGGTGTTGCCTTGGTTGATTGCATTCCATTGTGGCTCGTCCTATCCTCTCTTGGAGCAGCCTTTAATCTTGTTTGATAAGAGCTTCACTTGGCTCATAGGGTGGGGCGTCCTAAGGTGTATTTCTTGCCTTCCTTTGGTGCAGCCGAGTGCTATCTTTGAATGAGCCTCTTCCTTGCTCCCTGGCTAGGTGAGCTTGCTCCTTGGCTAGGTGGGCCTCCCTTGTGGTTCAATCAATGTGAGTGGGGCAGGCCAAGATGGGCCCGACCCTTGCTTCTTACTTCGCTTGGGTCTACTTGAGATCGGTCCCTGCTTTATGTGAGCCTGTTTTAACTTTTGCCTGAATCTTCGACGGGGATAATTCATCTTTATCCCTATTTATGGTTTCAAATATTTTCTTATTTAAAATCATTTCATTTTGAAATATATTTGAAAATATTGAGTTTTGTTAAAATCTTCAAATATTTTTTTGAAAGCAAATGAGTTTCATTCACAGTGTTTGTTTGTATGGGCGACCTACTTTCGCCCCGTGAGTTGGTCTTTACTATTTCAACTACTTTAATCATTTGTTGGGTATAGGGTATCAAACAACTTTAACCCATGATGGGTGTAGGGTGTCAGACCACTTTAGCCCTTGATGGGTGTAGGGTCCCGAAGTAGGACTATCCTCAATCGGGCGAGTTTTCAAGGCTTGATTTGATTTGAATTTTAAGGTTTTGGTAAATTTGTCATTTTGCAAACATTTTTGGGTTTGGTTTCCAATGTCTCATTTTCAATTTTTTTCTTTAAAGAAAATTGTTTGAAACCATCATTTTTTTAGATGAAATCATTTGAACAAGCAGAATCTTTACCAATTTGGGCTTGAGGGTGAAGCAGTCATTTTTTTGGCTCTTTGTCAAATTTTGAGTTTTCTAAGAGAGGTGCAATTTACCTTTATTTTGAGGTTGCCACAAAATTTTGGTGTGGAAATGAGTTCGTTGAAGGTGTCTTTATTTGAAAACCCTTAAAACACCCAAAACCGTAATTTATTTCTTTTAAAAGGCAAATTTTTTAAAAGATCAAATTATTAAGAAAATTTTTGGGTATTTACACAAGCCGCATTAGCCTAGCTCACCTAGTCCACCTTGGCCGATCAGACCCATTTGACTCGAACTAACCTAGCCTACCTTAGGGCCACACCTCGCCATGACTCGACTGGAGCAAATGAGGACAAGAACTACACCCTAGGACGCCTTACCCTAAGTGCCAAGTCAAGCTCATGAAAAGCTACTCTAAGAGAGGATGGGACGAGCCACAATGGAGTTAAATCAACCAAGATAACACCATGTTAAAGTCAAGCCCACGATTGCACTAGGAAGCGCCTAGTCAGGTTCGTGCCTATCTCGAGCCAAGGACCAACCCATGGCTAAGGCCACATGGGGAACAAACCTTTCTGTAGATCTCTGTATTTTTGTAATAGCACAATTTCGAGTGTTTGAGCAGAGACACTTCCCAGATTTAATTCTTAATAATCATAGCACCCAAAAGTAAAATAAAAATAGTTTCAAAATCTCCACATTCAAGAAGGCCTAAGGCGAAAAGATCTCGCTTAGCCACAATTACCCACGAAGTCAGAATTACACTTTGCTAGTTTTAGTGAAACTAGCTGACACGCTTGGGCATAAAACGAAATAGTTTAAGAAGTTTATTTCAAGCTTTTTTACCTTCATAATTAGAATCCTATAACATCTCTTATCATACTCTATGACTAGAATCCTTACTAGTCATAGAGTTTATTCATGATGGATCTTGTTCATTGTCTTTCATCCTAAATGGATATAGAATGGAAGAGTATCTGCAACTACAAATTTCTAGTAAACAACTAGTTTAAATGCTTTGTATTGTTGAGTTGAAAACGAAATTTCATTCTTATATATGTATGTTGTAAACACCCTAAAAATATTTTTCAAAATAAATTGGGGCATATTTTAAAATCCAAGATTTGAACACATCCTACAAATTTCATAAAATTCCAAAACATCATTTTAAAATAAAATATTTTTGAACCCCGAAGTTACAGAATTAGGTTTTGGAATTAAAATTTAAAAGATGCTGATTTGCCCCAAAGATAGAGAAGGCCCGAATCAACATGAGACAATATTTTTGGGAGGAGATAAGGATGAATCCACAAAGGCAAGTGCATTCAAATAAAGGAAGAGGATGACTTAGGGCTAGACCAAATCTAACTGACCAAGGCTCGACCTAATCTAGACAAGTCAAGAGGCCAATCTAACTCGAAGCAAGGAATGGGTCAAGGCATGATCAAATGTCAAGCACCAATCAAATCTTAAAGCCAAGAAGAGTTCATCCCCAGCTAAGCTCGATCCAATCCAACTCAAAAGGAGATTCAATTCAAATTCAAACTCAAGTGGCTGCATCAAGTTCATTCAAGGCAAAATCAAGGGCACCATATGACCAAGGCACAATAAGATGGCTTAATCAAGGTAAGGCAAAAGTAGAGGACCATACTCGAATCCAGTCAAGGCATGAAGTGTGATGGGCTAAGGCGAGTCAAAAGGTGAGGTCAAGACTCACCTTAAGCCATAAAGCAACCATCACAAAACTGCCTAGACCGAGCCAAGTACAAAGGTGGGCTAGGGTGACCCGACTTCACCTAGCCATGCCCAAGGTGGAGATCGATCCATGTGGGTTGCACCAGGCCCACATGGACCGAGAAGGGGACCACTCTCCAGCCCACATGCACCCATGTGCAGTTATGGACCAAAAATTTCTTTGGATCAAATCAAAACCGCATTGAATATCAAGCCAAGACCCAAACCCATGGAAGGCCCTAGAACCCCCCCTTGAAATCTATAAAAGGGGGCCTTCGGGGTTGGTTTGAGGCATCAAAGAGAGAGGAAAAATCCTTCAGCAAGAGAGGGGGAAAAATAGAGAAAGAGAGAGAGAGAGGAGGAAGAAGAGGTACTGCCCCCCCAAGCCGCTGCCACCAAACCACCGGCCACCACCCAATCTTCCACGGTAAAGGTCATCTCTTTCCTTCTCTTTTTAAATTTCTTTCGTCTCCTCTTTTATTCAATTCAATGGGGTTGTAATTAAGGAGCTTATGACTCCATCTTTGATGTAATAATTAAGGATTTATATTGCATAATTCTCTTTACATTTATGGATGCATACTATGTGTTTAGTTTTCGGTTTCTTCTACCCAATATACATTGTAAGATCGTATATCTCCTAATCCCCTCTATGCTTATGCTATAATCATATTTTCCATCATTTGCATTAGTTCTTTACATTTTAATTGTTGTACATTGTCTTTCAATTTAGACGAAATGCATTCATGTATCTTATAAAAACTAAAAATCTGTTTTCTCTATTTTACATAATTTGATGAATGATTTTTAATTCCTTACCCCTGCTCCGAATGTGCTAAAATTTTGCATACCTAATCTACTCACACAAACCACTGTCAATAAAATTTGCAAGAATTTTAGGATCATGCAACATTATAAATAAAATCGGAGAAGACCGAGTAAAATCGGAACAGAGTCTGTAAAACCTTCACTTCTTATAACGAAAGTTAGGTCATAATCCCATAACTTTATTTACAGTGAACCAATTTTATTGAAAATGGTTCTATTGGAAATTTGAGATTCATAGCTTTTCAGCAAGACTAAGTTCATAGAAATCACAAGTCTGTGTACAAAGATACAACCATTTTTCTAAGCCTTTGTGTTTCTGTCACAGATATGTCCTGAATATCTAAGCAAGGTGCATTCTCAGATTTAATTACACACATTTACAACACTTAAAATTAAAATAAAAATAGTTCCTTAATCTTCATATCAAATTTTGCTTTTTATAAAATTTTAAAGATTTTAGAGATTTAGAATCTATCAAAAAAATCTAAAAACAAGTCTCTAAAAAGAGAATCGGTTTCTGTTTTTAAGGATTTGAAATATTTTCATTCAAAGAACAAGTCAACGATTTTGTCAAGCTTTTGAAATTGAAGTTTGGTTATCAAAACTTACAGGATGTCAAACAATCTTCAAAGAATCTATGCTGACCCTTGATCATCTGTTCAAGAAGGCCTACGTCAAAAATAATTTACTTACCCACAATCACTATGAAAGTCAGAAACCATCTTTGTTAGTTTGAGCAACTAATTGGCATGTTCACGCATTCATAGCTTGTGAATTTAATTTCAAGTCTCTACATAGTCAGTTGAATAAAAATTCACATCTACATATTTGGCACGCCTGGTGAGATTTGAGGAAAATTGTTGATCCGGTGTTAGTTTTTAAAACAATTCACTTTTCAAAATCGTGATTCTTAATCCATTCTTTATGCACAAGTTAATTTTTGCAAAAATAATGTCAAGTTCAGAAGGATCTTATGAGGTGTCAAGCCGAGCCTCATACTATACAAGTCGGTTTTCGAAAAGAATTTATAAAGAAAGTTTGAAAAGTCGGGAAGATACACTTGCCTCCCTAAAAAGGGAATTGAAAGGGATCGAAGAGAGAATCGCCGCATTAAGCCAAGAGGCCAATACTATAGAATCTTGCTTCTCTCATTGCAAGCAACCAAGGGCTCACAAGAGACCCTATCATCGTGAGAAAGCCTAAAGTGACCTCTAAATTTGAGGAGGAACTAGAACGCAAGTACTTCACGATTAAAGATAGAAAGGCCTTACAACAATTGTTAAAAGCCCAAACAAAAGAAAAGAAGTCATACTCACTATCTAACTACCAAACTGATAGTGATGATGAAATACAGAGTTTTCATTAGTATGATGAAAATGAGGACCTTCGATGCCATCTCCAACTCTTTTCTAGAAGAGCCTATAAGAAAAAGGACCCTTCCAAGTGGGTTTACTGGTTCTCTCATTCTCTAAAGAGGAATGCATCAAAGTAGTTGACTTCTTACGATTTAAGATAATTCATCAGTTTCAAGGACTTGACTAATTGCTTTATGCAAAGATTTTCACACAACGTAGAAGTCACGCCCACTCTCAACACTTTGAGAGACACTAAACAAGCCCCTAACGAGGATGCATACGCATTCATCGTCAGGTGGAGGTCACTCCTGTGCCAAGTCAAAGAACCCATTTCTGAAGGATGTGCACTAATTCTCATCCTTGAAAATTTTAAAACTGGTTTGAAAGCACTTCTCTCCCTTCACGAGATTTCGACTTTTCAAAAGTTGATAAAAAAGCTTTCACTCTTCGAAGTCAATTTAAAAAAAAGAGTTTACGAAGATCTATTGAAAGGAAAGAATTTTCTAAAAAACAAATTCAAAAAACCCGGGGCATATGGGGCCACATGCACTAGAAGGAGTGAAAATCTCAAAAAGTGGCCAATATTCGAGTAGAGCGGAGTTCGGTCGTGCCTTCTAAGCCCTCCAAACAAAGATCTTTTGAAAAAAATAAAAAAAAAAGTTTAAGAAAAGACAATACACCAATCTAGGACAACCACTCACGGAAGTCCTAGAAATTTTATTAGTACAAGGACTCATGAGTCTCCCGATAATTCCTGAAGGAGCACCCCCTAAAGGAAAGTTTTTGAATGATTTCCATAAGTATCATAGGCTCAAAGGCCTTGATATAAATAAATGCTTTTCATTACAAAACAAAATTGAAGACGTGATAGAGCAGGGTAGGTTCCACATCTCGGAGGAACCAAGGCTTCCTCAAGCTGTGTTCAAAGAGTCCTTCCCGAATCATGCAAGCACAAGTGGGAAGGACAAAAAGGTATGTCTTCATTCAAATCAAGTTTGTGGGATTGAGCATGCATTGCATATGGTTCACACTACTTGTCACATACCACTCTCTCTTGTAATAAAAAAGACAAGGAAGTAGTGATCCGAGGAGCGCTTAGAGTCTCACACCCGGTTAGAGCCTTTATAAAACTTTTAGGTGCTCCAAGGAATCAAACTAGAGCCAAATTAAGATCAAGCCTTAGGGAGAGTATAGGAGAAGTGACTAGATCCAGAAGGATCTATCAACCCCCACACCTAGCTAAACAAGCTAGCAAGGGGGTGGTCGTTTTGCCCGGCCCCCTAAAATCATACATCCCTAATTCATCTCATGGTGTAGACAAGGGTAAAAGTGTTGTGTTAACTCCATATGATTTAGAACTACAGCTTTTAAAACTTCCCATAAACATGTCTATCTTAGAGTTGATACAATCTCAACTAAACATAGAAAAGTCTTAGAAGAAATCTTAGAAAAAGCTAGGGTTAACACTAATAATAACTCCCAAATCCCTATCCTTCTTAGTCTCTCTTATCTTTGCCAAGGCTTCAATCGTGTTTACCGAGGACGAATTAGAAAGACTCGATACAACCCACAACCAAGCTTTGCACGTAGAGGTGGTATTGAAAAACCACACTCTTAACAAGTTTGGTTGATGGGGGAGGAGGTCTAAACATTCTTCCTCTCCATACAACCCACATCTCAAGGGAATACAAAACTTTCATTGCTTATCAAGTAACCCACTAAGTGAGGTGGAGAGGGCCATGGAGATGACCAATTCACTCAAGTCGTCCACCTCCAACCTCCCCACTCCTAAGATCGTTCACCTCTTAGGAGAACCAAAATCATCTAAGGTCATACGTACCCTAGGAGAACCTAAGGTCGTCCATCTCCTAGGAACACCCAAATTCCTCAAGTCTTCCACCACTAAGGTCGTGTGCATCCTAGGGGAGTTAAATACCCCACCTCTAAAGACCTACACCTCCTACGCATACCCCAAATAACTTGAGTGTATAACCATGCCATGGACGATACATCATTCCAAGGTCATCCCTTTTATCAAAAATTTTCAAAACTTAAAAAGCCTTAGAATATGTTATTGAACATGGGGTATGGATCATACTAGGGTCTAGGAGCCAAGAACTAAGGTAGATTAGAACCCATCTTACCTTTTTCCAACCTGAGTCGACATGACTTATGGTACAACCCATCCATACCCCTGAGCCACCACTTAAGACCAATTGGGTCAAGGGTGCCCTAGAGCCAACTAAAACTGAAACCTATCACCTAGACCTCTTGTTTGGAGTCTAATTCATGGTGTTTTTTTTGTAGTCTTAATGGAAGACCTCTCACTTGAAAAAAATCCCAAAAAAGTATATATTTGGAAAAACCAAAAAAATTTAGAAAACTCCCACAACACAAAAACATTTTAAAAACCTGAAAATTCTAGAAAGAAAGTCTTTTATGTTCTTCCTTCTAGCATTTGTTTGAAAAAATCCAAAAAAATTGAAAAAGTCGAAAATCCTAAAATTTTTGGTTTTCAAAACCAAGTACAAACTCAAAAATCAGTTTTGACAAAACCCATATATATTCTTAAACCCAAATTGTCTCATGCCATTGTGAATATTCCTCTTGTACATAACACTTCTCATGGGCATAATATTTTCCTAGAAATCAAAGCACTTGAGAGTGATCAAAGTAAGGAAGAAGATCCCCTCATATATGAGGATGATCAAGCCTCTGAGCTTCTTGAATTTCATGAAATCCTTGACTTGGAAAAACCTTCAAATTCCATAGGAGGGGATTTTCTAGAGGTCAATTTAGGGAGTGAGTTTAAACTAAAGTGTGTCAAAATAGGTACTTGCTTGCATGAGCATGAAAAGGCATTATTCATTGCATTTTTGAAATCATATATAGATGTGTTTGTATGGACCTATGAAGACATGCTTGGTTTAGATCTTAGGATTGTAGAGCATCATCTACCTCTAGAACCAAACGCAAATCCTGTGAAACAAAAGCTTAAGAAAATCCATCTCGATGTTCACCCCCAAGTAAAATAGGATTTAGAAATCTTTTAAAAGCTAGATTTATAAAACCCATTGCTTATTCTGGATGTCTTTCAAATATTTAGTTCGAAAATCCAATGAGAAAATTCGTATATGCATCGATTTTAGAAATTTGAACAAAGCCACTCCAAAAGATAATTTTTCACTTCCACATATTGATTTGATAGTGGATACCATTGTAAGTCATGAAATATTTTTCTTTCATAGATGGCTACTCGGGTTATAACCAAATCAAGCTAGCACTAAAAGATCAGGCCAAAACTGCTTTTACAATTGGGGCACATACTGTTACATTGTTATACCTTTTGATTTGAAAAATACTGGTGCCACATACCAAAGAGCCATGACTACTATTTTTCATGATCAAATCCACAAGCTCTTGAAAGTATATATGGATGATCTTTTGGTAAAATAAAAAACCCGATGTACACACATAGAATCTTTGCAAACTGTTTTCGAAAGACTTAGGCTTTATAAAGTGAAACTAAACCCTCAAAAATGTATTTTTGGAGTAAAATCAGGAAAACTCTTAAGGTTCATGGTTAACCAAAGGGGCATAGAGGTCGACCCCTCTAAGTATTAAGACATCATAGACAAGCCTCCACCCTCCAAATTGACCCAAGTATGAAGCCTGCAAGGTTGTATCCAAGCGATTAGGAGATTTGTCTCCAACTTAGCAATAAGATGCGAACCTTTCAATAGGCTTTTGAGAAAAGGGGTTAAATTTGCTTGGGATTTTGATTGCCAAAAAGCTTTCGAAAGATTAAAAACTTATTTGGTAAAACCTCCAATTTTGAAACCTCCAAAGCCATGAAAACCTTTATTGCATTATATTTCCATTCATATGAATGCATTGGATGCTTTACTTGCTCAATATGAGGATGATAGTCTAAAGGAGTATGCTATTTACTACATTTCAAAAACTCTATTGGCATATGAAAAAAATTATCAAGAAATGGAGAAAACATGCTTAGCCTTGGTATGAAATTGCCAAAAGTTTAGAGATTATTTCCTAGATCATGAAATTTGGATAGTATCTAAATTTGACCCTATCAAGCACCTTTTTGCAAAATCTATCCTAACGGGTAGGCTAGGTAAATGACATCTCCTCCTAATGGAGTATGATATGAAATTCTATCACCAAAACTCCATTAAGGGACAAGCCCAAGCCGATCATGTGGTTGAGTTACCACTCGAAGATACATATCCCATACTTGATGAAATGCTTGATAAAGGCATCTTGACAAACGAATTAAAAAAACCATATTTTATCAAATTGTTATAATAAAGATCAAGTATGAAAAATATACTTTGATGGGGCAAAGAATCAACAAGGGTCTGGCGTGGGAATCATTCTCATATCTCCCAAGAAGGGAGAGATCCCAATGGCATTTCGACTAGATTTTCTGTGTTCAAATAATGTGGCTGAATATGAGGCACTCATACAAGGCCTAAAATTTTGAAAATCTAGGGGCATCATGTGTTGAAGTCTTTGGAGATTCTATGCTTGTTGTAAACCAAGTTTTGAAAATTTGGCAAGTGAAAAATGAAAAACTCATTACATACCATGAATTGGCCACCGAATTGGTTGATTCTTTCAAATCATGCATACTCACTCACATAGGTAGAGAAAACAACACCATAGCAGATGCCCTCTCCTCTTTCGAATCATCTCTAGAGATCGATCCCACTATGGGTACTCGATCTCTAGAGATCCTACATTTACCCACTCTATCCACCCACGATTTAGAGGTTTGCCAAAATGACCAAAATCCAAATGAAAAGCCTTGGTTTTAAGACATTAAAAACTTTTTAGAAAACGGGGGATTTTCCAAATTTACTTTCTTTAAAGATAAGGCATTTATTCAAAAAATTTCAACCTGATATATGATTTTAAGAGGGGTTCTTTATAAAAAGAGTTTTACCAATATTTTGTTGAGATGTGTTAACCACGATGAGGCTAGGACCATTATGCTTGAGTTCCACAATGGGGAATGTGGATAATGCAAATATGATGGTCATGAAAATACTTAGAGGAGGTTATTTTTGGTCCACTTTGAAGCAAGATTGTCATAATCATGTTAGGAAGTGTCATCAATGTCAAGTGCATGGAAATGCCATTCATATTCCAACATCTGTGTTACATTCCATCGTAAGTCCATGACCCTTCACCATGTGGGCATTTGATATCATTGGACTAATCTCACCTACTGCATCAAATGGACATAGGTTTATTTTAGGTGACATTGAATATTTTTCTAAATGGGTTGAAGCTATCTCCTTGACTAATGTCCAAGGACAACATATAGTGGCATTCATTAAGAAAAATATTTTGGCTTGATTTGGAGTTCCAAGAGACCTAGTGTCAGATAATGGCACCCCATTCAAAAATGAGAAAGTGGAAAACTTATGTAAGACCTATAGCATTACTCAATACTTCTCATCACCCTACTACCCTCAAGGCAATGGCCAAGCAGAATCCACGAACAAAACCCTCATAAGCATCATTGAGTAGATTTTAGAAAAGGGCAGGATATGGTATGAGAAGCTAGATGAAGCTTTATGGGCTTATAGGACTTCCATCCGCACACCCACAAATGCCACACCATTTGAGTTGGTCTATAGTACAAATGCCATACTTCCCATTCATACCAAATTACATCCATTTCATACATCTCTTGCATTCGATTTGCCCATAGAGACCCTACAACAAGCTATGATGACTGAGCTTGACCTACTTGATGAGAAAAGGCTCCTTGTCATGGATCATGCACACATATACAAGCAAAGGATAGCCCAATATTATGAAAAACACATAAAAGCTCGCCACTTCAAAGTGGGAGACCTTGTTTTGAAAATTATCCACCATCATGGCCCACACTCACTTGGTAAGTGGCGGGCCAAGTGGGATGGCCTCTATGTTGTAAGAGGGGCAACCATAAATAATGCATATTGGTTGATTGATGTTGAGGCAAGAAATTTAGCAGACCCTATAAATGCCCCAATACTTGAAAAAATATTATGTATAGGGTCTACTTTAAATTCTTTTGAAAAGATTTTAAAATGGGTCTCCTTTGAATTTCTTGAAAGAAGAATCAAAATGGATTATGTGACCTTGAATTAGGGAGAGTTTTCAAAATCATTTGGTAACATTTAAAAATCTTTGGCTTATAAAATGAGGCCTAGTTCAAAGTAGCAGAATATTTTCAAATTATAAGTGCTGTTAGGAAATGTGATGTACTTGGTTGAATCGAGTATCTAAAGGGATGAGTTGTATTCCCCCACTTCATTCCTCCCTAAAAAGGAAAATTGACAAAATCAAAAGAAAAGAAAGAAAAGCAAAACCTTCAATATAGAAGTTCCCTTTGAAGGAAAAGAAAAAGATAAGCCAAAGCCCAAAAAAACAATTTTCTATAAATAATTTCTTGGTTTTATACAACAAGATTCTTCAGAAGGGATCATGGGAAACTCTTCTCAAAATCTCTACAGCTTATCCCAATGGAGAAAAATTTACCATTAAAATCCCAGAGTATGAATATGATCTACTTATTTGGATTTCATTTTGTTTGAGAATTAGACTTTATTGTGTGAGAAATTGAATTTTGAAATATTATTCAAAATTTTCTACAAAACCTCTACTAAGTAGTGGGCATTAAAACCCGAGTGAGGAAAAATGTAAGAAATTGGAAGTCCTTTTTGGATAGAGACCAAAAGGAGTTTCCTTTTGAAAGGAAATTTTGAAAACCCGAAACATCAAATGAAACAATACGGGAATGATATTGCTTGGGGCAACCGACCTTTATAGGTTTGTTCTCAAGCTCATGAACTACATGTATGGGTCTCTAAACATACACGACACTCACCTCACATTCTATGCATACATGCATCCATCAAGGGGTCGTCTATGCATGATCATCCTAGGACTAAGCGTTTTCTTATCAAGTCCCCTTTGGCTAAGATCCCTGTAAATACCCCAAATTTTTTTTATAATTTTTTTTATCTTCTAGAAATTGTACTTTTTTGGGTCAGTTTTAGGCCTTTTAAGGGTTTTTCAAATAAAAACACCTTGAACAAACTCATTTTCGTATCAAAATTTTCTAGCAACCTCAAGATGATGATATATTGCATCCCTTTCAAAAAAATAAAATTTGAACAAAATGTTATAAAAATAACTATTTTGCCTTTAGGACCAAGTTGGCAGGATTTTGCCTTTTTAAATGATTGCCTTCAAAGAAAGGATGATTTCAAACAATTCTTTTTATATAAACAAGTGAAAATGAGAACATTGGGAATCAAACCTAAAAATGTTTACAAATTTATATATTTAAAAAACTCCAAAACCCTTGAAATTTATAAACTAGTTAAATTCAAACCAGACCTCAGAAATTCACCCGATTGAGAAGGGTCTCATTGAAAGACCTGATACCTAGGGTTAAAGTGGTTCGATACCCTACATCCGTTAAAGTGGTTCGATATCCTACACCAGTTAAAGTGGTCCGATACCCTACACCTGTTGAAGTGATTAAATGGTTCGATACCCTACACCCATATAAAAGGGTTAAATGGTCAAGGTGGTTATAGACTGACTCATAGAGCGAAGGTAGGTCACCTTTGAAACAAAAACTAGGAATGAAACCCAGTGCTTTTCCAAAATAATATTTGAAGATTTCATTAAATTTGATGTTTTCAAATATAGAAATAATTTTAAAGAAAGTGTTTGAAACCATACCTACCATATATATAATTTGAACCGGAAGAAGGCAAATTCCCTAGAAAGAGGAAGAGATATAAACCAAAAAGGCAATAACCGAGCACCTGCCAATTTTGGCACTGTTGGGCAAGGTAACCTGTCATTTTTACTTTAAGGTATTAGATAGGAAAGTCGACGTTCAAAAAAGGAAAGTCGACGTTTAAGAAGGAAAGTCGGTATCAAGAAAGGAAGCACAGAGTCAAAAAAGGAAGGTCGGCATTCAACGTTTGAGGAAGGAAATCGGCTAAATTTGGTAAGCTGCGATGCTCGATTTGGCAAGCCACCAAAACAAAAAAAGAGACCTTACTAATTTCAACGTGGGTGAGTTATGTGACTTACCATAGGAGGCTGTGGTCCACTGTTTGGTAAGTCACCAAACCAACTTACCATATTCATTGGTTGGCCGTTCCCTACAAGATTAAGCAATGGTCACTTACCATATCATATGCCAGTCGGTCCCAGCAAATGTTGAAGAAAGTGACTAATCAAGCCTAGACAACAATAAGGCTTAGCCACTTACTAAGCCCATGTCTTAGCTGAATCCAACGAAACCACTTACTTTTCTAGTGCTTCTAGCCATTTAGAGGATGCAATTGACATGAATGGGATTGTTTACAATGACGAAGAATCTAATTGTAGTGTATCTTCATCTCCACTCGACAAAGAAGTTGCATCTAACTTTTCTGCTTTTGATGCAAAGAAAGTTGATGTTGAAGTAGGAAAGAAGCCAGTTTATGCAATCGTGAGAATTCCCAGGCCAATTGAAAATGGCATGAAAGAACAGATAAGACAAGCACAAGTACTAGTGGATGAGCTAACTCAAAAAAAGGGACGTGATAAATGGTTTGGTACAAAAAAAGTAGGTAGTTCGACAGGAAATCATAGAAAGATTACGAATGGCACGGTCCACTTTAAAAATTGCTAAAGATGCAGAACTAGCCAAAAGGAAGCAATTGGACTCCATGTAATCCATAACGAAAAGAATGAAGACTTCAACTTCGGTTGAAGAACATGAACGAGATGTCCAATAGAAACACAAATGACAAAGCAAATTTTTCTGGTGAAGTTAATTCAAAAGATCCTGCTTCATCTGCTCCACCTTCGGAATCAACGTGGAATTCAACTTCAACTCAAGCCCAACTCAAATTGTCGTCCCATCTACCTAAGGCTCAACCTATCACCTGGCCAAACCCACTTGAATGGACATGTTTTTGGCTGAACCTACTTGCCAAAAGACAGCCAAATGACCGATTTGGAAGGCCATGTACAACACTTCACTTACCTTAAATGAATGGGACAGATTTTGGCAAGAATGGCCAGCATTCACTTGCCAAAATACAACCATTTTCAACAAGGCAACTTACCTTATGAAAATTTACAGCAAAGAGGCATCCCTTGGCCTATAAAAGGGGCCTCAAAGGTGCAGCAAACCATCAATCCGAGATCTCATCTGATCAATCTGAGTTCAACAAACTATTCAATAAGAGGGAGAGAAAGAGGGAAAGAAAGAGAGGGAGAGAAAGAGAGAGAGGGAGAGGAGGAAGAGAGGAAGAAGGTGTCGACAACCGCCAACTGCTAGCCGTCCTCCACCTTCCACCACAAGTCTGTTCTTTCTTATTGATCTCATAATTATCTCTTTTTCATTGAATTTTATGGGCTTGTAATTAAGAAGCTTAAGTCTCCATGAAGATGTATTGATCCAGGTCATAGGCTGCTCCACCTTTCTTTCGTTCATACGATCTTCATTATACACTTTAAATATTGATTTTTTCGACTCCATAACACAACGTAAGATTATAAACCTCTTGATCTTCTTGTGCTCACGTAATAATTAGGATTTATTTTATTGTTTTCTAGCTGTAGATTCAATTTTGATTTGGATTAAAACATAAGCACAATTCTGAAAATCTAAAACCTGTTTTTTAGCACTCTGCACACGTTCGGTAAATGATTTATCGTTTATTATTTCTTGCTCCAAATATATCATAATTTTGCACTTCTGATCTGGACCTACATACATACTTCTTATAAAATATTTGAGAATTTTGGGATTGTTAAACATCATTAATAAAATCAGGAAAGTTTTATTAAAATTAGAACAGATTCTGAAAAACAAGAAGTTCCTATGACACAGATTGGGTTATTCCTGAATATCTTTGTGCACAATTAACCAATTTGATTGAAAATGGTCTCATTGGAAAGCTGAAATCCATATATTTCCAACAAGACCAATTTCTGGCACAGGTCTATCTCAAATGTCTTGCAGAGGTATATTTTCAAATTTAATTACATGAATCTATAAACTATAAAATAAAAATAAAAATATTCTATGAATCTGTGCATGAAAGTATGTCCTTTGTAAATTTTTCAGAATTTTTGGAAACACGAAACTATTTAAAAAAAATTAGAAACAAGCCTTTGAAAATAGAACCAATTTCTGTTTTTCAAGACTTGAAATATTTTTAAGTTGAGAACCAAAATCACGATTTTATCAAGCTTTTGAAATTGGAATTTTGTTTTTGAAAACTTACCAGACCTCAAACGATTTTCAAAGCGTCTAGGCTGACCCTTGAGCATCGGTTCAAGAAGGCCCACGTTGACAAAAGTTCACTTGTCCACAATCGCTACATGAAGTTAGAGAATCAATCTTTGCTAGTTTGAGCAAATTAGCTGGCACGCTCGCACACACGATGTAGTTCAGGAATTTCTTTTCAAATCTTCACATAGGTTTCGAAATAAAAATTCACGTCTATGATTTCCTCCTTCACAAAAATAAATCCAAGGAAATAGATGCTATGAAATGAGGGGGAAATTCATACTCTCAAGAAAAATCTGAGAACAAAATCAAAGGGGTGTTTTTTTCTTTGCTATTATCAAAATAAATTTTGATTAATGCCAAAGAGGGGCATCTATACGCACCCTAAGAATGTTTTTCAAAATAAATTGGGGCATATTTTAAAATCCATGATTTGAACACATCCTACGAATTTCATACAATTCCAAAACATCATTTTGAAGTAAAAATGTTTTTGAACCCCAAAGTTACATAATCAAGTTTTAGAATTAAAATCTAAAAGATGTTGATTTGCCCCAAAGATAGATTAAGGCTCGAATCAATATGAGACAATATTTTCGGGAGGAGATAAGGATGAATCCACAAAGGCAAGCGCATCCAAATAAAGCAAGAGAATGACTCAGGGCCAGACCAAATCCAGTTGACCAAGGCTCGACCTAATCCAGACAAGTCAAGCAGCCAACCTAACTCGAAGCAAGGAATGGATCAAGGCATGATCAAATGTCAAGCCCCAATCAAATCTCAAAGCCTAGCAGAGCTCATTCCAAGCTAAGCTTGATTCAATCCAACTCAAAAGGAGATTCAATTCAAATTCAAACTCAAGTGGCTGCACCAAGTTCATTCAAGGCAAAGTCAAGGGCACCATATGACCAAAGCATAATAAGATGGCTCATTCAAGACTTTAGCTCGATCAAGGTAAGGCAAAAGCAAAGGACCATACCCGAATCCAGTCAAGGCATGAAGTGTGATGGGCTAATGCAAGTGAAAAGGTGAGGTCAAAACTCACCTCAAGCTATAAAGCAACCATTACAAAACTGTCTAGACCGAGCCAAGCACAAAGGCGGGCTAGGGTGACTTGGCTTCACCTAGCCTTGCCCAAGGTGGAGATCGATCCATGTGGGTTGCACCAAGCCCACATGGACCAAGAAGGGGACCACTCCCCAACCCACATGCACTCATGTACAATTATGGACCAAAAATTTCTTTGGATCAGATCAAAACTGCATTGAATATTAAGCGAAGACCCAAACCCATGGAAGGCCCTAGAGGCCCTACTTGAAATCTATAAAAGTGGCCTTCGGGCCTGGTTTGAGGCATCCAAGAGAGAGGAAAAACCCTGCAGCAAGAGAGGGAGGGAAAGAGAGAAAGAGAGAGAGAGAGAGGAAGGAGAAGGAGGAAGAAGAGGTGCTGCCCCCCCCAAGCCGCTGCCATCAATTCGGACGAATTGCTTTCACGTATCTTATAAAAACTGAAAATTTGTTTTCTGTACTTTACATAATCTGATGAATGATTTTTAATTTCTTACCCTACTCCGAATCCGCTAAAATTTTGCATACCTAATCTACTCACATAGACCACTATCAATAAAATTTGCAAGAATTTTAGGATCATGCAACATCGTAAATAAAATCGAAGAAAACTGAGTAAAATCAGAACAGAGTTTGTAAAACCTGCACTTCCTAATACAAAGGTTGGGTCATAATCCATAACTTTGTCTACAGTGAACCAATTTTATTTAAAATGGTTTCATTGGAAATTTGAGATTTATAGCTTTCCAACAAGACCAAGTTCATAGAAATTAGAGGTTTGTGTACAAAGATACAATAATTTTTCTAAGCCTTTGTATTTCTGTCACAGATTTGTCCCGAATATTTGAGCAAGGTGCATTCTTAGATTTAATTGCACACATCTACAACACTTAAAATAGAAATAGAAATTGTTCCTGAATCTTCATATCAAATTCTGCTTTCTATAAAATTTTAATGATTGTTGAAGATTTAGCGACTGTAAAAAAAAATCTGAAAACAAGTCTCTCAAAACAGAACCAGTTTCTATTTTTCAGGATTTGAAATATTTTTATTCAAGGAACAAGTTTACAATTTTGTCAAGCTTTTGAAATTGAAGTTTGGTTCTAAAAACTTATCAGATCTCAAACAATCTTCAAAGCGTCTAGACTGACCCTTAAGCATCGGTTCAAGAAGGCCTACGTCGAAAAGAATTCACTTACCCACAATCGCTATGGAAGTTAGAAACTATCTTTGTTAGTTTAAGCAAACTAACTAGCATGCTCGCGCATTCATAGCTTGTGAATTTAATTTCAAGTCTCTACATAGACTCTGGGATAAAAATTCACATATATATATATATATATATATATATATATATATATATATATATATATATATATATATATATATATATATATATATATATATATATATGCTACATGCCCAAATATACATGCTTTGTACGGTAAGGTATTTGTTTAATTTTGCTATGTTCCTTGAAGTGAGTTTTCCCTACAAGTGAGTTGCTTGAACTTGTACCCGTTTATACTTTCCTCAATATCGACAACACAAAGATGTTGTTCCACTTCATTAGTATCAAATTATCAAAAGATTGGCTACATATTGAACTTCATGTAACAAATCAAATGTGAACAAATTTCTCTACCAACAATATCAAACCAACCGATATGGGATGAAAGTATGGCTTTGAGAGCTGAGAGAGACGCTGGGAATGGGGCTCATCAGTCGTCCGCCATCGTCATTCAGTCGTTCGTCATCGTCTGCCGCTTGTAGTCATCGGTGATGAGCAAAGAACTGAGAGCAGAGAGGGAGAGACATTGGGAATGAGGCAGAGCAGAGAGACATTGGGAATGGGGTTAGGGTTTAATTTTTATTTTTTAGTTAACTTTCGAATCAGGTAACCCATATTTGTATAGGACGACTTGTTCTAGTAAGTACCCGATATGGGTACTTGATGTATGCATATTGGGTACGCATATCAGTACGTTATTTGTGGTATTGATATGTACTAAACATACCGATATGCATACCCGTACTCAAACATATTGTATACATGTACGCCTCCCATGTAGATGTACCCAACATAGCTTTTCTCTACAGTGCCATATTTTCCAGGATCGTCGATGTGTGTATACAAACAAACAAACAACAACTAAGCCTTTTCCCATACTAGACGGGGTCGACTACATGGATTCTTTGTTTTCACAGATCCCTATCGTGTGCCATGCTAGCAGTTAACTCACAATAAGCTAGATCATTCTTTATTGTTTCTTTCCAACACTTTTGTGGTCGTCCTCTACCTCTTTTAATACTTTCCAAATTTAGTTTTTCATACCTTCTTAAAAGTTCTTCTTTTGATCTTCTTTCTATATGTCCAAACCATCTTAAATGATATTCTCTCATTTTATCCTCTATTAGTGCCACTCCTAATTTGTTTATAATAACCTCATTATGTATCCAGGATCATCGATGTGTGTATATATATATGTGGTATGAAAATTTGATTTATAAATGCTCTGTTAGTTTCTAGATGACGAATTTGCAACTTTATAGATGTGTATGTTTTATGAGTTACGCTTGCATACTTCTAGGTGCTTGGGAATTGTGTGCAAGCTTTGATTAAACCTGATGAATGTGAAATAATATTATACGAGCTTGGTCAATGAGACACATGTTTGTACTACGACGCGCCTGTTGACTGATGGATGGTGTATTTTATTAATGAACAAGAGATTGAATTGCGTGAAAGCATTGGTCAGGCTTATGGATTGAGTTACATGAGGCTCGTATGGATATGGGCTTGTGAGATATGCATGTTGCTTGTGTCTGTTTGAGTTGGTGACAGAATGTAGGGTAATCATTTATTTGAATTGACGACTGTGCTTGTAGGTGGACCCATCAAATACTTGACGAACTTAATAGTTCTTCAACAACTTGATGAGTAAATGTTGGTGATGTAGTTTACGTAGTTGCGGTAGGAGAGGACAAAGTATAATAATAGTACCTTAAATAGGATTGCTTGTTTCATGCGTGACATGGAAACCATATATAATAGCAAGCACAATTGGATACATCCTCCATTAATGTTCGGATTATCTGTGAGTAACTATGATGAGACCTTGGCACGAGCAATAAAGATAGAAATGGATGTGGTAGACTCTTAACGATTGGAACATGCTAATGGGTCAAGCCTTTAATAGGTTGCAACTCTTGAAAAGTCTAGGTCGACACCATCAGAGTATGGGATGATATCTCTAACATCAACACTGAAACAGGATTTGAAGCTAAACCGTGACCTCGAAGGAAGGGTAACTTTCTATGGTTATGGGACATACGGCACAAACGAAAGGATTACCCATCTCAATCTTAGTTTGTAACTTTCTATACTTAGTTTCGTGCTTAAAAAACAACTTCAGGAAATATTTTTATAGGTGTAAAGAATTTGGGTAGTGATGTAACCTGCCGAAGGTAACCTTGATTCATACCAAATGAGATCTCATTTACTCGACTTTGTGAACCCAAGGTGTAGCTGATTGGAATTCTAGACAACTACGTCAAGGACCACGATGGTGTTGGTCAGCTAAATGGAGAATTGAAGACTAAATTTGTTCTAGTTGGACACGCCCCTGAAGAGATGAGCCCACGTGATGACATGGCGAGATAAGTAGGCTTGCTCCTAGCTGGTTGATCCATATATTAGCTTAGTTTGATTACGTTTTAAGTTTAATTAGGATTTAATGAAGTTTAATTAATGCCTTAGAGTCATAATTAAGTAGGACAGCTAGCTTTTTCAGCACTACATGATTGTGAAATCCTACTTTTGATTTCTCTCTCCAATCATTCCTCTTCTTCCTATTGTCATCGATTTTCAAATCTCTCAAGTTTCTCTACTGATCATTCGTGATTCAAGTTCAATTCGAGCAATTGATTCTCCTGCTCAGCTAAGATTTGCTGCCACTTTCTGCCATCAAAAGGTGCCACCTTTGATGTTATTTGGTGCTGAATCTATACGTCCATGTGGTTTAGTTCTAGCAATTAAAATCACATTATCAATTCGGTGAGTTTCAAATCTAATTCACTTCATCATTTCAAACAACATCGAGCTAAAAATGTGCAGCCAGCTTCTCTTTGATTTGAGCCATAAAAATTCAGACAATTAGGTGTGTTTCAAGTCTGAAACACAAATGGTACCGATCTCTAAAGTTTGATGATGGAACTTCCACTTCAAAAAGGAAACGTATGTGCGATGGATGCTTTAGTGCAATTGCAATTTGATTAAATAAGAAACGTATTGGTTGGGATATAGAGGTAATACGAAATTTTCAAGGGAAAAATTTTCTTAAGTGCCCAAAATATAGTAATCAAGGTCTACGAAGGAACCAAATATGAGAACTATGCTCACAAACTACGTTTGAACAACAACAACAAAAACTAAGCCTTTCCCATAATAGATGGGATCGGCTATATGGATTCTGTGTTTCCACAAAGCCCTATCATGTACCATGATTTCAGTTAACTCAATATAAACTAGATCATTCTTTATTGTTTCTTTTCAACACTTTTGTGGTCATCCTCTTCTTATTTTAAAATTTTCACAATATAGTTTTTCATATCTTCTTACGGGAGCGTCCTTTGGTAGTCTTTCTACATGTCCAAACTATCTTAAATGTTTTTTTCTCATTTCATCCTCTATTGGTGCTACTCCCAATTTATTTCTAATAACCTCATTATGCATATTGTCTTTCCTTGTGTGAGCGAGCACTCATCCATCCAAACATCTTTATTTCTATTATGGATATCTTTTATATATGTTCATGATTAACTATACAACACTCGGAACCACCAAACATAGCAGGTCTAATTGATGCTCTATAATATTTACTTGGTATCTTCTTATCACATAGAATATCTGATGCCCCTCTCTATTTTAACCAATCAGAATTAATTCTATGCATAACATCTCTATTAATTTTTTCATCACTCTAAAAAACTGATCCTAGGTATTTAAAACTTTTCTTGTGAGAGATGCACTGTGTGCCAATCTTAATTTTTGTATTCTCTGAAGTACCCAAATGTTCAAACCAACATTCCACATATTCCGTCTTTGTTTTACTTAGTTGGAGCCTTTACTTTCTAACGTTTCTCTCTATAGTTCCAATTTCCTATAAACTTTTTCCTTAGACTCATCCACTAACACAATATCATCTAGAAAGTTGAATACTGATGTAACCTAATATTAATTTTCTCTCCATACTTCATCTTAACTATGTTTTGTTAACTCATCAACGACCAATATAAATAAATATGGACTTAAAGTTGAATAATGGTGTAACCTAATATTAACTTTAAAGGAGTCTATCATTCTTTCATGAGTCACAAAAGTTTTTGCACCATCGTACATCTCTTATAGGATTTATATATGTCAATAGGATACCTATTTTTTCCAAGGTTCTTCAAAGAACATCTCTTAGCACTTTATCATAAGCTTTTCTAGATTAATAAATATCATGTTAAAGTTTTTTTGCTCTAAAATATTACATAAGATGTCTCAATAAGTGAATCGCTTTAATGGTATATCTGCCGGGCATGAATTCGAATTGGTTCTCTATTGTACTTGATACTTGTCTTAACCTATGTTTGATAATTCTTTTCTATAATTTTATAGCATTACTCATTAGCTTGATACCTCGATAATTCCAGCAATTCTAAATGTCTCCCTTATTCTTATATATGGATATAAGTGTACTCGCTCTCCATTCCTCAAGCATCTTTTAGGTTTTCTATATTTAATTAAATAGTCTTGTGAGCCAAGTGAGTCCCATCTCTCCTAGAATTTTTCATACTTCTATAGGAATATTGTCTACTCCTATAGATTTATCAATTTTCATATATTTAACAACTTCTTTGACTTCATTCTTTTGAATACGCTAATAGAAACTATGGTTTATATATTTTTTGATTTGACTAACTCTCCTAAGCCAATACTAATATCTCTATTTTCATTGAAAAGCTTAACAAATAATTTTTACATCTATTTTTTATATCATCAAATTCTGAGGGCACAAATAAATAAAAACAACTTGGTGTGATAGGGTAGGGCGCGGGACAGCAGGCGCGTGCGGGACAACAGGGGGCATAGAGGCGCGCGGGTAGCGCGTAGGGTGCGAGAGCTGGGTGCAGGCGACAGGTGCGCACGGGGGCGCGCAGGCAGGGCGCTATAGGGGGTTCTGGCGAGGCGTGCGGTGCGCGCAATAAAGGAGTGCGGGACAGGTGGTGTGGCGCTAGGGCGCAGTGGGGGCACGGCTGAGCCGGGTAGGGTGTATGGTTGTTGGCTGGGAGTTGGAGTGAAGTATGGCGGTTGGTTGGGAGTTGGAGTGAAGTATGGCGGTGGCTAGGTGGAGTCGGTAGTGGGATTAGGTGGGTGCGGGTTTGGTTTAGGTCTAGAGGGTTAGAGAAAGAAGGTTTAGGTTAGGATTAGGCTTACCTTAGGGAGTCTCGGCTAGGTTTAGATCAAGCCTCGGTCCAGCCACCTCGGGTCCTCCATGTGCAGGTAGGTCCACCTCGGTTCATGTTGGTGCAGCCCATGCTAACCCTATTTGGCTCACAAACTTAACCCACTAAAAGAAATTAGGCACTAAGCACTCACCTTAACCCTTTCTCTCTCTTCTCCAAGCTCCTCCAAGCAATTCACGTGAAAACATTTTTGGAGACCCTCTCACCTCTATTTATAGGCAAGTGAGGTGGGTCTTGGGTTTGGATATGGGTTTGAGATTTGGATCCAAATCCAAGTACTATTTGGATCTGGATCTGGATATTTATGATCAGATCCAATCCAAATCCAAACATGTATATGGATATGGATATTTTGTCCAAATCTGATCCAATCTAAACACTATTTGGATCCAATCCAAACCCAAACACTATTTGGATCGATCCAAATCCAAACACTATTTGGATATGGATCTAGATATTTATGGTCCAAATCCAATCCGAATTTTCTCTGAACAGTCCTTCTTGGCGTTTCGAGACGAATGGTTTGTGCGGGCCCTGGCTTCATCAGCGCTCCGTCTTATGCTGGGTTTTCCCCAATTTTGTCGTCTGAACTCCATCTCGCCTTTTCGGACTTCATTTCTGCTCAATTTCGCCGTTTCGGGCTTGGATTTCTACTGCTTGGGTTGGTGATCGAGGCTTCACATTTGATGCTCCGGGCTTAAAGTCTGCTCCTGGACTGGGCTCTCCTTTCGCCTTTTGATCGTGCTTTCTATTAGGCTGAGATGTCTCCTAGGCTTCGAACCTGCTTTTTGGGGCTGCTTTCGATCAAGGTTCACCTGTTTGTCTTGGTTTTTTGGTAAAAATGGGACTTGGCCCAAATTCATATTTCTGATTGGGGTTTCAAAACAAAATTTAAAGCTTTTTGGGAGCTCTTGGGTTTTCAAAAATCTCAAATTTGACATTTTGGATTGATTTTCAAACCAGGTGCTTGTTTTGCAAAATCATTGGATTTTAGGGTGTTTATAGATGCCCCTCTTTGGCATTATCCAAATTTATTTGGATGATGGCAAAGATGACAACACCCCTGTTTGCTTTCTCCTTGGATTCGTTCTCGAGAATATGGGATCGTCCCAGTATTGAGAAAAACATTTTATTTTTGCCCAGTAAGAGGGGATTTTTTGCCAAAGGGGACTTCGCCTAAGATGGTGCTAGTCCTCAATGGGATTGATGCAAGTGTCCATGCGTAAATATGAATGAGTGGTGTGGGATGATATGCTAGGAAGTATGGTCTCTTAGAAACTTAATGTAAGGGTCAAACTTGGGAGTCTTATGAAGACCTACTGCACCAAGTGAGTTGGTCTTATGTTGCTCGATGTTCGAGGATTTCCTAAACTCGTTTTTGAAAGAGGAAAGCTCCTTTTAGTTTCAATCCTAAGGATTTCAGCTTTTCGTGTTTTCCCTTTATTTGAGTCTTAACACTCGCTAATCTAGCAGAGGTTTTATAAGAAAATCAAACCATATTTCAAAATTCCTATGCCTTACTCAGATGTCTAACTCTCAAACAAGATGAGATTCAAGTAAGCAAATCCTATTTTTACTTTAGGATTCCTTAGAATGAACCTTTCTTCACTTGGGATAAGTCGCAGGGATGGGAAAGAGTTTACCACAGTCCCTTCTGGAGTGTCTCATGGTTTGAGCCACATAGGCAGAAAACTGCTCTTTTTGAGCTTTTTGGCTATTTTTCTGTTTTTCATAGAGGGTCTCCCTTTGGGAGTATTTTTTTCTTTGTTCCCTCTTTTCCATAGCATAAACAATTTTTTTTTTCTTTTGAATTAGCTTTCTTTTGGGAAAGAGATTTTTGCAGGGATTTCCCTTTTTCTTTTTGCCAAGTTTTCCTTTTGAGGAAGAGAAGAGAAACAGGGAAGGACTTATCCCAAGGATCTACTTGATTCCTCCCAGATCAACCTATTTAGAAATAGCACATACTACTTGCACTTATCTTGCTATTTTGAACCAGGCCTTCTTTTGTAAGAAGAAGGATTTTTGAAATGTGACCCATTGGTTTTAGAAAACTCTGCTTTTTCACAAGCAATTGAGTCTCTCATTTAGGGTTGCACGATTTGCTTTGATCCTTACTCACGAAGTTTCAAAGGAGGTTTTTGAAATATTTTCGAGATAGGACTTAGCTTAGACCCTACACGTAGTATTTTTTCAAAAATTGAGCATTCATAGGGTCTGCTAAGTTCCTACCCTCAACATCGACTAACCAATAGGCATTGTTCGTGGTGGTTCCACGCACAACATAAGGGCCATCCCACTTGGGCCGCCACTTTCCAAGTGGATATGGGCCACGATATTGGATGATTTTGAGCACAAGGTCTCCCACTTTGAAGTGGCGAGGTCTCATATGCTTCTCATAGTGTCGGGCTACCCTTTGACGGTATGCATGTGCATGGTCTATGGCAAGGAGCCTTCGCTCATCTAGTAAGTCAAGTTCGGCCATTCTAGCATGCTGAAGCGTCTCTAGGGGAAGGTCGAATGCAAGTGATATATGAAATGAATGAATTTTGGTATGAATGGGGAGAATGGCATTTGTGCCATAGACCAACTCAAACAGTGTGGTATTTTTGGGAGTTCGGATGGAAGTCCTATAAGCCCATAAGGCTTCATCTAGCTTCTCATGCCACTTCCTACCCTTCTCTAAAGTTTTCTCAATAATGCTTATGAGAGTCTTATTGGTGGATTCGGCTTGGCCGTTGCCTTGAGGGTAGTAGGGCGATGATAAGTGGTGAGTTATGCCATACGTGTTACATAACTTAACCATCCTTTCATTTTTGAAGGGGGTACCATTATCAGACACTAGGTCTTTTGGAACCCCAAAGTGAGCCAAAATGTTTTTCCTAATGAATGCCACTACATATTGCCCCTCAACATTGGTCAGGAAGGTAGCTTCAACCCATTTAGAAAAGTATTCCGTGGCTGCTAGTATAAACCTATGCTCATTTGATGCATGGGAAAATATTAGTCCTATTATGTCAAATGCCCACATGGTGAATGGCCAGGGGCTGACCACGGAATGCAATGTGGATGATGGGGTATGAATGGCGTGTCCATGCACTTGACATGGGTGACACTTCCTAACATGGTCATGGTAATCCTGCTTTAAGGTGGACCAAAAATAGCCCACTCTAAGTATTTTCATTGCCATCATATTGGCCTTTACATGCCCTCCACACTCTCCATCGTGGAATTCATGCATCACTATCCTAGCCTATTCCAGGTCGACACACCTTAGTAAGATGCCAGTGAAACTTTTTTTGTAATGAACCCCTCCCAAAATCGAATATCGGGTTGAAATTCTTTGTATAAAAGCTTTATCTTTAGATGTAGCAAATTATGAAAATCCTCCATTTTCTAAGAAACTTTTTATGTCTTGAAACCAAGGTTTTTCAGTATCAGTTTGGTTGTTTTGGCAAATTTCTAAATCGTGTGTGGATGGAGTGGGCGAGTGCCATATTTATAAGGGTGTGGTTCCCAAAGTGGGATCGACCCTTAGGGCAGAGCCCATGGATGAGAGGGCATCGGCTATGCCATTATCCTCTCTTCTCACGTGTGTGAGTGTACACGATTTGAACGACTCGACCAGCTTGGTGGCCAACTCGTGGTATGGAAGAAGTTTTTCGTTTTTAACTTGCCAAATCTTTAACACTTGGTTTATGGCAAGTAAACAATCTCCAAAGACTTCGATGCATGATGCCCCTAGAGTTTTCAAAATTTTTAAGCCTTGTATGAGTGCTTCATACTCGGCTGTGTTGTTGGAACATTCGAAATCTAGGTGAATGGCTATGGGTATTTCTCCCTTTTCAGGGGATATAAGGACGATTCCTGCCCCAACCCCTCTTTGGTTTCATGCCCCATCGAAGTGCCTCTTCCACACTTGGTTTTCGTTTAAACAGATTGATAAGACATGATTTTGAAATTGGTTTTGAAATATGCCTTCATCGGGCATTTTGTCAAGTGTGGGATATGCATCTTCTAAAGGGAAGTCAGCCACATAGTCGGCTAGGGCCTGCCCCTTGATGGAAGTTTGATGGTGGAATTTCAGGTCATACTCCATCAAGAGGAGCTGCCATTTACCTAGCCTACCCGTGAGGATAGGTTTTTCAAACAGATGCTTGATTGGATCAAGCCTAGACACTATCCAGATCTCATGATCTAGGAAGTAGTGTCAAAATTTCTGACAGGCCCATACCAAGGCCAAGCAGGTCTTCTCCATGGCTTGATAATTTCGTTCATAAGCCAATAGAGTTTTCGAAATATAGTAGATGGCATACTCTTTATGGGTATCTGTAAACACCCCAAAATCTCATGAATTCCTTAAACAAACCTGGTTTTGTAAAAGCAGCCCCAAAGGGCCATTTTTTAGTCTGGAAACCCAGGAGCCTTCCAGACAACCCTGTATATATGTTTTAAACTTCATATTTCAAAAATATATAATATGGCTTTTGAAAACCTTTTAAAACACGTTTTTGAAACCCCGAAGCGGCTTGGCCCGATTAAGACAGGACCAGGAGAGCTAAGAAGAGCCCGGAACCGGAGCACATGTCGAGCCCGGCACAGCAACTCTTGTATTTGATTCACACCCCCAGGATCTCGAACGTCCAAGACCCTGTTCTTATCAAAATATCATTTGAAGTCATCTCCGGAAGGCAGAAACGGAGGTGGACGACCATGTTGGCGAAGACCCAACGAAGACGGAGTACTGATGCTGTCAGACCCCACACAAATCGTCCGTTTCAAACCCAGCTCGAAGGAGTCAGAGTTCAGTTTGGATTGGATTTGGACCATATATATCCAGATCCCAATCCAAACCCATATGTGGACTTGGATTTGGATTTGGATCTAGAGATCCAATCCAATATCCATATCCATGGCCCACATCACCTTCTCATAAATGGAGGTGGGGCCCACTTGAAATTCACGTGGGATTATGGGCATGAGAGAGAGTGGGGATGGAAAATATCAAGAGGGTTGTAATTAAGCTTGACTTGTGTGTCAAGTTTGGGGTTAATCATGTGGGTTAGCCTAATTGAGTGGGTTTAAGCTTGTAATTAGCCAAAACCTAACCTAGGGCTGCACCAACATGAGGTGGTTAAGGTCTATGGGCCATGCAAAGGGAGCTCCTTCACCTAAACCTAACCCAAAACACCTAATCCAAGCCTACCCCCCTAATCCACCCCTAATCTGAGCCTAATCACCTAACCCACTTCTCTAATCCCGGCCTAATCCCAACCTAATCACCTAACCCACTTCCCTAATCCTTCCCTAAACCTAGGTTAATTTCCCTAATCCTAGCCTAAACCTAGCCTAATCACCTAACCTAGCTCACTAAACCTCACCCTAAAACCCAACCACCTAACCTAGCCCTACACCCCTAAACCACCCCTAGCCCACAATCTACCCAAACCCCTAGTTTTCAAAATATCTGGCCCAACCCTTTCCAGCCCACCTTATCTACATACTACCCTACCTAAACCACCTAACCACTACCCCAAGCCCAGCCCTAACAGACCTACCCATCCCTATTTAAACCCCCCCCCCCTTGGGGGCGGGTTTTCCTAGCTAGCAGCCCTCACCAATCCCAGCCGGGTCCCCTTCTTCCCCAAGTCCAGCCGAGTCCCATCATCTCCCTCCTGCTCCACCTACTCCACCTGCACCGCCACCTTCTCTCTTCCATCCACCACCATCTCCCAGCCGGACGCCACCACTTGCTCTCCATCCCAACCACCCGATTTCTCTCTTCCATCCACCGCATCTCCCCATTCGGTAAGTATCCCCCTAACGCTACCTAACTCCTTCTCTACTCCCTCTCCATTCCTAGCCACCCACCATACTATCATCTCACCTACACATCAGCCCTTTGCTGCCACCATTCTCCCTTAGCCGAACCTAGCACAACCTAAACCATCGACCACTACCTAACTACCCTAACTATATCTGGCCAACCATCTCTTTTCCCCTTAGACTCCCATTCATCCTTTCCTTAAACTCCCCTTAGGTTCATATTCCCTAACACTCTATACTCTCCATTCGTGACCTTACACACTTACTTGGCCCAGCCCTTTGATCGCCCACATCAAGGCGACACCCATTTGCAGCCGGCCACCTTCGAGGCGCCTATCCCGCGCCCCACTTGCAGCCGGCCGGCACCCTTTGTCACCCACCCTCGCGGAGCTCCCGTTTGCAGTCCAAGGCGAAGGCCAAGCCCACACTCAAGCAAGGCCTCTACGGACCAGCTACTCGTAAGTGCCTAAACTCGGTCTTTAGTTGTGTACTTGCTTGAGATTCAATTTGATACGGGGTTGTAATAACGGAGCATAGTCTCCCCCCGCTTGTAATAACGTGGCTTGGCACACCCACACACATGCACTCTCTTAGTCGTGCACGATTTTGAACACACACGGGCCTAATCAGCCCCTAATACATAAGTATATATATTTTCATTTTCGAAGGGTTTTGCTTAAGTTGGGTGCGTTGTCTTTCAATTCAAGCACTCACACACATTGAGCTTTCGCTCTTATTTGAAAGACCCAAGTAAGGGCTGACCTATACTATTTGGGTTTCATTTCATGTTGTGTGAGTAAGTCTTTCAATTCAAGCACTCTCACACACATTGTGCTTTCGCTCTTATTTGAAAGACCCAAGTAAGGGCCGACCTATACTATTTGGGTTTCATTTCATGTCGTGTGTGTTAGTCTTTCAATTCAAGCACTCTCACACACATTGAGCCTTCGCTCTTACTCCCAAGACCTTAGTCAAGGCCATACTGCAATTTATATTTGGGTTTAATTTCATGTCGTGTGTGTAAGTCTTTCAATTCCAGCACGCACCCACATTGAGCCTTCGCTCTTATTTGCAAGACTCGAGTACGGGCTCATATACATAATCTATATACATATCTCCCTTCGGTTATTTCCCTTCGGTTATTTCCCTTCAGTATTGTCTTTACATTTCGGGTTTTCCCTTTGGAGTAGCATGAGTTTGCATTGCATCTACGCCATACCACGAGGTAGGACGCATATTGCATCAAAGCAAGCCCCGCTCGAATTCGCCCACGTAGTGGAGTGTTCATAACACACAAAGTAGGTGGCCCGAAAAGGGATAAAAGAAAAAGACTTAGGCACGTGCAAATCCACGTAATCTAAAACATGCAATCGCATTTTAAAAACCCGAAATAGACACCTCGAACCGCTTCGTAGACTTTCTCTCCAAAAACTCGATTTTTGCAAAGCGTACAGACTGACCCTTGCGCATCGGTGCAAGAAGGTCTGCGACGACAAGAGCTTACTTGCTCACAGTCGCCACGTTTAGAAGTCAGTGTTAAAAATATCTTCGCTAGCTTAGGTAAGCTAGCTGGCACGCCCTGTTTGCATACATAGGCCTTAGACACACGAGAGGATCCGCTCCGAGCCCTGAAAAAGGCAAAGAGGCGGGGATTTTCGCGCGTCTACAGAGATTGGCACGCCCGGTGGGACTTGAGGCTTTCAAAAATCGAGTTTGTAAGTAGAAGTCTTGCGAAAATTTTGTAAAAAGGTGTCATTTTAACTTGTTTTCTTTCGCTTGTACTTAGGATATTTTGAAAAAGCTTGAAAAGCATGTCAAAATCCAATGCAAGTGAAGTGTCGAGCCAAGGCTCATGCGCATCAAGTTCTCACTCTAGGAGGATTTTCAAAAACAAAATAAAACTAGATGAAATCGAGGATTTCAGAAGGGAGTTTGAGGCCAAAATCGATGCTCTCAACCAAGAGGCTGAAGTAGGCGATTCATGTTCATCGAACGGTGAACAAAGGCCTAAAAAGAAATCTGAAAAACCTCGCAAGCAAAAAGAGGCCTCCGTAATGGAAGGCAACCAATACCACGAGTCCTTCACACAAAAGGACCGTAAAGCCCTACAACAGTTGCTAAAAGGGCAGAATAAAGAGAAAAGAAGCTACGCCCTGTCCGATTTCTTTCCTATGGACTATGAAACAGATAGTGACGATGAAATACCGAACTTCCATCGGTATGATGGCATGGGAGACCCTAGGTCTCACTTGCAGCTTTTCTCACGTCAAGCCCATAAGAAGAAAAAGGACTCAATGAAATGGGTGTATTGGTTCCCTCTATCCCTTAAGGGCACAGTTGCCAAATGGCTGGCTTCCTACGACTTAAGGCAGTTCGCTACTTTTGAAGAGTTAGCGAACTGCTTCATGCAAAGATTTGCACACAACGTAGAAGTCACGCCGACTCTGAATACCTTAAGGGATACAAAGCAAGGCATGAACGAAGACGTACATGCCTTCATTATAAGATGGAGGTCACTTTTGGGCCAAGTGCGAGAGCCCATATCTGAAGGATGCGCAGTAATGCTCATCCTGGATAATTTCAAAAGCGAGTTAAAAATCCTTCTCTCGCTCCATGAGATTTTAACTTTCCATAAGTTGATAAAAAAGGCCTCCCTTTTCGAAACCAACTTGCGAAAAGGGACATACGATCACTTATGGAAAGGAAGTGCCGCTCCAAAAACCCGTTTGGAAAAGCCCATCGCATATGGGCTGCCCACGACGGACAAAGGGGCAAAGCCCCATAAAATCGCCAATGTCCGGGTGGATCCAGGCATGGCGGGCACTTTGAAAAATTTTGAAAAATTAGAAAAATTAGAAAATAAGAGGGAACGCAATTTTCAAAAACCGGTTGAAAAACGGGAGTATACTCCGCTGGGGCAACCTGTGTCGGAGGTCCTAGACCTCTTACTTGCCCAGGGCATGATAGAACTCCCTGAAATCCCCGAAGGAGTCACGTCCAAAGGGGGGTATTTAAACCGATTTTGTAAGTATCATCAGCTCAAAGGCCATGATACCAAACGCTGCTTCTCTCTCTTAAATAAAATTGAGAACTTGATAGCAGAAGGCCGGCTCCAGGTCACTGCGGAACCTGAGCCACCTCAAGCTATCTTCAAGGAACCCTTTCCCAAACACGCCAGTGGCAGTGGGAAAGGAAAGGAGGTATGTACCCTCACCATTTCCAAGGAACTAGCGCAAAAGCCAGAACTTGGTCGACCTACTTGTGTGCCCATCCTTGTACTATACAAGAGGCCCGCCCGAGTCGTCATTCGGGGACCACCAAAAGTGGAAACCCTGGTAAAACCAGTTTTGAAAATCCAAGGTTCTCCTCAGCTCATCCTTAGAGCCAAGTTTAGCGCGAACCCTAGGCTGGTCGTGGGCGAAGTCACTAGATCCGGGAGGATCTATCAACCCCCGCACCTTCAAGGTGCTCAAAAGGTGGTCAGTGTGCCTGGCCCCTCAAAAGCATGTATCCCTAGTGGTCTGCCAAAAGCAGATAAGGACAAAGTCATCCTAAATCCTTATGATTTCGAAAACCACCTTTCAAAGATTCCTATTCACATGTCTATCCTAGAGCTTATAAAAACCTCACCTAGGCAGAGACTTGTATTAGAGAAAATTCTAGAAAGGGCCAAGGTTGATTCGAAAATAAGTTCGGAATCCTTGTCTGCCCAAGTGGCTTTATTAGGAGCAAAATCGCCCATCACTTTTTCGGAAGATGATGTAGATAGACCCTACGAAACCCATAACCAGGCCCTGCATATCGAGGTGGTTCTAAACAACCACTCTCTGGACAGGTGCCTAGTCGATGGTGGAGGAGGGCTCAACATCCTTCCACTTCATGTGGCGTACAAAATCGGAGTCACCTTGACTTCAGTGAACCCAAGCCCCATCGTTATCACTGGATACGATGGGAATGCATCTAGACCTTTAGGATCCATCGAACTCCCAATGGAAACGGGAGGGATCGAACACACGGGGGTGTTCCATGTCTTGGACATCCACCCCCATTATAACCTGTTGCTGGGAAGGCCCTGGATACACAGTTTGTGCACTGTGCCATCCACCTTCCACAGATGTGTCAAGATCCCTTTTAGGGACCAGGTCGTAGTGATCCTATGTGAGAGTCACCCACAGCTCTAGGGGATCATAAACTCCCCTTGTTTATCAAGCTCCCAGGCCCATGAGGCTAACCTGGGGCAAATTATGGTTGAGCCACCTCGGCTCGTGTTGAACAACCCTAGGAAGGTTGTATGTGTGAAGGGGCCGCCCAAAGCAGGCCCCCTCCCGACTTTAATCCTCTTAGGAAAACCCAAGCGTTCCCTATTTCCAAAGCCCCTGGACAAGAGGCCATACGAGCCTAATATGGACGATAGCATGTTCCAAGACCACGACTTGTATCCAACTTTTTCAAAAAACAAAAAGTCGTGGAACATGTTGTTGAACATGGGCTACACGCCCTACAAGAGTCTAGGGGCGCAGAACCAGGGTCTCCTAGAGCCCATCCTGCCTAGGGCCAACCCAAGCCGATATGGGATCGGCTATACTCCCCGAATACCGCCGGAGCCACCTCCTGTGACCACCTAGGTTAAGGGTGCCCCAGAGCCTGTCTTAGAAGAGACCTACGATTTAGACCTCCTATTCCGAGTCTAACCCGTAGTGTTTTCCCTTTGTAGGTATGACGGAAGATCCCTTTTTCTAAAAATACCAAAAACATTTGAAAAACTTAAAATCAAAAAAATCGAAAAACAAAAAAAACCAAAAACAATGGAAAAACAAAAACTCGAAAAAAGAGTGCTTTGTATAGTTCCCAAAGTTCTTGTTTTACAAAAACCCAAAAAAATCAAAAATTTGGAAAATACCAAAAAGATTTTATACATAGCTGCTCCTGGTAGGACTTTGGCAAAAGGAAAGGATTTCGAAAGAAACGTCGTCTGCATAGCCAGACCAAAAATTTCGAAATCACTTGAAAATCCAAATACAAAACCAGGTCATTTTGAAAACCACGCATCAAGTTCCCTCGTGTCTATAGCCCACGAGAATGATCAAAGCCCAAAAGTGGACCCCCTTGAGGAAGATCCCACTTCTGAGCTCCCAGAATTTCATAGGATTCTCGATTTTGAAAGACCTTCCCAATCAGTAGGAGGAGATTTCATAGAGGTGAACCTAGGGGATGATTCCAATCCCAAAACCATCAAAATAGGCGCATGCTTGCATAAAACTGAAAAGTTAGCATTCATTGCATTTCTACGAACCTATTTAGATGTGTTTGCATGGACGTATGAAGACATGCCGGGCATAGATCCCAACATTGTCGAGCATTGTCTTCCCTTAGATGCAGGTGTAAAACCCATAAAGTAGAAGCTTAGGAAAATACACCCGAATGTACACACGCAAGTCAAAGAGGGTTTAGAAGATCTGCTAAAAGCCGGATTCATAAAACCCATTGCGTATTCTGATTGGTTGTCAAATATCGTTGTGGTTCGAAAAACCAATGGGAAAATTCGAATATGCATCGATTTTAGAAACCTGAATAAAGCCACTCCAAAGGATAATTATCCTTTACCAAACATAGATTTGATAGTCGATAGTACTGCAAATCATGAAATGTTTTCATTCATGGATGGCTATTCAGGCTATAATCAAATCAAACTAAGTCCACGAGATCAGGGTAAGACCGCCTTCACAACTCCATGGGGCACGTACTGCTATACAGTCATGCCCTTTGGTTTGAAAAATGCCGGCGCAACATACCAACGAGCCATGAACACGATCTTCCATGATCAAATTCATGAGCTTGTAGAAGTGTATGTAGATGATCTCTTGGCAAAATCCAAAACCCGATGCACCCATATCGAATGTTTACAAAAGATTTTCGAAAGGCTTAGGCTTTACAAAGTAAAGCTAAACCCTAAAAAATGTGTGTTCGGGGTAGAATCAGAGAAGCTTCTAGGCTTTATGGTGAGCCAAAGGGGAATAGAAGTCGACCCCTCTAAGTGTCGAGCCATCATAGACATGGCTCCACCCTCCAATCTCACCCAAATCCGTAGCCTCCAGGGTCGATTACAATCCGTTCGCCGATTCATATCGAATCTGGCAACTCGATGCGAACCCTTCAACAAACTGTTGAGGAAGGGTACGAAATTCTTATGGGATGACGAATGCCAAAAGTCCTTCGAGAGACTGAAGGCATACTTGGTTAATCCCCCCGTTTTGAATCCTCCAAAGCAAGGAAAACCACTTTTATTATACATCTCCGTGCATGTAAATGCTTTAGGAGCCCTGTTGGCTCAATACGAGGATGACACCCATAAGGAGTATGCCATCTACTATATTTCGAAAACTCTCTTGGCTTATGAACGAAATTATCAAGCCATGGAGAAGACGTGCTTGGCCCTAGTCTGGGCCTGCCAAAAGTTCAGACACTATTTCCTAGATCATGAGATCTGGATAGTGTCCAAGCTTGATCCAATCAAGCACTTGTTCAAAAAACCCTTTCTCACGGGTAGATTGGGCAAATGCAGCTCCTTCTAATGGAGTATGATTTGAAATACCATCACCAAATCTCCATTAAGGGGCAAGCCCTAGCAGATTACGTGGTTGAATTCCCCTTAGAGGACGCATATCCCACTCTTGTCGAAATGCCTGACGAAGGCATATTGCAATACCATTTTCAAAACCACATTTTGGCAAATTCTTTCGAAAACCAAGTGTGGAAGATGCACTTCGACGGGGCACGAAACCAACGAGGGGCTGGTGCAGGGGTCATCCTAATCTCCCCTGAAAAGGGCGAGATTCCCATAGCAGTCCACTTAGATTTCGAATGTTCCAACAACGTAGCTGAGTATGAAGCACTCATACAAGGCTTAAAGATTTCGAAAACTCTAGGGGCATCATGCATTGAGGTCTTTGGAGATTCGCTCCTTGTCATAAACCAAGTTTTAAAAATTTGGCAAGTACATAATGAGAAACTACTTCCATATCACGAGTTGGCCACTCAATTGATCCAATCCTTCCAGTCGTGTAAACTCACACACGTAGGAAGAGAGGACAATGGCATCGCCAATGCCCTCTCCTCCTTGGGGTCAGCCCTGAAGGTCGATCCCATTTCAAGGACCAGATCTTTGGAAATATGGCATGCGCCCCATCCATCCACACACAACTTGGATATTTGCCAAAACAACCTAGAGTCTATTGAAAAACCCTGGTTCTATGATATAAAACAATTTTTAGAAAATGGGGGATTTACCGAGGATGCCACATCCAAAGATAAGGCATTCATTCGTAAGATTTCGACCCGATACACCATTCTGGGTGGGGTTTTATACAAAAAAAGTTTTACCGGCATTCTGCTTAGGTGTATCGACCTAGAGGAGGCTAGGATAATAATGCATGAGTTCCACGATGGAGAATGTGGAGGTCATGTTAATGCCAACATGATGGCAATGAAAATACTTAGAGGGGGCTATTTTTGGTCCACCCTGAAAAAGGATTGTCACGATCATGTTAGGAAGTGTCATCCGTGTCAAGTGCATGGGCACGCCATTCATATCCCTTCATCTGCATTGCATTCCGTGGTCAGCCCCTGGCCATTTACCATGTGGGCGTTTGACATTGTAGGCCCGATATTTCCAAAGGCCTCGAATGGGCATCGATTTATTTTAGCAGCCACGGAGTATTTCTCCAAGTGGGTGGAAGCCATTTCCCTAACGAATGTAATGGGGCAACATGTGGTGGCTTTCATCCGGAGGAATATCTTGGCTCGATTTGGGGTTCCACGAGACCTTGTGTCTGATAATGGTACCCCATTCAAGAACGAGCGGATGGTTAAGTTGTGCAACACGTATGGCATAACTCACCACTTCTCCTCGCCCTACTACCTCCAAGGCAACGGCCAAGCCGAAGCCACAAACAAGACTCTCATTAGTATTATTGAGAAAACCTTAGAGAAGGGTAGGACGTGGCACGAGAAGCTGGATGAAGCCTTATGGGCTTATAGGACTTCCATCCGGACTCCCACGAATGCCACACCATTTGAGTTGGTCTATGGCACAAACGCCATTCTTCCCATTCATACTCAACTGCATTCATTCCATACATCCATAGCACTCGACCTCCCCCTAGAGACGCTTCAGCATGCTAGGATGGCCGAACTAGATTTGCTAGATGAGAGGCGACTCCTTGCCATGGATCATGCTCGTGCATACCGGCAAAGGATAGCCCGACATTATAGCAAACACATGAGACCTCGCCACTTTGAAGTGGGAGATCTGGTCTTAAAAACCATCCACCATCGTGGCCCACACCCCTTAGGTAAGTGGCGCCCCAACTGGGATGGACCCTATGTTGTACGAGCAACCACTACGAACAATTCGTATTGGTTGATCGATGTAGAAGGTAGGAATTTAGCAGATCCTATCAATATTCAATACTTAAAGAAGTATCATGTGTAGGATCTGGATTAAATTCCAGTTTTCGAAAATTTTATAGGGATAGCTGCCCTGAGACATGTGAATATGGTGCAAAGGCGAACTTGTGTGACCCTAAGTGAGAGAATTCGCACTTGTGAAAGAGTGGAGTTTTCAAAATCGTGGTTACATTTCAAAATCCTTCTTCTTACAAAGAAAGGCCTAGTTCAACATAGCAAGATACTTGCAAGTAGTACGTGCTATTTCTAAATAGGCTGATCTGGAATGGATTGAGTGTAGGCTTGGGATAAGTCCGCCCCTCTTCTCTCCTATTTCCAAAAGGAAAACAAAGGCCCAAAACAAAAGGGAATTCCCCATTCAAAGTCTTTTTCCAAAAGAAAGAAACCAGACTTCAAAAAGAAAAATCGATTCTCTTATGAAAAAGAGGGATTAAAGAAAAAATACTAGCAAAGGGAGACCCTCTATGAAAAAAAGGAAAAAGAGGCCAAAAAGCTCAAAAAGAGCAGTTTTCCGCCTTCTATGCCTCAAACCACGGGACGCTTCAGAAGGGACCGTGGTATCTCTTTCCCATCCCTGGCTTGTCCCAAGCTAAAGCATGGTTCATTTCGATGAATCCTAAAGTAAAAATAGGATTTACTTACTTGAATTTCATCTTGTTTGAGAATTCGACGTTCCGAGTAAGACGTAGGAATTTAAAATGAAGCTTGTTTTCTTATAAAACCTCCGCTAGATAAGCGAGTGTTAAGACTCAAACAAGGGTAAACACGAAGAGCTCGAGATCCTTAGGATCGAGGCTCAAGACAGTTGTCCCTTTTGTAAATAGCTTTTGTAAATAAGTTTTGAAAACCGAACATCGAACAGCATAGGATTTGCTCACTTGGAGCAGTAGGCCTTGTAAGTCCCTAGAGTTCGACCATATCTGGTCCATGGGAGGTCGCCACTTTTGGCACCACACCCATGTCATTTGCATTCCACACATGGTACTTGCATGAACATGATCCCATTTAAGACCAGATTCCATAGAAAAACCCTTTGGCGTGATATCTCCTCCTACCAGAGTTTGTAAATTGAGATTTTGCTAAAGATTGGGGCGATCCCATATTCTTCGTGGATAGATGTAGGGAGACATTGAAAGGGGTGTTTGTCATCTTTGCCCTTATCCAAATCAATTTGGACAAGGCCAAAGAGGGGCATCTGTAAACACCCCGAAATCCCACGAATTCCTTAAACAAACCTGGTTTTGTAAAAGCAGCCCCAAAGGGCCATTTTTGAGTCTGGAAACCCAGGAGCCTTCTAGACAAGCCTGTATATATGTTTTAAACTTCATATTTCAAAAATATATAATATGGCTTTTGAAAACCTTTTAAAACACGTTTTTGAAACCCCAAAGTGGCTTGGCCCGATCAAGACAGGACCAGGAGAGCTAAGAAGAGCCCGAAACCGGAGCACATGTCGAGCCCGGCACAGCAACTCTTGTATTTGATTCACACCCCCAGGATCTCGAACGTCCAAGACCCTGTTCTTATCAAAATATCATTTGAAGTCATCTCCGGAAGGCAGAAACGGAGGCGGACGACCATGTTGGCGAAGACCCAACGAAGACGGAGTACTGATGCTGTCAGACCCCACACAAATCGTCCGTTTCGAACCCAGCTCGAAGGAGTCAGAGTTCAGTTTGGATTGGATCTGGACCATATATATCCAGATCCCAATCCAAACCCATATGTGGACTTGGATTTGGATTTGGATCCAGAGATCCAATCCAATATCCATATCCATGGCCCACATCACCTTCTCATAAATGGAGGTGGGGCCCACTTGAAATTCACGTGGGATTATGGGCATGAGAGAGAGTGGGGATGGAAAATATCAAGAGGGTTGTAATTAAGCTTGACTTGTGTGTCAAGTTTGGGGTTAATCATGTGGGTTAGCCTAATTGAGTGGGTTTAAGCTTGTAATTAGCCAAAACCTAACCTAGGGCTGCACCAACATGAGGTGGTTAAGGTCTATGGGCCATGCAAAGGGAGCTCCTTCACCTAAACCTAACCCAAAACACCTAATCCAAGCCTACCCCCCTAATCCACCCCTAATCTGAGCCTAATCACCTAACCCACTTCCCTAATCCCGGCCTAATCCCAACCTAATCACCTAACCCACTTCCCTAATCCTTCCCTAAACCTAGGTTAATTTCCCTAATCCTAGCCTAAACCTAGCCTAATCACCTAACCTAGCTCACTAAACCTCACCCTAAAACCCAACCACCTAACCTAGCCCTAAACCCCTAAACCACCCCTAGCCCACAATCTACCCAAACCCCTAGTTTTCAAAATATCTGGCCCAACCCTTTCCAGCCCACCTTATCTACATACTACCCTACCTAAACCACCTAACCACTACCCAAAGCCCAGCCCTAACCGACCTACCCATCCCTATTTAAACCCCCCCCCCTTGGGGGCGGGTTTTCCTAGCTAGCAGCCCTCACAAATCCCAGCCGGGTCCCCTTCTTCCCCAAGTCCAGCCGAGTCCCATCATCTCCCTCCTGCTCCACCTACTCCACCTGCACCGCCACCTTCTCTCTTCCATCCACCACCATCTCCCAGCCGGACGCCACCACTTGCTCTCCATCCCAACCACCTGATTTCTCTCTTCCATCCACCGCATCTCCCCATTCGGTAAGTACCCCCCCTAACGCTACCTAACTCCTTCTCTACTCCCTCTCCATTCCTAGCCACCCACCATACTATCATCTCACCTACACATCAGCCCTTTGCTGCCACCATTCTCCCTTAGCCGAACCTAGCACAACCTAAACCATCGGCCACTACCTAACTACCCTAACTATACCCGGCCAGCCATCTCTTTTCCCCTTAGACTCCCATTCGTCCTTTCCTTAAACTCTCCTTAGGTTCATATTCCCTAACACTCTATACTCTCCATTCGTGACCCTACACACTTACTTGGCCCAGCCCTTTGATCGCCCACATCAAGGCGACACCCATTTGCAGCCGACCACCTTCGAGGCGCCTATCCCGCGCCCCACTTGCAGCCGGCCAGCACCCTTTGTCACCCACCCTCGCGGAGCTCCCGTTTGCAGCCCAAGGCGAAGGCCAAGCCCACGCTCAAGCAAGGCCTCTATGGACCAGCTACTCGTAAGTGCCTAAACTCGGTCTTTAGTTGTGTACTTGCTTGAGATTCAATTTGATATGGGGTTGTAATAACGGAGCATAGTCTCCCCCCGCTTGTAATAACGTGGCTTGGCACACCCACACACGTGCACTCTCTTAGTCGTGCACGATTTCGAACACACACGGGCCTAATCAGCCCCTAATACATAAGTATATATATTTTCATTTTCGAAGGGTTTTGCTTAAGTTGGGTGCGTTGTCTTTCAATTCAAGCACTCACACACATTGAGCTTTCGCTCTTATTTGAAAGACCCAAGTAAGGGCCGACCTATACTATTTGGGTTTCATTTCATGTCGTGTGAGTAAGTCTTTCAATTCAAGCACTCTCTCACACATTGAGCTTTCGCTCTTATTTGAAAGACCCAAGTAAGGGCCGACCTATACTATTTGGGTTTCATTTCATGTCGTGTGTGTAAGTCTTTCAATTCAAGCACTCTCACACACATTGAGCCTTCGCTCTTACTCCCAAGACCTTAGTCAAGGCCATACTGCAACTTATATTTGGGTTTAATTTCATGTCGTGTGTGTAAGTCTTTCAATTCCAGCACGCACCCACATTGAGCCTTCGCTCTTATTTGCAAGACCCGAGTAAGGGCTCATATACATAATCTATATACATATCTCCCTTCGGTTATTTCCCTTCGGTTATTTCCCTTCAGTTATTTCCCTTCAGTTATTTCCCTTCGGTTATTTCCCTTCAGTATTGTCTTTACATTTCGGGTTTTCCCTTTGGAGTAGCGTGAGTTTGCATTGCATCTACGCCATACCACGAGGTAGGATGCATATTGCATCAAAGCAAGCCCCGCTCGAATTCGCCCACGTAGTGGAGTGTTCATAACACACAAACTAGGTGGCCCGAAAAGGGATAAAAGGAAAAGACTTAGGCACGTGCAAATCCACGTAATCTAAAACATGCAATCGCATTTTAAAAACCCGAAATAGATACCTCGAACCGCTTCGTAGACTTTCTCTCCAAAAACTCGATTTTTGCAAAGCGTACAGACTGACCCTTGTGCATCGGTGCAAGAAGGTCTGCGACGACAAGAGCTTACTTGCTCACAGTCGCCATGTTTAGAAGTCAGTGTTAAAAATATCTTCGCTAGCTTAGGTAAGCAAGCTGGCACGCCCTGTTTGCATACATAGGCCTTAGACACACGAGAGGATCCGCTCCGAGCCCTGAAAAAGGCAAAGAGGTGGGGATTTTCGCGCGTCTACAGTATCATTCTCATATTGAGCTAATAATGCAACTAAAGCCTTTGCATGCACAGAAATATAAAGTAAAAGAGGTTTTCCTTGCTTTGGAGGGTTTAAAATAGGAGGATTAACCAAATACGCTTTTAGTCTTTCGAAAGCCTTTTGGCAATCATCGTCCCATACAAATTTCATCCCTTTTCTCAAAAGTTTGTTGAAAGGTTCACATCTTGTGGCGAGGTTCGAAATGAACCTACGAATTGATTGGAGGTGACCTTCGAGGCTACAAATTTGCATAAGATTGGAGGGTGAAGACATGTCTATGGTGGCTGTACACTTAGAGGGGTCGACTTCGATGCCCCTTTAGCTTACCATAAAGCCCAAGAGCTTACCAGATTCTACTCTGAAGACGTATTTTTGAGGGTTTAGCTTTACTTTGTAAAGGCTAAGCCTTTCGAAACTTTTTTGTAAACATTCGATATGGGTGCATCGAGTTTTTTATTTAGCCAAAAGATCATCCACATATACCTCTATGAGCTCATGAATTTGATCGTGAAAGATCGTAGTCATAGCTCTTTGGTAGGTGGCGCCGGCATTTTTCAAACCAAAGGGCATGACTGTATAGCAGTATGTGCCCCAGGGTGTGGTGAAAGCAGTTTTAGCCTGATCTCTTGGGGCTAATTTGATTTGGTTATATCCTGAATAGCCATCCATGAATGAAAATATTTCATGATTTGCAGTACTATCAACTATCAAATCAATGTTAGGTAAAGGAAAGTCATCCTATCAACTATCAAATCAATGTTAGGTAAAGGAAAGTCATCCTTTGGAGTGGCTTTGTTCAGGTTTCTAAAATTGATGCATATTCAAATTTTCCCATTGGATTTTCGAACTACAACAATATTTGACAACCAATCAGAATACGCAATGGGTTTTATAAAACCGGCCTTTAGCAGATCTTCTAAACCCTCAACTTGCGCATGTACGTTCGGATGAATCTTTCTAAACTTTTGCTTTATGGGTTTCGAATCTGAATCTAGGCGAAGACCATTCTCTACGACTCTTGGGTCTATACCCGGCATGTCTTCATACGTCCATGCAAACACATCGATGTAGGTTTTCAAGAATGTAATGAATGATGATTTTTCATGCTCATGCAAACATGCGCCTATCTTAATGTGTTTGGGCTTTGATTCACTCCCTAGGTTGATCTCTATGAAATCCCCTCCTACAAAATTCGAAGGTTTTTCAAAATCAATGATTTTATGAAACTTGGGGAGCTCGGAAGTTGAATCCTCCTCAAGGAGAAGGGGATCTTCTTCCATGCTTTGATCATTCTCGAGAGTATTGAATCCTAGGGAATTTCAACTTGATGCATGGGTTTTGAAAACACCTGGTTTCTATTTTGGAATTTCTATAGGTTTCGAAGCTTTCGGTCTTGTTATGAAGACGATTTTCTCTTCGAAATCCTTGGCCTTTTCCAAATTTTTACCAGGAGCTGGTATATACAGGATTTTGTTTTTGGAAATTTCTAATTTTTCAATTTTTTTGGATTTTTGTAAAGCAAAGACACTTGGAGCTATACAAACAACACTTTTTTCGATTTTTTTACACTTTTCAAATGTTTTTGGTTTTTGAGATTTTTTAAATTGTTTTTGAATTTTGGAATTTTTCAATTTTTTTGGATTTTGATTTAAGAAGGGATCTTGCATCAAACCTACAAAGAAAAATGCCACAAGTTAGACTCTAAACAAGAGGTCTAAATCGTAGGTTTCTACTTCACTAGGTTCCAGGGCACCCTTGACCCAACTGGTTACAGGTGGTGGTTCTGGTGGTATTTTGGGAGTATAGCCGATCCCATATCGGCTTGGGTTTGCTCTAGGCATTATGGGCTCGAGGCAACCTTGGTTTTGATTCCCTAGACTTTGGTATGGCATGTATCCCATGTTCAATAGCATGTTCCAAAGCTTTTTCATTTTAGTAAAGTTTTTGTACAAGGGATGGCCTTGGAACTTACTATCGTCCATGGCATGCTCATATGGTTTCTTGTCTAGGGGTTTAGAAAATAGGCGATACTTGGTCTTTCCTAGGATGGTTATGGTTTTGAGTGGGCAAGCCTTGGGCTGTCCTTTGATACACAAGACCTTCCTAGGCTTTTGGAGGACGAGCTTGGTTGTCTCGACCAAGGGCTTACCAAGGTTGTCCTTGTAGTCTTGAGAAGCTGACAAGCACGGGAAATTTTGGATTCCTTGAAGCTAAGGATGGTTTTCACCTAGAATTACCACTATAAGAAGCGAGCCATTTTGAAGTAGTTCCTTTGAGGGAAAGGGGAAACCAATAAATCCATTTCATCGAGTCCTTTTTCTTGTGAGCTCGACGAGAAAAGAGTTGCAAGTGAGATCTAGGATCTCCCGTGCCTATCATATCGATGGAAATTCGGTATTTCATCGTCACTGTCTGTTTCATAATCCAAAGGAAGGAAATCAGACAGGGCATACATTTTTTCTCTCTTTATTTTGCCCTTTAAGCTGCTGCTGTAGGGCTTTACGGTCCTTGTGAGTGAAGGACTCGTGGTATTGGTTTCCCTCCACAGCAAAGGTTTCCTTGGGTTTACGAGTTTTGTCGAATTTCTTTTTAGCTTTTGCTGGTTCGCCATGAGATGAACACGAATCAGCTGCCTCGGCCTCTTGGCTAAGTGCAACGATTTTGGCTTCAAAATCTTTTCGCAAATCCTCTATTTCTTCTCTCCTATTTCTAGTTTTCGAAAATCTCTTTGAGTGAGAACTTGATGTGCGCGAGACATGGCTGGTCACCTCATTGGAGTCTGAGCTGGACATGACTCCGATGCTTGTTTCAAAAAACCAACTATGAAATGCAAAAAGGCAAAGAGTTAAATACTTTTCTTAGAAATTTTTTTCAAGAGGTTTGCTTGTTTTAATCAATTTTTCTTAAGACCCAAGTCCCACCGGGCATTGTAAACACCCCAAAATCCCACGATTTTCTCAAATATGCCTGGTTTTGCAAAAGCATCCCTAAAGGGCTATTTTGAATCTGGAAACCCAGGTGCCTTCCAGACAACCCTGTACATACTTTGAACCTGTATATTTTTTTTAAAAACTCTATACATATAGTTTTAAAACCTTAAAAAGGTGTTTTGAAACCCCAAAAGCAGCTTGGCCTGATAAAAGGAGGACGAAAAAGGCAAAAGAGAGCCTGGACCTGGTCAACTCTCGTATCAAAATCATCCCCAGATTCTCGGACATCCAAGACCCAGATATCAGAAATTTGTTCAAAATGAACTCCTGAAGGTGAGAAGAAGAGTGGACGACAATGTTGGCGAAGACCCAATGCAAGACAGAGTATTAATGTAGTCAGGCCCCGCACAAACCGTCTGTTTTGAAGCGCCATGAAGGAATCAGAAAATCAGATTTGGGCCGGATCTGGACCATATATATCCAGATCCAAACCCAACATGTATTTGGATTTAGATTTGGATTTGGATCCAAAGATCCAAATCCAATATCTACATCCATGGCCCACATCACCTTCTCATAAATGGAGGTGGGGCCCACAAAGATTTCACGTGAAAAGCTTGGATAGAGAGAGAAAAAGGGGTGATAAAGTATGAGTGAGAAAGTTGGTAGGCTTGACTTTTGGTCAAGGGTGGGTTAACCTTGTGGGTTTAGCCTAGAGTGTGGGTTTAAGCTTGTATGCACCTACACCTAACTTGGGGCTGCACCAACTTGGACATGGCTGCAACTGGGTCAATGGACCGGCGCCAAGGGGAGGTTCCTAAAACCTAGCCCTAAGCTAGCCCACCTCACCTAGCCACTCTCCCCTAAACCTGACCCAAACCTAGCCATCCTCACCCAAAACCACCCCAACCTCACCTAGCCGACCTCACCTAGCTAGACCACCTAGACCCTAACCAACTAAGCCTAAACCCACCTTAGTGAACCTAATTAAACCCCTAACCACTAAGTCCCAGCCCACCTGACCGACCTACCCTAAACCACTAACCAACCCCCCCTAACCGACCTACCCCAAACCACCCCACATGCCCACCTTATTACAAATATCTGGCCCATACCACTCCAACCGACCTAGCCCCTTTCCCAGCCTATAAAACCCACCTTTCTTGCGAGTTTCACTCTCTCTCTTCCACACTCATCCCCCCTCACAACCTCCAAGCTGCACCACTTCCACCACCTGCCCTTCCACCACCACTTCATTACCCGGCTGCCACCTCCACTTCAACCGAATCCACCGCCTTCCATCTTCGGCAAGGAGCTCCACCCTTCGGCTGCCACCTTCCTTCCACCACCATCCGGCCACCACCTTCATCCATCAACGCCACTTCCATCCACGGTTAGTACCCCACCTCAACCCCATCTAGCCTTTCACCTCCTTCTTTCCCAGCTGCATACTTCCATCCACCCGCCAACCCATCCTTCCCTTCTCCCTTACACCCAGCCGATCCACACCATATCTCATTCACTCACCTTAGCTCCTAGTTGAACCTTCTCCCTCACACCCAGCCGACTCACACCATATCCCATCCACTCACCTTAGCTCCTAGCTGAACCTTCTCCCCTTGTCACCCACTTCCCAGCCCAACATCACCCAAACCTGCCGCACCTAGCCGCTCCATCCACTCGTCTAGCATCAACATACTACATGGCTAGCACCCCTACCTGCCGCCAACATACACCCAAGGAGCTCCCCTTCGGCTGCCCAAGGCGACTCACTAGGCCAAAGCCAAGCAAGTTGAACACGGACCAGCTACACGTAAGTGCCTAACTCGGTCCTTTATATGAACTTGCTTACATTTAATCAAATTTGATAGGGGTTGTAATAATGGAGCGTTGTCTCTCTCCAGTTGTAATAATGTGGTTTGGCACACCAACACACATGTGCACTTGAGCCATTCCGCTCTTAACTGCACACCATTTTGGCACACACACGGGCCTTAACAGCCCCTAAGATATAGTTATACTTATATATATTCAACTGCGTGGGTTTTAACTTAAGTCGTGGGTGTTGTCTTTCAATTCTACACTCACACACATTGAGCTTTCGCTCTTACTCCCAAGACCCTAGTAAGGGCCATATTGCAATTTCATTTGGGTGTTTTAATTCAAGTTGTGTGCGTGGCATTTCAATTCTACACTCACACACATTGACCTTTCGCTCTTACTCCCAAGACCCTAGTAAGGGCCATATTGCAATTTCATTTGGGTGTTTTAATTCAAGTTGTGTGCGTGGTCTTTCAATTCCACACTCACACATTGAGCTTTCGCTCTTACTCTCAAGACCCTAGTAAGGGTCATATTACAATTTCATTTGGTGTTTTAATTCAAGTTGTGTGCGTGGTCTTTCAATTCCACACTCACACACATTGAGCTTTCGCTCTTACTCCCAAGACCTTAGTAAGGGCCATATTGCAATTCTATTTGGGTTTACATTACAAGTCGTGTGATTTGTCTTTACATATACACACAACACCCACGCACACGTTGGCGACCTTCAGGCCCATATATATTATAAGTATTTCCCTTCTGCTATGTCTTTAAGATTTGGGTTTTAAGGTTCAGCTGTATGAGTAGTCTTTCCATATATACACGACACACACTTGCACAATTGAGCCTTTCCGCTCTTAAGATATAGCCATATTTCCCTTTTGTAATTTCCCTTTTGTAATTTACATTAAGTCATTTCCCTTCTGGATTGTCTTTAAATTCAGGTTTTCCCTTTGGAGTTGTATGAGTTTGCATTGCATATGCGCCATACCACGAGTTAGGACGCATATTGCATCAAAGCAAGCCCCACACTCCCATGCAAAAATCTCCCAACTTAGGTCATTTGCACACACACCTAGTTGGCCCTAAAAAGCATAAAAAGAAAGACATAGGCCCATGCAAATCCCACGTGAAATAAAACTTGCAATCGTACAAACAAAGCCCAAACACTTCGGGTATTTTTCAACGAGGTTTGTTTTAAAAGACTTTGCCAAGTGTACATACTGACCCTTGCGCATCGATGCAAGAAGGTCTGTGACAAAAAGAGCTCACTTGCTCACAGTCGCCCCGATAGAGTCATATTTCAAAACTTACTTTGCTAGATTGAGTAAGCTAGCTGGCACGCCCTTTGTTATAAAAAATGACTTAGACACACGAAAAGGTTCAGTTCGGGCCCAAGAACCAGAAGTGGGAATTTTTCGTGTCTATAGATTTGGCACGCTCGGTGGCACCTGGGCCTTGTGCAGAGTCAGTTCATGTAGAAAAACCTCATGAAAAAATTTCAAAGAAAGTGTTTTTAACTTTGTTTGTTGCATTTTCATATCTAGGATTTTGTTTGAAAAAAACATTGAAGCATGTCGAGTCCAGGCTCCCAAGAGGTATCTAGCCACGGCTCATGCACATCAAGTTCTCACTCTAGGAGGTTTTCGAAAAAACAAAACAAAATAGAAGAGATTGAGGACTTGAGAAGGGATTTCGAGGCCAAGATCGCCGCTCTTTGCCAAGAGGCCGAGGTAGGCAACTCATGTTCGTCAAACGGCGAACCAAAGGCCAAGAAAAAATTTGAAAAACCTCGCAAACATAAAGAGACTTTTGCAATGGAAGGTAACCAATACCACGAGTCCTTCACACACAAGGACCGTAAAGCCCTACAACAGCTGGTGAGAGGGCAAAATAAAGAGAAAAGAAGTTATGCCCTGTCTGATTTCTTGCTTGTGGACTATGAAACAGACAATGACGATGAAATACTGAACTTCCATCGATATGATGGCATGGGAGACCCTAGGTCTCACTTGCAGCTTTTCTCTCGTCGAGCCCACAAGAAAAAGGACTCGATGAAATGGGTGTATTGGTTCCCTTTGTCCCTCAAGGGCACAACTGCCAAATGGCTAGCTTCCTACGATCTTAGCCAGTTCGCAACTTTTGAAGAGTTAGCGAACTGCTTTATGCAGAGATTCTCGCATAACGTAGAAGTCACGCCAACTTTAAACACCTTGAGGGATACAAAACAAGGTGTGAACGAGGACGTGCATACGTTCATCGTTTGTTGGAGGTCTCAACTAGGTCAAGTGCGAGAGCCAATATCTGAAGGATGTGCAGTCATGCTCATCCTAGATAATTTTAAAAACGAGTTGAAAACCCTTCTCTCACTTCACAAAATCTCAACTTTCCATACGTTGATAAAGAAAGCATCCCTTTTTGAAATAAATTTGAGAAAAGGGGTGTATGATCACTTATGGAAAGGAAATGCAATTTCGAAAACTCGCTTGGAGAAGCCCAACACTTATGGGCTACCCACCGCGGACAAAGGGGCAAAACCCCACAAAATCGCCAATGTCCAGGTGGATCCAAGCCCGGCAAGTGCTTCAAAAATTTTTGAAAAGATAGAAAATAAAAAGGAGAGGAGTTTTCAAAAACCCTTCAAAAGATGGGAGTACACTCCGCTGGGGCAACCTGTATCGGAGGTCCTAGACCTCCTACTTGCTCAAGGCATGATCGAACTCCCTGAGATTCCCGAGGGAGTCACTTCGAAGGGGGGTTTTTTAAACAAATTCTGCAAGTATCATCGACTCAAAGGCCATGATACAAGGCGGTGTTTCTTCCTCCTAAATAAAATTGAGAACTTGATAGTAGAAGGCCGGCTCCAGATCACTGAAGAACTTGAGCCTGCCCAAGCTATCTTCAAAGAACCCTTCCCCAAGCACGCAAGTACCAGTGGGAATGGAAAAGAGGTATATGCTCTCATGATTTCGAAGAGTCTAGCGCATGCATATGAGTCTGGTTTGTCTACTTGTGCATCTACTATCATACTTTATAAAAAACCCACCCAAGTAGTCATCCGGGGACCACCAAGAGTTTCGTCCCTGGTTAAACCAGTTTTAACCATTCAAGGTGCTCCAAATCTTTCGACTAGAGCCATGTTAGGTGTGAAACCTAGGTTGATCGTGGGGGAGGTGACAAGATCTAAGAGGATCTACCAACCCCCACATCTGCAAAGTGCTAAAAAGGTGGTTAGTGTACCTGGCCCCTCAAAAGCATGTATTTCTAGAGTTCTATCGAAAACGGACAAAGGAAATGTCATTTTAAAGGTATATGACTTCGAAAACCATCTTTCAAAGATTCCTATCAACATGTCCATCCTAGTGCTAATACAAACTTCGCCTAGGCATAGACTAGTGTTAGAGAAAATTCTAGAAAGAGCAAAGGTTAGTTCGAACATTACCCCAGAATCTTTGTCCAAACAAGTGGCCTCCATAGGGACAAAAACGCTCATCGTATTCTCGGAAAACGATGTAGAAAGACCCTACGAGTCCCATAACTAGGCCCTACATATCGAGGTGGTTCTGAATAACCACTCTCTAGATAGGTGCCTTGTTGATGGGGGAGGAGGGCTCAACATCCTTCCACTTCATGTGGCGAACCAAATCGGAGTCACCTTGACATCCGTGAATCCAAGTCCCATCATCATCACTGGATACGATGGGAATGCGTCTAGACCACTAGGATCTATCGAACTCCCCATGGAAACGAGAGAGATAGCACACACGGGGGTGTTCCATATCCTGGACATCCACCCCCATTATAACCTGTTGTTGGGAAGGCCCTGGATACACAGCTAGTGCGTTGTGCCATCCACCTTCCACAGGTGTGTCAAAATCCCTTTCAGGGATAAAGTCATAGTAATCCTAGGTGAGAGTCATCCTCAGGTTCAGGGGGTCATAAATTCCCCTTGCTTGTCGAGTTCCCAAACCCACGAGGTAAAACTGGGGCAAACCATACTCGAGCCACCAAGGCTCACATTATACAACCCTAGGAAGGTCATATATGTGAAGGGGCCACCCAAAGCTGGCCCCCTCAAAGTTCTGACCATTCTAGGAAAACCCAAGAACCCCTTATTTCCAAAATCCCTGGACAAAAAGCCCTACGTACATAACATAGATGACAGCAAGTTCCAGGACCACGATTTGTATCAAAATTTCTCCAAAAAAAAAAATCATGGAACATGCTGTTAAACATGGGCTATTTGCCTTATAAGAGTCTAGGGGCACAAAATCAGGGTCTCCTAGAACCCATACTGCCTATGGCCAATCTAAGCCGATATAGGATCGGCTATACTCTCAAAATACCACCAAAACCACCCCCTATGACCACCTGGGTCAAGGGTGCCCTGGAGCCTACCCTAGAAGAAACCTACGATTTAGACCTCTTATTCAGAGTCTAACCTGTAGTGTTTTCCCTTTGTAGGTATGATGGAAGATCCCTTTATCAAAAATACAAAAACATTTGAAAAATTTGAAATCCAAAAAATGAAAAAATTACAAAAGTTAAAAACAATAGAAAATCAAAAACTCGAAAAAAGAGTAGTTTGTATAGTTCCCAAAGTACTCGTTTTACAAAAGAGCAAAAAAATCGAAAATTTACAAAATCCCAAAAAGATTTTGTACATAGCTGCTCCTAGTAAGGATTTGGAAAAAGGAAAGGTTTTCAAAAGAAACGTTGTCTGTATAACCAGACCAAAAATTTTGAAATCAATAGAAATTCCAAGTGTAAAACTAGGTCTTTAGAAAATCCATGCATCAAATTCCCTAGGATCTATAAACCACGAGAATGATCGAAACCCCGAAGTGGATCCCCTTGAGGAAGATCCCACTTCTGAGCTCCCAGAATTCCATAAAATTCTCGATTTTGAAAAGCCTTCAAATTCAGTAGGAGGAGATTTCATAGAGGTAAACCTAGGGAGTGATTCCAATCCCAAACTCATTAAGGTAGGTGCATGTTTGCATGAGCATGAAAGATCAGCATTCATTGCATTTCTACAAACCTACTTAGATGTGTTTGCATGGACATATGAAGACATGCTGGGCATAAACCCCAGTATTGTCAAACATCGTCTTCCCTTAGATGCGGATGTGAAACCAATAAAGCAAAAGCTTAGGAAAATACATCCGAATGTACACGCACAAGTCAAAGAGGGTTTAGAAGATCTGTTAAAAGCCAGATTTATAAAACCCATTGCATATTCTGATTGGTTATCCAATATCGTTGTTGTTCGAAAAACCAATGGGAAGATTCGAATATGCATTGATTTGAGAAACCTGAATAAAGCCACTCCAAAGGATAATTATCCTTTACCAAACATAGATTTGATAGTCGATAGTACTGCAAATCACGAAATGTTTTCGTTTATGGATGGCTATTCAGGGTATAATCAAATCAAATTAAGTCCACGAGATCAGGGTAAGACCGCGTTCACAACCCCATGGGGCACGTACTGCTATACAGTCATGCCCTTTGGTTTGAAAAACGCCGGCGCAACATACCAGAGAGCCATGACCATGATCTTTCATGATCAGATTCATGAGCTCGTAGAGGTATATGTGGATGATCTCTTGGCAAAATCCAAAACTCGATGCACTCACATCGAATGTTTACAAAAGATTTTTGAAAGGCTTAGACTTTACAAAGTAAAGCTAAACCCTCAGAAGTGTGTGTTCGGAGTAGAGTACGGAAAGCTCTTAGGCTTTATGGTGAGCCAAAGGGGTATAGAAGTCGACCCCTCTAAGTGTCGAGCCATCATAGACATGGCTCCACCCTCCAATCTCACACAGATTCGTAGCCTCCAAGGTCGATTGCAATCCATTCGCAGGTTTATCTCAAACCTGGCGACTAGATGCGAACCCTTTAACAAATTGTTGAGAAAGGGCACGAAATTTTCATGGGATGATGACTGACAAAAGTCATTTGAAAGACTAAAGGCATACCTAGTTAATCCCCCTGTTTTAAATCCTCCAAAGCAAGGAAAACCTCTTTTGCTTTACATTTCCGTGCATGCGAATGCCTTGGGAGCTTTGTTAGCTCAATACGAGGAGGACACCCACAAGGAGTATCCCATCTATTATATTTTGAAAACTCTCTTGGCTTACGAAAGGAATTACCAAGCCATGGAGAAGATGTGCTTGGCCCTAGTTTGGGCCTGCTAGAAATTTTGACACTATTTCCTAGTTCATGAGATCTGGATAGTGTCCAAGCTTGATCCAATGAAGCACTTGTTCGAAAAACCCATTCTCACTGGTAGATTGGGCAAATGGCAACTCCTTCTAATGGAGTATGACCTGAAATACCATCATCAGATCTCCATTAAGGGGCAAGCCCTAGCTGACTACGTGGCTGAGTTCTCCCTGAAGGACGCATATCCCACACTTAGTGAAATGCTTGATGAAGGCATATTGCAAAACCATTTTCAAAACCACATTTTGGCAAACTCTTTCAAAAACCAAGTGTGGAAGATGCACTTCGATGGGGCACGAAACCAACGAGGGGCTGGTGCTGGGGTCATCCTCATATCCCCTGAAAAGGGCGAAATACCCATAGCAATTCGCCTAGATTTCAAATGTTCCAACAACATAGCTGAGTATGAAGCACTCATACAAGGTTTAAGGATTTTGAAAACTCTAGGGGCATCATGCATCGAGGTCTTTGGAGATTCACTCCTTGTTATAAACCAAGTTTTGAAAATTTGGCAAGTACGAAATGAAAAACTTCTTCCATATCATGAGTTGGCCATTCGATTGGTTGAGTCATTCCAATCGTGTAGACTCACACACGTAGGAAGAGAGGATAATGGCATTACCGACGCCCTCTCCTCCTTGGGTTCAGCCCTAAAGGTCGATCCCACTTTGGGAACCCGATCCTTAGAGATATGGCATGCGCCCACTCCATCCACACACGATTTGGATATTTGCCAAAATAATCCAGATTTTGTTGAAAAACCTTGGTTCTATGACATCAAATGTTTTTTAGAAAATGGGGGATTCGCTGAGGATGCCACATCCAAAGATAAGGCATTCATCTAGAAAATTTCTACCCGATACACGATTTTGGGTGGGGTTTTGTATAAAAAGAGTTTTTACCGGCATCTTACTAAGATGTGTCGACTTAGAGGAGGCTAGGACTGTTATGCATGAATTCCACGATGGAGAATGTGGAGGTCATGTTAATGCCAACATGATGGCAATGAAAATACTTAGAGTGGGCTATTTTTGGTCTACCCTAAAAAAGGATTGTCACGATCATGTTAGAAAGTGTCATCCATGTCAAGTGCATGGGCACACCATTCATATCCCATCATCTTCATTGCATTCTGTGGTCAGCCCCTGGCCATTTACCATGTGGGCGTTTGATATTGTAGGCCCGATATTTCCAAAGGCCTCGAATGGGCATCGATTTATTTTAGCAGCCACGGAGTATTTCTCCAAGTGGGTGGAAGCCATTTCCCTAACGAATGTAATGGGGCAACATGTGGTGGCTTTCATTAGGAGGAATATCTTGGCTCGATTTGGAGTCCCAAGAGACCTTGTGTCCGATAATGGCACACCATTCAAAAACGAGCGGATGGTTAAGTTGTGCAACACCTATGGCATAACTCACCACTTCTCCTCGCCCTACTACCCTCAAGGCAACGGCCAAGCCGAAGCCACGAATAAGACTCTCATTAGCATAATTGAGAAGACTTTAGAGAAGGGTAGGACGTGGCACGAGAAGCTGGATGAAGCCTTATGGGCTTATAGGACTTCCATCCGGACTCCCACGAATGCCACGCCATTTGAGTTGGTCTATGACACAAATGCCATTCTCCCCATTCATACACAATTGCATTCATTCCATACATCCATTGCACTCGACCTCCCCCTGGAGATGCTTCAGCACGCTAGGATATCCGAACTAGATTTGTTAGATGAGAGACGACTCCTTGCTATGGATCATGCTCATGTATACCGGCAAAGGATACCCCGACATTATGACAAACATATGAGACCTCGCCACTTTGAAGTGGGAGATCTGGTTTTGAAAATCATCCACTATCGTGGCCCACATCCACTTGGAAAGTGGTGCCCCAAGTGGGATGGACCCTATGTTGTGCGTGCAACCACTACGAACAACTCATATTGGTTGATCGATATCAAAGGTAGGAATTTAGCAGAACCTATCAATATTCAATACTTAAAGAATATTATGTGTAGGGTTTGGGTTAAATTCCCATTTTCGAAAATCCTTAGGGATAGCTACTTTAAAACCTCGAAAGTAAGGTTCAAAGGCAAATTGTGTAACCCTGAGCGAGAGAATTCGCACTTGTGAAAGAGTGGAGTTTTCCAAATACGTGGTTACATTTCAAAATCCTTCTTCTTACAAAGAAAGGCCTAGTTCAATATAGCAAGATACTTGCAAGTAGTACGTGCTATTTCTAAATAGGCTGATCTGGAATGGATCGAGTATGACCTTGGGATAAGTCCTCCCCTCTTCATCTTCTCCTTCCAGAAGGAAAATATGGCCAAAACAAAGGGAAATCCCCGCCAAAGATCTCTTTCCCAAAGAAAGAAACATAAATAAAAAAAAAAAATTGATTCTATTATGGAAAAGAGGGATTAAAGAAAAAATACTCCCAAAGGGAGACCCTCTATGAAAAAAGAAAGAAAAGGTCAAAAAGCTCAAAAAGAGCAGTTTTTCGCCTTCTATGCCTCAAACCACGGGACGCTTCAGAAGGGACCGTGGTATCTCTTTCCCACCCCCCTAGCTTATCCCAAGTAAAACATGGTTCATTTCGAGGAATCCTAAAGTAAAAATAGGATTTACTTACTTGAATTTCATTTTGTTTGAGAATTCGACATTTCAAGTAAGGCGTAGGAGTTTTGAAATATAGCTTATTTTCTTATAAAACCTCCGCTAGATTAGCGAGTGTCAAGACTCAAGCAAAGGGAAACACGAAGAGCTCGAGATCCTTAGGATTGAGGCTAAAAGCGGTTTTCCCTTTTGTAAATAGATTTTGAAAAATCAAACATCGAGCAACATAGGGCCCACTCACTTAGAGTAGCAGGTCCTCGTAAGTCTCAAGAGTTCGACCATGCCATCTGGTCTCTGGCAGGTCACCTTACTTGGCGTCTCATCCATGTCATGCATGTGCATATCCACTCTCATAACAGGTCCTAGAAATGCCCCTTTGGCGTGATATCTCCTCCTACCAGGTTTAAAAGAGAGATTTTGCTCAAAAATTGGGACGATCCCATATTTTCGTGGATAGATCTAGGGAGACATCGAAAGGGGTGTTGTCGTCTTTACCATTATCCAAAGAGGGGCATCTGTAAACACCCCAAAATCCCATGATTTTCTCAAATATGCCTGGTTTTGCAAAAGCAGCCCCAAAGGGCTATTTTGAGTCTGGAAACCCAGGAGCCTTCCAGACAACCCTGTACATACTTTGAACCTATATATATGTTTTAAAAACTCTATACATATAGTTTTAAAACCTTAAAAAGGTGTTTTAAAACCCCAAAAGCAGCTTGGCCTGATGAAAGCAGGACCAAAAAGGCAAAAAAGAGCCCAGACCCGGAGCATACTTCAAGCCCAGCACATCAACTCTCGTATCAAAATCATCCCCAGATTCTCGGACTTCCAAGCCCCAGATATCAAAAATTTGTTCAAAATGAACTCCTGAAGGTGAGAAGAAGAGCGGACGACAATGTTGGCGAAGACCCAACGCAAGACGGAGTACTGATGCAGTCAAGCCCCGCACAAACCGTCCATTTCGAAACGCCATGAAGGAATCAGAAAATCAGATTTGGGCCAGATCTGGACCATATATATCCAGATCCAAACCCAACATGCATTTGATTTGGTAAAGGCTCTACACTTAGAGGGGTCGACTTCGATGTCCCTTTAGCTTACCATAAACCCAACTTGTTATCTTTAGATGTAGCGAATTATGAAAATCCTCCATTTTCTAAGAAACTTTTTATGTCTTGAAACCAAGGTTTTTCAGTATCAGTTTGGTTGTTTTGGCAAATTTCTAAATCGTGTGTGGATGGAGTGGGCGAGTGCCATATTTCTAAGGGTGTGGTTCCCAAAGTGGGATCGACCCTTAGGGCGGAGCCCATGGATGAGAGGGCATCGGCTATGCCATTATCCTCTCTTCCCACGTGTGTGAGTGTACACGATTTGAATGACTCGACCAGCTTGGTGGCCAACTCGTGGTATGGAAGAAGTTTTTCGTTTTTAACTTGCCAAATCTTTAACACTTGGTTTATGGCAAGTAAACAATCTCCAAAGACTTCGATGCATGATGCCCCTAGAGTTTTCAAAATTTTTAAGCCTTGTATGAGTGCTTCATACTCGGCTGTGTTGTTGGAACATTCGAAATCTAGGTGAATGGCTATGGGTATTTCTCCCTTTTCAGGGGATATAAGGACGATTCCTTCCCCAGCCCCTCTTTGGTTTCGTGCCCCATCGAAGTGCCTCTTCCACACTTGGTTTTCATTTAAACAGTTTGATAAGACATGATTTTGAAATTGGTTTTGAAATATGCCTTCATCGGGCATTTTGTCAAGTGTGGGATATGCATCTTCTAAAGGGAAGTCAGCCACATAGTCGGCTAGGGCCTGCCCCTTGAGGGAAGTTTGATGGTGGAATTTCAGGTCATACTCCATCAAGAGGAGCTGCCATTTACCTAGCCTACCCGTGAGGATAGGTTTTTCAAACAGATGCTTGATTGGATCAAGCCTAGAAACTATCCAGATCTCATGATCTAGGAAGTAGTGTCAAAATTTCTGACAGGCCCATACCAAGGCCAAGCAGGTCTTCTCCATGGCTTGATAATTTCGTTCATAAGCCAATAGAGTTTTCGAAATATAGTAGATGGCATACTCTTTATGGGTATCATCCTCATATTGAGCTAATAATGCAACTAAAGCCTTCGCATGCACAGAAATATAAAGTAAAAGAGGTTTTCCTTACTTTGGAGGGTTTAAAACAGGAGGATTAACCAAATACGCTTTTAGTCTTTCGAAAGCCTTTTGGCAATCATCGTCTCATACAAATTTCATCACTTTTCTCAAAAGTTTGTTGAAAGGTTCACATCTTGTGGCGAGGTTCGAAATGAACCTACGAATTGATTGGAGGTGACCTTGGAGGCTACAAATTTGCATAAGATTGGAGGGTGAAGACATGTCTATGATGGCTCTACACTTAGAGGGGTCGACTTCGATGCCCCTTTAGCTTACCATAAAGCCCAAGAGCTTACCAGATTCTACTCTGAAGACGTATTTTTGAGGGTTTAGCTTTACTTTGTAAAGGCTAAGCCTTTCGAAACTTTTTTGTAAACATTCGATATGGGTGCATCGAGTTTTTTATTTAGCTAAAAGATCATCCACATATACCTCTATGAGCTCATGAATTTGATCGTGAAAGATCGTAGTCATAGCTCTTTGGTAGGTGGCACCGGCATTTTTCAAACCAAAGGGCATGACTGTATAGCAGTATGTGCCCCAGGGTGTGGTGAAAGCAGTTTTAGCCTAATCTCTTGGGGCTAATTTGATTTGGTTATATCCTGAATAGCCATCCATGAATGAAAACATTTCATGATTTGCAGTACTATCGACTATCAAATCAATGTTAGGTAAAGGAAAGTCATCCTTTGGAGTGGCTTTGTTTAGGTTTCTAAAATTGATGCATATTCAAATTTTCCCATTGGATTTTCGAACTACAACAATATTTGACAACCAATCAGAATACGCAATGGGTTTTATAAAACCGGCCTTTAGCAGATCTTCTAAACCCTCAACTTGCGCATGTACGTTCGGATGAATCTTTCTAAACTTTTGCTTTATGGGTTTCGAATCTGAATCTAGGCGAAGACCATTCTCTACGACTCTTGGGTCTATACCCGGCATGTCTTCATACGTCCATGCAAACACATCGATGTAGGTTTTCAAGAATGTAATGAATGATGATTTTTCATGCTCATGCAAACATGTGCCTATCTTAATGTGTTTGGGCTTTGATTCACTCCCTAGGTTGATCTCTATGAAATCCCCTCCTACAAAATTCGAAGGTTTTTCAAAATCAATGATTTTATGAAACTTGGGGAGCTCGAAAGTTGAATCCTCCTCAAGGAGAAGGGGATCTTCTTCCATGCTTTGATCATTCTCGAGAGTATTGAATCCTAGGGAATTTCAACTTGATGCATGGGTTTTGAAAACACCTGGTTTCTATTTTGGAATTTCTATAGGTTTCGAAGCTTTCGGTCTTGTTATGAAGACGATTTTCTCTTCGAAATCCTTGCCTTTTTCCAAATTTTTACCAGGAGTTGGTATATAGGATTTTGTTTTTGGAAATTTCTAATTTTTCAATTTTTTTGGATTTTTGTAAAGCAAAGACACTTGGAGCTATACAAACAACACTTTTTTCGATTTTTTTACACTTTTCAAATGTTTTTGGTTTTTGAGATTTTTTAAATTGTTTTTGAATTTCGGAATTTTTCAATTTATTTGGATTTTGGTTTAAGAAGGGATCTTCCATCATACCTACAAAGAAAAACGCCACAAGTTAGACTCTAAACAAGAGGTCTAAATCGTAGGTTTCTACTTCACTAGGTTCCAGGGCACCCTTGACTCAACTGGTCACAGGTGGTGGTTCTGGTGGTATTTTGGGAGTATAGCCGATCCCATATCGGCTTGGGTTTGCTCTAGGCATTATGGGCTCGAGGCAACCTTGGTTTTGATTCTCTAGACTTTGGTATGGCATGTATCCCATGTTCAATAGCATGTTCCAAGGCTTTTTCATTTAGCAAAGTTTTTGTACAAGGGATGGCCTTGGAACTTACTATCGTCCATGGCATGCTCATATGGTTTCTTGTCTAGGGGTTTAGAAAATAGGCGATACTTGGTCTTTCCTAGGATGGTTATGGTTTTGAGTGGGCAAGCCTTGGGCTGTCCTTTGATACACAAGACCTTCCTAGGCTTTTGGAGGACGAGCTTGGTTGTCTCGACCAAGGGCTTACCAAGGTTATCCTTGTAGTCTTGAGAAGCTGACAAGCACGGGAAATTTTGGATTCCCTGAAGCTAAGGATGGTTTTCACCTAGAATTACCACTATATGGTCTTCGTGGGAGATTTTGACACACCTATGGAAGGTAGATGACACAGCTCACAGGCTGTGTATCCATGGTCTTCCAAGCAATAGGTTGTAGTGGGGGTGTATGTCTAAGACATGGAACACCCCCATGTGGGCTATGCCCCCCGTTTCCATGGGTAATTCTATGGCTCCCAACGGTCTAGATGCATTCCCATCGTATCCGGTGATTACGATGGGGCTTGGGTTTACGGAGGTCAAGGTGACTCCGATTTGATACGCTACGTGGAGTGGAAGGATGTTGAGACCTCCTCCCCCATCAACTAAGCATTTGTCAAGAGGATAGTGATTCAATACTACCTCGATGTCCAAAGCTTGGTTGTGGGTTTTATATGGTCTTTCGATATCCTCTTCCAAGAACACGATGGGCGTTTTTACACATATAGGCGCCACTTGGATTGACAATGACTCAGGGGTTTTTTCAGCTAACCTTGGCTCTTTCTAGGATTTTTTCTAAGACAAGTCTATGCCTAGGCGAGGTTTGTATCAGTTCTCGGATGGAAATGTTTATGGGAATCTTTGAAAGATGATTTTCAAAATCATACAAGGTTAAAACATTTTTTCCTTTGTCCGTTTTTGGTGAAACCCTAGGAATACATGCTTTTAAAGGGCCAGGAATACTGACCACTTTTTTAGCACTTTGTAGATGTGGGGTTGATAGATCCTTCCAGACATAGTCACCTCTCCCACAATCTGCTTAGGGCTCGCGCCTATTGTGGCTCTACTTGTGTGCTTTGGAGCACCTTGGATTTGTAAAATGGTCCTAACCGGGGGTGGGATTCTAAGCGCTCCCCGGATTACTACTTGGGTGATCTTTTTATGAATGATGAGAGATGGTGCACAAGCAGTAAAACCAAAATGTAATGCATGCACTAGACTCTTTGAAGTTGAGAAAGCACATACCTCTTTACCCTTCCCACTAGTGCTTGCGTGATTGGGGAAGGGTTCTTTGAAAATAGCTTGGGCAGGCTCTCGTTCCTCAGTGACCTAGAGTCGGCCCTGCGCTATCAAGTTCTCAATCTTGTTTAAAAGGGAAAAATACTTGTAGGTATCATGACCTTTCAGTCGATGATACTTGCAAAATCTATTTAGAAATTTCCCTTTTGGGGGTGTCCTCTCTGGAATTTCCGAGAGTGTAATCATCTCTTGTGCGAGTAGGAGGTCCAGGAGCTCCGAAACAGGCTGTCCTAGGGGTGTGTACTCCCGTTTTTCAAAACCTTTTTGAAAATTTTCAATTTTTTGCTCGGTTTTCATTGAAACGCTGGCCGGGTTTGTTTCCACTCGAACGTTTGCAATTTTTAGGGGTTTTGCCCCTTTGTCCATCATGGGCATCCCATATGTGCCGAGTTTCTCCAACCGAGTCTTTGGTAAAACACTCCCTTTCCAGAGATGATCGTAGACTCCCTTCTTTAAATTTGTTTCGAAAAGAGAAGCTTTCTTGATCAACTTATGAAAAGTTGAGATTTCATGTAAGGAGAGAAGGGTTTTCAACTCAGGTTTAAAATTATCGAGGATGAGCATTACTGCACATCCTTTTGATATCGGCTCTCTCACTTGCTCCAAGAGGGACCTCCATCGAACGATGAATGCGTGTACATCCTTGTTTGCCGCTTGTTTTGTATCCCTCAAAGTATTTAGAGTTGGCGTCACTTCTACATTATGCAAAAATCTTTGCATAAAGCAGTTCGCTAACTCTTCAAAAGTTGCAAACTGACTCAAATCGTAAGAAGCGAGCCATTTTGAAGTAGTTCCTTTGAGGGAAAGGGGAAACCAATAAATCCATTTCATCGAGTCCTTTTTCTTTTGGGCTCGACGAGAAAAGAGTTGCAAGTGAGATCTAGGATCTCCTGTGCCATCATACCGATGGAAATTCGGTATTTCGTCGTCACTGTCTGTTTCATAATCCAAAGGAAGGAAATCAGACAGGGCATACATTTTTTTCTCTTTATTTTGCCCTTTTAGCAGCTGCTGTAGGGCTTTACGGTCCTTGTGAGTGAAGGACTCGTGGTATTGGTTTCCCTCCACAGTAAAGGTTTCCTTGGGTTTACGAGTTTTGTCGAATTTCTTTTTAGCTTTTGCTGGTTCGCCATGAGATGAACACGAATCAGCTGCCTCGGCCTCTTGGCTAAGTGCAACGATTTTGGCTTCAAAATTTTTTCACAAATCCTCTATTTCTTCTCTCCTATTTCTAGTTTTCGAAAATCTCTTTGAGTGAGAACTTGATGTGCGCGAGACATGGCTGGTCACCTCATTGGAGTCTGAACTCTACATGACTCCGATGCTTGTTTCAAAAAACCAACTATGAAATGCAAAAAGGCAAAGAGTTAAATACTTTTCTTGAATTTTTTTTTCAAGAGGTTTGCTTGTTTTAATCAATTTTTCTTAAGACCCAGGTCCCACCGGGCATTGTAAACACCTCAAAATCCCACGATTTTCTCAAATATGCCTGGTTTTGCAAAAGCAGCCCCAAAGGGCTATTTTGAATCTAGAAACCCAGGAGCCTTCCAAACAACCCTGTACATACTTTGAACCTGTATATATGTTTTAAAAACTCTATACATATAGTTTTAAGACCTTAAAAAGGTGTTTTGAAACCCCAAAAGCAGCTTGGCCTAATGAAAGTAGGACCAAAAAGGCAAAAGAGAGCCCAGACCTGGAGCATACTTCAAGCCCGGCACATCAACTCTCATATCAAAATCATCCCCAGATTCTCGGACATCCAAGCCCCAGATATCAGAAATTTGTTCAAAATGAACTCCTGAAGGTGAGAAGAAGAGCAGACGACAATGTTGGCGAAGACCCAACGCAAGACAGAGTATTAATGCAGTCAGGCCCCGCACAAACTGTCTGTTTTGAAACGCCATGAAGGAATCAGAAAATCATATTTGGGCCGGATCTGGACCATATATATCCAGATCCAAACCCAACATGTATTTGGATTTAGATTTGGATTTGGATCCAAAGATCCAAATCCAATATCTACATCCATGTCCCACATCACCTTCTCATAAATGGAGGTGGGGCCCACAAATATTTCACGTGAAAAGCTTGGATAGAGAGAGAAAAAGGGGTGATAAAGTATGAGTGAAAAAGTTGGTAAGCTTGACTTTTGGTTAAGGGTGGGTTAACCTTGTGGGTTTAGCCTAGAGTGTGGGTTTAAGCTTGTATGCACCTACACCTAACTTGGGGCTGCACCAACTTGGACATGGCTGCAACTGGGTCAATGGACCGGCGCCAAGGGGAGGTTCCTAAAACCTAGCCCTAAGCTAGCCCACCTCACCTAGCCACTCTCCCCTAAACCTGACCCAAACCTAGCCATCCTCACCCAAAACCACCCCAACCTCACCTAGCCGACCTCACCTAGCTCACCTCACCTAGCTAGACGACCTAGACCCTAACCAACTAAGCCTAAACCCACCTTAGTGAACCTAATTAAACCCCTAACCACTAAGTCCCAGGCCACCTAACTGACCTACCCTAAACCACTAACCAGCCCCCCCTAACCGACCTACCCCAAACCACCCCACATGCCCACCTTATTACAAATATCTGGCCCATACCACTCCAACCGACCTAGCCCCTTTCCCAGCCTATAAAACACACCTTTCTTGCGGGTTTCACTCTCTCTCTTCCACACTCATCCCCCCTCACTCCCTCCAAGCTGCACCACTTCCACCACCTGTCCTTCCACCGCCACTTCATCTCCCGGCTGCCACCTCTCCACTTCAACCGAATCCACCGCCTTCCATCTTCGGCGAGGAGCTCCACCCTTCGGCTGCCACCTTCCTTCCACCACCTTCATCCATCAGCACCACTTCCATCTACGGTTAGTACCCCACCTCAACCCCATATAGCCTTTCACCTCCTTTCCCAGCTGCATACTTCCATCCACCCGCCAGCCCATCCTTCCCTTCTCCCTTACACCCAGCCGACCCACACCATATCCCATCCACTCACCTTAGCTCTTAGCTGAACCTTCTCCCTCACACCCAGCCGACCCACACCATATCCCATCCACTCACCTTAGCTCCTAGCTGAACCTTCTCCCCTAGTCACCCACTTCCCAGCCCAACATCACCCAAACCTGCTGCACCTAGACGCTCCATCCACTCGTCCAGCATCAACATACCACATGGCTAGCACCCCTACCTGCCGCCAACATACACCCAAGGAGCTCCCCTTTGGCTGCCCAAGGCGACTAGGCCAAAGCCAAGCAAGTTGAACACGAACTAGCTACACGTAAGTGCCTAACTCGGTCCTTTATATGAACTTGCTTACATTTAATTAAATCTGATACAGGATTGTAATAATGGAGCGTTGTCTCCCCCCGGTTGTAATAATGTGGTTTGGCACACCAACACACACGTGCACTTGAGTCATTCCGCTGCACACCATTTTGGCACACACACGGGCCTTAACAGCCCCTAAGATATAGGTATACTTATGTATATTCAGCTGCGTGGGTTTTAACTTAAGTCGTGGGTGTTGTCTTTCAATTCTACACTCACACACATTGAGCTTTCGCTCTTACTCCCAAGACCCTAGTAAGGGCCATATTGCAATTTCATTTGGGTGTTCTAATTCAAGTTGACACTCACACACATTGAGCTTTCGCTCTTACTCCCAAGATCCTAGTAAGGGCCATATTGCAATTTCATTTGGGTGTTTTAATTCAAGTTGTGTGCGTGGTCTTTCAATTCCACACTCACACACATTGAGCTTTCGCTCTTACTCCCAAGACCCTAGTAAGGGCCATATTGCAATTCTATTTGGGTTTACATTACAAGTCGTGTGATTTGTCTTTACATATACACACAACACCCACGCACACGTTGGCGACCTTCGGGCCCATATATATTATAAGTATTTCCCTTCCGCTATGTCTTTAAGATTTGGGTTTTAGGTTTCAGCTGTGTGAGTAGTCTTTCCATATATACACGACACACACTTGCACAATTGAGCCTTTCCGCTCTTAAGATATAGCCATATTTCCTTTTTGTAATTTCCCTTTTGCAATTTACATTAAGTTATTTCCCTTCTGCATTGTCTTTCAATTCGGGTTTTCCCTTTGGAGTTGTGTGAGTTTGCATTGCATATTTGCCATACCACGAGTTAGGACGCATATTGCATCAAAGCTCCCATGCAAAAATTGCCCAACTTAGGTCACTTGCACACACACCTAGTTGGCCCTAAAAAGCATAAAAAGAAAGACATAGGCTCGTGCAAATCCCATGTGAAATAAAACTTGCAATCGTACAAACAAAGCCCAAACACTTCGGGTATTTTTCAAAGAGGTTTGTTTTAAAAGACTTTGCCAAGTGTACAGACTGACCCTTACGCATCGGTGCAAGAAGGTCTGTGACAAAAAGAGCTCACTTGCTCACAATCGCCCCGATAGAGTCAGATTTCAAAACTTACTTCGCTAGTTTGAGTAAGCTAGCTGGCACACCCTTTGTTATAAAAAACAACTTAGATAGACGAAAAGGTTCACTTCAGGCCTAAGAACTAGAAGTGAGAATTTTTCGTGTCTACAAGCATGCCAAAATCTGTAGACGTGAAAATTCTCACTCCTGGTTCTTAGGCCTGAAGTGAACCTTTTCGTATCTACGTCGCTTTAGGGTATGCCAGCTAGCTTACTCAAACTAGCGAAGGATTTTAGAAATATCTGATGTTTTGGGCGATTGTGGGCAAGTGGGATCTTTTCGTTGTAAACCTTCTTGAATCGATGCTCAAGGATCGGTTTAAACGCTTAGAAAATCTCGATTTTTAACAAGCATCGACTTTTGAAAAGAACACTAAAGTATCTTGTTGATTGTATGTCTATTTGCAGATTTTATTTATGTGGGTTGCACGTATCCAAGTCTTTGATTTTACGTTACTTAGGCCAGCTATGTGTGTGCGTAAGTGTCCTAAGTTTGGCGTGTTTGCACGGGGTATTCAGGGCTTTTTTGAAAGCTTACGAATGCAAGTATGCGCAGTATCTCGGGTTCGAAGGGTATGATGTGAGCTAAACTCGATTTGAAAGCAACTCACACAACTTAAATGTAAAACCTGAAATGTAAAGACGTAGCTTAAAGGGAAATACCCGAATTTAAAGGCAACTCACATGACTTGAATGTAAATTGCCGAAGGGAGATATACTTATATTAAGAGCAGAAAGGCTCAATGCACGCGTGTGTGAGTGTAGAATTGAAATGACAAACTCACATGACTTGAATTGAACTTGCCAAAATTTAAATATAACTATATATATAAGCGGTAAAGCTCAACGTGTTCGTGTGTGTTGTGTGTAAATAGAAAGACGACTCACACACACGACTGAAATTTAACTTGCGGAACGGGGAAATATAGATATAAGAGCGGAAAGGCTCAATGTGTGCGTGTGTGTTGTGTATAAATGTAAAGACAACTCACACGACTGAAATTTAACAACCCAGAATGTAAAGATGTTCACAGCTGAACCGTAAAACTCACGCAGCTGAAAGTGTTTGAGCAAGAGATCGGGTGTCCTTTGTGTGCAAGTGTGGAATTGAAATGACAAACTCACACGACTTAAAGTAACAACCCGAATGAAATTGCAGCTTATATGGCTCTTACTAGAGTCTTTGGAGTAAGAGCGAAAGCTCAATTGTGTACGTGGGTGTCTTGTGTACGAGATAAGAGCTAAGGCTCAAGTGCACGTGTGTGTCTCGTGTACGAGATAAGAGCTAAGGCTCAAGTGCACGTGTGTGTCTCGTGTACGAGATAAGAGCTAAGGCTCAAGTGCACGTATGTGTCTCATGTATCAAGCACCAATATTACATCCCGGGGGGAGACCACGCTCCATTATTACAACCCCATATCCGAATTGAATTGAATATGAAAGGAGTAATGTAAATACCGAATTTTAAACACTTACAAGTGATTCGGGCTTTTCTTCTCCTTGCTCGCGTGCTTTGGTTCACTTTGGCAGCCACAAAGGTGTCCTCTTTGAAGCTTGAGACGTGAAGTTGTTGGCTGAGTTGTGCTTGAAAGGATTTGGGCTTGAGAGAGAGGCTCACGGGTGCTAGGTTGGCTACAAGGCTAAGTTGGGGTAAGCAAGGCTCATGGCAAAGGGGTGGTGGTGGTGTGCTACGCTAGGATGGTGGGAGCATGCTAGGCTAGGATGGTGGTAGGTCGGTTGGTGTGGTAGGGTGGAGGTAGGTCGGTTGGTGTGGTAGGGTAGGGCGCGGGATAGCAGGCGCGCGCGGGACAACAGGGGGTGCAGAGGTGCGCGGTTAGCGCACAGGGTGCGATAGTTGGGTGCAGGCGATAGGTGCGCACGGGGGCACGCAGGCAGGGCGCTATGGGGGGTTCTGGCGAGAAGTGCGGTGCGCGCGGGACAGGTGGTGTGGCGCTAGGGCGCAGTGGGGGCACGACTGAGCCGGGTAGGGTGTATGGTGGTTGGCTGGGAGTTGGAGTGAAGTATGGCGGCTGGTTGGGAGTTGGAGTGGAGTATGGCGGTGGCTAGGTGGAGTCGGTAGTGGGATTAGGTGGGTGCGGGTTTGGTTTAGGTCTAGAGGGTTAGAGAAAGAAGGTTTAGGTTAGGATTAGGCTTACCTTAGGGAGTCTCGGCTAGGTTTAGCTCACAAACTTAACCCACTAAAAGAAATTAGGCACTAAGCACTCACCTTAACCCTTTCTCTCTCTTCTCCAATCTCCTCCAAGCAATTCACGTGAAAACATTTTTGGAGACCCCCTCACCTCTATTTATAGGCAAGTGAGGTGGGTCTTGGATTTGGATATGGGTTTGAGATCTGGATCCAAATCCAAATCCAAATACTATTTGGATCTAGATCTGGATATTTATGACCAGATTCGATCCAAATCCAAACATTTATATGGATATGGATCTGGATATTTTGGTCCAAATCCAATCCAATCCAAACACTATTTGGATCCATCCAAATCCAAACACTATTTGGTCGATCCAAATCCAAACACTATTTGGATATGGATCTGGATATTTATGGTCCAGATCCAATCCAAATTTCCTTTGAACAGTCCTTCTTGGCATTTCGAGATGGACGGTTTGTGTGGGCCCTGGCTTCATCATCGCTCCGTCTTATGCTGGGTTTTCCCCAATTTTGTCGTCTGAACTCCATCTCGCCTTTTTGGACTTCGTTTCTGCTCAATTTCGCCATTTCAGACTTGGATTTCTGTTGCTTGGGTGGGTGATCGAGGCTTCACATTTGATGCTCTAGGCTTGAAGTTTGCTCCTGGCCTAGGCTCTCCTTTCGCCTTTTGATCGTGCTTTCTATCAGTTTGAGCTGTCTCCTAGGCTTCGAACCTGCTTTTTGGGTCCGCTTTCGATTAGGGTTCACCTGTTCGTCTTGGCTTTTTTACAAAAATGGGACTTGACCCAAATTCATATTTCTGATCGGGGTTTCAAAACAAAATTTAAAGATTTTTGGGAGCTCTTGGGTTTTCAAAAATCTCAAATTTGGCATTTTGTATTGATTTTCAAACCAGGTGCTTGTTTTGCAAAATCGTTGGATTTTGGGGTGTTTACAAGGGCATCTTTCAAAATTAATTTCAAAATCATATCTTATCAAACTGCTTAAGTGAAAATCAAGTGTGGAAGGTTCTTTAGAGAAAAGGAAGAAATACCCTCATATCCCCTGAAAAGGGAGAAATACCCATCGCCATTCGCCTAGATTTCGAATGTTCCAACAACATAGCCGAGTATGAAGCACTCATACAAGGCTTGAAAATTTCGAAAATTCTAGGGGCATCATGCATCGAAGTCTTTGGAGATTCTTTACTTGTCATAAACTAAGTGTTAAAAATTTGGCAAGTCAAAAATGAAAAACTTCTTCCATATCACAAGTTGGCCACCAAGCTGGTCGAGTCGTTCAAATTGTGTACACTCACACATGTAGGAAGAGAGGATAATGGCATAGCCGATGCCCTCTCATCCTTGGGCTCAGCCCTAAGGGTCGATCCCACTTTGGGAACTCGATCCTTAGAAATATGGCACTCACCCACTCCATCCACTCACGATTTGGAGATTTGCCAAAACAACACAACTTCCATAGAAAAACCCTGGTTTTAAGACATTAAAGAGTTCTTAGAAAATGGAGGATTTTCATAATTCGCTTCGTCCAAAGACAAAGCTTTTATTCGAAGGATTTCAACCCGATATCTAATTTTGGGGGGGATTCCTTACAAAGAGTTTTACTGGCATCTTACTAAGGTGTATCGACCTGGAGGAGGCTAGGATAGTAATGCATGAATTCCACGATGGAGAATGTGGAGGGCATGGCCATTCACCATGTGGGCGTTTGACATCATAGGACTAATATTTCCAAATGCATCAAATGGGCATAGGTTTATACTAGCAGCCATTGAATACTTTTCCAAATGGGTTGAAGCTACCTCCCTGACTAATGTCTAGGGGCAACATGTAGTGGCGTTCATTAGGGAAAATATTTTGGCTCAATTTGGGGTCCCAAAAGGCCTAGTGTCTGATAATGGCACCCCCTTAAAAAATGAGAGGATGGTAAAGTTATGTAACACGTATAGCATAACTTACCACTTCTCATCGCCCTACTACTCGCAAGGAAACGGCCAAGCCGAAGCCACCAACAAGACTCTCATAAGCATTATAGAGAAAACTTTAGAGAAGGGTTGCTTATAGGACTTCCATCCGAACTCCCACAAATGCCATGCCATTTGAGTTGGTCTATGGCACAAACGCCATTCTCCCCATTCATACCAAAGTGCATTCATTTCATACATCACTTGCACTCAACCTTCCCCTAGAGACGCTACAGCATGCTAGAATGGCCGAGCTTGATTTATTAGATGAGAGAAGGCTCCTTGCCATGGATCATGCACATGCATACCGGCAAAGGGTAGCTCGACATTATGAGAAGCATATGAAGCCTCGCCACTTCAAAGTGGGAGACCTTGTGCTAAAAATTATCCAACATCGTGGCCCACATCCACTTGGAAAGTGGCGGCTCAAGTGGGATGGTCCTTATGTTGTATGTGAAACTACCACAAACAACGCCTACTGGTTAGTCGATATTGAGGGTAGGAACTTAGCAGACCCTATGAATGCTCAATATTTGAAAAAATACCACGTGTAGGGTCTAAGCTAAGTCCTATTGCGAAAATATTTTGAGGAAAATCTCCTTTGAAACTTCGTGAGTGAGGATCAAAGTAGATCATGCAAAACCTTGAATGAGAGAATCAATGCTTGTGAAAAAGCAGAGTTTTTCAAAATAAAGGGGTTACATTTCAAAATCCTTCTTCTTACAAAAGAGGGCCTGGTTCAAAATAGCAAGATACTTGCAAGTAGTACGTGCTATTTCTAAATAGGCTGATCTGGGATGAATCGAGTAGATCCTTGGGATAAGTCCTTCCCCTCTTCTCTTCTCTCCCCAAAAGGAAAACTTGCGAAAAGCAAAAAGGGGAAATCCCTACAAAAATCTCTTTCCCAAAAGCTGAATCCAAAAAGAAAAATCATTTATTCTATAGAAAAGAGGGAACAAAGAAAAAATACTCCCAAAGGGAAACCCTCTGTGAAAAAAAAAAAAAAAATAGCCAAAAGCTCAAAAAGAGCAGTTTTTCGCGTCTTTTCCTCAAACCACGGGACACTCCCGAAGGGACCGTGGTAACTCTTTCCCCGTCGCTGCGACTTATCCCAAGCGAAGAAAGGTTCATTTCAAGGAATCCTAAAGTAAAAATAGGATTTGCTTACTTAAATCTTGTAAACACCCCAAAATCCCACGATTTTATAAAACATACCTAGTTCACAAAATCAAATCCAAAAAGGCACTTTGAGTTCTGAAAACCCAGGAGCTTTACCAAAACCCTGTAAATTTGTTTTAAACCCTGCAAATATTGTTTTAAATCTTGTAAATAGTGTTTTGAAACCCCAGGCCCAAATAAGAACTTTTGAAACCCGGGCTAAGCCCCATTTTCCTAAGAAACCAAAGACGAACAGGTGAAGCATGCAAAGACGACACCTGATCAAAAAGCAGCCCGACAAGTGGCTCACGAAGGCCAATTCCCGAAGTAGGCTCAGAAGCAGTTTCTAGAGCCTAGAAGAGCATCTTCGCTTGATAAAAGCTAGGCTCAAAAGGCGAAAGGAAGCCACAGGCCCAAAGCAGGTTGCAAGCCAAGAGCACCAAGCAGCCAGATTGACCATCTTCATCCAAGCATCAAGAATCTGAACTAGAAAAATCACAAATGAATAGAAATGGAGTTCGAAAAGGAGTCTGGACGACAAAGATTGGGGAAACCCAACATCAGACGGAGAGCTGATGAAGCCAGGGCCCGCACAGATCGTCCGCCTCGAAAAGCCAAGAAGGAGCATCTAGAGAAAATTTGGATTGGATCTGGACCATAAATATCCAGATCCAAATCCAAATAGTGAATAGTGTTTGGATTTGGGTCGATCCAAATAGTGTTTAGATTTGGATTGGATCCAAATAGTGTTTGGATTAGATCATATTTAGACCAAAATATCCAGATCCATATCCATAAAAATGTTGGATTTGGATCGGATACGAATCTCAAAATATCTGAGATCCAAGATCCAGATCCAAATAGTGTTTGGATTTGGATTTGGATCCAGATCTCAAACCAAAACCCAAATCCAAGACCCACCTCACTTGCCTATAAATAGGAGTGAGGGGGTCTCGAAGAGTTCACATGAAATCCAACTTGGAGGAGCTTGGAGGAGAGAGAGGGTATTAAGGTGAGTGCTTAGTTCTTTCTTTATTTGTTTAGGGTTTTTCATTGTGGGTTAGTAAGGGATTAGTGTGGGCTGCCCCACCTTAATTGAAAGGCTGGATTTGCTTGAACAAGGAGGCTTAAGGTGGCTGATTGGAGATTGAGCACACCCTAAACCGCCATTAAGAGGTAAGCCCCTAATCCACCCTAAACCACTCTTCTTAACCCTTCTAAACCACCTTAAACCTACCTTAAACCGCCACCTTTAACCACTCCTAGCTCCCCTAATCCCACTTAGGTTAACCTAACACCCTAGCCAACCTTAAACCTAAACTACCCGCACATCCCCTAAGCACCCGAACCGACCTACCTTCCACTACGCACCACCTCGTGCCTTGCGGCCCGTAGCGCGCCACCCGCGCGCCAAACAGGAGCACCACACCGCCTTACTGCCCTGCGCTGCATCACCACCCTGCGAACCGCTCGGGCGCCCAGTGCCAGGCGCTGCCTTAGCGCTTAGCGCCGACTCTCCCTGTCCCCCTGGCTGGCGCCTATGCGCCTTTAGCCGACCTGCCACCTACCTTATTTCACCACCTTGCTACACCTCCACCTTAGCCGACCTAACTACCACCGCCATAGCCTAGCTGACCACCCTAACACCGCCTTATTTCACCACCTACCTAGACCCTCCTTAGCCGACTTAGCTCCACCATACCCCCCCAACCGAACCCATCCTAGCTAGACACTCCCATCCACCGCCCTACACTCCCCATACCCCAGCCGAACCCTGCCATGACCTCTCACCTACCATCCCAACTCCACATCATACCCCAACCGAACCCATCCTAGTCCAGCATCACCCCACCTACCTAGTGCCGTGACCCTTAGTTCCCATTCCTTATCCATCCTAAACCAATCACCCCACTCAAGCCCTAAAACCCGCAGCATCCCATACCTTCCTATCCCATACAAACACCAAATCTGCAACCCCTTAATGCCGTGAACCCTCACCTTTCAAGGCCAAAACGCACCAAGCTCAAAGGCTCCGCCCAGCCACTTTTCGCCTCAAGCTTCAAGGGAGGCCCGTTTGTGATTGTAAAGCTGTAAACACCCCGAAATCCCACGAATTTCTTAAAACAAACCTGGTTTTGTACAAGCAGCCCCAAAGGGCCATTTTGAGTCTGGAAACCCAGGAGCCTTCCAGACAACCCTGTACATACGTTTTAAACTCTGTATTTCAAAAATATATAATATAGCTTTTAAAAAAAAAACCTTTTAAAACTCGTTTTTGAAACCCCGAAGCGGCTTGGCCCGATCAAGACAGGACTAGGAGAGCTAAGAAGAGCCCGGAACCAGAGCACATGTCGAGCTCGGTACAACAACTCTTGTATCACATCCATACCCCCAGGATCTCGAACGTCCAAGACCCTGTTCTTATCAAAATGTCATTTGAAGTCATCTCCGGAAGGCAGAAACAGAGGCGGACGACCATGTTGGCGAAGACCCAACGCAGACGGAGTACTAATGCTGTCAGGCCCCGCACAAATCATCCGTTTCGAACCCAGCTCGAAGGAGTCAGAGTTTAGTTTGGATTGGATCTGGACCATATATATCCAAATCCCAATCCAAACCCATGTGTGGACTTGGATTTGGATTTGGATCCAGAGATCTAATCCAATATCCATATCCATGGCCCACATCACCTTCTCATAAATGGAGGTGGGGCCCACTTGAAATTCACGTGGGATTATGGGCATGAGAGAGAGTGGGGATGGATAATATCAAGAGTGTTGTAATTAAGCTTGACTTGTGTGTCAAGTTTGGGGTTAATCATGTGGGTTAGCCTAATTCAGTGGGTTTAAGCTTGTAATTAGCCAAAACCTAACCTAGGGCTGCACCAACATGAGGTGGTTAAGGTCTATGGGCCATGCAAAGGGAGCTCCCTCACCTAAACCTAACCCAAAACACCTAATCCTAGCCTACCACCCTAATCCACCCCTAATCTGAGCCTAATCACCTAACCCACTTCCCTAATCCCGGCCTAATCCCAACCTAATCCTTTCCTAAACCTAGGTTAATTTCCCTAAACCTAGCCTAATCACCTAACCTAGCTCACTAAACCTCACCCTAAAACCCAACCACCTAACCTAGCCCTAAACCCCTAAACCACCCCTAGCCCACAATCTACCCAAACCACTAGTTTTCAAAATATCTGGCCCTACCCTTTCCAGCCCACCTTATCTTCATACCACCCTACCTAAACCACCTAACCACTACCCCAAACCCAGCCCTAACCGACCTACCCATCCCTATATAAACCCCCCCCCCTTGGGGGCGGGTTCTGCAAGCTAGATCGCCTTCCCCAAGCCCAGCCGAGCCCCCACTTCCCAGCCCAGCCGAACCTGCTCCACCTGCTCCGCCTGCACCACCACCATCCCTCCATCCCACCACCACTTGCACCACCATCTCCACCACCTCCCAGCCGAGCCTCACAACCTGCCCATCTTCCTTCCAGCCGAGTACCACCTTCTCCCCATTCGGTAAGTACCCCCCACTCTACCTAGCTCCTTCTCTACTCCCTCTCCACTCCTAGCCACCCACCATACCACCACCTTACCTACACATCAGCCCTTTGTTGCCACTATTCTCACTTAGCCGAACCTATCACAACCTAAACTACCGGCCACTACCTAACTACCCTAACTACACCCGGTCAGCCATCTCTTTTCCCCTAGGTGTCCCATTCGGCCTTCCCTTAAATTCCCCTTAGGTCCATATTCCCTAACACTCTATACTCTCCATTCGTGACCCTACACACTCACTTGGCCCAGCCCCTTTAATCCCCCACATCGAGGCGACACCCACTTGCAGCTGGCCACCTTCGAGGCGCCTATCCCGCGCCCCACTTGCAGCCGGCCAGCACCCTTTGTCGCTCACCCTCGCAGAGCTCTCGTTTGCAGCCCAAGGCGAAGGCCAAGCCCACGCTCAAGCAAGGCCTCTACGGACCAGCTACTCATAAGTGCCTAAACTCGGTCTTTAGTTGTATACTTGCTTGAGATTCAATTTGATACGGGGTTGTAATAACGGAGCCTAGTCTCCCCCCGCTTGTAATAACGTGGCTTGGCACACCCACACACGTGCACTCTCTTAGTTGTGCACGATTTTGAACACACACGGGCCTAATCAGCCCCTAATACATAAGTATATATATATACTTTCATTTTCAAAGGGTTTTTGCTTAAGTTGGGTGTGTTGTCTTTCAATTCAAGCACTCACACACATTGAGCCTTCGCTCTTACTCCCAAGACCTTAGTCAAGGCCATACTGCAATTTATATTTGGGTTTAATTTCATGTCGTGTGTGTAAGTCTTTCAATTCAAGCACGCACCCACATTGAGCCTTCACTCTTATTTGCAAGACCCGAGTAAGGGCTCATATACATAATCTGTATACATATCTCCCTTCGGTTATTTCCCTTCGGTATTTCCCTTCGGTTATTTCCCTTCGGTTATTTCCCTTCAGTATTGTCTTTACATTTCGGGTTTTCCCTTTGGAGTAGCGTGAGTTTGCATTGCATCTACGCCATACCACGAGGTAGGACGCATATTGCATCAAAGCAAGCCCCGCTCGAATTCGCCCATGTAGTGGAGTGTTCATAACACACAAACTAGGTGGCCCGAAAAGGGATAAAAGAAAAGACTTAGGCACGTGCAAATCCACGTGATCTAAAACATGCAATCACATTTTAAAGACCCGAAATAGACACCTCGAACCGCTTCGTAGACTTTCTCTCCAAAACTCGATTTTTGCAAAGCGTACAGACTGACCCTTGCGCATCGGTACAAGAAGGTCTGCGACGACAAGAGCTTACTTGCTCACAGTCGCCACGTTTAGAAGTCAGTGTTAAAAATATCTTCGCTAGCTTAAGTAAGCTAGCTGGCACACCCTGTTTGCATACATAGGCCTTAGACACACGAGAGGATCCGCTCCGAGCCTTGAAAAGGCAAGAGGCGGGGATTTTCACGCGTCTACAGAGATTGGCACTCCCGATGGGACGTGAGCCTTTAAAAAATCAAGTTTTTAAGTAGAAGTCTTGCGAAAATTTTGTAAAAAGGTGTCATTTTAACTTGTTTTCTTTGCTTGTACTTAGGACATTTTGAAAAAGCTTGAAAAGCATGTCAAAATCCAATCCAAGTGAAGTGTCGAGCCAAGGCTCATGCGCATCAAGTTCTCACTCTAGGAGGATTTTCAAAAACAAAATAAAACTAGAACACTATCTTCAAGGAACCCTTTCCCAAACACGCCAGTGGCAGTGGGAAAGGAAAGGAGGTATGTACCCTCACCATTTCCAAGGAACTAGCGCGAAAGCCAGAACCTGGTCGACCTACTTGTGCACCCATCCTTGTACTATACAAGAGGCCCGCCCAAGTCGTCATTCGGGGACCACCAAAAGTGGAAAGCCCGGTAAAACCAGTTTTAAAAATCCAAGGTTCTCCTCAGCTCATCCTTAGAGCCAAGTTTAGCGCGAACCCTAGGCTGGTCGTGGGGGAAGTCACTAGATCCGGGAGGATCTATCAACCCCCACACCTTCAAGGTGCTCAAAAGGTGGTCAGTGTGCCTGGCCCTCAAAAGCATGTATCCCTAGTGGTCTGCCAAAAGCAGATAAGGACAAAGTCATCCTAAATCCTTATGATTTCGAAAACCACCTTTCAAAGATTCCTATTCACATGTCTATCCTAGAGCTTATAAAAACCTCGCCTAGGCATAGACTTGTATTAGAGAAAATTCTAGAAAGGGCCAAGGTTGATTCGAACATAAGTCCGGAATCCTTGTCTGCCCAAGTGGCTTTATTAGGAGCAAAATCGCCCATCACTTTTTCAGAAGATGATGTAGATAGACCCTACGAAACCCATAACCAGGCCCTGCATATCGAGGTGGTTCTAAACAACAACTCTCTGGACAGGTGCCTAGTCGATGGTGGAGGAGGGCTCAACATCCTTCCACTTCATGTGGTGTATAAAATCGGAGTCACCTTGACTTCAATGAACCCACGCCCCATCGTTATCACTAGATACGATGGTAATGCGTCTAGACCTTTAGGATCCATCGAACTCCCAATGGAAACGGGAGGGATCGAACACACGGGGGTGTTCCATGTCTTAAACATCCACCCATTATAACCTGTTGCTGAGAAGGCCCTGGATACACAGTTTGTGCGTTGTGCCATCCACCTTCCACAGGTGTGTCAAGATCCCTTTTAGGGACCAGGTCGTAGTGATCCTAGGTGAGAGTCACCCACAGCTTCAGGGGATCATAAACTCCCCTTGTTTATCAAGCTCCCAGGCCCATGAGGCTAACCTGGGGCAAATTATGTTTGAGCCACCTCGGCTCGTGTTGAACAACCTGTAGACGCGCGAAAAATCCCCGCCTCTTTGCCTTTTTCAAGGCTCGGAGCGGATCCTCTCGTGTGTCTTAAGGCCTATGTATGCAAAACAGGGCGTGCCAGCTAGCTTTCCTAAGCTAGCGAAGATATTTTTAATGCTGACTTCTAAACGTGGCGACTGTGAGCAAGTAAGCTCTTGTCGTCGCAGACCTTCTTGCACCGATGCGCAAGGGTCAGTCTGTACGCTTTGCAAAAATTGAGTTTTTGGAGAGAAAGTCTACGAGGCGGTTCGAGGTGTCTATTTCGGGTCTTTAAAATGCGATTGCATGTTTTAGATCACGTGGATTTGCATGTGCCTAAGTCTTTTCTTTTATCCCTTTTCGGGCCACCTAGTTTGTGTGTTATGAACACTCCACTACATGGGCGAATTCGAGCGGGGCTTGCTTTGATGCAATATGCGTCCTACCTCGTGGTATGGCGTAGATGCAATGCAAACTCACGCTACTCCAAAGGGAAAACCTGAAATGTAAAGACAATACTGAAGGGAAATAACCGAAGGGAAATAACCGAAGGGAAATAACCGAAGGGAAATAACCGAAGGGAGATATGTATATAGATTATGTATATGAGCCCTTACTCGGGTCTTGCAAATAAGAGCGAAGGCTCAATGTGGGTGCGTGCTGGAATTGAAAGACTTACACACACGACATGAAATTAAACCCAAATATAAATTGCAGTATGGCCTTCACTAAGGTCTTGGGAGTAAGAGCGAAGGCTCAATGTGTGTGAAAGTGCTTGAATTGAAGTACTACACACACGACATAAATGAAACCCAAATATAACTGCAATAAGGCCTTTACTAAGGTCTTGGGAGTAAGAGCGAAGGCTCAATGTGTGTGAAAGTGCTTGAATTGAAAGACTTACTCACACGACATGAAATGAAACCCAAATAGTATAGGTCGGCCCTTACTTGGGTCTTTCAAATAAGAGCGAAAGCTCAATGTGTGTGAGAGTGCTTGAATTGAAAGACTTACTCACACGACATGAAATGAAACCCAAATAGTATAGGTCGGCCCTTACTTGGGTCTTTCAAATAAGAGCGAAAGCTCAATGTGTGTGAGTGCTTGAATTGAAAGGCAACGCACCCAACTTAAGCAAAACCCTTCGAAAATGAAAATATATATATATTTATGTATTAGGGGCTGATTAGGCCCGTGTGTGTTCAAAATCGTGCACGACTAAGGGAGTGCACGTGTGTGGGTGTGCCAAGCCACGTTATTACAAGCGGGGGGAGACTATGCTCCGTTATTACAACCCCGTATCAAATTGAATCTCAAGCAAGTATATAACTAAAGACCGAGTTTAGGCACTTACGAGTAGCTGGTCCGTAGAGGCCTTGCTTGAGCGTGGGCTTGGCCTTCGCCTTGGGCTGCAAACGGGAGCTCCGCGAGGGTGGATGACAAAGGGTGTTGGCCGGCTGCGAGTGGGGCGCGGGATAGGCGCCTCGAAGGTGGCCGACTGCAAGTGGGTGTCGCCTTGATGTGGGCGATTAAAGGGGTGGGCCAAGTAAGTGTGTAGTGTCACGAATGGGGAGTATAGAGGGTTAGGGAATATGGACCTAAGGAGAGTTTAGGGGAAGGCCGAATGGGAGTCTTAGGGGAAGGCTGAATGTAGATAGGATGGTTAGGTAGTGGCCGGTAGTTTAGGTTGTGCTAGGTTCGGCTAAGTGAAAAGGGTGGTGACAAAGGGCTGAGATGATGATATGGTGGGTGGCTAGGAGTGGAGAGGGAGTAGAGAAGAATTTAGGTAGAGTTGGGGAATGCTTACCGAATGGGGAGAGGCGGTGGATGGAAGAGAGAAGCCGGGTGGTTGGGATGGAGAGCAAGCGGTGGCATCCGGCTGGGAGATGGTGGTGTGAGCTGTGGTGGGGTGGAGGGATGGTGGTGGTGCAGGCGGCACAGGTGGAGCAGGCGGGCAGGTTCGGCTGGGTGAGGAAATGGGAGAAAGAGAGGGCCCGGCTGGGATTGGTGAGGGTTCCTCGCTAGAAAAACCCGCCCCCAAGGGGGGGGGGGTTGAAATAGGGTTGGGTAGGTCGGTTAGGGCTGGGCTTGGGGTAGTGGTTAGGTGGTTTAGGTAGGGTGGTATGTAGATAAGGTGGGCTGGAAAGGGTTGGGCCAGATATTTTGAAAACTAGGGGTTTGGGTAGATTGTGGGCTAGGCGTGGTTTAGGGGTTTAGGGCTAGGTTAGGTGGTTGGGTTTTAGGGTGAGGTTTAGTGAGCTAGGTTAGGTGATTAGGCTTGGTTTAGGCTAGGATTAGGGAAATTAATCTAGGTTTAGGGAAGGATTAGGGAAGTGGGTTAGGTGATTAGTTTGGGATTAGGCCGGGATTAGGGAAGTGGGTTAGGTGATTAGGCTCAGATTAGGGGTGGATTAGGGGAATAGGCTTGGATTAGGTGTTTTGGGTTAGGTTTAGGTGAAGGAGCTCCCTTTGCATGGCCCATAGACCTTAACCATCTCATGTTGGTGCAGCCCTAGGTTAGGTTTTGGCTAATTACAAGCTTAAACCCACTCCATTAGGCTAACCCACATGATTAAACCCAAACTTGACACACAAGTCAAGCTTAATTACAACACTCTTGATATTTTCCATCCCCACTCTCTCTCATGCCCATGATCCCACGTGAATTTCAAGTGGGGCCCACCTCCATTTATGAGAAGGTGATGTGGGCCATGGATATGGATATTGGATTGGATCTCTGGATCCAAATCCAAATCCACGTCCACATATGGGTTTGGATTGGGATCTGGATATATATGGTCCAGATCCAATCCAAACTGAACTTTGACTCCTTCGAGCTGGGTTCGAAACGGACGATTCGTGCGGGGTTTGACAGCATCAGTACTCCGTCTTCGTTGGGTCTTCGCCAACATGGTCGTCCGTCTCCGTTTCTGCCTTCCAAAGATGACTTCAAATGATATTTTGATAAGGACAGGGTCTTGGACGTTCGAGATCCTGGGGGTGTGAATCAGATACAAGAGTTGCTGTGCCGGGCTCGACGTGTGCTCCGGTTCCGGGCTTTTCTTAGCTCTCCTGGTCCTGTCTTGATCGGGCCAAGCTGCTTCGGGGTTTCAAAACATGTTTTAACAAGGTTTTAAAAGCTATATTATATATTTTCGAAATATAGAGTTCAAAACATATATACAGGGTTGTCTGGAAGGCTCCTGGGTTTCCAGACTCAAAAATGGCCCTTTGGGGCTGCTTTTACAAAACCAAGTTTGTTTAAGAAATTTGTGGGATTTCGGGGTGTTTACAGATGCCCCTCTTTGGCCTTGTCCAAATCGATTTGGATAAGGACAAAGATGACAAACACCCCTTTCAATGTCTCCCTAGATCTATCCATGAAGAATATGGGATCGCCCCAATCTTTAGCAAAATCTCAATTTACAAACTCTGGTAGGAGGAGATATCACGCCAAAGGGTTTTTACTATGGAATCTGGTCCTAAATGGAATCATGTTCACGCAAGTACCATGCGTGGAATGCAAATGACATAGGTGTGGTGCCAAGAGTGGCGACCTCCCAGAGACCAGATGTGGTCGAACTCTAGAGACTTACAAGGTCTATTGCTCCAAGTGAGCAAATCCTATGTTGTTCGATGTTCGGTTTTCAAAATTTATTTACAAAAGCTATTTACAAAAGGGACAACTGTCTTGAGCCTCGATCCTAAGGATCTCGAGCTCTTCGTGCTTGCCCTTGTTTGAGTCTTAACACTCGCTTATCTAGCGGAGGTTTTATAAGAAAACAAGGCATATTTCAAATTCCTACGCCTTACTTGAAACGTCGAATTCTCAAACAAGATGAAATTCAAGTAAGTAAATCCTATTTTTACTTTAGGATTCCTCGAAATGAACCATGCTTTAGCTTGGGATAAGCCAGGGATGGGAAAGAGATACCACGGTCCCTTCTGAAGCGTCCCATAGTTTAAGGCATAGAAGGCGGAAAACTGCTCTTTTTGAGCTTTTTGGCCTCTTTTTCCTTTTTTTCATAGAGGGTCTCCCTTTGGGAGTATTTTTTCTTTAATCCCTCTTTTTCACAAGAGATTCGATTTTTCTTTTAAATTCTGGTTTCTTTCTTTTGGAAAGAGACTTTGAATGGGAAATTCCCTTTTGTTTTGGGCCTTTGTTTTCCTTTTGGAAATAGAAGAGAAGAGGGGAAGACTTATCCCAAGCCTACACTCGATCCATTCCAGATCAGCCTATTTAGAAATAGCACGTACTACTTGCAAGTATCTTGCTATGTTGAACTAGGCCTTTCTTTGTAAGAAGAGGATTTTGAAATGTAACCACGATTTTGAAAACTCCACTCTTTTACAAGTGCAAATTCTCTTCACTTAGGGTCACACGAGTTGCCTTTGCACCTTATTCATATGTCTCAGGGCAGCTATCCCTATAAAATTTTCGAAAACTGGAATTTAATCCAGATCCTACACATGATACTTCTTTAAGTATTGAATATTGATAGGACCTGCTAAATTCCTACCTTCTACATCGATCAACCAATACGAATTGTTCGTAGTGGTTGCTCGTACAACATAGGGTCCATCCCAGTTGGGGCGCCACTTACCTAAGGGGTGTGGGCCACGATGGTGGATGGTTTTTAAGACCAGATCTCCCACTTCAAAGTGGCGAGGTCTCATGTGTTTGCTATAATGTCGGGCTATCCTTTGCCGGTATGCACGAGCATGATCCATGGCAAGGAGTCGCCTCTCATCTAGCAAATCTAGTTCGGCCATCCTAGCATGATGAAGCGTCTCGAGGGGGAGGTCGAGTGCTATGGATGTATGAAATGAATGTAGTTGAGTATGAATGGGAAGAATGGCGTTTGTGCCATAGACTAACTCGAATGGTGTGGCATTCGTGGGAGTCCGGATGGAAGTCCTATAAGCCCATAAGGCTTCATCCAGCTTCTCGTGCCACATCCTACCCTTCTCTAAGGTTTTCTCAATAATACTAATGAGAGTCTTGTTTGTGGCTTCGGCTTGGCCATTGCCTTGAGGGTAGTAGGGCGAGGAGAAGTTGTGAGTTATGCCATACGTGTTGCACAACTTAACCATCCGCTCGTTCTTTGAATGGGGTACCATTATCAGACACAAGGTCTCGTGGAACCCCAAATCGAGCCAAGATATTCCTCCGGATGAAAGCCACCACATGTTGCCCCATTACATTGGTTAGGGAAATGGCTTCCACCCACTTGGAGAAATACTCCGTGGCTGCTAAAATAAATCGATGCCCATTCGAGGCCTTTGGAAATATTGGACCTATGATGTCAAACGCCCACATGGTAAATGGCCAGGGGCTGACCACGGAATGTAATGTAGATGAAGGGATATGAATGGCGTGCCCATGCACTTGACACGAATGACACTTCCTAACATGATCGTGACAATCCTTTTTCAGGGTGGACCAGAAATAGCCCCCTCTAAGTATTTTCATTGCCATCATGTTGGCATTAACATGACCTCCACATTCTCCATCGTGGAACTCATGCATTACTATCCTAGCCTCCTCTAGGTCGATACACCTAAGCAGAATGCCGGTAAAACTTTTCTTGTATAAAACCCCACCCAGAATGGTGTATCGGGTCGAAATCTTACGAATGAATGCCTTATCTTTGGACGTGGCATCCTCGGTGAATCCTCCATTTTCTAAAAAATGTTTTATGTCATAGAACCAGAGTTTTTCAATAGACTCTGGGTTGTTTTGGCAAATATCCAAGTCATGTGTGGATGGATGGGGCACATGCCATATTTCCAAAGATCTGGTCCCTGAAATGGGATCGACCTTCAGGGCTGAGCCCAAGGAGGAGAGGGCATCGGCGATGCCATTATCCTCTCTTCCTACGTGTGTGAGCTTACACGACTGGAAGGATTGGACCAATCGAGTGGCCAGCTTGTGATATGGAAGTAGTTTCTCATTACGTACTTGCCAAATTTTTAAAACCTGGTTTATGACAAGGAGCGAATCTCCAAAGACCTCAATGCACGATGCCCCTAGAGTTTTCGAAATCCTTAAACCTTGTATGAGTGCTTCATACTCAGCTACGTTGTTGGAACATTCGAAATCTAAGGGGACTGCTATGGGAATCTCGCCCTTTTCAGGGGAGATTAGGATGATCCCAGCACCAGCCCCTCGTTGGTTTCGTGCCCCGTCGAAGTGCATCTTCCACACTTGGTTTTCGAAAGAATTTGCCAAAATGTGGTTTTGAAAATGGTTTTGCAATATGCCTTCATCAGGCATTTCGACAAGAGTGGGATATGCGTCCTCTAAGGGGAATTCAGCCACGTAATCTGCCAGGGCTTGCCCCTTAATGGAGATCTGGTGATGGTATTTCAGATCATACTCCATTAGAAGGAGTTGCCATTTGCCCGTGAGAATGGGTTTTTCGAACAAGTGTTTGATTGGATCAAGCTTGGACACTATCCAGATCTCATGATCTAGGAAATAGTGTCTGAACTTCTGGCAGGCCCAGACTAGGGCCAAGCACGTCTTCTCCATGGCTTGATAATTTCGTTCATAAGCCAAGAGAGTTTTCGAAATATAGTAGATGGCATACTCCTTATGGGTGTCATCCTCGTATTGAGCCAACAGGGCTCCTAAAGCATTTACATGCACGGAGATGGATAATAAAAGCGGTTTTCCTTGTTTTGGAGGATTCAAAACGAGGGGATTAACCAAGTATGCCTTCAGTCTCTCGAAGGACTTTTCTCATTCGTCATCCCATAAGAATTTCGTACCCTTCCTCAACAGTTTGTTGAAGGGTTCGCATCTAGTTGCCAGATTCGATATGAATCGGCGAACGGATTGTAATCGACCCTGGAGGCTACGGATTTGGGTGAGATTGGAGGGTGGAGCCATGTCTATGATGGCTCGACACTTAGAGGGGTCGACTTCTATTCCCCTTTGGCTTACCATAAAGCCTAGAAGCTTCCCTGATTCTACCCCGAACACACATTTTTGAGGGTTTAGCTTTACTTTGTAAAGCCTAAGCCTTTCGAAATTTTTTTGTAAACATTCGATATGGGTGCATCGGGTTTTGGATTTCGCCAAGAGATCATCTACATACACTTCTACAAGCTCATGAATTTGATCATGGAAGATCGTGTTCATGGCTCGTTGGTATGTTGCGCCGGCATTTTTCAAACCAAAGGGCATGACTGTATAGCAGTACGTGCCCCATGGGGTTGTGAAGGCGATCTTACCCTGATCTCGTGGACTTAGTTTGATTTGATTATAGCCTGAATAGCCATCCATGAATGAAAACATTTCATGATTTGCAGTACTATCGACTATCAAATCTATGTTGGGTAAAGGATAATTATCCTTTGGAGTGGCTTTATTCAGGTTTCTGAAATCGATGCATATTCGAATTTTCCCATTGGTTTTTCGAACCACAATGATATTTGACAACCAATCAGAATACGCAATGGGTTTTATAAATCCGGCTTTTAGCAGATCTTCTAAACCCTCTTTGACTTGCGTGTGTACATTCGGGTGTATTTTCCTAAGCTTCTGCTTTATGGGTTTTACACCTGCATCTAAGGGAAGGCGATGCTCGACTATGCTGGGATCTATGCCCGGCATGTCTTCATACGTCCATGCAAACACATCTAAATAGGTTCGTAGAAATGCAATGAATGCTAACTTTTCAGTTTCATGCAAGCATGCGCCTATTTTGATGGTTTTGGGATTGGAATCATCCCCTAGGTTCACCTTTATGAAATCTCCTCCTACTGATTGGGAAGGTCTTTCAAAATCGAGATTTCTATGAAATTCTAGGAGCTCAGAAGTGGGATCTTCCTCAAGGGGATCCACTTCTGGGTTTTGATCATTCTCGTGGGCTATAGACCCGAGGGAACTTGATGCGTGGTTTTCAAAATGACCTGGTTTTGTACTTGGATTTTCAAGTGATTTCGAAATTTTTGGTCTGGCTATGCAAACGACGTTTCTTTCGAAATCCTTTTCTTTTGCCAAAGTCCTACCAGGAGCAGCTATGTACAAAATCTTTTTGGTATTTTCGAAATTTTCGATTTTTTTGGGTTTTTGTAAAACAAGAACCTTGGGAACTATACAAAGCACTCTTTTTTTGAGTTTTTGTTTTTCCATTGTTTTTGGTTTTTCTTGTTTTTCGATTTTTTTGATTTTAAGTTTTTCAAATGTTTTTGGTATTTTTAGAAAAAGGGATCTTCCGTCATACCTACAAAGGGAAAACACTACGGGTTAGACTCGGAATAGGAGGTCTAAATCGTAGGTCTCTTCTAAGACAGGCTCCGGAGCACCCTTGACCCAGGTGGTCACAGGGGGTGTCTCCGGCGGTATTCAGGGAGTATAGCCGATCCCATATCGGCTTGGGTTGGCCCTAGGTAGGATGGGCTCTAGGAGACCCTGGTTTTATGCCCCTAGACTCTTGTAGGGCGTGTAGCCCATGTTCAACAACATGTTCCATGACTTTTTGTTTTTTAAAAAGTTGGATACAAGTCGTGGTCCTGGAACATGCTATCGTCCATATTAGGCTCGTATGGCCTCTTGTCCAGGGGCTTTGGAAATAGGGAACGCTTGGGTTTTCCTAAGAGGATTAAAGTCGGGAGGGGGCCTGCTTTGGGCAGCCCCTTCACACATACAACCTTGCTAGGGTTGTTCAACACGAGCCGAGGTGGCTCAACCATAATTTGCCCCAGGTTAGCCTCATGGGCCTGGGAGCTTGATAAACAAGGAGAGTTTATGATCCCCTGAAGCTGTGGGTGACTCTCACCTAGGATCACTACGACCTGGTCCCTAAAAGGGATCTTGACACACCTGTGGAAGGTGGATGGCACAGCGCACAAACTGTATATCCAGGGCCTTCCCAGCAACAGGTTATAATGGGGGTGGATGTCTAAGACATGGAACACCCCCGTGTGTTCGATCCCTCCCGTTTCCATTGGGAGTTCGATGGATCCTAAAGGTCTAGACGCATTCCCATCGTATCCAGTGATAACGATGGGGCTTGGGTTCACTGAAGTCAAGGTGACTCCGATTTTGAACGCCACATGAAGTGGAAGGATGTTGAGCCCTCCTCCACCATCGACTAGGCACCTGTCCAGAGAGTGGTTGTTTAGAACCACCTCGATATGCAAGTCTTGGTTATGGGTTTCATAGGGTCTATCTACATCATCTTCTGAAAAAGTGATGGGCGATTTTGCTCCTAATAAAGCCACTTGGGCAGACAAGGATTCCGGACTTATGTTCGAATCAACCTTGGCCCTTTCTAGAATTTTCTCTAATACAAGTCTATGCCTAGGCGAGGTTTTTATAAGCTCTAGGATAGACATGTGAATAGGAATCTTTGAAAGGTGGTTTTCGAAATCATAAGGGTTTAGGATGACTTTGTCCTTATCTGCTTTTGGCAGACCACTAGGGATACATGCTTTTGAGGGGCCAGGCACACTGACCACCTTTTGAGCACCTTGAAGGTGCGGGGCTTGATAGATCCTCCCGGATCTAGTGACTTCCCCCACGACCAGCCTAGGGTTCACGCTAAACTTGGCTCTAAGGATGAGCTGAGGAGAACCTTGGATTTTCAAAATTGGTTTTACCGGGGTTTCCACTTTTGGTGGTCCCCGAATGACGACTTGGGCGGGCCTCTTGTATAGTACAAGGATGGGCGCACAAGTAGGTCGACCAGGTTCTGGCTTTTGCGCTAGTTCCTTGGAAATGGTGAGGGTACATACCTCCTTTCCTTTCCCACTACCACTGGCATGTTTGGGAAAGGGTTCCTTGAAGATAGCTTGAGGTGGCTCAGGTTCCGCAGTGACCTGGAGCCGGCCTTCTGCTATCAAGTTCTCAATTTTATTTAAAAGAGAGAAGCAGCGTTTGGTATCATGGCCTTTGAGCCGATGATACTTACAAAATCGGTTTAAATACCCCCCTTTGGAAGTGACTCTTCGGGGATTTCAGGGAGTTCTATCATGCCCTGGGCAAGTAGGAGGTCTAGGACCTCCGACACAGGTTGCCCTAGTGGAGTATACTCCCGTTTTTCAACCGGTTTTTGAAAATTGCGTTCCCTCTTATTTTCTAATTTTTCAAAATTTTTGGAAGTGCCCGCCATGCCTGGATCCACCCGGACATTGGCGATTTTATGGGGCTTTGCCCCTTTGTCCGTCGTGGGCAGCCCATATGCGATGGGCTTTTCCAAACGGGTTTTTGGAATGGCACTTCCTTTCCATAAGTGATCGTATGTCCCTTTTCGCAAGTTGGTTTCGAAAAGGGAGGCCTTTTTGATCAACTTATGGAAAGTTGAAATCTCATGGAGCGAGAGAAGGGTTTTTAACTCGCTTTTGAAATTATCCAGGATGAGCATTACTGCGCATCCTTCGGATATGGGCTCTCGCACTTGGCCCAAAAGCGACCTCCATCTTATAATGAAGGCATGTACGTCTTCGTTCATGCCTTGCTTTGTATCCCTTAAGGTATTCAGAGTCGGCGTGACTTCTACGTTGTGTGCAAATCTTTGCATGAAGCAGTTCGCTAACTCTTCAAAAGTAGTGAACTGGCTTAAGTCGTAGGAAGCCAGCCATTTCGCAGCTGTGCCTTTAAGGGATAGAGGGAACCAATACACCCATTTCATCGAGTCCTTTTTCTTCTTATGGGCTCGACGTGAGAAAAGCTGCAAGTGGGACCTAGGGTCTCCCATGCCATCATACCGATGGAAGTTCGGTATTTCATCGTCACTGTCTGTTTCGTAGTCCATAGGAAGGAAATCAGACAGGGCGTAACTTCTTTTCTCTTTATTCTGCCCTTTTAGCAACTGCTGTAGGGCTTTACGGTCCTTTTGTGTGAAGGACTCGTGGTATTGGTTGCCTTCCATTACGGAGGCCTCTTTTTGCTTGCGAGGTTTTTCAGATTTCTTTTTAGGCCTTTGTTCACCGTTCGATGAACGTGAATCGCCTACTTCAGCCTCTTGGCTGAGAGCATCGATTTTGGCCTCAAACTCCCTTCTCAAATCCTCGATTTCATCTAGTTTTATTTTGTTTTTGAAAATCCTCCTAGAGTGAGAACTTGATGCGCATGAGCCTTGGCTCGACACTTCACTTGGATTGGATTTTGACATGCTTTTCAAGCTTTTTCAAAATATCCTAAGTACAAGCAAAAGAAAATAAGTTAAAACGACACCTTTTTAAAATTTTCGCAAGACTTCTACTTGCAAACTCGATTTTTGAAAGGCTCACGTCCCACCGGGCGTGCCAATCTCTGTAGACGCGTGAAAAATCCCCGCCTCTTTGCCTTTTTCAAGGCTCAGAGTGGATCCTCTCGTGTGTCTAAGGCCTATGTATGCAAAACAGGGCGTGCCAGCTAGCTTTCCTAAGCTAGCGAAGATATTTTTAACGCTGACTTCTAAACGTGGCGACTGTGAGCAAGTAAGCTCTTGTCGTCGCAGACCTTCTTCCACTGATGCGCAAGGGTCAGTCTGTACGCTTTGCAAAAATCGAGTTTTTGGAGATAAAGTCTACAAGGCGGTTCGAGGTGTCTATTTCGGGTCTTTAAAATGCGATTGCATGTTTTAGATCACGTGGATTTGCACGTGCCTAAGTCTTTTCTTTTATCCCTTTTCAGGCCACCTAGTTTGTGTGTTATGAACACTCCACTACGTGGGCGAATTCGAGCGGGGCTTGCTTTGATGCAATATGCATCCTACCTCGTGGTATGGCGTAGATGCAATGCAAACTCACGCTACTCCAAAGGGAAAACCCAAAATGTAAAGACAATACTGAAGGGAAATAACCGAAGGGAAATAACCGAAGGGAGATATGTATATAGATTATGTATATGAGCCCTTACTCGGGTCTTGCAAATAAGAGCGAAGGCTCAATGTGGGTGCGTGCTGGAATTGAAAGACTTACACACACGACATGAAATTAAACCCAAATATAAATTGCAGTATGGCCTTGACTAAGGTCTTGGGAGTAAGAGCGAAGGCTCAATGTGTGTGAAAGTGCTTGAATTGAAGTACTACACACACGACATAAATGAAACCCAAATATAACTACAATAAGGCCTTTACTAAGGTCTTGGGAGTAAGAGCGAAGGCTCAATGTGTGTGAAAGTGCTTGAATTGAAAGACTTACTCACACGACATGAAATGAAACCCAAATAGTATAGGTCGGCCCTTACTTGTGTCTTTTAAATAAGAGCGAAAGCTCAATGTGTGTGAGTGCTTGAATTGAAAGGCAACGCACCCAACTTAAGCAAAACCCTTCAAAAATGAAAATATATATATATTTATGTATTAGGGGCTGATTAGGCCCGTGTGTGTTCAAAATCATGCACGACTAAGGGAGTGCACGTGTGTGGGTGTGCCAAGCCACGTTATTACAAGCGGGGGGAGACTATGCTCCGTTATTACAACCCCGTATCAAATTGAATCTCAAGCAAGTATACAACTAAAGACCGAGTTTAGGCACTTACGAGTAGCTGGTCCGTAGAGGCCTTGCTTGAGCGTGGGCTTGGCCTTCGCCTTGGGCTGCAAACGGGAGCTCCGCGAGGGTGGATGACAAAGGGTGTTGGTCGGCTGCAAGTGGGGCGCGGGATAGGCGCCTCGAAGGTGGCCGGCTGCAAGTGGGTGTCGCCTTGATGTGGGCGATTAAAGGGGTGGGCCAAGTAAGTGTGTAGTGTCACGAATGGGGACTATAGAGGGTTAGGGAATATGGACCTAAGGAGAGTTTAGGGGAAGGCCGAATGGGAGTCTTAGGGGAAGGCTGAATGTAGATAGGATGGTTAGGTAGTGGCCGGTAGTTTAGGTTGTGCTAGGTTCGGCTAAGTGAAAAGGGTGGTGACAAAGGGCTGAGATGATGATATGGTGGGTGGCTAGGAGTGGAGAGGGAGTAGAGAAGAATTTAGTTAGAGTTGGGGAATGCTTACCGAATGGGGAGAGGCGGTGGATGGAAGAGAGAAGCCGGGTGGTTGGGATGGAGAGCAAGCGGTGGCATCCGGCTGGGAGATGGTGGTGTGAGCTGTGGTGGGGTGGAGGGATGGTGGTGGTGCAGGCGGCGCAGGTGGAGCAGGCGGGCAGGTTCGGCTGGGTGAGGAAATGGGAGAAAGAGAGGGCCCGGCTGGGATTGGTGAGGGTTCCTCGCTAGAAAAACCCGCCCCCAAGGGGGGGGGGTTTAAATAGGGATGGGTAGGTCGGTTAGGGCTGGGCTTGGGGTAGTGGTTAGGTGGTTTAGGTAGGATGGTATGTAGATAAGGTGGGCTGGAAAGGGTTGGGCCAGATATTTTGAAAACTAGGGGTTTGGGTAGATTGTGGGCTAGGGGTGGTTTAGGGGTTTAGGGCTAGGTTAGGTGGTTGGGTTTTAGGGTGAGGTTTAGTGAGCTAGGTTAGGTGATTAGGCTTGGTTTAGGCTAGGATTACGGAAATTAATCTAGGTTTAGGGAAGGTTTAGGGAAGTGGGTTAGGTGATTAGGTTGGGATTAGGCCGGGATTAGGGAAGTGGGTTAGGTGATTAGGCTCAGATTAGGGGTGGATTAGGGGAATAGGCTTGGATTAGGTGTTTTGGGTTAGGTTTAGGTGAAGGAGCTCCCTTTGCATGGCCCATAGACCTTAACCATCTCATGTTGGTGCAGCCCTAGGTTAGGTTTTGGCTAATTACAAGCTTAAACCCACTCCATTAGGCTAACCCACATGATTAAACCCAAACTTGACACACAAGTCAAGCTTAATTACAACACTCTTGATATTTTCCATCCCCACTCTCTCTCATGCCCATGATCCCACGTGAATTTCAAGTGGGGCCCACCTCCATTTATGAGAAGGTGATGTGGGCCATGGATATGGATATTGGATTGGATCTCTAGATCCAAATCCAAATCCACATCCACATATGGGTTTGGATTGGGATCTGGATATATATGGTCCAGATCCAATCCAAACTGAACTCTGACTCCTTCGAGCTGGGTTCGAAACGGATGATTCGTGCGGGGTCTGACAGCATCAATACTCCGTCTTCGTTGGGTCTTCGCCAACATGGTCGTCCGTCTCTGTTTCTGCCTTCCGGAGATGACTTCAAATGATATTTTGATAAGGACAGGGTCTTGGACGTTCGAGATCCTGAGGGTGTGAATCAGATACAAGAGTTGTTGTGCCGGGCTCAACGTGTGCTCCGGTTCCGGGCTCTTCTTAGCTCTCCTGGTCCTGTCTTGATCGGGCCAAGCTGCTTCGGGGTTTCAAAACATGTTTTAACAAGGTTTTAAAAGCTATATTATATATTTTCGAAATATAGAGTTCAAAACATATATACAGGATTGTCTGGAAGGCTCCTGGGTTTCCAGACTCAAAAATGGCTCTTTGGGGCTGCTTTTACAAAACCAGGTTTGTTTAAGAAATTCGTGGGATTTCGGGGTGTTTACACAACCCTAGGAAGGTTGTATGTGTGAAGGGGCCGCCCAAAGCAGGCCCCCTCCCGACTTTAATTCTCCTAGGAAAATCCAAGCGTTCCCTATTTCCAAAGCCCCTAGACAAGAGGCCATACGAGCCTAATATGGATGATAGCATGTTCCAAGACCACGACTTGTATCCTACTTTTTCAAAAAACAAAAAGTCGTGAAACATGTTGTTGAACATGGGCTACACACCCTACAAGAGTCTAGGGGCGCAGAACCAGGGTCTCCTAGAGCCCATCCTTCCTAGGGCCAATCCAAGCCGATATGGGATCGGCTATACTCCCCGAATACCGCCGGAGCCACCCCCTGTGACCACCTGGGTCAAGGGTGCCCCGGAGCCTGCCTTAGAAGAGACCTACCATTTAGATCTCCTATTCCGAGTCTAACCCGTAGTGTTTCCCCTTTGTAGGTATGACGGAAGATCCCTTTTCTAAAAAAAAAAAACATTTGAAAAACTTAAAATCAAAAAAATCGAAAAACAAGAAAAACCAAAAACAATGGAAAAACAAAAACTCGAAAAAAGAGTGCTTTGTATAGTTACCAAAGTTCTTGTTTTACAAAAACCCAAAAAAATCAAAAATTTGGAAAATAGCAAAAAGATTTTGTACATAGCTGCTCCTAGTAGGACTTTGGCAAAAGAAAAGGATTTCGAAAGAAACGTCGTCTGCATAGCCAGACCAAAAATTTCGAAATCACTTGAAAATCCAAGTACAAAACCAGGTCATTTTGAAAACCACGCATCAAGTTCCCTCGGGTCTATAGCCCACGAGAATGATCAAAGCCCAGAAGTGGATCCCCTTGAGGAAGATCCCACTTCTGAGCTCCCAGAATTTCATAGAATTCTTGATTTTGAAAGACCTTCCCAATCAGTAGGAGGAGATTTCATAGAGGTGAACCTAGGGGATGATTCCAATCCCAAAACCATCAAAATAGGCGCATGCTTGCATGAAACTGAAAAGTTAGCATTCATTGCATTTCTACGAACCTATTTAGATGTGTTTGCATGGACGTATGAAGACATGCCGGGCATAGATCCCAGCATTGTCGAGCATCGTCTTCCCTTAGATGCAGGTGTAAAACCCATAAAGCAGAAGCTTAGGAAAATACACCCGAATGTACACACGCAAGTCAAAGAGGGTTTAGAAGATCTGCTAAAAGCCGGATTTATAAAACCCTTTGCATATTCTTATTGGTTGTCAAATATCGTTGTGGTTCGAAAAACCAATGGGAAAATTCGAATATGCATCGATTTCAGAAACCTGAATAAAGCCACTCCAAAGGATAATTATCCTTTACCAAACATAGATTTGATAGTCGATAGTACTGCAAATCATGAAATGTTCTCATTCATGGATGGCTATTCAGGCTATAATCAAATCAAACTAAGTCCACGAGATCAGGGTAAGACCGCCTTCACAACCCCATGGGGCACGTACTGCTATACAGTCATGCCCTTTGGTTTGAAAAATACCGGCGCAACATACCAACGAGCCATGACCACGATCTTCCATGATCAAATTCATGAGCTTGTAGAAGTGTATGTAGATGATCTCTTTGCAAAATCCAAAACCCGATGCACCCATATCGAATGTTTACAAAAGATTTTCGAAAGGCTTAGGCTTTACAAAGTAAAGCTAAACCCTCAAAAATGTGTGTTCGGGGTAGAATCAGGGAAGCTTCTAGGCTTTATAGTGAGCCAAAGGAGAATAGAAGTCAACCCCTCTAAGTGTCGAGCCATCAGAGACATGGCTACACCCTCCAATATCACCCAAATCCGTAGCCTCCAGGGTCGATTACAATCCGTTCGCCGATTCATATCGAATCTGGCAACTAGATGCGAACCCTTCAACAAACTGTTGAGGAAGGGCACGAAATTCTTATGGGATGACGAATGCCAAAAGTCCTTCGAGAGACTGAAGGCATACTTGGTTAATCCCCTCGTTTTGAATCCTCCAAAACAAGGAAAACCGCTTTTATTATCCATCTCCGTGCAAGTAAATGCTTTAGGAGCCCTGTTGGCTCAATACGAGGATGACACCCATAAGGAGTATGCCATCTACTATATTTCGAAAACTCTCTTGGCTTATGAACGAAATTATCAAGCCATGGAGAAGACGTGCTTGGCCCTAGTCTGGGCCTGCCAGAAGTTCAGACACTATTTCCTAGATCATGAGATCTGGATAGTGTCCAAGCTTGATCCAATCAAACACTTGTTCGAAAAACCCATTCTCACGGGCAAATGGCAACTCCTTCTAATGGAGTATGATCTGAAATACCATCACCAGATCTCCATTAAGGGGCAAGCCCTGGCAGATTACGTGGCTGAATTCCCCTTAGAGGACGCATATCCCACTCTTGTTGAAATGCCTGATGAAGGCATATTACAAAACCATTTTCAAAACCACATTTTGGCAAACACTTTCGAAAACCAAGTGTGGAAGATGCACTTCGATGGGGCACGAAACCAACGAGGGACTGGTGCTGGGGTCATCCTAATCTCCCCGATGCCCTCTCCTCCTTGGGTTCAGCCCTGAAGGTCGATCCCATTTCAGGGACCAGATCTTTGGAAATATGGCATGTGCCCCACCCATCCACACACGACTTGGATATTTGCCAAAACAACCCAGAGTCTATTGAAAAACCCTGGTTTTATGACATAAAACAATTTTTAGAAAATGGGGGATTCACCGAGGATGCCACGTCCAAAGATAAGGCATTCATTCGTAAGATTTTGACCCGATACACCATTTTGGGTGGGGTTTTATACAAAAAGAGTTTTACCGGCATTCTGCTTAGGTGTATCGACCTAGAGGAGGCTAGGATAGTGATGCATGAATTCCACGATGGAGAATGTGGAGGTCATGTTAATGCCAACATGATGGCGATGAAAATACTTAGAGGGGGCTATTTTTGGTCCACCCTGAAAAACGATTGTCACGATCATGTTAGGAAGTGTCATCCATGTCAAGTGCATGGGCACGCCATTCATATCCCATCATCTGCATTGCATTCCGTGGTCAGCCCCTGGCCATTTACCATGTGGGCGTTTGACATTGTAGGCCCAATATTTCCAAAGGCCTCGAATGGGCATCGATTTATTTTAGCAGCCACGGAGTATTTCTCCAAATGGGTGGAAGCCATTTCCCTAACCAATGTAATGGGGCAACATGTGGTGGCTTTCATCCGGAGGAATATCTTGGCTCGATTTGGGGTTCCACGAGACCTTGTGTCTGATAATGGTACCCCATTCAAGAACGAGCGGATGGTTAAGTTGTGCAACACGTATGGCATAACTCACCACTTCTCCTCGCCCTACTACCCTCAAGGCAACGGCCAAGCCGAAGCCACAAACAAGACTCTCATTAGTATTATTGAGAAAACCTTAGAGAAGGATAGGACGTGGCACGAGAAGCTGGATGAAGCCTTATGGGCTTATAGGACTTCCATCTGGACTCCCACGAATGCCACACCATTCGAGTTGGTCTATGGCACAAACGCCATTCTTCCCATTCATACTCAACTGCATTCATTCCATACATCCATAGCACTCGACCTGCCCCTAGAGACGCTTCAGCATGCTAGGATGGCCGAACTAGATTTGCTAGATGAGAGGCGACTCCTTGCCATGGATCATGCTCGTGCATACCGGCAAAGGATAACCCGACATTATAGCAAACACATGAGACCTCGCCACTTTGAAGTGGGAGATCTGGTCTTAAAAACCATCCACCATCGTGGCCCACACCCCCTAGGCAAGTGGCGCCCCAACTGGGATGGACCCTATGTTGTACGAGCAACCACTACGAACAATTCGTATTGGTTGATCGATGTAGAAGGTAGGAATTTAGCAGATCCTATCAATATTCAATACTTAAAGAAGTATCACGTGTAGGATCTGGATTAAGTTTCATTTTTCGAAAATGTTAAAAGGGATAGCTGCCCTGAGACATGTGAATAAGGTGCAAAGGCGAATTCGTGTGACCCTGAGTGAAGAGAATTCGCACTTGTGAAAGAGCGGAGTCTTCAAAATCGTGGTTACATTTCAAAATCCTTCTTCTTACAAAGAAAGGCCTAGTTCAACATAGCAAGATACTTGCAAGTGGTACGTGCTATTTCTAAATAGGCTGATCTGGAATGGATCGAGTGTAGGCTTGGGATAAGTCCTCCCCTCTTCTCTTCTTCTTCCAAAAGGAAAACAAAGGCCCAAAACAAAAGGGAATTTCCCATTCAAAGTCTCTTTCCAAAAGAAAGAAACCAGAATTTAAAAGAAAAATCGATTCTCTTATAAAAAAGAGGGATTAAAGAAAAAATACTCCCAAAGGGAGACCCTCGATGAAAAAAAGGAAAAAGAGGCCAAAAAGCTCAAAAAGAGCAGTTTTCCGCCTTCTATGCCTCAAACCACGGGACGCTTCAGAAGGGACCGTGGTATCTCTTTCCCACCCCTGGCTTATCCCAAGCTAAAGCATGGTTCATTTCGAGGAATCCTAAAGTAAAAATAGGATTTACTTACTTGAATTTCATCTTGTTTGAGAATTCGACGTTTCGAGTAAGACGTAGGAATTTGAAATGAAGCTTGTTTTTCTTATAAAACCTCCGCTAGATAAGTGAGTGTTAAGACTCAAACAAGGGCAAGCACGAAGAGCTCGAGATCCTTAGGATCGAAGCTCAAGACAGTTGTCCCTTTTGTAAATAGCTTTTGTAAATAAGTTTTGAAAACCGAACATCGAACAGCATAGGATTTGCTCACTTGGAGCAGTAGGCCTTGTAAGTCTCTAGAGTTCGACCACATCTGGTCCCTGGGAGGTCGCCACTTTTGGCACCACACCCATGTCATTTGCATTCCACGCATGGTACTTGCATGAACATGATCCCATTTTAGGACCAGATTCCATAGAACCCTTTGGCGTGATATCTCCTCCTACCAGAGTTTGTAAATCGAGATTTTGCTAAAAATGGGACGATCCCGTATTCTTCGTGGCTAGATCTAGGGAGACATTAAAAGGGGTGTTTGTCATCTTTGCCCTTATCCAAATCTATTTGGACAAGGCCAAAGAGGGGCATCTGTAAACACCCCGAAATCCCACGAATTTCTTAAAACAAACCTGGTTTTGTACAAGCAGCCCCAAAGGGCCATTTTGAGTCTGGAAACCCAGGAGCCTTCCAGACAACCCTGTACATACGTTTTAAACTCTGTATTTCAAAAATATATAATATAGATTTAAAAAAAAAAACCCTTTTAAAACACGTTTTTGAAACCCCGAAGCGGCTTGGCCCGATCAAGACAGGACCAGGAGAGCTAAGAAGAGCCCGGAACCGGAGCACATGTCAAGCTCGGCACAGCAACTCTTGTATCACATCCATACCCCCAGGATCTCGAACGTCCAAGACCCTATTCTTATCAAAATGTCATTTGAAGTCATCTTCGGAAGGCAGAAACGGAGGCGGACAACCATGTTGGCGAAGACCCAACGCAGACGGAGTACTGATGCTGTCAGGCCCCGCACAAATCGTCCGTTTCGAACCCAGCTCGAAGGAGTCAGAGTTCAGTTTGGATTGGATCTGGACCATATATATCCAGATCCCAATCCAAACCCATGTGTGGACTTGGATTTGGATTTGGATCCAGAGATCCAATCCAATATCCATATCCATGGCCCACATCACGTTCTCATAAATGGATGTGGGGCCCACTTGAAATTTATGTGGGATTATGGGCATGAGAGAGAGTGGGGATGGATAATATCAAGAGTGTTGTAATTAAGCTTGACTTGTGTGTCAAGTTTGGGGTTAATCATGTGGGTTAGCCTAATTGAGTGGGTTTAAGCTTGTAATTAGCCAAAACCTAACCTAGGGTTGCACCAACATGAGGTGGTTAAGGTCTATGGGCCATGCAAAGGGAGCTCCCTCACCTAAACCTAACCCAAAACACCTAATCCTAGCCTACCACCCTAATCCACCCCTAATCTGAGCCTAATCACCTAACCCACTTCCCTAATCCCAGCCTAATCCCAACCTAATCACCTAACCCACTTCCCTAATCCTTTCCTAAACCTAGGTTAATTTCCCTAAACCTAGCCTAAACCTAGCCTAATCACCTAACCTAGCTCACTAAACCTCACCCTAAAACCCAACCACCTAACCTAGCCCTAAACCCCTAAACCACCCCTAGCCCACAATCTACCCAAACCACTAGTTTTCAAAATATCTGGCCCTACCCTTTCCAGCCCACCTTATCTTCATACCACCCTACCTAAACCACCTAACCACTACCCCAAACCCAGCCCTAACCGACCTACCCGTCCCTATATAAACCCCCCCCCTTGGGGGCGGGTTCTGCAAGCTAGATCGCCTTCCCCAAGCCCAGCCGAGCCCCCACTTCCCAGCCCAGCCGAACCTGCTCCACCTGCTCCGCCTGCACCACCACCATCCCTCCATCCCACCACCACTTGCACCGCCATCTCCACCACCTCCCGGCCGAGCCTCACAACCTGCCCATCTTCCTTCCAGCCGAGTACCACCTTCTCCCCATTCGGTAAGTACCCCCCACTCTACCTAGCTCCTTCTCTACTCCCTCTCCACTCCTAGCCACCCACCATACCACCACCTTACCTACACATCAGCCCTTTGTTGCCACTATTCTCACTTAGCCGAACCTATCACAACCTAAACCACCGGCCACTACCTAACTACCCTAACTACACTCGGTCAGCCATCTCTTTTCCCCTAGGTGTCCCATTCGGCCTTCCCTTAAATTCCCCTTAGGTCCATATTCCCTAACACTCTATACTCTCCATTCGTGACCCTACACACTCACTTGGCCCAGCCCCTTTAATCCCCCACATCGAGGCGACACCCACTTGCAGCCGACCAGCACCCTTTGTCGCTCACCCTCGCGGAGCTCCCGTTTGCAGCCCAAGGCGAAGGCCAAGCCCACGCTCAAGCAAGGCCTCTACGGATCAGCTACTCGTAAGTGCCTAAACTCGGTCTTTAGTTGTATACTTGCTTGAGATTCAATTTGATACGGGGTTGTAATAACGGAGCCTAGTCTCCCCCCGCTTGTAATAACGTGGCTTGGCACACCCACACATGTGCACTCTCTTAGTTGTGCACGATTTTGAACACACACGGGCCTAATCAGCCCCTAATACATAAGTATATATATATACTTTCATTTTCGAAGGGTTTTTGCTTAAGTTGGGTGCGTTGTCTTTCAATTCAAGCACTCACACACATTGAGCTTTCGCTCTTATTTGAAAGACCCAAGTAAGGGCCGACCTATACTATTTGGGTTTCATTTCATGTCGTGTGAGTAAGTCTTTCAATTCAAGCACTCTCACACACATTGAGCTTTCGCTCTTATTTGAAAGACCCAAGTAAGGGCCGACCTATACTATTTGGGTTTCATTTCATGTCGTGCGTGTAAGTCTTTCAATTCAAGCACTCTCACACACATTGAGCCTTCGCTCTTATTCCCAAGACCTTAGTAAAGGCCTTATTGCAGTTATATTTGGGTATATTTATGTCGTGTGTGTAGTACTTCAATTCAAGCACTCACACACATTGAGCCTTCGCTCTTACTCCCAAGACCTTAGTCAAGGCCATACTGCAATTTATATTTGGGTTTAATTTCATGTCGTGTGTGTAAGTCTTTAATTCAAGCACGCACCCACATTGAGCCTTCGCTCTTATTTGCAAGACCCGAGTAAGGGCTCATATACATAATCTATATACATATCTCCCTTCGGTTATTTCCCTTCGGTTATTTCCCTTCAGTATTGTCTTTACATTTCGGGTTTTCCCTTTGGAGTAGCGTGAGTTTGCATTGCATCTACGCCATACCACGAGGTAGGACGCATATTGCATCAAAGCAAGCCCCACTCGAATTCGCCCACGTAGTGGAGTGTTCATAACACACAAACTAGGTGGCCCGAAAAGGGATAAAAGAAAAGACTTAGGCACGTGCAAATCCACGTGATCTAAAACATGCAATCGCATTTTAAAGACCCGAAATAGACACCTCGAACCGCCTTGTAGACTTTCTCTCCAAAAACTCGATTTTTGCAAAGCGTACAGATTGACCCTTGCGCATCAGTGCAAGAAGGTCTACGACGACAACAACTTACTTGCTCACAGTCGCCACGTTTAGAAGTCAGCGTTAAAAATATCTTCACTAGCTTAAGTAAGCTAGCTGGCATGCCCTGTTTGCATACATAGGCCTTAGACACACGAGAGGATCCGCTCCGAGCCCTGAAAAGGCAAGAGGCGGAGATTTTCACGCGTCTACAAAAGCACAAGCCCGTGTAGATTGGAGTGGACAAACATCCGAATCACTTGTAAGTGTTTCAAATTCGGTATTTCATATCTCCTACGTATAATTCAATCTGGATAGGGAGTTGTATTAACGGAGCATCGCCTCCCCCCGGGTTGTAATATTGGTGCTTGATACACAAGACACACACGAGCACTTGAGCCTTAGCTCTTAACTCGTACACAAGCACCCACAAGCACGATTGAGCCTTCGCTCTTACTCCCAAGACTCTAGGAAGAGCTGCGTGAGTTGTCTTTAATTGTACACACTCCACACACGCATGCATTGAGCCTTCGCTCTTATTAATATATATATATATATATATATATATATATTTCAATTCAGCTGGGTTGTTACATTAAGTCGTGTGAGTTTGTCTTTCAATTACACACTCGCACCCAAAGTACACTCGAGCGCTTGCTCAAGCACCTCACGCACCATTTTGGCCTCGGCAGCTACTAAGATATAGTCATATCTCTATATTTTCTGCTGCGTTTTCCCGGTTCAGCTGGGTTGTTACATTAAGTCGTGTGAGTTTGTCTTTCAATTACACACTCGCACCCAAAGTATACTCGAGCGCTTGCTCAAGCACCTCACGCACCATTTTGGCCTCGGCAGCTACTAAGGTATAGTCATATCTCTATATTTTCTGCTGCGTTTTCCCGGTTCAGCTGCGTGTGTTGCCTTTACATTTATACACCAACACAACACGTGCATGTTGACGACCTTCGGGCTCATATATATATAGTTGTATCTCCCTTTCTGCTAGGTTTTACATTTCAGCTGCGTGTGTTGCCTTTACATTTACACACAACACATACGCGCACGTTGGCGACCTTCGGGCCCATATATATATAAGTATTTCCCTTCCGCACTTTACATTCAAGTCGAGCGGGGTTTTACATTCAAGTCGTGTGAGTTGCCTTTCAATTTATACACAAACACACATGGCCACAATTGAGCCTTTCTGCTCTTAAGATATAACTATATTTCCCTTTTGCAATTTCCCTTCGGCTATGTCTTTAAATTTCGGGTTTTAAAGGTTCAGTTGTGTGAGTTTGCATTGCATATCCGCCATACCATGAGATAGGCTGCATACTTGTATCAAAGCAACCTCAAACCACCCGTGCAAAATCGCCAAGATTTAGGCACTTGATGCACACATCTCACGCCTAAGTAGCTAAAATCAAAGACATAGGATACGTGCAAAACCCCATGTAAAATAAAATCTGCAACAAGACAAACCAAATCGCTCAAAACACTTTCAAAAAGGTCATACTTATTCAAAATCGAGTTTTCTAAAGCGTACAAACTGACCCTTAAGCATCGGTTCAAGAAGGTTTGCGACGAAAAGCGCCCACTTCTCCATAGTCGCCCCATAATTCAGATATTTCAAAAACTTACTTCGCTAGCTTGAGTAAGCTAGCTGGCACACCCTTTAAGCGACTTAGACATACGAAAAGGTTCACTTCAGGCCTAAGAACCCGGAGTGGAAATTTCCGCGTGTCTACAAATCTCATCTTGTTTGAGAATTGGATGTTTTAAGTAAGGCGTAGGAATTTTGAAATATGGCTTGATTTTCTTATAAAACCTCCGCTAGATTAGCGAGTGTTAAGACTCAAGTAAAGGGAAATACGAAAAGCTGAAATCCTTAGGATAGAAGCTAAAAGGAGCTTTCCTCTTTCAAAAACGAATTTAGAAAACCTCGAACATCGATCAACATAAGACCAGCTCACTTGGTGCAGTAGGTCTTCATAAGACTCCCAAGTTCGACCATTCCATTAAGTCTCTAGGAAACCATATTTCCTAGCATGTCATCCCATGCCATTCATTCATATATTCACGCATGGACACTTACACAATCCCATTCAAGACTAGCACCACCTTAGGAAAAGTCCCCTTTGGCGAAAATCCCCTCTTACTGGGCATAAAGGAAATGTTTTCTCAAAACTGGGACGATCCCATATTCTCGAGGATGAATACAGGGAGAAATCAACCAGGGGTGTTGTCTTCTTTGCCATTATCCAAATAAATTTGGATAATGCCAAAGAGGAGCATCTGTAAACACCCTAAAATAAAACGATTTTTCAAAAACAAACACCTGGTTTGAAAAATTATTTCAAAACCAGATTCTGGAGTTTTCGAAAACCCAAGAGTTGTAAAGGCTTGAAATTTAGGTTTAAACCCCGTTCAAGTTGAATTTCACACATATGGGCCAAGTGGCAATTTGCAAAAGCCTAAAATCCAACAAGTGAAGCCTGAATTCAAAAGCAGCCTCAGAAGCAGGTTCAGAAGCCCAAAGAAAGCACCCTAGCCTGATAAAAGCTAGGATCAAAAGGCAAAAGGAAGGCTTAGGCCCGAAGCAGACTGCAAGCCCGGAGCACAAAAAGCCAAGCCAAGAGAATCCACCCAAGCAGCCGAAATCCAAGCCAAAAACGACAGAAATGAGCTGAAATGAAGTCGAGAAGGGTGAAAAGGAATTCGAACGACAAAGCAAGGGAAAACCCAGCACCAGACAGAGCGCTGATGAAGCCAGGGCCCGCATAAATCGTCCGTCTCGAAAAACACCAAGAAGGACTAAAGAAAAGAAATTTGGACTAGATTTGGACCCAAATATCCAAATCCAAATCTAAATAGTGTTTGGATTGGATCAGATCCAAAATATCTGAGATTCGAGATCCAAAACCAACTAAATTTTTGGGTCGGATCTGGATCCCAAAATATTTGAGCTCCGAGATCTAGACCCAAATAGTATTTGGATCGGATCTAGATTCCAAGATCCAAATCCAAAACCCATATCCAAGACCCACCTCATTTGCCTATAAATAGAGGTGAGGGGGTCCCCAAATGGAGTTCACGTGAAATGCTTGGGAGGAGAGAGAGTGAGAGAGAGACTTAGCCATGTGGGCTCATGGGTGAGGTGGGTTCAAGCCATGTTGGCTAAGTGGGTCTAGACAAGGGTTGCAACCAAGGTGGGCTCGACCAAGGAAGGCTGCAACCAAGGCATGGACATGGGCTCAATCAAGGTGGACCGGCTCCAAGAGGTAGGCCTCCTAACCCCACCCTAAACCTAGCCTAATCACCTAACCCACTTCTCTAAACCTAACCCCAAACCTGACCCATAGCTAGCCTAAACCTAGCCTAAACTACCTAAATTGACCCAACCTAACCCCTAAGCCCAGCTACGCACCCCCGAACCCTGTTGCACGCCCTAGCGCCACCCTACGCGCCCTAGCGTCACCCCGCACGCCCTGCATGCCCTGCTGAACCCCCCTACGCACCCCGCAGTGCCCTGCACGCCTCTGCTGCGATGCCCTAGCGCCGACTTGCCGCGCGCCCCGACTGCCTGAAGCACCGACCTACCTTAGCAAGCCCGCACCTAAGCCTTCCCCTTAGGGCCGATTAGGACCAGCCCTACCATTAGACCGTGACCATACCCCCTTTTGCCGTGAGCTCTCTCATAAGCCCGAACTAGGACTAAGCGTCTTGCGTGTCCCTAAGCACACCCGAACCTACACTCTCTCGTTTCAAGCCCACCTAGGGAGACCCCTCTTGGCTGCCAAGGTGGACCACAAGCCCAAGCACGAGCAAGGAAAAGCCGTTCACTTGTAAGTGTTTAAATTTGGTTTTTACCGTACTCCTCTTAAATTCAATTCAATTTTGATACGGGATTGTAATAATGGAGCGTGGTCTCCCCCCGACATGTAATATTGGTGCTTGATACACAAGCACACACGTACACTCAAGCTTTAGCTCTTATCTCGTACACAAGACACCCACGTGCACTTGAGCCTTTCCGCTCTTAGTTGCACACTATTGCACACACATTGAGCTTTCGCTCTTACTCAAAAGACTTTAGTGAAAGCCGTGCAATTTCAATTCCGGGTTGTTACATTCATGTCGTGTGAGTTTGTCATTTAAATTTCACACTCGCACCCAAGAAGTACGTGAGCACTTGCTCCACACTCTCACGCACCTTTTGAGCCTTTGTTGCTCATAAGATATAGCATATTTCTATATTTTCCAACTGCGTGGGATTTACATTCAAGTCGTATGAGTTTGTCATTTAAGCTTCCACACTTTCACACAAGAGCACTCGAGCACTTGCTCTACACTCTCACGTACCTTTTGAGCCTTTGTTGCTCATAAGATATAGTGTATCTATATACTTTCAGCTGCGTGAGTTTTATATTTCAAGTTGTGTACGCACTTACATTTCGGGTGGTTCAATTCAAGTCGTGTGCGTTGTCTTTCCATTTATACACAACACACACAAATACATTGAGCCTTTCCGCTCTTATATACTTATATTTCAATTTGGGCAAGTTCAATTCAAGTCCTGTGAGTTTGTCATTTCAATTCTACACTACACACACGTGTGCATTGAGCCTTTCCGCTCTTAATATAAGTAAATCTCCCTCCGCAATTCACATTCAAGTCGTGTGAGTTGCTTTCAATTCGAGCCTAGCTCACATCATATCAAACCCGAAGAGTGTTTGTGCATCCTTGCATTCGCGTATTTTCAAAGAGGAAAACCTTGAAACTAAGCTCAAATTCGCTAAATCTAGGCCACTAGAAGTACACACATCCAACCTAAGATAGCTAAAACTCGAAGACTTGAAAAGCGTACAACCCCCATAATAAAAATGGCAATTTAGGCAAACAATCATCGAAATACTCGCTTTTCTTTCAAAAGATCATGTTTGTTTGAAATCGAAGTTTTCTAAGCGCTTAAACTGACCCTTGAGCATCAGTTCAAGAAGGTTTCAAGCAAAAAGATCCCGCTTCTCCATAGTCACCAAAAAGTCAGATATTTCTAAAAATCTTCGCTTGTTTGAGTAAGCTAGCTGGCATGCTCTTAAAAAGCAACGTAAACGCGAGAAGTTTCATTCCCAACTTAAAAACCAGGAGTGAAGATTTTTGTGTCTTACAGGTATGTAAGATGCACGACAACTGTTTGATGAAATGCTCAAGAAGAGATACACATCAAATGTTTGAGTAAATGTTCAAGAGAGATATTTACCTGCGCATCAAGTGTTTGATGAAATGTTAAGATGGATGCAAATTCAGAAAAAGATTGTAGAAGATATAAAGTAGTACGTGATGATTGTCTTCATGAGAAAAACAACTAAATGCACATAAAAGGAAAGATAGAATATAGAAAATCAGTCTTTTTCACTACATATGACAAATCAAATCATAAAAAAGGCTAGAGGAATTTGTTGGTATAGAATATGATAGTATCACCAAGAAGCATGGAAATTAAAACCTTGAGTTACTGAAGTAAACAGTCAGGAGGGCTGGAAAAGCGGCTGCAGTCACCATGTGAAGGGGAACAGACTGACTAGTATGAGCAGAAGTGTGTATTTTGCTATTTGAGTGGTAGAGAGAGCATCCAACCAACACACCGGCATCAACCACCATGTGAAGGGGCATAGAAAAAGGCGTGTGAAGTGTGTATGGTAGAGATAGTATCTCGTACCATAAAAGATCAGCTTTCTCAAGAGTAGGAAAACGACTTTTGAAGTGTAACTGCCTAATCACTTCATGGAGAAGAAGAAAGAGATGGAGCAACCGACACCCATAAAAGGATCGTGTGTTACCCATGTGTTCTTGATTGTTCAAGTTGATTTTAAAAAAGCCTCGAAGAGATCATTAGTGCACGTGTGGTGAAGAAAGAACTAGTTTTTTGGCAAGTTTAGAGTTTGAAGTATATCACTCCCAACTTGAGGGGGGGTGTTGAAGAATATGCTTTTAGTATCAGTTTTAGTAAATTTGATGTTTTAAGTATCATTATAATTGCCCATAATACTAAGGGTATTTTGGTCATTTTTTGTTTACAACCCATTATATAAGGACTGAAAGGTTGTATTAGGGTTAAGAGATTATGATTTAGAAAGAGAGAAAGAGAGGGGGGGGCCTCCATTGGAGGTCTGCCCCCTCCTTCGATCTCGCATGTGTTTCTCCTCTTCAATGTGTTTTAATCTTTCGCTACGCTAATCCCAAATTACAGTAGATAGCAGGAGATGATTCCTTAAGTTCAGGTCAAGAGTTTTACTTTCTGGACCTATCTTGGTTATGAATCTAGATCTTGGGTTTGTATTTGGTAGGTTTAATTTTTAAAATTCATGAACGACCCTCTTTTTTAAATTTGACTCAAATAAAATAACCTTATTTATTCATTTTTGAAAAGTAGAAATCTCATGAAGTACCAACATGGTTTTAGCTTAAGATGAAATTTTTCCAAGATTAGCATTATGACATAAGACTCTAGAGGTTGTTTCACCTTACCTAAGATAGCTCTCAATCGGGTTATAAAGGTATGAGCATCTTCACCTCCTCTTTATTTGGTATTGTGAATACCCAAAAAATTTATAAAAAGATTTTTAGAATTTCTGCCTTTTCAAGAAAAATTATGGTTGTTGATCTTTTAAGGTTTTTCAACAAAGACACCTTAAACGAACCCATTTTCAAGCCAAAATTTTGTAGGATCCTCAAAATAAGGGTACTTTGAATCCAATAAAAAAAATGAATTTTGACAAAATCTTAAAAAATGACCACTCTACCCTCAAGGCCAAATAAGCGAAATTTTGCTGTTTGAGATGATTTTCTTCAAAAAAAGAATTGAAAAGCTAAGATGGGATATTGGGGAACTAAAATAGTTTTTACTTGCAAAATGTTTGCAAAACGACCATTTTACAAAAACTATAGAACATTTGAAATTAAAAAAAAAAAATAAGAAACAGGTCCAAAAACATGATGAACCTAAGAAAACTCACCAGATCGAAGATAGTCCTACACAAAGTGACACTACACTTGGAGGTTAAAGTGGTTCGAGACCTTATACCCATTAAAGAGTTAAAGTGGTCTGACACCCTACACCCATCATAAGGTTGAAGCGGTCTCAAACCCTACACCATAAAAGGGTTAAAGCAATCCGAAAGGTAGAGGATTAACTTACGGAGCGAAAGTAGGGAGGTAACTGAGTCATGCAAACAATATTGTTACGTGGAATGGACTCAGTTGTATATCCATACTAGAGGGGACTAGGTCCACCCAATTCAAATGAATTAAGCGAGGATATGGTTCAACCATACCACAAGTTGACCAAACCAAGGGGCAACCAATGACTCGACCAAGGCACCACCAACAGACCAAGCCAAGGTGGGATGGGTTGCATGTGACCGATGGACCAAGCCATGGTGATACAAGCTTGACCAAGTCAAGGTGATATAAGCTTGACTAAACCAAGGTGGACAAACCAGCATGAAACCAAGCCATGTGACTAGCTGAACCAAGTCAAGGTGGGATGGGCTAGCCATGTGACCAGTTTGAATCAAGTCAAGGTGAACCAAGCCACATGACCATGTGACCAACCACCAACCAAGCCAAGGATGAGCTGGATCAATCATGTGACCAGCCCCAAACCAAATTGGGGTGGGTTCGATTAACCATGTGACCAGCCCATTAATGGAACAAACTAGAAAGAGAATTATTCCAAGTATATTCCCTAGTGTAGAGAGTTCTTGGGCCAGCCAAATAGTCTATAAATACCAGCCTTGAGCTGGGAAAAGAGGGAGGCAATTAAGGAGAAAAATCAACAAGAAATCAAGAGAAAAAAGAGAGAGAGAAGAAGACCATCAGTGGAGGAGAAGCCAACCCCAAATTCGGCCAAGAAGGAAAGATTTGCCAAGAAGGAAGAAGGTATGAACTCTACCTTCCTTTCTCTTCTCCTCATCCTTTTAATTCGTGTGTTGTAAGCTCGAGATCTTCATTTCCATCATCTTGTAAGCAGAAGAATTGATGCAAATTTCATGCAAAACCATAGGTAAGAGGAATCCATCACTTGTATGATATTTTGTTTCTTCTATCCCAATATATTCTATATCTTATACATCCACATCTTTTCTATGCTTAACGTATAATATCATCCCTTCTCTCCTTTCTTTGTTATCTTGATTGCCTCCAAATCAATTAAAGAAACCATTGGAGGGACATAGCTGTCACATTTACATGCAATGATATGAGTATATAATCACTCTTATGGTGGATTAATTACCCATAAGTTTGTGTAAGGGCAGACATTGGGTTATGATCGCATATATTTTCGAAAAGAGTTATCCTCCTCGAGAGAGATTCCTTGGGGATTTATATGTAGATAAGCACCTCTCCAAACGAACATAAGTATCCAACAAAATTCTTTGAATGATCATTAAATAATTAAGAATCAAATCGGATGCATCATTAGTTTCTATAAAGAAAATTCTGTAGATTTTAGCATACTTCATAAATCTCGTCTAATTCCCGAATTTTTTAGCCATCATTTCCAATGAAACATTCTGAAATTTTGTCTATGAGTGTACACACATCGGCTAACATCCAGTAAAATTTTTAAAAATTTTGGACGCGGGTGAGGTTGAGTAAAATAAAATCATTAAGAATCATACTCATCCGAAAATAGAACCTGACTGTGCTAAAACTTTCTAAATTGACCATTTTCATAGAAATCGGAATCCTACATATAATGATACAAACATTTTACTTAGACTCTGTATCTCAGTCATAGACACCATTTCGAATTTCAGAATTGCATTCGGTTAGATCCAAAAATATAAATAAAAATCTTCAATAAAGTCTCATACCTAACTCTCACTTAAGTAAAATTTTTGAGATTTTTGGATCCCTAGAAGACAACCAAAAAAATACAAACTCTCCTGCTAGAAAATATGACCAATTCTATTTCATAAAACCTTAATCGGTTTGGCCAAGTGAATACCTGTTTGAAAAAGTTGTTTCGAGTGGAAACTATTTTGAGAAAATCCTGGATCTTAAATCGCTCTTTTTAAGCATCTAGGTTGACCCTTGAGTGCGGGTTCAAGAAGGCCTATGATGTTAAAAACCTACTTGTTCACAATCGCCGAAATAGTTAGATAAATCTCTTTGCAAATTTAAGTAAACTTGTTGGCATGCTTGCACATAATTTTTGCAAACATAGTTTTAAATCCATACTGGACGAATAATTTTTGTTTAAAGGCATGCCTAAGAGTAGACAAGGTGGGGCAACCCCTACATTGTACGTAAATCTTTTCATAAAGATCATGACTAGATCTTCAAAAGTTCTATATTGATTCAGGTTTTGACTAGACAACCATCTTGAGGCTTCACCCTTGAGACCATGAGGGAACTACTAAATCCATTTAGTAGAATCTTGACTCTTCTTGATTGCTCTCCATGTTTGTAGTTGAGAGTTTGGATCTCCTTTTCCATTAAGTTGATGGAATTCAAGTATGTCACTATTATCATCTGTCTCATAATCCAATGGTACGAAATCTACTATTTAGTATCTTCTATTTTCCTTATTTGCACTCCTTAGGTATTTGTGGTAGATCCTTCTTACCTCTTTTTCTTATAAGTTACTGCTAGTAAGAAACCTTTTTATGGTGTATCATGTCTCCTTCAGTTTTGATGATCTTCACCTCATCACTACTCTTAATTCATTCATAGTCAAATTTGTGTTGATGTGAGTTGACCTCCTCACCCCTTTCCTGGGTCTCACTATGCTCTCTTTTGTTTTTTTTATCTTTATATTTGATTCTCGAGTTGGGCTTGTTTGACTTGGTTCCTCAGGAACTCTAGCTCAGCCTTGTAATCTCATGGAAGTCTCAAGTAAATACATCCTAGAAGTGCTAGGCTTGGGTCAAATAGAAGAGGTTATATCTTCTATAAGTTCATCCTCTGTAGGTTCTTTGGATCGGGTTTGATATGAGTTTTGAGACATGATGACTTTCTCCATTTTGAGGATCCCAATAAACCTATGAAAAGCTAAGTTCTTATGTGTGTATTTGTGGAATATGTAATATACATCCAAATATACACAAAATTGGTGTTGTGTATGCACTAGTGTATTGCTACATGAGTGTGTATAACAAGTATATGCACTTTACAGTATGTGCACTTTGTGTGATGTGTTTTAGTCAAGTTGCTCACAAGTCAAGTAGGAATTACCAACCTAGACTAGTCAAATAAATTGGTATACCTATGGGTCTCACCGGACATGCCAAAAAAAAACTGCATGTAAATTTTTGGTTTTGTAGAACCTTAATTCACAACAACCTATTTAAAAGAGAGGAATAAATTAGGAAAATAGGTCTTAGGACTTACCTCCAATTGCTCCTAGTGTGTGTTGGCCCATGTCAACTTTTTCAGAAAGAGTCTTCTTATACCATCAAATAAGTGTTAACCTTTGTACTAAGAAATTATTTGGCTAATTCAAATCAGAAATTTCTGCACACTTAAGAAAAGATGAACAACAAAAGCAATTACTTGTTGTTTGACTATAGGCAGGCTCTTCTAAGGGTAGTCTAAGGTTGATTTATGCTTTCCTAAATGGGTAGCTCGGGTTCCTAAATGGGACAGGTCTAGTGGAGTCGACTAGATATCTTGGATTCCTAATTTGGGTTACCTAAACACACACTCGTGTCTTGAATTAATGTGTAGGGTTTTAAGGGTAGATTGTGGCTAGTTATGGACTTGTTTTTTATTAGATAACTAATGAATGGATGAGAATCCAACTAAGATTGTTGAGGACTTGGTATGTGAGTCATGAGATAATTTGGGTAATATATTATTGGACAGCAGGTATAAGCATATTTTTCGTTTTGCTATTCCAATCACTCAAAGAATTATGCAAGTATTGTGTAGCTTATCAAGAAATTCTAATGATGATTCAAAATTTAAAGTATGTTAGATGAGATTTGTAGAGCCTAGGAAATGCAAAATTAATATGCCTATATCACGATTACGATGTCACTAAAATGCAAGATATATGTTAGCTAATATGTATAATAAACAAATATTTATTCAATACCTAATACTCGATGGATTCTTTGGAATATAAGAGGTAATCAATATGTAGTGAAACTAATTAGAGTAATTACTATGAAACTAACTAAAATGGAGAATTAATAACAATTATGATGTTGCTTTCTTTACTTTTCTTTTTTTATGTAATACTAGTGATGCAAGGGACAAACCTATGGATGCAAGACCACTAAGATGATGTGGGTCCTTGGTTACTCTGACCACCATAGACTTAAAGTAGAGCATACGTCATGTTTCTCTAGAATGCACTTATGATGCTCCAACTACTCCCAACTCACCTTGGTCCTAACCTTCATTTGGTGCTTTAGGTAAACAAGAGAACCCGATTGTACACTACGTACATTATTAGTCGATAGAAACATGCATCTTTTACGTATTCATGCATATGCACTTCTCATGTTCATGCATCTACATTTTACGCTTTCACCACTTTACCTGCTCATACATAATGTGTCTTGTATGCCTATGTATCATGCATTTGTGTTCATGCCTTGGGTTATACATTGTTTCCTATCTATGTGCCTCATGCATTCCTTTCTGATACGTACTTTCAATGTATTATGTGAATTTGGTCATCTTTATATAGGTATTAGTGTTTACCTCTATATGGTTGTCTACATCTAAAACCCAAAAATTTTCTAGGAAGATATGCTTTTAAAAATTGTTTTCAAAAGGCCAATTTCAAGGCACAAAGGGTGAGACCTTGAGTCTTCATTTTTTTCAAAATTAGAGGTCACATTAAGAAGAAATTAAATATTTTGGAAGAGAAAAGAATAAACAAGGAAGCATTTCGAAGGCTTCTGGATCCAGATGACAAAGTAGGCTTCACCAAAATTTATTCCATAAAGTGGGTTGACTATAGCTGGTATTCTATCCCTTTTTAGGTGTTTCTAACATTGAATCAATTTTATTTAAAATTCTTGGGTCAGTTACACCTAGTTTTACCTAGAAAAGTCCTATCAAGCCAAAACCAAAATCTCATTTTATTTTACTTGTTCATGAGATTTTATTAAAATAAATATTGTTTATATTGGATATTGGATATAGGCTAGTTTTTATATTTATTATGCATAAGAATTTTGGAACTTACATATACATGTAAGTTTATGCACACTCAGGGTACCAAATCAGGCTCCATTTGTAAAAATGATGTTTTCAATGCATATGTGTGAATAAGGGGGAAATTTTTCACTAAGTATTTATATTTTGAGTATTATTGATTACATAAATGTATGGGAGAAGTTAAAATTCGTGGAAGACACTTGTTATCCTCCCATTTTATTCTTATCACTATCATTTTGCAAAAAAACTCTATATTTTTATTTATTTTCAAAAAAAAGGTAAAAGAGATCCTTTATTTAAAGTGTATTATATATTCATGTACATGGCTCAAGACTTGACTTAATTAAGCTTAAATATCATTTGAACCTAGCCTAGGTGACCCAATCTCATTGAACTCACATTTGTTTTAGCAGACCCATATTTATGGTTTTGAAAACTTATTTGAGTCAATTCCCTAGTAAAGCATTATATTAAAATTTTAATTTGGAGGTAAACCATGCCTAACTTAGCCATGGCTCAACTCATCTTATTGGAATCAGCACCATATTAAGCCACAATGGGTCATTCCACTTTGATGTTTCAAAGCCAACAATTATCAAGCTTCATCAAGGTCTTAAGTAAGACGGGCACTGGAATTGGAATTGAGACACCCTGAGAAAACATGTCATGCCTCCAACTGAAGTGAGCAACCCAAGGAGACTCCAGGCTATGTCGGAGTAGGCCAATCCAACCATCAAGCTAAGCCAAAATGGAAGCCACTTAGCTACATATGGTTTTAAAATCAAAGAAAAATGTATTTCAAAGCTTTAAAGTTCTATCTTTTTCGATTTGTTAGATATTTTATAGAGATCAAATCTGGTTGTTTCTTATCTCTTAGGGGCTGGATCCTTTCTATAAATAGGCCCTTGACCTCCGATTGCATCAATCTCCCTTTCATCCAAGGCATGGCAGCAATAAAGCAAGTCTTCTCCTTCTTCCTCTTCCTTTCTCCTCTCTTTCGTGTGCTTGGCGTATGTGCATGTTGTCCAAGGGAGTTGATTGCTTTCAAGTTCCAAATATCCAAGGTGGTTTCCTAAGGCAAAATAGTTTATATCCTTCAAGAGAGGTCCATCTAAAAAAATAAAAAATCAGCAAAGGAGAGACCAAACTTGTGAGTTTGATTTTTTTTTCATAGCTAATATTTCAAGTGAGTTTTCTTTCTAGGTTCTAGTAAAAGGCCCACCCATCCTACCACTTACATTTTTAGCCTCACAAAATAGTTTTAAGACCCTCCTCTCTTCCCTCTTGGCATAGACATAAGAAGTCTGCCTTAACTCCTTACAATTTTTCTCATTTTCATTCTAGCCTAGATAAAACCATTAACCATACCTATTTTCCTTATTAATTCGTCTTTTGCATCTTTCTCCAAGCTCAGATCACATCGATTAGAGTCTTGAGTACTTGCATTAATTTTTCATCTTCATATGATTTTATAGTCATAGATCCCACATTTCAATTTTTGGGTAGCATCATTTTCTTGATTCCTAACCCAAGACATATTAGTCTTGCATAAATTTTTTTACATTAGTTCTCAAAATCTACCCTAGTATTACCCCCAATTATGATTATTACTTTATTTAAATTTCATACAACTGCATCTACCCTCTTTAGGTTTCACCATTAGAATTTTATAGTCTCATCATATTTCGTCTTTAAAAGCCCATCATAGGTTCCTTTTAATTTTTTTGGTCCCTCTTTTGATTTAATTCTGATTTTCTTTTATCATTAGGATTTAGCACCTTTATTGCATTTGTCATTGACCTCACATCGAAGCCCCTTACCCTTTCTAGCAATTCCACCATCATCCAAATTATACATCTTGATTCATTGCTAACATCCTAAGTCATTTTTCAGTAGTGCATGATACAATTGGACATAACATACTTAACTACCTCTTATGATCAGTCTTAGCATATTAAAATCCTTGTGTGTCCATCCCTTATTTTGATTTCTCCATGTTCAGTCCATCGATTCACTACTTTGCATTCTATTTAATCTTAGAGTCCATCCAATTTAATTCTAGAATTATAGTTATAATACATCCTAGTTTTGTTTTGATTTTATACCATAGCCTTAGTTGCATAACTGTAAACATGAAAATTTTCACTCTCGAGCTATAGAGAACTCGAAGTGAACCTTTTCGTATCTACGCTTGAGCGAGCATACCAGCTAGTTTACACAAACTAGCAGAGACTTAAATAATTTTCTGACTTTTTGGCGATTGTAGGCAAGCAGACTCTTTTCACTAAAGCCTTCTTGAACTGATGCTCAAGGGTCGGTTTAAGCGCTTAGGAACTTCGATTTGCGAACAAGTTTTTACTTCAAATTATGTGAACGACCAGTGTTTTAAAAGAATTCGGTTCGTGCACTTTTGCCAATTTTATCATGGGGTTGGATGGCCCTAAAATTCTTGCAAATTTTATTTATTATGGCCTAATGTGTGTGGAATATGTGTGCCAAGTTTCAGTGTGATCAGAGCGAGTATCGAGAGATTGCAACAATGAGAAGATGCAGAGATGCTGGAAATCCTGTTTTGGGTTTCTAAGAATAATGATGCAAACTCACCCGAATTGAAGTTGCAGCCACTCTACATCCCGAAGTAAACTCACCCGAAATAAAGTTGCAGTCACTCTACATCCTGAAGTAAACTCATGCGAAATGAAGTTGCAACCACTCTACATCCCGAAGTAAACTCACACAAAATGAAGTTGCAGCAGCCACTCTACATCCCAAAGTAAACTCACACAAAATGAAGTTGCAGCCACTCTACATCCCAAAGTAAACTCACACGAAATGAAGTTGCAGCCATTCTACATTCCGAAGTAAACTCACATGAAATGAAGTGTATATATTGGCTTAAGAAGAGAGGGGATTTGAAGTATAGAAGGTTTATAAAGTATATTGGGGTAGAAGAACAATCATATTGAGTGCACGTGGGTGTAATCGTGATCATCGATCAATTAAATGACAAACAATAAGAGCTAATCACTATTACAACATGGGGGGAGGCTGTGCTCCATTAATACAACTCATTTTTAATTGAATTAATAGAGAAAAATGGTTTAGAATCAAAGTTTAGAGATGCTTACAGATTTTTTTCCCAAGATGTTGAAAATTACAAGTATGGAATTCGGCTATCTTCTTCCTTGAGTGCCTCACTCTCTCTCTAAACCGATGAGCAGCCCTTCCCTTGAGCTACCCCACTCTCTCTCTTACCTCACTCCTTTGTAGCCCACAGCTGACCGGGTGCAACCCCTTTTTGCTTTTTGTCCAAGCTCCAAGCCGTGCTTCTCCTCTTTGGCCAAGCTCCCTTGCTCCAAGCTCCAACCTCTCTCCTCCAACCCCTTTCCTCCAACCCCCTCACCTGCCCCCCCTTGGCCCTATTTATAGGCTAAGGGGATGCATCTTTGGGGCGGGTTTGGATGTTTGGTCCAGCCCCAATCCGAACTTGTGTGGTCCTATTGTGGGGGCATGGGATGGACGGTTTCCAAGTGGGCTGGTTTCCAAGTGAACCCGGTTTTAGACTAGGTTCTTTCAAGTCCATTTAACCGGCCAATGCTTGATTTTATGACTTGTTTATTTGATGCTTGGTTTGATCCATTTGGCCCTATCTTGAGCTTGCACTTGATGAAGTTGATCCTAGATTTGAAGCAGATATTGATATCATTTTTTATAAGCCCGGTCCTTGATTTTAGTCTCATACGACACTTGATTCTTGATGGCTTCATCAGGGTCTCGATTCTATTTTGCATTTGAAATTGAACTCGCCTTGAAATGAACACTGGATTCAATCTTCAATCTTGCTTTTATCCAAATACGCTTGGCCCACCCTTCACTTTTTGACTTGATCTTGAACTGGATTTGGATCGAGTTTCACCTGTTCATTTGATCCGTTTTGAAATCTATGGGCTTTTAACTTGAATTAAAACATTTATTTTGAAACATTCCCAAAAGGACTTTGAACTTTTTAAAATTTGGGGTTTTTGAATTTAAAGGTTCATAAAGGCTTTAAGCTGGTTTTCGAAATTGAGGAGTTTTTGAAGAAATTAAAATTTTGAGTGTTTACCGATGCCCCTCTTTGGCATTGATCCAAATGTATTTGGATAATGTCAAAGAAGACAACACCCCTTTGTTTTTCTTCCTAGACCTTTCCTCGAGAATATGGATAATCCCAGTTTTCTAAAATCCCTTTTCTTTATGATAGGTAAGAGAGAATTAGAGTCAAAGGGGACTTGACCTATGGTGGTTCTAGTCTTAATTGGGATCATGTACTCAACGACCTTGCATGAATGGTATAAGTGAGTGATATGAGTGATGTGCATTGGAATGTGACTTTCTAGAGACCCTAAACATACATTGCTTGGACTTGGGAGGCTCATGAAGGTCGGCTGCCCCAAGTGAAATGATCTTCTGTTGTTTGATGTTCGGGGTTTTCAAAATTTATTTTCAAAAAGGGGGGAAATCCTTTTAGCTCCAATCACAAGGATTTCCAGCTTCTTGTGTTTTCCTTCACTCGGGTCTTAACACCTATTACTTAATAGAAATTTTATAAGAAAGCTAGGAAGCATTTCAAAATTCTACTTCTTACCCAACAAAGTCTAATTCTCAAACAAAATGAGATTCAAATAAGAAAATCCTATTCTTACTCTAGGATTCTCCTAAATGAACCTTTTTCCATTGGGATAAATTGTAGGATTATGGGAAAGAGTTACCATGGTCCCTTCTGAAGCGTCCCGTGGTTTAAGACAGAGATGAAAAATTGCTCTTTTTGAGCTTTTGACAATTTTTCTTTTCTTTCATAGAGGGCCTCCTATTTTGGAGGATTTTTCTTTTATTTTTCCCTCTTTTCTTTTCCAATCAAAGAACTACTCTCTTTTGGAGAAATATTTTTTTTTCATTTTTCCTTCTTTTGAAGGAGACTTTTGGAAGGATTTTCATATCCTCTTTTTCTACTTTTTGCTAAATTTTTCTTTTTGAGAAGAGAAGTGAAACAGGGAGAGACTTATCCCAATGGTTTACTCGATTTATCTAAGATCACCCTATTTCAAAATAGCATGTACTACTTGAAAATATTTTGCTATGTTGAACAAGGCCCTCTTTTGTAAGCTGAAGATTTTTGAAATGTAACCCATTGATTTTGAAAACTCTACTTTTCAAAAAACATTAATTCCCTTATTCAGGATCACACGATCCACCTTGATCCTTCTTTCAAGAAGTTCAAAGGAGATCCCATTTTAAAGTATTTTCAAAAGGATTTAGCATAGACCCTACACATGATATTTTTTCAAATATTGAGCATTTATAGGGTCTACTAAATTCCTACCCTCAATATCGATTAACCAATATGCATTGTTTGTAGTGGTTCCACATACAACATAAGGGTCATCCCACTTTTTCCACCACTTTCCAAGGGGGTGGGGGCCTCGGTGATGAATGGTCTTGAGCACGAGGTCTCCCACTTTGAAGTGGCGAGCTTTCATGTGTTTATCATAGTGTCGGGCTATCCTTTGCCTATATGCATGTGCATGATCCATAGCAAGGAGCCTTTTTTCATCTAACAAATCAAGTTCCATCATTCTGGTATATTGTAGGGTTTCTAATGGAAGATCTAATGCAAGTGATATATGGAATGAATGCAATTTTGTATGAATGGGGAGTATGACATTCGCACCATAGACCAACTCAAATGGGGTGGCATTTGTGGGTGTTCGGATGGAAGTTCTGTAAGCCCATAAGGCTTCATCGAGCTTCTCATGCCATGTCCTACCCTTTTCTATGGTTTTCTCAATTATGCTTATGAGGGTTTTGTTCGTGGCTTCGGCTTGGCCGTTGCCTTGAGGATAGTAGGGTGATGAGAAGTGTTGAGTCATGCCGTATGTAGCACATAGCTTTTCCACTTTTCCATTTTTGAATGGGGTGCCATTGTCGGACACTAGGTCTTTTAGAACTCCAAAACAGGCCAAGATATTTTTCTTGATGAATGCCACTACATGTTGTCCTTGGACATTAGCCAAGGATATAGCTTCAACCCATTTAGAAAAATATTCGGTGGCTGCTAGGATGAACCTATGTCCATTAGATGCATTTGGGGAGATTGGTTCTATGATGTCAAACGCCCACATAGTGAAAGGCCATGGGCTTACAATGGAATGCAAGGTAGATGATGGGATATGAATGACATGTCCATGCACTTGACATTGGTGACATTTCCTAACATGATCGTGACAATCTTGCTTGAGGGTGGACCAAAAATAACCGGCTCTAAGTATCTTCATGGCCATCATATTCGCATTGACATGGCCTCCACATTCTCCATCGTGGAGTTCGTGCATTATAGTCCTAGCCTTATCAAGGTCTACACACCTTAACAAGATGCCGGTAAAACTCTTTCTGTAGAGAACTCCTCCCATAATTACATATCGGGTTGAAATTTTTCGAATAAAAGCTTTATCCTTAGAAGAAGCAAATTTCAGAAATCCTCCATTTTCTAAAAAGTTTTTAATATCTTGAAACCAGGGTTTTTCAACGGAATTTTGGTCATTTTGGAAAATCTCCAAATCGTGGGTGGATGGAGTAGGTGAGTGCCATATCTCTAAGGATCGGGTTCCCAAGATGGGATCGACCCTTAGGGCTAATCCTAAAGATGAGAGGGCATCCGCTATGGCATTGTCCTCTGTACCTATGTGAGTGAGTGTACATGATTTGAAGGAATCGACCAGTTTGGTGGCCAATTCGTGGTATGGAATGAGCTTTTCATTTTTGACTTGCCAAATTTTTGACACTTGGTTTACAACAAGTAAAGAATCTCCAAAGACTTTGATGCATGATGCCCCTAGATTTTTGAAAATCTTCAAGCCTTGTATGATTGCCTCATATTGGGCCATATTATTGGAACATTCAAAATCTAGGCAAATGGCAATGGGGATCTCTCCCTTTTCATGGGATATGAGGATGACTCCAACACCTGCCCCTCTTTGGTTTCTTGCTCCATCAAAGTGCATTTTTCATACTTGGTTTTCATTATAACAACTTGCTAAAACATGGTTTTGAAAATCGTTTGTAAAGATGCCCTCATCAGGCATTTCATCAAGTATGGGATATGTCTCTTCAAGGGGAAACTCAGCCACATGATCAGCTAGGGCTTGTCCCTGTAAACACCCCAAAATAAAACGAATTTCAAAACCAAAAACCTAGTTTGAAAAATCATTTCAAAGCCCAATTTTGGAGTTTTCGAAAAACCAGGGGCTGTAAAAGCTGCAAAATTTTGCCTAAACCCCATTCAAGTTGAATTTCACACATATGGGCCAAGTCCCAATTTTGTAAAAACCAAAATTCAACAAGTGAAGCCTGAATGCCAAAGCAGCCTCAGAAGCAGGTTCAGAAGCTCAAAGGAAGCATCCTGGCCTGATAAAAGCCAGGTTCAAAAGGCAAAAGGAAGGCCCAAGCCTAAAGCAGACTACAAGCTCGGAGCACCCAAAAGCCAAGTCAAGCACATCCACCCAAGCAGCAGAATTTTGAGCCAGAAATGGCAAAAATGAGCAGAAACGAAGTCCAAAAAGGCGAGAAAGAATTCGGACGACAAAGTTGGGGAAAACCCAACATAAGATGGAGCGCTGATGAAGCCAGGGCCCGCACAAATCGTTCGTCTCGAAAAACGGCAGAAAGGACTGAAGAAAAGAAATTTGGATCGGATTTGAACCCAAATATCCAGATCCAAATCCAAATAGTATTTGGATTGGATTTGGATCTAAAATATCCGAGATCCGAGATCCAAAACCAACTGAATATTTGGATTGGATCTGGATCAAATATATTCAAGATCCAAGATCCAGATGCAATCCAAGACCCATCTCATTTGCCTATAAATAGAGGTGAGGGGGTCCCAAATGCACATTCACGTGAACTTGCTTGGGAGGAGAGAGAGTGAGAGAGTGACCTAGCCATGTTGGCTCAAGGGTGAGGTGGGTTCAAGCCTTGTTGGCTAAGTGGGCTTAGACATGGGCTGCAACCAAGGTGGGCTCGACCAAGGAAGGCTACAACCATTACATGGACGTGGGCTCAACCAAGAAGGACCGGCTCCAAGAGGTAGGTTTCCTAATCCCACCCTAAACCTAGCCTAGGTTCGACTAAACCTAGCCTAATCACCTAACCCACTTCACTAAACCTCACCCTAACTAACCTAAACCTAGCCTAACCGACTCAAACAAAGAACCTAAACTAAACCCCAAAGCCCCCTAGGCACCTTTCGGCCCAACTGTGCGCCCTGCGCGCCTCCCGGCTTCCCGTGCCTATTCTGCGTGCCCTACCGTGCCCCAGCGACCCTGCCGCACCCCAGCGCCCAGAGCCCTAGCGCCTAGCGCTAGACGCCTTAGCGCCGACCTGCTGCGCGCGTCAACCTGCTGCGCACCCTGCACCCTAGCACCAGACACCCCGGCTACCCTACTCTCGCCGACCTGCATTACCTTAGGACTAACCACCCTTTGTTGCCGTGACTAACCCTTAGCAAGCCCATACCTAAGCTTTCCTTTAGGACCGATTAGGACCAGCCCTACCCTTTGGCCAGACCCAAGCTCCAAGCACCCGCACCTCTTCAAAGCCCAATCTCTCTCTCTCAAGCCACCTAGGGAGACCCCTCTTGGCTGCCCAAGGTGGACACAAGCCCAAGAGCGAGTAAGGAGAGGAAAAGCCATCCACTTGTAAGTGTTTAAATTCAGTTTTTACCTTACTCCTCTTATATTCAATTCAATTTGGATACGGGGTTGTAATAATAGAGCGTGGTCTCCCCCTGAGATGTAATATTGGTGCTTGATATACAAGCACACACGCACAGTTGAGCTTTAGCTCTTAGACGTACACAAGACACCCACGTACACTTGAGCCTTTCCGCTCTTAGTTTCACACTATTGCACACACATTGAGCCTTCACTCTTATTCAAAAGACTTTAGTAAAAGCCGTGCAATTTCAATTCTGGGTTGTTACATTCTTGTCGTGTGAGTTTGTCATTTACATTTCACACTCGCACCCAAGAAGTACGTGAGCACTTGCTCCACACTCTCACGCACCTTTTGAGCCTTTGTTGCTCATAAGATATAGCCTATCTCTAGATACTTTCAGCTGTGTGGGATTTACATTCAAGTCATGTGAGTTTGTCATTTAAGCTTCCACACTTGCACAGAAGAGCACTCGAGCACTTGCTCTACACTCTCATGCACATTTTGGGCCTTCGTTGCTCCTAAGATATAGACTATCTATATACTTTCAGCTGTGTGAGTTTTATGTTTAGCTATGTACGTCTTTACATTTCGGGTAGTTCAATTTGAGTCGTGTGAGTTGTCTTTCCATTTATACACCACACACATGAACACGTTGAGCCTTCCCGCTCATATATATACTTATATTTCAATTTCGGCAAGTTCAATAAGTATATCTCCCTTTCGCAATTTACATTCAAGTCATGTGAGTTGCTTTTAAAATTCAGGTATTTCCCTTTCAGCTGCGTGAGTTGCACTTACATTTCGGGTATTTACTTTAAGTTGGGTGTGTGAGTTGCTTTCAATTCGAGCCTAGCTCACATCATATCAAACCCGAAGAGAGTTCATGCATCCTTGCATTTGCAAATTTTCAAAGAGAGAACCCCGAAACTACGCTCCAAACTCGCTAATATAGGCCACTTACAGCACACACATCCGGTCTAAGATAGCTTAAAAACTCAAAGACTTGGATACAGATAACCCCGTAATAAAAACTGCAACTTAGGCAAACAACTCCTCATACTCGCTTTTTCTTTTCAAAAAGGTTCATATTTGTTTAAAGATCGAAGTTTTCTAAGCACTGACTGACCCTTGAGCACCGGTTCAAGAAGGTTTCAAGTGAAAAGATCCCGCTTGTCCACAATTGCCTTTCAAAAGTCAGATACATTTCAAAATCTTAGCCAGTTTGAGTAAGCTAGCTGGCACGCCCCATAAAACAACGTAAACTCAAAAAAGACTCATTTCTGGTCTTATAAACCGAGAGCAAAGAATTTTCGTGTCTTACAGTCCCTTAATGGAGGTTTGATGGTAAAATTTTAAATCATACTCCATTAAGAGGAGCTGCCATTTACCAAGCCTACCTGTTAGGATAGGTTTTTCAAATAAGTTCTTGATTGGATCAAGCTTAGACACTATCCATATCTCATGATCTAAGAAGTAGTGTTTAAACTTTTGGCAGGCCCATACCAATAACAAGCATGTTTTCTCCATGGCTTGATAATTTCTTTCATATGCCAATAGAGTTTTCGAAATATAGTAAATAGCATACTCTTTATGGCTATCATCCTCATATTGGGCTAGTAAAGCACCCAATGCATTCATATGCATGGAAATGTAAAGCAACAATGGTTTTCCTTGCTTTGGAGGTTTTAAAGTCGGAGGATTTACCAAATAAGTTTTCAATCTTTCGAAAGCCTTTTGACAATCATTGTCTCATACAAACTTCACCCCTTTTCTCAAAAGTTTGTTGAAAGGTTCGCATCTTGTTGCTAAGTTTGAAATAAACCTCCTAATTGCTTGGAGGCGACATTGGAGGCTTCGGATTTGGGTCAAGTTGGAGGGTGGAGGCATGTCTATGATGGCTCGACACTTAGAGGGATCGACTTCAATGCCCCTTTCGCTGACCATAAAGCCTAAAAGCTTACCCGATTCCACTCCGAAGACACACTTTTGAGGGTTTAGTTTCACTTTGTAAAGCCTAAGTCTTTCGAAAACCTTTTGCAAAGATTCAATGTGTGTGCATCGGGTTTTTTATTTCACAAGAAGATCATCCACATATACTTCCAAGAGCTCATGAATTTGATCATGGAAAATAGTAGTCATATCTCTTCGGTATGTAGTACCGACATTTTTCAATCTAAACGGCATAACTGTGTAATAGTATGTGTTCCATGGTATAGTAAAAGCAGTTTTAGCCTGATCTTTTGGTGCTAACTTGATTTGATTATAACCCGAGTAGCCATCCATAAAAGAAAACATTTCATGATTCGCAATGCTATCCACTATCAAATCGATGTTTGGCAAAGGAAAAATATCTTTTGGAGTGGCTTTGTTCAAATTTCTAAAATCGATGCAAATTCGAATTTTCCCATTGGATTTTCGAACTACAACTATATTTGAAAGACAACCAGAGTACGCAATGGGTTTTATAAATCCGGCCTTTAAAAGATCTTCTAAACCCTCTTTTACTTGAGAGTGGACATTGGGATGGATTTTCTTAAGCTTTTGCTTTATAGGTCTAGCATCTGGTTCTAGGGGAAGACAATGTTCTACCTCTTTTGGGTTTAGACCCGACATGTCTTCATAGGTCCATGCAAATACATCTATGTAGGTCTTCAAGAATGCAATGAATGATGCTTTTTCATGCTTATACAAACATGTGCCTATCTTAACATCCTTAGGATTAGACTCACTCCCTAGGTTGATTTCTACAAAATCACTTCCTACAGAATTCGAAGGTTTTTCCAAGTCAAGGATTTTATGAAATTCAGGAAGCTCGGAGGCTTGATCCTCCTCAAGGATGAGGGGATCTTCCTCCTTGCTTTGATCATTCTCGAGAATTCTAGTTTCTAGGGAAGTTTGAGGCAAAGCACACAATTTTGGAATATTTATAATTTTCAAAGGAGTTGGATTATTTACAAAGACCATTTTTTTGGATTTTTCGAAATGGGCCTTGGGAGATGGAATGTACAAGACTTGGTTTTTGGTATTTTAAGGTATTTTCAAATTTTTTGGCTTTTTGTAAAGGTAAGGAAGGAATAAAAACTACATTCTTTGTGGAGTTTTGAGAATTTTCGATTTTTTTGGCTTTTTGCAAAATGGGAGGAGAAGGAATGCAAATCACACTCTTTTTGGAGTTTTCGAAATTTTTCAATGTTTTTGAGTTTTTTCTAAATATTTTTGGTTTTTGTAAATTTTCAGTTTTTTTGGATTTTCAGATGTGGTGGGGTCTTCCATCAAACCTACAAAGAAAACACCATGAATTAGGCTCTAAACAAGAGGTCTAAGTCATAGGTTTCGATGTTAGAAGGTTTTAGGACACCCTTGACCCAAGTAGTCGTGGGTGGTGGTTTAGGGGGTATGGATGGGGTGTAGCCCACCCTATACCGGTTTGGGTTAGGGTTTGACACTATGGGCTCTAGACAACCATGGTTTTGGTTCCCTAAGCCTTGATAAGGCATGTAACCCATGTTTAACATCATGTTCCAAGGCTTCTTTAATTTTGAAAATGTTTTGTAAAGTGGATGGACTTGGAACTTGGTGTCATCCATGTCATGCTCAAACACTTTCTTGTTTAGGGACTTGGGGAGGATTTGAGTCTTGGTTTTTCTTAGGATGGTCATGATCTTGGGCGGGAAAGCCTTGGGCTGCCCTTGGATGCACACGACAAGTTTGGATGGGCTTAGGATTTGAAGTTTTTTCTATGGATCGTCCAAGAGTGATGGCTCCCCTACATTTGACTCATAACAAGGGTGACCTAACAAACAAGGGAAATTTTGAATTCCCTTGAGTTGTGGGTGGTTTTCTCATAGAATTACCATGACCTGGTTTTCATGGGAGATCTTGATACACCTATGGAACGTGGAAGGCACGGCCCGAAGGCTATGGATCCATGGTCTTCCTAAGAGTAAGTTGTAGTGGGAGTGTATGTCTAAGACTTGAAATACCCCTGTATGGGTTATTCCCCCTATCTCCATGGGTAACTCAATGGCTCCTAAAGGCTTGGATGCATTTCCATCATATCCTATGATCATGATGGAGCTTGGATTCAAAGAGGTTAAGGAGACGCCGACTTGAAAGGCCACGTGTAATGGAAGGATGTTTAGACCTCCTCCCCCATCAACCAAACACTTGTCTAGAGGATGGTGATTCAATACCACCACTATATGCAAGGCTTGGTTATGAGTTTGGCATGATCGTTATAGCTCATATTCTGAGAACACAATGGGGGCTTTAGTAGAGATAGGTGAGACTAGGAAGGATAGGGACTCAGGGGTTATGGTTGAGTTAACCTTGGCCCTTTCTAAGATTTTTTTTGAGACTTGTCTATGCTTAGGGGACGTTTGGATTAGTTCTAGGATAGACATGTTTATGGGCATCTTAGCAAGGTGATTTTCAAAATCATATGGGGTTAACACATTGTTTTTACCCATGAGATGTGATGATTTGGGAATGTATGATTTTGAAGGGTCGTGGACAACAACCACTTCCTTGCTAGCATCTTTTGCTAAGTGTGGGGGTTGGTAGATCCTTCCGGACCTAGTCACCTCATCCACACCCTCCCTATGGCTCGTTCCTAGGTGGGCTCTAGCCTGGTACTTCGGAGCACCTCGAATCTCTAATAAGGTTGTAGCCGGGGGGGAGTGGTGTGTGACAAGTAGTGAAGTCTGTATGCAATGCATGCTCCAAACCTTTAAGGGAAGTTGAGAAACCACATACCTCTTTGTCCTTCCCACTGATGCTTGCGTGGTTGGGGAAGGGCTCTTTAAGAATGGCTTGGGCAAGTTCCGGTTCCTCGGTGACCTAGAGTCGGCCTACTCTATCAAGTCCTCGATTTTATTTAAAAGAGAGTAAGATTTATTTGTATCATGGTCCTTGAGCCTATGATACTTTCAAAATTTGTTCAAAAATTTTCCTTTTGGGGGTGTTCCATCGGGAATATCAAGGAGTGTTACCATTCCTTGGGCGAGCAGGAGGTCGAGGACCTCAAAGATGAGTTGCCCAAGTGGGGTATACTCCCTCTTTTCAAAAGACTTTTGAACCTTTTTATTTTTAGGTTCATATTTTGAAGTGCCGGCCGAGCTCGATTCTACTCGGACATTTGCAACTTTTTGGGGTTTTGCCCCATTGTTCGCAACGGGTAACCTGTAAGTCCCAGGCTTTTCAAAGCATAGTTTTGAAAAGATTTTTCCTTTCCACATATCATCATAGACCCCCTTTTTCAAGTTGGCTTCGAAGAGGGAGGCCTTTTTGATTAACTTGTGAAAAGTTGAAATTTCGTGGAGTGAAAGAAGTGCTTTCAACTGTGTTTTGAAATTTTCAAGGATGAGCATTACCGCACATCCTTTAGAGATGGGCTCTCTTACTTGCCCGAGGAGAGACCTCCATCGAATGATGAATGCATGGACATCCTCGTTCGATGCTTGTTTCGTATCCCTAAGGGTGTTCAAAGTGGGAGTCACTTCCACGTTATGGGAAAACCTTAGTGTAAACATGAAAATTTTCACTCTCAAGTTAGCAAATTAGAAGTGAACCTTTTCGTGCCTACGCTTGAGCGAGCGTGCCAGCTAGCTTACTCAAACTAGCGAAAATTTTTTAAACGATTTTCTGACTTTGGCGATTGTAGGCAAGCGGACTCTTTTCGCTTAAAACCTTCTTGAACCGATGCTCAAGGGTCGGTTTAAGCACTTAGGAACTTCAATTTTCGAACAATTTTGACTTCAAACGATAAGTGTTTCGATAAATTCTGGTTTGTGCCTTTTTCCCTTTTTATTACGACGGTTGGACGACCCTAAGTTCTTGAGAGTTTTATTTGTTTAGGCCTGATGTGTGTGTGGAATGTGTGGCCTAATTTCAGCGTGGTTGGAGCGAGCGTTTGAGCGATTTGCCGTAATGAGCGCATGCAGAGATGCTATAAATCTTATTTTGGGTTTTTGAGAACAATGATGCGAACTCACCCGAGTTGAAATTGCAACTCACTCGACTTTCATGAAAGTAAACTCACGAGAATTTAAAGTGCAACTCACTCGACTTTCACGAAAGTAAACTCATGCGAATTTAAAATGCAACTCACTCGACTTTCACGAAAGTAAACCCACGTGAATTTAAAGTGCAACTCACTCGACTTTCACGAAAGTAAACTCACACGAATTGAAATATATATATTTAGCTTAAGAGAGCGAAAAGGCTCGAGTGCGTGTGAGTGTAAAGAGCGGAAAGGCTCAAGTGCTCGTGGGTGTACTCGTGTTTAATCCAACAATTTGAGAGCCGAAAGGCTCGAGTGCTTGTGAGTGTAAAGAGCGAAAAGGCTCAGGTGCATGTGTGTGATCATGTTCATCCACCAGTTTAAGAGCGAAAATGCTCAAGTACTCGTGGGTGTACTCGTGTTCAATCCAACAATTTAAGAGCGGAAAGGCTCGAGTGCTTGTGGGTGTAAAGAGCGAAAAGGCTCGAGTGCACGTGTGTGTGATCGTGTTCATCCACTAGTTTAAGAGCGAAAAGGCTCAAGTGCTCGTGGGTGCAATCGTGTTCATGCACAAATATTACAACCCGAGGAGAGACTTCGCTCCATTACTACAACCCCATTCCGAATTAAATTGAATGAAAAGAGCGGTTTAAAAATGAAGTTAAAAGTACTTACAAGTTTTCTCGTTTGATTTAGTCCTTTGTGTGTAGCCCCTTTCGCTTCACTGAGTCGAGTTCGTGGTTTGGCTAAGTCAAACCAGCCTTCCTCTTGATGTGGTACGGCCAAGTCAAGCCAGCCTGCCTCTTGATGTAGTGCGGCCAAGTCAAAATGTGGTGTGGCCAAGTCAAACCAGCCCTCCTAGGTGGTTCAGCCAGCAACAGGCGGGTCTTGTTGGTGCAGGTGGGTCAAGTGCAGGCAACTGGGTTCGGTTCAGCTGGTCAAAGGGGCAACAAGGTTCAGTCGGGTGCAGTCAAAGAGGGTGTAGGTTCAGCTGGGTTCGGCCAAAGGAAGGGGGCTCGGTTCAGCTGGGTTTGGCCAAAGGATGTAGCAAGGGGGCTCGGTTCAGTTGGCTTTGGTTCAGCTGTGTTCAGTCAAAGAGGGTGTAGGTTCGGTTGCAAGTGGATGTAGCAAAGGGGTGTAGCCGAGTGAACAAATGGGTGTAGCAAAGTTCAGTTGCAGCCAGTCAAAGGGTGCAAGGTAGGTCAGCCAGGTTGAGCCGGGTCTTGTTGGCGTTGGTGGGTCAAGTGGAGCCAGTTGGGTTCGGCCAACACAAGTTCAGTTGGGTTCGGCCAAAGGATGTAGCAAGGAGGGTGTGGTTCGATCAAAGGGGCTTACCTTGGTTGTAGCCCACCATTAGTCAAGCTTCCTTGGTTGCAGCCCACTAGCCCAAGTCGAGCCACCTTTGACTTGTTGACTTGAAATCCACGTGAATCACTTGCTTGGGCTCCAAGTCCTCTTGATCAAGCCTAACCACCTTTGTTGACTTGAAATCCACGTGAAAGGCTTGAGCTCCACTCCTTCTCTCTCCTCCTTCTCCCAAATTTTCCCAAGGACCTCTCACGTGAACCCCCTTGGCCCTATTTATAGGCCAAGGGTGGTTATTTGGATCGGGTCTGGATCCTATGATCCAACCCGATCCAATCTCCCATGGGACCTGGATCTGTATCTTTTGGTTTAGATCTATGTAGACACCAAAAATTTTCACTTATGAGTTTGTAAACACCCCGAAATCCCACGAATTTCTCAAATCCATCTGGTTTTGTAAAAGCAGCCCCAAAGGGCCATTTTGAGTCTGGAAACCCAGGAGCCTTCCAGACAACCCTGTATATATATGTTTTAAACTTTATATTTCAAAAATATGTGATATGGGTTTTGAAAACCTTTTAAAACATGTTTTGGAACCCCGAAGCAGCTTGGCCTAATCCAGACAGGACCAGGAAAGCTAAGGAGAGCCCGGAACTGGAGCACATGTCGAGCCCGGCACAACAACTCTCGTATCAAATCCACACCCCCAGGATCTCGAACGTCCAAGACCCTATTATCATCAAAACATCATTTGAAGTCATCTTCGGAAGACGAAAACAGAGGCGGACGATCATGTTGGCGAAGACCCAACGAAGACGGAGTATTGATGCTGTCAGGCCCCGCATAAACTGTTCGTTTCGAACACAGCTCAAAGGAGTCAGAATTCAGTTTGGATCGGATCTGGACCATATATATCCAGATCCCAATCCAAACCCATGTATGGACTTAGATTTGGATCTGGATTCAAAAATCTAATCCAATATCCATATCCATGGCCCACATCACCTTCTCATAAATGGAGGTGGGGCCCACTTGAATTTCACATGGGATTATGGGCATGAGAGAGAGTGGGGGTGGATAAGATCAAGTGTGTGTTGTAATTAAGCTTGACTTGTGTGTCAAGTTTGGGGTTAATCATGTGGGTTAGCCTAGTTAAGTGGGTTTAAGCTTGTAATTAGCCAAAACCTAACCTAGGGTTGCACCAACATGATATGATTTAGGGTCTATGGGTCATGCAAAGGGAGCTCCTTCACCTAAACCTAACCAAAAACACCTAATCCTAGCCTTCTACCCTAATCCGGTCCTAATCTGAGCCTAATCACCTAACCCACTTCCCTAATCCCGGCCTAATCCCAAACTAATCACCTAACCCACTTCCCTAATCTTTCCCTAAACCTAGGTTAAATTCCCTAAACCTAGCCTAATCCTAGCCTAATCACCTAACCTACCTCACTAAACCTCACCCTAAAACCAACCCACCTAGCTAAACCCTAAACCTCTAAACCACCCCTAGCACACAACCTACCCAAACCCCTTGTATTTAAAATATCTAGCCCTACCCTTTCCAGCCCACCTTATCACCACACCACCCTACCTAAACCACCTAACCACTACCCCAAAACCACCCCCCAACCACCTCTTGCAGCCCTATATAAACCCCCCCTCTTTGGGGTGAGTTTTTCCCATCCTCAAGCCCCCTCTTCCACCAGTCGGGTCCTCCAATCTCCAACTCAGCCGACTCCCATCCTGCTCCACCTGCCCCACAGTCAGCCACCACCTGCGCCACTACCTCCCAGCCGAGCACCACCAACACCACCACTCCAGCCGAGGCCCATATCGCCGCCCTTCTTCCCGGCTGAACTCCCTCCTGTACATCCCAACCACCCGGCTCCTCTCTTCCATCCACCGCCTCTCTTCAATCACGGTTAGTACCCCATCCTTCATCTCACCTTCTCCACTCCCTCTCCACTCTCAGCCACCTAACCCCCTACCATATCACCCTAACACCAGCCATTCCACTTGCTGCCACCACTCTCCCTCGGCCAGGCCCATAACCACCCTAACTACCCGCCACCACCTAGACACCTTAGCTCCATTCGGCTACCCCATCCAACTCCCTAAGAGCTGCCTCTATCACCTCACTACAACCACCACCACCTTACCCCCTATCCTAGCTAGTTCCCTTCCCTTCCACCACTCCTAGCCACCTTAGCAGCCCGCCACCACCAAGCTCCTAGTCGGCCACTCCAACCGACTGTCACCTTTTCATTTGGCCAGCCACCCACCAGCCATATCCTTCCCCTAGCTAGTTCCCTTCCCCTAGTGCCATACTCCTCAACACTATTTGGGCTTTGCTTAAGTTGGGTGTGTTGTCTTTCAATTCAAGCACTCACACACATTGAGCCTTCACTCTTATTTGAAAGACCCAAGTAAGGGTCGACCTATACTCTTTGGGTTTTCATTTTATGTCGTGTGTGTAAGTCTTTCAATTCAAGCACTCACACACATTGAGCCTTCGCTCTTATTTGAAAGACCCAAGTAAGGGCCGACCTATACTATTTGGGTTTTCATTTTATGTCGTGTGTGTAAGTCTTTCAATTCAAGCACTCACACACATTGAGCCTTCGCTCTTATTTGAAAGACCCAAGTAAGGGCCGACCTATACTATTTGGGCTTTCATTTCATGTTGTGTGTGTAAGTCTTTCAATTCAAGCACTCACACACATTGAGCCTTCGCTCTTATTTTAAAGACCCAAGTAAGGGCCGTGTTATACTATTTGGGTTTAATTTCATGTTGTGTGCGTAGTACTTCAATTCAAGCACTCACACACATTGAGCTTTCGCTCTTATTCCCAAGACCTTAATCAAGGCCATACTGCAAGTTATATTTGGGTTTAATTTCATGTCGTGTGTGTAAGTCTTTCAATTCAAGCACGCACCCACATTGAGCCTTCGCTCTTATTTGCAAGACCCGAGTAAGGGCCCATATACATACTCTATATACATATCTCCCTTCGGCATTTACATTACAAGTCATTTCCCTTCGGTTATTTCCCTTCGGCATTGTCTTTACATTTCGGGTTTTCCCTTTGGAGTAACGTGAGTTTGCATTGCATCTACGCCATACCACGAGGTAGGACGCATATTGCATCAAAGCAAGCCCCGTATTCCCGCTCAAATTCGCCCATGTAGTGGAGTGTTCATAACACACAAACTAGGTGGCCCAAAAAGGGATAAAAAGAAAGACTTAGGCACGTGCAAAATCCACGTGATCTAAAAATCTGCAATCCCATCTAAAAGACCCGAATTAGACACCTCGAACCGCTTTGTAGGCTTTCTACACCCTAAAACTCGATTTTTCAAAGCGTACAGACTGACCCTTGCGCATCGGTGCAAGAAGGTCTGCGACGACAAGAGCTCACTTGCTCACAGTTGCCACGATTAGAAGTCAGTTTAATATCTTCGCTAGCTTAGGTAAGCTAGCTGGCACGCCCTATTTATATATAAAGAGGCCTTAGACGCACGAGAGGATCCGCTCCAAGCCCTGAAAAGGCAAGAGGCGGGGATTTTTCGCGCGTCTACAGAGATTGGCACTCCCAGTGGGACGTGAGCCTTTCAAAAATCGAGTTTTAAAGATAGAAGTTTGCGAAAATTTTGATTAAAAAGGTGTTGTTTTTAACTCATTTTCTTTGCTTGTACTTAGGACATTTTGAAAAAGCTTGAAAAGCATGTCAAAATCCAATCCAAGTGAAGTGTCGAGCCAAGGCTCATGTGCATCAAGTTCTCACTCTAGGAGGATTTTCAAAAACAAAATAAAACTAGATGAAATCGAGGACTTGAGAAGGGAGTTTGAGGCCAAAATCGATGCTCTCAGCCAAGAGGCTGAAGTAGGCGATTCGTGTTCATCAAACGGTGAACAAAGGCCTAAGAAAAAATCTGAAAAACCTCGCAAGCACAAAGAGGCCTCCGTAATGGAAGGCAACCAATACCACGAGTCCTTCACACAAAAGGACCGTAAAGCCCTACAGTAGTTGCTGAAAGGGCAGAATAAAGAGAAAAGAAGCTACGCCCTGTCTGATTTCCATCCTATGGATTACGAAACAGATAGTGACGATGAAATACCAAAGTTCCATCGGTATGATGGCATGGGAGACCCTAGGTCTCACTTGCAACTTTTCCCGCGTCGAGCCCATAAGAAGAAAAAGGACTCGATGAAATGGGTGTATTCGTTCCCTTTATCCCTTAAAGGCACAGCTGCCAAATGGCTGGCTTCCTACGACTTAAGCCAGTTCGCTACTTTTGAAGAGTTAGCGAACTGCTTCATGCAAAGATTTGCACACAACGTAGAAGTCACGCCAACCCTGAATACCTTAAGGGATACAAAACAAGGCATGAACGAAGACGTACATGCCTTCATTATAAGATGGAGGTCTCTGTAGACGCGCGAAAATCCCCGCCTCTCGCCTTTTCAGGGCTCGGGGCGGATCCTCTCGTGTGTCTAAGGCTTTATCTATGCAAATAGGGCGTGCCAGCTAGCTTACCTAAGCTAGCGAAGATATATTTAATTGACTTCTAAACGTGGCAACTGTGAGCAAGTGAGCTCTTGTCGTCGCAGACTTTCTTGCACCGAAGCGCAAGGGTCAGTCTTTACGCTTTACAAAAATCGAGTTTTGGGATAGAAAGCCTACGAAGCGGTTCGAGGTGTCTATTTCGGGTCTTTTAAATGCGATTGCATATTTTAGATCACATGGATTTGCACGTGCCTAAGTCTTTTCTTTTATCCCTTTTCGAGCCACCTAGTTTGTGTGTTATGAACACTCCACTACATGGGTGAATTCGAGCGGGGCTTGCTTTGATGCAATATGCGTCCTACCTGGTGGTATGGCATAGATGCAATGCAAACTCACGCTACTCCAAAGGGAAAACCCGAAATGTAAAGACAATACTGAAGGGAAATAACCGAAGGGAAATAACCGAAGGGAGATATGTATATAGATTATGTGTATGAGCCCTTACTCGGGTCTTGCAAATAAGAGCGAAGGCTCAATGTGGGTGCGTGCTTGAATTGAAAGACTTACACACACGACATGAAATTAAACCCAAATATAAATTGCAGTATGGCCTTGACTAAGGTCTTGGGAGTAAGAGCGAAGGCTCAATGTGTGTGAGAGTGCTTGAATTGAAGTACTACGCACACGACATAAATGAAACCCAAATATAACTGCAATAAGGCCTTTACTAAGGTCTTGGGAGTAAGAGCGAAAGCTCAATGTGTGTGAGAGTGCTTGAATTGAAAGACTTACACACACGACATGAAATGAAACCCAAATAGTATAGGTCGGCCCTTACTTGGATCTTTCAAATAAGAGCGAAGGCTCAATGTGTGTGAGTGTTTGAATTGAAAGACAACACACCCAACTTAAGCAAAACCCTACAAAAATGAAAGTATATGTATATACTTATGTATTAGGGGCTGATTAGGCCCGTGTGTGTTCAAAATCGTGCACGCTAAGAGAGTGCACGTGTGTGGGTGTGCCAAGCCACGTTATTACAAGCGGGGGGAGACTATGCTCCGTTATTACAACCCCGTATCAAATTCAATCTCAAGCAAGTATACAACTAAAGACCGAGTTAGGCACTTACTAGTAGCTGGTCCGTAGAGGCCTTGCTTGAGCGTGGGCTTGGCCTTCGCCTTGGGCTGCAAACGGGAGCTCCGCGAGGGTGAACGACAAAGGGTGCTGGCCGGCTGCAAATGGGGTGCGGGATAGGCGCCTTGATGGTGGCCGGCTGGAAGCAAGGGTGTCGCCTTGGTGTGGGGGATTAAAGGGGCTGGGCCAAGTGAGTATGTAGGGTCACTAGGAGAGTATAGAGTGTTACGGAGTATGGATCTAAGGGGAGCTTAAGGGAAGGTCGAATGGGACACCTAGGGGAAAAGAGATGGCTGGCCGAGTGTAGCTAGGGTAGTTAGGTAGTGGCGAATGGCTAGGGCGGCTAAGGCTTGGCCGAGTGTAGGGGTGACGGCAAGTGGTGGTGGGATGGAAAGTAGGTGGTGGTATGGTGGGTGGCTGGGAGTGGAGAGGGAGTAGAGAAGGAGCTAGGTAGAGTGTGGGGTACTTACCGAATGGAGAGAAGGTGGCGCTCGGCTGGAAGGAAGCTGGGCAGGTAGTGAGGCTCGGTCGGGAGGTGGTGGAGATGGCGGTGCAAGTGGTGGTGGGATGGAGAGTAGGTGGTGGTGCAGGCGGAGCAGGTGGAGCAGCTGGGGAAGTGGAGGAAAGAGAGGGCCCGTCTGGGATGGGTGAGGGGTTCTAGCTAGGAAAACCCGCCCCAAGAGGGGGGGTTTATATAGGGAGTTGGGTAGGTCGGTTAGGGCAGGGTTTGGGGTAGTGGTTAGGTGGTTTAGGTAGGGTGGTATGAAGATAAGGTGGGCTGGAAAGGGTAGGGCCAGATATTTTAAATACTAGTGGTTTGGGTAGATTGTGGGCTAGGGATGGTTTAGGGGTTTAGGGTTTGGTTAGGTGGTTGGGTTCTAGGGTGAGGTTTAGTGAGCTAGGTTAGGTGATTAGGCTAGGATTAGGCTAGGTTTAGGGAAATTAACCTAGGTTTAGGGAAGGATTAGGGAAGTGGGTTAGGTGATTAGGTTGGGATTAGGCCGGGATTAGGGAAGTGGGTTAGGTGATTAGGCTCAGATTAGGGGTGGATTAGGGTGGAAGGCTAGGATTAGGTGTTTTGGGTTAGGTTTAGGTGAAGGAGCTCCCTTTGCATGGCCCATAGACCTTAACCACCTCATGTTGGTGCAGCCCTAGGTTAGGTTTTGGCTAATTACAAGCTTAAACCCACTCAATTAGGCTAACCCACATGATTAACCCCAAACTTGACATACAAGTCAAGCTTAATTACAACACTCTTGATCTTATCCATCCCCACTCTCTCTTATGCCCATAATCCCACGTGAAATTCAAGTGGGCCCCACGTCCATTTATGAGAAGGTGACGTGGGCCATGGATATGGATATTGGATTGGATTTTTGAATCCAAATCCAAATCCAAGTCCATACATGGGTTTGGATTGGGATCTGGATATATATGGTCTAGATCCAATCCAAACAGAACTCTGACTCCTTCGAGCTGGGTTCGAAACGAACGGTTTGTGCGGGGTCTGACAATATCAGTACTCCGTCTGTGTTGGGTCTTCGCCAACATGATCGTCCGCTTCTATTTTCGCCTTACGGAGATGACTTCAAGTGATGTTTTGATGATAAGAGGGTCTTGGACGTTCGAGATCCTAGGGGTGGATTCAATGTGAGAGTTGCTGTGCCGGGCTCGACTTGTGCTCCGGTTCTGGGCTCTCTTTAGCTTCTCTGATCCTGTCTTGATTAGGTCAAGCTGCTTCGGGGTTTTAAAACGTGTTTTAAAAGGTTTTCAAAAGCCATATTATATATTTTTGAAATATGAAGTTTAAAACATATATACAGGGTTGTTTGGAAGGCTCCTGGGTTTCCAGACTCAAAATAGCCCTTTGGGGCTGCTTTTACAAAACCAGATGAATTTGAGAAATTCGTGGGATTTCGGGGTGTTTACAGATGCCCTCTTTGGCCTTGTCCAAATCGATTTGGATAAGGGCAAAGATGACAAACACCCCTTTCAATGTCTCCCTAGATCTATCCATGAAGAACATGGGATCGTCCCAATTTTTAGCAAAAATCTCAATTTACAAACTCTGGTAGGAGAAGATATCACGCCAAAGGGTTCTACATAGAATCTGGTCCTAAATGGGATCATGTTCATGCAAGTACCATGCGTGGAATGCAAATGACATGGGTGTGGTGCCAAAAGTGGCGACCTCCCAGGGACCAGATGTGGTCGAACTCTAGAGACTTACAAGGCCTACTGCTCCAAGTGAGCAAATCCTATGCTGTTCGATGTTCGGTTTTCAAAACTTATTTACAAAAGCTATTTACAAAAGGGACAACTGTCTTGAGCCTCGATCCTAAGGATCTCGAGCTCTTCGTGCTTGCCCTTGTTTGAGTCTTAACACTCGCTTATCTAGCGGAGGTTTTATAAGAAAACAAAGCATATTTCAAATTCCTACGCCTTACTCGAAACGTTGAATTCTCAAACAAGATGAAATTCAAGTAAGTAAATCCTATTTTTACTTTAGGATTCCTCGAAATGAACCATGCTTTAGCTTGGGATAAGCCAGGGATGGGAAAGAGATACCACGGTCCCTTCTGAAGCGTCCCGTGGTTTAAGGCACAGAAGGTGGAGAACTGCTCTTTTTGAGCTTTTTGGCCTCTTTTTCCTTTTTTTTATCGAGGGTCTCCCTTTGGGAGTATTTTTTCTTTAATCCCTCTTTTTTATAAGAGAATCGATTTTCTTTTAAATTCTGGTTTCTTTCTTTTGGAAAGAGACTTTGAATGGGAAATTCCCTTTTGTTTTGGGCCTTTGTTTTCCTTTTGGAAGGAGAAGAGAAGAGGGGAGGACTTATCCCAAGCATACACTCGATCCATTCCAGATCAGCCTATTTAGAAATAGCACGTACTACTTGCAAGTATCTTGCTATGTTGAACTAGGCCTTTCTTTGTAAGAAGAAGGATTTTGAAATGTAACCACGATTTTGAAAACTCCACTCTTTCACAAGTGCGAATTCTCTCACTCAGGGTCACACGAGTTTGCTTTTGCACCTTATTCACATGTCTCAGGGCAGCTATCCCTAAAAATTTTTGAAAAATAGAATTTAATCCAGATCCTACACATGATACTTCTTTAAGTATTGAATATTGATAGGATCTGCCAAATTCCTACCTTCTACATCGATCAACCAATATGAATTGTTCGTAGTGGTTGCTCGTACAACATAGGGTCCATCCCAGTTGGGGCGCCACTTCCCTAGGGGGTGTGGGCCACGATGGTGGATGGTTTTTAAGACCAGATCTCCCACTTCAAAGTGGTGAGGTCTCATGTGTTTGCTATAATGTCGGGCTATCCTTTGCCGGTATGCACGAGCATGATCCATGGCAAGGAGTCGCCTCTCATCTAGCAAATCTAGTTCGGCCATCCTAGCATGCTGAAGCGTCTCTAGGGGGAGGTCGAGTGCTATGGATGTATGGAATGAATGCAGTTGAGTATGAATGGGAAGAATGGCGTTTGTGCTATAGACCAATTCGAATGGTGTGGCATTCGTGGGAGTCCGGATGGAAGTACTATAAGCCCATAAGGCTTCATCCAGCTTCTCGTGCCACGTCCTACCCTTCTCTAAGGTTTTCTCAATTATGCTAATGAGAGTCTTGTTTGTGGCTTCGGCTTGGCCGTTGCCTTGAGGGTAGTAGGGCGAGGAGAAGTGGTGAGTTATGCCATACGTGTTGTACAACTTAACCATCCGCTCGTTCTTGAATGGGGTGCCATTATCAGACACAAGGTCTCGTGGAACCCCAAATCGAGCCAAGATATTCCTCCGGATGAAAGCCACCACATGTTGCCCCATTACATTGGTTAGGGAAATGGCTTCCACCCACTTGGAGAAATACTCCGTGGCTGCTAAAATAAATCGATGCCCATTCGAGGCCTTTGGAAATATTGGGCCTACAATGTCAAACGCCCACATGGTAAATGGCCAGGGGCTGACCACGGAATGCAATGCAGATGAAGGGATATGAATGGCGTGCCCATGCACTTGACACGGATGACACTTCCTAACATGATCGTGACAATCCTTTTTCAGGGTGGACCAAAAATAGCCCCCTCTAAGTATTTTCATCGCCATCATGTTGGCATTAATATGACCTCCACATTCTCCATCGTGGAACTCGTGCATCACTATCCTAGCCTCCTCTAGGTCGATACACCTAAGCAGAATGCCGGTAAAACTTTTTTTGTATAAGACCCCACCCAGAATGGTGTATCGGGTCGAAATCTTACGAATGAATGCTTATCTTTGGATGTGGCATCCTCGGTGAATCCCCCATTTTCTAAAAATTGTTTTATGTCATAAAACCAGGGTTTTTCAACAGACTCTGGGTTGTTTTGGCAAATATCCAAGTCGTGTGTGGATGGGTGGGGCGCATGCCATATTTCCAAAGATCTGGTCCCTGAAATGGGATCGACCTTCAGGGCTGAACCCAAGTTGGAGAGGGCATCGGCGATTCCATTGTCTTCTCTTCCTATGTGTGTGAGTTTACACGACTGGAAGGATTGGACCAATCGAGTGGCCAACTCGTGATATGGAAGTAGTTTCTCATTACGTACTTGCCAAATTTTTAAAACCTGGTTTATGACAAGGAGTGAATCTCCAAAGACCTCGATGCATGATGCCCCAAGAGTTTTCGAAATCCTTAAGCCTTGTATGAGTGCTTCATACTCAGCTACATTGTTGGAACATTCGAAATCTAAGCGGACTACTATGGGAATCTCGCCTTTTTCAGGGGAGATTAGGATGACCCCGGCACCAGCCCCTCGTTGGTTTCGTGCCCCATCGAAGTGCATCCTCCACACTTGGTTTTTGAAAGAATTTGCCAAAATGTGGTTTTGAAAATGGTTTTGCAATATGCCTTCATCAGGCATTTCGACAAGAGTGGGACATGCGTCCTCTAAGGGGAATTCAGCCACGTAATCTGCCAGGGCTTGCCCCTTAATGGAGATCTGGTGATGGTATTTCAGATCATACTCCATTAGAAGGAGTTGCCATTTGCCCAATCTACCCGTGAGAATGGGTTTTTCGAACAAGTGCTTGATTGGATCAAGCTTGGACACTATCCAGATCTCATGATCTAGGAAATAGTGTTTGAACTTCTGGCAGGCCCAGACTAGGGCCAAGCACGTCTTCTCCATGGCTTGATAATTTCGTTCATAAGCCAAGAGAGTTTTCGAAATATAGTAGATGGCATACTCCTTATGGGTGTCATCCTCGTATTGAGCCAACAGGGCTCCTAAAGCATTTGCATGCACGGAGATTTATAATAAAAGTGGTTTTCCTTGCTTTGGAGGATTCAAAACGGGGGGATTAACCAAGTATGCCTTTAGTCTCTCGAAGGACTTCTGGCATTTGTCGTCCCATAAGAATTCCGTGCCCTTCCTCAACAGTTTGTTGAAGGGTTCGCATCTAGTGGCTAGATTCGATATGAATCGGCGAACGGATTGTAATCGACCCTGGAGGCTACGGATTTGGGTGAGATTGGAGGGTGGAGCCATGTCTATGATGGCTCGACACTTAGAGGGGTCGACTTCTATTCCCCTTTGGCTCACCATAAAGCCTAGAAGCTTCCCTGATTCTACCCCAAACACACATTTTTGAGGGTTTAGCTTTACTTTGTAAAGCCTAAGCCTTTCGAAAATCTTTTGTAAACATTCGATATGGGTGCATCAGGTTTTGGATTTCGCCAAGAGATCATCTACATACACTTCTACATGCTCATGAATTTGATCATGGAAGATCGTGGTCATGGCTCGTTGGTATGTTGCGCCAGCATTTTTCAAACCAAAGGGCATGACTGTATAGCAGTACGTGCCCCATGGGGTTGTGAAGGCGGTCTTACCCTGATCTCGTGGACTTAGGTTGATTTGATTATAGCCTGAATAGCCATCCATGAATGAAAACATTTCATGATTTGCAGTACTATCGACTATCAAATCTATGTTTGGTAAAGGATAATTATCCTTTGGAGTGGCTTTATTCAGGTTTCTGAAATCGATGCATATTCGAATTTTCCCATTGGTTTTTCGAACCACAACGATATTTGACAACCAATCAGAATACGCAATGGGTTTTATAAATCCGGCTTTTAGCAGATCTTCTAAACCCTCTTTGACTTGCATGTGTACATTCGGGTGTATTTTCCTAAGCTTCTGCTTTATGGGTTTTACACCTGCCATCAGGGGGGGTATTTAAACCGATTTTGTAAGTATCATCGGTTCAAAGGCCATGATACCAAACGCTGTTTCTCCCTTTTAAATAAAATTGAGAACTTGATAGCAGAAGGCCGGCTCCAGGTCACTGCGGAACCTGAGCCACCTCAAGCTATCTTCAAAGAACCCTTTCCCAAACAAGCCAGAGGTAGTGGGAAAGGAAAGGAGGTATGTACCCTCACCATTTCTAAGGAACTAGCGCAAAAACCAGAGCCTGGTCGACACACTTGTGCGCCCACTCTTGTATTATACAAGAAGCCCGCCCAAGTCGTCATTCGGGGACCACCAAAAGTGGAATCCCCGACAAAACCAGTTTTGAAAATTTAAGGTTCTCCTCAGCTCATCCTTAGAGCCAAATTTAGCGCGAACCCTAGGCTGGTCGTGGGGGAAGTGACTAGATCCGGGAGGATCTATCAACCCCCGCACCTTCAAGGTGCTCAAAAGGTGGTTCTAAACACCCCGAAATCCCACGAATTTCTTAAACAAACCTGGTTTTGTACAAGCAGCCCCAAAGGGCCATTTTTGAGTTTGGAAACCCAGGAGCCTTCTAGACAACCCTGTACATACGTTTTAAACTTCATATTTCAAAAATATATAATATGGCTTTTGAAAACCTTTTAAAACACGTTTTTGAAACCCCAAAGCAGCTTGGCCTAATCAAGACAGGACCAGCAAAGTCAAAGAGAGCCCGGAACCGGAGCACATGTCAAGCCCGGCACAGTAACTCTCGTATCAAATCCATACCCCCAGGATCTCGAATGTCCAAGACCCTGTTATTATCAAAATGTCATTTGAAGTCATCTCCGGAAGGCAGAAATGGAGGCGGACGACCATGTTAGCGAAGACCCAACGCAGACGGAGTACTGATGCTGTCAGACCCCGCACAAATCGTCTGTTTCGAACCCAGCTCGAAGGAGTCAGAGTTCAGTTTGAATTGGATCTGGACCATATATATCCAGATCCCAATCCAAACCCATGTGTGGACTTGGATTTGGATTTGGATCCAGAGATCCAATCCAATATCCATATCCATGGCCCACATCACCTTCTCATAAATGGAGGTGGGGCCCACTTGAATTTCACGTGGGATTATGGGCATGAGAGAGAGTGGGGATGGATAATATCAAGAGTGTTGTAATTAAGCTTGACTTGTGTGTCAAGTTTGGGGTTAATCATGTGGGTTAGCCTAATTGAGTGGGTATAAGCTTGTAATTAGCCAAAACCTAACCTAGGGCTGCACCAACATGAGGTGGTTAAGGTCTATGGGCCATGCAAAGGGAGCTCCTTCACCTAAACCTAACCCAAAACACCTAATCCTAGCCTTCCACCCTAATCCACCCCTAATCTGAGCCTAATCACCTAACCCACTTCCCTAATCCCGGCCTAATCCCAACCTAATCACCTAACCCACTTCCCTAATCCTTCCCTAAACCTAGGTTAATTTCTCTAAACCTAGCCTAAACATAGCCTAATCACCTAACCTAGCTCACTAAACCTCACCCTAAAACCCAACCACCTAACCAAGCCTTAAACCCCTAAACCACCCCTAGCCCACAATCTACCCAAACCACTAGTATTTAAAATTTCTGGCCCTACCCTTTCCCGCTCACCTTATCTTCATACCACCCTACCTAAACCACCTAACCACTACCCCAAACCCAACCCTAACCGACCTACCCATCCCTATATAAACCCCCCCCCTTGGGGGCGGGTTTTCCTATAGAGTCGCCTTCCCCAAGCCCAGCCGAGACCCCACTTCCCAGCCCAGCCGAACCCAGCCACCTGCTCCACTTGCTCCACCTGCTCCATCTGCAACACCACCTGCACCGCCACCTACACCACCACCTGTCACCACCCCTGCCCTCGGCCGAACCATTTGCTCCACCACACCCGATTGCTTTCTTCCATCCACCGCCTCTCTTCAAGCACGGTTAGTACCCCCTCCTTCGTCTCACCTTCTTCACTCCCTCTCCACTCTCAGCCACCTAAACCCTACCATAACACCCTACCACCAGCCATTCCCCTTTGTTGCCACCATTCTCACTCAGCTGAACCTATCACACCCTAAACTACCTGCCACTACCTAACTACCCTAGCTACACCTGGCCAGCCATCTCTTTTCCCCTAGGTGTCCCATTCGACCTTCCCTTAAGCTCCCCTTAGGTCCATACTCCCTAACACTCTATACTCTCTTAGTGACCCTACATACTCACTTGGCCCAGCCCCTTTAATCCCCCAAACCAAGGCAACACCCTTGCTTGCAACCGGCCACCATCAAGGCGCCTATCCCGCGCCCCATTTGCAGCCGGCCAGCACCCCTTGTCGCTCAACCTCGCAGAGCTCCCGTTTGCAGCCCAAGGCGAAGGCCAAGCCCACGCTCAAGCAAGGCCTCTACGGACCAGCTACTCGTAAGTGCCTAAACTCGGTCTTTAGTTGTATACTTGCTTGAGATTCAATTTGATACGGGGTTGTAATAACGGAGCATAGTCTCCCCCCGCTTGTTATAACGTGGCTTGGCACACCCACACACGTGCACTCTCTTAGTTGTGCACGATTTTGAACACACACAGGCCTAATCAACCCCTAATACATAAGTATATACATATACTTTCATTTTTGTAGGGTTTTTGTTTAAGTTGGGTGCGTTGTCTTTCAATTCAAGCACTCACACACATTGAGCCTTCGCTCTTATTTGAAAGACCCAAGTAAGGGCCGACCTATACTATTTGGGTTTCATTTCATGTTGTGTGTGTAAGTCTTTCAATTCAAGCACTCTCACACACATTGAGCCTTCGCTCTTATTTGAAAGACCCAAGTAAGGGCCGACCTATACTATTTGGGTTTCATTTCCTGTCGTGTGTGTAAGTCTTTCAATTCAAGCACTCTCACACACATTGAGCCTTCGCTCTTATTCCCAAGACCTTAGTAAAGGCCTTATTGCAGTTATATTTGGGTTTCATTTATGTCGTGTGTGTAGTACTTCAATTCAAGCACTCACACACATTGAGCCTTCGCTCTTACTCCCAAGACCTTAGTTAAGGCCATACTGCAATTTATATTTGGGTTTAATTTCATGTCGTGTGTGTAAGTCTTTCAATTCAAGAACGCACCCACATTGAGCCTTCGCTCTTATTTGCAAGACCCAAGTAAGGGCTCATATACATACTCTATATACATATTTCCCTTCGGTTATTTCCCTTCAGTATTGTCTTTACATTCGGGTTTTCCCTTTGGAGTAGCGTCAATTTGCATTGCATCTACGCCATACCACGAGGTAGGATGCATATTGCATCAAAGCAAGCCCCGCTCGAATTCGCCCATGTAGTGGAGTGTTCATAACGCACAAACTAGGTGGCCCGAAAAGGGATAAAAGGAAAGACTTAGGCACGTGCAAATCCACGTGATCTAAAACATGCAATCGCATCTAAAAGAGCCGAATTAGACAGCTCGAACCGCTTCGTAGACTTTCTCTCCAAAACTCGATTTTTGCAAAGCGTACAGACTGACCCTTGCGCATCGGTGCAAGAAGGTCTGCGACGACAAGAGCTTACTTGCTCACAGTCGCCACGTTTAGAAGTCAGTGTTAAATATATCTTCGCTAGCTTAGGTAAGCTAGCTGGCACGCCCTGTTTGCATACATAGGCCTTAGACACATGAGAGGATCCGCTCCAAGCCCTGAAAAGGTGAGAGGCGGGGATTTTCGCGCGTCTACAGAGATTGGCATGCCCGGTGGGACCCGGGACTTAAGCAGACTTCAAACAAACAAGTTATACTCAAATTTTCGAAAAAAAGAGTGTTTTTTTCAAAAATCGTGCATACTTAGGAAAATTGCATGAAAATGGATAGAAAGCTACAAAAATCTTCGTTGAGTAAACTAAAAGAGGTTTTCAAAACAGATAAAGCCCAAAATAGCTCGATGACATTTCAAAGATATTTCAAAAGATGGATGCTTTAAGCAAGGAGCTTAAAGCCCATCGATCACATAGCAGCTCTTCTAGGGCACATACAGATCATGAATTGAAAACCGACCTCAAACTCAACGAGGAATTGGAGATTAAAGACAAATCCCGGCAAATGGATATGTCATCCACTCCTACAACCTCAAGCTTTTCAAAATCCATAGAAAAACCAAAAAAAGATTTTTCTATTTCAAAAAACCAAAAAAATCTTGAAAATTTGGAAAAAGACCAAAAAATTGAAAAATAAAATTTTGGAATTTCGAAAACTTCAAGTAAAAGTCCTAAGTCTAGGCATACACATACAGTGGGACATGAAGTCCACACCCTACAAAGGAACGAGAGTGAAAAACAGGAAGGTTTCGAAAGGAAACGCCTCGTTAAACCCCGGGGGCTCAAAACAGAGTTACTCGGGAAATCGGCTTGCTCTCACCCTGAAAAGGTAGACAAGCCACAAAGAGGTATGCCTGAAGCCCATCCTTCTCAAGACTCTCTTCTTCATGTAGGGTCATCAGATGCATTGGATAACCCCTTTGCACACACAAACCCACAAACTGTGCCAAAACTTGAGGATTTTCAAGGTGCGCCAACTGTCGCGCACCATTCAAGGGAATTTCAAAAACAAAAAGAAGTTCTGAAAATGGTAGACATGGAGACCCCTAATGCATGCATCGACATCTTAGGAGCTCATAACCCTACCATAGAAAAACCCACTTCTTTGAGCCTAGTCTTGTGCCCTGGAACCAAGGCTATGGCTTTGAAACAAAAAAATCAATCCCTAGGGGCACCACGAGTTGAACCTAGGGACCAAGTCAAAAACTTCAAGGGACCTTGCATGGCTCCCCTTGAAGTAAATTTTTCCCAAAATGGGGTATGGAACCATAAGTTTTCCATAACCCTGCTATGTCCAAAACTCCTCAAGGAACCAAGCTTGGCTTTCCTTGAGGGCAAAGTCTCCCAAACCAGGTTTGTATGGAAGCCCAAGTCTTCCATCACCCCAGAATCCAAACTCCTGATATCCAAAAGGGTATATGACCCTGAATCCAAACTCCCAAACTCCTGAATATGGGATATAAACCCTACGCGGGCCTGGGAACCCGAAACCAAGGTAGGCTTGAGCCTGTCCTACCTAGAACCAATAGGGAACGATATGGACTGGGCTACAGCCCACCCATACCACCAGAGCCGCCACCTAAGACCATCTGGGTCAAGGGTGCCCTGTAGAACCTCTAAAAACCGAAACCCATGTCTTAGACCTATCTGATTAGAGTATGATTCATGAATGTTTTCTTTGAAGGTTCAGTGGAAGATCCCTACTTTTGAAAAAGACAAAAAAAGTTGAAAACTCTCAAAATCTCAAAAACATTTGGAAAAACGAAAATTCCAAAAAGAAATTTTGTTTCAAAAGCCTTTGGCCATGTACAAAGCCCATTTTCAAAAAATTGTAAAAATGCTTTCAAAAAAATGTATATACTCCCTGAAACCAAGTATCCAAAAAGCTGGTCCTATCCACCCTTTTGCCTAGAGCTTTTTCAAAAATGAAAAGCTTGAGAATCACCAAAGCAAGGAGGAATAAACACCTCCAAGCTTCCTGAACTTCGCAAAATCCTTAACTTATGGAAAATTGGGGATTTTTAGAAATAAGTTAACCCATAGTGTGTGCATAAGCATCATGCATTACACTTTGAAATCATTCATATGCATCGAGTCTAGACATCATTCTAGAAATCGAATTCAGGGTTTTGCAAAACCAAAGGGGTAATAAGAGTCGACCCCCTAAGTATCGAGCCTTCATAGGCATGTCTCCATACAAATCAAAACCAACACCTTCGAGGCAAATTTTAAAAGGAAATGAGAATCTCGAAAAAGGGTTAGCATTTCACAAAAACCTTTCATGGCTTTGAAAAGAAAGATTTTCTTCAACTTCTGGTTTATATGAAAACCTTGATTGTGTTAGGATAAAGAACATGAATCTCACGATGAAATATGGAGACCATGTCAAAACTAAAACCTGATGGCCATGACGATCACTTAGGGCTGGTTATGTTTCCCATCCTTCAGCAAAAAGTATCATGATCATGTTAGAAAAACCATGGAAGTGCATAGACATGAACATACCATTGTCCATCCAAAATCCCTTTGAAAAGCCATGGCCCTTCACCATATGGCCATGCGAAATTCCCATCAAGCTAGGGGCATTTTTAAACACACCCCTTGGGCAAGTGGCGCCCCAACTGGGATGGACCCTATGTTGTAGGAGCAACCACTACGAACAATTCGTATTGGTTGATCGATGTAGAAGGTAGGAATTTAGCAGATCCTATCAATATTCAATACTTAAAGAAGTATCATGAGTAGGATCTAGACTAAATTCCAGTTTTCGAAAATTTTAGGGATAGCTGCCCTGAGACATGTGAATAAGGTGCAAAAGCAAACTCGTGTGACCCTGAGTGAGAGAATTCGCAATTGTGAAAGAGTGGAGTTTTCAAAATCGTGGTTACATTTCAAAATCCTTCTTCTTACAAAGAAAGGCCTAGTTCAACATAGCAAGATACTTGCAAGTAGTATGTGCTATTTCTAAATAGGCTGATCTGGAATGGATCGAGTGTAGGCTTGGGATAAGTCCTCCCCTCTTCTCTTCTACTTCTAAAAGGAAAACAAAGGCCCAAATAAAGGGAATTTCCCATTTCGAAGTATCTTTCCAAAAGAAAGAAACCAGATTTCCCAAGAAAAATTGAATCTCTTGTGAAAAAGAGGGATTAAAGAAAAAATACTCCCAAAGGGAGACCCTCTATGAAAAAAAAGGAAAAAGAGGCCAAAAAGCTCAAAAAGAGCAGTTTTCCGCCTTCTATGCCTTAAACCACGGGACGCTTCAGAAGGGACCGTGGTATCTCTTTCCCATCCCTGGCTTATCCCAAGCTAAAGCATGGTTCATTTTGAGGAATCCTAAAGTAAAAATAGGATTTACTTACTTGAATTTCTTCTTGTTTGAGAATTCGACGTTTCGAGTAAAGCGTAGGAATTTGAAATATGCCTTGTTTTCTTATAAATCCTCCGCTAGATAAGCGAGTGTTAAGACTCAAACAAGGGCAAGCACGAAGAGCTCGAGATCCTTAGGATCGAGGCTCAAGACAGTTGTCCCTTTTGTAAATAGCTTTTTGTAAATAAGTTTTGAAAACCAAACATCGAACAGCATAGGATTTACTCACTTGGAGCAGTAGGCCTTGTAAGTCTCTAGAGTTCGACCACATCTAGTCTCGGGGAGGTCGCCACTCTTGGCACCACACCCATGTCATCTGCATTCCACGCATGGCACTTGCATAAACATGATCCCATATAGGACCAGATTTCATAGTACAAACCCTTTGGCGTGATATCTCCTCCTACCAGAGTTTGTAAATTGAGATTTTGCTAAAATTGGGACGATCCCATATTCTTCGTGGCTAGATCTAGGGAGACATTGAAAGGGGTGTTTGTCATCTTTGCCCTTATCCAAATCTATTTGGACAAGGCCAAAGACGGGCATCTGTAAACACCCCGAAATCCCACGAATTTCTCAAATTCATCTGGTTTTGTAAAAGCAGCCTCAAGGGGCTATTTTGAGTCTGGAAACCCAGGAGCCTTCCAAACAACCCTGTACATACGTTTTAAACATCATATTTCAAAAATATATAATATGGCTTTTGAAAACCTTTTAAAAACACGTTTTTGAAACCCTGAAGCGGCTTGGCCCGATCAAGACAGGACTAGGAGAGCTAAGAAGAGCTCGGAACCGGAGCACATGTCGAGCCCGGCACAACAACTCTTGTATCAAATTCACACCCCAGGATCTCGAACGTCCAAGACCCTGTTATTATCAAAATGTCATTTGAAGTCATCTCCAGAAGGCAGAAACGGAAGCGGACGACCATGTTGGCGAAGACCCAACGCAGACGGAGTACTGATGCTGTCAGACCCCGCACAAATCGTCCGTTTCAAACCCAGCTCGAAGGAGTCAGAGTTTAGCTTGGATTGGATCTGGACCATATATATCCAAATCCCAATCTAAACCCATGCGTGGACTTGGATTTGGATTTGGATCCAGAGATCCAATCCAATATCCATATCCATGGCCCACATCACCTTCTCATAAATGGAGGTGGGGCCCACTTGAAATTCACGTGGGATTATGGGCATGAGAGAGAGTGGGGATGGATAATATCAAGAGTGATGTAATTAAGCTTGACTTGTGTGTCAAGTTTGGGGTTAATCATGTGGGTTAGCCTAATCGAGTGGGTTTAAGCTTGTAATTAGCCAAAACCTAACCTAGGGCAGCACCAACATGAGGTGGTTAAGGTCTATGGGCCATGCAATGGGAGCTCCTTCACCTAAACCTAACCCAAAACACCTAATCCTAGCCTACCACCCTAATCCACCCCTAATCTGAAACTAATCACCTAACCCACTTCCCTAATCCTGGCCTAATCCCAACCTAATCACCTAACCCACTTCCCTAATCCTTCCCTAAACCTAGGTTAATTTCCCTAAACCTAGCCTAATCACCTAACCTAGCTCACTAAACCTCACCCTAAAACCCAACCACCTAACCAAGCCCTAAACCCCTAAACCACCCCTAGCCCACAATCTACCCAAACCACTAGTATAAAATATCTGGCCCTACCCTTTCCAGCCCACCTTATCTTCATACCACCCTACCTAAACCACCTAACCACTACCCCAAACCCAGCCCTAACCGACCTACCCATCCCTATATAAACCCCCCCCCCCCCCCCCTTGGGGGCGGGTTTTCCTATCGAGTCGCCTTCCCCAAGCCCAGCCGGGACCCCACTTCCCAGCCCAGCCGAACCCAGCCACCTGCTCCATCTGAACCACCACTGCACCGCCACCTACACCACCACCTGTCACCACCCCTGCCCTCGGCCGAACCATTTGCTCCACCACACTCGGCTGCTTTCTTCCATCCACCGCCTCTCTTCAAGCACGGTTAGTACCCCCTCCTTCGTCTCACCTTCTTCACTCCCTCTCCACTCTCAGCCACCGAAACCCTACCATAACACCCTACCACCAGCCATACCCCTTTGCTGCCACCATTCTCACTCAGCCGAACCTATCACACCCTAAACTACCTGCCTCTACCTAACTACCCTAGCTACACCCGGCCACCCTATTAGACTCCCATTCGACCTTCCCTTAAGCTCCCCTTAGGTCCATACTCCCTAACACTCTATACTCTCCTAGTGACCCTACATACTCACTTGGCCCAGCCCTTTTAATCCCCCACACCAAGGCGACAACCTTGCTTGCAGCCGGCCACCATCAAGGCGCCTATCCCGCGCCCCATTTGCAGCCGGCCAGCACCCTTTGTCGTTCACCCTCGCGGAGCTCCCGTTTGCAGCCCAAGGCGAAGGCCAAGCCCACGCTCAAGCAAGGCCTCTACGGACCAGCTACTAGTAAGTGCCTAAACTCGGTCTTTAGTTGTATACTTGCTTGAGATTCAATTTGATACGGGGTTGTAATAACGGAGCATAGTCTCCCCCCGCTTGTAATAACGTGGCTTGGCACACCCACACACGTGCACTCTCTTAGTTGTGCACGATTTTGAACACACACGAGCCTAATCAGCCCCTAATACATAAGTATATACATATACTTTCATTTTCGAAGGGTTTTGCTTAAGTTGGGTGCGTTGTCTTTCAATTCAAGCACTCTCACACACATTGAGCTTTCGCTCTTATTTGAAAGACCCAAGTAAGGGCCGACCTATACTATTTGGGTTTCATTTCATGTCGTGTGGGTAAGTCTTTCAATTCAAGCACTCTCACACACATTGAGCTTTCGCTCTTATTTGAAAGACCCAAGTAAGGGCCGACCTATACTATTTGGGTTTCATTTCATGTCGTGTGGGTAAGTCTTTCAATTCAAGCACTCTCACACACATTGAGCTTTCGCTCTTATTTGAAAGACCCAAGTAAGGGCCGACCTATACTATTTGGGTTTAATTTCATGTCGTGTGTGTAAGTCTTTCAATTCAAGCACTCTCACACACATTGAGCCTTCGCTCTTACTCCCAAGACCTTAGTCTTTTCAATTCAAGCACGCACCCACATTGAGCCTTCGCTCTTATTTGCAAGACCCAAGTAAGGGCTCATATACATACTCTATATACATATCACCCTTCGGTTATTTCCCTTCGGTTATTTCCCTTCAGTATTGTCTTTACATTTCGGGTTTTCCCTTTGGAGTAGCGTGAGTTTGCATTGCATCTACGCCATACCATGAGGTAGGACGCATATTGCATCAAAGCAAGCCCCGCTCGAATTCGCCCATGTAGTGGAGTGTTCATAACACACAAACTAGGTGGCCCGAAAAGGGATAAAAGAAAAGACTTAGGCACGTGCAAATCCATGTGATCTAAAACATGCAATCGCATTTAAAAGACCCGAAATAGACACCTCGAACCGCTTCGTAGACTTTCTATCCCAAAACTCGATTTTCGCAAAGCGTACAGACTGACCCTTGCGCATCGGTGCAAGAAAGTCTGCGACGACAAGAGCTCACTTGCTCACAGTCGCCACGTTTAGAAGTCAGTGTTAAATATATCTTCGCTAGCTTAGGTAAGCTAGCTGGCACGCCCTGTTTGCATACATAGGCCTTAGACACACGAGAGGATCAGCTCCGAGCCCTGAAAAGGCGAGAGGCGGGGATTTTCGCGCGTCTACAGAGATTGGCACGCCCGGTGGGACGTGAGCCTTTCAAAAATCGAGTTTTTAAGTAGAAGTCTTGCGAAAATTTTGTAAAAAGTGTCATTTTAACTTGTTTTTCTTTGCTTGTACTTAGGACATTTTGAAAAAAGCTTGAAAAGCATGTCAAAATCCAATCCAAGTGAAGTGTCGAGCCAAGGCTCATGCGCATCAAGTTCTCACTCTAGGAGGATTTTCAAAAACAAAATAAAACTAGATGAAATCGAGGACTTGAGAAGGGAGTTTGAGGCCAAAATCGATGCTCTCAGCCAAGAGGCTGAAGTAGGTGATTCATGTTCATCAAACGGTGAACAAAGGCCTAAAAAGAAGTCTGAAAAACCTCGCAAGCACAAAGAGGCCTCCGTAATGGAAGGCAACCAATACCACGAGTCCTTCACACAAAAGGACCGTAAAGCCCTACAGCAGTTGCTGAAAGGGCAGAATAAAAAGAGAAAAGAAACTATGCCCTGTCTGATTTCCTTCTTATGGATTACGAAACAGACAGCGACGATGAAATACCAAACTTCCATCGGTATGATGGCATGGGAGACCCTAGGTCTCACTTGCAGCTTTTCTCGCGTCGAGCCCATAAGAAGAAAAAGGACTCGATGAAATTTCAACTTTCCATAAGTTGATCAAAAAGGCCTCCCTTTTCGAAACCAACTTGCGAAAAGGGACATACGATCACTTATGGAAAGGAAGTGCCACTCCAAAAACCCATTTGGAAAAGCCCATCGCATATGGGCTGCCCACGACAGACAAAGGGGCAAAGCCCCATAAAATTTTCAATGTCTGGGTGGACCCAGGCGCAGCGGGCACTTCCAAAAATTTTGAAAAATTAAAAAATAAGAGGGAACGCAATTTTCAAAAACCGGTTGAAAAACGGGAGTATACTCCGCTGGGGCAACCTGTGTCGGAGGTCCTAGACCTCCTACTTGCCCAGGGCATGATAGAACTCCCTGAAATTCCCGAAGGAGTCACTTCCAAAGGGGGTATTTAAACCGATTTTGTAAGTATCATCGGCTGAAAGGCCATGATACCAAACGCTGCTTCTCCCTCTTAAATAAAATTGAGAACTTGATAACAGAAGGCCGGCTCTAGGTCACTGCGGAACTTGAGCCACCTCAAGCTATCTTCAAGGAACCCTTTCTCAAACATGCTAGTGGCAGTGGGAAAGGAAAGGAGGTATGTACCCTCACCATTTCCCAAACCTGGTCGACCTACTTGTGCGCCCATTCTTGTACTATACAAGAAGCCCGCCCAAGTCGTCATTCGGGGACCACCAAAAGTGGAATCCCGGGTAAAACCAGTTTTAAAAATCCAAGGTTCTCCTCAGCTCATCTTTAGAGCCAAAGTTAGCGTGAACCCTAGGCTGGTCGTGGGGGAAGTCACAAGATCCGGGAGGATCTATCAACCCCCGCACCTTCAAGGTGCTCAAAAGGTGGTCAGTGTGCCTGGCCCCTCAAAAGCATGTATCCCTAGTGGTCTGCCAAAAGCAGATAAGGACAAAGTCATCCTAAATCCTTATGACTTCGAAAACCACCTTTCAAAGATTCCTATTCACATGTTTATCCTAGAGCTTATAAAAACCTCACCTAGGCATAGACTTGTATTAGAGAAAATTCTAGAAAGGGCCAAGGTTGATTCAAACATAAGTCCGGAATCCTTGTCTGCCCAAGTGGCTTTATTATGAGCAAAATCGCCCATCACTTTCTCGGAAGATGATGTAGATAGACCCTACGAAACCCATAACCAGGCCCTACATATCGAGGTGGTTCTAAACAACCACTCTCTGGACAGGTGCCTAGTCGATGGTGGAGGAGGGCTCAACATCCTTCCACTTCATGTGGCGTACAAAATCGGAGTCACCTTGACTTCAGTGAACCCAAGCCCCATCGTTATCACTGGATACGATGGGAATGCGTCTAGACCTTTAGGATCCATCGAACTCCCAATGGAAACGGGAGGGATCGAACACACGGGGGTGTTCCATGTCTTGGACATCCACCCCCATTATAACCTGTTGCTGGGAAGGCCCTGGATACACAGTTTGTGCGTTGTGCCATCCACCTTCCACAGGTGTGTCAAGATCCCTTTTAGGGACCAGGTCGTAGTGATCCTAGGTGAGAGTCACTCACAGCTTCAGGGGATCATAAACTCCCCTTGTTTATCAAGCTCCCAGGCCCATGAGGCTAACCTGGGGCAAATTATGGTTGAGCCACCTCGGCTCGTGTTGAACAACCCTAGGAAGGTTGTATGAGTGAAGGGGCCGCCCAAAGCAGGCCCCCTTCCGACTTTAATCCTCCTAGGAAAACCTAAGCATTCCCTATTTCCAAAGCCCCTCGACAAGAGGCCATACGAGCCTAATATGGACGATAGCATGTTCCAGGACCACGACTTGTACCCAACCTTTTCAAAAAACAAAAAGTCGTGGAACATGTTGTTAAACATGGGCTACACGCCCTACAAGAGTCTAGGGGCACAAAACCAGGGTCTCCTAGAGCCCATCCTTCCTAGGGCCAATCCAAGCCGATATGGGATCGGCTATACTCCCCGAATACTGCCGGAGCCACCCCCTGTGACCACCTGGGTCAAGGGTGCCCCGGAACCTGCCTTAGAAGAGACCTACGATTTAGATCTCCTATTCCGAGTCTAACCGGTAGTGTTTTCCCTTTTGTAGGTATGACGGAAGATCCCTTTTCTAAAAATACAAAAACATTTGAAAAACTTAAAATCAAAAAAATTGAAAAACAAGAAAAACTAAAAAACAATGGAAAAACAAAAACTCGAAAAAAGAGTGCTTTGTATGGTTCCCAAAGTTCTTGTTTTACAAAAACCTAAAAAAATCAAAAATGAGGAAAATACCAAAAATATTTTGTACATAGCTGCTCCTGGTAGGACTTTGGCAAAAGAAAAGGATTTCGAAAGAAACATCGTCTGCATAGCCAGACCAAAGATTTTGAAATCACTTGAAAATCGAAGTACAAAACCAGGTAATTTTGAAAACCACGCATCAAATTCCCTCGGGTCTACAGCCCACGAGAATGATCAAAGCCCAGAAGTGGATCCCCTTGAGGAAGATCCCACTTCTGAGCTCCTAGAATTTCATAGAATTCTCGATTTTGAAAGACCTTCCCAATCAGTAGGAGGAGATTTCATAGAGGTGAACCTAGGGGATGATTCCAATCCCAAAACCATCAAAATAGGCGCATGCTTGCATGAAACTGAAAAGTTAGCATTCATTGCATTTCTACGAACCTATTTAAATGTGTTTGCATGGACGTATGAAGACATGCCGGGCATAGATCCCAGCATTGTCGAGCATCGTCTTCCCTTAGATGCAGGTGTAAAACCCATAAAGCAGAAGCTTAGGAAAATACACCCGAATGTACACACGTAAGTCAAAGAGGGTTTAGAAGATCTACTAAAAGCTGGATTTATAAAACCCATTGCGTATTTTGATTGGTTATCAAATATCGTTGTAGTTCGAAAAACCAATGGGAAAATTCGAATATGCATCGATTTCAGAAACCTGAATAAAGCCACTCCAAAGGATAATTATCCTTTACCAAACATAGATTTGATAGTCGATAGTATTGCAAATCATGAAATGTTTTCCTTCATGGACGGCTATTCAGGCTATAATCAAATCAAACTAAGTCCACGAGATCAGGGTAAGACCGCCTTCACAACCCCATGGGGCACGTACTGCTATACAGTCATGCCCTTTGGTTTGAAAAATGTCGGCGCAACATACCAACGAGCCATGACCACGATCTTCCATGATCAAATTCATGAGCTTGTAGAAGTGTATGTAGATGATCTCTTGGCAAAATCCAAAACCCGATGCACCCATATCGAATGTTTACAAAAGATTTTTGAAAGGCTTAGGCTTTACAAAGTAAAGCTAAACCCTTAAAAATCTGTGTTCCGGGTACAATCAGGGAAGCTTGTAGGCTTTATGGTGAGCCAAAGGGGAATAGAAGTCGACCCCTCTAAGTGTCGAGCCATCATAGACATGGCTCCGCCCTCCTATCTCACCCAAATCCGTAGCCTCCAGGGTCGCTTACAATCCGTTCGTCGATTCATATCGAATCTGGCAACTAGATGCGAACCCTTCAACAAACTGTTGAGGAAGGGCACAAAATTCTTATGGGATGACGAATGCCAAAAGTCCTTCGAGAGACTGAAGGCATACTTGGTTAATCCCCCCGTTTTGAATCCTCCAAAGCCAGGAAAACCGCTTTTATTATACATCTCCGTGCATGCAAAGGCTTTAGGAGCCCTGTTGGCTCAATACGAGGATGACACCCATAAGGAGTATGCCATCTACTATATTTCGAAAACTCTCTTGGCTTATGAACAAAATTATCAAGCCATGGAGAAGACGTGCTTGGCCCTAGTCTGGGCCTGCCAGAAGTTCAGACACTATTTCCTAGATCATGAGATCTGGATAGTGTCCAAGCTTGATCCAATCAAGCACTTGTTCGAAAAACCCATTCTCACGGGTAGATTGGGCAAATGGCAACTCCTTCTAATGGAGTATGATCTGAAATACCATCACCAGATCTCCATTAAGGGGCAAGCCCTAGCAGATTACGTGGCTGAATTCCCCTTAGAGGACGCATATCCCACTCTTGTCGAAATGCCTGATGAAGGCGTATTACAAAACCATTTTCAAAACCACATTTTGGCAAATTCTTTCGAAAACCAAGTGTGGAAGATGCACTTCGATGGGGCACGAAACCAACGAGGGGCTGGTGCTGGGGTCATCCTAATCTCCCCTGAAAAGGGCGAGATTCCCATAGCAGTCCGCTTAGATTTCGAATGTTCCAACAACGTAGTTGAGTATGAAGCACTCATACAAGGCTTAAGGATTTCGAAAACTCTAGGGGCATCGTGCATTGAGGTCTTTGGAGATTCGCTCCTTGTCATAAACCAGGTTTTAAAAATTTGGCAAGTACGTAATGAGAAACTACTTCCATATCACGAGTTGGCCACTCGATTGGTCCAATCCTTCCAATCGTGTAAACTCACACACGTAGGAAGAGAGGACAATGGCATCGCCGATGCCCTCTCCTCCTTGGGTTCAGCCCTGAAGGTCGATCCCATTTCAGGGACCAGATCTTTGGAAATATGGCATGCGCCCCACCAATCCACGCACGACTTGGATATTTGCCAAAACAACCCAGAGTCTATTGAAAAACCCTGGTTCTATGACATAAAACAATTTTTAGAAAATGGGGGATTTACCGAGGATGCCACATCCAAAGATAAGGCATTCATTCGTAAGATTTCGACCCGATACACCATTCTGGGTGGGGTCTTATACAAAAAAAGTTTTACCGGCATTCTGCTTAGGTGTATCGACCTAGAGGAGTCTAGGATAGTGATGCATGAGTTCCACGATGGAGAATGTGGAGGTCATGTTAATGCCAACATGATGGCGATGAAAATACTTAGAGGGGGCTATTTTTGGTCCACCCTGAGAAAGGATTGTCACGATCATGTTAGGAAGTGTCATCAGTGTCAAGTGCATGGGCACGCCATTCATATCCCTTCATCTGCATTGCATTCCGTGGTCAGCCCCTGGCCATTTACCATGTGGGCGTTTGACATTGTAGGCCCAATATTTCCAAAGGCCTCGAAGGGCATCGATTTATTTTAGCAGCCACAGAGTATTTCTCCAAGTGGGTGGAAGCCATTTCCCTAACCAATGTAATGGGGCAACATGTGGTGGCTTTCATCTGAAGGAATATCTTGGCTCGATTTGGGGTTCCACGAGACCTTGTGTCTGATAATGGTACCCCATTCAAGAACGAGCGGATGGTTAAGTTGTGCAACATGTATGGCATAACACACCACTTCTCCTCGCCCTACTACCCTCAAGGCAACGGCCAAGCCGAAGCCACAAACAAGACTCTCATTAGTATTATTGAGAAAACCTTAGAGAAGGGTAGGACGTGGTACGAGAAGCTGGATGAAGCCTTATGGGCTTATAGGACTTCCATCCGGACTCCCACGAATGCCACACCATTCGAATTGGTCTATGGCACAAACGCCATTCTTCCCATTCATACTCAACTGCATTCATTCCATACATCCATAGCACTCGACCTCCCCTAGAGACGCTTCAGCATGCTAGGATGGCCGAACTAGACTTTCTAGATGAGAGGCGACTCCTTGCCATGGATCATGCTCGTGCATACCGGCAAAGGATAGCCCGGCATTATAGCAAACACATGAGACCTCACCACTTTAAAGTGGGAGATCTGGTCTTAAGAACCATCCACCATCGTGGCCCACACCCCCTAGGCAAGTGGCGCCCCAACTGGGATGGACCCTATGTTGTACGAGCAGCCACTACGAACAATTCGTATTGGTTGATCGATGTAGAGTAGGAATTTAGCAGATCCTATCAATATTCAATACTTAAAGAAGTATCATGTGTAGGATCTGGATTAAATTCCATTTTTCGAAAATTTTAGGGATACCTGCCCTGAGACATGTGAATAAGGTGCAAAGGCGAACTCGTGTGACCCTGAGTGAGAGAATTCACACTTGTGAAAGATCTGGAATGGATCGACTGTAGGCTTGGGATAAGTCCTCCCCTCTTCTCTTCTCCTTCCAAAAGGAAAACAAAGGCCCAAAACAAAAGGGAATTTCCCATTCAAAGTCTCTTTCCAAAAGAAAGAAACCAGAATTTAAAGGAAAAATCGATTCTCTTATAAAAAAGAGGGATTAAAGAAAAAATACTCCCAAAGGGAGACCCTCGATGAAAAAAAGGAAAAAGAGGCCAAAAAGCTCAAAAAGAGCAGTTTTTCGCCTTCTGTGCCTCAAACCACGGGACGCTTCAGAAGGGACCGTGGTATCTCTTTCCCATCCTTGGCTTATCCCAAGCTAAAGCATGGTTCATTTTGAGGAATCCTAAAGTAAAAATAGGATTTACTTACTTGAATTTCATCTTGTTTGAGAATTCGACGTTTCGAGTAAGGCATAGGAATTTGAAATATGCCTTGTTTTCTTATAAAACCTCCGCTAGATAAGCGAGTGTTAAGACTCAAACAAGGGCAAGCACGAAGAGCTCGAGATCCTTAGGATCGAGGCTCAAGACAGTTGTCCCTTTTGTAAATAACTTTTGTAAATAAGCTTTGAAAACCGAACATCGAACAGCATAGGATTTTGCTCACTTGGAGCAATAGGCCTTGTAAGTCTCTAGAGTTCGACCACACCTGGTCCCTGGGAGGTCGCCACTTTTGGCACCACACCCATGTCATTTGCATTCCACGCATGGTACTTGCATGAACATGATCCCATTTAGGACCAGATTCCATGTAGAACCCTTTGGCGTGATATCTCCTCCTACCAGAGTTTGTAAATTGAGACTTTGCTAAAATTGGGACGATCCCATATTCTTCGTGGCTAGATCTAGGGAGACATTGAAAGGGGTGTTTGTCATCTTTGCCCTTATCCAAATCTATTTGGACAAGGCCAAAGAGGGGCATTTGTAAACACCCCGAAATCCCACGAATTTCTTCAAAATAACCTGGTTTTGTACAAGCAGCCCCAAAGGGCCATTTTGAGTCTGGAAACCCAGGAGCCTTCCAGACAACCCTGTACATATGTTTTAAACTCTGTATTTCAAAAATATATAATATGGCTTTTGAAAACCTTTTAAAACACATTTTTGAAACCCCGAAGCAGCTTGGCCTAATCAAGACAGGACTAGCAAAGTGAAAGAGAGCCCGGAACCGGAGCACATGTCAAGCCCGGCACAGCAACTCTTGTATCAAATTCACACCCCCAGGATCTCGAACGTCCAAGACCCTGTTATCATCAAAGCATCCTCTGAAGTCATCTCCGGAAGGCAGAAACGGAGGCGGACGACCATGTTGGCGAAGACCCAACGCAGACGGAGTACTGATGCTGTCAGACCCCGCACAAATCGTCCGTTTCGAACCCAGCTCGAAGGAGTCAGAGTTCAGTTTGGATTGGATCTGGACCATATATATCCAGATCCCAATCCAAACCCATGTGTGGACTTGGATTTGGATTTGGATCCAGAGATCCAATCCAATTTCCATATCCATGGCCCACATCACCTTCTCATAAATGGAGGTGCGGCCCACTTGAATTTCACAAGGGATTATGGGCATGAGAGAGAGTGGGGATGGATAATATCAAGAGTGTTGTAATTAAGCTTCACTTGTGTGTCAAGTTTGGGGTTAATCATGTGGGTTAGCCTAATTGAGTGGGTTTAAGCTTGTAATTAGCCAAAACCTAACCTAGGGCTGCACCAACATGAGGTGGTTAAGGTCTATGGGCCATGCAAAGGGAGCTCCTTCACCTAAACCTAACCCAAAACACCTAATCCTAGCCTTCCATCCTAATCCACCCCTAATCTGAGCCTAATCACCTAACCCACTTCCCTAATCCCGGCCTAATCCCAACCAAATCACCAAACCCACTTCCCTAATCCTTCCCTAAACCTAGGTTAATTTCCCTAAACCTAGCCTAAACCTAGCCTAATCACCTAACCTAGCTCACTAAACCTCACCCTAAAACCCAACCACCTAACCTAGCCCTAAACCCCTAAACCACCCCTAGCCCACAATCTACCCAAACCACTAGTATTTAAAATATCTGGCCCAACCCTTTCCAGCCCACCTTATCTTCATACCACCCTACCTAAACCACCTAACCACTACCCCAAACCCAGCCCTAACCGACCTACCCATCCCTATATAAAAACCCCCCTTGGGGGCGGGTTTTCCTATCTAGTCGCCTTCCCCAAGCCCAGCCGGGACCCCACTTCCCATCCCAGCCGAACCCAGCCACCTACTCCACCTGCTCCACCTGCTCCACTTGCTCCGCCTGCACCACCACCTACTCTCGATCCCACCACCACTTGCACCGCCATCTCCACCACCTCCCGGCCGAGCCTCACTACCTCCCCGGCGTCCTTCCAGCCGAGCACCACCTTCTCTCCATTCGATAAGTACCCCACACTCTACCTAGCTCCTTCTCTACTCCCTCTCCACTCCCAGCCTCCCACCATACCACCACCACCACTTGCCATCACCCCTACACTCGGCCAAGCCTTAGCCGTCCTAGCCCTTCGCCACTACCTAACTACCCTAGCTACACCCGGCCACCCTATTAGACTCCCATTCGGCCTTCCCTCAAGCTCCCCTTTGGTCCATACTCCCTAACACTCTATACTCTCTTAGTGACCCTACATACTCACTTGGCCCAGCCCCTTTAATCCCCCACACCAAGGCGACACCCTTGCTTGCAGCCGGCCACCATCAAGGCGCCTATCCCGCGCCCCATTTGCAGCCGGCCAGCCCCCTTTGTCGTTCACCCTCGCGGAGCTCCCGTTTGCAGCCCAAGGCGAAGGCCAAGCCCACGCTCAAGCAAGGCCTCTACGGACCAGCTACTCGTAAGTGCCTAAACTCGGTCTTTAGTTGTATACTTGCTTGAGATTCAATTTGATACGGGGTTGTAATAACGGAGCATAGTCTCCCCCCGCTTGTAATAACGTGGCTTGGCACACCCACACACGTGCACTCTCTTAGTTGTGCACGATTTTGAACACACACGGGCCTAATCAGCCCCTAATACATAAGTATATACATATACTTTCATTTTCGAAGGGTTTTGCTTAAGTTGGGTGCGTTGTCTTTCAATTCAAGCACTCTCACACACATTGAGCTTTCGCTCTTATTTGAAAGACCCAAGTAAGGGCCGACCTATACTATTTGGGTTTCATTTCATGTCGTGTGGGTAAGTCTTTCAATTCAAGCACTCTCACACACATTGAGCTTTCGCTCTTATTTGAAAGACCCAAGTAAGGGCCGACCTATACTATTTGGGTTTCATTTCATGTCGTGTGGGTAAGTCTTTCAATTCAAGCACTCTCACACACATTGAGCTTTCGCTCTTATTTGAAAGACCCAAGTAAGGGCCGACCTATACTATTTGGGTTTAATTTCATGTCTTGTGTGTAAGTCTTTCAATTCAAGCACTCTCACACACATTGAGCCTTCGCTCTTACTCCCAAGACCTTAGTCAAGGCCATACTGCAATTTATATTTGGGTTTAATTTCATGTCGTGTGTGTAAGTCTTTTCAATTCAAGCACGCACCCACATTGAGCCTTCACTCTTATTTGCAAGACCCAAGTAAGGGCTCATGTACATACTCTATATACATATCTCCCTTCGGTTATTTCCCTTTGGTTATTTCCCTTCAGTATTATCTTTACATTTCGGGTTTTCCCTTTGGAGTAGCGTGAGTTTGTATTGCATCTAGGCCATACCACGAGGTAGGACGCATATTGCATCAAAGCAAGCCCCGCTCGAATTCGCCCATGTAGTGGAGTGTTCATAACACACAAACTAGGTGGCCCGAAAAGGGATAAAAGAAAAGACTTAGGTACGTGCAAATCCACGTGATCTAAAACATGCAATCGCATTTAAAAGACCCGAAATAGACACCTCGAACCGCTTCGTAGACTTTCTATCCCAAAACTCGATTTTTGCAAAGCGTATATACTGACCCTTGCGCATCAGTGCAAGAAAGTCTGCGACGACAAGAGCTCACTTGCTCATAGTCGCCACATTTAGAAGTCAGTGTTAAATATATCTTCGCTAGCTTAGGTATGCTAGCTGGCACGCCCTGTTTGCATACGTAGGCCTTAGACACACGAGAGGATCCACTCCGAGCCCTGAAAAGGCGAGAGGCGGGGATTTTCGCGCGTCTACAATACTCTATATACATATCTCCCTTCAGCACTTACTTTACAAGTCATTTCCCTTTGGCTATTTACTTTACAAGTCATTTCCCTTCGGTTATTTCCCTTCGGCATTGTCTTTACATTCGGGTTTTCCCTTTGGAGTAGCGTGAGTTTGCATTGCATCTACGCCATACCATGAGGTAGGACGCATATTGCATCAAAGCAAGCCCCGCTCGAATTCGCCCATGTAGTGGAGTGTTCATAACACACAAACTAGGTGCCCGAAAAGGGATAAAAAGAAAGACTTAGGCACGTGCAAATCCACGTGATCTAAAATCTGAAAATCGTACAAACCCGAATCAATCGTGCAAACATGCCAACACTTAGGCTATTTCGATGCACGCCCATCGTGCCTAAGCAGATTAAAATTTGAAAGACTTAGGGTCGTCCAACCCTTACAAAATCAAAAATCGCCCAAATGCATGGTTTTTAAAAAGGTTTTAAACACTTCTTCATTCAAGATATATTGAGTTAAACTTGTTTTCAAAAACGAAGTCTCTAAGCGTACAGACTGACCCTTGCGCATCGGTGCAAGAAGGTCTGCGACGTAAAAATCCATGCCTACAATCGCCTTTCAAAAGTCAGATTGTTTTCAAAACATACTTTGCTAGTTAAAGTAAACTAGCTGGCACGCCCATAAAGCGAATGAAGATTGCGAAAAGGTTCACTTCAGGCCTAAGAACCCGGAAGTGAAAATTTTCGGTGTCTACAATTGAATATTGATAGGATCTGCTAAATTCCTACCTTCTACATCGATCAACCAATACGAATTGTTCGTAGTGGTTGCTCGTACAACATAGGGTCCATCCCAGTTGGGGCGCCACTTGCCCAGGGGGTGTGTTTAAAAATGCCCCTAGCTTGATGGGAATTTTGCATGGCCATATGGTGAAGGGCCATGGCTTTTCAAAGGGATTTTGGATGGACAATGGTATGTTCATGTCTATGCACTTCCATGGTTTTTCTAACATGATCATGATACTTTTTGCTGAAGGATGGGAAACATAACCAGCCCTAAGTGATCGTCATGGCCATCAGGTTTTAGTTTTGACATGGTCTCCATATTTCATCGTGAGATTCATGTTCTTTATCCTAACACAATCAAGGTTTTCATATAAACCAGAAGTTGAAGAAAATCTTTCTTTTCAAAGCCATGAAAGGATTTTGTGAAATGCTAACCCTTTTTCGAGATTCTAATTTCCTTTTCAAATTTGCCTCGAAGGTGTTGGTTTTGATTTGTATGGAGACATGCCTATGAAGGCTCGATACTTAGGGGGTCGATTCTTATTACCCCTTTGGTTTTGCAAAACCCTGAATTCGATTTCTAGAATGATGTCTAGACTCGATGCATATGAATGATTTCAAAGTGTAATGCATGATGCTTATGCACACACTATGGGTTAACTTATTTCTAAAAATCCCCAATTTTCCATAAGTTAAGGATTTTGCGAAGTTCAGGAAGCTTGGAGGTGTTTATTCCTCCTTGCTTTGGTGATTCTCGAGCTTTTCATTTTTGAAAAAGCTCTAGGCAAAAGGGTGGATAGGACCAGCTTTTTGGATACTTGATTTCATGGAGTATATACATTTTTTTGAAAGCATTTTTACAATTTTTTGAAAATGGGATTTTGTAAACACCCCGAAATCCCACGAATTTCTTAAACAAATCTGGTTTTATACAAGCAGCCCCCAAAGGGCCATTTTGAGTTTGGAAACCCAGGAGCCTTCCAAACAACCCTGTACATATGTTTTAAAATTTATCTTTCTAAAACATATAATATGGCTTTTGAAAACCCTTTTAAAACACGTTTTGAAACCCCGAAGTGGCTTGGCCCGATCAAGACAGGACCAGGAGAGCCAAGAAGAGCCCGGAACCAGAGCACCTGTCGAGCCCGGCACAGCAACTCTTGTATCTGATTCACATCCCAGGATCTCGAACGTCCAAGACCCTGTTCTTATCAAAATAGCATTTGAAGTCATCTCCGGAAGGCAGAAACGGAGGCGGACGACTATGTTGGCGAAGACCCAACGCAGACGGAGTACTGATGCTGTCAGGCCCCGCACGAATTGTCCGTTTCGAACCCAGCTCGAAGGAGTCAGTGTTCAGTTTGGATTGGATCTGGACCATATATATCCAGATTCCAATCCAAACCCATATGTGGACATGGATTTGGATTTGGATCCAGAGATCCAATCCAATATCCATATCCATGGCCCACATCACCTTCTCATAAATGGAGGTGGGGCCCACTTGAAATTCACGTGGGATATTGGGCATGAGAGAGAGTGGGGGTGAAAAATATCAAGAGTGTTGTAGTAAGCTTGACTTGTGTGTCAAGTTTGGGTTAATCATGTGGGTTAGCCTAATTGAGGGGGTTTAAGCTTGTAATTAGCTAAAACCTAACCTAGGGCTGCACCAACATGGGGTGATCAAGGTCTATGGGCCATGCTAAGGGAGCTCCTTCACCTAAACCTAGCCAAAAATGCCTAAACCTAGCCTAAACCCCTAATCCACCCCTAATCTGAACCTAATCACCTAACCCACTTCCCTAATCCCGTCCTAATCCCAACCTAATCACCTAACCCACTTCCCTAATCCTTCCCTAAACCTAGATTAATTTCCCTAATCCTAGCCTAAACCTAGCCTAATCACCTAACCTAGCTCACTAAACCTCACCCTAAAACCCAACCACCTAACCTAGCCCTAAACCCCTAAACCACCCTTAGCCCACGATTTACCCAAACCCCTAGTTTTAAAATATCTGGCCCAACCCCTTCCAGCCCACCTTATCTACATACCACCCTACCTAAACCACCTAACCACTACCCTCAGCCCAGCCCTAACCGACCTACCCATCCCCTATTTAAACCCCCCTCCTTGTGGGCGGGTTTTCCAAGTGGGAACCACCATTCCACCCAGCCGGGCCCTCTCCTTCTCCCATCTCTCACCCAGTCGGGACCACTCCTCACCTCTGCCTGCTCCAGCTGCTTCACCAGCCGCCACCTGCTCCGCCACCTTCCCTCTTCCATCCACCACCACCACCCCTCAGCCGGACGCCATCACCTCCACCCAACCGAACCAGCCAACAGCCACCTGCCCGCCTGCTTCCCACTCCATCCGCCACCTCTCCCCATTCGGTAAGTACCCCAAACTCCCTCAAAGCCCCTCTCTACCACCTCTCCACTCTTAGCCACCCATCCTACCTTCATCTCAGCCCTTTTGCCGCCACCACCTAAACCTAGCCGAACCTAGTATAACCCAAGTTGCTGGCCATTACCTAGCCATCATCTCCCATTCGGCCAACTCCCCTAGGTGTCCTATTCGGCCTTCCCACTAGCTCACCTTTTGGGTCCAGTTTCCCTAAGTACCCAACTCCCCCAGTGATCCTAATACCCACTTATTCAGCCACTTTAAACCCCCTACTTGGAGGCGCCATCTACCTGCCACCGGCCCCCTTCGAGGCGTCTATCCCGCGCCCCACTTGCAGCCGGCCAGCACCCTTGATCACCTACCTTCGCGGAGCTCCCACTTGCAGCCCAAGGCCAAGCCCACGCTCAAGCAAGACCTCTACGGACCAGCTACTCGTAAGTGTCTAAACTCGGTCTTTAGTCGTACACTTGCTTGAGATTCAATTTGATACGGGGTTGTAATAACGGAGCATAGTCTCCCCCCGCTTGTAATAACGTGGCTTGGCACAACCACACAGGTGCACTCTCTTAGTCGTGCACGATTTTGAACACACACGGGCCTAATCAGCCCCTAATATATAAGTGTACATATATATTTTCATTTTCGAAGGGTTTTGTTTAAGTTGGGTGCGTTGTCTTTCAATTCAAGCACTCTCACACACATTGAGCTTTCGCTCTTATTTGAAAGACCCAAGTAAGGGCCGACCTATACTATTTGGGTTTCATTTCTTGTCGTGTGAGTAAGTCTTTCAATTCAAGCACTCTCACACACATTGAGCTTTCGCTCTTATTTGAAAGACCCAAGTAAGGGCCGACCTATACTATTTGGGTTTCATTTCTTGTCGTGTGAGTAAGTCTTTCAATTCAAGCACTCTCACACACATTGAGCTTTCGCTCTTATTTGAAAGACCCAAGTAAGGGCCGACCTATACTATTTGGGTTTCATTTCTTGTCGTGTGAGTAAGTCTTTCAATTCAAGCACTCTCACACACATTGAGCTTTCGCTCTTATTTGAAAGACCCAAGTAAGGGCCGACCTATACTATTTGGGTTTCATTTCATGTCGTGTGAGTAAGTCTTTCAATTCAAGCACTTTCACACACATTGAGCCTTCGCTCTTACTCCCAAGACCTTAGTAAAGGCCTTATTGCAGTTATATTTGGGTTTCATTTATGTCGTGTGGGTAGTCTTTTAATTCAAGCACTCTCACACACATTGAGCCTTCGCTCTTATTCCCAAGACCTTAGTCAAGGCCATACTGCAATTTATATTTGGGTTTCATTTCATGTCGTGTGTGTAAGTCTCTCAATTCAAGCACGCACCCACATTGAGCCTTCGCTCTTATTTGCAAGACCCGAGTAAGGGCTCATATACATAAGATATATACATATTTCCCTTCGGTTATTTCCCTTCGGTTATTTCCCTTCTGCTATTTCCCTTCAGTATTGTCTTTACATTTCGGGTTTTCCCTTTGGAGTAGCGTGAGTTTGCATTGCATCTACGCCATACCACGAGGTAGGACGCATATTGCATCAAAGCAAGCCCCGCTCGAATTCGCCCATGTAGTGGAGTGTTCATAACACACAAACTAGGTGGCCTGAAAAGGGATAAAAGAAAAGACTTAGGCACGTGCAAATCCACGTGATCTAAAATATGCAAATCGCATCTTAAAGACCCGAAATAGACACCTCGAACCGCTTCGTAGACTTTCTCTCCAAAACTCGATTTTTGCAAAAGCGTACAGACTGACCCTTGCGCATCGGTGCAAGAAGGTCTGCGACGACAAGAGCTTACTTGCTCACAGTCGCCACGTTTAGAAGTCAGTGATAAAAATATCTTCGCTAGCTTAAGTAAGCTAGCTGGCACGCCCTATTTGTATACATAGGCCTTAGACACACGAGAAGATCCACTCCAAGCCCCGAAAGAGGCGAAGAGGCGGGGATTTTCGCGCGTCTACAGAGATTGGCACGCCCGGTGGGACGTGAGCCTTTTCAGAAATCGAGTTTACTTGTAGAAGTCTTGCGAAAATTTTGTAAAAAGGTGTCATTTTTAACTTGTTTTCTTTGCTTGTAGTTAGGAAATTTTGAAAAAAGCTTGAAAAGCATGTCAAAATCCAATCCAAGTGAAGTGTCGAGCCAAGGCTCATGCGCATCAAGTTCTCACTCTAGGAGGATTTTCAAAAACAAAATAAAACTAGATGAAATCGAGGACTTGAGAAGGGAATTTGAGGCCAAAATCGATGCTCTCAGCCAAGAGGCTGAAGTAGGCGATTCATGTTCATCGAACGGTGAACAAAGGCCTAAAAAGAAATCTGAAAAACCTCGCAAGCAAAAAGAGGCCTCCGTAATGGAAGGCAACCAATACCACGAGTCCTTCACACAAAAGGACCGTAAAGCCCTACAGCAGCTGCTGAAAGGGCAAAATAAAGAGAAAAGAAGCTACGCCCTGTCTGATTTCCTTCCTATGGATTACGAAACAGACAGTGACGATGAAATACCGAACTTCCATCGGTATGATGGCATGGGAGACCCTAGGTCTCACTTGCAGCTTTTCTCACGTCGAGCCCATAAGAAGAAAAAGGACTCGATGAAATGGGTGTATTGGTTCCCTCTATCCCTTAAAGGCACAGCTGCCAAATGGCTGGCTTCCTACGACTTAAGCCAGTTCGCTACTTTTGAAGAGTTAGCGAACTGCTTCATGCAAAGATTTGCACACAACGTAGAAGTCACGCCAATCCTGAATACCTTAAGGGATACAAAGCAAGGCATGAACGAAGACGTACATGCCTTCATTATAAGATGGAGGTCGCTTTTAGGCCAAGTGCGAGAGCCCATATCCGAAGGATGCGCAGTAATGCTCATCCTGGATAATTTCAAAAACGAGTTAAAAACCCTTCTCTCGCTCCATGAGATTTCAACTTTCCATAAGTTGATCAAAAAGGCCTCCCTTTTCGAAACCAACTTGCGAAAAGGGACATACGACCACTTATGGAAAGGAAGTGCCGTTCCAAAAACACGTTTGGAAAAGCCCATCGCATATGGGCTGCCCACGACGGACAAAGGGGCAAAGCCCCATAAAATCGCCAATGTCCGGGTGGATCCAGGCATGGCGGGCACTTCTAAAAATTTTGAAAAAATAGAAAATAAGAGAGAACGCCATTTTTCAAAACCGATTGAAAAACGGGAGTACACTCCACTGGGGCAACCCGTGTCGGAGGTCCTAGACCTCTTACTTGACCAGGGCATGATCGAACTCCCTGAAATCCCCGAAGGAGTCACGTCCAAAGGGGGGTATTTAAACCGATTTTGCAAGTATCATCGGCTCAAAGGCCATGATACCAAACGTTGCTTCTCTCTTCTAAATAAAATTGAGAACTTGATAGCGGAGGGCCGGCTCCAGGTCACTACAGAACCTGAGCCACCTCAAGCTATCTTGAAAGAACCCTTTCCCAAACACGCCAGTGGCAGTGGGAAAGGAAAGGAGGTATGTACCCTCACCATTTCCAAGGAACTAGAGCAAAAACCAGAACCTGGTCGACCTGCTTGTGCGCCCATCCTTGTATTATACAAGAGGCCCGCCCAAGTCGTCATTCGGGGACCATCAAAAGTGGAAACCCCGGTAAAACCAGTTTTGAAAATCCAAGGTTCTCCTCAGCTCATCCTTAGAGCCAAGTCTAGCGCAAACCCTAGGCTGGTCGTGGGGGAAGTCACTAGATCCGGGAGGATCTACCAACCCCCGCACCTTCAAGGTGCTCAAAAGTTGGTCAGTGTACCTGGCCCCTCAAAAGCATGTATCCCTAGTGGTCTGCCAAAAGCAGATAAGGACAAAATCATCCTAAATCCTTATGACTTCGAAAACCACCTTTCAAAGATTCCTATTCACATGTCTATCCTAGAGCTTATCAAAACCTCGCCTAGGCATAGACTTGTCTTAGAGAAAATTCTAGAAAGGGCCAAGGTTGATTCGAACATAAGTCCGGAATCCTTGTCTGCCCAAGTGGCTTTATTAGGAGCAAAATCGCCCATCACCTTTTCGGAAGATGATGTAGATAGACCCTATATATCGAGGTGGTTCTAAACAACCACTCTCTGGACAGGTGCCTAGTCGATGGTGGAGGAGGGCTCAACATCCTTCCACTTCACGTGGCGTACAAAATCGGAGTCACCTTGACTTCAGTGAACCCAAGCCCCATCGTTATCACTGGATACGATGGGAATGCGTCTAGGCCTTTAGGATCCATCGAACTCCCAATGGAAACGGGAGGGATCGAACACACGGGGGTGTTTCATGTCTTGGACATCCACCCCCATTATAACCTGTTGCTGGGAAGACCCTGGATACACAGTTTGTGCGCTGTGCCATCCACCTTCCACAGGTGTGTCAAGATCCCTTTTAGGGACCAGGTCGTAGTGATCCTAGGTGAGAGTCACCCACAGCTTCAGGGGATCATAAACTCCCCTTGTTTATCGAGCTCCCAGGCCCACGAGGCTAACCTGGGGCAAATTAAGGTTGAGCCACCTCGGCTCGTGTTGAACAACCCTAGGAAGGTTGTATGTGTGAAGGGGCCGCCCAAAGCAGGCCCCCTCCCAACTCTAATCCTCCTAGGAAAACCCAAACGTTCCCTATTTCCAAAACCCCTGGAGAAAAGGCCATACGAGCCTAATATGGACGATAGCATGTTCCAGGACCACGACTTATATCCCATGTTTTCAAAAAACAAAAGGTCGTGGAACATGTTATTGAACATGGGCTACACGCCCTATAAAAGTCTAGGGGCACAAAACCAGGGTCTCCTAGAGCCCATCCTTCCTAGGGCCAACCCAAGCCGATATGGGATCGGCTATACTCCCCGAATACCGTCGGAGCCACCCCCTGTGACCACCTGGGTCAAGGGTGCCCCGGAGCCTGTCTTAGAAGAGACCTATGGTTTAGACCTCCTATTCCGAGCCTAACCCATAGTGTTTTCCCTTTGTAGGTATGACGGAAGATCCCTTTTTCTAAAAAATACCAAAAACATTTGAAAAACTTAAAATCGAAAAAATTGAAAAACAAGAAAAACCAAAAACAATGGAAAAACAAAAACTCGAAAAAAGTGTGCTTTGTATAGTTCCCAAAGTTCTTGTTTTACAAAAACCCAAAAAAATCGAAAATTTAGAAAATACCAAAAAGATTTTGTACATAGCTGCTCCTGGTAGGACTTTGGCGAAAGAAAAGGATTTCGAAAGAAACGTCGTCTGCATAGCCAGACCAAAAATTTCGAAATCACTTGAAAATCCAAGTATAAAACCAGGTTATTTTGAAAACCACGCATCAAGTTCCCTCGGGTCTATAGCCCACGAGAATGATCAAAGCCTAGAAGTGGATCCCCTTGAGGAAAATCCCACTTTTGAGCTCCCAGAATTTCATAGAATTCTCGATTTTGAAAGACCTTCCCAATCAGTAGGAGGAGATTTCGTAGAGGTGAACCTAGGGGATGATTCCAATCGAAAACCATTAAAATAGGCGCATGCTTGCATGAAACTGAAAAGTTAGCATTCATTGCATTTCTACGAACCTATTTAGATGTGTTTGCATGGACGTATGAAGACATGCCGGGCATAGATCCCAGCATAGTCGAGCATCGTTCCCTTAGATGTAGGTGTAAAACCAATAAAGCAGAAGCTTAGGAAAATACACCCGAATGTACACACGCAAGTCAAAGAGCGTTTAGAAGATTTGCTTAAAGCCAGATTTATAAAACCCATTGCGTATTCTGATTGGTTGTCAAATATCGTTCTGGTTCGAAAAACCAATGGGAAAATTCGAATATGCATCGATTTCAGAAACTTGAATAAAGCCACTCCAAAGGATAATTATCCTTTACCAAACATAGATTTGATAGTCGATAGTACTGCAAATCATGAAATGTTTTCATTCATGGATGGCTATTCAGGCTATAATCAAATCAAACTAAGTCCACGAGATTAGGGTAAGACCGCCTTCACAACCCCATGGGGCACGTACTGCTATACAGTCATGCCCTTTGGTTTGAAAAATGCCGGCGCAACATACCAACGAGCCATGAACACGATCTTCCATGATCAAATTCACGAGCTTGTAGAAGTGTATGTAGATGATCTCTTGGCAAAATCCAAAACCCGATGCACCCATATCGAATGTTTACAAAAGATTTTCGAAAGGCTTAGGCTTTACAAAGTAAAGCTAAACCCTCAAAAATGTGTGTTCGGGGTAGAATCAGGGAAGCTTCTAGGCTTTATGGTGACCCAAAGGGGAATAGAAATCGACCCCTCTAAGTGTCGAGCCATCATAGACATGACACCACCCTCCAATCTCACCCAAGTCCGTAGCCTTCAGGGTCGATTACAATCTGTGCGCCGATTCATATCGAATCTGGCAACTAGATGCGAACCCTTTAACAAACTGTTGAGGAAGGGTACGAAATTCTTATGGGATGACGAATGCCAAAATTCCTTCGAGAGACTGAAGGCATACTTGGTTAATCCCCCCGTTTTGAATCCTCCAAAACAAGGAAAACCACTTTTATTATACATCTCCGTGCATGTAAACGCTTTAGGAGCCCTGTTGGCTCAATACGAGGATGACACCCATAAGGAGTATGCCATCTACTATATTTCGAAAACTCTCTTGGCTTATGAACGAAATTATCAAGCCATGGAGAAGACGTGCTTGGCCCTAGTTTGGGCCTGCCAGAAATTCAGACACTATTTCCTAGATCATGAGATCTGGATAGTGTCCAAGCTTGATCCAATCAAGCACCTGTTCGAAAAACCCATTCTCACGGGTAGATTGGGCAAATGGCAACTCCTTCTAATGGAGTATGATTTGAAATACCATCACCAGATCTCCATTAAAGGGCAAGCCCTAGCAGATTATGTGGCTGAATTCCCCTTAGAGGACGCATATCCCACTCTTGTCGAAATGCCTGATGAAGGCATATTGCAAAACCATTTTCAAAACCACATTTTGGCAAATTCTTTCGAAAACCAAGTATGGAAGATGCACTTCGACGGGGCACGAAACCAACGAGGGGCTGGTGCCGGGATCATCCTAATCTCCCCTGAAAAGGGCGAGATTCCCATAGCAGTCCGCTTAAACTTCGAATGTTCCAACAATGTAGCTGAGTATGAAGCACTCATACAAGGCTTAAGGATTTCGAAAACTCTAGGGGCATCATGCATCGAGGTCTTTGGAGATTCACTCCTTGTCATAAACCAGGTTTTAAAAATTTGGCAAGTACGGAATGAGAAACTACTTCCATATCACGAGTTGGCCACTCGATTGGTCCAATCCTTCCAGTCGTGTAAGCTCACACACGTAGGAAGAGAGGACAATGGCATCGCCGATGCCCTCTCCTCCTTGGGTTCAGCCCTGAAGGTCGATCCCATTTCAGGGACCAGATCTTTGGAAATATGGCATGCGCCCCATCCATCCACACACGACTTGGATATTTGCCAAAACAACCCAGAGTCTATTGAAAAACCCTGGTTCTATGACATAAAACAATTTTTAGAAAATGGGGGATTCACCGACGATGCCACATCCAAAGATAAGGCATTCATTCGTAAGATTTCGACCCGATACACCATTCTGGGTGGGGTCTTATACAAAAAGAGTTTCACCGGCATTCTGCTTAGGTGTATCGACCTAGAGGAGGCTAGGATAGTGATGCACGAGTTCCACGATGGAGAATGTGGAGGTCATATTAATGCCAACATGATGGCAATGAAAATACTTAGAGGGGGTTATTTTTGGTCCACCCTGAAAAAGGATTGTCACGATCATGTTAGGAAGTGTCATCCATGTCAAGTGCATGGGCACGCCATTCATATCCCTTCATCTGCATTGCATTTCGTGGTCAGCCCCTGGCCATTTACCATGTGGGCGTTTGACATTGTAGGCCCAATATTTCCAAAGGCCTCGAATGGGCATCGTTTTATTTTAGCAGCCACGGAGTATTTCTCCAAGTGGGTGGAAGCCATTTCCCTAACGAATGTAATGGGGCAACATGTGGTGGCTTTCAACCGGAGGAATATCTTGGCTCAATTTGGGGTTCCACGAGACCTTGTGTCTGATAATGGTACCCCATTCAAGAATGAGCGGATGGTCAAGTTGTGCAACACGTATGGCATAACTCACCACTTCTCCTCGCCCTACTACCCTCAAGGCAACGGCCAAGCCGAAGCTACAAACAAGACTCTCATTGGTATCATTGAGAAAACCTTAGAGAAGGGTAGGATGTGGCACGAGAAGCTGGATGAAGCCTTATGGGCTTATAGGACTTCCATCCGGACTCCCACGAATGCCACACCATTCGAGTTGGTCTATGGCACAAACGCCATTCTTCCCATTCATACCCAACTGCATTCATTCCATACATCCATTGCACTCGACCTCCCCCTAGAGACGCTTCAGCATGCTAGGATGGCCGAACTAGATTTGCTAGATGAGAGGCGACTCCTGGCCATGGATCATGCTCGTGCATACCGGCAAAGGATAGCCCGACATTATAGCAAACACATAAGACCTCGCCACTTTGAAGTGGGAGATCTGGTCTTGAAAACCATCCACCATCGTGGCCCACACCCCCTAGGCAAGTGGCGCCCCAACTGGGATGGACCCTATGTTGTACGAGCAACCACTACGAACAATTCGTATTGGTTGATCGATGTAGAAGGTAGGAATTTAACGGATCCTATCAATATTCAATACTTAAAGAAGTATCATGTGTAGGATCTGGATTAAATTCCAATTTTCGAAAATTTTAAAGGGATAGCTGCCCTGAGACATGTGAATAAGGTGCAAAGGCGAACTCGTGTGACACTAAGTGAGAGAATTCGCACTTGTGAAAGAGTGGAGTTTTCAAAATCGTGGTTGCATTTCAAAATCCTGCTTCTTACAAAGAAAGGCCTAGTTCAACATAGCAAGATACTTGCAAGTAGTACGTGCTATTTCTAAATAGGCTGATCTGGAATGGATCGAGTGTAGGCTTGGGATAAGTCCTCCCCTCTTCTCTTCTCCTTCCAAAAGGAAAACAAAGGCCCAAATCAAAAGGGAATTTCCCATTTAAAGTCTCTTTAAAAAAGAAAGAAACAAGACTTCAAAAAAGAAAAATCGATTCTCTTATGAAAAAGAGGGATTAAAGAAAAAATACTCCCAAAGGGAGACCCTCTATGAAAAAAAGGAAAAAGAGGCCAAAAAGCTCAAAAAGAGCAGTTTTCCGCCTTCTATGCCTTAAACCACGGGACGCTTTAGAAGGGACCGTGGTATCTCTTTCCCATCCCTGGCTTATCCCAAGCTAAAGCATGGTCCATTTCGAGGAATCCTAAAGTAAAAATAGGATTTACTTACTTGAATTTCATCTTGTTTGAGAATTCGATGCTTCGAGTAAGGCGTAGGAATTTGAAATGAAGCTTGTTTTCTTATAAAACCTCCGCTAGATAAGCGAGTGTTAAGACTCAAACAAGGGCAAGCACGAAGAGCTCGAGATCCTTAGGATCGAGACTCAAGACAGTTGTCCCTTTTGTAAATAGCTTTTGTAAATAAGTTTTGAAAACCGAACATCGAACAACATAGGATTTTGCTCACTTGGAGCAGTAGGCCTTGTAAGTCTCTAGAGTTCGACCACATCTGGTCTCTGGGAGGTCGCCACTTTTGGCACCACACCCATGTCATTTGCATTCCACGCATGGTACTTGCATGAACATGATCCCATTTTAGGACCAGATTCCATAGTACACCCTTTGGCGTGATATCTCCTCCTACCAGAGTTTGTAAATTGAGATTTTGCGAAAAATGGGACGATCCCATATTCTTCGTGGCTAGATCTAGGGAGACATTAAAAGGGGTGTTTGTCATCTTTGCCCTTATCCAAATCGATTTGGACAAGGCCAAAGAGGGGCATCTGTAAACACCCCGAAATCCCACGAATTTCTTAAACAAATCTGGTTTTATACAAGCAGCCCCCAAAGGGCCATTTTGAGTTTGGAAACCCAGGAGCCTTCCAAACAACCCTGTACATATGTTTTAAACTTTATCTTTCTAAAACATATAATATGGCTTTTGAAAACCCTTTTAAAACATGTTTTGAAACCCCGAAGTGGCTTGGCCCGATCAAGACAGGACCAGGAGAGCCAAGAAGAGCCCGGAACCAGAGCACCTGTCGAGCCCGGCACAGCAACTCTTGTATCTGATTCACATCCCAGGATCTCGAACGTCCAAGACCCTGTTCTTATCAAAATAGCATTTGAAGTCATCTCCGGAAGGCAGAAACGGAGGCGGACGACTATGTTGGCGAAGACCCAACACAGACGGAGTACTGATGCTGTCAGGCCCCGCACGAATCGTCCGTTTCGAACCCATTTCGAAGGAGTCAGAGTTCAGTTTGGATTGGATCTGGACCATATATATCCAGATTCCAATCCAAACCCATATGTGGACTTGGATTTGGATTTGGATCCAGAGATCCAATCCAATATCCATATCCATGGCCCACATCACCTTCTCATAAATGGAGGTGGGGCCCACTTGAAATTCACGTGGGATATTGGGCATGAGAGAGAGTGGGGGTGAAAAATATCAAGAGTGTTGTATTAAGCTTGACTTGTGTGTCAAGTTTGGGTTAATCATGTGGGTTAGCCTAATTGAGGGGGTTTAAGCTTGTAATTAGCTAAAACCTAACCTAGGGCTGCACCAACATGGGGTGATCAAGGTCTATGGGCCATGCTAAGGGAGCTCCTTCACCTAAACCTAGCCAAAAATGCCTAAACCTAGCCTAAACCCCTAATCCACCCCTAATCTGAACCTAATCACCTAACCCACTTCCCTAATCCCGTCCTAATCCCAACCTAATCACCTAACCCACTTCCCTAATCCTTCCCTAAACCTAGATTAATTTCCCTAATTCTAGCCCAAACCTAGCCTAATCACCTAACCTAGCTCACTAAACCTCACCCTAAAACCCAACCACCTAACCTAGCCCTAAACCCCTAAACCACCCTTAGCCCACGATTTACCCAAACCCCTAGTTTTAAAATATCTGGCCCAACCCCTTCCAGCCCACCTTATCTACATACCACCCTACCTAAACCACCTAACCACTACCCTCAGCCCAGCCCTAACCGACCTACCCATCCCCTATTTAAACCCCCCTCCTTGTGGGCGGGTTTTCCAAGTGGGAACCACCATTCCACCCAGCCGGGCCCTCTCCTTCTCCCATCTCTCACCCAGCCGGGACCACTCCTCACCTCTGCCTGCTCCAGCTGCTTCACCAGCCGCCACCTGCTCCGCCACCTTCCCTCTTCCATCCACCACCACCACCCCTCAGCCGGACGCCATCACCTCCACCCAACCGAACCAGCCAACAACCACCTGCCCGCCTGCTTCCCACTCCATCCGCCACCTCTCCCCATTCGGTAAGTACCCCAAACTCCCTCAAAGCCCCTCTCTACCACCTCTCCACTCTTAGCCACCCATCCTACCTTCATCTCAGCCCTTTTGCCGCCACCACCTAAACCTAGACGAACCTAGTATAACCCAAGTTGCTGGCCATTACCTAGCCATCATCTCCCATTCGGCCAACTCCCCTAGGTGTCCTATTCGGCCTTCCCACTAGGTCACCTTTTGGGTCCTATTTCCCTAAGTACCCAACTCCCCTAGTGATCCTAATACCCACTTATTCAGCCACTTTAAACCCCCTACTTGGAGGCGCCATCTACCTGCCACCGGCCCCCTTCGAGGCGTCTATCCCGCGCCCCACTTGCAGCCGGCCAGCACCCTTGATCACCTACCTTCGCGGAGCTCCCACTTGCAGCCCAAGGCCAAGCCCACGCTCAAGCAAGACCTCTACGGACCAGCTACTCGTAAGTGTCTAAACTCGGTCTTTAGTCGTACACTTGCTTGAGATTCAATTTGATACGGGGTTGTAATAACGGAGCATAGTCCCCCCCCGCTTGTAATAACGTGGCTTGGCACAACCACACAGGTGCACTCTCTTAGTCGTGCACGATTTTGAACACACACGGGCCTAATCAGCCCCTAATATATAAGTGTACATATATATTTTCATTTTCGAAGGGTTTTGTTTAAGTTGGGTGCGTTGTCTTTCAATTCAAGCACTCTCACACACATTGAGCTTTCGCTCTTATTTGAAAGACCCAAGTAAGGGCCGACCTATACTATTTGGGTTTCATTTCTTGTCGTGTGAGTAAGTCTTTCAATTCAAGCACTCTCACACACATTGAGCTTTCGCTCTTATTTGAAAGACCCAAGTAAGGGCCGACCTATACTATTTGGGTTTCATTTCTTGTCGTGTGAGTAAGTCTTTCAATTCAAGCACTCTCACACACATTGAGCTTTCGCTCTTATTTGAAAGACCCAAGTAAGGGCCGACCTATACTATTTGGGTTTCATTTCTTGTCGTGTGAGTAAGTCTTTCAATTCAAGCACTCTCACACACATTGAGCTTTCGCTCGTATTTGAAAGACCCAAGTAAGGGCCGACCTATACTATTTGGGTTTCATTTCTTGTCGTGTGAGTAAGTCTTTCAATTCAAGCACTCTCACACACATTGAGCTTTCGCTCGTATTTGAAAGACCCAAGTAAGGGCCGACCTATACTATTTGGGTTTCATTTCATGTCGTGTGAGTAAGTCTTTCAATTCAAGCACTTTCACACACATTGAGCCTTCGCTCTTACTCCCAAGACCTTAGTAAAGGCCTTATTGCAGTTATATTTGGGTTTCATTTATGTCGTGTGGGTAGTCTTTTAATTCAAGCACTCTCACACACATTGAGCCTTCGCTCTTATTCCCAAGACCTTAGTCAAGGCCATACTACAATTTATATTTGGGTTTCATTTCATGTTGTGTGTGTAAGTCTCTCAATTCAAGCACGCACCCACATTGAGCCTTCGCTCTTATTTGCAAGACCCGAGTAAGGGCTCATATACATAAGATATATACATATTTTCCTTCGGTTATTTCCCTTCGGTTATTTCCCTTCGGTTATTTCCCTTCTGCTATTTCCCTTCAGTATTGTCTTTACATTTCGGGTTTTCCCTTTGGAGTAGCGTGAGTTTGCATTGCATCTACGCCATACCACGAGGTAGGACGCATATTGCATCAAAGCAAGCCCCGCTCGAATTCGCCCATGTAGTGGAGTGTTCATAACACACAAACTAGGTGGCCCGAAAAGGGATAAAAGAAAAGACTTAGGCACGTGCAAATCCACGTGATCTAAAATATGCAAATCGCATCTTAAAGACCCGAAATAGACACCTCGAACCGCTTCGTAGACTTTCTCTCCAAAACTCGATTTTTGCAAAAGCGTACAGACTGACCCTTGCGCATCGGTGCAAGAAGGTCTGCGACGACAAGAGCTTACTTCCTCATAGTCGCCACGTTTAGAAGTCAGTGATAAAAATATCTTCGCTAGCTTAAGTAAGCTAGCTGGCACGCCCTATTTGTATACATAGGCCTTAGACACACGAGAAGATCCACTCCAAGCCCCGAAAGAGGCGAAGAGGCGGGGATTTTCGCACGTCTACAGCTTTGTACATGGCCAAAGGCTTTTGAAACAAAATTTCTTTTTGGAATTTTCGTTTTTCCAAATGTTTTTGAGATTTTGAGAGTTTTCAACTTTTTTTGTCTTTTTCAAAAGTAGGGATCTTCCATTGAACGTTCAAAGAAAACATTCATGAATCAGACTCTAATCAAATAGGTCTAAGACATGGGTTTCGGTTTTTAGAGGTTCTACAGGGCTCCCTTGACCCAGATGGTCTTAGGTGGCGGCTCTGGTGGTATGGGTGGGCTGTAGCCCAGTCCATATCGTTCCCTATTGGTTCTAGGTAGGACAGGCTCAAGCCTACCTTGGTTTCGGGTTCCCAGGCCCGCGTAGGGTTTATATCCCATATTCAGAATCATGTTCCAAGACTTTTTGCTTTTCGAAAAGTTTTGGTATAAATCATGATCTTGGAACATGGAATCGTCCATGTTGGGGACATATACCCTTTTGGATATCGGGAGTTTGGATTCCGGGGTGATGGAAGACTTGGGCTTCCATACAAACCTGGTTTGGGAGACTTTGCCCTCAAGGAAAGCCAAGCTTGGTTCCTTGAGGAGTTTTGGACATAGCAGGGTTATGAAAAACTTATGGTTCCATACCCCATTTTGGGAAAAATTTACTTCAAGGGGAGCCATGCAAGGTCCCTTGAAGTTTTTGACTAGGTCCCTAGGTTCAACTCGTGGTGCCCCTAGGGATTGATTTTTTTGTTTCAAAGCCATAGCCTTGGTTCCAGGGCACAAGACTAGGCTCGAAGAAGTGGGTTTTTCTATGGTAGGGTTATGAGCTCCTAAGATATCGATGCATGCATTAGGGGTCTCCATGTCTACCATTTTCGGAACTTCTTTTTGTTTTGGAAATTCCCTTGAATGGTGCGCGACAGTTGGCGCACCTTGAAAATCCTCAAGTTTTGGCACAATTTGTGGGTTTGTGTGTGCAAAGGGGTTATCCTATGCATCTGATGACCCTACATGAAGAAGAGAGTCTTGAGAAGGATGGGTTTCAGGCATACCTCTTTGTGGCTTGTCTACCTTTTCAGGGTGAGAGCAAGCTGATTTCTTGGGTAACTCTGTTTTGAGCCCCCGGGGTTTAACGAAGCGTTTCCTTTCGAAACCTTCCTGTTTTTCACTCTCGTTCCTTTGTAGGGTGTGGACTTCATGTCCCACTGTATGTGTAAGGCCAAACCCACGCTCAAGCAAGGCCTCTACGGACCAGCTACTAGTAAGTGCCTAAACTCGGTCTTTAGTTGTATACTTGCTTGAGATTCAATTTGATACGGGGTTGTAATAACGGAGCATAGTCTCCCCCCGCTTGTAATAACGTGGCTTGGCACACCCACACACGTGCACTCTCTTAGTTGTGCACGATTTTGAACACACACGGGCCTAACCAGCCCCTAATACATAAGTATATACATATACTTTCATTTTCGAAGGGTTTTGCTTAAGTTGGGTGCGTTGTCTTTCAATTCAAGCACTCACACACATTGAGCTTTCGCTCTTATTTGAAAGACCCAAGTAAGGGCCGACCTATACTATTTGGGTTTCATTTATGTCGTGTGGGTAAGTCTTTCAATTCAAGCACTCTCACACACATTGAGCTTTCACTCTTATTTGAAAGACCCAAGTAAGGGCCGACCTATACTATTTGGGTTTCATTTCATGTCGTGTGTGTAAGTCTTTCAATTCAAGCACTCTCACACACATTGAGCTTTCGCTCTTACTCCCAAGATCTTAGTAAAGGCCTTATTGCAGTTATATTTGGGTTTCATTTATGTCGTGTGCGTAGTACTTCAATTCAAGCACTCACACACATTGAGCCTTCGCTCTTACTCCCAAGACCTTAGTCAAGGCCATACTGCAATTTATATTTGGGTTTAATTTCATGTCGTGTGTGTAAGTCTTTCAATTCAAGCACGCACCCACATTGAGCCTTCGCTCTTATTTGCAAGACCCAAGTAAGGGCTCATATACATACTCTATATACATATCTCCCTTCGGCACTTACTTTACAAGTCATTTCCCTTCGGCTATTTACTTTACAAGTCATTTCCCTTCGGTTATTTCCCTTCGGCAATTTTCCTTCGGCATTGTCTTTACATTCGGGTTTTCCCTTTGGAGTAGCGTGAGTTTGCATTGCATCTACGCCATACCACGAGGTAGGACGCATATTGCATCAAAGCAAGCCCCGCTCGAATTCGCCCATGTAGTGGAGTGTTCATAACACACAAACTAGGTGGCCCGAAAAGGGATAAAAAGAAAGACTTAGGCATGTGCAAATCCACGTGATCTAAAATCTGAAAATCGTACAAACCCGAATCAATCATGCAAACACGCCAAGACTTAGGCTATTTCGATGCACGCCCATCGTGCCTAAGCAGATTAAAATTTGAAAGACTTAGGGTCGTCCAACCCTTACAAAATGAAAAATCGCCCAAATGCATGGTTTTTAAAAGGTTTTAAACACTTCTTCATTCAAGATATATTGAGTTAAACTTGTTTTCAAAAACGAAGTCTCTAAGCGTACAGATTGACCCTTGCGCATCGGTGCAAGAAGGTCTGCGACGTAAAAATCCCGCTTGCCTACAATCGCCTTTCAAAAGTCAGATTGTTTTCAAAACATACTTTGCTAGTTAAAGTAAACTAGCTGGCACGCCCATAAAGCGAATGAAGATTGCGAAAAGGTTCACTTCAAGCCTAAGAACCCGTGAGTAAAAATTTTCGGTGTCTACAGTGGTCAGTGTGCCTGGCCCCTCAAAAGCATATATCCTTAGTGTTCTGCCAAAAGCAGATAAGGACAAAGTCATCCTAAATCCTTATGACTTCGAAAACTACCTTTCAAAGATTCCTATTCACATTTCTATCTTAGAGCTGATACAAACCTTGCCTAAGCATAGACTTGTATTAGAGAAAATTCTAGAAAGGGCCAAGGTTGATTCGAACATAAGTCCGGAATCCTTGTCTGCCCAAGTGGCTTTATTAGGAGCAAAATCACCCATCACTTTCTCGGAAGATGATGTAGATAGACCCTACGAATCCCACAACCAGGCCCTGCATATCGAGGTGGTTCTGAATAACCACTCTCTGGATAGGTGCCTAGTCGATGGTTTAGGAGGGCTCAACATCCTTCCACTTCATGTGGCATATAAAATCGGAGTCACCTTGACTTCAGTAAACCCAAGCCCCATTGTTATCACTGGATACGATGGGAATGCCTCTAGAACTTTAGGATCCATCGAACTCCCAATGGAAACGGGAGGGATCGAACACACGGGGGTGTTCCATGTCTTGGACATCCTCCCCCATTATAACCTGTTATTGGGAAGACCCTGGATACACAGTTTGTGCGCTGTGCCATCCACCTTCCACAGGTGTGTCAAGATCCCTTTTGGGGACCAGGTCGTAGTGATCCTAGGTGAGAGTCACCCACAGCTTCAGGGGATCATAAACTCCCCTTGTTTATCGAGCTCCCAAGCCCATGAGGCTAACCTGGGGCAAATTGTGATTGAGCCACCTCGGCTCGTGTTAAACAACCCTAGGAAGGTTGTATGTGTGAAGGGGCCGCCCAAAGCAGGCCCCCTCCCAATTCTAACCCTTCTAGGAAAACCCAAACGTTCCCTGTTTCCAAAGCCCCTGGACAAAAGGCCATATGAGCACAATATGGACGACAGCATGTTCCAGGACCACGACTTGTATCAAACTTTTTCAAAAAACAAAAAGTCATGGAACATGTTGTTGAACATGGGCTACACGCCCTACAAGAGTCTAAGGGCGCAGAATCAGGGCCTCCTGGAGCCCATCCTTCCTAGGGCCAATCCAAGCCGATATGGGATCGGCTACACTCCCCGAATACCGCCGGAGCCACCCCCTGTGACCACCTAGGTCAAGGGTGCCCTAGAACCTGTCTTAGAAGAGACCTACGATTTAGGTCTCCTATTCCGAGTCTAACCCGTAGCGTTTTCCCTTTGTAGGTATGACGAAAGATCCCTTTTATAAAAATACAAAAACATTTGAAAAGCTTAAAATCAAAAAAATCAAAAAACAAGAAAAACCAAAAACAATGGAAAAGCAAAAACTCGAAAAAAGAGTGATTTGTATAGTTCCCAAAGTTCTTGCTTTACAAAAACCCAAAAAAATCGAAAATTTGGAAAACACCAAAAAGATTTTGTATATAGCTGCTCTTGGTAGGACTTTAGCAAAAGAAAAGGATTTCGAAAGAAACGTCGTCTGCATATCCAGACCAAAAATTTCGAAATCACTTGAAAATCCGAGTACAAAACCAAGTCTTTTTGAAAACCACGCATCAAATTCCCTCAGGTCTATAGCCCACGAGAATGATCAAAGCCTAGAAGTGGATCCCGTTGAGGAAGATCCCACTTCTGAGCTCCCAGAATTTCATAAAATTCTCGATTTTGAAAGACCTTCCCAATCAGTAGGAGGAGATTTCATAGAGGTGAACCTAGGGGATGATTCCAATCCCAAATCCATCAAAATAGGCGCATGTTTGCATGAAACTGAAAGGTTAGCATTCATTGCATTTCTACGAACCTATTTAGATGTGTTTGCATGGACGTATGAAGACATGCCGGGCATAGACCCCAGCATTGTCGAGCATCGTCTTCCCTTAGATGCAGGTGTAAAACCCATAAAGCAGAAGCTTAGGAAAATACACCCGAATATACACATGCAAGTCAAAGAGGGTTTAGAAGATCTGCTAAAAGCCGGGTTTATAAAACCCATTGCATATTCTGATTGGTTGTCAAATATCATTGTAGTTCGAAAAACCAATGAGAAAATTCGAATATGCATCGATTTCAGAAACCTGAATAAAGCCACTCCAAAGGATAATTATCCTTTACCAAATCATGAAATGTTTTCGTTTATGGATGGTTATTCAGGCTATAATCAAATCAAACTAAGTCCACGAGATCAGGGTAAGACCGCCTTCACAACCCCATGGGGCACGTACTGCTATACGGTCATGCCCTTTGGTTTGAAAAATGCTGGCGCAACATACCAACGGGCCATGACCATGATCTTCCATGATCAAATTCATGAGCTCGTAGAAGTGTATGTAGATGATCTCTTGGCAAAATCCAAAACCCGATGCACCCATATCGAATGTTTACAATAGATTTTCGAAAGGCTTAGGCTTTACAAAGTAAAGCTAAACCCTCAAAAATGTGTATTCGGGGTAGAATCAGGGAAGCTTCTGGGCTTTATGGTGAGCCAAAGGGGAATAGAAGTCGACCCCTCTAAGTGTCGAGCCATCATGGATATGGCTCCACCCTCCAATCTCACTCAAATCCGTAGCCTCCAAGGTCGCTTACAATCCGTTCACTGATTCATATCTAATCTGGCAACTAGATGCGAACTCTTCAACAAACTATTGAGGAAGGGCACGAAATTCTTATGGTATGACGAATGCCAGAAGTCCTTCGAGAGACTGAAGGTATACTTGGTTAATCCCCCCGTTTTGAATCCTCCAAAGCAAGGAAACCGCTTTTACTTTACATCTCCGTGCATGCGAATGCTTTAGGAGCCCTGTTGGCTCAATACGAGGATTACACCCATAAGGAGTATGCCATCTACTACATTTCGAAAACTCTCTTGGCTTATGAACGAAATTATCAAGCCATGGAGAAGACGTGCTTGGCCCTAGTCTGGGCCTGCCAGAAATTCAGACACTATTTCCTAGATCATGAGATCTGGATAGTGTCCAAGCTTGATCCAATCAAGCACTTGTTCGAAAAACCCATTCTCACGGGTAGATTGGGAAAATGGCAACTCCTTCTAATAGAGTATGATCTGAAATACCATCACCAGATCTCCATTAAGGGGCAAGCCCTAGCAGATTATGTGGCTGAATTCCCCTTAGAGGACGCATATCCCACTCTTGTTGAAATGCCTGATGAAGGCGTATTACAAAACCATTTGCAAAACCACATTTTGGCAAACAATTTCGAAAACCAAGTGTGGAAGATGCACTTTGATGGGGCACGAAACCAACGAGGGGCTGGTGCTGGGGTCATCCTAATCTCCCCTAAAAGGGGCGAGATTCCCATAGCAGTCTGCTTAGATTTCGAATGTTCCAACAACGTAGCTGAGTATGAAGCACTCATACAAGGCTTAAGGATTTCGAAAACTCTAGGGGCATCATGCATCGAGGTCTTTGGAGATTCGCTCCTTGTCATAAACCAGGTTTTAAAAATTTGGCAAGTACGTAATGAGAAACTACTTCCATATCACGAGTTGGCCACTCGATTGGCCCAATCCTTCCAATCATGTAAACTCACACACGTAGGGAGAGAGGACAATGGCATCACTGATGCCCTCTCCTCCTTGGGTTCAGCCCTAAAGGTCGATCCCATTGCAGGGACCAGATCTTTGGAAATATGGCATGCGCCACACCCATCCACACACAACTTGGATATTTCCCAAAATAACCCAGAGTCTATTGGAAAACCCTGGTTTTATGACATCAAATAATTTTTAGAAAATGGGGGATTTGCCGAGGATGCCACATCCAAAGATAAGGCATTCATTCGTAAGATTTTGACCCGATACACCATTCTGGGTGGGGTTTTATACAAAAAAAGTTTTACCGGCATTCTGCTTAGGTGTATCGACCTAGAGGAGTTAAGGATAGTGATGCATGAATTCCACGATGGAGAATGTGGAGGTCATGTTAATGCCAACATGATGGCAATGAAAATACTTAGAGGGGGCTATTTTTGGTCCACCCTGAAAAAGGATTGTCACGATCATGTTAGGAAGTGTCATCCATGTCAAGTGCATGGGCACGCCATTCATATCCCATCATCTGTATTGCATTCCGTGGTCAGCCCCTGGCCATTCACCATGTGGGCGTTTGACATCGTAGGCCCAATATTTCCAAAGGCCTCGAATGGACATTGATTTATTTTAGCAGCCACGGAGTATTTTACAAGTGGGTGGAAGTCATTTCCCTAACCAATGTGATGGGGCAACATGTGGTGGCTTTGATCCGGAGGAATATCTTGGCTCGATTTGGGGTTCCACGAGACCTTGTGTCTGATAATGGCACCCCATTTAAGAACGAGCGGATGGTTAAGTTGTGCAACACGTATGGCATAACTCACCACTTCTCCTCGCCCTACTACCCTCAAGGCAACGGCCAAGCCGAAGCTACAAACAAGACTCTCATTAGCATAATTGAGAAAACTTTAGAGAAGGGTAGGACGTGGCACGAGAAGCTGGATGAAGCCTTATGGGCTTATAGGACTTCCATCCGGACTCCCACGAATGCCACACCATTCGAATTGGTCTATGGCACAAACGCCATTCTCCCCATTCATACCCAACTGCATTCATTTCATACGTCCATTGCACTCGACCTCCCCCTAGAGACGCTTCAGCATGCTAGGATGGCCGAACTAGATTTGCTAGATGAGAGGCGACTCCTTGCCATGATCATGCTCATGCATACCGGCAATGGATAGCCCGACATTATAGCAAACACATGAGATCTCGCCACTTTGAAGTGGGAGATCTGGTCTTAAAAACCATCCATCATCGTGGCCCACACCCCCTGGGAAAGTGGCGCCCCAACTGGGATGGACCCTATGTTGTACGAGCAACCACTACGAATAATTCGTATTGGTTGATCGATGTAGAAGGTAGGAATTTAGCAGATCCTATCAATATTCAATACTTAAAGAAGTATCATGTGTAGGATTTGGATTAAATTCCAATTTTCGAAAATTTTAGGGATAGCTGCCCTGAGACATGTGAATAAGGTGCAAAGGCAAAATTGTGTGACCTTGAGTGAGAGAATTCGCACTTGTGAAAGAGTGGAGTCTTCAAAATCGTGGTTACATTTCAAAATCCTTCTTCTTACAAAGAAAGGCCTAGTTCAATATAGCAAGATACTTGCAAGTAGTACGTGCTATTTCTAAATAGGCTGATCTGGGATGGATCGAGTGTAGGCGTGCGATAAGTCCTCCCCTCTTCTCTTCTACTTCCAAAAGGAAAGCAAAGGCCCAAACAAAAGGGAATTTCCCATTCAAAGTATCTTTCCAAAAGAAAGAAACCAGAATTCAAAAGAAAATCGATTCTCTTGTGAAAAGGAGGGATTAAAGAAAAAATACTCCCAAAGGGAGACCCTCTATGAAAAAAAGGAAAAAGAGGCCAAAAAGCTCAAAAAGAGCAGTTTTCCGCCTTCTGTGCCTTAAACCACGGGACGCTTCAGAAGGGACCGTGGTATCTCTTTCCCATCCCTGGCTTATCCCAAGCTAAAGCATGGTTCATTTTGAGGAATCCTAAAGTAAAAATAGGATTTACTTACTTGAATTTCATCTTGTTTGAGAATTCGACGTTTCGAGTAAGGCATAGGAATTTGAAATATAGCTTGTCTTCTTATAAAACCTCCGCTAGATAAGCGAGTGTTAAGACTCAAACAAGGGCAAACACGAAGAGCTCGAGATCCTTAGGATCGAGACTCAAGATAGTTGTCCCTTTTGTAAATAGTTTTGTAAATAAGTTTTGAAAAAATCGAACATCGAACAGCATAGGATTTTGCTCACTTGGAGCAGTAGGCCTTATAAGTCTTTAGAGTTCGACCACATCTGGTCTCTGGGAGGTCGCCACTCTTGGCACCACACCCATGTCATCTGCATTCCACGCATGGCACTTGCATAAACATAATCCTATTTAGGACCAGATTCTATAGTAAGAACCCTTTGGCGTGATATCTCCTCCTACCAGAGTTTATAAATTGAGATTTTTGCTAAAAATTGGGACGATCCCATATTCTTCATGGCTAGATCTAGGGAGACATTGAAAGGGGTGTTTGTCATCTTTCCCTTATCCAAATCGATTTGGACAAGGCCAAAGAGGGGCATCTGTAAACACCCCGAAATCCCACGAATTTCTCAAATCCTTCTGGTTTTGTAAAAGCAGCCCCAAAGGGTCATTTTGAGTCTGGAAACCCAGGAGCCTTCCATACAACCCTGTATATATATGTTTTAAACTTTATATTTCAAAAATATGTGATATGGGTTTTGAAAACCTTTTAAAACATGTTTTTGAACCCCGAAGCAGCTTGGCCTAATCCAGACAGGACCAGGAAAGCTAAGGAGAGCCCGGAATCGGAGCACATGTCGAGCCCGGCACAGCAACTCTCGTATCAAATCCACACCCCCAGGATCTCGAACGTCCAAGACCCTGTTATCATCAGAACATCATTTGAAGTCATCTCCGGAAGACGAAAACACACCTAAGCTAGACCCCAAGCACACCCCCGGCCTAGCCGTGTGCCCAGGCGCCCTGTCCGCATGCCCTGTGCACTGCCCTATGCCCCGCGTTAAGCTACCGTGCACCCCGACTCGGCCTGTGCGCCCCTACAATGCCTTAGCACGCCAGTCGCTCTATCCGTGCGCCCCCTAGCGCCTGACGCCTCGCGACGCCCCTACGGCGCCCCTTAGCGCCAGGCGCCCTACTTGTGCGGCGCACCCCGACTGCCCCACTCTCTTGGCCGAACCTTCCTACCCTAGGACCTGCCTCGTTTTAGGACCAACCACCTTATTTAGGTCGTGACCTCCTATCCCACCAATTAAGACCAGCCTTGCTTTAGGTTGTGACCCCTTAGGACCGTGACCCTTCTCTTGAACGAACCCAAGACCTCCCAAGTCCGAAGCCCACGCGCCTCTTCAAAATCCCACTCAAACTCTCTCAAACCCACCTAGGGAGACCCCTCTTGGCTGCCCAAGGTGGACACAAACCCGAGCGTGAGCAAGGAGAAGAAAACCTGAATCACTTGTAAGTGTTTAAAATTCGGTATTTACATTACTCCTTTCATACTTAATTCAATTTGGATACGGGGTTGTATTAACAGAGCGTTGTCTCCCCCCGGTAAGCAAACACATGAGACCTCGCCACTTTGAAGTGGGAGATCTGGTTTTAAAAACCATCCACCATCATGGCCCACACCCCTTAGGTAAGTGGCATCCCAATTGGGATGGACCCTATGTTGTACGAGCAACCACTACAAACAATTCGTATTGGTTGATCGATGTAGAAGGTAGGAACTTAGCAGATCCTATCAATATTCAATACTTAAAGAAGTATCACGTGTAGGATCTGGATTAAGTTCCATTTTTCAAAAATTTTAAAGGGATAGCTGCCCTGAGACATGTGAATAAGGTGCAAAGGCGAAGTCGTGTGACCCTAAGTGAGAGAATTCGCACTTGTGAAAGAGTGGAGTTTTCAAAATCGTGGTTACATTTCAAAATCCTTCTTCTTACAAAGAAAGGCCTAGTTCAATATAGCAAGATACTTGCAAGTAGTACGTGCTATTTCTAAATAGGCTGATCTGGAATGGATCGAGTGTATGCTTGGGATAAGTCCCCCCCTCTTCTCTTCTCCTTCCAAAAGGAAAACAAAGGCCCAAAACAAAAGGGAATTTCCCATTCAAAGTCTTTTTCCAAAAGAATGAAACCAGACTTCAAAAAGAAAAATCGATTATCTTATGGAAAAGAGGGATTAAAGAAAAAATACTCCCAAAGGGAGACCCTCTATGAAAAAGATCCCAAAAAGCTCAAAAAGAGCAGTTTTCCGCCTTCTATGCCTTAAACCACGGGACGCTTCAAAAGGGACCGTGGTATCTCTTTCCCATCCCCGGCTTATCCCAAGCTAAAGCATGGTTCATTTCGAGGAATCCTAAAGTAAAAATAGGATTTACTTACTTGAATTTCATCTTGTTTGAGAATTCGACGTTTCGAGTAAGACGTAGGAATTTGAAATGAAGCTTGTTTTCTTATAAAACCTCCGCTAGATAAGCGAGTGTTAAGACTCAAACAAGGGCAAGCACGAAGAGCTCGAGATCCTTAGGATCGTGGCTCAAGATAGTTGTCCCTTTTGTAAATAGTTTTTGTAAATAAGTTTTGAAAATCGAACATCGAACAGCATAGGATTTGCTCACTTGGAGCAATAGACCTTGTAAGTCTCTAGAGTTCGACCACATCTAGTCTCTGGGAGGTCGCCACTCTTGGCACCACACCCATGTCATTTGCATTCCACGCATGGTACTTGCATGAACATGATTCCATTTAGGACCAGATTCCATAGCAAAACCCTTTGGCGTGATATCTCCTCCTACCAGAGTTTGTAAATTGAGATTTTGCTAAAGATTGGGGCGATCCCATATTCTTCATGGATAGATCTAGGGAGACATTGAAAGGGGTGTTTGTCATCTTTGTCCTTATCCAAATCGATTTGGACAAGGCCAGGAGCCTTCCAGACAACCCTGTATATATGTTTTAAACTTTATCTTTTAAAAAACATACAATATGGCTTTTTAAACCTTTTTAAAACATGTTTTGAAATCCCGAAGTGGCTTGGCCCGGTCAAGACAGGACCAGGAGAGCTAAGAAGAGCCCGGAACCGGAGCACACGTCGAGCCCGGCATAGCAACTCTTGTATCTGATTCACACCCCCAGGATCTCAAACGTCCAAGACCCTGTTCTTATCGAAATATCATTTGAAATCATCTCCGGAAGGCAGAAACGGAGGCGGACAACTATGTTGGCGAAGACCCAACGCAGACGGAGTACTGATGCTATCAGGCCCCGCACGAATCGTTCGTTTTGAACCCAGCTCGAAGGAGTCAGAGTTTAGTTTGGATTGGATCTGGACCATATATATCCAGATCCCAATCCAAACCCATATGTGGACTTGTATTTGGATTTGGATCCAGAGATCCAATCCAATATCCATATCCATGGCCCACATCACCTTCTCATAAATGGAGGTGGGGCCCACTTGAAATTCTCGTGGGATCATGGGCATGAGAGAGAGTGGTGATGGAAAATATCAAGAGGGTTGTAATTAAGCTTGACTTGTGTGTCAAGTTTGGGTTTAATCATGTGGGTTAGCCTAATTGAGTGGGTTTAAGCTTGTAATTAGCCAAAACCTAACCTAGGGCAGCACCAACATGATATGGTTAAAGTCTATGGGCCATGCTAAGGGAGCTCCTTCACCTAAACCTAACCCAAAACACATAATCCAAGCCTACCCCCCTAATCCACCCCTAATCTGAGCATAATCACCTAACCCACTTCCCTAATCCCGGCCTAATCCCAACCTAATCACCTAACCCACTTCCCTAATCCTTCCCTAAACCTAGGTTAATTTCCCTAATCCTAGCCTAAACCTAGCCTAATCACCTAACCTAGCTCACTAAACCTCACCCTAAAACCCAACCACCTAACCTAGCCCTAAACCCCTAAACCACCCCTAACCCACAATCTACCCAAACCCCTAGTTTTCAAAATATCTGGCCCAACCCTTTCCAGCCCACCTTATCTACATACCACCCTACCTAAACCACCTAACCACTACCCCAAGCCCAGCCCTAACTGACCTACCCATCCCTATTTAAACCCCCCCCCCTTGGGGGCAGGTTTTGCTGGCTAGCAGCCCTCACCAATCCCAGCCGGGTCCCCTTCTTCCCCAAGTCCAGCCGAGTCCCATCATCTCCCTCCTGCTCCACCTACTCCACCTGCACCGCCACCTTCTCTCTTCCATCCACCACCATCTCCCAGCCGGATGCCACCACCATCTCCCAGCCGGACGCCACCACTTGCTCTCCATCCCATCTACACCCGATACCACCATCTTATCTACACATCAGCCCCTTGTTGCCACCATTCTCACTTAGCCGAACCTAACACAACCTAAACTACCGGCCACTACCTAACCATCCCATCTACACCCGGCCAGCCATCTCTTTTCCCCTTAGACTCCCATTCGACCTTCCCTTAAACTCCCTTTAGGTTCATATCCCCTAACACTCTATACTCTCCATTCGTGACCCTACACACTTACTTGGCCCAGCCCTTTGATCGCCCACATTAAGGCGACACCCATTTGCAGCCGGCCACCTTCGAGGCGCCTATCCCGCGCCCCACTTGCAGCCGGCCAGCACCCCTTGTCATCCACCCTCGCGGAGCTCCCGTTCACAGCCCAAGGCGAAGGCCAAGCCCACGCTCAAGCAAGGCCTCTACGGACCAGCTACTCGTAAGTGCCTAAACTCGGTCTTTAGTTGTATACTTACTTGAGATTCAATTTGATATGGGGTTGTAATAACGGAGCATAGTCTCCCCCCGCTTGTAATAACGTGGCTTGGCACACCCACACACGTGCACTCTCTTAGTTGTGCACGATTTTGAACACACACGGGCCTAATAAGCCCCTAATACATAAGTATATATACTTTCATTTTCGAAGGGTTTTGCTTAAGTTGGGTGCGTTGTCTTTCAATTCAAGCACTCACACACATTGAGCTTTCGCTCTTATTTGAAAGACCCAAGTAAGGGCCGACCTATACTATTTGGGTTTCATTTCATGTCGTGTGAGTAAGTCTTTCAATTCAAGCACTTTCACACACATTGAGCTTTCGCTCTTATTTGAAAGACCCAAGTAAGGGCCAACCTATACTATTTGGGTTTAATTTCATGTCGTGTGTGTAAGTCTTTCAATTCAAGCACTCTCACACACATTGAGCCTTTGCTCTTATTCCCAAGACCTTAGTAAAGGCCTTATTGCAGTTATATTTGGGTTTCATTTATGTCGTGTGTGTAGTACTTCAATTCAAGCACTCTCACACACATTGAGCCTTCGCTCTTACTCCCAAGACCTTAGTCAAGGCCATACTGCAATTTATATTTGGGTTTAATTTCATGTCGTGTGTGTAAGTCTTTCAATTCGAACACGCACCCACATTGAGCCTTCGCTCTTATTTGCAAGACCCGAGTAAGGGCTCATATACATAATCTATATACATATCTCCCTTCGGTTATTTCCCTTCAGTATTGTCTTTACATTTCGGGTTTTCCCTTTGGAGTAGCGTGAGTTTGCATTGCATCTACGCCATACCACGAGGTAGGACGCATATTTGCATCAAAGCAAGCCCCGCTTGAATTCGCCCATGTAGTGGAGTGTTCATAACACACAAACTAGGTGGCCCGAAAAAGGGATAAAAGAAAAGACTTAGGCACGTGCAAATCCACGTGATCTAAAACATGCAATCGCATTTTAAAGACCCGAAATAGACACCTCGAACCGCTTCGTAGACTTTCTCTCCAAAACTTGATTTTTGCAAAGCGTACAAACTGACCCTTGCGCATCGGTGCAAGAAGGTCTGCGACGACAAGAGCTTACTTGCTCACAGTCGCCACGTTTAGAAGTCAGTGTTAAAAATATCTTCGCTAGCTTAGGTAAGCTAGCTGGTACGCCCTGTTTGCATACATAGGCCTTAGACACACGAGAGGATCCGCTCCGAGCCCTGAAAAAGGCAAAGAGGCGGGGATTTTCGCACGTCTACAAGGACGCATATCCCACTCTTGTCGAAATGCCTGATGAAGGCATATTGCAAAACCATTTTCAAAACCACATTTTGGCAAATTCTTTCGAAAACCAAGTGTGGAAGATGCACTTCGATGGGGCATGAAACCAACGAGGGGCTGGTGCTGGGGTCATCCTAATCTCTCTTGAAAAGGGCGAGATTCCCATAGTAGTCCGCTTAGATTTCGAATGTTCCAACAACGTAGCTGAGTATGAAGCACTCATACAAGGCTTAAGGATTTCGAAAACTCTAGGGGAATCATGCATCGAGGTCTTTGGAGATTAGCTCCTTGTCATAAACCAGGTTTTAAAAATTTGGCAAGTACGTAATGAGAAACTACTTCCATATCATGAGTTGGCCACTCGATTGGTCCAAACCTTCCAGTCGTGTAAACTCACACACATAGGAAGAGAGGACAATGGCATCGCTGATGCCCTCTCCTCCTTGGGTTCAGCCTTGAAGGTCGATCCCATTTCAGGGACCAGATCTTTGGAAATATGGCATGCGCCCCACCCATCCACACACGACTTGGATATTTGCCAAACTAACCCAGAGTCTATTGAAAAACCCTGGTTTTATGACATAAAACAATTTCTAGAAAATGGGGGATTCGCCGAGGATGCCACATCCAAAGATAAGGCATTCATTCGTAAGATTTCGACCCGATACACCATTCTGGGTGGGGTCTTATACAAAAAGAGTTTTTCCGGCATTCTGCTTAGGTGTATCGACCTAGAGGAGGCTAGGATAGTGATGCATGAGTTCCACGATAGAGAATGTGGAGGTCATGTTAATGCCAACATGATGGCAATGAAAATACTTAGAGGGGGCTATTTTTGGTCCACCCTGAAAAAGGATTGTCACGATCATGTTAGGAAGTGTCATCGATGTCAAGTGCATGGGCACGCCATTCATATCCCATCATCTGCATTGCATTCCGTGGTCAGCCCCTGGCCATTTACCATGTGGCCGTTTGACATCGTAGGCCCAATATTTCCAAAGGCCTCGAATGGGCATCGATTTATTTTAGCAGCCACGGAGTATTTCTCCAAGTGGGTGGAAGCCATTTCCCTAACCAATGTAATGGGGCAACATGTGGTGGCTTTCATCCGGAGGAATATCTTGGCTCGATTTGGGGTTCCACGAGACCTTGTGTCTTATGATGGCACCCCATTCAAGAACGAGCGGATGGTTAAGTTGTGCAACACGTATGGCATAACTCACCACTTCTCCTCGCCCTACTACCCTCAAGGCAACGACCAAGCCGAAGCCACAAACAAGACTCTCATTAGTATTATTGAGAAAACCTTAGAGAAGGGTAGGACGTGGCACGAGAAGCTGGATGAAGCCTTATGGGCTTATAGGACTTCCATCCGGACTCCCACGAATGCCACACCATTCGAATTGGTCTATGGCATAAACACCATTCTTCCCATTCATACTCAACTGCATTCATTCCATACATCCATAGCACTCGACCTCCCCCTAGAGACGCTTCAGCATGCTAGGATGGCCGAACTAGATTTGCTAGATGAGAGGCGACTCCTTGCCATGGATCATGCTCGTGCATACCGGCAAAGGATAGCCCGACATTATAGCAAACACATGAGACCTCGCCACTTTGAAGTGGGAGATCTGGTCTTAAAAACCATCCACCATCGTGGCCCACACCCCCTAGGCAAGTGGCGCCCCAACTCGGATGGACCCTATGTTGTACGAGCAACCACTACGAACAACTCGTATTGGTTGATCGATGTAGAAGGTAGGAATTTAGCAGATCCTATCAATATTCAATACTTAAAGAAGTATCATGTGTAGGATCTGGATTAAGTTCCATTTTTCAAAAATTTTTAGGGATAGCTGCCCTGAGACATGAAAATAAGGTGCAAAGGCAAAGTTGTGTGACCGTGAGTGAGAGAATCCGCACTTGTGAAAGAGTGGAGTCTTCAAAATCGTGGTTACATTTCAAAATCCTTCTTCTTACAAAGAAAGGCCTAGTTCAATATAGCAAGATACTTGCAAGTAGTACGTGCTATTTCTAAATAGGCTGATCTGGAATGGATCGAGTGTAAGCTTGGGATAAGTCCTCCCCTCTTCTCTTCTCCTTCCAAAATGAAAACCAAGGCCCAAACAATGGGAATTTCCCATTAAAAGGCTCTTTCCAAAAGAAAGAAACCAGACTTCAAAAAGAAAAATCGATTCTCTTATAAAAAAGAGGGATTAAAGAAAAAATACTCCCAAAGGGAGACCCTCTATGAAAAAAAGGAAAAAGAGGCCAAAAAGCTCAAAAAGAGCAGTTTTTCCGCATTCTATGCCTTAAACCACGGGATGCTTCAGAAGGGACCGTGGTATCTGTTTCCCATCCCTGGCTTATCCCAAGCTAAAGCATGGTTCATTTCGAGGAATCCTAAAGTAAAAATAGGATTTACTTACTTGAATTTCATCTTGTTTGAGAATTCGATGTTTCGAGTAAGACGTAGGAATTTGAAATATAGCCTGTTTTCTTATAAAACCTCCGCTAGGTAAGCGAGTGTTAAGACTCAAACAAGGGCAAATACGAAGATCTCGAGATCCTTAGGATCGAGACTCAAGACAGTTGTGCCTTTTGTAAATAGCTTTTGTAAATAAGTTTTGAAAACCGAACATCAAACAGCATAGGATTTGCTCACTTGGAGCAGTAGGCCTTGTAAGTCTCTAGAGTTCGACCACATCTGGTCCCTGGGAGGTCGCCACTTTTGGCACCACACCCATGTCATTTGCATTCCACGCATGGTACTTGCATGAACATGATCCCATTTAGGACCAGATTCCATATAGACCCCTTTTTGCATGATATCTGCTCCTACCAGAGTTTGTAAATTGAGATTTTGTTAAAAATTGGGACGATCCCATATTCTTTGTGGCTAGATTTAGGGAGACATTGAAAGGGGTGTTTGTCATCTTTGCCCTTATCCAAATCGATTTGGACAAGGCCAAAGAGGGGCATCCGTAAACACCCCGAAATCCCACGAATTTCTCAAATTCATCTGGTTTTGTAAAAGCAGCCCCAAAGGGCCATTTTGAGTCTGGAAACCCAGGAGCCTTCCAGACAACCCTGTATATATGTTTTAAACTTCATATTTCAAAAATATATAATATGGCTTTTGAAAACCTTTTAAAACACGTTTTTGAAACCCCAAAGCAGCTTGGCCTAATCAAGACAGGACCAGCGAAGTCAAAGAGAGCCCGGAACCGGAGCACATGTCGAGCCCAGCACAGCAACTCTTGTATCACATCCATACCCCCAGGATCTCGAACGTCCAAGACCCTGTTATCATCAAAACATCCTTTGAAGTCATCTTCGGAAGGCAGAAACGGAGGCGGACGATCATGTTGGCGAAGACCCAACGCAGACGGAGTGCTGATGCTGTCAAACCCCGCACAAATCGTCCGTTTCGAACACAGCTCGAAGGAGTCAGAGTTCTGTTTGGATCGGATCTGGACCATATATATCCAGATCCCATTCCAAACCCATATGTGGACTTGGATTTGGATTTGGATCCAGAGATCCAATCCAATATCCATATCCATGGCCCACATCACCTTCTCATAGATGGAGGTGGGGCCCACTTGAAATTCACATGGGATCATGGGCATGAGAGAGAGTGGGGGTGGATAAGATCAAGTGTGTTGTAATTAAGCTTGACTTGTGTGTCAAGTTTGGGGTTAATCATGTGGGTTAGCCTACTTAAGTGGGTTTAAGCTTGTAATTAGCCAAAACCTAACCTAGGGCTGCACCAACATGATGTGGTTAAGGTCCATGGGTCGTGCAAAGGGAGCTCCTTCACCTAAACCTAACCCAAAACACCTAATCCTAGCCATCCACCCTAATCCACCCCTAATCTGAGCCTAATCACCTAACCCACTTCCCTAATCCCAGCCTAATTCCAACCTAATCACCTAACCCACTTCTCTAATCCTTCCCTAAACCTAGCCTAATCCTAGCCTAATCACCTAACCTAGCTCACTAAACCTCACCCTAGAACCCAACCACCTAACCAAACCCTAAACCCCTAAACCACCCCTAGCCCACAATCTACCCAAACCACTAGTATTTAAAATATCTGGTCCTACCCTTTCCAACCCACCTTATCTTCATACCACCCTACCTAAACCACCTAACCACTACCCCAAACCCAGCCCTAACCGACCTACCCATCCCTATATAAACCCCCCCCCCCCCCTTGGGGGCGGGTTTTCCATGATCTAGAAGCCTTCCCCAAGCCTAGCCGGGTCCTCTCCTTCCTCCACTTTCCCACCTGCTCCACCTGCTTCGCCTGCACCTCCACCTGCTCTCCATCCCACCACCACCTGCACCGCCACCTACACCACCACCTCCCAGCCGAACATCACCGCCTGCCCAACTTCCTTCCAGCCGAGCGCCACCCTCTCTTCACTCGGTAAGTGCCCTACCTTCCACCTAACTCCCTCTTCACTCCCTCTCCATTCTCAACCACCTAATCCACTCCCATATCCCCCTAACACCAGACCTTCCACTTGCCGCCACCACTCCCACTCGGCCAAGCCTTAGTCACCCTAACTACCCGCCACTACCTAACCACCCTAGCTACACCCGGCCACCCTATCCGACTTCCTAAGACCTGCCCATAGCACTCCCTTACACTCACTACACCCACTACCACCTAGCCCCATCACCTAGCTAGCTTCCTTCCCATACTCCACCCATAGCCATCCTAGCAGCCCGCCACCACCAAATTCCCCTAGTCGGCCACTCCAACCGACTATCCCTTCCATTCGACCAGCCACCTCCTTTCCCCTAGGTGTCCCATTCAATCTTCCCTTAGGCTCCCCTTAGGGCCATACTCCCTAACACTATATCCTCTCCTAGTGACCCTATATACTCACCTTGCCCAGCCCCTTTAATCTCACACGTCAAGGCGACACCATCCCTAGCATCCGGCCACCTTCAAGGCGCCTCTCCCGCGCCCCATTTGTAGCCGGCCAGCACCCCTTGTCGCTCAACCTCGCGGAGCTCCCTTTTGCAGCCCAAGGCGAAGGCCAAGCCCCGCTCAAGCAAGGCCTCTACGGACCAGCTACTGGTAAGTGCCTAACTCGGTCTTTAGTTGTATACATGCTTGAGATTAAATTTGATATGGGGTTGTAATAACGGAGCATAGTCTCCCCGCGCTTGTAATAACGTGGCTTGGCACACCCACACACGTGCACTCTCTTAGTTGTGCACGATTTTGAGCACACACGGGCCTAATCAGCCCCTAATACATAAGTATATACATATACTTTCATTTTTGAAGGGTTTTGCTTAAGTTGGGTGTGTTGTCTTTCAATTCAAGCACTCTCACACACATTGAGCCTTCGCTCTTATTTGAAAGACCCAAGTAAGGGCCGACCTATACTATTTGGGTTTTATTTCATGTCATGTGTGTAAGTCTTTCAATTCAAGCACTCACACACATTGAGCTTTCGCTCTTATTTGAAAGACCCAAGTAATGGCCGACCTATACTATTTGGGTTTCATTTCATGTCGTGTGTGTAAGTCTTTCAATTCAAGCACTCTCACACACATTGAGCCTTCGCTCTTATTTGAAAGACCCAAGTAAGGGCCGACCTATACTATTTGGGTTTTATTTCATGTCGTGTGTGTAAGTCTTTCAATTCAAGCACTCTCACACACATTGAGCTTTCGCTCTTACTCCCAAGACCTTAGTCAAGGCCTATTGCAGTTATATTTGGGTTTAATTTCATGTTGTCTGCGTAGTACTTCAATTCAAGCACTCACACACATTGAGCTTTCGCTCTTATTCCCAAGACCTTAGTTAAGGCCATACTGCAATTTATATTTGGGTTTAATTTCATGTCGTGTGTGTAAGTCTTTCAATTCAAGCATGCACCCACATTGAGCCTTCGCTCTTATTTACAAGACCCGAGTAAGGGCTCATATACATACTCTATATACATATCTCCCTTCGGCATTTATATTTCAAGTCATTTCCCTTCGGTTATTTCCCTTCAGTTATTTCCCTTCAGTATTGTCTTTACATTCGGGTTTTCCCTTTGGAGTAGCGTGAGTTTGCATTGCATCTATGCCATACCACGAGGTAGGACGCATATTGCATCAAAGCAAGCCCCGCTCTAATTCGCCCATGTAGTGGAGTGTTCATAACACACAAACTAGGTGGCCCGAAAAGGGATAAAAGAAAAGACTTAGGCACGTGCAAATCCACGTGATCTAAAACATGCAATCGCATTTAAAAGACCCGAATTAGACACCTCAAACCGCTTCATAAGCTTTCTATCCCAAAAACTCGATTTTTGCAAAGCGTACAGACTGACCCTTACGCATCGGTGCAAGAAGGTCTGCGACGACAAGAGCTCACTTGCTCACAGTCTCCACGATTAGAAGTCAGTGTTAAATATATCTTCGCTCGCTAGCTTAGGTAAGCTAGCTGGCACGCCCTGTTTGCATAAATAGGCCTTAGACACACAAGAGGATCCGCTCCAAGCCCTGAAAGGGTGAGAAGCGGGGATTTTTTTCGCGCGTCTACATCTTTCAAATAAGAGCGAAGGCTCAATGTGTGTGAGAGTGCTTGAATTGAAAGACTTACACACACGACATGAAATGAAACCCAAATAGTATAGGTCGGCCCTTACTTGGGTCTTTCAAATAAGAGTGAAGGCTCAATGTGTGTGAGTGCTTGAATTGAAAGACAACGCACCCAACTTAAGCAAAAACCCTACAAAATCAAAGTATATATATATATTTATGTATTAGGGGCTGATTAGGCCCGTGTGTGTTCAAAATCGTGCACAACTAAGAGAGTGCACGTGTGTGGGTGTGCCAAGCCACGTTATTACAAGCGGGGGGAGACTATGCTCCGTTATTACAACCCCGTATCGAATTGAATCTCAAGCAAGTATACAACTAAAGACCGAGTTAGGCACTTACTAGTAGCTGGTCCGTAGACGCCTTGCTTGAGCGTGGGCTTGGCCTTCGCCTTGGGCTGCAAAAGGGAGCTCCGCGAGGTTGAGCGATAAGGGGTGCTGGCCGGGTGCTTTGAAGGTGGCCGGCTGCAAACAAGGGTCTCGCCTTGACGGGTGGGATTAAAGGGGCTAAGGTGAGTATATAGGGTCACTAAGAGAGGATATAGTGTTAGGGAGTATGGCCCTAAGGGGAGCCTAAGGGAAGATCTAATGGAGCACCTAGGGGAAAGGAGGTGGCTGGCCGAATGGAAGGGACAGTCGGTTGGAGTGGCCGACTAGGGGAATTTGGTGGTGGCGGGCTGCTAGGATGGCTATAGGTGGAGTATGGGAAGGAAGCTAGCTAGGTGATGGGGCTAGGTGGTAGTGGGTGTAGTGGGTGTAAGGGAGTGCTATGGGCAGGTCTTAGGGAGTCGGATAGGGTGGCCGGGTGTAGCTAGGGTGGTTAGGTAGTGGCGGGTAGTTAGGGTGCCTAAGGCTTGGCCGAGTGGGGGTGGTGGCGTCAAGTGGCTGATATTAGGGTAAGGTGGTGGTATGGTGGGTGGCTGGGAGTGGAGAGGGAGTGGAGAAGGAGCTAGGTGGAGTGTGGGGTACTAACCGGATGAAGAGGCGGTGGCGGATGGAAGGGGAGCAATCGGGTGTGGTGGAGCTGGTGGAGCAAGGTTGTGGCTGGTGGTGGTGCAGGTGGAAGAGCCGGCTGGGAATGGTGCAGGGGGCTGGGCTCGGTTGGGCTGGACCAAGGTGAGAGAGGATGGGAAGGGAGAGGTTCTAGATAGGAAAACCCGCCCCCAAGGGGGGGGGGGGTTATATAGGCATGGGTAGGTCGGTTAGGGCTGGGTTTGGGGTAGTGGTTAGGTGGTTTAGGTAGGGTGGTATGATGATAAGGTGGGCTGGAAAGGGTAGGGCCAGATATTTTAGATACTAGTGGTTTGGGTAGGTTGTGGGCTAGGGGTGGTTTAGGGGTTTAGGGTATGGTTAGGTGGGTGGGTTCTAGGGTGAGGTTTAGTGAGCTAGGTTAGGTGATTAGGCTAGGTTTAGGGAAATTAACCTAGGTTTAGGAAAGGATTAGGGAAGTGGGTTAGGTGATTAGGTTGGGATTAGGCTGGGATTAGGGAGGTAGGTTAGGTGATTAGGCTCAGATTAGGGGCGGATTAGGGTGGAAGGCTAGGATTAGGTATTTTGGGTTAGGTTTAGGTGAAGGAGCTCCCTTTGCATGGCCCATAGACCTTAACCACATCATGTTGGTGCAGCCCTAGGTTAGGTTTTGGCTAATTACAAGCTTAAACCCACTCAATTAGGCTAACCCACATGATTAACCCCAAACTTGACACACAAGTCAAGCTTAATTACAACCACACTTGATCTTATCCATCCCCACTATCTCTCATGCCCATAATCCCACGTGAAATTCAAGTGGGCCCCACCTCCATTTATGAGAAGGTGATGTGGGCCATGGATATGGATATTGGATTGGATTTTTGAATCCAAATACAAATCCAAGTCCATACATGGGTTTGGATTGGGATCTGGATATATATGGTCCAGATCCGATCCAAACTGAATTCTGACTCCTTCGAGCTGTGTTCGAAACGGACGATTTGTGCGGGGTCTGACAGCATCAGCACTCCGTCTGCGTTGGGTCTTCGCCAACATGATCGTCCGCCTCCGTTTCTGCCTTCCGGAGATGACTTCAAATGACATTTTGATAATAACAGGGTCTTGGACGTTCGAGATCCTGGGGGTATGGATTTGATATGAGAGTTGCTGTGCCGGGCTCAACATGTGCTCCGGTTCCGGGCTCTCTTTGACTTCGCTGGTCCTGTCTTGATTAGGCCAAGCTGCTTTGGGGTTTCAAAAACGTGTTTTACAAGGTTTTTAAAAGCCATATTATATATTTTTGAAATATGAAGTTTAAAACATATATACAGGGTTGTCTGGAAGGCTCCTGGGTTTCCAGACTCAAAATAGCCCTTTGGGGTTGCTTTTAAAAAACCAGGTTTGTTTCGAGAAATTCATGGGATTTCGGGGTGTTTACACCCATCACCTTGGTTAGGGAAATGGCTTCCACCCATTTGGAGAAATACTCCGTGGCTGCTAAAATAAATCGATGCCCATTCGAGGCCTTTGGAAATATTGGGCCTACGATGTCAAACGCCCACATGGTAAATGGCCAGGGGCTGACCACGGAATGCAATGTAGATGATGGGATATGAATGGCGTGCCCATGCACTTGACATGGATGACACTTCCTAACATGATCGTAGCAATCCTTCTTCAGGGTGGACCAAAAATAGCCCCCACGAAGAATATGGGATCGTCCCAATTTTAGCAAAATCTCAATTTACAAACTCTGGTAGGAGGAGATATCACGCCAAAGGGTTCTATGGAATCTGGTCCTAAAATGGGATCATGTTCATGCAAGTACCATGCATGGAATGCAAATGACATGGGTGTGGTGCCAAAAGGGGCGACCTCCCGGAGACCAGATGTGGTCGAACTCTAGAGACTTACAAGGCCTACTGCTCCAAGCGAGCAAATCCTATGCTGTTCGATGTTCTGTTTTCAAAACTTATTTACAAAAGCTATTTACAAAAGGGACAACTGTCTTGAGCCTCGATTCTAAGGATCTCGAGCTCTTCGTGCTTGCCCTTGTTTGAGTCTTAACACTCGCTTATCTAGCAGAGGTTTTATAAGAAAACCAGCTATATTTCAAATTCCTACGCCTTACTCGAAATGTCGAATTCTCAAACAAGATGAAATTCAAGTAAGTAAATCCTATTTTTACTTTAGGATTCCTCGAAATGAACCATGCTTTAGCTTTGGGATAAGCCAGGGATGGGAAAGAGATACCACGGTCCCTGCTGAAGTGTCCCGTGGTTTAAGGCATAGAATGCGGAAAAACTGCTCTTTTTGAGCTTTTTGGCCTCTTTTTCTTTTTTTTCATAGAGGGTCTCCCTTTGGGAGTATTTTTTCTATAATCCCTCTTTTTCAAAAGAGAATCGATTTTTTCTTTTGGATTCTGGTTTCTTTCTTTTGGAAAGAGACTTTGAATGGGAAATTCCCTTTATTTTGGTCACGTTTTTCTTTTGGAAGGAGAAAAGAAGGGGGAAGGACTTATCCCAAGCTCACACTCGATCCATTCCAAATCAACCTATTTAGAAATAGCACGCACTACTTGCAAGTTTCTTGCTATATTTAACTAGGCCTTTATTTGTAAGAAGAAGGATTTTGAAATGTAACTGCGATTTCGAAGACTCCACTCTTTCACAAGTGCGAATTCTCTCACTCAAGGTCACACGATTTTGCCTTTGCACCTTATTTTCAGGTCTTAGGGCAGCTATCCCTAAAGGTTTTTGAAAATTGGAATTTAACCCAGATCCTACACATAATACTTCTTTAAGTATTGAATGTTGATAGGATCTGCTAAATTCCTACCTTCTACATCGATAAACCAATATGAGTTGTTCATGGTGGTTGCACGTACAACATAGGGTCCATCCCACTTGGGGCGCCACTTTCCAAGAGGATGTGGGCCACGATAGTGGAAGATTTTCAAAACCAGATCTCCCACTTTAAAGTGGCGAGGTCTCATGTGTTTGCCATAATGTCGGGCTATCCTTTGCCGATATGCGCGAGCATGGTCCATAGCAAGGAGTCGCCTCTCATCTAGCAAATCTAGTTCAGCCATCCTAGCATGCTAAAGCGTCTCTAGGGAGAGGTCGAGTGCTATTGATGTATGGAATGAATGCAATTGAGTATGAATGGGAAGAATGGCGTTTGTGTCATACACCAATTCGAATGGTGTGACATTCGTGGGAGTCCGGATGGAAGTCCTATAAGCCCATAAGGCTTCATCCAGCTTCTCATGCCACGTCCTACCCTTCTCTAAAGTCTTCTCAATTATGCTAATGAGAGTCTTGTTTGTGGCTTCGGCTTGGCCGTTGCCTTGAGGGTAGTACGGCGAAGAGAAGTGGTGAGTTATGCCATACGTGTTGCACAACTTAACCATCCGCTCATTCTTGAATGGGGTGCCGTTATCAAACACAAGGTCTCGTGGAACCCCAAATCGAGCCAAGATATTCCTCCTAATGAAAGCCACCACATGTTGCCCCAGCACGTTGGTCAGGGAAATGGCTTCCACCCACTTGGAGAAATACTCAGTGGCTGCTAAAATGAATCGATGCCCATTCGAGGCTTTTGGGAATATCGGGCCTACGATATCAAACGCCCACATGGTAAATGAACAGGGGCTGACCACGGAATGTAATGCAGATGAGGGGATATGAATGGCGTGCCCATGCACCTGACATGGATGACACTTTCTAACATGATCGTGACAATCCTTTTTCAGGGTGGACCAAAAATAGCCCCCTCTAAGTATTTTCATTGCCATCATGTTGGCATTAACATGACCTCCACATTCTCCATTGTGGAATTCATGCATCACTATCCTAGCCTCCTCTAGATCGATACACCTAAGTAGGATGCCGGTAAAACTTTTCTTATATAAAACCCCACCCAGAATGGTGTATCGGGTCGAAACTTTACGGATGAATGCCTTATCTTTAGACGTGGCACCCTCGGTGAATCCGCCATTTTCTAGAAAGTGTGATGTCATAAAACCAAGGTTTTTCAATAGAATCTAGATTATTTTGGCAAATATCCAAATCGTGTGTGGATGGGTTGGGCGCATGCCATATTTCTAAAGACGTGGTCCCTGAAATGGGATCGACCTTCAGGGCTGAACCCAAGGAGGAGAGGGCATCGGCGATGCCATTGTCCTCTCTTCCTACGTGTGTGAGTTTACACGATTGGAAAGATTGGACCAATCGAGTGGCCAACTTGTGATAGGGAGGTAGTTTTTCATTACGTACTTGCCAAATTTTCAAAACCTGGTTTATGACAAGGAGTGAATCTCCAAAGACCTCGATGCATGATGCCCCTAGAGTTTTTGAAATCCTTAAGCCTTGTATGAGTCACTTTTGTAGACGCGCAAAAATCCTCACCTCTCGCCTTTTTAGGGCTTGGAGTGGATCCTCTCGTGTGTCTAAGGCCTATTTATATAAACAGGGCGTGCCAGCTAGCTTACCTAAGCTAGCGAAGATATGTTTTAAACTGACTTCTAATCGTGGCGACTGTGAGCAAGTGAGCTCTTGTCGTCACAGACCTTCTTGCATCGATGTGCAAGGGTCAGTTTGTACGCTTTGAAAAATCGAGTTTTAGGCTATAGAAAGCCTACGAAGCGGTTTGAGGTTTTTAATTCGGGTCTTTTAGATACGATTGCCGATTTTAGATCACGTGGATTTGCACGTGCCTAAGTCTTTCTTTTTATCCCTTTATGGGCCACCTAGTTTGTGTGTTATGAACACTCCACTACATGGGCGAATTCGAGCGGGGCTTGCTTTGATGCAATATGCGTCCTGCCTCGTGGTATAGCGTAGATGCAATGCAAGCTCACGCTACTCCAAAGGAAAAACCCAAATGTAAAGACAATGCCGAAGGGAAATAACCGAAGGGAAATGACTTGTAATGTAAATGCCGAAGGGAGATATGTATATAGGGTATATACGTGCCCTTACTTGGGTCTTGCAAATAAGAGCGAAGGCTCAATGTGGGTGCGTGCTTGAATTGAAAGGCTTACACACACGACATGAAATGAAAACCCAAATAGTATAGCTCGGCCCTTACTTGGGTCTTTCAAATAAGAGCGAAGGCTCAATGTGTGTGAGTGCTTGAATTGAAAGACTTACACACATGACATGAAATCAAAACCCAAATAGTATAGCTCGGCCCTTAGTTGGGTCTTTCAAATAAGAGCGAAGGCTCAATGTGTGTGAGTGCTTGAATTGAAAGACTTACACACACGACATGAAATGAAAACCCAAATAGTATAGCTCGGCCCTTAGTTGGGTCTTTCAAATAAGAGCGAAGGCTCAATGTGTGTGAGTGCTTGAATTGAAAGACTTACACACACGACGTGAAATCAAAACCCAAATAGTATAGCTCGGCCCTTACTTGGGTCTTTCAAATAAGAGCGAAGGCTCAATGTGTGTGAGTGCTTGAATTGAAAGACTTACACACAAGACATGAAATGAAAACCCAAATAGTATAGCTCGGCCCTTACTTGGGTCTTTCAAATAAGAGCGAAGGCTCAATGTGTGTGAGTGCTTGAATTGAAAGACTTACACACACGACATGAAATGAAAACCCAAATAGTATAGCTCGGCCCTCACTTGGGTCTTTCAAATAAGAGCGAAGGCTCAATGTGTGTGAGTGCTGGAATTGAAAGACAACACACCCAACTTAAGCAAAAGCCTACAAAAATTAAAGTATATATATATATATATTTATGTATTAGTGGCTGATTAGGCCCGTGTGTGTTCAAAATCATGCACAACTAAGAGAGTGCACGTGTGTGGGTGCGCCAAACCACGTTATTACAAGCAGGGGGAGACTATGCTCCGTTATTACAACCCCGTATCGAATTGAATTTTAAGCAAGTATACAACTAAGGACCGAGTTAGGCACTTACTAATAGCTGGTCCAAAGATGCCTTGCTTGAGCGTGGGCTTGGCCTTCGCCTTGCGCTGCAAAAGGGAGCTCCGCGAAGTTGAACGGCAAGGGGAGGTGCTGGCCGGATGTCTTTGGTGCACCAAAGAGGCGCCTTGAAGATGGCCGGCTACTTAGGAGGGGCTGGTTTTGGTGTGTTGGGCTAAAGGGACTAAGTAAGGTCACTAGGGAGGGTGTAGTGTTAGGGAGTATGGCACTAAGGGGGAGCCTAAGAGAAGGTCTAATGGAGCACCTAAGGTTGGCGGGTAGCTGGCCGAATGGAGGTGACAGTCGGTTGGAGTGGCCGACTAGGGAAACTTGATGGTGGTGGGCTGCTAGGGTGGCTAGGAGTGGTGGAAGGGAAAGGAGTTAGCTAGGGGATGAAGTAAGGTAGTGGTGGATGTGACGAGGTAGAGTGGGCAAGTCTTAGGGGTTGGATGGGGAGGTCGGGTACAGCTAGGGTGTCTAGGTAGTGGCGGGTAGTTAGGATAGTTATGGCCTGGCCGAGTGGGCTGAGAGTGGAGAGGGAGTGGAGAAGGAGTAAGGTGGAGTGTGGAGTACTAACCGAGTGAAGAGGCGGTGGCGGATGGAAGGGGAGCAGCCGGGTAGTTGGGATGCGCATGATGGGGTTCGGCCAGACGGGATGGTGGCGATGTGGACCTTGGCTGGAGTGGTGGCGGTGGTGGTGCTCGGCTGGGAGGTAGTGGCTGGCTGTGGGGCAAGTGGAGCAAGGTTGGAGTCGGCTGGGGTGGAGAGTGGAGGACCCAAGATGATGGAAGATGGGGGAAAACCCGCCCCTTAGGGGGGGGGGGGGGGGGTTTATAGGGCTGCAAGAGGCTGTTGGGGCTCGTATTAGGGTAGTGGTTAGGTGGTCTAGGGGTGGTGGTATGGTGGTAAGGTGGGCTGGAAAATGTAGTGCCAGATATTTTAAATACAAGGGGTTTGGGTAGGTTGTGTGCTAGGGGTGGTTTAGAGGTTTAGCATTTAGCTAGGTGGGTTGGTTTTAGGGTGAGGTTTAGTGAGGTAGGTTAGGTGATTAGGCTAGGTTTAGGGAAATTAACGTAGGTTTAGGGAAGGATTAGGGAAGTGGGTTAGGTGATTAGGTTGGGATTAGGACGGGATTCGGGAAGTGGGTTAGGTGATTCGGCTCAGATTAGGACAGGATTAGGGTAGAAGGCTAGGATTAGGCGTTTTTGGTTAGGTTTAGGTGAAGGAGCTCCCTTTGCATGGCCCATAGACCCTAATCATATCATGTTGGTGCAGCCCTAGGTTAGGTTTTGGCTAATTACAAGCTAAATCCACTTAATTAGGCTAACCCACATGATTAACCCCAAACTTGACACACAAGTCAAGCTTAATTACAACACACACTTGATCTTATCCTCCCCCACTCTCTCTCATGCCCATAATCCCACGTGAAATTCAAGTGGGCCCCACCTCCATTTATGAGAAGGTGATGTGGGCCATGGATATGGATATTGGATTGGATCTCTGGATACAAATCCAAATCTAAGTCCATACATGGGTTTGGATTGGGATCTGGATATATATAGTCTAGATCCGATCCAAACTGAACTCTAACTCCTTCGAGCTGTGTTCGAAACGAACGGTTTGTGCGGGGTCTGACAGCATCAGTACTCCATCTGCGTTGGGTCTTCGCCAACATGATCGTCCGCCTCTGTTTTTGCCTTCCGGAGATGACTTCAAATGATGTTTTGATGATAACAGGGTCTTGGACGTTCGAGATCCTCGGGGTGGATTTGATATGAGAGTTGCTATGCCGGGCTCGACATGTGCTCCGGTTATGGGCTCTTCTTAGCTTTCCTGGTCCTGTCTGGATTTAGGCCAACTTGCTTCGGGGTTTTAAAAACGTGTTTTAAAAGGTTTTCAAAAGCCATATCATGTATTTTTGAAATATAAAGTTTAAAACATATATATAGGGTTGTCTGGAGGGCTCCTGGGTTTTCAGACTCAAAATAGCCCTTTGGGGCTGCTTTTACAAAACCAGATGGATTTGAGAAATTCGTGGGATTTCGGGGTGTTTACAGATGCCCCTCTTTGGCCTTGTCCAAATCGATTTGGATAAGGGCAAAGATGACAAACACCCCTTTCAATGTCTCCCTAGATCTAACCACGAAGAATATGGGATCGCCCCAATCTTTTAACAAAATCTCAATTTAAAAACTCTGGTAGGAGGAGATATCACGCCAAAGGATTGGGTTATGGAATCTGGTCCTAAATGAGATCATGTTTATGCAAGTGCCATACGTGGAATGCAGATGACATGGGTGTGGTGCCAAGAGTGGAGACCTCCCAGAGACCAGATGTGGTCGAACTCTAGAGACTTACAAGGCCTGCTGCTCCAAGTGAGCAAATCCTATGCTGTTCGATGTTCGATTTTTCAAAATCTATTTACAAAACTATTTACAAAAGGGACAACTGTCTTGAGTCTCGATCCTAAGGATCTCGAGCTCTTCGTGCTTGCCCTTGTTTGAGTCTTAACACTTGCTCATCTAGCGGAGGTTTTATAAAAAAACAAGCTATATTTCAAATTCCTACGTCTTACTCGAAACGTCGAATTCTCAAACAAGATGAAATTCAAGTAAGTAAATCCTATTTTTACTTTAGGATTCCTCGAAATGAACCATGCTTTAGCTTGGGATAAGCCAGGGATGGGAAAGAGATACCACGGTCCCTTCTGAAGCGTCCCGTGGTTTAAGGCATAGAAGGCGAAAAACTGCTCTTTTTGAGTTTTTTGGCCTCTTTTTCCTTTCTTTCATAGAGGGTCTCCCTTTGGGAGTATTTTTTCTTTAATCCCTCTTTTTCACATGAGAATCGATTTTTCTTTTGAATTCTGGTTTCTTTCTTTTGAAAAGATACTTTGGATAGGAATTTCCCTTTGTTTGGGCCATGTTTTTCCTTTTGGAAGTAGAAGAGAAGAGGGGGGGACTTATCCCAAGCCTACACTCGATCCATTCCAGATCAGCCTATTTAGAAATAGCACGTACTACTTGCAAGTATCTTGCTATATTGAACTAGGCCTTTCTTGGTAAGAAGAAGGATTTTGAAATGTAACCACGATTTTGAAGACTCCACTCCTTCACAAGTGCGAATTCTCTCACTCAGGGTCACACGACTTTGCTTTTGCACCTTATTCACATGTCTCAGGGCAGCTATCCCCTTCATTTTCGAAAACTGGAATTTAATCCAAATCCGACACATGGTACTTCTTTAGATATTGAATATTGATAGGATCTGCTAAATTCCTACCTTCTACATCGATCAACCAATACGAATTGTTCGTGGTGGTTGCTCGTACAACATAGGGTCCATCCCACTTGGGGCGCCACTTTTTGAGTGGATGTGGGCCACGATAATGGATCATTTTCAAAACCAGATCCCCCACTTCGAAGTGGCGAGGTCTCATGTGTTTGCCATAATGTCGGGCTATCCTTTGCCGGTATGCACGAGCATGATCCATGGCAAGGAGTCGCCTCTCATCTAGCAAATCTAGTTCGACCATCCTAGCATGCTGAAGCGTCTCTAGGGGGAGGTCGAGTGCAATGGATGTGTGAAATGAATGCAGTTGAGTATGAATGGGAAGAATGGTGTTTGTGCCATAGACCAATTCGAATGGTGTGGCATTCGTGGGAGCTCGGATGGAAGTCCTATAAGCCCATAAGGCTTCATCCAGCTTCTCGTGCCACGTCCTACCCTGCTCTAAAGTCTTCTCAATTATGCTAATGAGAATCTTGTTTGTGGCTTCGGCTTGGCCGTTGCCTTGAGGGTAGTAGGGCGAAGAGAAGTGGTGAGTTATGCCATATGTGTTGCACAACTTAACCATCCGCTCGTTCTTGAATGGGATACCATTATCAGACACAAGGTCTCGTGGAACCCCAAATCGAGCTAGGATATTCCTTCGAATGAAAACCACCACATGTTGCCCCATCACATTGGTTAGGGAAATGGTTCCACCCATTTGGAGAAATACTCTGAGGCTGTTAAAATAAATCGATGCCCATTCGAGGCCTTTGGAAATATCGGGCCTACAATGTCAAACGCCCACATGGTAAATGGCTAGGGGCTGACCACGGAATGCAATGCAGATGAAGGGATATGAATGGCGTGCCCATGCACTTGACATGGATGACACTTCCTAACATGATCGTGACAATCCTTCTTCAGGGTGGACCAAAAATAGCCCCTTCTAAGTATTTTCATTGCCATCATGTTGGCATTAACATGACCTCCACATTCTCCATCGGGGAATTCATGCATCACTACCCTAGCCTCCTCTAGGTCGATACACCTAAGTAGAATGCCGGTAAAACTTTTTTTGTATAAAACCCCACCCAGAATGGTGTATCGGGTCGAAATCTTACGAATGAACGCCTTATCTTTGGATGTGGCATCCTCGGTGAATCCCCCATTTTCTAGAAATTGTTTGATGTCATAAAACCAGGGCTTTTCAATAGACTCTGGGTTATTTTGGCAAATGTCCAAGTCGTGTGTGGATGGGTGGGGCGCATGCCATATTTCCAAAGATCTGGTCCCTGAAATGGGATCGACCTTCAGTGCTGAACCCAAGGAGGAGAGGGCATCGGCGATGCCATTATCCTCTCTTCCTACGTGTGTGAGTTTACACGATTGGAAGGACTGGACCAATCGAGTGGACAACTCGTGATATGGAAGTAGTTTCTCATTACGTACTTGCCAAATTTTCAAAACGTGGTTTATGACAAGGAGCGAATCTCCAAAGACCTCGATGCATGATGCCCCTAGAGTTTTCGAAATCCTTAAGCCTTATATGAGTGCTTCATACTCACCTACGTTGTTAGAACATGCAAAATCTAGGCGGACTGCTATGGGAATCTCGCCCTTTTTAGGGGAGATTAGGATGACCCCAGCACCAACCCCTCGTTGGTTTTGTGCCCCATCGAAGTGTATCGTCCACACTTGGTTTTCGAAAGAATTTGCCAAAATGTGGTTTTGAAAATGGTTTTGTAATATGCCTTCATCAGGCATTTCAGCAAGCGTGGGATATGCGTCCTCTAAGGGGAACTCAACCATGTAATCTGCTAGGGCTTGCCCCTTAATGGAGATCTGGTGATGGTATTTCAGATCATACTCTATTAGAAGGAGTTGCCATCTTCCCAATCTACCCGTGAGAATGGGTTTTTCGAACAAGTGCTTGATTGGATCAAGCTTGGACACTATCCAGATCTCATGATCCAGGAAATAGTGTATGAATTTCTGGCAGGCCCAGACTAGGGCCAAGCACGTCTTCTCCATGGCTTGATAATTTCGTTCATAAGCCAAGAGAGTTTTCGAAATGTAGTAGATGGCATACTCCTTATGAGTGTCATCCTCCTATTGAGCCAACAGGGCTCCTAAAGTGTTCGCATGCACGAAGATGTAAAGTAAAAGCGGTTTTCCTTACTTTGGAGGGTTCAAAACGGGGGGATTAACCAAGTATGCCTTCAGTCTCTCGAAGGACTTCTGGCATTTGTCATCCCATAAGAATTTCGTGCCCTTCCTCAACAGTTTGTTGAAGGGTTCGCATCTAGTCGCTAGATTCGATATGAATCGGTGAACGGATTGTAATCAACCCTGGAGGCTACGGATTTGGGTGAGATTGGAGGGTGGAGCCTTGTCTATGATGGCTCGACACTTAGAGGGGTCGACTTCTATTCCCCTTTGGCTCACCATAAAGCCCAGAAGCTTCCCTGATTCTACCCCGAATACACATTTTTGAGGGTTTAGCTTTACTTTGTAAAGCCTAAGCCTTTCGAAAATCTTTTGCAAACATTCGAGATGAGTGCATCGGGTTTTGGATTTCGCCAAGAGATCATCTACATACACTTCTACGAGCTCGTGAATTTAATCATGGAAGATCGTGGTCATGGCTCGTTAGTATGTTGCGCCGACATTTTTCAAACCAAAGGGCATGACTGTATAGCAGTATGTGCCCCATGGGGTTGTGAAGGCGGTCTTACCCTGATCTCGTGGACTTAGTTTAATTTGATTATAGCCTGAATAGCCATCCATAAATGAAAACATTTCATGATTTACAGTACTATCGACTATCAAATCTATGTTTGGTAAAGGATAGTTATCCTTTGGAATGGCTTTATTCAGGTTTCTGAAATCGATGCATATTCAAATTTTTCCATTGGTTTTCCGAACTGCAACGATATTTGAAAACCAATCAGAATACGCAATGGGTTTTATAAATCCAGCTTTTAGCAGATCTTCTAAACCCTCTTTGACTTGCATGTGTACATTGGGGTGTATTTTCCTAAGCTTCTGCTTTATGGGTTTTATACCTGCATCTAAGGGAAGACGATGCTCGACAATGCTGGGGTCTATGCCCGGCATGTCTTCATACGTCCATGCAAACACATCTAAATAGGTTTGTAGAAATGCAATGAATGCTAACTTTTCATGTTCATGCAAGCATGCGCCTATTTTGATGGATTTGGGATTGGAATCATCCCCTAGGTTTACCTCTATGAAATCTCCTCCTACTGATTGGGAAGGTCTTTCAAAATCGAGAATTTTATGAAATTTTGGGAGCTCAGAAGTGGGATCTTCCTCGAGGGGATCCACTTCTGGGCTTTGATCATTCTCGTGGGCTACAGACCCGAGGGAATTTGATGCGTGGTTTTCAAAAAGACCTGGTTTTGTACTTGGATTTTTAAGTGATTTCGAAATTTTTGGTCTGGCTATGCAGACGACGTTTCCTTCGAAATCCATTTCTTTTGCCAAAGTCCTACCAGGAGCAGCTATGTACAAAATCTTTTTGGTATTTTCTAAATTTTCGATTTTTTTGGGTTTTTGTAAAACAAGAACCTTGGGACCTATACAAAGCACTCTTTTTTCGAGTTTTTGTTTTTCCATTGTTTTTGGGTTTTCTTGTTTTTCGATTTTTTTGATTTTAAACTTTTTAAATGTTTTTGTATTTTTATAAAAGGGATCTTCCGTCATACCTACAAAGGGAAAACACTACGGGTTAGACTCGGAATAGGAGATCTAAATCGTAGGTCTCTTCTAAGGCAGGAGGTCACAGGGGGTGGCTCCGGCGGTATTCGGGGAGTATAGCGGATCCCATATCGGCTTGGATTGGCCCTAAAAAGGATGGGCTCTAGGAGACCCTGGTTCTGCCCCCCTAGACTCTTGTAGGGCATGTAGCCCATGTTCAACAACATGTTCCACGACTTTTTGTTTTTTGAAAAGGTTTGGTATAAGTCGTGGTCCTGGAACATGCTGTCATCCATATTGTGCTCATATGGCTTTTTGTCCAGGGGCTTTGGAAATAGGGAACGCTTGGATCGTCCTAGAAGGGTTATGATCGGGAGGGGGCCTGCTTTGGGCGGCCCCTTCACACATACAACCTTCCTAGGGTTGTTCAACACGAGTCGGGGTGGCTCAATCACAATTTGCCCCAAGTTAGCCTCATGGGCCTGGGAGCTGGATAAACAAGGGGAGTTTGTGATCCCTTGAAGCTGTGGGTGACTCTCACCTAGGATCACTACGACCTGGTCCCTAAAAGGGATCTTGACACACCTGTGGAAGGTGGGTGGCACAGCGCACAAACTATGTATCCAGGGTCTTCCCAGCAACAGGTTATAATGGGGGTGGATGTCCAAGACATGGAACACCCCCGTGTGTTCGATCCCTCCAGTTTCCATTGGAAGTTCGATGGATCCTAAAGGTCTAGACGAATTTCCATCGTATCCAGTGATAACTATGGGGCTTGGGTTCACTGAAGTCAAGGTGACTCCGATTTTATACGCCACATAAAGTGGAAGGATGTTGAGCCCTCCTCCACCATCAACTAGGCACCTGTCCAGAGAGTGGTTATTTAGAACCACCTCGATATGCAGGGCCTGGTTGTGCGATTCGTAGGGTCTATCTACATCGTCTTTCGAGAAAGTGATGGGCAATTTTGCTCCTAATAAAGCCACTTGGGCAGATAAGGATTCCGGACTTATGTTCGAATCAACCTTGGCCCTTTCTAGAATTTTCTCTAGTACAAGTCTATGCCTAGGCGAGGTTTGTGTAAGCTCTAAGATAGACATGTGAATAGGAATCTTTGAAAGGTGGTTTTCGAAGTCATAAGGATTTAGGATGACTTTGTCCTTATCTGCTTTGGGCAGAACACCAGGGATACATGCTTTTGAGGGGCCGGGCACACTGACCACCTTTTGAGCACCTTGAAGGTGCAGGGGTTGATAGATCCTCCCGGATCTAGTCACTTCCCCCGCGACCAGCCTAGGGTTCGCGCTAAATTTGGCTCTAAGGATGAGTTGAGGAGAACCTTGGATTTTTGAAACTGGTTTTGCCGGGGATTCCATTTTTGGTGGCCCCCGAATGACGACTTGGGCGGGCTTCTTGTATAGTACAAGAGTGGGCGTACAAGTGGGTCGACCAGACTCTCGCTTTTGCGCTAGTTCCTTAGAAATGGTGAGGGTACAAACCTCCTTTCCTTTCCCACTGCCACTGGCGTGTTTGGGAAAGGGTTCTTTGAAGATAGCTTGAGGTGGCTTAGGTTCCGCAGTGACCTAGAGCCGGCCTTCTGCTATCAAGTTCTCAATTTTATTTAAAAGGCAGAAACAGCGTTTGGTATCATGGCCTTTGAGCCGATCATACTTACAAAATCGGTTTAAATACCCCCCCTTGGAGGTGACTCCTTCGGGGATTTCGGGGAGTTCTATCATGCCCTGGTCAAGTAGGAGGTCTAGGACCTCCGACACAGGTTGCCCCAACGGTGTGTATTCCTGTTTTTCAACCGGTTTTTGAAAGGTTCGCTCCCTTTTGTTTTCTAATTTTTCAAAATTTTTAGAAGTGCCTGCCACGCCTGGATCCACCCAGACATTGGCGATTTTATGGGGTTTTGCCCCTTTGTCCATCGTGGGCAGCCCGTATGTGATAGGCTTTTCCAAGCGGGTTTTAGAAACGGCACTTCCTTTCCACAAGTGATCGTATGTCTCTTTTCGCAAGTTGGTTTCAAAAAGGTGATCAACTTATGGAATGTTGAGATCTCATGGAGAGAGAGAAGGGTTTTTAACTCGCTTTTAAAGTTATCCAGGATGAGCATGACTGCGCATCCTTCGGATATGGGCTCTCGCACTTGGCCCAAAAGTGACCTCCTGCTTATAATGAAGGCATGTACGTCTTCGTTCATGCCTTGCTTTGTATCCCTTAAGGTATTTAGAGTTGGTGTGTGCAAGTCTTTGCATGAAGCAGTTCGCTAACTCTTCAAAAGTAGCGAACTGGCTTAAGTCGTAGGAAGCCAGCCATTTGGCAGTTGTGCCTTTAAGGGATAAAGGGAACCAATACACCCATTTCATCGAGTCCTTTTTCTTCTTATGGGCTCGACGCGAGAAAAGCTGCAAGTGAGACCTAGGGTCTCCCATGCCGTCATACCGATGGAAGTTTGGTATTTCATCGTCACTGTCTGTTTCGTAATCCATAGGAAGGAAATCAGACAGGGCGTAGCTTCTTTTCTCTTTATTCTGCCCTTTAAGCAACTACTGTAGGGCTTTACGGTCCTTTTGTGTAAAGGACTTGTGGTATTGGTTGCCTTCCATTACGGAGGCCTCTTTGTGCTTGCGAGGTTTTTCATATTTTTTCTTAGGCCTTTGTTCACCGTTTGATGAACACGAATCGCCTACTTCAGCCTCTTGGCTGAGAGCATCGATCTTGGCCTCAAACTCCCTTCTCAGGTCCTCGATCTCATCTAGTTTTATTTTGTTTTTGAAAATCCTCCTAGAGTGAGAACTTGGCTCGACACTTCACTTGGATTGGATTTTGACATGCTTTTCAAGTTTTTTCAAAAAGTTCCTAAGTACAAGCAAAGAAAACAGGTTAAAAACGACACCTTTTTAACAAAATTTTTCGTAAGCTTCTAACTTAAAACACGATTTTTTAAAGGCTCACGTCCCACCAGGCATGCCAATCTCTGTAGACGCATGAAAATGCTCGCCTCTCGCCCTTTTAGGGCTTGGAGCGGATCCTCTCGTGTGTCTAAGGCCTATTTATATAAACAGGGCGTGCCAGCTAGCTTACCTAAGCTAGCGAAGATATGTTTTAAACTGACTTCTAATCATGGCGACTGTGAGCAAGTGAGCTCTTGTCGTCGTAGACCTTCTTGCACCGATGCGCAAGGGTCAGTCTGTACACTTTGAAAAATCGAGTTTTAGGGTATAGAAAGCCTACGAAGCGGTTTGAGGTTTTTAATTCGGGTCTTTTAGATACGATTGCAGATTTTAGATCACGTGGATTTGCACGTGCCTAAGTCTTTCTTTTTATCCCTTTATGGGCCACCTAGTTTGTGTGTTATGAACACTCCACTACATGGGCGAATTCGAGCGGGGCTTGCTTTGATGCAATATGCATCCTACCTCATGGTATGGCGTAGATGCAATGCAAGCTCACGCTACTCCAAAGGGAAAACCCGAATGTAAAGACAATGCCGAAGGGAAATAACCGAAGGGAAATGACTTGTAATGTAAATGCTGAAGGGACATATGTATATAGGGTATATACGTGCCCTTACTTGGGTCTTGCAAATAAGAGCGAAGGCTCAATGTGGGTGCGTGCTTGAATTGAAAGACTTACACACACGACATGAAATGAAAACCCAAATAGTATAGCTCGACCCTTACTTGGGTCTTTCAAATAAGAGCAAAGGCTCATTGTGTGTGAGTGCTTGAATTGAAAGACTTACACACACGACATGAAATGAAAACCCAAATAGTATAGCTCTGCCCTTAGTTGGGTCTTTCAAATAAGAGCGAAGGCTCAATGTGTGTGAGTGCTTGAATTGAAAGAGTTACACACACAACATGAAATGAAAACCCAAATAGTATAGCTCAGCCCTTACTTGGGTCTTTCAAATAAGAGCGAAGGCTCAATGTGTGTGAGTGCTTGAATTGAAAGACTTACACACACGACATGAAATGAAAACCCAAATAGTATAGCTCGGCCCTTACTTGGGTCTTTCAAATAAGAGTGAAGGCTCAATGTGTGTGAGTGCTTGAATTGAAAGACTTACACACACGACATGAAATGAAAACCCAAATAGTATAGCTCGGCCCTCACTTGGGTCTTTCAAATATGAGCGAAGGCTCAATGTGTGTGAGTGCTTGAATTGAAAGACAACACATCCAACTTAAGCAAAACCCTACGAAAATTAAAGTATATATATATATATTTATGTATTAGTGGCTGATTAGGCCCGTGTGTGTTCAAAATCGTGCACAACTAAGAGAGTGCATGTGTGTGGGTGTGCCAAACCACGTTATTACAAGCGGGGGGAGACTATGCTCCGTTATTACAACCCTGTATCGAATTGAATTTTAAGCAAGTATACAACTAAGGACCGAGTTAGGCACTTACTAATAGTTGGTCCAAAGATGCCTTGCTTGAGCGTGGGCTTAGCCTTCGCCTTGGGCTGCAAAAGGGAGCTCCGAGAAGTTGAACGGCAAGGGGAGGTGCTGGCCGGATGTCTTTGGTGTGCAGAAGAGGCACCTTGAAGATGGCTGGCTACTTAGGACGGGCTGGTTTTGGTGTG